>JANDEH010000008.1:14428747-15678747 GCA_024610705.1 Tetragnatha versicolor | reverse complement strand
AATGTAGAAACTCACCCGACAGCTAATATACGTCCTGAAGGAGCATAAGTACAACAAAGAGAGTCTTCAACAGCAGCTATAGCTTCTGGGTTTTTCTCCTCAGATGTTATATCCCAAAATCTCAAGTATCTATGGAAAGAATTGGGAAAAAAAAGGCTTTGAATGAAGTACAAAATAACACTTTTAATCCCACATTAGATCATAATTGAATTGTAAAATAACAAACTGGAGATATTAACAGCTACTTTGATTATATAGTCCTTGCTATGGAAGTAGAAAGATAGAGAAGTGTTGTGGTATGGATTGCCATATACCGATGAACATGGGTGCAGAAAATGTTTCAGGACCCGAAATTTCCCCAGAACACAATTTGTTTTCTCCAAAATTTCCCCCAAAATTTCATTAAAAAATAGTGAATTCAGTTATTAAACTTCTTTAAGATTCAATAATTTTCAAATAATCCATAAATTTCAATTTCAATGTGATCTTGATACTCTTTTTTAGTCTTTCTTACACACTTATAATCTTAGCTCAAAAGTGTCCCTTTTCTTAAAATATGAAAAATTGTCTACTTTTCTCAAATTCGAGTTACCTGTAAATTTCTCCTTAATGAACTCAACATTTTGATTAAGAACATCGATGTGATTGAACAAGAACGCTATTTATAGTGAAAATTACCCATCCTATCACGGATAGATTGTTTTTTCTGCATACCGTTGGAAAAGCAAAAAAAGCCAACATCCAGGTTTTGACTTTGAAAACTAGGATTTTTAGAGCAGATCCGTAGTTTTCCCCACTCTACATCCGTTAACTCCACTGTTTTCACCTGATTTTCGTTGAAATTGGAGGTTATGATGCATCCACTGCACAAAACATCTGTTTGTCAGCTAATTATGTTGGATTTTTTAAGTTTTTCTTTCTATCTTGGGCAAATATTTCCCCAGAGCTGCTTGAATTTCCCCCGAACATCGTTCAGGCGTTCGGACATATTCTGCACCCCTGCCGATGATCACTACATTACAGGGCGCCAGAACGTATCTGGAAGTGATAGTATTGAGACATGTGCCGCTTTATCTTCACGATACTTGATTCACAGATATAAAACAAGCAAAAAAATGAACGCACTGGATAAATAAATGCAGTTAAAATTTTAAATATGCATGGATTATTTCCTCCTTTTGCCTATTCCATGAGGATTTTTCAGCTGCTTTATATGTTTTACATTATGTTTCAGCTGTTCCAATCAAAAACCATGAGGGGGAAGTAAGACTAAGTGGCTTTTAGTGAGCAAGCATAAAGCCTCTACTCTGATCAACTTAATCAAGGCTCACGCTACTGCCATAACACTAGTCGACAGTGGTTTCCTAACAACAACCAAATTACTATTTTTGTTTCTAATTCATATAGTTATTCAAATATCTGCAAGTAAAAAAGTTCCACCACGTCCCATTTTTGTGTAACAAAAATTTTCGATTTTCTGCGTTTACTCTTAATTTTTGCGTTTTAAACGTCATTTTTTTCAATAGAAACCCTCCAATCCCATCCAATTAATTTATTTCTAGTATCCCAGTATGTAGACATTCTTTTAAAAGTGTGGCTATGTTTTTGTACTGCAGTTCATTTTTAAAATTGACGAATTTTCAGTGTAGATTTTGCACATTTATGCACATTACGTTTTGCTAAATTTGGGTACGGTTTAAATTACAATTAAACGGTAATATTTAACAGAAAAGTAGGAAAATATTTTTTTCTCACTGATTTGGGTCCAAATAGGTGACTAAAATGAAATTTGGGCTCCTCAAGTGTGTTGCAGAAGTTAGAATGAGGCTTCTTTTAAGTGCATAAGAGTCACCAGTAGTTCTAAGCAAATTACTATCCTTATAGTATGGGAAGGACATTCAAATTATCTAGGTTATTTAATATCAATGACTAATACAGAAAAAAACATTTCAAAAAGTATTTAAAAGGATTTTTTTCGCCATTAAGTGAAAGCAAACTAGTTTAGTTAGTATGAACCTCTGAATAAAAAGGAATTCACGACCCTGCTTATGAAGGAAAATTTAATAAAAACGTATTATCAGCTTGGAAATGGTTTTTAGGAGAGTGGAAAGATGATTTTTAGAAAAAAGGACCAATAAAAATGTTTTAATCCCAATAGAAGGTTCTCTTTAGTCTTACCAAGCCATAGAATGTTGAGTTTCACTCAAAATTCAAATTTTACATCCACGTTTGAACTTATTTCCGGAAAATCTCACTGTAGTCGATCACAAACAAGAGTCAAGATTCCCTTCGGACATTGGCTCGTTACATAGGTCACTGAGAAATAGCAATTTTGGGCTACAGCTCTTGGTTCATTGAAAGAGGAGATTTAACGCCACTTTAGAGACAAAAAGTGATAAAATTGCACCGTATTTAATGAATGTTTAATGACTTTTAGTTTTATATTGTCTGAAACATGTATATAATCTGAATTATGATAGTATTTTATGCTAAAATAATGAGATTAACTGTTAAAAAGGAGTGATTTCAACGCTTTTGTCCGTTTCTTACAGTACTGGTGCCATATTTGTAACAAAAAAACTGTACGTGCTGCAGCTTTTTCATAACTACTTCTGAATTCTACACCCTTCAATTAGTCGGAAATACCTAATCTCATTTTTGTTAGGGAAAAAAAGTTAAATTTTGTCGACTAGTGTAATCATTTGCTCCAAGGAAATCCACAGCAAGAGATAGACCATGATACCCTTCCCCATCTTCCTACTTGCACGGTCCTTACAAAACATTCTTAAATATAATTTTAGTAATTAAATTCTACATCACAAAAACTAAATTTTACCCTTAAAAATCAAATATGATTACAAATAAATGCTCAATGATGATACTCCAAGGACTTTGCCTTCACAAGTCAAAGAATTGGAAAAACCACAAATTCTAAACAAGTAAATTACAAAAGGTACAAACCCATCATCAGCCACTGTAGCAATATGAGCTCCATCAGATGAAAATGAAACATCTCGAATCCACGTCCCATTATCTCCACAAGCAAAGATGATACGAGGTGAAGGGTACAAATGTCTGAAATTATTTCCAAGATTGAGGTATCACAAATATTATAATCTTACTTAACATGTTGAAACTGTTCAAAACATCTTATTTTGGGTTACATCAGTCTATTTTTTAATTTCAAGTTAAGTACCATATGCTTTTAACGTATTTAAGTTGATAAAGTTTAGTAGAGATATATCATTTAATTGTGAAGTTTCCAAACAAATTAAAATCATTTGGGATGATAAATTAAAAGATTGAGAACCCCTCTTTCAAACAGTTCAAGTTGTACTAGTCGAGAAAATTTTCAGAGCCGTTCAAAAATACTTAAAGAGGAATGCATTTGGAATGCATCACACCAATAAAGGCAATCAAGTTAAATAACCACACTATGGCATGTAATATTAATTATAAGTTGGTAGGTTTTTTATGTCAATCTGAATAGCAAAGAAAAACTTACCCAAAGGACTTCAGCATATGGCCACTGTCCGAGTCCCACAAAATTACCCGTGTATCCCAGGAAGCAGAAGCAATAAGGCAACCATCAGGAGAAAAGGCACAAGCAACAACATCATGCTGATGGCCTTGAAGTTTGAATTTGGGCTTTAAAGTAGTCATGTCCCACACATACACCTGTCAAATGAATCGGTTCTAGATTAGCTACCTATAATGGTTAGGACATAGTTTCGAAATTCAAAGATCTGTCCCCATCAACCTTACAACCCCAAAAATCAATATCCTAATAATAAGTAGACTGGTTTTATACAACATTCAAAACCAGTATTTAGCTATCACCCATTCCACCAATCCCCGAAAAGTAGAAAAAGTTACAGATATCTGTATGGTACTAAAGTAACCATTTGGGGGCAGTTTTTATGGAGGTGAAATCTTTGATGGCTCAATACCATGGTAACTGGTAGATCGAAACCAATACTAAAATTTATTCTAAATATAGTAGCAACTTACCATTTTACACATGCCTACAGAAACTAGAGATTTGGCATCAGGAGACCAACAGCAAGCATAGATGGGTCTGTTGTTCATTCTTAGTGTTAGAAACATGTTCCCATCTTCGTGCAAATCCCATACTTTGAGACTGCCGTCAAAAGAGGCAGAGAG
Organism: Tetragnatha versicolor; assembly: GCA_024610705.1. NCBI lineage: Eukaryota > Metazoa > Arthropoda > Arachnida > Araneae > Tetragnathidae > Tetragnatha > Tetragnatha versicolor. The sequence goes on along the minus strand of JANDEH010000008.1, from coordinate 15,674,583 downwards.
TAAAACCAGGTTTCCAACAGGACTAAAAGCTAAATGGGATACCATGTCTTGGTGATCCATAAGTTCAAGGATAAGTTTTCCTGAAACCAATTAAAAAAATTAGAGTAAAATCACACTAGCTTGACAAATCAAATTGTTAATTACCACATGAATGCACAACTTAAATTAAAGTTAAAGTTAATTAAAGTTTAATTAAAGTTACTTTAAAGTTTAATGGGTTCTTGAGTATTATCCCGTCAACCGTACCGCTGAATCCAAAAACGGAAAACAACCCATTGACTTTTCTATGGCTGGGCCGCTGAATTTGACAGTCACAGAACGGTCGACGGAATATGTACTTCTTCAACTTGGGGGTGGCGTCTCCCTCTTCCTCGGGGTAGAGGGAAAAGAGCTTAGGCAATAATGCCCATTGCTAATATAATGGAATATGCAAGTAATATATGGAATATGTAAGTACTGTTTAATGGTTTTAAGTTTAGGAGTTAAAGTAATAAATTTTTTTTTGTAATAAAATATTCTAGTTTTCAAAAAGTAGAGTTATTAGTACACATATTGCAATATTTTTTCAACTAATTTGGATGATTTTCAATTTTAATTTTTATGAAAATCTTATGTACACTGCACAAGGTTGATGCCCCTTTTCAACCCTCCAGTGGATCCATGGGTAAAAACTGAGAGCAAAGCATGCCACCGAACTTAACACTGGGACATATCTCATTAGGCTGACCACCTAACCAGGACGCGTATATCCGAACCCTCAAGCGCGCAACGCATTGGCGCGGTTTGAAAAGTTGCGCGCTTCGCCAGACACGCGCTAAAAGAAACATAAATAACTCGCTCTTTTAACTACGGCAAACCTACTTGCTTATGAAGTGAGGTGTTTAAAGGAAAAGTCAACATTCAGGAACATGCATGCTTGCTTACGCTGAATTCGCTTGCGCTTTGACTAGCAATATGAAACCGAAACTGAACTTTGAACTCGGGGTTTTGGTTTGCACTAACCATCGCTTCGCTTCGTTCTTTTGCATGCCATTACTCCATAGATCGTGGTGGATCCTAAATATGGATGTGAAACATATTTCCGAGCAACTTACTTCAATTTATCCTTCGTTGTTGGTTGATGAAACTAAATCCACCACGGAAAACGCTGTTCTTAGACTAATTTTAAAAGATAAAGACGATGCAGAAAATTTCTAAATACTTTGTGCCGAGTAATAATATCCAAATAGTATGTATTCTAAGTACTATGTAGTATTGCTACAGTACTACATGACCATTTCATATTATCAATAATATTTACATTTATTTCCAAATATCAGAAAAAAATACTCTCAAATATTATTCTCGGAGAATATTCTCGTTTTACAAAACTATTGAAGAGCTTTTAAAAAGAAATAAACTTCATATTCATACTTAATATGTCAGAGTGTTATTTTATAGACATGGAGCTAATAGAGCCTCAATTTTTATAATTAATCTCCCATACTTTTACATTACCATTAATTACAGTATTGAAAAGATATAGTCGTAAGTATACACTAAATTGTTGACTTAATTTGAACTCTAGATTGATAATTTGAGATTTATATATGTATGCTATGCTACCATGTAAACTCTTACATTCAAAATTAACTTAACAAATACTACATTGACCCATTGACCATCATGCATAGTTCTGAATATCATAGTTTTATAAAAAAAAATTTATTCACTGTGACTTCAAACGAGAAAATTATTTTGATGAAATTCCTATCACTATAGCTACTGAAAATGTTATCTAAGTTCACTGAATGTTCTATAGCTGAGCTGCTGAATGTGACGGTCACTGAACAGGTGACAGGATAAAATATATGTACCAAAAAAAAGCAAGCGTTTGTTTAGATTTTGTACACCGTTTGATGGTTCGATCTCGACTCGAACGCTATGGCGGCGTAAAAACATTCGCGTGTAACCTTGATTCGCGTGCCCATATTTAGCGCCAAACAGTGCAGCGCTCTTCAAACCGCGCCAATGCGTTGCACGCTTGAGGGTTCGGATATACGCAACCAGGACACATGCCTTACGCTTGTACCCCAGGTCCCTCTCTTTCATAAAAACCAATAGGGGCATCATGTGCCTCGACTTCTATGGGCTGTTAAACCAACGAGTTTAGTCTTTATAATAAGATGCTCACCGCAATAATTGCAACTCCAATGTAAAGTTGTTCGAGTTCCATAGGTAATATTTTAAAACTAGAAACAGCAAAACACAATTCACAGAAGAAAACATTTAATACAAATGCTATATTTATCAATACAAATAAAAATACTAACCAGTGAGTACATCCCAAACTCTGATGCGTCCATTGATATGCCCAGTAGCAAGCACTAAATCTTTGGAAGAGCTAAGACGAGACCAGAATGGTGGAGAAGACTTCAAGCCATAATTAACACTAGATAAACCAAATGCAACAGATCGAATGAGATGTCCTGTGTTAATCGAAATTGTATTGCAGCCAAAGCAGTCCTCAACTTGATGTTTGCTGTCAAGAAGAATCCTGTTGATATTGGGCAATAACACTTGTATGTTAAATTAAAATAAAAGATAGCATTTGATAACAAGCAGAAAAATTTAAATTTTTCACTATAATAACAGAAAACAAATGGATAAATGCTATACAACAATACAAGACTGAAAATTAAATGAAAATAAATAAGCCTAAAAATTTCAAACATTATTTTCTTTCTTAAAATAAAAGCTGCATACTAAAAAGATACTTACCCAGCTCCAGGTTTAAAAGGAACAGTTATTTCTTGGTATTTAAACCTATAAGAAACAATACAATAATTTTTTTAAATGACAAAAAGTTTTATATGCTTTGAAAGCTAGATAATTTTAAGACTTTTAGTTTTACATTGTTTTTTTAAGTTTCGAACCTGATGCCCATGCTAAACTAATACTTTTCCAACTGTATAATTTATTCCTGAAAAGAGGTACCAGTGTCGTTTCAGCTCATATAGCCCAAATAGATCCCAGGATACAACTATAATGTGAATTATAGGTAGAACTATAAATCTCGCTGCAACTTACCAATGACTAGAAAAATATATTGCCCTACGATTTAGTAAACTAACAATTATGTGTTTTTATCTTTAAAATAAATAAGAACAAACCCCTAACAAGAGGAAAAGACAAAAAAGTCTCTTCAAGCTTTAGCTTTAAGTAAAAAAATTATACTATACTTACAATGAAGATTTGCAAAAGCTCCAAGGAATTAATGTAACAACGCAATTTCCAGATGACCAGGCAAAATAGGATTCATCAGGTGAGAAAGCGCAACACCACGATTCTGACCCTGATCCACTCTGCTTTTTACCAGAATGAATGGGAATCAATTCAGTAATGAGGGAGGCTGATGCTGAAAACAAAATCGAATAAGTGAATATACACGTGTGAGCTTGAAAAAATATAACATTGAATCCAATCACGATCACAAAACAGGGATGGTTGTTAAGGCATATAGATTTCTTATCTATAATTCGACTACGCGTACTAGTTTGAACATAACTTATATACATTCAAAGCATGTCTTATCTATATTAGGAATTGAATAAAAAACTTACATATATCATCTTTATTAAGGTTCCTAAAACTGGCCATTAACTGGTTCAGTGTTTCTATAATTTTAGTTAGACGGGCAGTAAAATTTTCAAAGATGTCTGCTGAAAGAACTAGCTGTTTAGAAATCAATACTGAGACCAAACTACTTCTCTGTGCTACACTACACCTTCAGCAATTAACTATTTCTTTTTCTAGAATTTACTTGAAAATAAACTACCGACAAAATAGGAGAAGATACACGGAAAATTTGAGATATGCCGTATTTCGAAACCCGATATTTATTTTCTTCCGATATGCAGGCTGCAGCAGGTTTCGGGCGGGTGTGTCTACTCTGCTGCGATGCTATTCGCCGCTTGTTTCGTCAAATGGTCTCCCTCATTGGTTAAAAATAGAATATTGATTATGGGATCAATAGGTACCAAATATAGATGTAAATGTGAATAGTTATGTTATGAAAAAATAAAAGGATAATAATCTTTAATTTAATACTCTTAAAAATTCTAAAGAGCAACAAAATTTTTCTTTGATCTCTCTTGATTTCTTTAGCCATCGACATCGATGTTATTTTCACTTTTTGAATCTGGTAACACGTAAACTGTAAACAAAACAAGTAACAAAAACAAACTCATGCAATAATTATAGGTAGTGGGCAAATGATTTTCCTCATGCAATTATTTCTGTGATAAAAAGCACGAAGCTCTGCAAATGCGTATTTTACTTTAAATTACATGTTTCCACTATTTTACAATGTCTGATTTATCTTCGAACGAAATTCGAGTGAAAGATGTCTACGATTTTGCATATGATATCGCTCAGGAGTTTGAGAAAATTATTGGGGGTCTTGATACAGATGAAACTATTCCGCTAATCAACAAAGTAATTAATGTTCTTGAACTACTGGAAACCAGTGCTCACAAAATCGAACATTTAGAGAAAGAAAATTCTGAACTAAGAGCAAAATATCTAAAATTAAGTAATGATAAAGTTGCAAATGAGGTTGAAAAATTGAACCTGAAGCAGGTAAAGTATTTTTCTTATAAATAAACTTTTCATTCTCTTAATGTAACTATTTTTTTAAAACATCCTTCAATTGAAGTGATATAAACTTGGTAAATATTGGAGTTTAATCAAAATGGAGAAATTACAAGATACTCTTTTACCTTAAATTAGATCATAATCAATCGTTTTTAATCTTCAAGCGAAAAATTGCTAATTATTTCCCCGATTGTATCATGTAGTAAGTGCATAAATTATTGTGTCAACTAGCATTATGCGGCATAGGAATGACAACCAACAGACCCTTCCTACTGAAATCTGAATATTACTCTTATAATGCAAATTATAATTGCTTCTTTAGAAGCAGTTTGGAGCTTTTAGAGTTACATACTAAAAATTAAATATTTTCAAATTGTGACCGTGTAGGAAACAAGCAATATGTATGAGATTCATTATAGCTTCATAAGTATTAGAAATGGAATAAATTAACATGTTAACTAGATGGTACTAAAACCCCAGGGATCTGTCCAGGACAAATTTGAGGACATGGACTGTCCAGGACATGGCAGTATTTAGTGGAAACATTGACGGAATGGAACCACCTCATTAACAATGGAATTTTAATGTTTACTAAAAATATTATTGTGAAGATGTGAAGTTACTGACATTTTTGTTTTAGGCATTTGAAGATCTAGAAGATTCGTGGTGCAAAGAATCTGTGTCTTTAAAATCTTTTATTGCTAAACTTAAAGCTGAGAATAAACTACTGCAAAAAAATTTGACTGAAAAGGAGGACTTCTCTCCAGAAATTGGTAATAAATATTTTTCTGAAACTTTTATTTATTGTATAGTAGTAATACCTCAACATGGAGCATAAGCTTTGTTTCATTACTCCAAGCTTCTCCACTGCTAGCCTACTTTAAACATTCAGTGTCAATATCATAGTTAACCGTTTTGACAAGCAAACAAACAAAACTAGTTCATGTTAATGATTTGAATGCTTACACTGAGACTCCACGTACCAAAGCTCGATATAAGGCTGAACAGGCCTTAACAACGTTTCAATACTTCTTTTGATAATTAGAATACTCCAATGAAGACTTCGATTAAGATCCACTGTGCAAAGTTGATAACAAAATGAAATTGAAACTGGTTTTTTGCACATAAAATGAGAACATGATTTTTTTTGTGCCATAAAACGTTTCCATTTTATCTTGACTCCAATAAATCATCTTACTTCAGAATACCCCCACTTACTCAACAAAAGGTTATCCTTGAGAGGATATTTTGAGGTATTGAGTCCGGCAAAGTACTTATTATCCTTTGCAGTTTCTATGCAAAATTTATGTTTTCGGTTAAATTTAAGTTTTATAGGATTGATTTTAACCTTTACAAACATAGCATTGACACTTTCTAATTAAAAAAATTATTTTAATTTTTTTGTTCTGTGGAAGATGATGAATCTTTGGTGGACTTACATTAATAACTGAGTAAAATAATGAAAAGTAAAAAAATTTCTACACAAACTCCCATTCATGAATTTTTTTGCAACCATAAAGAATAAAAGAAATGTTTTGTATTTTACAGATGAAGCATGTAAAACAGTTATTGAAGATCAAGAAAACTTTATTGCCAAACTGAAATCTAACTTAAAGCAAAAAGATAGCCAACTTGAACAAAGCATAATTACCATTGAAAAGGTTGTTATAAAAGATTTTGTTACTTTAACTATATATACCATATGTTAACTTTTCTTCCTAAAATATCAGTTTGAAACATTATAAAGAAACTATTACCCATATTTACAATTAAATGTAAGTGAATTCTATTTATAAATTTACAAATTACCAAAACTTCTTTGATAATAAAACATAAAAAAATTTTGAAAAATTAATTACTTTTCATACCATTTGTGTGATATTGATTTGTTCTATTTTTAAAACTAATTAATGGATCTTTTTTATAATTTATAAAATTATTTTTAATTAAGACAATTAAATTTAAAAAATTATTCAGTGCTTAGATAATAATATGAAAACATTCCTTCATGAAAATATTTTCCTAATAGTTAAATCATAAGATGGAAGATTTATTGGAGATGAACAAGTCTTTACATATCCGCTACCAAGAAGCCAGAAGCCTCGTCCAGTCATCCAATGTTGAAAAGAGCGAATATGAAATGGAAATAGATCTACAAAAACAAAAGATACAATTCCTGGAAGAAAAAATTGATTCCTTAGAAGCATCTCTAAAGGAAAAAACAGAAGGGGTAATTTATACATATATATTCATTTGAAATGGAATCCATTAAATGAATAATTAATTTAATGCAATTTAGTGATTTCATTGCATTCAAAAACCATCTACCCTTTTTAAAAATGACCCACTAGCCCTTATCACTTTGCTGATTCATGAGTGTAGTCAATAAAACTGTATAATTATAGCTGCATGACTTGCAAATCTTTCATTAATGGTTTCAAATTTGTACTAATATTATTTTGTAAATGGTAATCTTTATTTCTTAAACTGGTGTGATAGGGATGGAAAGAGGTTTAAAAATATTGGTTTGATAGTTTAACTAAAATAACTTAATTATAGCTTAGTTCTTCACATGTTTCTTATAAATTGTTCTTATATTCATTCAGTTAAAAAATTCTTAAGTATTGAAATTTTTACTTCTATCAGTCCATCAATTGCTTAGCTATTCATTATGAGATTGTTCTACAAATTTTGTATTTTTACACAATTAATTTCCTTTACTTAAGTCTCAAATAAATACTTACCCTCAACTGAGTTGATTTAACAATATACGTATCATCCAAGAAATTTTTGAATACGGAATATTTTAAATATAAATCCCAGATATAAGTAAATGCTACAGAGTACTTATTAAATGTTATAGGTTGAAATGACAGAAGTCTTCGATTCATCTGAAGAACCCAGTAAAGAAAACTTCAAACATTTAGTTCAAGAACAGCAAGAACTGAAACTTAAAGTATCTAAATTACAGATGGAACTTTTAAGTGTGAAAGGTCGTACAGATGAGTAAGTTTTATTACCCAATATAATCTCTCATTACAAGTCTCCAAAATACTTAGGTATTTATTAGACTTAATAAATAGTGTTTGGTTTACCTTAATCCTACTTAGAATTAGCATATTTTTGTGATCAGTTTCAAATTATGCTTTATTTTTATAAGTGCTTTAAGTTTAAAAGTTTTCCCCCAAAATTATCACGACTACCACATTTGATTTGGAAAACTATAAAATATGTCTTAATAATTACTTCTCATTTTAAAATTTTATTCATTTAGAGACCCTAGAACTTAAAAAGAATTGTGTAAGAAAAGCAATTAAAAGAAAATGTTACTATTGATTTTCCCTAATGATTTCTTCTACTAGGGTTTCTCCTCTAATCTAAATACCTGCATGTTTTGTTATCTTGTAATTTTGTAAAGCAAAAAAAAAAGAATTCTTTTACACTTACTAAGAGATGAATTTCATTCCTTGTAGTTATTAAATTACACTTCAAGAACTTTTTAAAGACCATTATCTTTCTTGTATTGGGATTTGATATTTTTAATAGAGATTCAACCTTATTAATTTTTTTGGACAAAACATTTAAAGCTTAATTTCTTCCTTATTATGATTTATTATTATTTTAATGTATTTCCATTTAGGTACAGGGATAAACTCATAAAGTTGATTGGACATCAAAAAGTTACTGCTAATGCAAAACCTGGCCGTATTCAACAAATGTAAGTATAAATTTATATTATAATAAACTATGGTATTTGAAGAAGTTTATCAATAATATTGGTATTTTTTTATAAAAAGTAATCCTCAATATGTGTGTGAGGAATCAGAATGAAATAATCAACTTTTGTTTTCTTAAATAATAGTTTTTAAGTTAGTCCAGTGATTTGTATTAAGTTATTATTTTCTATAAAATTTCGAATATATATTTAATTTTATTAAAGGGATTGCAATTTTCCTAAATCTTTTTCTTGACACCAAAAAGTACTTCACAATTTGCTTCAACTTATATTTTTTTATTTCAGTTTTCGTCTTTTTCTTGGGATTGTTCACTTTACCCCCCATGTATGGTGATTCTGAAAAGAGTGAGGATGAACCAGAATTCTTTATGGAAGAAAGCAATTTTTTTCAACTTGAAATCACTCCCCAGTTTTCTAACATAGGTTGTTTATCCTTTGATTAATTTTACAATCGTTGGATATTTTTTTACCTGAAAAATGTTGCTAGTGTTTTAAAAAATTCTTTTGTTTCAATACTTGTACTTTAAATGCCATCCGTCCATAGGAGGGAGTCAGTCCGCTATGGTGGCTTTTTTCACAAAATGCAAAAGAAACTTCACAGAACGCTTAAATATGTTTGACCATTTTTAAAATCAGAACACTGTAAATACTCAAATTTCTTTAAATATAAACACATACAAATAAAGATTTTTAAAAATATTTAGCATTGAGTTTGTTCTATTTTGTATCATCTATTAATTAAATTTTTCCTTCCAAAAATGCAAAACTTTCAATGAAAATACAGTATATTTTGGGGGGTTGAGGGTCTTCCATCAGAATTTTTTTTTTAATTTGACCTGTGATAGAAGTGTTTTTCCCCTTTTTATGAACTTTTGAGTCCAAGGAGGGTACTTACTGGGGTTCTTGGCTACATAAAAGTTAACTATAATTACCATAAATAAATGTACTTTCTTTTCCTATTCTTTCAGTAATTCATTGATGTATTTATTTTCCATTGTATATCGCAGGAAGGACCAAAGTAGTTGTAATATTTATAACTTGAGGTCCTTGAAATTGAATTAAACTGATCAAAATTATCTTCATTTTATCAGTTAAAATTTGTTTCTGCGCATATTTGATTATAATGTTAAATACTCTGTATGATCCATGTATTTTGTTCCTTCAACCTGAGGTAACTTTGCAAAGTGTTATTTTAAAGTCAAGAGCAAAAATATTATGAAGGGTAAGATGCTGAAAACCAGATTGACAAATTGTTGTAATGAAACTTAATATTTTGAGTTTATATCATATTGAACCTACAAGTGCCTATTATATTAAGTTTAATATTTTATAAGTATTTATTCTTGTTATACATATACACTGCTTTGTCATATGGTTTTACAAATAAATGTAAAGAACTTTTAAATTTGGTTTTGTTTGAATTTTTTCATACATGAACAGCTTTCTTCTATGTGCACAGACTTCTTAAATTCCCAAAATCCTCTTTGCAGTTTTCACAAAGAAAATTTTCAAAGGTGGCAATAGAATAGTGAAATAGAGTAATGATAATGAAATATGAATAAGTTAAATATAATGATTAGCAATGTTGGTCTATTTAATAGCCACACCTTGTGTAGTGGTCTTTCAGATACTCATGGGTGCCACTCTTAAAAAATTGCAAGACGGAAGAAACTTTTAAACTATCATTTTCCCCCAGTCTTTTCTTATTCGCCCACAGAATTGGACCAGAACACTCGAAACAAGTCATACTGGAAAGAATACCTTGAGTCTGGTACCTGAGAACGCTCGGCCGTTCTGACGCAGTGATCTAAAACTTTACGTACTCATTAGGGGGTACCTTAGAAATAATGTTGAGTCAACTGCCCCCCTGAAATGAAAGTGGTTAAGACCCTGGTCAATACAACACTATTTTTAGGTCCCTAATTACAGGTTTCACTGTATTTCGAAAGCTCACGAAACAGAATCCACCCGGATCCGCCACTGCTTATTTGTGGGTAAAATGTGCGATGCAAATACCAAAATTTAGTACAAATAGCAGCCAAATGGTCAGCTGATCAGTCTTGTAAAATACCCAGTACGGAACTCCGTTCACAGAACTTGGAATTTCGTCCCCAGTACGGAAGAGTGCCACCCATGTGTATACTGTACTTTCTTTAGATAATACTTCATTTTCAACACTTAAATATTTATAAAAAATTGTTTCAATGTAATTTAATTTTTTCTAGTCGAGCAACCCTTAATTAGATAGTAGTAATAACCAGGGCCGTATTTAGGCACGTGCAGCATGTGCTATAGCACAGGGCGGCAGATTACACAAATTCATAATGCTACATACTATACAGGGTGTATCTGAAATGGTGCAACAAACTTTCAGGGATGATAGTACTCATCAAGACGAACAAGAATCGGTATAGAAAGGGGGGTCCCAGACCGAATCCCAGGGAGTTAAAAATGGAGCGACTCCCCAAAAAATCATTGACAAATTCAATTTGTAGAAGAACTACTATTGGTAAAAACTTAATTATGGTCTCAAAAATTGTGGTTTAATATGATCTTTAAAATTACCTCAAAAGTCTTCACTTTAAAATTTGTTTTATTATGAAAAAAGTTAAAAAACGCAAAAAATGTGAAAACTCTGCCAAAACCTTATTTTGTATTTCGAAATCCTTTCTTTTGATTTGATAATCTGAAAGATCATAGTTGAAAACTCTTAAGTCCAAAGTTTCACGTAAATACAATCAATATTAAACGCTTGAGATCCCGTTAAAGTTTGTTTTTTGGGTGCGGAAGCAGTTTTCTAGAGCTGTTTCCAGAACAGCTGTTTGCGCACGCAAAAACAAACTTTAACAGGATCTCAAGCGTTTAATATTGATTGTATTTACGTGAAACTTTGGACTTAAGGGTTTTCAACTATGATCTTTTGGATTATCAAATCAAAAGAAAGGATTTTTAAATACAAAATAAGGTTTTGGCAGAGTTTTCACATTTTTTTGTGTTTTTTAACTTTTTTCATAATAAAAAAATTTTAAAGTGAAGACTTTTGAAGTAATTTTAAAGATCATATTTAACCACAATTTTTGAGACCATAATTAAGTTTTTACCAATAGTAGTTCTTCTACAAATTGAATTTTTCAATGATTTTTTTGGGGTGTCGCTCCATTTTTAACTACCTGGGATTTGGTCTGGGACCCCCTTTTTATACCGATTCTTGTGCGTCTTGATGAGTACTATCATCCCTGAAAGTTTGTTGCACCATTTCAGATACACCCTGTATACAGTTTTGAAAAAAAATGTATCGCACAGTTTTCACTACGGGAGGTCGGGAGGATTCTAGGGTTGAGTCATTCCCAGCATCCGGTCACATCCCCCCAAAATATCCGATCGATACAAAAAAAATACCAAACATAGCCTGTTTTCAAGACCCCACATGTGAAGGGGTGGGCCAATTATCCGACTCTTTTCCAACACCCCCGATAAGCTAATTCCAACTCCTTGACGGTAAATATTTATGACTTTGGTTTCCCGGAATGGAGAAGACACCAGATCAGATGACATGGTCATCTTCGTTCTGTCCCAATATTGTCAGTTTGTTACCCTGCATCTCAGGGAAAGGAGCTTGTGCTTTTTGTGCGTTAAAATGGATGGGCTTTCTTGAGTGGATCGGCGTAAAGGAAGAAGGTCGGTGAGAGAAAAAATAGTTTCTTTTCTTAATTAAAAAATTGGTTTGCAATTTACTTCTAGACATGTTGATGTTTAACTCCTCGATTTGTAAACTGTAGAAAATTGAAACCCTTATTCATGTTAAATAGGATTAAATGCTAATTTCACCCATGCGCTGATCCAAGGTGGGCACTCTGGGTAGTGTCCCCTCTTGGACCCAAAAATGTTTTCAAAATGAGTTAAAACCCTACTTTTACAAGTTAAATTTTTTAAAATTTTCTGGGGGAGGACCCCCATACCCCCCTGCCACAAGGGAATCTTGCGTGACACTTTTGAAAAAAATCCTCAACAATTTGATATTTTGTGTCAAAAGGTAAAGACCCCACCTTTAAGCAGTAGACTTTTTGAAGAAACAAGTGGGGTATTTTCTTGAAACCGGAAATGAAATAGAGGGGGGCGGCAGTAAATCAATACGCACAGGGCGGCAAAAGCCCTAAATACGGGCCTGGTAATAACTATTGATAATATTCAATTCAAAAAGATTTTGCAAGCAAATTTAGGATAAATGAAAAGGATGCATTTTGATGGTACTTACCTATATGGAAGAGTAGGTATTGTTCACAATTCAGGGTAAACTGTTGTCTTCAAAAATTTAACTGTCATCAGTCATTAGAATAGATGTTATATTTGCCCCCCTCTCATAAGGTGCATTCTGCCTTAAAAATCTTTGCATGATGCACACCAAATCAAGGACAAAATATGTACGAACAAAATGGGACTGATTTCAGGTTTTTAAGTTGTTTAGTTCTAGAGTTATTAGCTGCTTAAAAATGCAGGAAAAACTTGACAAAATTTGTATGAACATTAAAAAATTATATCTAACGAAACAAAGAGTGATAGAATGGAACCTGAAAGATTATGTCTATAACTATGTTAATTCCGCATAAAAAATCATGAACAATATTTGATAGTTTAATCTTTGATTTGGTTAAAAAAATAATCGCAAAAATGAAGTTTTTTCATATTTTGTCAAACTTTGGGGCCTATGCTCGATTGGAAGAAATCAACCGATTTTGAAAATTTTTTTTCTTTTTCTTTGTCTGTATAATTCACAACTTTTCAGCGCTATTACAACTTCGAAATTAAAAAATGAGTTTTTCGGCCCACCCTATTACACACACCACTTCTGAGGATGTTATGGACCATGTACTGTGAACCTCTGCTTTAACCTTTTCAGTCCTAGATTGACCAAGATTTTGGTAGTTAGAAATGAAAGGGTTAACTCATCTTTTTTTTTAATGTTATTAATTATAAAGCTAATGGAAACGAATAACTGTTCAACCAGCTGAAGATGTTTAAACTAATCACATTATATTCATTTTAAAAGTATAGGATTATTTTTTAATTCCTGAGTAGTTGCAATTGCAATCAAGGTAAATTTCTGATTTGAGTAATTATAAAACAGGAAAACAATTGATAAGATGAAATAATTTATTTCGCTGATTTTTTACATGATTCCCAAACACAAACATACAATATAAAGATTTTTAAAGTCTTAATTATTTGATTGAGGCTAATGTACATAGTTCCATAAGTTATAGGCCAAATAACTTGAATTTGAGTATGCAATGACAATGATAATGAACCATAACAACTATGATTTTGTTTTGTATATGAATTTGAATCCACCAGTATAGAAGTTTCAATATACTAAGAAGGCATGAAAATATGAAAACATATTTAAAAGTTTTTAAAACTTAAAGCATTTGTTCCCTTAGGAAACTAATCTTAACTTGATAGTACACATAAGACATTCTAATTAAAGTGCAAATGTATTAATTTTAACTCTAATAAAACTTTCTTGAATGAATTAGTGTTCCATTTTTTTGAAAAATGTATACATATCAGTCTAGGTTCCGAGATAACTCCTGTGTCAATATTTTTCACTAAAAACCAATAAAATACATCAATAAGCACCAAAATAAAATTTGAAAATTAGATTTTAAAACATCTTTGATTCTAAAATATCTTATTATACACAGTCCATACAGATATTGACCACCTGCTTCATAAATTTAAGAAGTCCATCAAAACAAATATTATGAACAGAGTTAGAATCAAAAGAACGACTAAAGTTAAAATTCCCATTGAAGGTCTCATAGGAATGTGATGAACTATCACATGATTGTCAACTGATATGCTAATGAGAGATGCCTCATGGCCACCAACAATTCTCCTGGATTCTTCTCGAGAAGGCAAAAACTCTAAGCCAGTCACAAATATGCCATGGACATTCTCAATGTTATAAACCAACTGCAAACTGAAAGCTATGTACATTTTGACACCACCCCCTTGAGTGCCAAGTCCTATAAAGAGTCCATTGTCGCTAACTGTCATCGACGAAACCATGTCAGTACCAACACACACCAGCCCTTTAAACATATATTGACAAGTGTCCCACTTACACAAGTAGCTAGGTGAAGGAGGTCTGCTACGAACGGCTGGATTAAGAGTGGCAAAGATAGCTAGGTCATTTTTATCTTCAACCACACCAAACCGGCAACTCCTAAACTTGTACTTAACAGCTGATGACTTGGGAGGCAAGGTATAAACCAGACCAGTAATGAGTTTACCATCTTCGGCATCCCAAACTTTACAAGTTCCGTCTCTAGATGCACTAACAATTCTCGTGCCTTTTGGACAAATGTCTATGTCATCTACATCACTTGAATGAGCTTCTATATCGTGAACCTTGCTTTGCTTGGGATGTTTCCAGACCCTGACGTGTCCATCCGACCCAGCTGTCACCAGCAAATTCTTCGCCATCGAGAACCTAACGAGCTTCTGAAAAGGGTCGTCACTAAAGTCAGTTTGAAAAGATTCCAAGTGCTTAATATGGAATCCAAGCCTTGATTGAATTACATTGGCATTTGCATCTGGCTCTTTATCGCCACCGTCTTTATCAACAATGTCACTCTGCTCATTCTCTTGTGAAGCAGGTTTCTTCCGCTGTCTCGCACCTTTTTCCTTGCTGTCCAACATCTGAGCATTCATTTCAACCCCTTGATCTTCGATACTGTGTTTGATTTTGTACACATGGCAATTACCTTCCATGCCAGCAAACAGAATCCAGTATTTGCCAGCATCATGCACAGTGCAATTCATTATGGCTTCGCTTCCAGTCTCAAAGTGGGTAATGGACTCAGCTCTGCAAGTGGATCCATTGTTAATCAGTTCATAGATTTCAATGACATTGGGTATACCTGTTTTGGCACCACCTCCTCCTCCTGCAACGAGGATGTGTCGTTCTGTCAAGCAATGTACAGTGTAGAGGGGAAAGTTAGTTCTTGCCAATAAGTGGTTATACTTCTTAGAAAACATCTTGAAAATGCAATATCTGAGATCCTGAAATGGATAAAATAAATAAGCATAACTAAATAATTTTTTACAAGTGACTTTAGAGAATAAACTTTTTGATTGCTCACAGTACTACATTTTACTTGTGAAAGGAAATCGTAGAAAAACAATTCAAACTATTTTATTGACTTTCAACTTGCTTTGGGTATAATGATCAAATTAACACGATACTTTCTAAAAGTACTCGAAAGACAAAATTTTAAAAGTATATTAGTAAGGAAATTCTTTCACAATTTAAAATACTTAAATAAAAGTACCAACAAGGGTTCAGTTCCGTTAACATTCCCACTATATAACGCCAATATCTTTTGAACGCCATATGATCAAATATCGACAGATTTTTTAGTTTCCTAATGATAAACTGAACAGTTATTGACCTACAAAAACATTTTAATCAATGAATTTGAAATGATTTAACAGGTTTTTAACTTTTTGGTGTCCAAAAGAGCATGGCTGCATATAGCGGGAACTCTAATAGAATTTAACAAGTTTTAAAGTGCACTTAATTTGGTTACCAGAAATTTATTTAGTATCACTTAGCTTCTTAACTCTGATAAATTTCGAGAAAATTGTTATTAAAAGTGTAATTTTTTATTCGAGAAAATGTTATAAAAATAAGCAAGGAAATGGAGTTTTTTAATCTTTTAGGAACATTGCTTTTATTGAATACCAGCAGCACTGCTCTCGCATGTGAGAGAAATAGAAAGCAAACGCTCGGGGCATTTGAGAGCTGTGCTGAGGAGGGAAGGGGCTAATCAGGTAACTATTGGAAGGCAAAATAGAATTCAACATCTTCCAAGAAAGGTAAATGCATTAAATTATATTTATAGAGTATTTGTTTAAATACAACCTTAAAATATACAAAACTTTAAGTGAGGAAAAAATCAATTTATAATTATTCTTAAAAATTAGGTTAAGGAGATTCTATTATTAGAACCCTACTGCCCACTTACAAAGTATATTGCAAAGCAACATTAAATTGTCACCATTTGAAACTTATTATACAGTAATTAATAAAATAAATTATATAATCTAATAGTGAAACAAAATTTAGGAAACACTCAATAGAGTAATTCAATCCATTTGAGAAAAGTAACTGCTTGTTATTACACCTAGTAATTTTAATTTAACTTGTTCTACTTGCTTTATCCAGAGTTAAATTAAAGATTATTTTTAGCAGATTTTTACGATGCCTTGTGGGTTAAGTTAGACGCAAATAAATAACGCATCCTTCATGCAAAATAATTTTTAAAGAATAAAAATATTTCATTAAGAAGGGCTAAATGTAAAACTATTAAGTTGGTAACAAGAGCAACAGCTATCAAGTTAACCGGAAACTAAACGATAAATTAGAGCAGCATTAAAGAATACCTTCAGAGCTAAAGGTTTAAAAGCAAGACAGCAATATGGAGAGGGGCAAGTAGCTTTAGGTTTTTATTTAGAAGGACTACAATTTACGATATAATTTGCATGAAGAGAATAATTAGTAACGCAGAACAGCCAGCTGACACGGTATTCGACGTGTTTGTTTTCATCACCCATGTACACTGCGACGGTTTACTTGTTGCCAGTATCAACCTTCTATTTTCTATCAATTTACACCTTGGGGCTCATACGAAAAACTGAATGAAACAACTCCATAGCCGTAAAGAAATCGTCAGCTGGATAAATATATACATTAGAAGGAAATAGCAAAACCTTAATACTTGAACTCATTATCAAATACGTCTATATATCATATCTTAAGTCAAAAATACTATTCATATTCAATAATTGGTTACCTACGTACTTTATGCATTGCGGATTTACTAAAGTCTTTCACTGCGCAGCAGAAGTTAAACAAGGGAACTCAACTCTTTAGCACAGCAGACAAGGTTCGGTTTTCGAGTTTGAGGTCATTCTGTTTAGTCCGATGAAAAACTAGTTGCGCTCTCTCAAATTCAGTCTTAAAGTTAAGTACAACTCAATTGTTTAATCCTATTTTCATTAAATATTTACTGATCTTATAACTAAGTATTGAGAATGACGCATAGTGGAAGAGTTGGAGATCTCAGTGAGGAGCAATTGAATGCACTAGATAGTGTAAGTAAAAAAATACTTATTAACTTAATCCCAATAAAAGATTATGCTAGAATTTAAAATAAATAAGAATGAGTATCATAAAGGTTGGATCTCAATTCGGTTAACTTGACGTAATGCAAATTCACACGATTGAAAATTATTTCGATGATGACAGAATTTAACTTTCAATTTAACCATCGAAACCAGTTTCGTAAGTTTTTTTTTAAAGATAAATCTTTTATTTGAATCAGTTTACACATAGCTATTCTAACCACATTAAAATATATGTTCTGCAGTCAAACTGAAATTGATTGATATATATTTTATATTAAAATTCATTCTCTAAACGGGTGTTAAAATATAAAAGAAAATGTTTCAGCAGACGGTATCAAAGTATAAAAGTAGTAAGTACTATATACGATCGAAACTATACCCAGATTCTCCAAGTCTGGTAGTATTAATACGTCAGTTAAATTTTTGAAGGGGTCAATAACTTTTTTGAGGTTAGTAGGGGATGATGGGCATTTTGGTGTCCTTGACATGATTAAAACTAATGAAATGATGGGCATTTTAGATTGGAAATGATGGGCAAATAGTTTCTGTGGGGAATAAATGCATTGATAAAAGGTTAAACCTTTTAAGATAAAGTTGGGTATAGAGATGGTCCGTACAGGGTTCAAATTTAAGTGAAGTGGTCCGCAGACATATTTGAGTTGGGAACCACTGCTGTATACCATGCTGCTGAAAATGAAAATGCTTATCCAAAGCCAACAAATTGGGCTGCTGAAACTAATGGTTGACGGGATAATGTGCAAGAACCATAATTTTATCAACTTTCTGAAATTGAAAATTCTTTTTAGTTCAGAACAGCAGTGGAAGATATATTGCGTCCAGAACATGATGACTACTTTTGTCTCAGGTGGCTTCGTGGTAAGCATGTTGAATTTTCAAATGATTTTGTCACAGTTTTTTTAACTTCAAGTAAAATGAGTTATTTTCATTAATCCTAATTTTTTAATGAGGCGGAATCATATATAGCTCATTTAAAAAAATCTATTGTGTCTTTTGATATTTACTGTGTAGTAATTTTTGAAAATGTAATTTTTCCAGATAAAACCCCTTAAACTGATATTCCACACCTGATGTAAAAGGAAATGTTAATTTCAGTGCCATAAAAAATTAGGAATGTATTGGAAGAATATAAAGTACTTAAAGTAGTTTTCTTTTAGGAAAAATTAGGATAATTTTCTAACTTATTTGGGGATTTTTTCTAAACCCCTTTCTTTTGACCATATCCTAATTTCTTTCAAAATAAATATTTATTTATTTTTATAATTTATGTGTGTAACTTATCCTATTTTAACACATCTTAATTCCTTTTTGATGAGTAGCATTAGAAGTTTAAAAAGTTCTAACTTTCAATTTCAGCCAGAAAGTTCAACACAACTGATGCTGTCCAAATGCTTAGAACTGTAAGTTAATTATGGATTTTTACTTTTCTAGCGACAAATTTCAATTTTTTCTGAACTATATTACTTGATCAGCATTAGTTTAATGCATCATGCTATTCATTTGTTTATTGCTTTCTTTTCTTAAAATGGACATTTCATTGATGCATACAGAATAGTTTTTATTTTTGTATAAATAACTAGTAAATATAAATTTTCTTTAAATTATTTTAGTTGTCAAATATTTTAAACTGAATATGGTTATGCTTTACTATAACTACCTCATTTTAATTTGCAAATATATAATGAAAGCAACTTTTTTAGAGCTTGCAGTGGAGAAAACAAATCGGAACTGAATCATTGATAGATGATCATGAACCTCATGAAGTCAGTATCAGTATATTTCTCTCAAATGTTTGAATATGTTAATGTTGATATAAGCATTAATATTAAAATAAATTGAGTATGTATGTATATTGTATATACAATTGGGTAAAAATATTCAGATTAACTTGATTTATATAATCATTTTAATTTCGTTGCATATATTAAATTTTAAACTGGGTGCTTTTTATTCAGTTTGTGATAATTTTTTTCTAGTGGCTTTTCCAGGGGTTCATCCAGGGTTTTCTGCCAGGGTCCTGTTTTAGGAGTTTTGTAAAAAATTCCAAGGAATTTTGGGAAAAGTAAAATTGAATTTTGTGAAGTAAATGTAATTCTGTAAAAATGAAGGATTTTAGGACAAAAAACTGGCAAATTCGATTCTAAAATGATAGAATTCCAATTGAAAAAATATTTTTCAACCACTTTTGATGGATTGGACTTTTGTCAAGTGTTTGGTTTTGGGAATGGAAATTTTGTGAAGGGTCCTTTTTTTTAATATCAAAATTTTGTGAAGGGTCCTAAAACCAGGGTTAGCTGGATTGGATCCAATTGGTTTTAAAAAAACATGTTTGAGGTTTTTTTAAACCCCCCCAGAAAAAACCCTCATTTTGAGCCCATTTTGGGTTTTTCAAGAAAAATCAAGATTTTGGCAGTTTTAATGTTTAAGAAAAACATTTAACGAAATAACATACCAAGAACTGCAGTTGAGTGGTTTTTTTTTCCAAAATTTTAACCAGGTTTTAATAATTAAGGGGTTTTTTCATTATTGAATAAGTTTTTTCAAAATTTTAACCAGGTTTCAATAATTAAGAAGGCTTTTTCATTGTTGAATGGTTTTTTTTCAAAATTTAAGAAGTTTAAAGTTTGAAAAACCACACCTTTTCCAAAAAAAAACATTTTAAATGTGTTTTTTCATGGATTTATTGAAAAAACCAGACCCACTTGGGGTTTTTCGTAAAAAAACCTGGATTTTTGCCAACCCTGCCTAAAACGGACCCATTTTCTTTCTGGATGAACCCCTGCTTTCATATTTAAATACTTCAGTTAAAGTTAAGTACAAAATAAATCTTTACTTCATATATTGATGTATTTCTGTAATTTCTATTTATTCTTAATTTAAGGTTTTAACTAAATATTTCCCTGGAGGATTAGTTGGGCACGATAAAGAAGGTTGTCCAGTGTGGATTATACCATTCGGGCATATGGATATCAAAGGTAGACTAAATATGTTTTAGATTTTTATTAAAATTCTAATTGACAATTTAAAAAAGATTAATATTTGTGTGTGCTCATAGCAGGGTTGGCCGGTTTAAACCAAATGTTTTTTTTTTAAATTTAATTTTTAAAAATAATAAAATATTTTCAGGATTTTTTTAAAGAAAGTGTTATTAAGTATAATCTTTTGCACAAAATTAAAAGGTCAGATTTATCAAAAAATTGACATTTTAAGGTGGTTAAAAATCAGAAACCTTTTAATTTAATGGTTTTAATTATTGAATTCTCTCTATCTAAACTTAACCTTAAATGCTCAAGTTAAACTTATTATATGTGGCAAGAGATAGTTTAGTTATTAATTTCCTTTAAAATGAAACGTTATTTCAAAGAGTAATTAAGATACACAACAGTTATCTGTTTTTCACTGATAAAAGATGGCTTGGATTTTAATTAATTGATAAAATCAATTTGTCTTATTTGTCAGTCATAAAAACCAGTTGGTTTTTTTACTAAATTAATAAAAACCGTCAATTTCTTTAATATAAAAACTAAAAACCATTTGGTTTGTTTATAAACAGATAAAAACCAGTAGGGTTTTTTTACTAAATTAATAAAAAACCGTTGATTTCCTTAATCTGATTAATTATCTCAATCATTTATCCAATTTCAATTAACATTAGTTGCTTAGATTTCACTTTTATTTGTTTATAAAATAAAATTTTCTCTTTCTAAAGAAATTTCTTAAGTTAATAAATTAATCCATATAAAATTAAGATAAATAATTTGATTATTTCAACCATTTATCCAATGTAAATTAACAACGATTTTTATTCACCACAATAATATTAGATAGTTAAATTGGAATATTTTAAAAATAAAAATTATTTTTAAAACAAATTAATTTAATTTTAACTAACTAATTAAATTAATTGAAGTATACAAATCATTTATCAATCCCCTGAAATAAATGTCTCATTTACTTCAGTTAATTTCAAACATCACTGCTAAAATAACTTACTCTGAAAAAAATTCTAAAAAAACTTGGTTTAAAGCAAAAAAACCCGGTTTAAACCAAAAACCAAATAAACCCGGTTTTTTTTGTTTTTTTAAACCAGGTTTTTTGCCAACCCTGGCTCATAATTAACTGAATTATGCCTATGATTGAATATTTTAAAGAAATTTTGGTTTTTATGTGTTATCCTGTTCACTGTTCAGCAACAATGAGACTCAGTGACACAGTTTATGATATTTGTTAATACTCTTCGAACTAATCGGCAGTTAGCAGGATAATACGAAAGTACCAGAATTTCTTAATGTAGAACTTTGTTGCTTTCCTAGACTTAATTTTTTAAACTGTGTATTACCAATTTATTTTTTTATTCAGGCATGTTCTATTCTGTGAAGAAATCAGAATTCATTAAATACGTTGTAAAACTGATGGAGATCAGTGAACAAGATATGAAAGATCAAACTGAAGAAGTAAGAATTAAAACTTGTGTTTTTGTGTAGCTTCTGAGTTATTTTATATTGGGGCTTTTTAATCATAATGCACAACATGCCTAACGCAAACATTAAAATCAAGCTTGTTTGCATTCCTTTTTATGCTCAATTTTCATTTCATGTAAATTTTATTTTGTATGTATTTTTTCCAAATTAACTTGGCTGATTAGGCATGAAAATATTTCAAATTTTTATGTCATTGCATTTTCATCTCTGGGGTTTTTCAAACCACATTTTAATTTTGTATCGTTTATAGCTTGGTAAGAAAATTGAAACTCACAGCATTATATTTGATATGGACAACTTTACTATGAAACAAGTTGCCTGGAAACCAGGTAATGTGTCATTTAATTGTTTTTTTGTATTCCAGTCTAAACCTAAGGTCATATTTTATATCTCTCAATTATATCAAAAGGAAGTAGATTAATTAAATGCTAAAGAAAATTTATTCTGATGCTTTAGTTTGGACTTTTAAAAAAGAAGTTTCAAAAATGTGAAAAAAAATTATGTCTAAAATTGTAGAGAACACAAATGAGACCTCTCAAATAAATTAAATGTACACATCAAATGTAATGAAATATATATTGGAACAATTGAGTATAAAAAATAGAGACTAAGAAGAAACACACACAAGTAAAGTTAGCTTGCTCTAAGTTATTTTTCATTGGATGTTATTTTTATTTGTATTTAATCTCACATAACAAAAATAAGTAACCCTTATACCAATAAAGAAAACAAAACTTCAAAAATATGAGATTAGTTTGATTGTCTAGTTTTATAAGAGTGGGTTAACATTTCCTTATTTTTTATTTATCATTAAAACTATTTTATTTCAGCTGTTGACATGATGACTCAGTTAGTCAAAGTTTTTGAAGACAACTATCCAGAAAGGTTAAAGAAGGCCTATGTCATAAATGGTATCTTCATGCCTTTACTTTTTTTCCTCAGATTTTTTATTATACTTTCAGCCTCTAAATGACTGTTTTACATTATAGCCCCAGCTTTTTTCCCAATGGCCTATGCCATGATTAAACCATTTCTGAGTGAAGAAACTGCCAAAAAGATTCATGTGTATGTCAAAGGTAAAATTGTGTTTCCCAAACAATTGGCTAGTTTTTCTAGTCAAATATTTATAGAGCATTGGATAATATTGCTTTTTTAAGATTTATTTTATTAGCTTAAAACCCAATTGATCAGTTTACTTGTGTGGTGTATTTATTTAATCATGCATGAGTTGATTACCTATGTAGACAAGCTTTAAATATTTTTAGTTATATTTTATTAATAATGTACAATATTTACATTTTATATTGAAGTTTTAGAAAATCCCATATTATTTATCTATTTCTTGCCTCATTTATTAATTACCGTTTATTTTCAATTCCTTGATTTCCTTTTTAATTATGTGCTTTGATTTGTTTTATGCTTGTAGATTTGATTTTCATTTTAAGAATGTTTTCTCCACAACTTGTCTAGCCCTATCCAACTTTAAATTTAATTAAAGTCCTTGATATTAAGGTAAGAAACAGTTTATTTCTAAGTGTGTCTTTATTAATATTATTTTATTTTGAGTCAAAACAGATAACTGTTTAGCTATGTTGCAAGCTATACAAGCTATATGCTATGTATGCAAGCCAAATTAAATTGGTAAATTTATAGTTTCGAACACCAACCTTTTGCATTTCCAAAAACCTGTAATGTGAAAGGTAAAGCAGAACAAGTTACTTGTGACTGCTTTATGTTAAAGTTAGTTTTTCCTTATACAATCCTTAAGCAAGGAAAAACAGTTTTACAGGTCATCTTCTACTTGAGAATTCTAGCAGGAAAGCAACAGTTAAATATTTTAAAGCTAAATAAACAAATTTACAAATTTTCCTGTACTTGAGGATATAAGTAGGAAAACAACAATCCACTTTTTTTTAAATTAAGTCCTGCTTTTTGACAATAAGAACTTCAGTAACAATAATCCAAGTATCCCAACCAATGTTAGAATACAGTTCTTAAAATAAACAATAACTACTCTTCTTTAAAATAATTTTTTGAAAGTTTCTCAATTAATAATTTTTTATCCAGAAACTTGGAAAAGTGCTGTGTTTGAAGATATTGATGCAAATGAGCTTCCCTCCCAGTGGGCTGGAAGTAAACCAGATCCAGAAGATCGACCCTTGGTAAAAAAAAATTTAGTCTAGTTTAATAGAGTAAAGATTTTGTTTTATTGGGAATGTTTCCATAATATTTCATACAAGAGTTCCCATGAATAAAGCACTTTGTGGCATAAAACTTAAATATTCAAAGTGTAACAATCTGCGCTTTTTTATAATTTATTTTTAAACTGTGGTAAAATGCAAAGTATTATACTTGTACAGTGGCACAAAAGGCCCTAATAAGATTTATAATGAAAATAAGTTTCCAAAAGTTCAAAATACCTAACCTGTAAGGATACTTAAGTTGTGTATATTAAAGGCTATTCATACAATATTTTGAATTTAACTTTTTTCAAGTATTTTATTGGTATTGTTACTTGTTTTTCAGGTGAACATGGGAGGTCAAGTCCCTTGTTCCTATTACACAGCTCCCAGCCGTCGTCTTTCCACAGACACTGACTTAACGAAGATAACCGTTGAAAAGAAGTCGGTTTTTCCTGTTGAGCTCACAGTAACGGATGTTGGATCAACTTTGCAATGGGAGTTCCAAACTGAAAATTACGACATTGGCTTCAGTGTCTGGTTTAGACCAGAGGGAGGGATTGCTGAAGAGTTGGTGCCTCTGCAACGAGTCAACTGCCATTTAGTGCCTGAGGATGGAATGTTGATGTGTGACAAGCCAGGGAAATGTAAGTAGATTCTATATTTTAATAAGCCATTTGATTTTAAAAGTTAAGTTTTTTTCATTTAATAATGATCTTTCCTTCCCCCAAGACTTTTTAGGTTTGACATCTTTTATGAGTGGTTTATTGTTTTAAAAATTGTTTACTCTTATTAACTCATTTCCTATTTAACTCATGAGCAGCGTTATTAAAGCATTAATATTGTTACTTTTAGTTTTTACATTAATTTTAGAATTTACTTACTTTTTATGGATAAATGTTTTCCATGAAATTGCTTTCCTTTTTTTCTCCTTATTTCTATATCATTTGGCAGACAGATGGGTTTTGATGTATTCACAGTCAAATGCTCTTGTGAAGAAATTCAAGAAATGAAGTCTTGTAACGGGAGGCTTACAATAACCAATTTTGATAAATTTGCCAATTTGAAGAATTTTAAATGTAATTTTTAAATTAGTTCCTTACCTATTTTAGTAAATATGTGTGTGTGTGTTTTAATGTATAGTTGCAACAAACTAGTTATACATAACTATTTTGAAAAGCAGTTTGTTTTTACAATGAAATTCCTTTTTCCTCCTAGATATTTTGAAGTTCGACAACTCTTTTAGTTGGTGTCGTCGTAAACAAATCCTATACCAAGTTCAAGTCACTCCTCCATCAGGTGGAGGTTACTGAGTAATTCAGATTATCATTGATTTCATTTTTACGTTGCATCTCATTATTGTATGTTTACCAGTGTTCATGTTATTGTTATTGGGCTTGTTCCAATGTTGTAGTTCCTGCACTTATAAGATAATATTTAGGTGCCTTGTGTATTCATTGACATGAGTGTTTGTTTTGCAATTTCTTTCGGTTTTTATCATGAAATGGCTCTTGATTCTTTAATACTTTATAAAAATCTTGCCACTATTTCTATGCAATTTTTTTATAATTATGAGTTAGTATATTATTTGAGCTGACAGTTAATTGTCTAAAAACTGAGTCTTGGTAATGTTTTTTACCATATTTGTTTTCTGTGTGTTTTATAAAACAATGTTTTTAGAAATTTGAATACTTGGGTACCTATTAATTACTGTAACACTTTTTATAATTGCTATTCTTCTCTAAAAAAAACTTTGTCTACCCTGTAATTTTAATTATCTCGAATTTATTAAATATAAAAATTAAGCATTTTTATTTTTCCTCTTTTTTTAATTGTTTTTTTACCTTTTTCTTCACATATACAATTTTTTATTAGAACATTTTTTTAGGATCTAAGTTTATAAAGCATAAATATTATTAACTTTAAAGAAATTTAATTTAACTTAATTTTAAGAATGAATTCAAGAAGTATAATTCTTGTGTGATTCAACCAACTTATGACTAAAATAAGCAGCCAATTTGAATCTGATAAGCAGACAAAACATTTATATTATAGGCGATTTTCAGTGATCACCACTAAGTGTCTAATTTTAAAAATATGTTTAGAACTTAGTACAAATAGAATTTAGGAATAAATTCAACCTAGTTGGTAGAATGTTTGAATGTAAATTTGCTAAATCAAAAAATGCAAAATTTACAATATTTTTCAGGGTTTATTTCTGAAATTTTTTTTAACAAAACCTTTTAATTTTTACATCTAATGTTTTATTTCAGACTAGCTGTTCAGTTGTAACCTATTTCATATATTAAATCCTACTGCACTCTTATTTAACATCTTACTAATAGATAGTCTCCAACAATACTTTTACTTTAGATTAGGAATATAAACATTTACAATAACTTGTGATATGTATACATATAGTATGGATGGCTCACTGTCAACTGCAATAATCTGTAAGAGCTGCTGCATTGTGTTTTTTCTGTTTTGAAGTGAACTTGTTCATGTATACATTTGTATTCATGAAGTGAAAAAATTTTTTCATATTTTCTTACTCCTAATCTAAACATTGATACCTAATTTTCTTCACTAGCTGACATACCTTAAAAATTATGTTTTAGTAGGAATTGTCCGTGTTTTCATAAAAATTCCATGAGAAATTCCTGAACCTACATTTGTAATCCCCTCTCCTATTGTGGCAGCCTACTTGTTAAGTTTTATATTGCTCTATACTCAGGATATTTTGGAAAGAAATGAATGCCCAAGAAAGTTTTTTTAGTGCTTAAAAGTATTTTGGAGTCTACATTTAATGTAATTCTAACATTTGAACTTAAAAATACTAGTCTTCATTTCAAGGGTTAGTTTTGCCCCAACTGAAATGGAGAGTGGAGAAATACCCTCTTTTCAATAGCAATTTCTAGTATCAGTAAAAAAGAATACTGGATTGGAATTCATGGGATAAATAAACGTTTTCATTCGCTAGAATAAAGAAATTGAAAAGTAAAATTGTGTGTGGTTTAGCGATTTAAAATTGATGTCAGTTGAATGCCCTCGTCCATTCACCACCCATAATTACAGTGTTTCTCCTTAAGAATAAAGATTCAATTCTAGCCAAACCTACAATTATGTCTTTGTTCCTCTGGAAAGGCAATATGTTGTAATTAGTAAATTACTCTTCAGTTTATTATATTACTTGATAAGATTGTATCAATTAACTCCTTCCTATAAAATGAATGTTTTAATTTGAAATGAAAACCAAAGTATTGAAATAACAATTAAAAGAGTAGTTTTGAATTGTGCCTGTCTCTTAAGTTTACCCAAAGAACTATTAAATAGTCATTTTCCATAAATGACCTTAAAATCCATTTAATTATGAAATGAATGACCATACAGCAAAAATTAATAGGAGGACATGTAAAGAAATTAAATGTTAAAAAGTATGCAAGAGAAAAATAAGAACATGGTTTTAAAGTATGCTTCTTTTTTTAATTTTGAACTCAAACTGAATTTTGTGTTGATAAATTTGTATTCTAATTAACAATATTTAAATTTTAACTTTTTTCTTTACTTTATTTTAATCAGCAGCAAAATTTCACTCACCATTAGCTTTTAGCATTTTAAAAGGCACATATCAAACATGTTCAATATAACTGTTTGGAAGTTATAACCAATTTCAGAAAAGATATAAACTCTAAATTTTACTTTGACGATAATAAAATTATGTAATTATCTTTTCAAATATAGTTAATGAAACATAATAATTACATATCTCATTGAAACTTGATATGAATCGTTCGTTTTTGGTTTAAAAAGCTAGCATTTCTAATTAATTGCTATAAAAATTACATGGTGTTTGAAAATTTTCACTCAATTTTTATTGTGAAGTGTAGTCAAGAATGTTAAGAACTTGTAGTGGTGGAATAATTGTCTTGAAATTATAAATGTGGATATTTGGTGTTTAAGATAAAATGTTAATGTCTCATTAACTTCAAGTCAATTTTCTCTCTTGAAATGTGAATGTTAACTTTCAACTTTCTATTACTAAATTGATGTGCTGTATGTGTCATTGTTGAATGTTGAAATTAATGCCCGTTTAATGCTTTTTAAGAGGCTTTGTTTGATAGTCATGTTTTATGATTCATGTTCAATATGCTAAATTTCATCAAACTCAATTTTACAAACATTTTCTCCATCTTAATTGAAATAATTTTAAAGTCAAATGTTCATCATAAATATACTGTACTGAATAATTTCATTAAGTCCCGTATATTAATACATTCACCTCCAAACATGTATGAATTTCTTTTGTTAAAAACCATGTTTATATACATTTTTATGGCTTCACTGTATGCTAAGAGTATCAAAGGTTCTTCAAATGCAAATCAATAATGATGTACAGAACTTAAAAGTTGTAGGTGAATTTGAAATGGTTCTTTTGGACTGTCTTTTAATGTGATGATAGAATTGTTAAAATATTTATGTGTTGTGTATTTACTGCATCTGGCAATAGTAGTCTTTCCATGAATTAGGGATAAGCACAAAAGAGTTGGAGCCCATTTCAATCAGTGCTGGTGCCGTTTATACTTTTGAGTAAGGTTGTTTTGAATTAGATATCTATACAAAGTACTTGAATTTTTGTAGTAAAGAAATTGTCAATTGTTGTAAAGTTTATTCATGTTATACTTCAATAAAATATTTCATTAATGTATTTTAGTTACATTTAAGTATTTTTACTCAGCTTACACTGTATTGGATCCTTACATAATTTAAAGGAATCAAGGAAATGGATTCTCTTGGCTGCTCCTCGACTTGGCTTGTTTTGTATGAAACTACAGAATGAGTCATATATAAACACTTTTATGAAAAAAATTAAGTATATTATTTTTTAGTTTAAAAGAAAAATATATAACATTTTATTGAGGTAAATCCAACATATTTCCATAAACACATTAAAAGGAGGCTGTTTAATTTTATAGGCGGCTATTTCAAGATAAATTGTCATTCAATTTTGTACAAAATTTTATTAAATAAAAATAAAATTTAGATGCAGTTGTGTGGAATGAGATGGAAAATTTGATTAGCCATATAGTGATATAATCAATGATTAATTCATATATTAATGTTTGGATAAATCCCCAACACCAATATAAACTTAATTTTACCAGTTATATTAACATTTTTCCATTAAATGACATTTATTTTAGAGCAGTTTATTTCTACATTACTTGTGATATATTCAGGAACTTTTTACTGGCACCAGCTCTGTAAAAGGCCAAACACCATCAAACGTCCTGGGAACTAAAACCTATCTTCAGGAGTTTGTGTCACCTTCAGTGATAACCAACAACGAATATTATTCCACATTTTTAAATCTTAATAATTAATATTCTATTGTATCTGTGATTATATACAATTATATGTATGCAAAGAATGTTTAAACTAATACACTAGGATCTAAGCATTGTATGGATATTTAATAGATTTGTTTATAAACTGTTTCTTGTTGCATTTTTATGTAATTGCTGTCGTCATTGTTACTATAAGGGTGAAATATGGCTAAAGCAATAAATTCTTTAAAGAAAAACTAATCTGTTGTCATCACACAAATTTTATTTTAGCAAAAGCATTTGTCATGCTATTTGGACATATAAATACAGCGGCTTGGGCTGGACTGTTTGAAAAATAGTACAAAATTTTAAAAAAAGGATGAAGAGGAACAAATTGATACAGTAAAAGTAGTTTATGTAAACAACAGTTGATGGTTGTTTCAAGGATAGGATGTTGGAGGCAACCAGTTTAATATTAATTCTTGTCCATTTCAAACAGGTTAAACTACATAAAAATCATACAAGCTTCTATATTGCCAATGATTTTGATCTTTAAAAAGAAATCATATAAATAGTAGTTATAGCAAATACTTTAAGATATTCAACATATATATAGGCAAAAGTAAACCAACCAACTTGTACTTGCTAGTTACCACAGCATTGTCATCCTACATTATTTTTAAACAGCCCTCATATGGTTAATTCTTACTATACTCTGTTCATTTAGAATTGGCGGCTGAAAAATAGTGCTTTCCCCCTCGCCAAAAGCATAGCTACGCTCTACGTGCAGCCTCAGAGACTGATTCGCTGGTTGTATTTTTCTACAGCAGTCGAGGCTGGCTAGAAAATATAAGGCGCATCTTTAGGAGATGTTTATTATATTTTATCAGATTACGGAAGTCAGTTGGGGAAAAAAGTAGTGAGCCTTCTTCATCGCTTTGAGGTTGATAGTTGCCATGGTTACTGATTCGGTGATGGGGAAGGAAATATTTTCAAGCGCCTATTCAAAACGAACAGAGTATAAAGCTTGATATTATCTATTGCCCCCTTTAGACTCATCATCACAAGCGAAAGATGTAACAAGAACACACATAAAGCTATGACATTTAAATAAAGAGTTGTTTATGAAATAAATACATTTTAGGCAGGATCATTTGTGCAAGATTTTTCAGCTAAATATAATGAATTTAACAAAGAAAAACATAACAATGAGATTAATCTCGCAATTCCAACACTTTTAATACTTTTTCTTCACAACAATGCTTTTCAAGCTGAAGTAATATTTCAACAGAGTTTGAGCAACAGGCTTGGCAATATCTCGGGATTAGTTCTCAGTTAATGGAGTTAAGGATGGAGAAATATGAAAATCTTAACATTTTCAGAGTAAAATATATTAAACTTGATGAAAGTACTTAATTTATTAATAATTTTATAAAAGATTATTTTATAATTTTTCATAAACATACAGCATTAATATAAAGTTATTGGTTTTGAGAAAAGTGCATCTTCATAACTTATTTTCTTACAAAATCTAAAATTTTTCTATATCATACAGAAGCAGACTTTAAATAAAAATATTTATAATTAATGTATAATTTTGAAAATTTAGATTACCTTTTTAGTTTTCAAATTGGATGCAGAGATTAAAAAAAATTAAAAATATAACATTATGTAACATTTTAAACATGTTTCAAAAACAGAAAAGTATGAGTAATTAACTTTCAAAAAAATTATGTGAATGCTTCCTATAAACTCTTTATATTATTTCTCAATACTTTATCCATGCATTTAAAACCAAAATCCCATCACTAAAATACCAAAAGATGAAGGCAGAACTTTTTAAAAGCATCTGCTTAATACAGTATAAAATGCTGAAGCATGATGAGTTCTAATACCCATCATTTGAGAAGTCAATCTTAACGTAGTCAGGATAGCGTTCCTTCAGAAGTCGACATGTTTGAAGATGGTCTGCTCTGCCATACCCCTAAAAGAAGAAAACCATATTTAAATTATTTATGAAATACAAGTACCTACATTTATTTCTATGGTATTGATAGGTAAATAAATACTATCTATCTATTGATGCCATAACTAAATTCATCAAAACATAGGGGTCATTCTCAATATCATGCATAAAAAATGTGTACAGAATATTCTCAATAAGACAAACTTTATGTCAAAAACCTCCATTTTTCGAAACAATATTTTGGAAGGCAAAGGGGGGAGCTACTGAGAAAATGAGGCCTACGAATGGCAGAAGTCTGACTTAAGCTTCAAATGATAAATGCCGCCAATATCTATGTCTCTGAAGGGGATGTAAATTGTCTCCACACCTGGACCCATGGTAAACTGCACATGACCAACCATAGGACTTTTGGACCTACAGATTTAACGAGCTCGTAATCTGCATATACTTGGGGGTCTTCAGTGAATGGAGAATTCTGGGAATCAAACCAGAGACCCTCCAATCCTGAAGTCGATGCCTTAAACACTAGGCTCCCCATGGCCCAGATAAAGGGTCTGTTACTGTATAAGAAAACTAACTCAATGACTTGTGTTCTTTGAGGGCAAGAAAAAAATTTCAGATTATTTCCAGTGACTGATAATTATTGGTCCTATAAATTTTCAGTTTTCTTTAGCAAATTGTAAGTTGAAAAATCCATACAAAGATTCAACATTTCTACAAATACAAATAAAGTCGACCAACTACAGGCTTACGGTTGGTCCGATCTTTTCCATCCTAACTACCAGATTCACAGTAACTGCCGATTTTTTTCTTGAACTCGTTTACCTCACTTGAATTTACAATCTACAATCCTTATCCCAATTTAAAATCCTGAATCCTACAATCCAATCTAATTCTACAATCCTGATTAAAATTTACTTTATTTAATTTGAATCTGTGGCGCTTGTTATTACCCACATTGAAATCTAGTCCCTCTGTGTCCCCTTGCTTTATCATTTTAAAAAGAATCAAATCCCCTCTAACCCTTCTTTTCTCAGTGAACATATTTAACTTCTTTAATCATCCCTCATAACTTAAACTGGATATTATACCCTTGACCATGTAGCTCTATGCTGAACCTTTGAATTGAATAAATCAATCTTTTTTCAAGTATGGAGACCAAAATTGCAGCATATTCCAGATGAGGCTTCACTAAGCCTCTATATAGTGACAAAATAATATTCTCAGACCTTGAAAAAACATTTTTTGCCTTAATTTTTTGAATTTGTTTTTTTACCTGGGAATATCCATAAACATGGATTGTTTTTTCCACCATGTCATGTTTTATTCTTCCACCTCCAACACATTCACACTCAAAACCAATTGCTTCTATGTCTGGACAAATTTGTTCGTAAATATCCCCTGAAAAAAAATATTTCATAAACTTATAACAACTAAAAAAAGGAGTTGACAATTTTTTCATATTTTTTAATTTAAAAAATTTGACTTATTATCAGATTAAAATTATGAGGATTTAATTGATATGAATCTGATATTTTTACTTAAATTGGATTTTTTTTATTGAAATGGATAAATAGTTCAGTACCTTTTCAAACTGATTATAATTTCCATTAAAGATTTGCATTACTTAATATAACATACTAATTTTTTTGTGCATTCATTAATGGAATTGTTTTATAACTGATGCTGTAAAAATAATCTGTATAAAAAATTACTCTTTTAACTTCTTAATAAATTATTAAAAACATTGTTTTTAATGAAAACTCTACTATAAGTAAATAAAATTTTTACCCATCATTTAACCAAATTTTAAAAAATTAAGATAATGATTATATTTGATACATTACTTTTAAAACCATACCTGTTTTGGCGTAAAATTAAATCGCATCTTTGAGTTTAATTGATTACTTTAATTAATCAAAGCCTCTCCCATGCATATTTAATAGATATAAAGCTTTTTAATAAATTTTAGGTAGAATTTGCATCTTGCTGAATTTATTTAAAAGAACATTGGGAATAATAGAGTTCTAACCATAAAAGGTGGGTCTGCCCCAAAGATTTTTGGAAATTCAACAATTAAAACCAGGGTTTCAACTCAATTTAGTACACCTAATCTAAATTTTTAGGAGGCCAGGGCTCCATGTAATCAGCAAGAATGTATGTCGGAGATCTCTCAATCAATTTTAATAGTGATACAGTAGGTTAATTGCGAATAGCAGAACCTAAGAAATTGTGAATAGCAGAGTTCCAAGCACAAAAAAAGAGTCTGGTGGTCGTCCCTTGGAAAATGATTGGAAATTTGGCCCTAAAAAGATGGTTTAAATACACTTAGTCTAAATTCTGGGAGGGGTCAGCCATTCCAAGCCATTTCAGCCCTTCCAGAATTAAATTGTTAACACAAATTGGAGCAAGTGTAAAACTCATTAGGTATAACTCATGGGGAGACCGAGGAGGGATAGGACACTTTTTACAAGAATATTTTTTAAAAATTCAGTTTTCTTTGTATAAATTTGAAACTTTCAAAATAACATCTTGAAACATATTAACATGTTTAAAAAATTTAACCAATGTGATAGCAAATAAAATTTAAGATTTATAAACAAATTAAAGTAAGTCTAAAACTGTCCCATCCCACCCCTGGGTGGGATGGGACAGTTTTAGACTTAATTTATCATCTGTAATGATAATCAACTGTAAGGATATCTGATTGACAAAAGGTACTTTTGATAAACAATTAAAATCTGGATATCTTTTTGACAAAAGGAACTTTTGATAAACAATTAAAAGGTTTACTTCAATAAAGAAATTGTCCCCATAATATTTTTTTAATCTGCCATGTGTACATCTTAAAGATGATTTTTATCGACTTCTATGCTTATTGATCGGTAGGAAATACCTGCACGGGTGTGTCTCTTTGGAATTCCCACCTTCAGCCCCAAAATTCTGTGATCACGATGTGATCAACGCAGCGATTAACTTTACAAAACATGAGGGACAAAAAGTTTCCTAAAGGTAAACGTTCAACAAAAACAGTTTTTTTCATAATGTTGCACAACATATAAAAATATAATACCATGGTATTCAAGTGAAGCTATTCCTCTCACAATATATTTGAAAATAGTATCTTCATTATCCGGCTCATAGACCTTAACAAGAATGTATTTAAAAGTTCCGCCATCAATCTTCACTGACTCGATTTTTTGCAATTTTTCTTCCATTTCTTTCATTTTTAATACTGCTTAAGTTGCTTTACAAATTTAAAGGATGATCGATCCCTCGATTAAGGAAATATTTATTAATAAGATAGTTTTATTTCCAAATAATGAAACTACAAATGAAACAAGAAGCAGCCGCGTCTGCAACAGAGTTGCCACAGAATATTTCAATATATTACATCATTGAGTACAGAAAAAGTGTAGAAGAACGGTTAGTAGGCGGAACTTACCTCCTGATGGAGGCTTTACACCACCCGGTTTGCGACAGCGATTCCGCGGTTTTCGGGAATTTCGACAGCCGCAGTAACTCAGCGACCTCTCGAAAGATGGCGCTGTTCAATTAAGGGAAGAGGGTCAATTTTTTGTCGCGAACCGGATCCCGCAGAATCGCTGTCGCGAATCGCGTGGTCTAAAGCCGCCTTGAGTGTAGTAGCGAATCATTAAACGATCCTTGAAACTCTTGAATGTGTTCAGACATTGTTTTTTTTATAAAGATAAACATTGAATTTGTTTTTATAAAGATAAATATTGAATTGTATCATTCTGTACCTTTTTTTTTTTAACTTTTAATTTTTTCTACCAATGCTTTTTATTATACTGATAAATAAATCAAAGCCTTACCAAATACGAAGTGTATATTTGGACGGCCAAAACGGCCAGTGGCGCATGCGCTGTAGGTCTCGTGGTTACGTAGCAGTCTCGGCGGCATATTCACACATCCCAACGGTCTGGTCCTGAAGAGCTTAGTGCGCATGCTCGGGGAGAAAAAAAGGATCTTCTTTGGATAATTTCCATCATTAATGAATCCCCGCTGGTGCAGTGGTAGAGCGCGTGCCTAGAATGCGGTAGGTTGTGGGTTCTATTCCCGATTTATTGTTTTATTAAAATTTCTAAAAAAACCAGCTAAAATAAGTCCACACGCATGCGCACTAAGCTCGTCAGGACCAAACCGTTGGGATGTGTGAAAATGCGTCTCGGCGCTTAGTGATGGAACCAATGGAACGCCGAGCCATGGAAATTAGAGTAGAGTTTAGTTGAAAAATGGCCGTCCAAATATACAGTGCCTACCAAATAACAGGGTTGCTGATTTTTTTTATTTAAAAAAATGTAAAAAAATCGGATTTATTTGATTCAAATCGAATTTTTTTATTTAAATCAGATTTTTTTATTTAAATGAATTACATAATATAATAGTTTAGGATTATATTATATCACATTGAAATTACAATATCCAAATTTTGATGTATTAAATCAAGACCCTCAAGAAGCGCATGTGCAGTGAGGCATTAACAAAATAAGCGTTCCTGGATTTAACGTCTAGTCCCTTGATAGGGCCTAACCAAGACCCTCTATATACATGGCCACCCAACTCCAGACGATGACGTCAAACGTGAGTGAAAATTGCCATGTTAAGTCTATGGAGTGACGTCAAAGATGAGTGAAAGTTATGACGTTGCACGGCCGAGTTGGGAGGCCTTTATATAGAGGGTCTTGATTAAATGCATTAATTAATTGAATTAATTAAGGGGAGCGGTTCGCTGCCATTTCATGGTGAGGTGCCCAAGCCCACAGAGAAAAATCCTAACAGAGGGTCCAAAACGATATATCGTCGTGGAAGATGCAATAAGGCATATCTAACATTTGAAGCACACCTTTAGTATTCCAATCCTCTTTCTCGCCAAACAGTTTTCGTGATTTCGTTTGGCGGTTTTAATATGGCTGTGCTTTTTTGTAAACCAAAATTTTTTCAGAAATTGATGCTTAGATATTTGATTACTTGATCAGGCTTCGCACCTAAAAGTATTAAAAGAATTTTTAAAACATCTTTATAGCTCTAGTAAGCCGTGATTTGACATATTTTCACATTTGTTCAGAAAAGAGTTGCCGATCTTTCATGATCTGTCATAGATCTAAAGATCATGATCTGATATTTAGAGAATCAATCTCGATGAAACCGTTTGAGAGCGTGAAAGATATTGGTTTATTTTGAATGCGATTCTGTTTTGACAATTCCTCCGAATATTATTAAACTAATTTTAAAAAGATATTACTGGCTCTTCGATTATGTGTTACTTTTTTATTACATTTACCTATTTTTCCTTTAATTAGCTTTGTAAAGTTCCCGAATAATGCAAATAAAGCATGCTTTATTTTATGTCGTGGTACCTTACCTGCTACAATTTTATTGTGATTAAAATGTAAGTAAAATGTATACAGTTTTGTAATTTTTTATGTTCCTATGATTTTTTTTGCTTTATACAACGATAAGAGGCAAGAAAAATTTTCCCATAAGAATTGTATTGAAAATAAAGTTATCAAACAATTAATTCTGATAACAGAAAAAGTGCTTATTTACAAAATTTTTTTTTATTTTATCTATCTATGATATACAAAATTAATAGAAATGATCGATTTTCTTTTCTGAAAAGCAGAAAAATACTCGATGTGGGCAAGAGAACGAGAAATTCTATTAGAAAGCGATGTTCCGAAGTAGTCACCCTCCCAAGTATTGCCCGTACCTGGAAGTGCTTAACTTCGGTGATGAATAAATGTGCTGGTGTTGGTTTTGACTCGATTTAAGCAGCAACCATACGAAACCATATTTGGCTATTTATTTCACTGCCAATTGAAACAATCGACAACTACATCAAACTGTGTCTTTTTCCGATGTTAGATGTGCTGTATTGCATCTTCCACGACGATATTCAAAAGTTGGATGGGTTGGAGGGCGCCACGATCAACTAAATGATTGACAGAGTGATCAAACCTGTGATTGGCTGTCACTCAATCTTCTATTTTCGAAGGAGAAGGAAAAAGTTTTTCTCAACCAATCAGGCTTTTCCGTCCCGCCTCTCGTGACGTTTTTGCGATCGCAGCGCCAAAATAGCCCCAAACTCATCCAACTTTTCGATTTCCAATAGCGCCTATGGCGACGGACTCTCTGTCCTAGTACTCTGTGCCCAAGCCCATCCTAAAATAGTGAATGAACAATTATACTATCAGTTACTAAAACTTTTATCCTTTCTATATCTATTTTTGCCCAATTGTGAAATCAATACAGTCGAGTCCGCTTAATGTGATCGCAATTGTCCAAGACTAAACTGATAACATTATCCGAACGATAACAATAAGCGATCTCATATCAAAAAGCAGTAAACAGTGTAATTATATTATTTGCTTTAAAATCAAAATCTTGTAATCGTAATAAATGTATTCAAAACACTATTTTTAAACTAGGTAATATTTTAAGGGGAAAATATAAGAGTAGTTCAATTAATAAAAGTAAAATAATCGCTTACTTTGTATTTTTTTGTATAGAAAGGTCTCTCTTTTTTCCACTCCATTATATCCTTCCGCTCCAATAAACCACTTATTTAATACATAATCTGAATTCCAGTGAACAAGGGAAAGTTCAAATCTGTAAAGCTTCGATCTTGGTAAAAGATCTTGGATCTTAAAGCTTCGATCATTAACCAATCACAAGCATGGATTCGGACCCCCCCTAAAACTGTTTTCTTTCAATATAGGCGGAATGTTTTCTTTTTCTTACTCATACTGAGTTTCAGAAAAAAGAAGTGCCAGATGCTCTCATGGGGCAGCTGTTTACATGTAAAAATTGACCTTAAAAATGAAACTTGAACTCAAAAGCGGTCGTTTTAAAGGGGATATGGACAAATTTTGATAATATTAAGCGGAGTGATGATTCATAGTTGATCACATTAAACGAAGTATTTTACATTAAATTAAATAGGAATGATCGGGACCTGTCGATTTCGATAACATTATCCGATTGATAACATTAACCGTGATCACATTAAGCGGATTCGACTGTATATATCATCAACATAAGATTTTTAGCTACTTTTTGAACGGTCCCCTAAGACAGTGGGTCCACGGGGTACAAAAAATGTCGCCAGGGGGTCCACGGGTCAAAAGAGTTTGGGAACCCCTACTTTAAATCAAGCAACCCTGACAAATAAGGGGACATTCATAAATTATGTGATGTGTTTTTTCCAAAATCTGGACCCCCCCCCTCCCCCCTTGGTGAGATTTAGTGAGATTTTGCTGGACCCCCCTCCCCCCACGTGAGATTTACTTACAACCTTTAAAAATAATTATTCTCCTTTCTTCTCATATTTTCCTTTCTCATACTAAAAAAAAGAAAATCGTATAATTTCTGACTTAAAAAGTTGACGTGAGATTTTATTTGACCCCCCCCCTCCCCCCTTGGTGACAGTGGCGGATCCAGTGGGGGGGCATAGGGGCCATGCCCCCCCCCGAGAAAATTTCAAAAATAGTTAAAAACCCCTTTTTCAGAGCTAAAATTTTAAAAAAATTCATTGAATTTCATGCGATGTCTGACAAGAATAAAAATAACGCAAGGGCTCATCCCGTCCCATGCTCATCCCGTGAAAATTCCAAAATAGTTAAAACCCCTTTCTAGAACTAAAACTCAAAAAATGTTCCCCTTATAATTCATGCGAAGTCTTAATTCTTAGGTATGGTACGTTACTCATATAGCCAGTGCCGAATCTATGGGGGGGGCTATAGGGGCTATGCCCCCATAGATAAAGATAAATTGAATTGAAAATTCAGAAAAAATTTGAAAATTCAGACTAGATAAAATTGAAGTTTTTCAAACAAATTTTTGAAAAATTTAAAACCTTTTCAAAAAATTTTTGTAGCTCTTTTACATTTCAAACGGCCCAAAGAGTTTATTTCATAATCATTAGCCCCTTCTAAGATCTTTAGCCCCTGAAAATTTGTAGAATCAATGCACAATTATAGGGAAAGTGGGTTTTTGCTCTTTACATTTTTGTAGACTATTATCACTAATATTTAAGGAGATAAAGATTTTTTGCCCCTACAAAGCATTTAGTCCCCTGCATGTTTGTAGAATTAATTTGCAATTTGAAGGATTCAGTGAGCCCCTTTGAAATATTGGCCTATTTCTTGATCTTAAGCCCCCTTCAAAACATTAGCCAATTTCATGATCTTTAGCCCCTTCAAAACTTTTAGCACCTGTATATTTGTATAATAAATTAAGAATTTAGAGGCCAATGTGCTTTAGCTCCTATAAAGCATTAGTCCCCTTGTATTTTTATATATTTGGTTCACATACACTTACTTGATAAGCTTTTAGCCCCCTCCAAGATAGATGAGCTTTTGCCCTCTCTGCTCTTTTATAAAGATGGAATTCTTAACTTCAAAAAAAAAGTTGTAATGTGCTTTAACCACTACAAAATCTTTAGCCTCCCTGCATTTTTATAGATTAGATTCACAATTTAAATGGAACAATGAGCTTTAGCCTTCTTGCGTTTTTAATTTAAAAAGCTTTAGCTCGTTATCGATTTATAGTCCCCTACTTTAGTTTTTGCAGATTCGATTCACAATTTAAAGGGGTCTCTGAGTTTTAGCCCCTATAAAGAATTAGCCTGTTCACAATTCAATAAGCTTTATCCTAAACTCAGCATTAGCCCCCTCCACTAGTGGATTCAGGGGGCTCGGGCTAGGGGGCTCAAGTCCCCCCCCAAAAAAATGAAAAGTTTTACTCTATATAATATGACATTTTATGCACCAAAATGAGTTGAGCCTGTTATTTTAAGATCAAATTTTTAAAAATTATCTAGGGGAGGACCCCCAGACCCCCCTGGTCCTTGTAATTCTGTTATTTTAACTATATTTTATTAAGTTTGTGTCAAAACGCAAAAAAATCTGGTAAAAATCTAGAAGTGTGTTCGGGTTGGCGCCTCTTGGCGAATTTTTAGTCGCCAACTTCACTTTGATACTTTGGAGCTACTACTTCGCTTGGCGTTTTTTTTATTAATAAAATTCTTCAACTCCTCATGCTCCACATGGTATAACATGAGGCTTACAGATGTAAGTAGCTAAGTACAAATTACAATTTAAAAGAACAGAGCAAATTTAAAAGCCTAAACTATAAACAAAATTCCGCAGAGCGTTAACATTTTCAGAACACTTTACAAACAATGACAAAGCAGGTGGCCAAGAATACCCCAAATATATCAACTCTTTCTTCAATTTTTCTCTTTGTTCAGAATATAAACTACAATAAAATATATGTTCTACTGTTTCAATATCCTGACCACAGGAACAAAGATTACTACTTACTAAATTAAACCTGAATAAATAGCTATTGAAATTGCCATGACCTGCGAAAATTTGAGATAACTTAAAATCTGTGGAAAAACTTTTACACTTTAACCTTTGAAAATAGTAGATGGAAAAAATTTTTTAGTCAAAATTGCTTTTGGAGAAGCCAAAAATTCATTATTCCACAACAAAACAGTTTTCTCCCATGCCGCATATTTCCAGTGAGACAAAGGGACCGACATCGCCCGATCAACCACTTCAAGGCAAGTTGCATCTTTGGCCAACTGGTCTGTTCTTTCATTTCCGAGATCCCCACTATGACCCCGAACATAAGAAAAATGGATTTCAGCAACTCCATCAAGGTCGTGCATCATGGACTGAATTTCCACCACAAGCTTTTCCACAGAGATTGTATTACGCAATAGGTGAAGTGAAGAAAGTGAGTCTGTGCAGATAAGATACCTGAGATTTCCATTTTGATGTAGAGATTCCTTAATCCATTTCACGGCAAGATTTATACACAGCAGTTCGGCTTGAAAAACAGAGCATTCATCTCTTAAGCGATGCTGGAAAGTAACTTTTTCAACTCCGTCTTCGTAAATGACACAAGCCAGTCCAACTCTCCCATCCAATTTACTTCCATCCGTGAAACAAATAGTTTTATATTCAAGAAAGACTTCGCTGTCGTAAGTTATGAGCGTGATAGGTTTCCTCTTTGAAGGGTGAGGCAAGCATGAAACAGGAAGTTTCCCATCAAGGGTGCCAAGACAGTTTTCCAGATAGTTCTCCTTAACCTTAAGATTGTTCAGAATAACCAAGTCAAGAGGTGGTAAACCAGATATAACAAAAACGGCATCATAGCTAACAGTCCTGTACCCTTTAATTACTCGAAGCAAAAATCTCCGCTGTGTTCTTCTAAGAAGTTTGCAATTTATTTTCTTTCTTAAGGAATGTCCCCAAGATCTCGATGCGTAAGATATGAGTGGTATGAGTGGTACATTTTATTAAGTTTGTGTCAAAACGCAAAAAAATCTGGTAAAAATCTAGAAGTGTGTTCGGGTTGGCGCCTCTTAGCGAATTTTTAGTCGCCAACTTCACTTT
This sequence comes from Tetragnatha versicolor, assembly GCA_024610705.1. Lineage (NCBI taxonomy): Eukaryota > Metazoa > Arthropoda > Arachnida > Araneae > Tetragnathidae > Tetragnatha > Tetragnatha versicolor. Next base: position 15,632,621 of record JANDEH010000008.1, on the reverse strand, counting down.
GATACTTTGGAGCTACTACTTCGCTTGGCGTTTGAAACCACTTCTAGATTTAAGCCAAATCTATATCCGAAATTCTGATAAGGCGTACCAAAACGAGTTGAAAAAGTGGGGTTTTGACTTTAATTTCCAAAAATTTTCTGGGGGGGAATTTCAAATGCCCCCCGAAAATTTGGTCTGGATCCGCCCCTGCTTGGTGAGATTTTTCCAAACCCCTCTCCCCCCCCTTTTTGACCTCACGTAATTCCCCCTAATGGGGAAAAACCCTAATGGGGAAAAAACCTAAACACTTTAAATCTGAAAATTTTTAGCAAAGTTTAATGCTTTTTTGATATAATAAAAACTGTTATGTGATTTTCTTAGTATCTTAGTGAAAAAAGAAACTGAATATTATCCTCTGACTCAGTGATGTCTCTTCTAGGCTGAGGGGCGTCTGCAAAGTTACTTTTGGAGCACCCAATGTTCCGGTCCTTTAACAGGATGCAAAAGAGCGAGAAGCCTTCGTATGGAACGCTCCCTATAAGCCCAATTCAAAAGTACCCAAGTAGATGGATGACGAAATTTGTGATGTCATAAATGCTTTAAATTGAAGTCCTTCTTAGGTCAAATGTTCACTTTGAAGACGTCATTTTCGACGTCATATACGACGTGATTAACGTGAAAATGATCAATTCAATAACGTCTTACAAATTGCGTCATTTCAATCGACATAAAAACGACCAAATTATCACCATCCATCAAAATTAGGTCAATCTAGATAGCGTAAAAAGGACGTCTAAATGTCGTCTTAAATTGGCGTCATTTTTTGTGACTCCAAAAGAGACGTCATAAAAATTTTTCCCCAATTGACGTCATTTTGAAAATGTGTCGTCCTGTTTTTCAAGTGATGATTGACATCATCTGACTTGGCAAGACAACGGCAGGAGGAAATTTCCAGCATTAAGTACTCACTACTCTTATAAGAAAAGATGGATAAGCAATAAAAAAAGCTCCGCGGGAGCCCTTTGAAATCCTTCTTAAAAGAAGATGCAGAGCAGAGGAGCAAAGAGTGTTCCCGTACGTAACGCTTCCTATCCGATCTGAAAGAAAGCAGTGGCGTAGCCAGGGGGTGCAAATACGGGACATAAACACCCCCAAGATTCCCTCTCGAAATATAAATATTTCTCTTATTCATCTTGAAAATTTTTAAAAATGTCCTCCCCTTCAGAAGCAGTTTCAAATGGTCGGTAAGAAAGAATGCGGAAATGCTTGAGAATCCTTTGGATGTAACTTACCCGTGAACCATGGATTTGCTAGAAAGATGCCGATTACGTTACTTGTGATTAGGTGCCTCTTTTTATTACATAAATTCATTAGTGCTATAAATTTATGAAAAGGAATTGTATACCTAATCCAATGTAGGAAGTTCATCAAAAGTTTCTCCCACGTTTTAGGTTTAAGTTCTTTTAACACCTAACATGTTTTTTAAAGCTTTGAAACCTCAAATTTAACAAAAAAGGTGTGGGGGGGGGGTTCCATTCGGAAAAGTTTAAGAAATTAAATACCATGGCATATTTAAGAGTGCAACCTGCAACCATAGGAATTATGTTTCTCCGAGGCAAAACAAAAGAGTAAGACCATCACTCTTGCTCCACAAAGGGGATCATGGGAGCCCGAATTCTGTGTATTTTAAATAAGGACCTTGCGTTGTGGGGCCTTTTTTATGTGAGCTATTATACTAGTGCAGGGGTTTCCAATAAAATTTTACCGAGGACCCTCTTTACAATTAATTTACTGACGAGGACCCCTTGAACTTAAAGGCTTAAATTCTCAATCGATTTCAGGCAACAATCGATTTCAAAACCGAAACTCGATGTATTCAAAACCGTAACTATCGTATTTTAGTCAATAAAAAATTGCAAAAAAACAAAACATGGATTATCTTTGGTGGTTAACAGAGGCAGCGCCACCTACATTAATCTATTTGTACAACATTGACAATTAACTAACAAAACTAACGAATGAACTGCTGAGTAGGATAATGGTTACTTCAAATTAAGGAAAATAAAAAAATACTTAATTTCTCGGTGACATTTCGCGGACCCCTTGGACACATCCCGCGGACCCCCAGGGGTCCGCGGACCACCTATTGGGAACCCCTGTACTAGTGTATTCGTAATTCGCGTAGTGAGAAATAATCATGTTTTTCTATCACTTGATTAAGAGAATAAATTGGTTTTTGAACTTGAAATTACATTATAAACCTATATTTCAACACATTAATAGACTTTCCATACATTAAATAATAGTGTTCATATTCATTCATTTTATTATTAATCACGATTGAACTATCATTAAATTTTTTTTATTAATTCTTTCCAATAAATAAATAATCTTAACGTCAAGTTCAGTTTCATAAAACTTACTATTTAGGAATTTACACTCACTTCCAAAAGTTAAGCACGGAACTGTTTTTTCAACCTAACACCTAGTAGAACTACTTTTCATACATGAAAATCATACCACAAGATGTTCAACTAGTGGGAACAAGGGCCTGAGAACAAATTTTCCCTACCAATAATTTAAGGGGGTAAATGGGCCCTCCATTGATAATGGGGTTTCATGACACATTTGAAGCAGTGACAGAAACGTCCATGTGAGAGGTATTTAACTGAAAATTTTATGTTTTTTCCAAAGAATATTGTTATTCCTAAACTCAAAGCATGTTTTCAAACGTGTGTGTCACCTTTAAATGGCATTTTTAAGGTTTTATTGAGAGATATCGGTCTAACCATCATTTTTGGCAAGTTTTAGCCTCTGGGTCATTTTTGGTAAGTGGTATCAGACCGTCAACCATGTTATTTAGTAGCTCTTACATATCCTTGAAGGCTTTTAGGTCTGGGGACCCAGAAAGTACTCTTATTCTTTAATATCGTTACTTATGAAAAACTTTAAGATAGCCAAATTGTGATTTTTTGCAGCTTTTTCACTCTTATAGATAAATCCTTGACCCAAAATGTCTTCTAAAATGAGCAAATGGGACATGAGAACACATGTATACAATTATAGACATTGGTGAAAAGCTCTGCGGGATATAGGGGGTGTTGAAATGGCAATAGTTTCAGAGAAGAAATTTGATCTCTTAAGAACTCATTTTAAAAAAATAATCGACATACTTTTAGAGATATTTCTTTCTTTTCAGACATGTATACGTCCATAATCATGTTGTTAATAATAAAAAAATTTTTCCTTTTTTGAACTTTTATAACAGATGCAGTTCCTGTAAAACTATAAAATTTTTTGTGCCGTTTCAACACCCCCTATATGCCACAGAGCTTTTCACTAATGTCTACAATTGTATACATGTGTTCTCATGTCCTATTTACTCATTTTAGAAGACATTTTGGGTAAGGGATTTATCTATAAGAGTGAAAAAGCTGCAAAAAATCACAATTTGGCTATCTTAAAGTTTTTCATAAGTAATGATATTGAAAGAATAAGGGTACTTTCTGGGTCCCCAGACCTAAAAGACTTCAAGGATATGTAAGAGCTACTAAATAACATGGTTGACGGTCTGATACCACTTACCAAAAATGACCCAGGGGCTAAAGCTTGCCAAAAATGATGGTTAGACCGATATCTCTCAATAAAACCTTAAAAATGCCATTTAAAGGTGACACACACGTTTGAAAACATGCTTTGAGTTTAGGAATAACAATATTCTTTGGAAAAAACATAAAATTTTCAGTTAAATACCTCTCACATGGACGTTTCTGTCACTGCTTCAAATGTGTCATGAAACTCCATTATCAATGGAGGGCCCATTTACCCCCTTAAATTATTGGTAGGGAAAATTTGTTCTCAGGCCCGTGTTCCCACTAGTTGAACATCTTGTGGTATGATTTTCATGTATGAAAAGTAATTCTACTAGGTGTTAGGTTGAAAAAACAGTTCCGTGCTTAACTTTTGGATGTGAGTGTATTAAATTGTTTGATTCCAAATCCCGCCTTGCTAGAGACTATGGAATTAGTACTTCTTCTTTCACAGTCATATAAAAATAAACAAAAATATATACATTTTATTGGTAGTAAAATCTAAAATACGTTAGTAAAGCTTTGCATTTGTTGTTTCAGCAGTTTGCATCTGTTTCCTTCAAAAACTGATACTGATTGTCTTTCAAAATTATGTCTTCTCCACAGCTTTTAAATCTAAAAAAGATAAAAAGTGAGACATAAATTTCAAATAAATAAAATAAACACAATGCTGCATTAATGTATAAGTGTAACAAGTGTTCCCAACTATGATGAAATAGTATGTTTCAGCTCTGTACAACATTTTGTTTAACTTTATTAACTCATCCATAACGAAAATGCGTTTAGTAATTTATATAAAGAGTAGATTTTTTTATTAATGATTGCATCTACAAAGTTTAAAATATGTAAATTTTTTTTCAATAATTAATGAAAAAAACTTTTTAAGGACAACGTTTTTAAAATGCATTTAAAAAGAATAAAATAATTTTTTGTAACTCCTTGTAAACCAAAAACTGGGGGATCATGCATTAGGTATTTAATCCAACTTCATTTCATCAGCTTTCATCATTCCTTTAACTGCTGATATAATGGTAAATAGAGTGCCAAGAGTTGGTTGACTCAGATGAAGAATTGGAGACACCATAATGGTTGTCTCAAGAAGTTTGCTGAGTGAGCCCTTATGAACATGAATGTGAACATTAGATTCAATACGTGGAACAAATTCCTTTTGAATGACAGAGCTTTTTGTAGAACATACGTATAGTGTCTCTTTGCAAAGCTCTTCATTGACTCAAGTTGTTAAGAAAAATAACTTACATGTATTGGTCTTTAGTATCGACTATGGTAACAGAAGAAACTCCAAATGTTTCAGCTCCCTTGGTAAACCATCCGTTATACCGCAAATATATAATTTCAACTGACTTTAGAGACTTGAGAATATCGTTGACAGTTAAAGCAAACTCCTTGTGAGCTCCTGGAGATAGTTTCTCGTCTTTCCTGCAACAAAGATATTGATGATGTGTGTGGTTCTTAAAATATAATCTAACCACAAAAAGGAAAGGTGGTTCACATTGCGAGAGTTAGAATACATGCATTTAAGGAAAATAGTATTACCAGCAATTTAGGTAGAAAAGGATATAAATTCAGATCCCTCCATAGTAGGTTTTTTAAGTATGAAAAAATGTGACTAAATAGAAAGTGTTTTTATTAATGTTAGCTTAGCGTATTATTGTTTTCTTTCGTAGCCGTCCTTCTGTTCTAACATTGTAACTTTGAATTTTGTATGCATAAGAGATGAGAGAGAAATGAGAATCAACAAGGAAGTTTTTAATTAAAATAAAACGAAAAAAAGCAGGCGAGAAACTCTTAATTTGAATAGTAAAATCAACAATTTTTAGGAAAATTTTATTAATTTTTAAATTTTAGAGGAAACCTGTATAGAGATTATATAAGGTGGTTATGGATTTGGATTACATTGATGATATACGCAAAATATTCACTAAAGTATTAAAATACCATGAGCTGAGCTCTACAAGAAATGGTTGGATTCTTTCAGTTAATTAAATAATAATAGAAGGTCATTGGTCTAAAATCTAAAAAAAATACTTAAAGACTCAGACGGAAGTATGCCGCTGGCATTTTGACCACATTTTTTAGTCGCCAATTTTGGGTAAAGATTTTCAAGAGTTATAGGGAAAACTGTGTCATATTGATGATAAAAATTTTATGAGAAACAAAGATGGTGAATAGTTTTAAACCATATTTCCGTTATCCGTCCAGTGTTATTTTAGACAGAACAGCTCTCATTAACACCATTATCATTCACATTTGTCCCGCGCAATCTCCTTAAAGCAAACACTAAGTACAAAACGATAAAATGTTATCAAGACCCAGTAGCCTAATATAAATTAATTCCAGTTATTGTAGGAACGACAAGTGTCTAGATTCTAAACTTAGATGACGTCATAGCGGAAAAAGCACCCTCCGGATAAGAGCAAAATTGCTGAAGTTAAAAATATCTGAAGGCACTGGGGATGGGGATATTTCCTGAGTATTCTAGTTATTGAAAATAATTAAGATATACTTCTGGGTTGCAAACTGTGATAAGAAAAATATAAATATGCAAATATAGTAGTAATAAAGCAACTTTTGGGTCCAAGAAATCAGAAATCATGTCATTGAACTAATTAAGAAATAATTTTTTTTAAATTTTAGAATAGGGATTACAACATTGGTGGAAATTCGAAATTTCGACTATTTGAAATTATTGATGGGGTTATAAAACGTCTTTCTTCAAATTTTCAGATTTTTTCATCATTTTTTAAAAATTAAATTTCAAAAAATTAAGCTAGAATTGTAGATGTGGAATTTTTTAAAAATTAACTTATGATCAGATTTTGAAAAAAAATTGATATTTTTTAAAGAAGCTCTATCGAAATAAATTAAATTTGAAAAATCGTTGTATTCCTCATTTAACTCAAGTTTTAAAAGTAGATATTCTTGTTAATAAATATTTTTTGTCCATTTTTCTCACTTATTATTTTAGCGCGTTATATTTAACATATAAATTTTTGTTTTCTGGTTTGAGAAAATTACGGGGCGCGCTCTTGTTTTCCTCTAATAGTGTTTAAGTGAAAAATTTTCATACTAAATTATGTGGTAAGTTATGTGAGTAAAACCATGGAGTAAAACGTGTGTTTGGTAAAAACAAAAAAGTATTTACCATACAGGTTGGGTCAAAAACAAAAACCACAAACACACGCTACCGATGCCCTCTGTAAGCTTCCTTTTGCTACAGATTTGTAACCAAAAATTGAAAAATAGACGAATAATTTTTTTTATTTCTGTAAAAATCAGTTTCTTAAAAATCCGCTTGAGTTAGGCGGTTGAAGGGCCAAGTGGATTCAATAAAACGTATTAAAATTTTCAGATTTTAGCAATTTTTTTCTGGTATTGACGTGCGCTCTAAAATGGAAGATCAACGAAATTTTAGTATTTTGACGTACTTTAACAACAGATAAAATTATTTTCATTTCGAGTTTAAATTTTTTATACTTTTTCTTGAAGTCTGAAATCACGTGAAAACAGAAAACACAATGGTTTTCATGCGCTGTGACGTCACATCCAATATAAGCCCGTTTTCTGATAATGTGACTTTTCTGACGTTTTGGCAAATATAAAATTGAATTTTAAATTATTTAAAACGCATTTTTGAACTTAAAAATCAGAAATTTGGGAGTTTTAGTACATAATGTATCGAAAAAGTATAAAATCAAGCAAATCCCTCACTCATGCAAATACCTCATTCAATCAAAGTTCCATCCTAGCCGTAAGCAGATTTTGAAAAAAAAATATTTAAAAAAAGTTAGTGTTTTCCTAAACATGTGGTGCAATGACTTACTCAGTTATTGTAATGTTTTCTCTTTCTCCGTTGGCCCCTCTAAGCTGTAGAATAATCTTTCCGTAAGATTTCTTGATAGATTTTGGGAATGAAACAGTCAGCTTTGCTATTTCAGCTGAAAATAGTAATAGTATTTCAATGGTTAGGTGCTTTGTAATTAGAAAAGTAAACTAGACTTCAATAAATACTATAACAAAGCTGTGCAGTGGATTAAAATTTTCACTTGTAGTATTTTAAGATATACTGTCTTTCAATTACATATAATAGGAATAATTTAAAACACATCAATTACATATTAAGGGATCATTTAAAAAAATACATTAATACTCAATTCTTTCATTTAATAAAAAAATTCATAAATTTGAATAACAGGATCGTTATACGTAAGCAAATTTTCTATAAGGGTGTTTCAAAAGTCCGTTTTGCGGCTTTTATTTGGAACCAACGTGTCCTAGGAAGTTAAGTCTACTCCTAGGTAAGTGACACTGATGAATCCATTGAGATGACTTACAGCGCCCCTAGCGGTGAAATAAAAAAATTACAAAGATTTATTTTAAAACTAAAGAAGATAGAGCAAAAATCTCAGTAAGAGTATAGATGCCAACGTTATGAAGAACTCACAGAAAAAAAATTCATGACAATATCGGGAATTATCGCAGAAATATTACCATGTGAAAATAGCACTTTTTCAGGCCTCAATAAAGAAAAAGTTCCTAAGTTTGCAATGTGAGCCTAGGAAACGTTGGTTCCAAATAAAAGCCGCGAAACGGACTTTTGAAACACCCTGCATATAACACAAGTGTAATTAAAATCATAGTTTTATAAGAACTTCGACAAAAAAAATACCCGAAAAGTTGCATTAGCTCTTTTCCCACCAATTGTCAACTGAAAAATCACAAGAATAGTTTTTTGAATACATTACTTTCTGACTAACCACAATAGACGGATTCTTCAACACACATACTTAAATGTCTAATTTTTTTCGTACCCACAACGCTGGTATTTCTACCAGGTGATTCACACATTCGGTTGCGATGGCTGGATAAATAAGGATTCGGAAAATGAAGAGTACTTGTACGAGTTCCCTTTTACGCTTCCAATTATTCTACTGTAAAGCTATTTTGACATTATAGTCTGTCGTTTGTGTTGCGTATTGTCACCTTTAAGGGACTCATATACTTTCATGTATTTTACATGTATGGTGTTAGATAAATAATTAATCATCTTTAATATGGTTGTATGCAGGCCCATATTTAGGGTTTTTGCCGCCCTGTGCATATCAATTTATTGCCGCCCCTTCAATTCAATTTCTGTTTCAATAAAATACCTCCTTTTTAAAAGCCTATTTAACACAAATTAGGGTTTAAATTTTCTACAGATTACAAATAGGGGGTTTAAAACATCAACATTTCTTTAAAAGTAAACTGCTAGATAATTAATTAAGAAAAGAAAATCTCCTTGTTTCTCTATTCATTGTCCACGGAATTGAAATGGCAACTGCGTACTTTTTATTTCCTCTGTATTTGTTTGCTTTTCTAGCCTCATATGGTGATAGGAGTTTTTTAAGGGGTCGGTTTATAGACAACAAGGTTATAACACTACTCGCTGTAGAATCCTCCTGTAGAGAAAACTGTGTAAGTAAGTAAGTACTACTTGTTTAAAACTGTATGCACATTTTGAATTGTTGAAATCTTCCCAGTGGCGTATATAGAAATTTATTTCGGGAGGGGCCCAAAATTATTTTTTACCCCCTCCCAGCAAATAAGCAAATTTATTACTTCCAGTGTAGAATTTTATACATTTTTTGTTAGAACTTACATCTAAAAGAATCTAATATAAAAAGGTTATGAGTAATTTAGTTTCAAGTACTAAAGGGGGTCTGGGGGTCCTCCCCCACTAAGTGTTTGAAAATTTGACTCTTAAAACTGGTTTTTAACTAGTTTTGGCATACCTTGTCCGAACTTAGGATTTATATTTTTAGATAGGATTTGCATCTGGGCGAACTTAATGTAAAAAAGTTGAAAAAAATAGAGTTCCAAGCAGAAAAGTGGATCTGGAAATCTTCCTTCAGAAAATGTTTGGAAATTTGACCCTTAAAACATGGTTTTAACTTGGTTTTGGTACACCAAGTCCGGATTTCCAGGGGGGGCCTCGACCCCACTTATGTGCCACTGAATCTGCCGCCCCAAAACATGTTGCCGCCCTGTGCTATAGCACATGTTGCACGTGCCTAAATACGGCTCTGGTTGTATGTATTAATAAAATAATTTTTCATCTTAAAAATAAATATTAAAAGTTAAGTAACAAGTATCTTACACTAAATGATGCAAAATTCCAAAAGTATCATGTTCCTATTTTTGCTCAGTGCAAACTTGCATCGGGTCGTTAATTTTGAATATTAATACTTGGTTGATATATATAAAAAATACTGCCCAAACTTGGTAGAGTTATAAAACTTTTGATTTGAAATTTTCTAAAACGTATACATCAAGATAAAAATTAAGTTTTTAGCTATACCAATTATCTATAAAGATTTCTATCTACTATTCTCTGATATTTTCAAGCTTACCACCAATTAATTCTTAATTATTTTTTACCTTTTATTTATTTATGTAACCATTTTTTATTATTTTAAGTACTGTGATGATGATACGTCTGAAGTATCATAGGTTCTATCGAAAGTAAAAACTTAAAAAAATGCAAAAGAAACAGAAGAATATACACCCTAAGTAGATGGAATGTCTTATTCTTCTAAATTATTATTATCTTTTTACAATTAGTATTACTAACCATAATAATAGGCACCATTTAATACCGGTTACTTTAACCTACTCTAATAATGATTTGATGTATCAACTCATTTGACCCTTATTTAATTCAATATTCTACCCTCCTCCAATCAAAACATTTAAGGACACCTGGTCTATAGAAATAGGACCACACGCCCTCTAATAACTCTGTAATTCCATTTAGTTCAGAAAAGTACCTGCACCATTCTTGCTCGAACTTCCCCACAATCAATTTCTCAATTACCTCCGCATCTTTTCATCATCATTCTGAACGCGCACCTATCTCCTTTTGCCAAAAGAATGCGGCAAGAATTCGGGCTGGGAAAAAGAGGGAAATTATACCCATGCCATAATATGAGCTGTAGGTAGGCAGCCAAGCGGGACGCTGCCGTATGCGATCACAAGAGCTTAATAATATCTTCCTGACAGGTGGTGCTTATTTCAAGATCTGTCTAGAGGAGACATGGATCGATAAGCTGGGGTGTGTTGGAAGCCTTGTCGGTTCAAATGAACCGACGTGGATTTCAAAGGATTTCTTATTATTATTATTAAAGTAGCGATGAGCAATGGCGACTATAAATTAACGTATCAGATTCGTACATATTGAGTAATTTAAGAACCGAATGCATTACATCAGGGGTTCCCAACCGGTGGTACGCGTACCACTGGTGGTACGCGGGAACGTTTCAGGTGGTACGCGTGAGTCAAAGCACTAAAACAAAGTTTTATCGATCTTACAGAAGATACTAGTTCCATGAAAGATTATTTTCAAGAGAAATCTTTAATTAACTTCTGGGTCGGATGTAAAACCGAGTACCCTTTGATCTTCCAGCAAGCTCTGCTGTTTTTGATGCTATTTGTTACGAGTTACTTGTGTGAGATGTGTGAGAGTGGATTTTCTGAACTCTTGTACATAAAAAATAAAGATAGAAGCAGAGTAAGTGTTGAAGAGGACTTAAGAGTGAAGAAAAGTTCTATTACTCCTAATGTGGATATTTTATTCACAGGCAAACAACAAAAAATTTCGCACTAAAGCCTATAAAAGTATTTTGTACGATGATTATTTTTTTGCTGAGTTTGTACTAATTTTTTATTTGTATGTTTTTAGACCTATGGATATAATAAATAAAACTGTAAATTAATACCATTTTCATTAAATTAATACCATTCTCCTTTATTATAAGCATGTTATAAATAAAAAAATATCTAACCATTAAATATGAAGATTTCTTTGGAATTTAATTCAAAAATCCTTTGAACACTTTTATTAGAGTAAATATTATACGTTTATTAAAATATTTAGGTCTGGTGGTACGCCAAAATTTCTCAAAAAGTCAAGTGGTACGCAGGTGCAAAAAGGTTGGGAACCCCTGCATTACATTATTGCATCTCGATATATTTATAAACATCACACATAAAACAAAACCAGGAAGTATCTCTCTATTCTAAAAAAAAGTTTTTGGTGAACGGTTTCCAGAGAAAGGCTTTTTAATTACTGATCCGTATAACACATATTTGGTATCAATCTGTCCGGATTCTTTTGAGGATGTGCAATAAGCCTTTAGAATCTCTCTATTCTAAAAAAAAGTTTTTGGTGAACGGTTTCCAGAGAAAGGCTTTTTAATTACTGATCCATATAAATATAACACATATTTGGTATCAATATGTCCGGATTCTTTTGAGGATGTGCAATAAGCCTTTAGAATTTCTAAAAAAAATCTCAATTTTAAAATATTTCAATTTTTTTAGATTACAGATAAGGCTGCAGTTATAAAGCAAGAAACTATGAATTTTAAAACAATTGAAAACATTATTTCACTGGTTTTTTAATATTCAAATACATTTAACATGCTATTGAGATTCTTTTTTTAACAACAATATTTTATGTTTTTGAAATTCAAACGATTTTGATTAGATTCAAACTAATGTATTATTAATTTATCTTTTTATTTTTAAGTATCATATTGAAATGTTTATGTTTATCTTTGTTGTTGTAGCAACCCAATCATTTCAATATTTACAATACAATAAAAACAAGCTTCCGGAAATTATTAAATATTACACAATACCTTATTTAAAAATCCTTTTGAAAGTATGATTATAAGGTAATAAAATATTTTAAATTTCATAATGCCTAAGCGCAAAAGATCAAATATCACGGGTAGATGTTATAGAAGTAAAGATACAAAACAAAAATGTTTGCAGCCTAGAAATTCATGTGTTTGCTGTGAAACTGACACGACTTCGACATTCGTTCTGAAGTTCAGTGATTTGGGTTTGACGAAGCAATTTGAAAGGTTCTGCGTCAGCAGTTAACGGGGGTTGGCAAGCGATAGCGAGCAGGGGGCGGTAGCTCCCTAGTATATAGAGAAATTTTTCCCCGGCTTGATTGTTGATGCTTTGATACCCACTGAGCTATATAACAAACTGGAGTGACTAGTTAGCGTGCTGAAACCGCATCACACCGCGGAAAGGATTTCCATCTTTTAAATTTCTCCATCTGGTAGCACAGTTGTATGCACAGATTGAAACGACCATTCTAAATTTTGCTCATAATATTTTGAAAAACAGGCACAGGCGGATTAAAGGGGGAAATGCTCTTCCAACTTTGCTTCAAGCTTGCCCGGATTGCTCTCAGCAATCCGGGCATTGTGACCTTCCGCGCTGGCATGATCAATCGCTTGTTAGAGTATCGGAGGTTGACACTCCAGTTTGTTTTATAGCTCAGTGTTGATACCACTGCATTGAACCCTGGGAGATCTCTAGTATATCAGCCAGGCAATTGCTGAAGATCAGTTCTGCTGTAGGGCTCTTATAGGGATAAAATAATGGGGAATAGTACCATTGGTCCCATTAGTGCTTGGGGTTCTCCGTCCTGTGCCTCCCACCACAATTCATTAGTCATTCCTAATGTTTTCCATTCCACCACTTTTTGGGTTAAGTGCCGTACTTTTTCTACCCTTTTAGGATCCGCCTTTGAGATTTCCGGATACCACTCGCGTCACCTACCGCAATATGGCTTCTCAGGTCTTGTCATGAGGTAGTAGACACCGCTGCCTTTGGTGTGGTATCCCATCTGTCCGCACTCGTCACCACAGGACAGGCACCTCCCCAGCTCGAAGTCCGAGTAGTTGGCGCAAGAGAATGCGACGTACTTGCAGTCGACAGAATCCAGTATGGAGTCGGTGAACAGATGCACGGCTCGTTCGTGATTGCATGCCCTCTCTCGATCACCCTCTGAAGAATATAATGCCAGTAACTTAGGTACTTTTTTTTACTTATCAACTGACTAGGAAACATTAACAGGCTAAACTCACATCAGAAATGGACGAAAATTTTACAGGGGATATATAATAACTTAATAAACTTACAGCGGAAGAATGAGCTGCGGAATTACTGTGAATAAGCTGTAAAAAATTCTCAAAAATAATAGCTTTAACTCCAAATGCAACCCTACCGGGTGGGAAATGCAAAGAAAGCAGAAGAATAACTAAAAAACAAGAAAGAAGAAAATGAGGAAGAAGACGAAGCGGCTCTTCGGAGTAAGCAAAAGTCTCAATCCACTCCAACTTGAACTTGAACTTGAACAAAGAAAGCTCCAAATGCTTAATGAACAGGCTGCGTTTTCTTTGAAGCAGTTTATGGCCTTATTCACAGCCACCACTTACTTAACCAGTGGTTAAAGAGCAGCTAAAGAGAGAAAAGGTGCTTTATGCTGATTATGATTGGTGGAATTCATCTTTAACCGATGGTGATGGTTAACCACTGGTTAAGTGGCTGTGAATAATGACTTAAATGACAATATTCATTGCTACCTGACCAACGGTGAACCATCGGTTAAGGAAGGATTCCACCAATCAGAGTCAGCGCTAAGCTCTTGTTCTTTCTTTAGCTGCTGGTTAACCACTGGTCAAGAGTGACAGTGAATATGGCTTTTAATCGGCCAATCAAAAAGGTTCATTAAATACATGCCAAGTGGAGCTATCTGAAAAAGTTTGGCAACTCAGAACCCAATTTTCAAAACTAATTTACTCCTCACTTAATGAAATTTTGCAGCTACTGCTTAACCAACTATAGTAAAAGGGTCACGTGGTTTTGACAAACTCGGAGGGGGGAAGAAAGAAGCTGAGGGGCAGTTGATCGAAATAAGAGGAAGATACATTTATTAATCCCTCTAACCTTAGTTAGACCCTCTATATACATAAAAAATCAGTATATTTTAAATAAAATAAAAAATACTAAAGCAAAAATCACATGACCCTTTTACTATCATTGGCTAAGCAGTAAGTGTTTTTATAGAGTCAGTATCGTCAATGTAAAATTATAAAATTAACTAGTAGTAGTAATATAAAATTAGTAGAGTAAAATTATCGTCTATTTTTATGAGTTTAGCCTGGGAACGTTTCCGTATGGGAAATGATTAACAAATGAACTGTGCTTACTGAAAATATCTAATAAAGCTCCCTTGATGGTGCTGCCACATCCTGGCTGTCTTTTGCCTCCGTTGGGGTAGTAATCCACGTGACCGATGGGGACAAGGATGCCGACCCCTCCGTAAATCAGGAGGTCGGCGTTAGTGTGAATGACGTCAACAAAGTCAGCGTCATCTTTGTACAAGTGTACATCACCACCGTAGTCTTCATATAAAGGGCTGGCAGGGTCCAAACCTACGATAATCGAAAAAGATTTGATGAGAGTTTACAGATGATCACAACGAGATGTTAAAGAAAAAGTGATTTTTTTTAAAGTTCTTTAAAAATGTTAGTGTCATATTTTTTTATGATTTGTCAACCTTTTTTACAGGTTTAAAGAATACTTATTTATTTTATTTTTAAGAAATACATCATCCATCTAAAGTACTCCCGTTTATTTTCCGATCGAATTTTGTTCTAAATATATGATTCAAAAAATATCTTCAAAAGTTCTTTACTCTTTAGTGAAAAGCATGCGTTTTTTCCGGATTCTTATGTTGTATAAATTGTTGTGCCGCATGAATTTATCCCATCGTTTAAAAAGTCTTAAATGCTTGTTAATCCTTATGATTGTCCAAAATTTAAAAAAAAATCACGATCAAGTATTTATGCCTTACATTCTTACATAATTGTATCACCTTATACTCCTGTCAACGACACAACCTAAAATTAATCATTAATTACTCAAGTCAACATGGTACTAGATATTTTTTTTCTAATTGTTAGGTCATACAAAATTATACACTAACAAAAATAGTCTTCAATAATACTTAAATTCTAGCTTCCGCAAATAACATTTGAAGAGCATTGGAGGATATCCAACCGAAAATTTTTCATGAATATTTCCTGGAACAATTCCAAAACCAACGTAATACCTTGCTTAGAGAACATGAAAGACGTGTAAGAATATAGTTCTTGTCTTTGTCCTTTGTACCATATTGTAAATACTTATTCTTTAATTTGAAAATCCAAAACGGGATTTTTTAGAGATACATATGAAATCTAAAGAAAAAAATTAACTGAAAATTATAGAAAAACATCATCATTCAAGCATCAGAAAGAAATCTTTCAGCACACATATTTTGTACCATTTATTAGTATTTAATGAACAGTTTTCTATTAATTTATTCATAAATTTAAATTTCATAAATTCGATTGATAAATTTAAAGTAATGCAATAAAAAGTTTAAAAGTTCGTGTTTTTATGCAACAAAAAAATACTACAAGTATTTTTAAAAAAAGAGTAAAATTGTGATTTATAGAAACTGTTAAGTTATTTTGTATACAGTCACGGTTGACTGGATAATATAATTAATATCAATCTAGTAAGCTATTATAAGTAAAGGAAAAGGATAAATAAAGAAAAAAATTTAAGATTTTTCGGATTTAACCGGGCGCAAATCTCCCCAATTGGACTTTATTGGCAATGTTTTACAAATTAATACACATAAAAAAGTTAAAAATAGTAAAAATAAAACTGCTAGTTAATGTACTATTTTAATTGTTATTTATTTTAACACTTGCTTATTTTTGGCGATTTATCAGAACACTTGCGATTTATCAGAAACTGCCCCCTTGAAACCAGAAATAATAAAAACGGGTCAATACTAAAGGCAACAAACACGTGTTTCATAAACACATAAAGTATTCAGTATTCCCTATGAGTATTCCTCTGTTTTGATTTAATTAAAACCACAAAAATAAAAGTTATTACCATGAGGACAAATGCAGTCTTACATCTGAAAAAACCAGCCTCATAAAACCAGTGGAACAACAGGGTGATACCTCATCTCAACATTAATTCTTTCTCTTATTTTATTTGAAATTTATGGGCCTTTGTTATCCTTTTACGTTATACGTCAGTTCGCAGGTACTATTATAATTTTGAACTATGAATTTCGTAATTGAGAATATGTCAATAAAGAAAGTCTCCTATTGTTTTGAAAAAGAAACTTATACGGAAAGGAAAATCTTAACAAGAGAGCATCCAACTGTACTAGGGTATTTTATGGTGGCCCCAGAGTGTCTCCCAAGATGGCTCAATTATCGCAAAAATGAGGTGAAACACTATTTTTTAAATGAAATTTCCATGGTTTTTCTTTGAGAGTGTTACATATTAATATATTACTAGTGTTAGAATTTATCTACTAGTCACAACTTAAATTAAACTAGTATCATTGTTTAATGAAAACAACTTCTACTATAGAAGTACTGTTCTAAAGATATTTAATTTAATAATGTTTGGATTAGAGTATGTAGAATGTAAATAAACACAAGATATATTTTTTACAAGCTCGCCTGTTCTCTTCATAAGTAAACCTACAAAGGTTAATTATAACATAACCAGATTATGTTAAATGGTGTCAGAGTTAAAAAAGCAAATCTTCCTTTTGATTAAAATATAATGAGAATGGCTACAAATCTACCTACAGTGTCACCGTTTAGCTCAACAGCTAACCCTTCAGAGGCCTGGAGATACTGGAAGCAAGACTTCGAAGATTATATGGAAGCCGTCAAATACACTGAGGAAGAGGAGAAAACGAAGACTGCACTATTCCGTCACATTTGTGGAGAAGAATTAAAGAAACAATTAAGAGCATTTGACTTGAAACCAGAACAAGGAAAAAAGGAGGTAACCCTGGCACAAATAATCAAATCATTTGATGAGTATTTCAAGGACTACCAAAATGAAGTCTATGCATCTTTTAAATTCTTGGAAATGAAGCAAGAGAAAGGTGAAGCTTTTTCAGATTTTTATTCCCGACTTAGATGTGCTATTGTCGACTGTAACTATGGAACATCGCAAGATAGAATGTTGCGAGATAAAATAATTCATGGGCTTATAGATAAACCCTTGCAAGAACGCCTAATTCGAGAAACTTCTAGAAAAGAGAAAACCCTTCCTGAGGTAATAAGCGAATGTAAAGCTGCAGAACATAGTAGAACACAAGTCACAGAAATGAACGAAAACAGAACAGTGAATTCAATTGCAAAGAAAAAGAATTTTTCAAGACCCAACCAACTTTCTCAAGAAAATTTCAATCGGGATCTGAAAAGAATTTGCAGATGTTGTGGAACTTCTCATGAAGCAAGAAAATGTCCAGCATACGGATCAAAATGCAAAAAGTGTGGCTACAGCAACCACTGGGCTGTAGTTTGCAAAACAAAAATGAAAAATAGAGATCATAGTTCTAAAAAGGTCAACGTGATTGAAGAACAAGATCCAGATGTTATTTTCATTGGTGAATTAAAATCACTTGATGAGCTGAATTCGGAGAAAGAATCTGTTTGGCTCCAGAAAGTGAATGTGAACAATCATGAAGTAATATTTAAGTTGGATACCGGATCACAAGTGAATATAATTCCAAAGAAAGAATTACTAAAGTGGAAAGTAAAGCCAACTGTGAGAAGAAGTTACACAAGAGTTATGGACTTTAGTGACAACATCGTCCCTGTCTTAGGTGAGTGTCATTTAAAATGCCAAACTGATAAAAGTGAAAATGAATTTAAGTTTTTAGTCACAACTCTTGATTCCTGTCCTATATTAGGTCTTAATGCCTGTAAAAGTTTGGGTTTGATACAAAGGTTGAATTTAATAAATAAGAATACAAACTTGGTCGATTCACCCCAAAAAGTCTTAAATGAATTTTCTGATGTGTTTTCGGGTACTGGTCGCATAAACAAAGCTGTGCACATAAAATTAAAACCGAATTCTAACCCTCATGTCGCAGCTCCGAGAAAAATTCCCCTTGCCTTGCATGAAAAAGTTAAGGAAGAGCTAGCAAGAATGGTCGAAAATGGTATAATAACCAAGGTAAATGAACCTACAGAATGGGTCAGTAATATGGTTGTAATTAACAAGCCTAATAAAGTAAGGATTTGTTTAGACCCCAGACCTTTAAATGAAGCCATTCAGAGACCTCACTACCAAATACCTACTGCAGATTCCCTACTTTCAAAAATGAAGGAATGTAAAATTTTCACAATTTTTGATGCAAAAAACGGTTTTTGGCAGTTACCCCTGGATAAAGAATCTTCATGTCTGACAACTTTTACTACCCCATGGGGTAGATATAGATTTCTTGTACTACCATTTGGATTAAATAATGCTCCAGAGGAATTCCAAAAAGCAATGGATGAAATTTTTGAAAATGAGTCCCAGATAAATCCCTATTTTGATGATATAGCTTTGGGTTCATCTTCAATTGAAGAACACTGCAAACTGCTGCGCAGAACTCTTGAAATTGCAAGAAAAGCCAATTTGAAGTTTAACAAAGATAAAACTCAACTTTCTTTAACATCGGTTAATTATTTAGGCCATGTATTGTCTGATAAAGGTATTAACCCTGATCCTAAGAAGATAAAAGCAATAAATGAATTTGCAATTCCCCAAAATAAAGAAGATCTACAGAGATTCCTTGGCATGGTTACTTACCTAGCTAAATTCACACCACATTTATCGAATTTGACACATTCTCTTCGTCAACTTTTGAAGAAAGAAGTTAAGTGGTTGTGGGACAGCAATATTCAACGAGATTTTGAACGTATCAAAGAAACAATTACTAAAGCTCCATGTCTACAATATTTTGATGAAAAGAAACCCTTAACTGTGTCTGTTGATGCCAGTAAAAATGGTTTGGGAGCAACACTTCTTCAAGAAGGTAAACCTGTTGCTTATGGATCAGCAACTTTAACTGATGCTCAACAACGATATGCTCAGATTGAAAAAGAACTCTTGGCAGTTGTCTATGGATTGGAACATTTTAATTACTACACGTATGGAAGAACTGTTGTGGTTGAAACTGATCACAAACCACTACTAGGACTTAGTAAAAAGCCATATGATGTCATCTCACCACGACTCCAACGCTTGCTGCTTAGGTTGAATAAATATGATATAAAATTTGTATATGTACCTGGAAAGCAACTCATCATTGCAGATGCCTTGTCAAGAGCACAATCAACTTCAGAAATTTTTGATGAGAAAGAATGCTACGAGACATATGCCAGTATCAACCTTTTGACACAAGCTTCAACTACAAAGTGGATTGAATTAGCAGAACTCTCAGCTAATGATGAAGAATTACAAGACGTCTTACATCACATAGAAAATGGATGGCCAGAAAAATCCAAAACTAGAGTGGCTGCACAAGCTTATTGGCATTGCCAGGAAGAATTACACCAAACGCAAGATGGTATAATTTGTCGAGGACAACGACTTGTAGTCCCAATGGCTGCTAGAGAAGATATTTTGAAAAAGTTGCACATATCTCATAAAGGAGTTGTATCTATTAAAAATAAGGCAAGAGAAAATTTTTATTGGCCGAACATAAACAGAGATGTTGAAAATTTTATTTCTAATTGCAAAATTTGCCACAAGTATCAAAGAGAAAATCAAAAAGAAATTTTAAAAGATCTCCCCTCTCCAGCTGAATTACTAATGGGAAGACGATTAAGATCTTTTCTACCAACCCATACAGATCGTCTAAAACCAAGATTTGACATAGAAGAAGCACAGAGATCTTTGAAGAAAAGGCAAGAAATACAAAACAAGTATGCTAACAGACAAGGAAAACATCTCCCAGAACTACCAAACGGTGCAAAAGTTTGGTTTAGACACAAGAGTAACAATCCTTGGAAGCAAGGTACTATTGTGCGCGTCGGACCTCAGCCTAGATCCTATCTCATAAAATCAAAAGAAGGAAGTTTCTTTAGAAGAAACAGGTACCACATTAGACTGGATAATTCGCAAGAAGATGACGATATAATCCCTGTTGCTGCCTCAACAGTTGAAGACCTTTATGATACGAGTAACTTTGAAGAGACCCAAGAGACCGAACTTTCCAGTAGTGAACAAACTGATGAAACTTGTCCCAATGATGATGACGATGTCCCTGAGAGTGAACTTATTGAGAATGCACCTGAGAATGGACTTACTGAGAATGCACCTGAGAATGGACTTACTGAGAATACAATACTTCCTGATAGACCAAAAAGGACAATAGTAAAACCTATTAGATATGGACACTAAATTTTCATATTTAATTTTCTTTAAAAAAAAAAAAAGGCATGTTACATATTAATATATTACTAGTGTTAGAATTTATCTACTAGTCACAACTTAAATTAAACTAGTATCATTGTTTAATGAAAACAACTTCTACTATAGAAGTACTGTTCTAAAGATATTTAATTTAATAATGTTTGGATTAGAGTATGTATAATGTAAATAAACACAAGATATATTTTTTACAAGCTCGCCTGTTCTCTTCATAAGTAAACCTACAAAGGTTAATTATAACATAACCAGATTATGTTAAAGAGAGAAACCCAGATTCTAGTTCCTTAGTATCATGGTCGGGATTCTTTTTCGGGATTTATAATATTTACGGGTTCATCGACTTGATTTGATGTTGCAGTCAGTCAAGTAGCTAAGAAACAACAAACTACAGTCGAGTCCGCTTAATGTGATCGCAATGGTCCGAGACTAAACTGATAATATTATCCGATCGATAACAATAAGCGATCTCATATAAAAAACAGCAAACAGTGTACCTAGATTGTTTGCTTTAAAATCAAAATAATGTAATCGTAATAAATGTATTCAAAATTCTATTTTTACACTAGGTAAACATTTTAAGGGGAAAATATAAGAGGTAGTTCAAGTTCAGTTAATAAATTAAAATAATCGCTTACTTTGTATTTTTATAGAAAGGTCTCTCTTTTTCCGCTCCATTTACATAATCTGAATTCCAGTAAACAAGAGAATATCAAAAACATCTGCAAAGCGTGGATCTTGGTGTTTCTTTATAACCAATCACAATTCGGACCCCCCCCTATAACCGTTTTCTTTCAATATAATATGGGGAATGTTTTATTTTTCTTACTCATACTGAGTTTCTGAAAAAAGAATCGCCAGATGTTCTCATGGAGCACATGTTTACTTGGTAAAAATTGACCTTCAGAATGAATCTCGAACTCAAAAGCGGTCGTTTTAAAGGGGATATGGACAAATTTTGATAATATTAAGCGGAGTTATGATTATTAGTTGATCACATTAAACGATTTATTTTACATTAAATTAAATAGGAATGATCGGGACCTCTCGATTTTGATAACATTATCCGATTGATAACATTAACCGTGATCACATTAAGCGGATTCGACTGTATTACAATTCTTTTAATCCCTGGTGTAATTTTCAAAGGAATCAAAAGGAAGGAGTCAAAAGGAATATCTTGTAAACTGTATATACAGGGTGTCCCATAAATAATGGGTCACACTAATAGGGGGATAGTAGACACCTAGACGAGTCAGAATCACATAGGATTTGGGGGTCCCAGACCAAATCCCAGGGAGTTAAAAATGGAGCGACACCCCAAAAAAATTATTGAAAAATTCAATTTGTAGAACTACTATTGGGTAAAATTTAATTATGGTCTCAAAAATTGTGGTTTAATATGATCTTTAAAGTTATCTTAAAAGTTTTCAGTTTAATATTTTTTTATTACGAAAAACCTTTAAAAACCACAAAAAAATGTGAAAACTCTGCCAAAACTTTAATTTGTATTTCGAAATCCTTTCTTTTGATTTAATAATCTGCAAGATCATCATAATCAAAAACCCTTAAGTCCAAAGTGTCACGTAAAAACCATCAATATTAAATGCTTGAGATCCTGTTAAAGCATGATTTAAGTCCGTTTTTTGCTTCCGCCAACTGTCGTTTTGGAAACGGCTATAGGAAACCCGTTTGCGCACCCAAAAAACGAACTTTAACAGGATCTCAAGCGTTTAATATTGATGGTTTTTACGTGAAACTTTGGACTTAAGGGTTTACAACTATGATCTTTCAGATTATAAAATCAAAAGAAAGGATTTCTAAATACAAAATGAGGTTTGGGCAGAATTTTCACATTTTTTTGTGGATTTTTAATTTTTTTCATAACAAAACAAATTTTAAAGTGAAGACTTTTGAGATAATTTTAAAGATCATATTAAACCACAATTTTTAAGACTATAATTAAATTTTTACCAATAGTAGTTCTTCTACAAATTGAATTTTTCAATAATTTTTTAGGGTGTCGCTCCATTTTTAACTCCCTGGGATTTGGTCTGGGACCCCCAAATCCTATGTTATTCTGACTCGTCTAGGTGTCTACTATCCCCCCTGGAAGTGTGACCCATTATTTATGGGACACCCTGTATAACCAATGGTGTTGGTGTTTAAACTTTTAGATTCAAAATGAGTCACGTGGAATCTATAAATTTATATCTTTCTTGTTTTTTTTCGGTTGCGGATTTAAAACTAAAGTGTTATAATGGCACTAACACTAGAAAATTCACTGGAAATCTGTTAGAATCCTTGGTTAGATTAGACTTGGTTTTTATTTGCTAGGTTTAGCGAGCTATAAAAGGAGCTTTACAAGTGCATTCAGCAATAATGTACCGCAAAATGAATCAACTATCCGATGATTGAAATTTAATGTACACTGCTGTGCAAAAATTAAGGACCGAACGGTTTTTAAACATAACACCTTGTAGAATTATTGTTCATCCATGAAAATCATACCAAAAGATGTTCAATGGGTGAGAATACCGGGCCCGAGAACAAATTTTCCCTATCAATATTTTAAGGGGGTAAATGGGCCCCCATTGATAATGGAGTGGACAGTGAATGGACACATTTGGAGCAGTGGCAGAATCGTCGGTGTAAGAGGTATTTAACCGAGAAATTTAAGATTTTTTGCAATGAATATGATTATTCCTGAACTCAATACATATTTTCAATAGTTTGTGCTGCCTTTAAGTGGAATTTTTTAGGTTTTATTGAGAGCTATCGGTATTATCATCATTTTTGGCAAGTTTTAGCTTCAGGGTCATTTTCGGTGAGTGGTATCTTACCGTCAATCGTGTTTTTAGTAGGTCTCGTATGTGTCTGATTGTGTTTAGGTCTGGGGACCCAAAAAGTAACTTTATTCTTTCAATATTGATTCTTATGAAGAATTTTGAGAAAGCCAAATTGAGATTATCGGCGGATTTTTCACTAATAAAGAAAAATTATTGACTCGAAAGGTCTTCTAAAAGAATCAAATGGGCCATGAGAATACAGATATGCAATTTTAGACATCAGAGAAAATCTCTTTTGAGTAGAGGGGGTGTTGAATTTTCTATAAGTATAGTATTAGATTCAAAGGAGAAATTCGATCTCTTTAAACATCATTTTAAAGATAATGGAGATATTTTTACGGATATATCTTTCTTTTTAGACATGTTTAAGTCCATAAACAGCAAAAAATACTTCTTTTTTACCGTTAAAAACAAATGTTCTTTCTGTGAACCTAATGCATTTCTTTGAGCCGTTTTAGCACCCCTTAGACAGCATAGAAATTTTCACTGTTATCTGCAATAGCATACATGTGTTCTCATGTCTTTTCTACTTCTT
The DNA here is from genome assembly GCA_024610705.1 of Tetragnatha versicolor. Lineage (NCBI taxonomy): Eukaryota > Metazoa > Arthropoda > Arachnida > Araneae > Tetragnathidae > Tetragnatha > Tetragnatha versicolor. The sequence goes on along the minus strand of JANDEH010000008.1, from coordinate 15,608,508 downwards.
TTGGAAGGCCTCTCTAGTCAATGATTTCTCTTTATGAGTGACAAAGCTGCACAAAATCACAATTTGACTATCTCAAAGTTGTTCATAAGTAACGATATTGAAAGAATAAAGTTACTTTTCAGGTCCCCAGACCTAAACGCAATCAGACGTATGGGAGACCTACTAAAAACATGGTTGACGGTAAGTTACCACTTACCAAAAATGACTCAGAAGCTAAAACTTGCCGAAAATGATGATTAGATCGATATTTCTCAATAAAATCTAAAAAATACCATTTAAAAGCAGCATAAACGTTTAAAAATATGCGTTGAGTTCAGGAATAATCATATTCATTGCAAAAAACTTAAATTTCTCGGTTAAATACATCTTACACAGACGTTTCTGTCACTGCTCCAAATGTGTAATGTAACTCCATTATCAATGGAGGGTCCATTTACCCCCTTAAAATATTGATAGGAAAAATTTGTTCTCGGGCCCTGTATTATCACTCATTGAATATCTTTTGGTATGATTTTCATGGATATGAACAATAATTCTACTAGGTGTTGTGTTGAAAAAACAGTTCCGTCCTTAATTTTTTGCACAGCAGTGTATGATTACTTTCCAAAGCATTACAAGGGAGCAGTAGCAAAGGGTCTGTATAAAATACACCGGTAATAACTTTTTAAGTGATGCAGTGATAATTATAAAATAAATCTTTGAATAATTGAAATAATTAATTTTTTTACCTGTGATTCTGCTTGGCCTGGTTCCACGCAAATCTTGCATTCTTTTTCCAATAAATCCTACAACATGGGCTCCAAGGCTGAACCCAATGCAGTGTAAGTTCGATTCTTGGAAGCCTAGGTTATCCTTCAAGAAAAAGAAGAGAACCGCTGTTTGAGCACCAACCAGCTCGGAATTAACTGCCGCTTGGATGTAGTAGGGGACCTTAGCACCTAAACTCCAGTCAACGACAAGGACATTAACGTCCATCTGAAAGAAATTAAATACAAGGGACATTGTCAAAAGATACAGGACGTTATCATTCATCAGTGAGCATATCTATCGATGGACTATTAGCGGGTTTTGTATCTCCCCAACAACTATTTAAGTATATTCCATTCTTCATATACTGAAGTAAATCCCCAGAGTTCGCAAAATGCCCCTTTGTGTTTCCTTCCTAAATCAACTCATCAGCAATTTAACCAAAGCATAATAACCGATAAGCAGATTACAATAGGAAAAACTGTTATTATGAAAACTATAAAAGTTATTTTAAATGACGGTGTATGTTGGATTGAACCTGTTAAACTGGTTTTTCCTTCATAGTCAAAATAATGCAGATAGTAAAATTTTTTTAACCTAATAAACTTATTTCAAGAGAAGAAAAAAACACCCTTGAGCCAAATTGTTTTTATAAGTTATAGTTCTCAAGAAAACTCTCGAACGGATGTGAAGAGTACTCTTTTTTTGGGGGGAAATGATAATTGCGTTCATTTGACGATTCTATTTTGGAACCTGTAGAACCAATTTTTCCTTCATAGTCATTAGTATGCAGAATAAACAACTTTGAACCTGCATTTTGAAACCTGTGGAACCAGTTTTTCCTTCATAGTCATTAGTATGCAGAATAAACAACTTTGAACCTGCATTTTGAAACCTGTAGAACCAGTTTTTCCTTCATAGTCATTAGTATGCAGAATAAACAACTTTGAGCCTGCATTTTGAAACCTGTAGAACCAGTTTTTCCTTCATAGTCATTAGTATGCAGAATAAACAACTTAGAACCTGCATTTTGAAACCTGTAGAACCAGTTTTTCCTTCATAGTCATTAGTATGCAGAATAAACAACTTTGAACCTGCATTTTGAAACCTGTAGAACCAGTTTTTCCTTCATAGTCATTAGTATGCAGAATAAACAACTTAGAACCTACATTTTGAAACCTGTAGAACCAGTTTTTCCTTTGCAGTGTACAGAAAAAACAACATTACACTGTTACACAACGAATTCGTAAGCAGCGGAATTCGCCCCCATCGGAAAGCATCTTTAATCTCCATTTTGGAAACATTGCTTGAACTTAAAGAAGATCAAGTAATATCTAAATTTGAAGATGAAGCTTAGGGAAATACGGTGGATGTGTAAACCTTTTCTTGGCTACTAAAAAAACTTTAACCCCCTCATTTTGTACTCAGAAATGTGTTATTTTTTCAGACTAACATTCAAGTTAAAGTGGTTATAAACCAAATACTCTTAAATTAAGACTATAAAAACTAGTAGGTTTACAGAAGAAAGGTACTAAGTCTGAATTTGCTGTCTACGATTTTAAAAATTTGGCTATACGCATTTTAAGAAATGTCATTATTTAAATTTAGTGTAACCTCAGATAGTAAGCATAATTTTTAACTCTATTTAGTACTATTTTGGAAACCGACATTAGAAAACTATGATTTGGGATTGTATTTGTTTCTGAATTTATTACGGGTATCCATTATATATTTAAATTATCATTATTTTCAATCATCTGAATGTACGAGGGTTGTTTTTTAATTAACTTCCGTTTTTCTCCTGAAAAAAAAGTAGGAGGAATTTCGAAACAATTTTGGTGCTGGTAGTTAGATACATCCTTCAGGTTCAATTTGCCACTTTACTGAATAAAATCGGACATTTTTTCTATTTTTTATCAATTTTACAAGCGCGCTCCTCGAACAATTTTCCCGCCAACCCATAGAGAATTCGGCTTTTTTTCCTCCCGTCGCTCCGTCCGCGAGCAGGCATTAACATTAAACAATGGGTGGGCAGGTGATCGCGGACGGAGCGAAGGGAGAAAAAAAAGCCGAATTCTCTATGGGTTGGCGGGAAAGTTGTTCAAGGAGCGCGCTTGTAAAATCGATAAAAAATAGAAAAAATGTCCGATTTTATTCAGTAAGGTGGTAAATTGAACCTGAAGGATGTATCTAACTATCAGCACCAAAATTGTTTCGAAATTCCTCCTACTTTTTTTTCAGGAGAAAAACGGAAGTTAATTAAAAAACAACCCTCGTATTTATGGAGCATGTTCAGTTCAGAGTTGGTGATGCTTGGCGATACTGAATCTTTCATTCACTTCAGTCTATTCGAAGTAACCCTAAGCATGCTATTTGGTCTATAATTGGATTTTTATCACCTATACGCTTCTCTGTCCACTTGACGCATCAGCAACTCTGAACTTTGGTCGGAGTAATTATCTGGGACTGAGGTGCTTACAGATACAAGGAGCTAACTCCATGGAGTTATATCAATGTTGCTGCAAGCACCTCAACTGAATAGCCAGTTTGGAAAAGGGAGAAAGTCCAAAAAATGTCAAATTGATTTTTTAAGCTCAACTAAATCTTCGAGCTTTGCTCTACACATCAGTGGAAAGAGTGAAACCCCCTATACGCATCAGATATAGCCCCTAGAATTTAGCGAAATCGATGTCCATTCATTGTATTATTTAATTAAATTTGGAATTTAAGTTCATTTTTCTTTCCATTCTTTCTCCATTTCCCTTACTCCATTGATACTGCCATAATGCGACTCAGTTTCATAAAAATTTTTAATTTATCTATCTTAGGCTAGGCGCGCACTGAAGACTTTTGGCTCGGTGACCGGAACATAATTGTCACTCGGGCTATGGGCTAGAAGCTAGAGCGCGTGCATTAGGCAACGGGGCTCTTGGCCGATTGCCAAGAATCTCGTCTTAGAGATCCATTGCGCTCGAGAGACAGTTATGTTCCAGTCACCGTGACGGAAGTCTCTAGTGCGCGCTTAACCTTAATCTTTCTATTTTTCATTTTTGAGCTATGAACTAGGTAGAAATACAGGGTGAACCAAAAGTCCTGCCCTGTTTTTAAAAATTAATAACAAAAAACAAAAAAAGATAAAAGTACGCCGTCTGCTGCATCCTAATTTAAATAATCGGGAGTTTTTTTACACAAAATTTTGAAAAAGTGTAGTTCTCGACTTTTCTTATAGATCACAGCACTAAAATTAACTATTTAAGGATAAAATAATCGTTTTTTCCCTGTGCTATGAATATTATAAATAGAATCGATTCAAAAATCGAATGAGTAATCGAACTTAGCATCCTATGTGTCCTTTTTAACACTGATGAAGGGGATCATGGGATCCCCGAAACAATTGTATGGTTTGTTAATTGATGATGATTTCATTGTTGATTGTTAAAAATGTTGATCGGAAATTTGCTTCTTTATTGCAATCTAGCTGATCGAGAACTACACTTTTTCAAAATTTTGTGTAAAAAAATTCCCGATTATTTAAAGTAGGATGCAGCAGACGGCGTATTTTTATCTTTTTTTGTTTTTTTATTATTAATTTTTAAAAACAGGGCAGGACTTTTGGTTCACCCTGTATAACTTAATTGTTGATTAAAATGGTTTTTAAGATTTTTTTCTCTTAAGTTTCCGTACGGTTGAAAAAGGGAATAAGTCCATCAACTTTTTTTCCAAGTGTGAAATATTTTAAAATACAGTTATATATTTTTGATTATGATTGTTTTGTATTCTAAATAGAGTCCTGTGAATTTCCAGTACAAATTTTGTGGTTATTCAAAGAAAATTCCCTTACTTACACAGTTTTTTTTCCTATTTTCTCAGAGTGGTTTTTGGACTTATTCCTTTTTCAAACTGACGATTCAACTGTCCTGGTAACAAAAACACATGTCCACTCACCTTTTCCAGAAAAGCGTTCTTCATCTCCCAAACCCACGTCAGATTGTTCTTGCCTCCAAACCCGTGAGTAATGATCTTCAAAGGCAGCTTGGGGTCGATGTGACTCTGGAAGATGGTGTCCGGTTTCTTGTAGTCCAGGAACTGCGGCTCCAGCTTGTTCTTCTTGGTGTACAGCAAGAACTGCGTGTTGACCGTCTCCGGTGGCTCTGGGAGCTGCTTCAAGTGCTTGAAGGTTCCGTTCTTGTCGAAGCAGCCCAGTTCGTCGTAGCAGACGCTGGTGGCACGTTGGATGATCTGCGGGGTTTCCGACCCTAGGGTGGAGGCCAGTTGGCGGGAGTTGAGCTCCAGGACGGCCTGCATTGCCGAGGCGTAGATGTTGGAGTCGCCATCTAGAGAGACGGCGTTGTGGTTGGCGAGAGAGGTGCCCACCAAGAACAGGGCTGTTGATGGAGATTGGGAGTGAGATGGTTTGTTAAAATGCATAAAAAGTAATGGTAAATATTAAAAAGGATGATGTGGAGTGTGAAAGTTTATCCCTGCTCATCTTAACCTAATTAATATGATTGTTCATCTTTGTTATTTATTTTTACATTTTTATGTATCATGTGTAGTGAATATATGCTTTTGTACATGCATTGTTTTTTTTTCTAGTTTCGTATTTTTTCTTGTTCGTGCCCAATAAATTCATTTCATTCATTTATTAAGCTATTTAAGATAAATAATATTTATAAAGTTTCAAGCTTGGGGTGTTTAAAATTATAATATGTGAACATTTTCTTTGTCCTTCCAGCATTTCCTGTTTACACTCATAGGCATTCTAAATTTAAATATTGAAATTAATTAATAAATATAACTTAAGAAAAACAAGGGTTATACTTGTGGGAGCACCTAGGTCGTTAAACCATTAAACTCTACAACAAGCCTCACTGACACTGGGTGAGGCCATGAGCAGAGCTGTTACAGAACGTGTGAATGAAAGTCGCGGTCAACTGGAATATTATCAAATATTTTTTACACAATGGCAATATAATTTTTTTAAATATATCTCAAAAACAGTTTGATTAATGTTTCTACTTTTAAAACTAATGTTTTGAAGCTAAACTAAACTAATATTATCTTAAAAAGTAATTAAACGCTTGGAAAGGAAAAGTTTCATAAGTTTTGGACCCACGCCCTTTATAAATAGAGTTTAGGAAATTAAATGAGTTGAAAATGTGAAATAAATACATATATTTATTCAGTTCATGTGACCTCACGGAGTAAGTAGGTTATGAAGTTCAAGATCACAGAGCTGATATCTCCACCCAATATTATCAATCGTCTGATCAGATTTTTCGCTAAAAGTGTATTTTGCGAGCTATTTATATACACAACAGACAAGATGGAAACCATGCCATTTCCCATTCAAAAAAATATTGGAAAGATGCTACAACTGTCAGTGCTCTGAAAGAACTGATTCGCAGTTTCCCAAAATCTATCAAGTTTTTCACTTTTTTCTTAATAAAATTTATAAAGTTTCCTTAGCTAATAACAACCCACGTTGAATTTCTCTCATACACTATATTCGTGTCTTATTAGAAAAGTAACTTCATATATTTGTGCTGAATCGCTTTTGAATGATTGTAAAATCCAAAAATTTCGTTTTATATTGGTCGTATTTTCCAATGGGACCGAAACTTTTATCCTTCAATGTGTATAAATCATTTATAGCATGACTTATATTTGTGCTTTTACTCTTATTTTCAAATATATTGACTCAGGATACCATATAGAACTTCTCAGAAGCAGAACTGTCATCAAAAGATAGGTATTAAAATCGTAAAAAGGAAAATGTGTTTTACACTTTTCAATATGATTGACTCTCAAGTGCTCCAGTTGGAGTTAAGTAATTTCTCTAACTCTCAAATACTCACAAACTCAAGATAATTTCCATTTGAAGAGATAGCTAAATAATTAGCTTCTATCCAGAAAAAAAGGAAACATATTTAAAAAACATTTCGTGAATATATATCAGAGACCGTTCAAGTATCCACCATTCCTAAAAATGAGAGACTATAGTTAAAGTAAAACAACTGAGGATATCAGAGAAAAATTGTATTTTCAACTAGAATAATATGATTGAGAAACTAAGGCATTAATTGTGTGTTCCGCACAATCTTATTGATAAGGAATTTTCCTGAAATATATCTATTTTATCTTAAGAGAGAAACATCGAAATATTTATTTATTTTATCAATAGATTGATATAATATTCCAAACTTTGATTCAATGTAAAGATAAAAGGGTTTGGGGTCTTTGGGGTACATTAGTTGACAGCATATGGTTCACTCTCAATAAAATAACTTGTCATAAAAGTAAATGCATAAAATTCTGACTAATATTAAAGAATATTGAAGGAAAACCAGTTTCTATACACCTATACAGAAAACCATCTTTTTTAAAACTTACCCAACTTCTATCGTATTAGTCAAAACTGGGGAAATCTTAAAAGCTTTGAATTTTAAGTTTAATACAAGAAATGATTGAACTAATTAACTTTAAATCAATTTAAAATACTTTTTTTAAAAGTCTAAAAATGCGTTTAAGATCAAGAAAAGAAACTAGATGGGATTTTTTGTTTTCAAATGTGCCCCGGCTTTTTGTATTCGAATACGTAGCATCTACCATCTCAAACTTTAAGAGTAAAAACAAGTATCTATAATTAAAGCTAAGAAATAAAATATTTTTGAACCTAACTTTATCGTTTCCACAATAGAATGCATGGCAAAATTTCTCTTTAAAACTTTCTTGATTGAACTTTCACACGAATAAAAACAGAAGAAAATTTACATTGCACCTTCTCTAAAGCAGGGAATTTTCAAACACAAGCTATACCTGTTGATTTTTTTTCAGATATTTCAATTGAATTTAACATTGAAATATGTTGGTTTTTCTAATGTGATGTGTCCTCTCCCCTAACTATTATAATTAATGCAAAAATGAGAATTCTGTTGAAGTAGTGAATTGATCGATGCAATGAGGAAGTTGCATGATTTTTTTTTATTTTTTTAATCGATTCCTCTTGCAAAAATAAGCAACTACCCAAAATTTGAGGCCGATCGAGAAATTTTTTGATTGTCAAAAAAATTAACAAAAATCCCCTTTTTAAAAGCGCGCGAAAACGCCAAGAGTTTGGATGTGACGTCATCTTATACTAAACATTGTTGTAAAGCAATGGAGTTGATGGTATTATTGTTGACGTCATCTTATAGTTTAAACAATAAACGTTTTCAGTCACGTTTTTTTTTCTCGACTTTTAAATTAAAATATTTAATTACCTGTACATTTTTTTGAAAAACTGACTAGATATTTCATTTAACCATACAAAAAACCATACGGAACACTTGTTTGTTTTTGAAAATCTGACACATGCAACTTCCTTATTATATGGTACTTCATTGCCATCTTTTCAATGGACTTTAAAGTATTGTATTGAACTTTTATTGTCATCCCCATAGAAGGGATGGCAATACCCCTTTACGTATGTTTCTAGAAATGTAGGCTAGTTATCTTACGATCTCATTGTAGATTTATAGTAATTAAAGAACCTACTTAAAATATTTTGTAAGTAGGTTCAATATCAAAATTATAAAATAAAGTTCTTATTTTCTTGGTGTCTGTAAAATTTTAAACCAAGTATGATTTAAAAAAAACAAGCATTAGATAAGAAATAATTCAACTTATGTTTTGGGGAAATTTACGTTTCTTTTAGAATCATTTCTCAACTGGTAAATAAGTATTGTATTTTTAATATTTGTTTATTTTCAGAAAAGAATTTGAGAGAAAGAATGTTTGAATAGCTTTTATAGAAAAGAAGAAATTGTGGTAGTAGTCATATGTTTAATTAAACTGGTTATGTTTAATTAAACTTAAATTAATACCATACCATTAACAGTGGGTTTCCAACACCACTGTTAATGGTATGGGTATAGTTATAGTACGTATAGTAGGGTGTCTCAAAAAAAGCCTTTTTTCGAAAAACCTCGCTCCCCAGGGCTTTTCCCATTCCTTTTGGTCCCAACAGATAGTGTGTGAAGTTTTAGCCTCCTAAGTTAACTCTAGGGTTTGCCTGTAGAGCCCCAAAGTTTGAAAAAAGTGGAAAAAATGACCAATTTTCAGAATTTTTAAAAATTATGTTTAAGATTGTTAATGCTAATAAAACTGGTTCAAATGCGTCTATATGACTTATTTAGATGGAATATATTTATTTATGTGTATTAACTGTACCCTATAGCCCCTATAATTTAAGATTAAAAAGTACTTCTTCGGGACGTTGCACACGCCAAAGCTTATAATGCACTACCGGTGGACGAAATGAATTACATCCGAATTTCTTCGAAGGAACTCCCTCAAATGCCTCCATTTGGGGCTAAAATGATATTATAAATTATAAAAACCACACTGTAAAAAAAACTGTAGAAAAACAGAAATTTCAATAACAGTGACTTTATGTTTACAGAGATATTCTGTCATGTAACATTCCCACCGCACTTCTATTTATTTTATGTAAAATAACAGCTTTTACCTAGTTTTTTAGCTTATCTGTACTTAAACAGAAACTTACTGCATTGAAAACCAATACAGCTATTGGCAACGGTATACTGAATCTTCTTTGGTTCAGTGGATAGCGTGCGTGCTTAGCATGCGGTAGGTCGCGGGTTCTAATCCCGGATATCAATTAATTAAAATTTAAAAAAACTCTACTAAAATAAGTGCATGCGCACAAGCAGAAAATAAGGAAGTTGCATGTGTCAGATTTTCAAAAACAAACAATTGTTCCGTATGGTTTTTTGTATGGTAAAATGAAATATCTAGTCAGTTTTTCAAAAAAAGGTACAGGTAATTAAATATTTTAATTTAAAAGTCGAGAAAAAAACACGTGACTGAAAACGTTTATTGTTTAAACTATAAGATGACGTCAACAATAATACCATCAACTCCAATGCTTTACAACAATGTTTAGTATAAGATGACGTCACATCCAAACTCTTGGCGTTTTCGCGCGCTTTTAAAAAGGGGATTTTTGTTAATTTTTTTGACAATCAAAAAATTTCTCGATCGGCCTCAAATTTTGGGTAGTTGCTTATTTTTGCAAGAGGAATCGATTACAAAAATAAAAAAAAATCATGCAACTTCCTCATTACTGAGAGGCAACAGAAAATCTGAAACAGAAATGACAGAAAGTTCCTTTTTACAGCATTTACCTGTAGGTTACAGCTTTTTTCTGTTTACAGGATTTTTCAACCTACAGATTTTTTCTGGCAACTTTTGCTGCCAGAAATTTTCTGTTTTTTTGCAGGATTATTTTTTACAGTGCAGTGAAATAACAGTTTTTAGCCCTTCCACTGAGCTTTTAATGTAAAAAGTGCTTTTCTTCAAAATTTCTCGTTTCCAGCTGATGAAACCCAAAACTTATACTAAAAAAGGGGTTTGCTGAACGTTTTTAGATACCAAACATTGGAACCTTTATAAGGGTTTCATTTTTTCAAGTAGAATTAAATTTTAAACAACACAGATCGGAAATGACATGAATATTTCCTATACCTGATGTGAAAATCAATTTTCTCTTTTCAAAGTTAGGAAAATAGTTTAATACTTGTGAATCTTGGTTGAAATGTTTTAGAAAGAAGTTTTTAATTAAAACGTTCCCCTAATACGTTAAAAGGAAGTAATTTTCCAAACTTAAAAAAAGAAAATAGATTTTCACATCTGGTATAGGAAATATCCATATCATTTCCGATCTGTGCGCTATAAAATTTAATTCTACTTATTAAAAATGAAACCCCTATAAAGATTTCAAAGTTTGGTATCTAAAAAGTACAACAATCCCCTTTTTCAATATAAATTTTGGGTTTTATCGGCTGAAAACGAGAAATTTTGAAGAAAAACACTATTCATATTAAAAGCTCAGTGGAAGGGTCAAAAACTGTTATTTCACTGGTTTTTATAATTTATAATATCATTTTAGCTCCAAATGGCATCACTTGAGGGAGTTCCTTCGAAGAAATTCGGATTTAATTCATTTCGTCCACCGGTAGTGCATTATAAGCTTTGGCTAATACAACGTCCCTAAGTAGTACGTTTTAATCTTAAATTATAAGGGCTATAGCAGGGGTCGGCAAGTAAATTTACTTGGGGTCCAAATAATTTTGAAAATTTTTCATCGGGGTCCGGAGAAAAAATAGGCTACTATTACTAGTTTAAATTGTTATCTTCAGTTGCACATAAATTTTTACAAAGATGTAATTTGAGTATGCTACCTGCTAAATAAAATTGTTAAATTTTATATGATTAGAAGTTTTAACATTAAAATGGGGGTCTGGGGGCTTCCCCCAGGAAATTTTTTCAAATTAGACCCTTAAAAAGCATGTCAAAGCTAATATTTGTTCCGTAAAAGTACAAATAAATTATTTTCAAAATGGTATGGCGGTCCAGGAAATAACTTCACGCGGTCCGGATGTGGACCGCGGTCCGCCAGTTGCCGACCCCTGGGCTATAGGGTACAGTTAATACACATAAATAAATATATTCCACCAAAATAAGTCCTAAATGACACATTTGAACCGGTTTTATAGCAGTATCAATCTTAAAATATAATTTTTAAAAATTCTGAAAATTGGTCATTTTTTCAACTTTTTTCAAACTTTGGGGCTCTACAGGCAAACCCTAGAGTTAACTTAGGGGGCTGAAACTTCACACACAATCTTTTGGGACCAAATGGAATGGGAAAAGCCCTGGGGACCGAGGTTTTTCAGAAAAAAGTTTTTTTTGAGACACCCTAACGTACGCCTGTACGCACCCTAACGTACGCACCGTAACGTAACTGAGACGTAACGAGACACCCTAACGTAACGCCCGTAACGTAACGTAACGGGCACAGCAAATTTTTCATAAGAGAAGGGTTTTTTTTCGAAAAATTATGCTTCGAAAGTAAGAATACTTATACAAATACAAATATTGACAACCAACAACAGGCAGTTGTTGAATAAGATGTTGTTGAACAGTTGTTGAATAAGATGGATTGCAAAATAGCTCTTTATGAACGAATTTTTTAAAGTGGTTCTTCAGAGAAAAATTTCTTTTAAAAACAACTATACGTCGTCTATAAAAATTGCTTCAACTCACCTAATTTCAATTGCTAATTCAAATTGCTTCAATTCACCCAGCGTGATTTCTTTAGAAGAGTTTCTGGGTTATATGCTTCGGACTAGGTATTTGAATTGATTTAAACTTAAATTTTTTTAACCCTTTCCCAGTCCTAAGCCGCCAAATATTACCATTGAATCCTATGGAAAATTTGGGGAAACTAGGACAGGAAGGGTTATAGTAAAAAAAATAATAGAAAATCTGATTTTTCTGAGTTGGTTCTCATTATGAAAATTAATCATTATTATAGATCCCTGACGGAGGTTTATAGGTCCACATAAAAATGGAATGATTTATAGATATTTGTTGAGTTACGGGATCTCGAATTCGACCTTGGGAAAAAAATTAAGGGAGAAACTGCTTGAAATTTTCCTACGGCTATAATAGGAAATTTAATTGAAAATCTTAAATTTGGTAATGAAAATATTACCTGCAGCCAAAAGAAGTATCATTTTAAATTTTCCTCCAATCCTTTCTGCTCCAAACAACTGACACGGTAGCCGAAATGATAAAGGGAAAGGGTGTCTATCACTTCACCCTTTGGGTTTTATCTTCAGAGTAACATAGCAGGTGCAAAAAGAAAACAAAAGCAATAACTCTTTGATAGTACAAACCGAATTCCCTCCGTTGCTAAATATCAATAACGGAGGTCTGTATCTGAGAAACCGACATCAGAATGCAAGGTAAAAATGAAAAGGGGATATGTATTGAAATCAGTTCATACTGATAACACTTAGACAACGACTTTCGACTAAGTTATGTTCGTGAAAGTAGCCGATACCTTTTGAATCTTAAGTGCTTTTAACGGGAATACTAACTTTAAAAATCTGGCTTGGAAAGTTTCGGAAATAAAAGGGTGCCATGAGAGTCTGTAGCGTAGCCTGAAAAAAAATTCTGAGAGGGATATTGAAGTTTAAGGATATGAGATACTACTTGCATAGTTGGTTTCTATGGGCACAAATAGGAAAATTTTCTCGTAAAAAGTTATGTATAGTTACGAATAAAACATTTTAAATTAATATTAGGTATCTATATAATCAAATTCCAAATCACTTAAAGCAGTCTTGTGTTCCACTCGAATACTAATAGGGTTTAATAAAAGTAATCTAAACTTTCACAAAGTTAACAAGTTGCATCTTTAAAAAAACTAAATTTTAAAACTTGTAACACAAACTGATGCCCTGTATAAAGGTTTTACAAACTTCTATGGGAACGTCTGATCCGAGTAATTTAAAAATCTTGTTTCAACCACATTGGCTGTTAATAGGAGAGTCAGATGTTGAAAATTTCCAATAGAAAAATTAAAAATTATAGTGAAAAATTTAGCTACGATCCTGAAAAACATTTCTAATTGGATATTTAAGAGATCGGACAACATTTTCAGACAAGAAGGTCTGAGCGTCCGCCTATGTTTAATTTAAAGTTGGTTACAGGTTGTTGTTGGACACTGCAATAATCCTTAGAATATTAGCAAAGGGGCAAACTAAATCTTCAATTTTAATTTCATTATACTATACTTCATTATCTCATTCCTATATATTAAGCATCTTTAGAAGCACACATACATACATATAAATACATTAATACATACTTAAAAAACGCATGCAATACGATACATATTTTTATATTTTACTATAAAAATTATCTTCTGGTGCAGAGTAAGAGAACATATAAGATTTCAGGAAGTTAATTTTTAAGGGTGAATTAATTTTTTTACTAAGACTAGTTCCTGTAATCAAACAAAATAGAGCATTAACAAGCTTAACTATTTATTTATTTCAATTCCTTATTAAATAATATCTTATACCTTTTACTTAAACTCAAAACACTATGATAAATATATGCACTAAAGTATGATATTTGATATGCTAATGGTAACTTTTGTACCAATAATCTGGTTTTTAATTGCTCATATCAACTTCAGTTACGAAATCAGGAGTTTCAAAAGGATTCAGATATTCTATCCGGTTTCAAAATATCTATCTTATTCTTATCTAGCAAGTGTTTCTTTTCCCATTAAGAAAACTGTAAATGGACACAATGTGTGTTCGAAGCTCATCTTTTCATAATTTTCTTTCATGTACAGTGAAAAATTACTCTTCCGTTATAGAGGATTTAATAATTTTCTCGTCTGATAAGAGCCTTTAGATCAGTGTTTCCCAACCTTTTTCGGTCTATGCCCCACCAAAGCCTTTCTAAATTTTCCATGCCCCCCCGGTCTCAGTGGCATATAGAAATATATTTTGAGAGGGATCCAAAACTATTTCTTAGCCCTCCCTCCTATGTTCTATGTATATATTTAATAAATCTAATGAAGCTTTTCAGAACATTTTTAGGTAGAATTTGCATGCTAAGAACTAAATCAAGTTAAGAGTAATTAAGTTCTAAATACCAAGGGGGTCTGGGGGTCCCCCCAGTAAATTTTCGGAAATTTGACACTAGGAAGCAGTTTTTTAACTAGTTTGGTACCCCTAGTTGGGAAATTTTTTATATAAATTTTTAGGAAAGATTTGCATTTTGATGAACCTAATGTAAAAAAGTTTCAAATATAAGCGTTCTAAAAATAAAGACATCTTGGGTCATCCCCCAGAAAAGCTTTGGAAATTAAACTCTGAAAACAGTGTTTCAACTTGGTTTTACATGATACATACTGGTCCAGATTTCAGACTTACATTCTAAGATAATAAACTTCTTTGAAAAAGTTTTTTTCTTAATTTCCCCCCTGGATTGGTTCCACCTGGGGGTAATTTGGTTGAAATTTTCAAATTGCCCCCCTAGAAAATGATATTGCCCCCCGGTGGGGCGTGCGCCCCACGTTGGGAAACACTGCTTTAGATGTAACGTAATGAGGGCAAACTGTGCAAATAAGTAGAAGATTCAATACGACAACGTTTATTTTGCACATTCAATTAAAAAGATTAAAAATCTAAAACAGACATGTTTCGAGGATGCCTGGATCCTCTTCGTCAGTGTGATTATGTAAAAATGACGATGTAAACATGACTGTCGGTACATAAATATAGGATCCAGGCATCCTCGAAACATATCTGTTTTATATTTTTAATCTTTTTAATTGAATGTGCAAAATAAATGCTGTCGTATTGAATCTTCAGCCTTCAGATGTTTTCTTATTCAATTTTATTTTGGCAACATGGCAAATTCAAACCGGAGTCAATTCTCTCACTCAAAACTAAAATATAATACTTCAAAGAAATTGAATAGATAATAAGATTTTAATAGTTAATTAACCTTTTAATGAATAAATCTATTTATTGCTTCGTTAAAGTTTAATTAGAAATTTTGTTATTAAAAATATATTAATAAGTTACTAAAAAGTTATACGCATAGCTATTAGTTGGAAAACATTTGCATTTAAAAAAATAAGTTAAATATAATTATTTTTAGATTTATTTTCTGAAGAGGAAGATGACATCCCTAAGAGAATAGAATTTTTTTTCCGATACGGCATAGAGTGCACTTTTAATCTCTTTATCTTAAGCGAATTTGTGTCTTTCCAGAGTGATAAATAAACCAGTTGAATAACAAGTATCAACTTTCATTCCATAATCCACACTTTTTCGTGATGTGAATATAAAACTAGATTTCGTGACCTACGTCACATGGGTGTGTCTCGCTTCATTGCTTGCTCATTATGAACGTAACTGAACTCCGAGATTGATTCCTAATAAATTTAAATAATCCGTGTAGTAGTTTTTTATGAATAATTTTCTTAAAACTGGACACTGCCGTAAAAATGCAATGGAACAATAAAATTTTTTAAAACGTGAACCGAAAAACGCAAAAAAAGAAACCGAAATGTGGTTACGGTTACAGGCGTAACTTTCTACTACTAGTTTAGTTCCGATTTCAGCACACCAGACCGGAAGTTACGACTAAAAATCTGGCATCATCTAAACACCCGCCTTGCGACTGAAACTGAAATTCGCAAAACAAATATTGATTTTTTGAGTCTCGTGTGAGATTTTTGGGAAGAATAAAAAAAATAAAGGCTCTATACATTGTGAAACTTCAGAAGCATCGATTTACCAAGTAAAGATATTTATAGAGATCACCGTAACCAACCAACTCCTAAGGTCATTGCCAAAACGTGCTTCTGTCTCCTTCTTCGTCCTACATCCTGCGAATGTAGCTGTGGACATATCCCCTACGTAATCACCTCGCTTGTGTATGTTGTGGTTTCTGACAATTGTGTAGATTGTGTGAGAAATCGAAGCAAAATAATTTATCCTTTGACTAGGAAGAATAGGTCATGTGAATTTGTGATCACTTTCTAGGGCTGACAAGGCTCGTATTGTGGAAAATATAACAATTTCACCTCTATGAAAATACCGACTAATTTTTGACTTAAAACAGAAATCATGGCTATTGTATCAGTTTTGAAAGCCGGAACGTTTAGTGCTTTGGTATGCAGAAGGACTTTCATGCACCTGAAAGCTAGTTCAGCAATGTGCATACAAAAACATAGGACATACATGACTAAGACATCCAAAGAACCTTTTTTAAATGGAAGTTCATCCACATATGTTGAAGAAATGTACAAATCGTGGTTGAAAGATCCAGAAAGTGTTCATAAAGTAAGTCTGGGTGATAATTTTCTCCTGGTGGTGTTAATGTACTACCATAAAACACTACCTTATGTGTAGTAAATTGGTGGAAGAAAATATAATCATGTCATTTAAAACTTGTATGTAATTTGCCTTTTAAATCAAAAAGTTTAAGTGTATATTGAGTTTTAGGTTTCGTTTGAATCTGGAAATTTTTTTTGTGGGGTTAGGTTTTGAAAGTTTGAAATATTTTCTAAGATATGAAAGATCTGTCTCTTAAAAACATGGTATTGATCAGCCAGGGCCTGATTTACCATTTGGCCTACTAGGCCCAGGTCTAGGGGCCCCATAATTTTGAAAAGTAAATAAATATTTATAGTAGAAATAACTTTTTATACTAACTTTTTATACCTAGAGGTTTTTTCATTACTTATTGACCATATAAAGCCTTATGTTATGCAAACCTATGATTATATTATTACTTACATTTAAAATGCACGTAAACTTCCATATTTTTACTTGTATTAATACAATCCAAAATACCCAACTTCTGCACGGGGTTGTAACACATAGAAGTACTACTAGTGGCGTAGCCAGAAAAAAAATTTCGGAGGGGGATGTTGATATTTCCGGAGGAGATATGGGGTATTTTTATTGGTTTTCTATGGTCTAAAAAGAAATTTCCTCAGTTTCGGGGGAAATATATCCCCAAATCCCCCCCTCTGGCTACGCCCCTGAGTACTACTGCATAATGTGGGGGCCCCTTCATAAATGTTGGGCCTAGTGTTACAAATTTTCTAAATTGTGCCCTGTCACAACCTAATATGGGTACTTTTCCATTATACCGGCGTGAGCGATAAATTCACCAATAAATGATGCAACAACAACGAAAGTTGCTTTGTGTGATTTCTTCAGGCGACTGTGTGCCTGGCGAGATTTGGGCCGGTATAATGGAAAAGTACCTCTAATATTAGATAAATTATTAGGGCACCCAACAAGCTGGATCCTATTCAATAATTCAGGGGTTTATCAAGGGCAAATTGATGTTATAAGCAGAGTATCTTAACAACTTCACTATTATGTTTACCTACTTTTTTAAATTCAGTTTTAGGGGGGAAATAGCACTTTCACTAGTTACATTTAAGCACAGATTATGTAAGGGTCCTCCATGATGAAAAGCTGAAACAGACAACCAACCATGAAAAAAAAGGGACTTGGGAAAGTTGCTGTAATATTATTTTCAACTTAAGCAATCTTTTAAGTGTGAGTGGATTTAAAACAATAACCAGCTAAAACACATGTAACTCGCCAGGGGTAGATCCTGATTTGGCGGGAGCAGTAGGCAACAGGAGCACACACTTGCAAACAAATAATATATATTATGCGTTAGATTTCTTTTTCATACTATTTCAATCAGTAGCGGATCAGGGGTGCAGAAAATGTTTCAGGGTGCAAAATTTCCCCAGAACACATTTTCTTCTCCAAAATTTCCCTCAAAATGAGGTTTCATTAAAAATGTAGTTTTTTCAATTATTAAACTTCTTTCAGATTAAATAATTTTTGCATAATCCATAGATTTAAATTTTAATGTTATTTAAACTCTCCTTTTTACACACTTATAATCGTAAAGCTCAGAGGTGCCTTTTCTTAAAATATGAAAAACTCTATTTTTCTCAAATTTAAGCTAAATGTAAACTTCTCTTCAATTAAATAACTTTTTAGAAAATAATATCGGTGTGATTAAACAAGAATAATGCTGAATTAACGTGAAAATTACTCATCCTGACACAAATACGTTGTTTTTTCGGCATACCAATCGGAACGCAAGGAAAAGCCAACTTTCAGGTATTCACCTAGAAAACTAAGATTTTTAGTGCAGATCCGTAGTTTTCTGACTCAACATCCGTAACTCCGCAGTTTTCAACTGATTTTCATTGAAATTATAGGTTATGATGCAGTCACTACCCAAAATATTTTTTGTCAGCTTATGATGCTTGAATTTTTTTTTGTTTTTCTTTTTATCTTGGGTGGGCAAAAATTTCCCCAGAGCTGCTTGAATTTCCCCCGAACCTTGTTCGGGCGTTCAGACATATTCTGCACCCCTGTAGCAGATTTCTAAATAGGCTAGCTAGGCTATAGCCTACGGCGGCAAATTTTAGTAGGCGGCAAATTCTTGACAGCAGAATTTTTTTCTGAATAAAAAAGAAGAAAAAGTAGTGTTCGGCAACTACTGGTCAAAAAGTAGTTAACTACCAACTAGTCCGGCCAAAAGTAGTTGTAAATACTAGTTAACTACTTTTTCTTGGAAGTAGTTGCAACTAGTAGTTGATTATTTCGCAAAGTAGTTAACTATAATGTTAATAAAAAACTTTCGAGCTTTTAAGCTGTGGTCAAAATTAAAAATTTATTTAAAAATTATGGTACTTTCGTATTAGCCCATCCATCGTTTTCGCCAACTTCGCCAAAACGCGCCAAAATACGGGATTTCATCAGAATCGCCGAAAAACACATTTTTTAACATCAGAAACATCTTTATAACATCAGAAAATAAAAAATAAAAGTTTCATGTGGTTGGGGGGGGCTGCCGCCCCCCCCAAACCCCCCCTGCCCTATCTATAACCAAACTCGTTGTGGGGGTAATCAGACACAGTTAGGATTCAGAAAAAGGGGAATCAGTATTCTTGGATGAACCAAAACTACGGATATCACTCGGTAAGAGCATAAAAATAACTTTTTTAGCACTAACTTACTTGCAAAATGGTCGATCCTACCGCCGGCGATCCTTTGTCGATTCTCGATGTCGATTGCCGATCGTTTTGTCGATGCACCGGCGTGCATACGCAAACATTGAAAGACTCTGGGGCTCGGCAAAATGGCGCAACAAAATTCACCGTGGAACGACACGAAAGCAGACTCCTACCTTTCAGATGCAGTCTTCGTTCTTACCTTGTAAACACTGTTGAATTTACGTTCAAACAACCTGCGCGGTGCGCACACATTATTTCACCCATGGGCTTACCGATTTAAATTGCGAGCGCATGCGCCAGTGATCGGAACTAGCGCGATTTCGCTACGTTTTCCAGGGTTACCAGAATCAACGGTAGTGTTGCGGGGTTTACCAGACTTGGCGACTTATCGCCCCTGTTGGCGAATGGACGAGCTAATACGAATGTACCAAAATTATTTAAAATCATTAAAACTCTAAACGTTTTGTCCGAAAACTTCGCCGGACATCATCAGTAGAAAAGCGTTTAAAAATATATAAATAAAATCCTTCACAATGAAATAGCTGGATGTGATGAAGGTGTCTGCGATTCATACTACTTCAAAAACTACTTTTTTTAAAAATAAAATATCATTTTGGAGGAAATTTTGGAGTAAAAAAATGTGTTCTGGGGAAATTTTGGACCCCGAAACATTTTCTGCACCCCTGCTATTCTCTTGAGGCCAAACTTGTTCACAAAAATGCATCATCAGTATTCTCTGGATAATATTATTGTTTTACACTTCTGCTCATTAATTACTAAAATTATACTCTATTTCACCTTAACTTGGCAGCACTGGGAAAGGCAGAGGATGTACCAATAAATCTGTCTGAGAAATAGTACTAGCTTGTATTGTAAATTAAAACAAAGAAGCAGACACATTTATAAAAATGTAACATACATTATAGTTTATTGTGTGTTACAAGTCTTTAATAGAAGCGATTGAATATAGCAGGGGTCGGCAACTGGCGGACCGCGGTCCACATCCGGACCGCGTGAAGTTATTTCCTGGACCGCCATACCATTTTGAAAATAATTTATTTGTACTTTTACGGAACAAATATAAGCTTTGACTTGCTTTTTAAGGGTCTAATTTGAAAAAATTTCCTTGGGGAAGCCCCCAAACCCCCATTTTAATTGTTAAAACCTCTAATCATATTAAATTTAACAATTTTATTTAGCAGGTAGCATACTCAAATTACATCGTTGTAAAAATTTATGTGCAACTGAAGATAACAATTTAAACTAGTAATAGTAGCCTATTTTTCTCCGGACCCCGATGAAAAATTTTCAAAATTATTTGGACCCCAAGTAAAATTACTTGCCGACCCCTGGAATATAGTCTGAATAGTAGAACCGACAACAAGAAGGGTTTTTTAGCTTGAAACCGGCTTCTCACCCTAAGTTGCTATGACTGTGGTTGAGCCTTTTCTTTACTACCAACTTAAGGTGAAACAGACTATAGTTAAATTTATTTCTCCACCTAAAAAGAGCCTATCTGAAATGCCATTGACTCTCCCCTTAGTCTTGGGATGCCTTTTTCCGAAGCACATCGGAAGGTGCTGAACCCGGTGCTGCATACCAAAGTCCTCCTCTCACTCCTGTCCAGTACGTCCAAATCCCTGTGGAGCACCTGCAAGGAACCTCCGCCCTCACCTCCTTGGCTTCCTCAGCGGCCACTCCCCAGTACGTCGAGCCTCGAGGAATTGAAGACCATCTCTCTGTGCAGGCCATTATTAGGTCCTACCAAGTATGTGTTCATTTAATTATTTAATAACGTCTAAGGCAGAGAATCCCAAACTGTACCCCACTGGTGGTCGGGAGCCATCTTTTAATGGGTTGCTATAAGTCCTCAAGGATTTGAATATGTCTCTTCATAATTTTTACGAATGTGGTGTGGGCCTGCCTTATCAGACCAGAAATAAAAACCACAATATGTAAAAAATACTGGTACTTTTCCAATAGCCGGACACATTAGTTGCCAATTTTGAACCAAACGCTAGCCAAGTCCCCAGGCAAGGTGTACCCATTCCCCTTATGGTTGTGAAAAATTTGGCAGAATTCTACATTATTTGGCAATTTTTCGCTTGTGCCCGGCTAGCGAAAAAATATAAAAAAAAACTATCTGTGTCTGAAGAAAAGATAAGTATAGAAAACTTACTTCAATGTGCTTATGATGCAAAATTTTAATTTTTTTCATGTAATATAAAGATTCAAAAAATTAATTTAGCTCATTTAAATTTATTACGTGTTTTTTAAACAAGAGGCACACACTTGCAATGTTTGCAGTGAATGCCGGTGTTAGTGTTGCTCACTCTCACAATTTTAAAATTTTATGTGATTATGTTCAAATACTACATTTTCTAGAAAGCTACATTTAATCTCTGCATGTTATTATTTCAGCTTTATCCTCATTTAACAAACATATATGACAGGGTAATCATTTAGTTCATTTTTTTATGTCTTGTGAAATTAGTATTGTGATTTTCTTCTAGGTACGAGGCCACTTAGTTTCTAAATTAGATCCCTTGGGAATAACTGCAGCCAATATTCATTCTGCATTCTCTGAAGGATCTCCCAGCTCCCCACAAGTTGTTTTAAGAAGCTACCAGTTGGGTAAAAATGATATCCTTAGTTTTTCATCTTCTGATGAATACAGTTGAATTTTATAATTTGTATTTTTTTCAAGCTATCCTTTATAAATAGTCATTTAAGGCTTGCATTTTTAACAGATGGTATTTTTTACTGTTATTATAAATTCCCATGATTTGACTTGAACTAATAATTCATTCCTAAATACTATCTTTACTACTAAGTAAATAAGTTTGTTTCAAAGTGTATCATTTGTTTCTTTCTAGTTTAAAATGTTTTATAGTTTTATGAAATTCTTAAAGAGCATTTAGTAGTTGTTTTGTTACAGTTATTTAAAATTTTATCTATAGAAAAGGATTTTGTTTCAGATACAATTTATGAAGATTTCATTTCACTTGTATATTGTTTTTATATTTTACTGGTGGTCGAATTTTTACAAAACATGTCTTAATTAGTTTATCTATATCAATGTTTCCCAACATGGGGCAGATGCCCCACCAGGGGGCAATATGATTTTCTAGGGGGGCAATCTGAAAATTTTCAACCAAATTGCCCTGAGGTGGGGCATAGACCACCAGGTTTATACTTTCCAAGAATGATTTTCGGATAACAAAAAAAACATGGGGAGCATTGAAAATTTAGAAAGGCTGTGGTGGAACATGGGCTGAAAAAGGTTGGGAAACAGTGATCTATATGGTAAATACTTCTCTCTTTATCATACAAATTTTTAATTGTCTGGCTGCAAGAATAGGATCTTATATCATCACCATCTGAACCTAAAAAATTGGCTGCAGTCTAAATTATTTGAATAATTGTACTATAACTTTCTTGTTTGCTGTACTTAGAGGAAAAAGACATGGATCGTCTATTTAAGCTTCCTGGAAGTACTTTTATCGGGGGCGAGGAAAATGTTTTATCTTTACGGGAGATACTTAGGCGCTTGGAGGTTGGTCATATTTCATTTACTCTTTCTATTTCTATATTTTTGGAATAATGTTTTCCCTAGTTTTATGTTTATTTGATGGTTATAATTAACTATTACCTACCCAACTGTTTGATCAGTAGTTTAAAGTGGCAAATAAAAATTTTTTTTGATCCTTCAAAAAAACTACTCTTATAAAAAAGCATACTAAAACTTTGAGGTCTAAATTTTATTTATAAAATTCATTTGCTTTATTAGAAATCAGTAAATATTTTATTTGTCAGTTCTCAGTGTAAAGAATAAAACTAAAAAAGTACTGTATTAGTTTTTGAAGGGGGTTAAATGCCTGTTTAATAAAAAAAATTGAGAATTCTTTTAATTTATTTTTGTATTTCTTAGGATGTATATTGTGGTCATATTGGTGTGGAGTATATGTTTATAAATAGTCAAGAGCAATGTACATGGATTCGAAAACAATTCGAAACTCCTGGAATTATGACGTTTACTAAGGAGCAGAAACGATTACTGATGGCTCGTCTTATAAGATCAACCAAGTAATTTATTATTTTGAACAACTAACTAATGAATTAAATATCTTGAGGCTCATTATATGAAAGGATGTTCCATTGCCAAAAGTATGAAAGAAGGTTTAATTTTATTCTCTTGTCTGTGTTTCCAAGTTTTGTGGTAAAGAGTATCTTATATTACAGTTAACTTTGTGTTCTCATTCTCTATAAGATTCATTGCAATATATAACTAACAATTACAAAGAACAAATCTTCATGCTTGAACAAACTTTACTCCTCTGTAACAAACTTCAAATACTAAAGGGAGTATTGCTGGGAGGAACAAATGTAACTCTAAAGGTAAAACGCTCTTCTTACTATTCAAAGGTCTTAGCCAAATCTAAAAAAAGGCATCATTGGAAAGTTTAAATTTTTCCTACTTATTAGTTTTTTCATGGCACCTCAGACCTGTTTATTTACCCTTAGAACTGAATAATTTTATTTTTTAAACTTATAATGCTGTCTGCAAAATTCTGGGATTTCTTTACAGGTTTGAAGAATTCCTTGCTAGAAAATGGGTTTCCGAAAAGCGGTTTGGTCTGGAAGGGTGTGAAGTACTTATCCCTGCTATGAAAACTGTAATTGATTGTTCAAGTAATTTGGGAATTGAAAGTATTGTCATCGGAATGCCTCACAGGTAGGTCATTACTCCTTCTTGTGAGTAATGAATAAAAAAGTTAGAATGGTTAGGTTGCTTCATAGTTTACTTAAAGACTAGTGTTAAAAACTCATGGTATTTTTGTTTATTGTGGTCTCTATTTCCCAGAGGACGCTTGAATGTGCTTGCTAATGTTTGTCGAAAGCCTTTAGAACAGATATTTGCTCAGTTCAGTGGTCTTGAACCTGCTGATGAGGTGTGTATTCTTCCATAAAAATCTCTATTTTATTGCAAATAGCTAACATCTTATATAATTTTTTTAAACTAAAGTAACTTATTTTACTAATAAGGAATAAATAAATTAACCAATGAGCATTTCCTTTTATATCTAATGTATTAGAAGTGCCAAAAAATAAAATTGTATTATTAGCTAATCCTGTTTTTTTTAACATTAAATATCTTTATCTAAGCAAACTAACCCTTACTGAAAATTATTAGGTAGTTTATATATCTCCATGCAATTAAATTACATATGGCTTTCTTGTAGGGTTCTGGTGATGTAAAATATCATTTAGGTATGTGCCATGAACGTCTAAATCGTGTAACAAACAAGAACGTCAAGCTTGCTGTAGTTGCAAATCCATCTCACTTAGAAGGCAAGTCAAATAAATTGTTCTGTTTGTAAATCAATTTAATTTGTCAAGATAGTTTTAGGTGAGAAAGCCAAAAAAGTTAAACAACTATGTTTACCTCTAAATGTTTAGAGTTAAAGCATACATTTTATTTACATGGCAGTGTTGCAATGTTTTTAAGCTTTTTTATGTATGCTAAGATCTTGGGTTTGTTTAATACTTCTTACAATGCCTTAAAACTTAATTTGCTTTGTAGCTTGTGACCCAATTGTGCAAGGTAAAACAAGAGCAGAGCAATTTTACAGAGGTGATACTCAAGGCAAGAAGGCAAGTCATCTTTCTTGATCCAACTTTTTATTGATAACACTGGTCAACACACATTTTGGTGACGGGAATTTTAAAGCTGTTTTTGTATATATCTGACCTCCTGATACAGATTATGGCATCCATTTTTGCACATTAACTCTAGTTTCTAAGATATTCTAGAATTATGTTTTTAAGAGTTTTGCTCTAATTTCATACAATAAAGTGATAAAAAATCCTTACTCTCCAAGGATTTTCCTATTCCTTTGGGTCCCAGTAGATAGTGTATGAAGTTCCATCCCCCTAAGTTAGTTCTAAGGGGTCCCTATAGGGCCTAAAGTTCAAAAAAAGTTCTTTTTTTCAGAAATTAAAAAAAATATTTTTGAGTTTTCTAATGTGATAAAACTAGCCAATATATATGTTGTTTTAGAACTTATTTAGACAGAATAAATTATTTCTTCTTATAAACTGTACCTCATAAGATCTATTTTCTAATTTTAAGGCGAAAATAGGGTCATTTTGCTCAAAAACGCTTAATAATTCGAATAAATTTCGAATTTTTCAAAAGTAAGTCCTCGAAAAAGATGTCCTTGATGTAAAACTGATAAAGATCAATGAAATAACAATAGAAGGTGCTCCCGAGCTGTCAATCCCTAAAGTTTTAAAAAAGAGGAAAAAATTCAATTTTCCTGATCTTTATCATATGAAATTTCAGTTTTACATCCAAGAATATATTATTTGAGAACTTACTTCTGAAAATTTCGAAATTTGTCTCAACCACCATTATTGGTATTAAGCGTTTTTTAGCGAAATGACCCTATTATTCGCCTTAAAATTAGAAAATAGGTCTTATGAGGTAAAGTTTATGAGAAGAAATAATTTATTCTGTCTAAATAAGTTCTAAAAAACATATATTACCTAGTTTTAATCTCATTAGCAAACTCAAAAATATTTTTTTCAAATTCTGAAAAAAAGACCAGTTTTATTTTAGGGCCCTATAGGTACCCCGTAGATTTAACTTGGGGGCTGAAACTTCAAACACTCTCTATCAGGACCCTTGGAAAAGCCTTGGAGAGTAAGGATTTTATTTTCAAAGAAACCTTTATATCACCTTTTTGTATGAAATTAGAGCAAAACTTTTAAAAACGTAATTTTAGAATTTCTCAAAAACTAGAGCTGATGTGTAAAATGGATGCCATAATCTGAATCAGGAGGTCAGACATATACAAAAACAGCTTAGAAATTCCCGGCACCAGAAAAAAGTTTTCTATTGTAGACCAGTGTAATCTATCTTACTGTGCATTTAAATTCTAAAAACATTGAATTCAAGTTAATGATTATCAATTTATTTTCAAAGGTTATGAGCATCCTATTGCATGGTGATGCAGCCTTCTCTGGTCAAGGTGTAGTTTATGAAACTTTCCATTTAAGTGATTTAACAGATTATTCAACTCATGGTACAATTCACATTGTTGTGAATAATCAGGTATGAATTTCTTAGTTGAAAATAATAATTTATTCTCAAATTATAATTGTTTTGTTATCTCTTATTATTTAAATTTTATATACCACTGCCCCCTAAAAAAATTGGACATTTACTCCAAATACCAAAGTTAAAATCCTGTGTTTTAGGGTCAAATTTTTTGGGGGAAGGGGACCCAAAAAAGGACCCCCCTCTCGATACTTGGACCTTTATTACTAACAACTTTTATATTAAGTTCTCTCGAACGCAGAGTCTACCTTAAAAATGTATTGAAAGCTATATAAAACCCATTAAATATGCATGGAAGGGGCTGGGCTGACAAATATTTTTGGGGCACCTCCCGAAATGAAGATACATTCCCCTTTCTATATATGCCGCTGTTATATAGTGAACATTTCAACAAAATTTAATAAACTGATTTGTAACATTTGGATTTACAGATATAAAATTATATTCAAAATCCCTAATAATCTTTTTATTTTATACATTACCTAATAGTAATAACAGAAATCTGGAAAAACTAATAACATTGTAGGGATTTCTCTTGGGACACTTTATTTAATTATGTTTATATTTTTAATACGTATACAAACATAGCTAATATATTAAATATACTTCTTTGCAAACCTAATTAGGAGGATTTTAGGGAATTGATAATAAGAAATTTAAAAAACTTCTTTTCGTGTCCCCCAAGTGCCCACTTTGGGACACTTTCAATAATAGCATAAAAATTATAAATATTTTTTTGAAAAATACATAAACACTTATTAATGAGAAAGCTATGTTAAAAAATCTTAAATAGGACATCAAACCTATTTTACTTCAAAAACTTTCACTGATTTCCTTATTTTTGTCAGAACATAAATCACTGATTTTTTTCTTTCTGGATACTGTTTTCCCTCAATTTATAAATTATTATCCTTTAAATTTAATTTTTTAATATTTATTTTACTTGTGGAGTGGTTTGGGGTATCTTGGAATAAGTCCCAAGGTGCCCCATTTAATGTTTCGGTTATCAAACTTAATTACTCTTTTAGGTTTAGCAGAAACATTTCTTTTTCTTTTCTAAAATATTAACAGATGTGTGTTTTTTAATCTCAACATTATTAAAATAATATAAAGACACTTTAAAAAAAATTTAAACTGCAAGTTATTGTAACTTTGCCTCATGAAAAACTAGAAAAGTAATGTAAATAATTATCCAAATGTGCACCGAAAGATTCCCAAACATGTTGAAAGAACTAGATTTTAGTTTTATTTGTCAGTAACTAAAAGCACAGGATCATAACTATAAAATCGCATCTGAAAAGAGAGGTGCCCCTTTCTCCCCTATTGAAAAGTTAATTTAAACCTAAGAATTGGGATCTGTGATAAGATTATGCATTAATCTTTTCTAGTTATTGCTTGACATTCATTTATTCTTTCCATCTTTTGTAACTTAATAACTAAATCCAGGAATTTTAGAATGATTGTTTACTTATAGATTGGGTTTACAACTGATCCTAGGAGATCTAGATCATCTCCATATTGTACAGATGTTGCCAGGGTTGTAAATGCACCCATTTTCCATGTTAATGCTGACAACCCTGAAGCCGTTGTTCATGTCTCGAATGTTGCTGCTGAATATCGAGCTAAGTTTGGGAAAGATGTTGTTGTTGACTTGGTGAGCTTTTAAAACGAACGGCGTATATTAAAACAAGATTTCCATGTCTTAATCCTTAAGTATTTATTTACGTTTTAATTGTTGTTTAGGTTTGCTATAGACGTAATGGTCATAATGAAATTGATGAACCCATGTTCACACAACCTCTTATGTACACCAAAATTAGGAAAACACTTCCAGTGCTTGAGCTGTATAAAAGGTATCTAATTGAAGAAGGCATGGTAACTGAAAAAGAAATTGAGGTATGTATGTAGGGATTTTAATTTGATATTTAAAGTTTCGTCAAACTAATTATATTAGGGCTGAGTAATTTTGTAAGTAATAAAAATCCTATGCCTGATAAGTTTTTCACTAACTAGATATTGAACTGTTTTACAAAGTTAAAAAAACTTGGAGTGCAATGTGTAATTTTTGTCCCTTGATTAAGTTTCAGAGGATATTATGTATTGAAATATTTAAGTCTTAGGGGGAAGAAAAGTTATGTCAATTTAACAATATTAAAATCCATGGTCATTTTTGCTTTTATTTAAAACATGGTGCCCTGATCAAAGTTCTGAATTTTGACTGCAGATAAGAATAAAATTTCTGTAAAATTTACTTGTATAATAAGTGGCTGATTTGGCTCTTCAGATTTAATTAATGAGTTATTTAAGGTTTTTAAGTGTTATTAATAACTATTTATTTAGACAGAAATGCATGTTGCATTCTTTAGCCTAAAAAGCTTTTTGCAAATCTACATTCTAACTAAGAATGTAAAAAATAAAACAGCATCAAAAGTTTTGCTAAAATAATTTACAAATGCATGATTTGGTGTACCCTTTATAGCTTTACCCGATACTTTTCTTCAAAGCATCACCTATTTATATTTGTTTTTCAAATGCTTAAAGTAATGTTCACTAAAACCAATAGTCAAATCTCAGCTTTTATTAATTGTTCTTGCTTTTTTAAATACCTGGCAGAACTTATTTAAGGTAGGTAATAATACTTCAATGCATTATTCACATTGTCCTAGAAAAGCTACAACTATGCATTTGGAATGTCTATTAGCTCTTTTTTATTATTTTTTAGTGGTTATTGAGGCTTTTACCAAGCTTTGCATCTTGCTTATGAGTTATTTCATTTTTTTTACCCATGTCAGTTTTTGCTATTAAGAAAACTGATAATTTCAATATATAATTGGAATTTAAACATCTGTTTATGAATTCTATATTAACTTTTTAAAGTTTATAACTTAGATGTGATTTTACATTACCTAAATTATTTTAATGTTATAAATTTTTAAAAAGTACTCTACATTTGAGTGCCATACATTTATATACATAAACCCTCATACATATGTTTTTAAAATTTTACTAATGCATACTCCTTACTTTTATAATTGTTATAACCATTTTTATAGCAATTATAAAAAGTATCAATTATATTCACACACACAATGTATAAATAATAGGTATTCTCATAAAACTAATATTTTTTGTTTTACCTATTTCCTCTCTTAAAATGGTCAATTCTTTCATACATTGCATATGATTTGATGTTAGCTGTTTGTATTAACATATTGTGCTTTATCAGGAAGAGGAAGCCAGGTATGAAGCTATTTTACAAGAAGCTTACACCAATGCAGAGAAAGATGTTAGAATGTATAATACTGATTGGCTTGATTCACCCTGGAAAGGTTATTTACTTATGATTATTAGAAAATTTAAAATGCTTTTATTTGAGTACTCTGGTGACATTGATTGCTAACTTTTCTGATAAGACTTGTGCTTAAAGGGGAAGGGTAGTGTTTTCAAGCATAATATGTGTGTATGAGGTCAGTGACAGTACATCCATAAAAACCCCACTTCCCCTTTTGTTGATCTACTCAGATTGACTTTGGTTATACAGCTTAATTTTATACAATTCAGAGATTTGGTGCAAGATCCAAGTATCTCCTATTTCAACGCAAATTTACTTTCAATGATATCCTAAATATAAGTGGCATAGGTTAGTGTGCTTAAGAGATTCAAAACAGCAACCCATGCATTTGTACCATTAGTCTTTTGGGTATAAAAATACTCAAGTTTGTTATTGTGTTTTAAGATTTTCAAGTGGTTAGATCACTAGGTGTGATCACCCCCTACAAAATCAACCTTTTAACATTTCTTAAATGTAGTTACCTATAAGTTACCCTCAATCTTTATGTTCTATTACCACACTGTTCTCACTCATAAGTGTGTATGAAGCTGAAATGCAACTCAGATTTTTGCCAGACTTGATATTAAAAAGCTCACATTTGGCTACAAATAATAAAGCTTTGCATTTTAATTTTTCTTAATCTTTGCTTTTCTCCAAGAGTGTACTGTAAAAAATCTTTAGCTCATCATACATTCCCCCATGATGGGAACCCTACACAAAACTTAGAGAAACTAACATATTCCCATTTCGATTCTGAAAAAACAATTGTTCCTTCAAAGGATTCTTCGGCCAGAAAAGCCCTCACAAATGTGAGCCCACTGGTGTCGAAGAGGACATCCTGCGGCACATCGGGCTCATCTTCAGCTCTCCTCCACCCGGCAACTTCAAAACCCACCCAGGTATCAAGAGGATCCTCAAGTCACGAATGGAGATGGTGGATGGCAGAGTGGTGGACTGGGCTCTCGCGGAAGCCTTGGCCTTTGGGTCTCTGTTGAAGGATGGGATCCATGTGAGGCTGAGTGGGCAAGACGTGGAGAGAGGAACTTTCAGGTTTGTTTCTCATTTAAATTGTGGGACTGTTTAAAGTTTGTTTCTATTGGCAATGCAACCTAAAGTGTTGCTGGCTTCAAAAAAAATGAGATGAAAGATTGAGAACTAAATCTTGATGAATGACAACAGTCTTGCTTGATTGGTATTTTGATTTGTCCGAGTTAGCTTTGCATTGGCACTGGAAATAAAGTATGCAATGAGTGTGGATTTTTAGTTTTTAAGTACTTTTAACCCTTTGAGATCTAGCTACTCAAATATTCTCATTGGATTCAATGGTAATCCCAGGCAGCTTAGGATTGAAAGGGTTAATAAATTATATTCCAATGTTCATTAGGATTATCAATAACAACGTAGAGCTATTCATGTGTGACTAGATGAGTTAAACCTGCTCTAAGTTAAATCCCAGCTTAACTTTTTTTTTGGTTTCAAGAACAGGCTGATGGTTTCTTTTAATTTATGCTTCAAAATTGCCCTATAATTGGAGGGCTCAGAATTAAAATGGACCAAGTCCACTTTTTGTCATTTTTGAGTTAGCAACGCTATAACATGCACCAACTATGTAAAATTTCAGTGCAATAATGAACCAAGTCCTAGTTCTGATCATATCCGCTTGGCAGCAGCAAGTTCTGTTGCGTTAACATGTAATTTCCTATGAAGCTTTAACTTTAAACGTCTGTAGCTCAAAAGTAGCTAAAGTGGACTTGGTCCATTTCTATTCTGAACCCTCCAATTAATAGCTTCATATATCTCTTTTGTGTATGATTAACTTTTGTTTAATGTGTATAATTATGACTACTTTAAAATACACACTATTATCTTTTCAAAATTTTTTGCAAAAAGACTTGTTTAGAACTGCATTTCATAGTTTCCATCAAATGCATCAACATTTTAAAATAATTTTTAATAAATTCCTTATATTCATTAAAAAACAATGTGTGATTTGTGCGATTATTTCAGCCACCGGCATCATGTGCTTCATCATCAGACAATAGACAAAACAACTTACCGACCACTCTGTCACCTGTGGCCTGACCAAGCTCCTTACACAGTATGCAACAGCTCCCTTTCCGAATATGCTGTATTAGGTAACTTTTCATTACATAACTTATGTTAATATAGTGCATTTTAACGTTTTGTTTCATTTAGTCAATAAGTTCATTTCAAGAAAATGTGTTCAATTTATCTATTTAAAATTATGTATTTTAATGTGTATGTAAATGTATTTATATAGAGCTATGTATATGAGTTGTTAACTTTATAATTTGAGTTATTTTCCATAAAAACTATTAATGTTACTTTTCTTAGTTATTGGAGAAAGGTTATTTCCTATTATTCTAGTTTTCAGACACAAATTCAACATACAGGGTGATTCAGAAATAATCATCAATAATTGAGGGGGAGGTAGAGGAGTAGGGTGTATCGAAAAAAACTTTTTTTCGATTTTGATGACGTAATAGTGCGGAAAAGTTGTCTAAGGTGCCAGAGAGTACCTGTGAATTTTTTCAGAATTTTTGGATAATTTCTTAATGTGCCACATTGGCCCTGAAGTTCCCCATGTTAATCCAATGGGGCGCGCTGCCAAAAAGGCCGAAAATCGGTTTTTCGCCCCTCATTTCTACCCTAATCACACGACGAATGTCTCGTCTCGAGTTATGGACTCTATATGATCTAGGCTATCCGACAAAACTTGAATAATATCCTAAATATCTATATTACGTTTTTTTGTATGCTCAAATTTCGTCGAAAATCGCGTATTTCCTCGTTCAAATCAGAGCCCACAATCAACATAATATAGAGATTTAAGTTATTATTCAAGTTTTTTCGGGTAGCATACATCATATAGAGTCCATAACTCGAGACGAGACATTCGTCGTGTGATTAGGGTAGAAATGAGGGGTGAAAAACCGATTTTCGGCCTTTTTGGCGGCGCGCCCCATTGGATTAACATGGGGAACTTCAGGGCCAATGTGGCACATTAAGAAATTATCCAAAAATTCTGAAAAAATTCACAGGTACTCTCTGGCACCTTAGACAACTTTTCCGCACTATTACGTTATCAAAATCGAAAAAAAGTTTTTTTCGATACACCTTATAGAGGAGCCTTAGACAAGCCTATTTAGAATAGGGATGGTGGGGCGCAGCCTTACCGTTAAAGAGCTAGGACCTAATGTAGTGCGAGCACGTTTCAAAAGGTCGTTTTTAGAAGGCCCGTGTGACAAAACAAAACATAATAAAATTAAAAAATCTATTGCATGAGGTAAGGAAGTATCCCTACTACTTACACCATGAATTCGATAGAATTTGAACCACTTTCTAAACCGTGGAGTGAGTTTCAAAAGTGCAATATTAATATTTTTGTCAAAAAATGGAGTTCCCTTAATGGTATTTAGAAAAATGATGATCGGGGAAGGAATTTTCAATGATCGTAAAATTGATCATTGAAACTGTTTGATCATTGAAAATTCCTTCCCCTATCATTATTTTTCGTAATACCATTAAGGGAACTCCATTGTTTGACTAAGAGATTAATATTGCACGTTTTAAAACTCACCCTACGGATCAGCAAGTGGTCCAATTTCTATCACATTGAGGATTTAAGTAGTACGGATACTCTTGTACCTCATGCAATAATGTTTTTCATTTTATTACGTTTTGTTTCGTCACACGGGCCTTTTAAAAACGGCCTTTTGAAACGCGACCGCACTACATTAGGTCCTAGCTCTTTAACGGTAAGGCTGCGCCCCACCATCCCTATTTGAAATATGCTTGTCTAGGGCCCCTCTACCTCCCCCCCAATTATTGATGATTATTTCTGAATCACCCTGTATGCATTACATCTGTTATGTTTTTTAGTTTATAGATATTTTTGTGTGGTAGTATGTTAAAATGAAGCAGGCATTACGTATATTTAATGAATCAATCATCCTTTGTGAGTTTTTATTACAGTCAATAGAACCAATAATGTTAAGACTCCTCAAAGATAATCAATGAATTGAGAGGCATTTAATAAAAATCTACCATAAACAAATATTTGTATATAATTTATACAGATGCTCTTCTGTAGAAGTGAAAATATAAGGCATTGCTGTTAACTCAAAGCAATGCATTCAGTTATAGAATTTACTAATCTAAAGTTTAACTGTAATTGTGGTAAAATATTATGCAGGATTCGAGCTTGGATTTTCTATGACCAACCCCAATGCATTAGTCATGTGGGAAGCTCAGTTTGGAGACTTCATGAACACTGCTCAATGTATCATTGATCAGTTCGTCAGCTGTGGCCAAGCTAAATGGGTGAGGCAGAGTGGACTTGTTCTGTTGCTTCCTCATGGAATGGAAGGAATGGTGAGTGTTCTATTTATTTCTTTTATTGCACTATTGGGTGTAAAGTTTTATTTTGGCAGGGAAAGTGTTTTAAAATGTTCATGGAATTATTCTTTGTAATTTGTGCTTTTTACCGACTCCAAAAAAGTAGCAGGGTATTAATGAGATGTTAATTTTTGTAAATGCCTTGAGTTACTTTATAGCATGCTGATTTCGGTAGGATTTTTTTAATAAAAAGATAATTCTTCAAGATTAGTCCCTTTGAAATAATTTGATTTTGACCGATACTTTAACTAGAATGCATAGAATACGGCAGTTAGTGGTATAAAAGCATAATAAAATAATTAAAAATTTGGAAATACTCCTAATTTTTCTGAAAAGATAATAAAATAATATGAGGTGATAAAAGTGCTTTAAAATGTTTTATAAAACTTTCCACAAGCTGTCCATTGTGAGGTTAAAGCCTAGTAACTAATTAACTTAACCTAGTAAATTGTATGTTTACCTTAGGGACCTGAACATTCAAGTGCTAGACCTGAACGTTTCCTTCAGCTGTGCAATGAAGAGATGGAAGTTTTCCCTGTATGTATTATTTGTCAAATATTTTTCCATTCCAAAGAGTTTACTGCAAAAGTGATTTTTTTTCAAATTGTTATTCAATAAAAACTAAACAATTTTTTCCAGACCATAGATGAAGATTTTGCTGTACGTCAACTGCATGATTGCAATATGATAGTTGTCAATTGTAGTACTCCTGCTAATTATTTCCATGTGTTAAGAAGGCAGATTCTTCTACCTTTCAGAAAGCCAGTAAGATCACTAGCATTTTAGATAATAGCATGCAAATTTCCTTTCGTTTGAACAAGTTGTTTGTTTTCAAATGGACACTCAGCTTATTAAAAGTAGTTGTGTTTAAAGGTTTATCTTATGCATATGCGTTCAAATATTACATTAGCATGCTTTGGTTAATGCTTAACCCCTCTCCCCTTAAAGCAAAAAGCAAACCCCTCCCCTTTTATCATTAAGTTAGCAAATTTTCCAACTCCTCTCCTACTCTATTCTTTACTTTTACAGAACACGTAACAGATTATAATTTTAAAAATTAAGAACTAGCTGAAACCTTTTGACACTTTTAAGACCCTCCTCTTTTGACTAAGGTGCTTTGTAATATTTGAACCATCTTTTTTATTGGTAGAATTTCTTTTTTAAATACTATCAGCAATCTACTAAGCTGTTTTAGTGTAACTATGAAACACATTTGAATATTTATTACTGCAAATCATTCTACTGTCAACATTTCCTGTTTAGATTATCAAATTGAAAATATTAAACGTTTCTCTAAGAGTGGTGATTTATTTCTCATTATCCTTATAATAGTCTTATAATTGTATTCCTTATGCCAGATGGTAACTTTAATTATATTTCACTCTTATATTAAATATTGTCTGATTCTTTAGTATAAATTTTTGGAAGAGTGGTAAGTAAAAATTCAACCATGTGCCTATTTTTTGAGAAAAAAAATACCAGGTATGAAATGGTTAAGCTTGCAATTAATTCATAAGGTAGTAATTAAATTTTCATATTAATTACTACCTACATATTAATTACATTTTTTAATTAAATTTATAAGCTTCTCTTGTATATGTTGATGTTATGGTAATTTTTTTATGATTACTCTTTCAGTTAATTATCTTTACTCCCAAATCTTTGCTTCGACATCCAGATGCTCGATCTTCATTTGATGATATGATCAGTGGTATGTCATAACTATATTAATAATTGGTTTTCTATGTCAATATTCTAGTACAAGAGTTATCTATTTATGAATAACTATCACTTGCGAATCATATTCGGTTTGTAAATCATTTCGGTACTTAAGTATTATACTGTCAATCTTTCAGATGCCGTCTAATTCAGCGGCACATCAATAGAAAAGTAAATGGGATTTGATAACATTTTTGATTAAGTGGTACGGTCGACAGTATAATACGTAAGAACCATAATTTCTTATTTAAACATTAAAGAAGGAAATTAGTCAAGCTTTTAAAAGACAAAGAACTTATGAATGTTTTCAGAAATATTCAATGAGGGTTATTGATTTTTATAGTGTAAACCTATGATTTGATATCTCTAAACAAGGTTTAATAAGTACTACTGAAAGTGGGAAAATATGGTACAAATATAAAAAAAATAAGCTTTGATTAATATTAACTTGGTATTAACTGATAGAAACACCAAGGAAAACACAAAACAATACACTCATTTTTTCAAATGTTATTCATTTTCAAACTTCATTTACTTATTTCTTTATACATTTAAAATCCATGTATACATCTTTAACTGACTAAACCTCTTTATACTCTAGGCATTTGTGTAATGTGGATTTTCTTATAGGAACTAACTTTCAATGCTTGATACCCGATGGAGGCCCAGCAGAGGAAAATCCACAGAATGTCAGTAAAGTGGTGTTTTGTACTGGAAAGTTGTATTACGAACTTCAAAAGAAACGCAAAGACCTCAATTTAGAATCGTCCATTGCTTTAGTGAGAATTGAGCAGGTATTCATATTTCAACCTTTTATTATACAAACATACAAAAAACACATTTATTTTCATAAGTATGAATGTATTTTTACTTCATATTATAAAAAGGAAAAAAAATTAGTTGATTTGAAGGCATTGTTATTATTTATATTTCAACCTTTTACTTGACAACACATAAAAAATACATTTTTTTTTCCATAAGTATGAATGTATTTTTACCATATAATATAAAAAGAAAATTTTTTTGTAAAGTTGAAGGCATTGTTAAATGCATGTATATAATGACATGTAAAAACATGTTCTTATGTTACACATACATGTTCTTAAATAAATTTTATGGATCAAAGAAAATAAAAAAAATTGGTTTATTTTAATAGTTATAAACTTAAGGGATAATTATAAGATATTTGTTATTACACTACTTGTTTTATTCCCTTATAAAACTAGTTTGTTTTTACTCTCCTAGCTCTGTCCCTTCCCTTTCGATCTTGTACAAGAAGAAGTACAGAAGTATCCTA
This sequence comes from Tetragnatha versicolor, assembly GCA_024610705.1. NCBI lineage: Eukaryota > Metazoa > Arthropoda > Arachnida > Araneae > Tetragnathidae > Tetragnatha > Tetragnatha versicolor. The sequence continues at coordinate 15,571,430 of JANDEH010000008.1, read as the reverse complement.
ATGCTAAATTAGTTTGGACTCAAGAAGAACATAAAAATCAAGGCTACTGGTGTTATATTCAACCTCATATGGAAACTGTCACAAATCATGAACGTCATATTACGTAAGTCGAACTTATGATGAGCATATTCTTTCATGTATAATTTGTCTTGTTGTATGTTTCTTAGATTTAAATTCATTTTTAGTATCATTTCTATAGTTGTAATTGTTTTATTGCTATCTTTATTGCTAGCTTTAAATTACTCAAAGTTAAGTACTAGATATAATTAATTTATTGAAAATGTTTCCCCAATTTTTTTCATAACTTGTCTAGGGCAGGGGTTCTCAAACTTTTTCAGCCGCGGCACCCCTAGCAAGCTAAAAAAAATTTGGGGCACCCCCCCTCAAAAAAAGGTAAACATTTTTGGGAAAAAAGGTGTCCCCATAAGAAGTCTCGAGCAGTGTATTATGAAATTTATTTCAAGAGGGGCCCAAAATTAGCCCTCAACCCTTTCATGTATATTAAATAGGTCCAATGTAGTTTCTTTCATTTTTTTATGTAGAATTTATTTGTGTTTTAAAAGAATTTTGTTATAAGAAAGGTTGTAATAAAGCTCAAAGTATTAAAGGGGGTCTTGGGGTCCTCCCCCAGAAAATTTTTGGAAAGTTGACTGTAAAAGACGGGTTTTAAGTAGTTTTAGCACACCTTTTCCAAAATTTTAATTTGCATTTTGATGAACTTAATATAATATAAAAAAAAATGTGAATAATAAAGTTCCAAGTAAAAAAGGGGATGTGGAGGTCATCTCCTAAAATTTTTTTGAAATTTAAACCTAAAAACAGGGATCTCCTTGGTTTTGGTGTACACCTACTCCGAATTTTGGGTATATATTTTTTTAGGTATGGGATTTTGATGAACTAATAAAAAGTTTTACTTAGATCTATACCGTGCCTTCAAGGAACCAGACATTGTAAAGTACATTAAGATCCAAAGAATAAAATGGGCTGGCCATATTATCAGAATGAACCAACAGCGAACAACACAGAAAATATTCCTGGCCAAGCCAATTGGAAAAAGAACGAGAGGCCGACCAAACACCAGATGGATTGACTGCCTGGAAAGTGACCTCACCACTCTGAGGGTGATCAATTGGAAGACCATGGCCAAAAAAAGGGAGGCCTGGAAGAAAATTCTTGAGAAGGCCAGGGCCCACCCGGGGCTGTCGTGCCACTGAAGAAGAAGAATAAAAAGTTTTGAATACTAAAGGGGGTTTGGTGGGTTCTCCCCCCAGAAATTGATGCTTAAAATCAGGGGGTTTTAACTTGTTTTGGTAGACTAAGTTGCAAGTTGGGAGTTTCGGTGGGACGGGGTACTCTCGGTCCCCATTTACTCCTTTCCATACTCTTTTTCATTTCCAACAAATTTTTTGTTACTTCTGTACAGCTGCAGTTTCACCAAATGAAAAATAAAATAAAAATGTATTTATCCCTTTTTCTGTGAAAACCAGTGTTTTTGATCGTTTCTTTTGTGTGTAAGTTATGAAAAAGATATATGGCATTCTACTAGCACAAGAATGAAAGGAAAAAAAAAGAGTGAAAAAGTTGGATAATATTCACTGTTTTCACCCCCATAAACAGTTAAGACGATTAGTTCCATATTTAAAATTTGGTAATTTTTTCCAACTTTTCTTGTTTATTGTCGCGGCACCCCAGGGTGCCGCTGCACACAGTTTGAGAACCTCTGGTCTAGGGTGCAATCAGTTATATCAATAATCAAAATCAATACAATTGTTGTATCCATGAGGATGGACATTTTTGCCAGCTACCCTAACAGCCATATATACAGCCAACAGTGTCGGTGTTGACCAGCAGCTAAAGAAAGAAATATTAGCTGTTCGGCAACTAGATTGGTGAATTGACCAAGGATTTAACACAGACACTTATACTGTGGATATGGCTGTTACATGTGTTCCTGCTTTAAACTGCATAACAAGCGAAGGGGTGGTTGAAGGAAAATTATTTAGGGCAGTTAGTTAAAATGTCCCTTTTTCTAATTCCATTGCAATTGTTGTAAAAGATTAGTTCTTCAAACATCTATTCTTATGTTAACTTAAGTTTTTACTGTTGGTATTTAATTAGTACCTTGTTTACAATATTAGTAATTGAGATACCGTAAAATCCCGTTATAACAAACTTCACGGGACCGTAAAATTTCTTTGTTGTAACGGTACTATTGCTAATTCAAATAAAAACGGTTGGGGACTTTTGTAATAACGGGATTTTTCGTTGTAACGGGATTTCACTGTATATAATAGAAAATTAGGTAATTTGTTACTCAAATTACACTGTTCAACACTGAAAAAATTTCCTTGATGAAAATAGTCATTTCTTATAGATTTTGGGTCACTGAATACGAAAATCACCATTATAATTCTCAATTGACTCAGGATTTTCGGGGAACAGCCCCTCCCCCTTTTTACGCTTTTTAACGACTTTATAACTTTAAACTCGATTTTCAGGGTCAAAAAGCATTGCTTCAATCTTCAAATTGCTCCCCAGGGGACAAGAAAGGTTCAAATTAATAAAATATGATAAATTTATAACAAATGGATAGGTTCAAAGGGTAGTTAACCCCCTGAAAATGCAAAAAATTAGCTAAAAATTATAGAGGTTTTTATACGCTATTTTTTCCTCTTATTTTAAACGCAATTCACGTTTGAAGGGTCCTAACCCCTCCCCAAGGACCCAAATTTGATGGCAATATGCAGCAATGATTTTTACTAAAAGCGGTTGAGGTGAGAGCGTCCCCAGAGCACCCACGGAAGGGTTCAATGCCGCACTTAGAGTTAAACTGTGCTGTACAAAAAAAAATTTGAAGCCACTAACTGAATTTCAGCTGATTCTTGTGTAAAATTATCTGCTGAATTCAAATATGACACCCATTTTCCTCCATCACCCCCAGTTTTTAAGGGGATGCCCCCTAATTGTTATCCACAGCCGTGCATCTATTAACATCTCGAAGCATGGAATCCTCACTCCCTAAAACCGGTCAGATTTTAAAGAACTGAAGAGTTTCTACTTAGGATACACCCAAAATATAAGAAAAACGTCATTTGTAATCTTTTCAAAATCATCGATATTAATTCCTGAGCTCGCGAGCGCCTTCGCGATTCCGGAAGTCTTCCGAACTCTTCCGTGGGGGCTTCTGGGAGGCTAAAACCTCAACCGCTTGCAGTAAAAATTATTGCTGCATATTGTCATCAAATTTGGGTCCTTGGGGAAGGGTTAGGACTAGGGATGTCAAAATTTTCAAAATAACCGGTTTTCGGTTAACCGGTTTATTTTTCCTCTCGGTTAAACCTCTCGGTTTAAACCGACCAAAATAACCGGTTATTTAAAAAACCGAAAAACCGGTTTTTCCTACACTTGAAATGCATAACAAAAACGGTTTCGTCTAAATAAAAACCGATCTGTTGTTGTTTGTGGATGGTTACTAAGAATCATACAATAGAAAAAACATCGATTTTCAAAGATTTGGTCATAAACCATCGGTTTTTATTCGGTTTCACACTTTAAGTTGCTTTTAAAACCTGTAATGGGGAAAACTTTGAATTCTTGATCAACCTGGAGAACATTTTAATACAATTTTTTAAGTTAAATTGTTTTTGAGTTTGAATTTCAGCCGTTTTTTTTTCGGCGTTAAATTTAAGCTTTTAGCTGAGGCAGAATAATAGCCGTTTTTTTCACAGGTTGTTACATTTGAAAAAAAAACAGACCGATACACTCTCATATACTCAAGCATTTTAAGTTTTAGATTTTGAATCAGAATTTTAGCCGGTTTTTTACACTGGTTGATGAATTAAAAAAAACCGTACCAGTAAACCCTCATCTTTTTAAGGTATTAAAATTTAAGTTTTTTAGCCCTGTTGTTGAATTTTAAAGAAAACCGGACCGATACACTATCGTTGGACCGGATAATCAAAAAACCGTTTTTTTCTCCGGTTGTGAAAAAAACCGGTGTTATCGGTTATTTTTAAACCTATTTTGTTTATTTTTTTATTGATACATTAGCATCTTAGAAAGAGCAAAAAATTTTAATTTTTTCTGTTCAAATAGTGTCTTTTAATGGGTTAATTCGAAAAATAACCTGAGAAATTTAATCATAAAACCGTTCTTTTCTCCGGTTGTGAATAAAACCGGTGTTATGGGTTATTTTTTAACTTATTTTGTTTAAAAATTGCGTATATATTGGCATCTCAGAACGCATATTTTTTGGTTTGGTTCTAATAGTGTCCTTTATGGGTTAAACCGAAACCCCCCCCCCTGAAAAATATAATTAAAAAATCTGTTTTTTTCTCCGTTTATGAAAAAAACCGGTGTTATCGGTTATTTTTAAAACCTATTTTGTTTATAAATTGTTATTGATTCATTAGTATCTCAGAAAGAGCACAGAATATTAATTTTTCTGTTCAAATAGTGTTTGTTATGGATTAATTCGAAAAATAACCTGAGAAATTTATATAAAAAACGGTTTTTTCTAGTTGTGAAAAAAACGGGGGTTATCGGTTATTTTTTAACCTATTTTGTTTGTAAATTGTTATTTATACATTAACATCTCGGAAAGAGCACAAAATATTCATTTCTTCTGTTCAAATAGTGTCTTTTAATGGGTTAATTCGGAAAAAAACCCTGAAAAATCTTATTAAAAACCCGGTTTTTATCCGGTTGTTGAATTTGAAAAAAACCGAACCGGTTAAACCGAAGAATAAAATAACCGGTTAAAACCGAAAACCGAAACAAAAATAACCGGTTTTTTTAAAAACCGGTTATTTTTTGACATCCCTAGTTAGGACCCTTCAAACGGGAATTGCGTAAAAAATAAGAGGAAAAAATAGCGTATAGAAACCTCTATAATTTTTAGGTTTTTTTTTGTATTTTTAGGGGGGTAATTACCCCTTAGCCCTATCCATTCGTTATAAATTTATCATATTTTATTAATTTGAACATTTCTTGTTACCTGGGGAGCAATTTGAAGACTAAAACAATGCTTTTTGACCCTGAAAATCGAGTTTAAAGTTATAAGGTCGTCGAAAAACGTAAAAAGGGGGAGGGGCTGTTCCCCGAAAATCCTGAATCAATTGAGAATTTTAATGGTGATTTTCGTATACAGCGACCCAAAATCTATAAGAAATGACTATTTTCATCAAGGAAAAAATTTTGAAGGTCAAATTTGTTGAACAGTGTTATCCACAGGCATGGATTAGTTTGAGTCATTTGAAGATTTTCATGCAGGAAAATTTTATTTGACTATTTTTTGTGAATAAACTTAAATTAATAAGCTTTAGTATTTTGAAAATTATTTGTTAATATTTTTTTCATCCTATTGACAATTGCAATTATTTTAGCTATGCTGGACGTGCTGTCTCTGCATCTACTGCTACTGGAAGTAAGCAGGCTCACAAGAAAGAACAAGAAAAGGTTCTTGCAGATGCTTTAGGTTTATGAAAAAATTGATCTGTGATACAAGACTTGTGGTGTTTTGTCTTTATTTCATCTAATAAAAGTGGCTAGCTTTGAAACGACATTCACCATTTATTTTTAGAGCATGGATGATAATAAGAGAAATGGGCCAAAAAATGATTGACTTAAAAGGAAGGTGGTGTGACCATGGGTGGGCCACCATTGACTTTAATGCAAGGGTCAATCCATGTGAAATCATCCAGAAAAAGAGAAAATTGTTGCTCGACATTTTTGATTTTCTTCATTCTTTGCTAGTTAGTTAACCTTACTTTAGAGATACTAAAACAAGAGTTTAAAATTTTTTAAACCTTTCCAATTTTTTTTGGCGGCCATTTTTTGCCTGGTCGAAACCTGTTTTCGGTGAAAAACACACTTTACGGAAACCCTTATTACTTTCTTTCTATCCAACATATATAAATGATTTCAAAGCCATTTTATTTATTAAAGAATGAACTAATTTAATGTGTTAAGTATTTTTATGATAATAGTTTAAAACATTTTTTTATATATTTTTGAAAATCTCATTTTTTGAGTGAAAAATTCGGTTTTTGACCTAAAAATTTTATAGGAAAAAAATGAAACTCAACTTTGCAAATTTTTTCCTCAATATATCCCTTTCTAAACAATGTTTTAGAAGTGAAATGAAACAATTCAAGCCTGTCCTTTTTTTATAAAAATTAGTCAAACTTGGCATCTCGGCTAAAAAATGCCAAAATCAAAGTTCAATATCTAAAATTGGACAGATAGGAAAATTATGAAATTTTTACAGGATAGTCTTCTAATGTATATAAACAAGTAGTAAAAATTTCATGAGTGATATCTGGGTGGTTTAAGAAATATGAAGCTTCGAAATTGCATTGAAAGACCTATATATTTACATTCATTTTTTAACACAAACAACTTATATATTGCACAAAATATATTTTTCTCACTATTTAAAATAAATATGGATGTATTTTTTTATTTCAAAAAAGTAATATTGTAAAATATATACAAATCACTATAAATATGACGTTATTTAGACACTTAAAGGTTCCATTAACTTTATTAAAAATAGGTAAAATTGTTGAATCAAATCAAAATCCGTGAACTAAAAGTGATGTGGTATTTGAAATTTTGGAATATCAGAAATTTAATTGATGAATAAAATGGGTTTTTCTTCTGGTTATGAAGTGTGTGAAATAAATATTAGAGATATTTCATTACAAAGTGATTCAGTAATATTATAACTGCGCCCTGTAACAGTAATTAATTTCAATGGAGTTAATGTCCCAAGTACATTGGATACTTCTACCCTAACTGTGTCATTTTTGGATAATTGAAAGGATGTTTTGGGACCATAATGGATGAATAAAGTGAATTAAAAGGTCACTGTTTTCCCCGTTTATTTCGAGAACTTTCCAAATCCACCACTTATTGTCATAAATGCACACAATGTAGTTATTAATTTTGAAAAGTGAATGGAACCTTTAAATGTCTAAATAACCACTGAAACCTCTAATTTCACCATTCAACCCATTTTTTAAAATCCGCCTCTACATAACAAAATAGGCATGTTAGCGGTCTTGCCCTGAAGCCTTTATTTTATGCACATATATTTGACACAGATACACCTCAGTTTCCAATGAAGTATTTCAGATTTTTTGAACCCTCTTTGTTTGCTTTCTCTAGTTTTTATATTGTGCAATTCGAATCTTAAGTCAATAATTTACCATGCAATATCAGTTTTATTTGTAGAGAAACACCTCCTCCATTGTTTTCTTCTAGTTTTTTTTGCTGTGCAATACGAGTTGTTAGTCAAAAACTTAGTAAAATCAGTTTATTTTGTCAAGAAATACCACTGCATTGTTTTCTTTTTCTTAATGTGCAATATGAGTTATTAGTCAAGAATTTATTATGCAATTTACAACAACAGTTTTTTTCATCACAAAACACAGATTTTCAAGGCTTCATATTTCATACTAGAATATATGGAGCAATAAGAGTGGTTCTGAGTTAAGAATTTTCTATACAGTATCAGTTGTTTTTGTCAAGAAATACAAGGACTTTCAAGGTAATTCCGAGGCTTCATATTTATAGTGATTTGTATATATTTTACAATATTAATTTTTTGAAATCAAAAAATACGAGGGTTGTTTTTTAATTAACTTCCGTTTTGCTCCTGTAAAAAAAGTAGTAAGAATTTCGAAATAATTTTGCTACTGGTAGATAGGTACATTCTTGAGGATAAATTTCCCTCTTTACTGGAAAAAATCGGACATTTTTTCTATTATTTATCGAATTTACAAGCGCGCTCCTCGAACTTATTTCCCGCCGGCCCATAGAGAATTTCTCTTCCTTTAAACTCTGTTCGCATTAACAATAGACAATCGGCAGGCAGGTGATTTTTGCAGCATGCTATTGTGGATGTTTAAAACCATATGTTTTGCATCTGCCAAGTTCCAGGCATTGGGGATTCTAGAGTTACAGCCATAATAAACAAGGCAACATCGATAGATTCGCAGGCGAAGTGTGCGCTGAGGGGGAAAACGGCTGTCCGAACCGATGCGAAGCTCAACGAAAAATCAAACTTTTCATGAAGCCGAATCGAAAAACTTGTGAAATGATACGGTAAATAGTCTATTTAAAGGTGATTACGTTGAAAAGTAATTAAAGATGTTTGTAACCTTCCGTTACAACTTTATTTTTAAACATTCATTTGTTTTTTATGTTTAAACTATCAAAAAGGGGAAAATTTCGAAAAAGAGAATTTCTCTATGGGTTGGCGGGAAATAAGGTCGAGGAGCGCGCTTGTAAATTCGATAAATAATAGAAAAAATGTCCGATTTTTTCCAGTAAAGAGAGAAATTGATCCTCAAGGATGTACCTATCTACCAGTAGCAAAATTATTTCGAAATTCCTACTACTTTTTTTTCAGGAGCAAAACGGAAGTCCCTCGTACATGTATATTTATTTTAAGTAGTGAGAAAAATATGTTTTGTGCAATTCATAAGTTATTTGTGTTAAAAAATGAATGTAAATAAATAGGTCTTTCAATGCAATTTCGAAGCTTCATATTTCTTAAACCACCCAGATATCACTCATGAAATTTTTACTACTTGTTTATATACATTAGAAGACTATCCTGTAAAAATTTCATAATTTTCCTATCTGTCCAATTTTAGATATTGAACTTTGATTTTGGCATTTTTTAGCAGAGATGCCAAGTTTGACTATTTTTTATAAAAAAGGGACAGGCTTGAATTGTTTCATTTCACTTCTAAAACAATGTTTAGAAAGGAATATATTGAGGAAAAAATTTGCGAAGGTGAGTTTCAGTTTTTTCCTATAAAAATTTTAGGTCAAAAACCGAATTTTTCACTCAAAAAATGAGATTTTCAAAAATATATAAAAAAATGTTTTAAACTATTATCATAAAAATACTTAACACATTAAATTAGTTCATTCTTTAATAAATAAAATGGCTTTGAAATCATTTAAATATGTTGGAAAGAAAAAAAGTAATAAGGGTTTCCGTAAAGTGTGTTTTTCACCGAAAACAGGTTTCGACCAGGCAAAAAATGGCCGCCAAAAAAAATTGGAAAGGTTTAAAAAATTTTTAACACTTGTTTTAGTATCTCTAAAGTAAGGTTAACTAACTGGCAAAGAATGAAAAAAATCAAAAATGTCGAGCAACATGGCCTGGATGATTTCACATGGATTGACCCGCAAGCAAAAAAATTTTCAATTGCTATCGACTCATATAAATAATGTACACCAGTGATCAAGAAACTTTGTATACTGAATCTTTGCAAGCTTGTGCAATTAGCGCTACATGATTTTTGATTCAAAGGCTTGGGATTATTTTGCATATTAGTTATTTTAATTTTATTTATGATAAAGGAATAATAACCTTACTTGATACTTTTGCTGATATAAACTAGGATTTATTTAAATTTTTTATCAATAGAAAAATTTCTTAGTAAACAAAGTTGAGTCTTAGTATATTTATTTACTCAAAGTTGAAATGAACCTGCACTTATTAGAACTTTTGAAAAAAAATCAATTGAGATTACAAATAAAGTATATTTTGAACCTGTATTTGTGTTTTATTTAAAATAACGACTTATATATTTAATACTACACTAATAACTTATTATCTATGTGAACCTCCAACAAATACACCATATTTGTTTAATATTGCATGAATCACAGGGTTTTTGGAGGTCAAAACCCAAAACTGTCATTGGACTAATCTTGTCGGTAGTTTGGGATCCAACTGATAAAAAACCAGCTCCTCAGATTCTTTGAAAAAATGGTTGAGTAATGTAAATTCTCAAGGAATACAGATTGTCTTCCTTGTTACCCTAAGGGGATGTTGTGGAATTTTCTCCCCCTGCTGAAACTAAAAGCTACCTCATATCCCTCTCAATTTTTTTCAGCAAAACCAGTTGAAATTACTTCTCAGTTAAAATATTAAGAATGAAGGTAGGATAATTTAACTTAACACTTAAAATCGAACTCCAGTCATCTACAAAATTTGGCGCAAGTTTAGAACTGCTGATGGTTGGCGAATTTTGGCTATTTGGCGCCATATTTAGAAGCCACATAATTCACTTAACATTAGTTGGGGTAACTATATAGTGATTTTTATCGCTAAATTCTTGGCGCATCAGCAGTTCTAAACTTGCGCCCAAAGTATATCAGAAAAGTCTCTTTTGTAAAGATTCTTGTATTCCAGTACACGCTTAGTGAGCCTTCTGTTTGTAATTTTGGAGTGAAGTGAACTGCTCCATTTGTTTTTGTTTATATTGTGAAAGGGAATCTACGTACTTTTCAAGATTTGAATTTATTCATTATTATTTCTAATGTCTGTACTAAAAAGATTAATTTTATGTAGCTATCGTCATTTAAATTTTTCATTGAAAACTACATGGTAAGTAATGGTTCTAAGCTTCTAAAAAGAATTGAGACGTCTTTATAAAGACGCCCGACTATAATTTAGCAGATTTGCTATGGATCCTCCCCGGCAATGTGATATCGGCCACTGCGAAAGAAGCTACTAAGTCGAAAACTGTTCTATTTGGCTGCCACCACAGATGACTTTCCAAATCTACCCATAATTTTAGTAAAAATTCAGTTCAAAAATCGTAATTTGTATAATTCGGCTCATCCCCTCTGGTATAATTGTTTAGGGTTACCCCTTATAGCGGTGGTGCAGTGGTTAGCGTGTCTGGCTACGAGCATTACCGACCCAGGTTCGATGCCTCGCGGCTCCTGCTTGGGTAGCTGGTCATGGGTCAACTCAGCCCTTCATCCTTCCGGGGTCGATAAATGAGGACCAAGCTTGCTTGGGGAATCAACTGGGGGTCCAGCGTCGGGCTAGCCACTCGGCCTAGACACATGCTAGTAATTAGCACCCCAGGCCCAAAGGCTACAGAAACGGAGATGGGCACCGCCTGATGGGCCACTAGGCTCGGGCAGACTTTGATTGACCCCTTATAAGTTGGATTCCTGGAATGGAATCACCCCTTATTGGCGAAATATATCTTAAAACTACAGTGGCCAAAAATTAACAAACACATAACAAAAAGATGTAATACACTCATCACATTTGATCATTTATCGCCTTGGCAATAAGTTTGATTTGTTGACAATCTTGTGAATCCCTCTTTTGTCTGTCTTTCCTCGCTAGGCAGTTAAAGTAACCCCTATCGAGCAAGGCCATTCACTCCCAGGGTTGAGGAGGTATAGAGAGATCCACAGAGTACTAGAACAGAGTCCGTCGCCATAGGCGCTAATGGAAAAAGAAAAGTTGGATGGATATGGGGCTATTTTGGCACTGCGATCGCATCTACATCGCGAGAGGCGGTTAGAAAAGCCTGATTGGTTGAGAAAAACTTTTTCCTTCTCCTTCGAAAATAGAAGATTGAGTGACAGCCAATCACAGGTTTGATCACCAAAATGTACTGCCGATCTCTCTGTCAATCATTTATAGTTCCTCGTGGCGTCCTCATATCCATCCAACTTTTGAGTAATATATCGTTTTGGACCCTCTGTTAGGATTTTTCTCTGGAGAGATCCAAACTAGTAATTTCTCCCCAATCACAACCCTACCTACCTATATTTTTATAGAATTAACAGCCTTTATACTAATTTTGAGGGTGCATATACTTTTTTTTGCTTAGTGTATTTTAAGCCTTTAAAATGTGCTTCTACTATCAATATTTAATCTTTTAATTTAACCTCTCAAAAAGTCTTCAAATTTGGTAAAATGCCCAATTTTGGAAAATTCCCTAAAATTTTGTTGAAGATTATGTTCCAATAACAAAACAAAAAATTTTAATAGTTATTACTTTTTGATTTAGCCTGCCCTAAATCTCGCTAATCAGACTTTATTGATGACATTTTACAAGAAAAACATAGCAATTTAAAAAATTAAAAGCAATACTGTTAATTGAGATTTTGAGAGGAGGTATTATATCAAGACACTTGGAGCTTGCACTTAGCTGATCATAAAGTACAAAACTTCTCAAAAAATTACTTTAACTTTTTATAAAATTTATTGTTTCATCACTTATTTTGTATTGAAAACTATAGAAAAAAAACTTATCCATGCATGATATTTAGTGCAAATGAACTGAGAAAATTATTTGTTACTAAATTTATAACATTCTTGTTTTAGTTCTCCTATAGCCCACAATGGTTTAAATAGATACCTTCCTAGCAATCACCTTTCTTCTTCCCTTTGGAAAAGAATGCATATAAGTAAGTTTCATGATAATGCTAACTCCAATTTGCAAACTGCACCCATGCTACTCAATCTTTACAGATGTTATTTTTTTAAATATTTAAATTAAATCCATGAAGTTCCTAAACTTTTTTTTAAGAAAAAATATTTTATCAATGTATGGGATCTTAGACCCATTTTGTTGGTGAAGCTCTGTCAAACTGATTAATAGCTAGCTCTGATATCTCAATGATAAAGGTTGGGATTTATTGCTTCAAATTTTTATTGGTGGAAAACTTGGTTTATTGCCACTAAATTATATTTTGAGCTTCAATTTTACAAAAAAGGGTTAAACTTTTTATTTTCACACAGAATATTTCTTTTACATAATATAGGAGTTATATTGTTTTTTAAGTCAGTATAAACCTTGTTTTTCGAACTGCCTGGGTAACAATTAGGGTAAAATGAATTCTTATACTAAAAGCAGACTTGTGCTATTAATTTAAAATTAAAATTACATTTTCACATAATTTCTTAACAAAAATTTTTTTTCCCACTCTTTTCACTTTCAAACACATTTAGCCATGTCATTTCTACAAATTACTGACAAAATGTCTATAAATCTGATTCAGATAAACAAGGTTTTACTGTACTTAGTATTTTGCTTTCTGTAGTAGTATATGAACAGCAAGTTTTGGTTCATAAAAATCTAGATTTTTGTTATTACGTAGTCCTTATATAAATGACAATTTTTAGGAAGGTCGCTCTTCATTCAAACTCAAGAAACTCCAAATCCTAACAGCTTGAAATTTTTACCTGGAATACCTGTTCTGGAGTCTGGTACATTTGATGTACCTAATCGTTCTGAAGCAAACAAGTCTCCCCTAGCTAGGCAAATATTTCAAATAGAAGGGGTATCATCTGTATTCTTCGGCCCAGATTTCATCACTGTATCAAAGGTAAAAGTACTTTAGAATCTTTGGCTGTTGTAAATTAACTTAGTTTTTAGTTAACTTGTTACTTTATAACTATTAATCTCTTTGTAAAATCTCTTTTTTTAATCTTATTTTATTTCATCTTTTATTATTTTTTAAAGTTGAAGTTACACCAAATTCAATAACTTATATGCAATTTGATTTTTTTTTCTTTAGATTTGATTTGATTAACACTATGATGGCTATAAAACAGGGTTGGCAAAAACCCGGGTTTTTTTTAAAAAACCCAAGTGGGTTGGGTTTTTTGGGGTTTTTTCAATAAAACCCCATAAAAAAACTGGGTTTTTTCAAAATTAAGTGGTTTTCTCCTATAAAGTAAGTGGTTTTTTCAAATTTTAGTGAGTTCTTTCTGTGTTTAATGTGTTCTGTCAAAATAATGTCAGTTTTTCCACTGTTAAGTGGTTTTTTCAAAGTTTTTATACTTTGAAAAAACCCATTCTATATTGAAAGAAATCTATTCTACTTTGAAAAAACCCACTAAAATTAAAAAATATCTCTTTTTTTATGTCTAGTTTGATCTTTAAACGTCCTAAATTTTGAAAAAAAACCCATTCAATAATGAAAAAAACCCACTGAATAATGAAAGAACCCATTTGACTTTTTAAAAAAACTCCCTGAAATTGAAAAACACCATTTAATTTTTAAAACCTGGTTTAAATTTTGAAAAAACCCATTAAAATTTTAAAAATATCCTAAACTTTGAAAAAACACACATTAAATTTTGAAAGAACTGCCAAAATCTTGATTTTTCTTGAAAAACCCCCAAAATGGGTCCAAAATGTGGGTTTTTTCACATGGGTTTTTTTGAAAAAACCCATTGGGTCCAATCCAGCCAACTCTGCTATAAAAGCTATGGGAGGAATTCTGAGTGTTAATAAAAACAAATCAGAGCCACCCAGCAAGATTTTTTGTTAAAACAATAGAAACCTGATTTAGCTCTCTATTCATACAATTCAACACCAATTACATAACAGAATGAGAATTGCCTGAAAAGTGATTGGAAATTCCTGATATAAAAGTATTTTTTTACAATGCACTGAGCTTTTCAAGTTGTTGTGTGCCACTTGAAATGCCCAAGCTCCATAAGGATTCAAGGCAAAGGGGTGACAGCTCCTGAGAAAGTGAGGCCCATAAACGAAAGGCTCCAAACCTTTTATAAAAGAGCCGTAAGCAACTCGTTTAAATTGCACTGTTAATATTTTTTATTTGCAGTTTTCTTGGCACATAATGACAAGCAATCCACATAGAGAAGTACAGAGGTGCAGAATATGTCCGAACGCCAGAACAATGTTCGGGGGAAATTCGAGCAGCTCTGGGGATATTTTTCCCCAAGATAGAAAGAAAACTAAAAAATCCAACATCATTAGCTGAAAAACAGATATTTTCTGCTGTGACTACATCATAACCTCCAATTTCAACGTGAAAACAGCGGAGTTACGGATGTAGAGTGGGAAAACTACGGATCTGCGCTAAAAAACCTAATTTTCTAGGTTCTTAACCTGGATGTTGGCTTTTCCTTGCTTTTCGATTGGTATGCAGGAAAAACAATCTATCCATGGTAGAATGGGTAATTTTCACTATTAATAGCGTTCTTGTTCAATCACATCGATGTTCTTAATTAAAATGTTGAGTTCATTGAGGAGAAATTTACAGGTAGCTCAAATTTGAGATAATTAGAAAATGTTTCCTATTTTAGGGAAAGGGGTACTTTTTTTTAGCAAAGATTATAAGTGTGTAAGAAAGACTAAAAAGAGTATAAAGATCATTAAAATTTAAATTTATGGATTATTTGAAAATTATTGAATCTGAAAGAAGTTTAAGAACTGAATAAACTATTTTTTAATGAAATTTACCTTCGGGGGAAATTTTGGAGAAAAAAAATTGTGTTCTGGGGAAATTTTGGATCCTGGAACATTTTCTGCACCCCTGGCGAAGTATAACGAGTAACATATAGGAACAGTTGTCAAAACTATAAATTGAAACAACAAAACATTAAACATTTATTTTAAATAAATTCCAGTCGCTATTGGAAATCTACTGCATTATTTTATTTCTGTTTTTGAAAGTTAATTTTCAGATTATTTTTCTTTCCCTGAAACCTTGTTGATTCACAAGGTTTGTTCTTTAAAAAAAATAAAAGTTCTCCAATTTTTGTAATTTTAAAGATTTTTCCTATCTAGACTGATGATGATGTGGAATGGAAAGTTCTTAAACCTCAGATTTTTGCCACTATAATGGACTTCTTTGCCACAGGCTTACCAGTTGTGTCTGAACAAACTTCAAGTGATGGAGGTTAGTGTTTAGCCATGAAATTAACTGATATTCTCTTCATTTTAATATACAGTAAAATCCTGTTAACACACTTCACAGGTCCATAAAATTTCTTCGTTGTAATGGAAATTTTGTTTTAACAGTATTTCGATTATTCAAATAAAAACGGTTTGGGACTTTTGTGATAACAGGATTTTACTGTATACCTATTCTATTTGAGCTGGTCAGGATGAAAGTGGTCTAAGTCCACAAATTACAAAAGTTGAGTTAAGTGTGGATTTGGATAGAGTTTTAGGTCCTTTATTTAGTGCAGTGGTTGGTTAAGCGAAATGTTAAATTTTCGGCCCTACACAGCGACTCAAAAAATCGCTCCTTATCGAAACAGCACTTTTCGTCAGGATGAAAGTGGTCTTAGTCCATTCGCCCATTCCGTACGGTGTGAGGAGAAAAATCAAGGTCATTAACGCCAGCTGCAGGAATGGGGGATCTCTAACCAATTGAATTCTGTTTACTAAAGAGAAAGGCTTTTTTTGTAAACATCGATTACATATTTTTGGCTGACCCCTTTTTGAAAGAAAATATCCAAAAACATATCCGCGCTTAATTCAATTAGGCGGGAAAGTTGTAGTCTTTTAATCATCCTGGGCCGTGGCTAATACAGAGGATTCAAACATCGAATCGAACTTATTACAGACACATCATGTAAGTTTTTTAGCATCCATTATACTATATAAACTACAGTCGGTTATGCTAATGCTTATGCTAGTAGCTTTAGATACTGATGTTGATTTTGAGATAAATGTATTAATTTTTATAAGGTTTAAATTTACGTTTATGGTACTAGATTTTCATTTTAAAACCTGAGTGAAGCTACCTTTTTGGTAACATAATGCATAATTTTATAAGGATTTTTTTGGGTTCTGATTAATTCAAGTTGCTATCGACTAGCACTAGCCAATACTTCTGTGAAATTAAATATTTTTTTATTTTAACAATATCTTCATAAGCAATGATGCTTACAATGTTATAACTGTTGAATTTATAAAAACAACTTAATGATGGAAGACAATTTTCGAATTTTATCAAAAAGATACTTATTGTAAATATTAAACCATGCAGTATAATAACGTTTGAACCGTCTCAATAAAATTGTATTTTTAATAGAAATTTTAAATTTTATTAATTAGTACTGAAATAAATAAATAATATTTATTTTTTTAAATGTTGTTCGGGAAATTCCCAATTAATCTTTTTTTGTATAATATCAGGGATACTCAAAATACGGCCTCGGCTCGGGTAGAAACTCCGGCACTACATAACTACTATGATTTATATAAATTACGCATTGAAATATAAAATAATCTTCATAAGCTTTATGGTTTTTCTTTTATTTTTTCTATTCGGAAAACATTTTTATCACCTAACAATTAATACGAAACTAAATTTTTAATTGGTGTTTCAAGGAAAAAATTTTATTATGCCTATAGTGCAGCTAGAGAGGGTCCCCAGAGGAAAAAAAAGTCATAAAGTCAAAAAATTAAAAATTTACCAGTCGTCAAATGGGATTGATTGACCAAAGTTCAGGGACTCCTAAAACAACAAAGAGACAAAAAGAGAAGGTCAAGAAAGCTATATGGGACTAGAAGAAGTAGATTGACCAATGGTCAAGTAATATTGACCAGTATTGACCAGTGGTCAAGACCAAAATGTTACCCGTCTCAAGGCGTTTGGTTTGAGCCCATATATGACCTTCTTCAGTG
The DNA here is from genome assembly GCA_024610705.1 of Tetragnatha versicolor. NCBI lineage: Eukaryota > Metazoa > Arthropoda > Arachnida > Araneae > Tetragnathidae > Tetragnatha > Tetragnatha versicolor. The sequence goes on along the minus strand of JANDEH010000008.1, from coordinate 15,554,196 downwards.
CCAAAGTATAGAAGTAGCAAAAGGTTGACCGGACTGACCAATGGTCAACCAGAACCAAAAAGACATGTAAAACAATAGGGGTTACAAAATATTAATTTGAAACTCGAACATTTATTTTATAATGATTCTTAGCCTTATAGGGTAACCTTGACCAGTGGTCAAGCAACCTAAAATATTCGTAAACTACGCATCAAAATCAATGGAACCGAACAATAAAATCAAATTTGTGCAAACCAGTCGCCAGTGAAGTCGTATTTACTACATCCCAACATATTCCAACAACAATCTTCGTACCGAAACCCGACAATCTGTTAGGATGAAAGTGGTCTAAGTCCATTAAAGTCAATTTAAAGCACTTTCAGTTGAAATTTGATAAAAGTTGTTCCGCAGCAAAAATTGTATCCATGACTAGAGACAAATCCACCCCAGAAAGTAAAAATATAAGCAATCCTGATTTTTTTAGAGATGTTTTTAGAAAACCTTCAATTACACAAAACAAAATTCAGTGGACTTAGACCACTTTCATCCCAACCAGCTCATTTGACCATATAAGCCCTGTATTTAAAAGGCAACATCTGAACTGTACTAAACGTTTTTTTATTGTAAAACTTTCTTTACTAGATGCTGATGTAGATGATGATGATGAAACAGTTATGATGATCAAAGAACTGTTAGAAACAAGAATAAGACCTGTGGTACAAGAAGATGGAGGGGATATAATATACATGGTATTTATTTGTACTAAATGAACATTTTAATCTATAAGTTTTCCCTTTAAAAAGTAATTATAATAGCTAGCAAATAAGTTAATTTTGTAGTTCATTTATAATTACTGAAACAAATTTGAAAGCTTTAAATACGTTTTCATAACAAAGTTATAAAAGTAGGGAAGTTTACGCATTTCAAAATTGGTCAGTTACATACTGGAAACTTTCTCCTTGCATAATTTTTCCTCTTCTCCCTCTTCCATACTAGAGATTTCCTCTGTTTCATTCATTACTATTAATTAAGATCTATAAAAGCTTTAATCCTTCTTATACACATTCACCTTAAAAATATCCAAAATCATTGTAAATTTAGACCATCGACAAACGATGCAATTAATAGCACTTGTAGACAATTTTTCTAACTTCCACCTCTATAAATTATTTATTACAACTTATCTTTCCTCGGATGGTAGCTGAGAATTGAGATATCGTGGAAGGCATGTTATAAGGTTACACTAACTAACCACCTTCCAAGCATAGACTTCCTGGCCCTGTATAGACCCACCCTTACACAATCAATGCTATTGTAACACATCACTACTTTAAGAGTTATTTATTTATAAAGTAAGAAATTTTAAATAGTAGAGATTGTATAGATGTAGAAATGAGGAACAGCGATTTTGAAGTACAGTGTCTGTTTAGAATTATATCAAGATAGTTTTTTAATGTTGGTTATTTTTTTTTCAAAGTAATAATATAACTCAATACTTTTCCCATTAAAGTTCTTGTATGGTATATGACCTATAAAAAACAATCATCTAAAAATTTTAAACATCCATTTAATTTTCAGATTTTATTTATGTGCATTGATATGTGTATGTAATTTTGTACCTTGAGAACTAATATTAAACTGTTCTAGGGATTCGAAGATGGTATAGTGAAACTTAAAATGCAAGGAGCATGCACAAGCTGCCCCAGTTCTGTAGTCACATTAAAAAGTGGAGTTGAAAACATGTTACAATTTTACATACCTGAGGTTAAAGGAGTAATTCAGGTGAAATATTTTTGAATTCACTAATAATCATTAGTGAAATCATGTTTAAATGCATCCATTTAAATAATCCTAAATTTTACAGAATAATTTTGTTTCTATAATATGGAGAGAACATTTCATATTTTAAGCATAAAAAAGTTGAAACATTCCACATCATGTATGAGGCATTTCAACAGAAAATTGATGCAGGAAGTTTTTTTTATCTATGATATAGTTTTAAAAAAGTTTTGAGTGTTTGAAAAATGTTTGATTAAATTGTAAAGCCAATCCCTTTCTGATTTTAAAGTTACCCCTTCTGAGCAACCACCCCTCTTAATGACCAATTTTTTTCAGAATGGAAGGTGATCACTTCAATAGAACAGTTCATTTAGAATAGGCACCTGAAACAGGATCAAAAACGCTCATCACGCAACTTCAGTTACAGATTCTTTGACAGTATTTTAACTACTTCTGTTGAGGCTGCCTTGTCATTGCACAGGAAAAATTTTTTGGTGATAATTAAAATAGTAACTGCTTCTAATACATTACGCCTCAGGTGCCTACTCTAAATGAACACAGTATAAAAGAGGGTCTACAGTACATGAAATTATTACAGATTATTAAATTTATAAACAATATAAAATTAACACAAGTTTAAAAACAATGATGATAATATTGTTGAATAAAATTTTTGGAATACTAAAAGAAATGTTTATGGATGTTTTTAGAAGTTAGTTATATTATATATCACATTTATTCAATAATAATTTTAAAAATATTATTTATTTGTTATTCTTACAAATGAAAAAACATTTTTATAGGTTGCAAGTGAAGTGGATGAAATTGCTGAAAAAGAATTTCTAAAGTTGGAAGAAAAGTTAAAAACTGATAAATAACTATTTTGTGTTTGTACATAGTGTTTGTATAGCAATAAATTATGTTATAAAATTTTATGTTAAACTGTAAATGATTAAGATCTAAACTAGATAAATCAGATGATAATTATTATCATTATACTTCGTTGAATGAAACATTAGTATAATACAAAACTTTAGTACAGGAATTTTTGACTAGAATTAAGACTAACTGACCTACTTACATCCATGGGTGGATTTAAGGGGGTGCAAAATGTTGCACCCCCAACTTTGAGAAAATTCCACTTTTATAGGGGAAAATCATGTTTTCAAAGTCATCAGGGGCAGCTTGCACCCCCAAGTTCCCCAGGGTTCACCATCTAAATCCGCCCATGCTTACATCCTGTTTGTCAAAAATTGTTGATTGCTTCTGGGTTATTCCACAGGAAACTGACTGACATTTTTAAAGAAAAACAATAAGTATTTTGTAATTTTCTCCCCCCAAAAATAAATTTTTATAAAAGATTTTCCACCCAGTTTATTGCTTTCTTGTTAGTTAAATCTAATGGCGCAATTAAATTCTCAAAATATGTTTTTATTTTTGAAACATTTTAAACATGGTAACTAACTGACTGTCAGTTATCTAACAAGAAAACAATAAACTGGGTGGAAAATGTTTTTTTTAAATTTATTTTTGGAAAGTAAATTACAAAATACATATTGTTTTTCTTTAAAAACGCAAGTCAGTTAACCGTGGAATTACCCTTCTTAGTTTTATTTAAAACCAAATACAATCAGGCAACTTAAGTTAACATTTAAAAATATTTAACCCTGATTTTGATATAATTAGTATTTTAACTAAAAATTGTTTTCCAATCTGATGAGTCAAGGCAATAGAAGTTAACTTAATTTAAAGCAAAACTTTATAGCACAAGTTTAAAAGTTAGATGAAATTAAAGGAGTAAAATATAAAATCATAGTTTTCAAAGTGCTTGAAACATTGTAATCTTCTTATTGGAAAACATAAAACAAATAAATTTATTCAACTTGTATACAAAGGTATATGGATAATGGGAATGAGTATTCTCACAGGGCTCACAGTTCTTTTATCACTCAATGCTGGTCAAACACTCAGAGTCTCTGGGAAAAGTCAACTGCCCGTCTTTTAATATGGAGGTGGTGTTCTCAGATCCTTATGGTAAGTATTTATAAATGAAGATCTCACAGTTCCGCATGTTTCTGGAGGATACGAGCCGTCAGATCCTTCTGAATTTTCTCAACCTAAAAAACAAAAAGCTTACTGTAAATTTCAACTACAGTAAAAATATCAAAAGGCAAACAATCATACAAGAATAACCAGTAGATTTTGAGCTTTACTAACTTTTTTCAATTCTAAAGAACATTTCTAAATACATAGAAGTGAAAAATATAATCCTAAACAGGGTGTTAGGAAAAGATTATGCAGTTCGGCATAGAAAGCCAACTGTGAGGTTAGTAGCAAAACTTGAGAAACAGCATTTCTTTATTGTCCATGGTTTTTCTAGCAACTGTTTTCAATCTTAATAGTAAAGCTCAAATACAGAATCTATCCTGTTTCCAATCAACATAGAATTAAACTAATTTCTTAAGCTTAAGCCCTTTGTTAACATCTACAATGGATTGTGACTGCTCATCCATGGACATATCAAATAACCAAATTTAGGCAGACTCTTTTCAAAAATGGTACTGTAGTGACCAACGCTCTCTTGTCAAATAGTCAGCACTAAAACTAAAAACTTCTGTACATAAGCCAACTGAGAAGGTATGCTTTAGCTTCTCCCAAACCAATACCTTTAAATTTAATTTATAAATACACAGGGCATTATAGCAAAGATGTTATATCGTGGGATTTTTAAAAGAGGGTCTTCAGCTTGTATTATTTATAAAAAGGAATACACAATCATTTTGATTGTTTACTTTAGATAAGTAAACTATATAACAAATACATAAAAAAAGTTTTCAATAAATGTAAAAAGTTAGAAAAAAATTTTATCAACAAACCTTGTAGTTGTATTCTTTCAATTTTTTAGCCTTCTTTTTAGCAACTTCATCTATGATGTTAGAATCATCATGTTCCGATTCCATCGAAGCAAGAGTCTTCAGCTTTTTAATTCTATGTTCAAAATGTTGTAATTCTTTCTAGAATAATGTTTAAACATAATTATGGGGTAAAACTACTTTAAATTTAATAAGTTAACTCTACAAATAGATAATCCAAAATTATTTTAATCTCTGATAGATAATTGTTTTTTTTAAAAAAGACAGTAGTTCTGTTTGTATGAACCTTATAAAGTTTATAGCTGGCAGAATGGCATATCATTTTTAGGTAAAATTTTAAAGAGATAAACTAGCAATATTTATGCTACGGGCAAAGTAATAAATTGGGCATTATTAATAATGCCCGTAGTTGAAGGCATTAGTTGAAGTTGAGGTGGACAATGTGATAAGTTCGATGGCATTTATCGAAGTAGTTATCACTTTCTTTGAAATATGCTGGGATTTTATTAATAATCACATTGCGCATAGCATATATTTAGATTTAAGAGTAAAAAAATAAGTACTTTGAAAGTTGATACATGAGAATTTGTACCATTTCAAATAAATGAAATACAGTAACGGACCCTTTATCCGGGAACCCAAAATCCGGAAGGACCCGAAATCCGGCTTGCGTTTAGAATCTTTTTTTATATATTTTGAAGAATTTTTAGTGAGTAAATGCTGTTACGACGTTCAATGGTTGCGCGCGCCTTTTGCGACATCGTCTCGGTGTAGAATGGGGCGATTCGGCGCTTAAACGGCCGTTCCAAAATCGGCTGCTGCCTCGCAATCGGTTCTTGCCGTGACGACCCACGTGCTTTGCCGGAAGTTTTTTTGCTGGATCCGTTACGATCGAATGCGCCGCACCTTTTGTGACATCGTCTCGGTGCGAAATGGGACGATTCGGTGCGGGCCGACGCGGCCGAATCGTATCGTGCCCGCGCTTAAACGGCCGTTCCAAAATCGGCTGCTGCCTCGCTATCGGTTCTTGCCGCGACGACCCACGTGCTTTACCGGAAGTTTTTTTGCTGGATCCGTTACGATTGGAACGGACTATGTCGTTTCAGCGGGTATTTTCGTTTCACTAAAGCAGCTGCGTCTTTAACGACGTTTTTTCCGGGACGGACCCGAAATCCGGAAAATTCCGAAGTCCGGGATGGTGTCGGCCCCGAGCTTGCCGGATAAAGGGTCCGTTACTGTATTTCTTAGAAAAAAACATTCAGTTTGTTGTAACTATACAACCTTCCTTTATTTGCTGAATATCTAACCAAAAAAATTTACACAACCAAGTTAAATATTTGGATGAAGATAAAAATTAAAACACATGTACATTGAATTTAAAACTAAGTTATTAAACTAATATAAGATGTTTGATTAACTTCAAAAGATTTATTCCAATTTTTTAATGTCAAATTTACCTTCAAACTTTCAAGCTCTTGGATAGAAAAACTGGTATTCTTTGCAAGCTCCCACAGAACATTGACTTTAGGTTCTTCAAAATCTCCACTTCTGACATCTGGATGTATAATGCTGTTGAGGTAATCATAACCAGACTTCAGCTCTTGATGTTTTTCTTTCAGCATTTGATGAGGGTTGTCAGACTTGAACACTTTTTGCCCGACCTCTGCTTCAAGAATATGCTCTACTGTGTTTAAGTGATCATCTGAAAAGTGTGTTTAAGCACATTAACTACGATAGCTGTTTTCAAACAGAAAATTAATGATATTTTTTTAGTAGGGGAGAGTGGGACACTCCACTGTTCAGAGGCACTTTTATAGCTATGAACTCGTGCTTGTAGATACTTTTGAATAAACCTAAAATCTACTCTTCAACCTGTTTGGGAATTTTTGGTGCATCTGGGATAATTTTTACATCAGTTTTCTTGTTTTGCGTGGTGCAAAGTTAAAATTACTAGTAGTTTCAAAAGCAATTTTTCAATAAACGAAGTGTATTTATGTTATTATTATTATGTTGAGATTAAAATACATGTGGTACCCTGTTAATCTACAACTCAACTCCCTGTGAGCAGCGCTACCTAGCGGCCGGCTAACTACTTCCTGTGTGGCGCCACCTGGCGGCCGACACCACTTCTGAGAACTTAATGTGGAGGCACCAAGGCGAGCAGCCGGTGTTCTCAGTCTTGCACCACCATAGACTCTCCTGATAATTGGACCTCGAGGAGGGGGATCCTTCCTTATTGCTATCATCATAATACTAACTGTTAATTGTTCTTTGTTATCTCATATTGTATAGTCCTGTACCTTAGTATAGTAACTTTAAACCTAGAACATAGATTTGATGTCATCAAGAACTGCCTTTTCATTGATCTTGAACCCAGGAACTACATTGCCCCTAGAATCATCCGACCCCACTTACATGTACCCAATAATATTTTAGAAAAGAAAAAGACAATTTTGTGCTAAACCTAAAACAGTAATTAAGTTTAAGAATCAAATGTGACACCTTGGGACATGTTATAAAATACACCAAACCTCTTAAGAAAATTGGTTTTATTTAAAAATTAAATAACTTAAGAATGTTGTGGAATATATTTTAGAAATTGGTGCAAAAAATTTTCTGGAAGGAAAAAAATCAGTTTTACAATATATATACATAATATAACTTATAATTAAACATGGCTTTTTCTTTGGGTAATTTTTGTATTTTTCAAAATAAAATTTTTAATTTTTACACTATTATTGAAAGTGTCCCAAGGTTGGTCACCTTGGGACATTAAAAAAGGTTTTTTAAATTTGTTATTATTCCCTAAGAGATAATTGATCGGATGCTTTTTTATTAAATGCACAAAGGACTATATTTAATATATTAGCTGTGTTTGAATAAATATCATTGCATAAATAAATTAGAAAAATAATTTAGTAAAAAGTGTCCTAAGGTGCCCCACTCTCCCCTACAGCAGATAACAGTAATGTAAAAAAACTTAATATTTGGTCTCGATAGATTTTGTAGAGAAGCAGTAAAATAATTAAATAATTTAATTTGATATTCTATACCAACTAATGATAGCCTTTATGAAGGTCTTACTCAATTTCATTTTAATTCAATTCTTTCAAATAAGCACCCTTTTTTAAAATAAATAATTTAGGCTAGAGTACATTATCTGTAAAAATTCGAAACATCATGAATATTAGATTTTTGATGAATCTTTTGAAAGCAAACTTTGAACAAAACTTGGAAAAACTTTAAATATAACCTAACCTTGAGAGGGCTTTGCATGAAGTTGATTCATCATCTGGTAATACTGATCAATTTTATTTTGATGATGTTGAAATTCCTCTTTTAATGCTTGTAACTGGGATTCTAAAAACAATTAAGTTTAGTTAACATGATAATACACTTTTGGAATACAATCATTATGTCAACACAAATTTTATTAATATTTTTTTAAGTATGCACATTCATATGTTGCTTAAAATAATATACCAAAGTCTTGGTACTACTTTGTTTCCATGTTTGTAACACAATTGGGAAAATTTTGGGTTTTAATTTATTTCAATACACAAATTTTAGAGTTATACAATTTGAAATGGTTAAAAGGCGTTTTTTGTGAAAATTATGACAATTTCAGTGCAAGTGAAAAATAATTCACTGAGTTTATAAATGAATTAAGTTTAAAGGAAAATAAACAGTTCTAAAAATAATTTAAAAAACAAATTTGATCAACTATAATAAAAAAATAATTTCTTATTAACCTGAAAAACCTTGCTGTTCAGCTTTTAACCATAACTTGTTTAGTTTTTTATCACGGAAAATATTCTTCATATATACATCATTAGGCATTTCTGGAACAGTAGATTTTTGTAAGTTTGCTGAATCTTCAAGAGCTTTGTAATCTTCTTGGAGGTTATACTTTTCAAGAATGGCTGCAATTGAAATAACGGAATTATTTGACATTCATTAAAAAACCCATCCATTAGAAATTATTATTACAAGTTTATCTAACATGGTTTACCTTTGAAACTAGCCAAAATCAATCCTTCTTTTAGGCCACTCTTGTCATAACCTTCAGCTTTACTCTTTTTCCATGCTAATTCTTCTTTATCTTGAAATTTCAGATCTGTATGCAATGACTTAAGCTTTTCAGCTGGAAGTTTCTAAAGAGATAATAATTTTTTAGTCACACTTTCAGTTTTACATCAAAATACAATTGAACCAAACTACCAGTAAAGAACCTATGGAAATATTTATAGGGAACCCAGAGAATAGCTGACTCTGTAATGGTGGGACCTTTCTTGTGGCTCATTTTAATAGCGTTCAACTGCAGGTGCTGCTCCAAGTTGACAACGTATATTTTAAGCCATACAAGGCTCAATAAATCTATAAAAACATGGATAAGGACTTTTCTTTACAACAATTTTCTCATGATAAGACAGCTAGGAAAATTTAAGCTGTTGAAGTTCACTTACAGCCACAGAAGTCAATTCTTGGGGATTCAAGCAACCGAATGGGGCCTGGTCCCAATTAATTCGGATAATTGGAGTTCTACTGTATATATGTATTCTTCTTCACATAATATTTTAAAAACTTTAACAATACTTATTAGTTTCATATGGAATAGTTCAGAAACTGATGAAATAATACATTTATCACTCTTGACAAAACTTTCCTGGAAACTAAAATAATCATGACATGACATAAAACTAGCACAGTAGACCCGAAACCGGGTGAAAATACTCACATTTTGTGCTCTTTCCCAAATTAAGTTCAATTTTTGCATCCGAAAAGGTTTATCAAGTTTGTTATACTCCGGGGCATTCATCTTTGCCGAATATTTATTGCAGTCACATGAGACAAATAAAGTGAATATAATAAAAAAGATTGGCGCCATCTTAAGATTACACATCTGACAATAGAAGTACAATTACACCAGGTGAAACGGGAACAGTCACTAGACAAATATGTAGAATTCAAATTATTTGTTTACTCAAGCTGCTTTTGGTCTTTCCCTTGTTAGCAGACAACTATTTTGTCAGTTAAGGTTACGGAGTAAAGCGAATGCAACATTAAACTTTTTTTTATGAAAATCAAATAAACTTCTTAGACTATAATAAAAGCTTCCTTTTCCCTCTATTTCCTATCAGATATTACCGATATTACCCTTACTGATTTTGATTTACGTCATAAGCAGAATTTTAATCTGATTTTGTTTTCACCAATTTTTGACCCCACCTTTCGGCAACATTGTGAAACGAAGTGCATGCTGTTGTTTTGTAGTCTTCGCTGCGTGGTAGAGTCGTAAGCGTCGTTATTAGATTTATACAATTGTTGATGAGTTAAAGTTTTTTAGTTGTTGAAATATTTGTATAGTTTTTGTATATATTTTTGTATAAGCATGAATAACAACTCCCCCCAAAGAAAGAGTAGCAACACCAGGGATATTCCAGGACGAAGAGTAGTAATTAATGATGCTTCCCAGTTACCTATAGACTACTCATCTACACCTGGTGGAACTCTTTTTTCAACTACTCCTGGAGGTTAGGATTTCATTCTTTTTACAAACAATTTCACTGAAATCAGATGTATTATCACTATTAATGGTATTGTGTGATCATATTGGTCAAATATCTTTTCTGGCATATGTTTTGTTATGATCTAAGCATGTGACTTTGTTTTGTTATGCGTCAGTTGTTTACGAAAAGGGTTACGGCGCCGATATAAATACGTGATAAGAATGTATTAATTCAAGCTGTCGGGAGGTTGATAATTAGGTTCTACCCGTACTACGTTGCTGCTACTTAAAGAAAATATATCTAGTTAATGTTTCTCTTTATTGATTGCGTTGTTGAGTTAACCATTTCTTGAAACGCACTTTATTTTTTTATGTAGTTCACGAATCTTTAGATTTAAATATTGATTTTCATCGATTCGTAAATGAAATTTTTCGTATTCTGTTAATATGTATGTAGTTTCGATTTAAAATTTTGAACACTATTTGGTTGCATTAATTTTTTGTGAATCAAAATTTTGGTCAGATAAATTGTACCTACCTATAGATATATCTATGAGTAGTTTTGATTTTATATTTCAAATTGTACGTTTAAGTTCCTTATATTTTTGAAAGTTGCAATTATGGCATGTAAAGCATACCAAATTATCTATCATTAGCATATGTTATATTATTTACAATCATTTTTTTAGATTTATTTTCAGAGGATATTTTAACATATGGCAGTGCAGCTCTAGTACTTAACAGTTTTTTGTTTCGGCCACTCTAGCACCATGGCATAAGGTTTGTGTGGAAGCTGGAAGCTAACATACTAAGTTGATCAGTTAATATGTTAGCAGTTGCATCAATGTTACTTTTACTTGATGATCGATGGACAATTCCTGCATTGTTATTTTATATTTTTCATTCAATGGGTGAAGAAACAGTACATGATTTCATATCCAAAGCAATGTTCAGTGTACTCAAAAAGATGGTACTACTCTACAAAAAAATTTCAAATTGTTCAAACTAAAAATCCCTTGGTATGAGAAGGTTATTTTCGGATTATCATAATTTTGGGATGTAGTTTGAACACAATAACTTTTTCTTGAAGTCTCAATGACTTTTTCTCTTTTTCTTTAGCATGGGGCACATTTTAGATGATCAGCACCTCTTATACGAGTAATATTCATTAGATTTTTCAAAATACAGCGGTGCTACTTTTCTTGGGTTTTGTAGGGAAAATACCTTTCAGAACAAGAAATTCAAAAAAAATCTGTTAACGTTTAAGATGTTGGAGCATTCCAAAATTTGGGATTTTGCTAAGGGGCTGTTCAAATATTACATAAATCATATAATTGGCCATTTTCGACCCCCTCATAATTACATAAGAAAACTGCCCCCCTCCAAAAAAAAATTTAAGTTACTTTAATGAGGTGTAAAGAGGTAAATTGGGTGGTTTTTAAGAATGTATTTTTAATAATAAAAAAATATATTGAAGAAAAACTAACAAGATTTTAATTTATTTTACTGTTTAATTTGTTTGCCACTTCACTGTATAATTTGACAACATTAAAAATTAAATTTGTAGTTGAGAAAAATGTGCTACCTTATCTGGTAAAATTTCAAATTCTGCAATTCTACACCAACGAAAGCAATAGGTGCTCTGTCAGGGTGATAGTGTTACGTATGGATAATGTTGCTGATTGTTCGATTAACCATTCAAGGTTTTTAATACTATCTGGGTCTATTTCTATGTAAATATCTACTATACCAAGGGTTGGCAACTGGCGGACAGCACCAATCGGACCACCAAAAATGTTCAATACAAAAAAATTATTAGTATTCACACAATAGTACTAGTAATTTAAACATCGTTTGACCTCAATAATGAACTAGAAAAACAACTCTTTCTTGTAGCTGTAGCTTGCAGATTTCTCTCAAATTTTCCTATTGTGAGGGTGGCCGTCATGGGTGAATTCAGGAGGTTAGCAATGCCCCCCCAACATTTTGAGAAATTTTTAAGTGGGCTCTGGCTATACATTTTCATTTTTAGAAGCACAGCCAACTGGATAAATATGGAAATACATAGAAATTTAACCTAGTTTCCATAAATAGTTTATTTTTTTACTGATTTGTTTTTAAAAATTCCTCATATGCAATTTTTATTTCCTTTTGCTTAACAGGAATTGAATAATAAGCATAATAATTTATTTCATTTGAATTTTTCTTTGTTATTTTGATTCTTTTGTTTTCATGTTAACTCTTGTAAAATTTTGTTGCCTAGATCTGAAAAAATCTTGATATTTTTATCATTGATTTAACGGATCTATTTACAAAACTAAAATTATATGTGTTTTTTAATTTCAAAGTCATGTTCTGTTAGCTTTTGTTCAGGATTACTCTTAGAAAGGAAGCGGTTCTACAGTTGCAACGTAACTTTATTTGGTCTTCTCTTTAATTTAAAATGAGAGGAAGTGCAGATTTTTTCAGTATTTTGAAAAAATAGTGTTTAAGTTCAACAAGAGAACATCATGAGTAAAGAAGTGATTGATGGAATGTCTTGGTAAGATAAAAACTGATTCCTCTTGAAACAACTGTATGAATTGAGAAATTTAAAATTGTTTGGATTTGTAAAGGTTGGCTACAAAGCTGTCATCAGCTTTAGTCTGTAATGTACAAAAGATCAAATGTACAAAAGATTGTCTTTTAAACCCTATATGGTCATTATAGGGTATACTTGGATTTCTAAATTGTTTCTTACCTCCTTGGTTTTCAAGACCCTTTTCGCATTTTGTTTCAGTAATTTTTAAAATCATTGGTGTTTTTGTTCTCAAGAATATTTTCTGATATTCTGGCCAATTTTTAGTCTGTTATATCAAGGTAATTTCCAAGTGAAAACTGTTGTAAAAGCTTTTATTGGACTATTTTCATCATTCAACACTATTTTCGATGGACTTTTAGTAAAAGTGCATTTATTTCAGAAAAGAACATGTTAACCCATTAACGCCCAAGCAAACTTTTTATGGGGCGAATTGAATAAAAATCAGGAATCTGGTGTATTTTGCCTTTAATATGAATATTATGAACAAATTTTGTCAAAAGAGTCATTAGTTTTTTCAAAAAATGCTGATCTAAAAATAGATCACTGGGCGTTCGGAGGATATTTTTTGTCACAAAGCCAAGTGTTAGTGTAAATTCAAAAAAATACTTAAAATTATAAAATAAATACAAATATTAGTATTTCTCTTTAAAAAACACGTATTTATTCATAAATATGTGGAAAAAGAATTAAATAGTAATAAAATTAAATAATTTACCAAAAAATAAGTACACAAATAGCCTATGTTGTAAGTAATTTTAGGAGGAAAAGGGGAAATCGAACCAAGAACTTGAGATTTAGATATAAGTATGTTATAGAAAACATATGAAATGACATAAAATTGTAACTAATAAGTAAAATAAAATGCATTGGGTTAATTTTTTGATAATTTTGTAAATTGGTTTACCAAAAATTAATAACATTCATGTAATAAAATGTGCTTTTGTCTTACGTGGCAACATTCAAAATCGCTGCTTGTTTTCACTGACCTATTCAATAAACTTCTTACTCTGGCATAACGTCAATTTTAAGATTACAAAGGCTGGATAAGGGCGAATTCAAAAAATATTGTAACTCTAAATTAGAGATTTTCATAGTTCCTTGATAACCTTTAATTGTTTTATAATTTCCCTTGTGAAGTATTTCAAAACTACAGTAACGGACCCTTTATCCGGCAAGCTCGGGGCCGACATTATCCCGGACTTCGGAATTTTCCGGATTTCGGGTCCGTTCCGGAAAAAACGCCGTTAAAGACGCAGCTGCTTTAGTGAAACGAAAATACCCGCTGAAACGACATACTCCGTTCCAATCGTAACGGATCCAGCAAAAAAAATTCCGGCAAAGCACGTGGGCAAGAACCGATAGCGAGGCAGCAGCCGATTTTGGAACAGTCGTAAGCGCGGGGACGATACGATTCGGCCGCGTCGAATCGTCCCATTCCGCACCGAGACGATGTCACAAAAGGTGCGGCGCATCCAATCGTAACGGATCTAGCAAAAAAACTTTCGGCAAAGCACGTGGGTCGTCGCGGCAAGAACCGATTGCGAGGCAGCAGCCGATTTTGGAACGGCCGTTTAAGCGCGGGGACGATACGATTCGGCCGCGTCGGCCCGCGCCGAATCGTCCCATTCCGCACCGAGACGATGTCGCAAAAGGCGCGCGCAACCATTGCGCGTCGTAACAGCATTTACTCACTAAAAATTCTTCAAAATATTAAAAAAAAAAATTCTAAACACGAGCCGGATTTCGGGTCCGTCCGGATTTTGGGTTCCCGGATAAAGGGTCCGTTACTGTATTTGTGTCATATAAAATACGTTTATGTGAATAAACACCAATAATTTTATACCACTAGTTCCAATGCTGTGCTTTATTAGAAATGAATCATAATGGCTTACCCACCATTTATTCGACAGATTAAATTTTAAAATTTAATTTCCAATAATATAATTTTCAACTTCTCAAGAAAATCAATATTTTACTTCGTCTTAAACATTACTGAGTGTTCTCAGACACATTTTATCTGTTTTAGTGGAAAAAACTAAATACTCGTATTGTAAGCAACACAGAAAAAATAAAAGCCCGAACGCCCAGTGATCTATTTTTAGATCAGCAGTATTTGTACTTGATTTTTCACTAAATAAATAATTTTTGACTTAACTTTGCATTATATCCCAATAGCTACATCTATAAAGATAAAGTAAAACTGGAAAAGGATTAATTTAGTGGTATAAATTTACTTTTTTCTTAAAAAACGCAAATGAAGATGAAAAAAACTGCAGAATGAGACTCTGAGACAAACTTTAGCATATCACTGTCCCAAAATAAATGAAGCAAATATAAAAAACTCATGGTATTAGAATTGAGGGATGTTTTCTCTTGCCATACGTGCAGTTTCGTTACTGTTGAGTGAATTTAAGGACATTTTAAAGATAATTTATGACACTGTGTTTAGCGATCTAAAAATAGATCACTGGGCGCTAATGGGTTAAAGAATGCATTACTTTTGCCTGTAAACTAAAAAGTTCTGTAGCTAATTACCTAAATGTCTAAATTGTTTGCACCAGCATGATATAAGTTTTTCAATTGAAAAGTAAGGGTTTTTTTGAAGTATTTGTGGGCATGACCTCTTAACCTGGAAATTTCCATATTTTATAATTTGGTAGGTTTTGCCCATGTGTTATGTAGATTCAGATAATGAGGTATACGTTCATAAGTGATCAAACCCCCCAACCCCATGACTTCTACTTCTTCAAAAAACACACTTTTATTGACACTTATTTAAAAAAAATATTTTAAAACATAGTAGCTTTTTGTTGATATAAGCTGTTAGTTTATAATGTATTGTCTGATATAGTTTCTTTAAATGTAATTTGAATGTTCATGTCATTGCAGGAACTAGGATCATATACGAAAGGAGTTTTCTGATGCAGATGAGAAATTCTCCAGTGGCTCGCACTCCGCCAAAGAACTTGCCCAACATCCCTGGTATAACTAGTCCCGTCAACTTGAAACCAAAGGAAAATGGCACTGTAGAACGCATTGATGAAAAGCAAGGTGGGTAGTTGGTACTTAGCAGTTTGATTAAAACTATTAAAGCTCATAAGGTTTTCAAATCATTTGAATTACTTCATTTTTATTACAAGGTTTTAAAGGCACTATTATTTGAATTAAATAATTGCACACTTGAAACAAACACAATATTAAAACATTGAAATTCTAAAATCAAGAAAGTTTTTAAAACATTTAAGTACAGTAATACTCTAAACTTAATGGGTGGGATCATCATACATCAAGTGAAATCAAGGCATAATTTTTCACATAAAAGTATGAAAATCACATGAGCAGACTGAAAAAAAATTAGAAAATAAAAAAATTATATTTGATCTTAAATAATATAGAAAACCATGCAACATCCCATATTACAACAAAAACCTAATAATGTTTCATGGCCCGAAATTTCCCCAGAACACAATTTGTTTACTCCAAAATTTTCCCCCAAATGAGATTTTGACTATATTTAAAAAATAGGGTTTTTTTCCATTATTAAACTTCTTTCAGATTAAATAATTTTCACAAAATCTATAAATATAAAATTTTAAAAGTCTTAATGCCAGGGTTTCTTCATTTAAATCAGTGGTTCCCAACAGGTGGTCCGTGAGAAACTTGTTTAACTCATCCAAAAATTGTGTGGAAAATGTAAAAAAAAAGTTGCTGTTAGGAATAAAACATTGATAAAAGGTTTAAACTTTTAAGATAAAGTTGGGTATTGAGATGGACCGTACGAGGTTCAAATTTAAGTGAAGTGATCCGCAGACATATTTGAGTTGGGAACCACTGATTTAAATTGTGATTTAAATCACTTGATTTTTTTTAAGTCATTGATTTAAATCAAAAATGTTAAACTATCACAATATAAATGAAAAAAATTAGTTGCATGCTTTAAATTTTTTTGCAAAATTATTTGCATTACAATTTTTTTTAACTGGTAGAGGTCAAAAATACTCTACATAAAATTGCCTGCGATTTCAAGAACGAATTTTTACTATCAATAAAAAAAAGTTATGACGAAAAGGGTTAACAGCGTTTGGAATCAATAAATGAGACAAAAACTTAATTAAAACCTTATATTTTTATTTTTTACTTGGAATCAACTTTTTAAGATACAAGTATGTGGATCGAAAGTTTTTAAAAAATTTTAGTCTTGTTTTCCTAACGAATATTTTCTTATACAAATATAGAGAACAGAGCTTTATTCTGTGTACATGACTGTTAATAAGTAGCTTATTTAATTTTATTTTTTATCACTAATTACTTCTAGGACAGGCCTCTCCCTGGAGAGATGGCAGTGAACTGCTTCCCTTAATTAATTCAATTAATTAATAACTAATGCATAAAATAGATCAAAATTGGGTTATTAAGTAATGCTTAACTATTATATTGCATTGAAATTACTATATCATTTTCACCAGTTTCAGGAAGTTCTGAACTAGTTATTCATTTAAATAAAAAAATCTGCAACCCTGCTTTATCAGGGGCATAGCCAGAGGGGGGGATTTGGGGATATATCCCCCCAAAACTCTGGAAATTTCCTTTTTGACCATAGAAAACCACTAAAAATACCCCATATCCCCTCCCGAAATATCAACATCCCCCTCTGAAGTTTTTTCTGGCTACGCCACTGTGCTTTATTCTGTCTTTTTCAGTCTTTCTTACACGCGTATAATCTGAGATCAAAAGTGCCTCTTAATTTAAAATACCAAAACATTGTCATTTATCTCAAATTTGAGCTACTTGTAAATTTCTCTTTTATTTACTCAACTTTTTAGTAAAGGACATCAATGTGATTAAACAAGAACGCAAGAGATTGAAAATTACTCATCCTATCACGGATTCATTATTTTTCCTGCATGCCAATCGAAAAGCAAAGAAAATCCCAATTTTAGGTATTAGCCTTGGAAACTAGGTTTTTTACGGCAGATCCATAGTTTTCTTGCTCTACGTATACGAAACCCGGCAGTTTTCACTTGATTTTCGTTGAATGTGGAGGCTATGAGGCAGTCACTACCCTAATAATTTGTTTTTCAGCTAAAGATGGTTAGATTTTTTTTCCATCTTTGGCAAGAATTTCCCCCGAACATCGTTCAGGCGTTCGGACATATTCTGCACCCCTATACTGTACTCTTTCACTTTGTTTGACAAACTGGATCGCATTGCATGAATGAAAAAATACATAAACCTGTTTTTGTGCGATTTTTTATTTGTATTTGTGTGGTCTTTTATCTGCAATTTTTTGTGCAGTATATAAAAATTACAGTAAAACATACTGCACAAATGAAAAATCGCTCCAAAAAGGACCGCAAACACGGGTTTGAGTGTAATATCTTACCTTTATAAAGAGAAAATTATATGCAAGTTCAAATTTGTGCCTCTCAGTTTCTCAAAATTCACAAGCAACATTTTGTTTCTTTTCAGAGCATCATGAGGATGTTTTGTTCTCGATGGACGTGTGAAACTTACACTAGATCATCTTGAAACTTAAAAGCTTGAACCTTGGGTTGACCGTGCCATCAACGTTATTTTTTTTCCTTTTTGATTTAAGCACTCTATCTCTCTGTTGAATTTATTATATGTTGGAAGTCGCCAATGTGTGATTAACCACATTTGTTATAATTTTGATTTGTCATACAAACATTTAGTTGTATGTCTCTTTGTTTTGCCCGGTAAGATTTCAATTAATTTTGTTACTCTCAATTTGTTACCAGTCACTTTTGACTGTGTTAAAAGATGTGTTCAGTGCAAAAAAAAGCCATATTGAGTTTATAACTGATGTTACGACATACTTACTTTGTGAGTTTATTTGTTCTTGTTGCATGGCCAAGGTTAGCAAAAATAACTACTGCTTTTTAATAAAAGTTATTATTTTATGGCTGATGTATTATTTCTTTATGTCCACACTTAATTCAAACAAGTAATACTTGTTAGTCTGAACCCAAACTGGAGATTAAAAAAATGGAAAGACTAGTTATATGGTCATATTCTGAATGAAAAAACACATAGAAGAAACGGTAAGAATGTTACCGAAACAGTGAAAAATATTTGGTATTCAGATTTGCGATAGTAGAATCTATGCGGATTGCTTTTATTCTTTTTGTGGTCAGTTAAATGGTTTCACAAACACTAGAACTGCTACTTATTATCAAAAAGTTTTCATTTATTAATATAGTATTACAAAAGTAAGACATCCTGTATAGCAGCATTTCAAATTATCAAAATTAGTCAGCTAAATCTCTCGTTTTGAGGAGACAGGTATTTGTCTGCGCTCGCTTGGCGGAGGGAAGCGGGGAGATCCAAGTTCGGGTAGGGGTGCGAGAAATCAAGGTTGCTGGCTTGGCTACTTAGCACCCCATTGGCAAAGGAGAGGGAAGGGAGGTGGAGTAGTTCTTGGCGAGAAGTAACCAGTTTGGCGCTCTCTCTCCCTACCTATCCAACCCCAGGGAGAGAATGGCCTTTCCCGTTTGGGTTTACCATTCGTGCCAAGCGAGGACAGACAAATTTTAAGAAAAGGCAGCTTTGGGGTGTTCTTCATTCTAAAGATGGCCCTTAGTCCCATTTTTACATTATACCTTTGAGGTCAAATGTAGCTTTTTCTTTAGAACATCGAAAAGGTAGGAATTGGCTTTTAGCCATTTGAGTTTGGAAGTCAGGAGGAGAGGGTTGTTATTTGCTTATTTTTTACTAACAAAGAGGAAGGAGATATGTATTTTCCCTTAGTCTTTTTTTTACATTTGGTTGTCTTTTTTTCAAACATTTAAATTCGTTTTTTTAATATTAGTTTATAGCAGCGGTTCCCAAAGTGGTCCATATGGACCCCCAGTGGTCCACAGCAACTTCCAGGGGGTCCACGGGCATGAAAATGAAAATTGGGGGTCCACAGTGTCTTCTAGGGGGTCCACAGCAACAATTTCCTTATTCATTCATTTCAAAAATTTTTCAGCGCTGTGGTCAACCTTTTTTACAAAGCAAGATTCAGGTAGGATATTACAGAACGGGAGATTTGAGGTTAAACCTCACGTCGTTGAAACCTAATGTTTAAGTACCAGGTTAATCCCTCCCATTAAATGTTATGTTAAAAATTATGTTGGAATATTCCAGTTTTCCCATACTAGTGTTTTATAGTATCTTCATATAATTCCAATTTACTGCAAATCATTTTTAGAAATAATTATTCAACGATTTAAAATGCATCGTGGATTTTTATTACTTGTTTCTAGAAATAACATTTTATAAGGAGGGTTTTTATGAACAAAGGGTGCTTAGGCAATACATTTTTACATTTTAAAACCATTGACTAATATTTTTTTTATATTTTATGATCAATCGAGTTCCAGTTCTTTGATAAATGTTCAAGAATTAAATTTTATTTTAAATAAAAAATTAAAACTAACACTATGATTTGAATTTTTTTAAATTTAGCCTTAGCCATTGGTGGTCATTTTATCTTGCATAACGGGTTAAACGTCAATAATAAGGCGTGTTTTCAAGATTTGAACCCAGCTTATCCTAAAGTACCTAAATTTTAAAATTGAAATATAAATTTGTTCATATTTTAATGTTGATAATTGCTTTTTACAATTGAATATTTTCATTACGGTTCTCATTTGGTGAAACTTAACTATGATTATATTTTCTGCTATGGAAAACTCGTGAAGTTATTTTCAAAATTTATGAATGCTGTTCAACATCATATGTAAATGCAAATTATTTTTAATGTACGTATAAAAACAACACATATTTTTTATTGTACCACATATTTTTTTTTAAATTTCATAAATTAAAACTAAATTTCTGTGATGTATAATTTGAACTCTTTTCATAGTTGAACTTAATTAAATATTGTTTGGTAAATGCCATAACTTTTACGATTAGGTGAATTAAAAACTTACTCATAAGCCATTAACTTGGACAAGCTTGCGACCAAAACTTATTGTTAAAATTAAAAGTTTATATGGTACTTACGTATTATCCCGTCGACCGTTCCGTGACTGTCAATTTCAGCGGCACAGCCATAGAAAAGTCAATGGGTTGTTTACCGTTTTCGGATTCAGCGGTACGGTCGACGGGATAATACGTAAGAACCGTTTATATTTGTTTTTATTTCAAACTTTTTAAATGTTTGATTGTAATAATTTCCATAAAATATTGTGCAACCATATGAATGGCACAAAATAAAAAATTATATTTTTAAGAAATAATCAATGCACGAAAAAACACTCGAAAAAAAATTGCAAATGTTATGCGTGGTTTAGAAAAATAAGTAAAAAAACATCAGATTTTTAGCTACTTTTTGAACGGTCTCTTAGACAGGGGGTCCACGGGGAACGAAAAATGTCGTCAGGGGGTCCATGGACCAAAAAAGTTTGGGAACCCCTGGTTTATAGTAAAAAGAAATTGAGGTTCCTTGCAGAAACCACAAGTTAACTCCAATATAAAAAGCTGTTGGAGTTATTGCTACAAGCCTGAATTTTAAGTTTGCCAATTCTTACTTATTATTCATAATTGAGTACTCACCCTGATAACAGTTCATATGATTGATTAATTCATTAGGGGACATCCATAAATTACGTGAGGTGTTTTTTCCAAAATCTGGACCCCCCTCCCCCCTTGGTGAGGTTTTGCTGGACCCCCCCCCCCCTCCCCCAAGTGAGATTTACCTATAACTTTTTAAAAATAATTTGCAATATCTTATCTGTGTGTATTCCTTTCTCATACTTAATAAAAAGAAAATCGTATAATTTCTAACTTAAAAAGTTGACGTGAGATTTTAATCGACCCCCCCTCCCCCCCCCCCTTTTTGACCTCACGTAATTTATGGATGTCCCCTTATTTGAGTGCCAAGGGGGAACTTTTCGCAATCCTCAACTCAAGAACTTTCAGCTCTTATAAGAAAAGGAAATACAAAATCATAAAAATTTCAGTAGGAAGTTTGAATTCTCCCCATTGAAGACATCATTTGTAATGAGGAAGTTGCATGATTTTTTTTTATTTTTTTAATCGATTCTTCTTGCAAAAATAAGCAACTACCCAGAATTTGAGGCCGATCGAGAAAGTTTTTGATAGCAAAAATTAACAAAAATCCCCTTTTTAAAAGCGAGCGAAAACGCCAAGAGTTTGGATGTGACGTCATCTTATACTAGGCATTGTTGAAAAGCAATGGAGTTGATGGTATTGTTGCTGACGTCATCTTATAGTTTAAACAATAAACATTTTCAGTCACGTGTTTTTTTCTCGACTTTTAAATTAAAATATTTAATTACCTGTACATTTTTTTTGAAAAACTGACTAGATATTTCATTTTACCATACAAAAACCATACGGAACACTTGTTTTTGAAAGTCTGACATATGCAACTTCCTTAAGCTACCTCACCAAGGAGACTGCTTCCCAGTAAAAATATTTTGTATGAATAAAATTATATTTTTCTGGCATTTGTGGTTCGATAATTTTTTGAATACCCTTCGTATGTGAAAGGTAAGGGGATCGATCCCAGGGTGTACGACGTAATCATACACTTATCCCCTATAATTGAAGACATTGTTTAGTTTTTAACTTCTAGACCTCAAATTAATATAAAAATAATTAATGTATTGATTTTTAAATTGCAATCAATATAAAGGGGTGTGAGATGAAACGTCCTCCTGTATGCTAGGCACAAAATATACTCTGCGATAAGCTCATGCTGATACAACCTAAAAATCAGTTTCATTACCAAACAACATTTTTGCTTTTGATTAAAAATTTGAATTTAATACTAACACTAAAATTTGGGAAAATAGATTCTTCAGGGCCACATACCTAGGGGTAAACACTCTGTATAATGTAAAACCGGTGGAAAATTTATGCTTAATTAATTCATTCAGTAAATTGTAATTCGCGGAATGTATAGGACACTAACTTCCAAACAAGTAACGACAGGTATTATTTTAGTATCATTCTATCAGAATCTTTTAAAATAACATAAATTCTACTAAGGGGACATCCATAAATTAGGGGTGTTTTTTCCAAAATCTGGACCCCCCGTCCCCCTTGGTGAGATTTTGCTGGACCCCCCCTCCCCCCACGTGAGATTTACCTTTACCTACAACCTTTAAAAATAATTTTCTGTCCTATTCGTTTGCATTTTGTGCTTCGTAGCACCTAAAACTTTTCCATTATAAATGATGTGGGGGAATTATTCCGCCTAAAAATCACCACAGTATTTTATCTGTGGGTATTATTCCTTTCTCATACTTAAAAAGTTGACGTGTGATTTTTATCGACCCCCCCTTGGTGAGATTTTTCCAAACCCCTCCCCCCCTTTTTGACCTCACGTAATTTATGGATGTCCCCTAAGAACATAAATTTTTCAAAAACTTAAATTTAAAAATATTTTACGATTTATAGATAGGCTATGAGATATTTTTCAGACGCTTGATACATTATTTCTTTATTTTGATGCAGAAAAATTTTATATTTTTTCAGTAAAAATTAAAGAAGTTCATATTTAAAATTATAATCAAATATTTTAAAATTAAAAAAATAATTAATTTTACTATAGTCATTCTCCTCAAATCTTGCCAAGGTGAAATGATATCGTTGTTTCAGATTGATTTTACAGAGGGGTCGGCCAGTAATTTCACGTGGGTTGCAAACAAAAATAGTTATTTAATTACTTTTAATTTTCACGAACATTTTTACATTATTGTAATTTAAGTAGCGTACGCTTATCTCCTTAATTAAATTGTTACTTAAAACACACAACTAACTGAATATGACAGAAACACTAATTAAAAAATCAAATTTATTTATAAAATATTTAAAAGGGAAGTTTGAAGGGATAAGGCTATCGGTATAGATATCGTTTGAGGGATCGCCCAAACGAGTGGGTGTCATCAGCAAGAGCAGAGACGTGCCAACAGGGGGGCAGGGTTTTTTTTCTTCCCCTCAGTTTTGAGAGTGAGGGGGCGAACCATAGACTTCAGGCCTGTAGCCAGGAATTTCCCTTTGGTGGGGCGCCCACTTTTTCAGGAGGGGGCAAGGGGGTTTTCAGGAGGTATCATAGGCGTAGGTTCAACTGTTTGACCAGGGGACAAAACCCATAAGACCCTCAGGCCTAAGGAGCTGTTACAAGACTTTTGTTTCAGGAGGAGTTAGGTCCTAAATTTTTCTAGTTTTACCTTTTCAGTTCTCTTAAGTTTTCCTTTTTTAAAGTTAAAAAAACTTTGAAGCTTAAAGTAGGTTTAGCCCATTTTTAGATCCTTATACTACATGCACACATGAGAAAGTTAAACTAGGTGAACTTAAGCGAGAACTTCAGATATTTTAACGTAAACTTTCTTATTTTTATGCGTTCACACTGCAGCTTCTTTTAAACTGTCTTAAATAGTTTTATCGATGGTGAAAGAGTCCTCCAGCTAGCTGCCATGTTTACCCACAGCTCAAATGATGACTGTCAACCATAGAGATATAATAACTAATATTATTATAATTAGATCATAAAGTAATAGTTATCAGTAGATAATTATTTTAGGATCTAATAATAATAAAATTAATGATTATATCGCTATGGTTGTTAGTCATCATATAAGCTGTGGGTAAACATGGCGACTGGATTTTGATTGTACAGTATTCCCTCGTTATTCGCGGTAATTACGTTCCAAAACACACCGCGAAATCCGCGAATAACGAACCCTGTTTTAAAACGCGCATATATGATAATAAAACAAATATAATGGTTCGATTCCTTCATTTATTACATAAAACTAATAAAACTGGTTCATATAAAAGTAGTATTAACTGTAAATTACTGTAAATATTTTTTTAATAACTGTAAATAACTTGTAGTAAATACCAAAAGGGTTACTAGTTAGAAAATTTGCTTAGTAGAAGTCGCATTTTTCAAAATGGTTTTACATAATAAATATCGGAAACGAACAATTATATCTTTATCGCTAAATATGCAAGTTTCATTGATAAAAAACTTTGAGATCGAAATCCGCAAATATGCGGGGGTAACATTGCTCAACCGCGAACATTGAACATTGCTGAACTACGAATACTGAACAGCGAATATGCGAGGGCCCACTGTATTGATATTTCGGGAGGGGATATGGGCGAATTTTAGCGTTTTTCTATGATCTAAAAAAGATATTTACATGGTTTCTCCCTCTGGCTACTCCCCTGCATGACGTCATACGTCCAATTTGAAGACGTCATTTCGACGTGAATTGGACGTCATATGTGACGTGATTTTATGACGTTTTTTATACGAGGTTAAACGACGTGATTTTCATGACGTGAATTACACTGTTCTACAAATTCGACCTTCAAAATTTTTTCCTTGATTAAAATAGTCAATTCTTATAGATTTTGGGTCGCTGAATACGAAAATCACCATTAAAATTCTCAATTGACTCAGGATTTTCGGGGAACAGCCCCTCCCCCTTTTTACGTTTTTCGACGACCTTATAACTTTAAACTCGATTTTCTGGGTCAAAAAGCATTATTTTAGTCTTCAAATTGCTCCCCAGTTAACAAGAAATGTTCAAATTAATAAAATATGACAAATTTATAACAAATGGATAGGGTTAAGGGGTAATTACCCCCCTAAAAATACAAAAAAATAGCTAAAAATTAAAGAGGTTTCTATACGCTATTTTTTCCTCTTATTTTTTACGCAAATCCCGTTTGAAGGGTCCTAACCCTTCCCCAAGGACCCAAATTTGATGCAATATGCAGCAATAATTTTTACTAAAAGCGGTTGAGGTGTTAGCCTCCCAGAAGTCCCCGCGGAAGAGTTCGGAAGACTTCCAGAATCGCGAAGGCACTCGCGAGTTCAGGAATTAATATCGATGATTTTGAAAAGATTACAAATGACGTTTTTCTTATATTTTGGGTGTATCCTAAGTAGAAACTCTTCAGTTCTTTAAAAACTGACCGGTTTTCGGGAGTGAGGATTCCATGTTTCAAGATGTTAATAGATGCACGGCTGTGGATAACAATTAGGGGGCATCCCCTTAAAAACTGAGGGTGATGGAGGAAAATGGGTGTCATATTTGAATTCAGCAGATCATTTTACACAAGAATCAGCTGAAATTCAGTAAGTGGCTTCAAATTTTTTTTTGTACAGCACAGTTAAACTCTAAGTGTGGCATTGAACCCTTCCGTGGGTGCTCTGGGGGCGCTCTCACCTCAACCGCTTTTAGCAAAAATCATTGCTGCATATTGCCATCAAATTTGGGTCCTTGGGGAAGGGTTAGGACCCTTCAAACGTGAATTGCGTATAAAATAAGAGGAAAAAATAGCGTATAAAAACCTCTATAATTTTTAGCTAATTTTTTGCATTCTTAGGGGGTTAACTACCCCATAAACCTATCCATTTGTTATAAATTTATCATATTTTATTAATTTGAAAATTTCTTGTCCCCTGGGGGGCAATTTGAAGATTAAAGTAATGCTTTTTGCCCCTGAAAATCGAGTTCAAAGTTATAAAGTCGTTAAAAAACGTGAAAAGGGGGAGGGGCTGTTCCCCGAAAATCCTGAGTCAATTGAGAATTTTAATGGTGATTTTCGTATTCAGCGACCCAAAATCTATAAGAAATGACTATTTTCATCAAGGAAATTTTTTCAGTGTAGAACAGTGTTATTAGCGATTGACTAAATGTGTCATTTTTTAAAGTACTGGCTGTTTATAAATAATGCGTAAAATTGCCAACTTTATTCAAATGATCAATTTTATAGATATATATTGTCTAATCATTGGATCAAGTTAGCATATTTAATCATTATTTTTAATAACCAGTACCTAGAATATTATATAATTATATTCAATCACGAATAAATACTGTTTCTTAAATCTATAATGAATTTCTTATGTATATAACAGATTTTTCTTATTACTGTGAACCATTTTTCTTCTCTAAAGACATACAACACCATACATAGAGCAATTCTATATTCAAAATTATTTTTGTTTTTCTACAAAAATAAAGAACCACCTATAAACCATCTTTAACACTAAATACTTATTCAAAAATATAAATTATTCGAAAAAGGAAAAAGATTGTTTTTTTTCTTAGGTGAAAAGATTGGAAGAAGCATTAGAAAGATTTTCGGTACTTACGTATTACAAAAACACAAATACTAAAACAAGAACAGTTTATTGACCAGATATTTACACAAATTTTACAAATAGGGTTTCTAGTGTCCCAGAAATCAGTTGAAGCGATATATACTAAAATATAACACAAATCAAAAATACAACTGATGTACAACAATAAAATGATACAACTGAGGTACAATTTTTAGAGATTTCTGGCGTGTAACATATTAGAAACTACGGCATTACCTTATTCTTAAAAAGTAATCAAATAACGAGAAGGAAATTACTTGTATTCCTTGATTTCAGAGTGTGATCGGGTAAATCCCTACTGTTTAGTTTAGACTTGATGCAAAGTTTGAATGGCCGTCGGGATTTGTTGTTTGTTGATACATGTTCCAGAGACCCGCTAGGTGGCATTGCGATAGAAATCAATTTAAGTCAGTTTGGGAAACTCGTTTTGGGTTAGCATGGTATTATTGCGCTCAACTAATTTAAATCTAAGACAGTCTGTTCACACATGTTCGACTTAAGTTAAAGAGCACTTAACCTAGCTCAACTTTTCCTGTGTGAACGTTGCCGTTTAAGGTTAAGGTAGTTTTATTTTGGTAAATCTGTTTAAATCTAAGAGAGTCCGTTCACACTTTCTCGACTTAAGCAAGGTTAGCACTTAAACTAAATTAATTTTTCATGTGTGCATGTAGTATTAGGGTTAAAGTATAGAAGGAAGTGCTCCATGTAAGCTCCAGAATTGAAAAGGAAAACTCGAAAATTGAGTTGGATCACTCCTTGTTAATCTTTAAGATGACATAATTTTATAAAGGGTGTCAACCTAACCTCCATTTTCAGTCAGTGCTAGGGTATATAGAAGTTTATTTCGGTAGGGGCCTAAAAATATTAGTCAGCCCCTCCCATGCATATTTAATAGATTTAATGTAGTTTGTTATACATTTTGGGGTTGAATTTTCATATAAGAGAACTTCATTAATTCGTGTGATCTGTTCTTATATTAATATAAGAACAGTTTTTTTTGTAATAATGGGGGATTCAAGTATGAAAAGGGAGTCTGGGGGTCCTCCAGCAGAAAATTTTTGGAAACTTAACCCTATAAAAATAGGGTTTTAAACTGCTTTTGATACTTGTAGACCAAAATTAGGACATATATTTTAAAGTGGAATTTTGATTTTGGTGAACTTGTAATTAAAAAAATTGTGAATTATAAAGATTCAAATACAAATCGGGGGTATGGGGGCCCTCCCCCAGAAAAATTTTGAAAATTTGACCCTAAAAAACTTGTTTTTAACTTAGCTAGAAGGAAATAAAGAAATGGCCAGCTGCCCCTCCCTGCCCCATATGGCTGTGCTTGAGGATAAAATTTGTGAAAATTTTCTAAGGGGGGCTAATGAAGATGCCAGGGGGGCTCAGCCCCCCCGTAGCTACGGGCCTGATAGGAGGTGAAGGGGTCACCTTAAGTAAGGAGGTGAGGGGGACGAGGAATATTAGTGTAATCTGTATTCTGTAATGAGTAATTTAAACTTTTGCGAAAGGCACGCATTCATTCATACATGTGATTCTACCACCAATTGGCGGAAAGTAGAAGCCGAAGCTTGCCCCCTTAGGGTCCTCTACCTAAATTTGATCCGCCCTTGATTTATCATCCATCCCATCTGCCATCGCATATCTGCTTAATTTTTCCGTTTTATTCAGAAAATCGGAGTACTTGGCAGCTATGTGATATTAATTTTAATTTAATTGTATTTAAATATGCTTTCAAAAATAAAAAGCAGTTACACCAAAAAAATAAATATTATGTTTTTAATTTGGGTATAAACCTAGGAATTTAAATTCATTTTTAATGAAATGGTCCGCCCGTGGCCCGGTACCATTTGATCCACGGACCGGCACCTGTCCGCGGACCGGGGGTTCCTAGAACATTACGAAGTCACAAAAAACTATCTTTCCTGTCTTTCCCTATTCATTTTGGCTCCAATAGATAGTATATGAGTTTTTAGACCCCCTAAGAGAATTCTAGGGTATAATTTCAACCCCCCCTAGGTTTCGGAAAAAAGAGAAAAATATATATATGTTTTACAATTTTTTTTGACTGTTAATGTGTTAAAGTTGGTTCAAATAAATTATTAAAAGTTTAATTAGGTAGAAGATTAATGATAAAGGGGATTAACCTTTCGTTATAGCCCCTATAATCTAAGCGAAAGAAGCGCGACTGTAAGAGGTTTTGCCAAATAAGGCTTTAATATCCATTAAAGTGATAAAAAGGTCTAATATAAAAATTTTTTTAGCAAAAACCTATAGAGAGATGACATTTGGCCATTTTTGTCTATGATATTATAATAATAGCACCCTTTAAATTTTAAGAAACCCTATTTCTACCAAAGTTGCTCGTTTTCAGCTAATTAACCTAAAAGTATGATATTAGAAAAATGTATAAATTGATTTATTTTTAACCTCAGGGGTTTCATTTGCCTACCATTCGAAGAAAATTAATTTTTAATAGGTATGAAAAGGTTTCATTACATATGTTTGATCTATACTTAATATTTTATTCTTTAGTCGCCAATTATATTCACACCTGTGTTGAAGGAGACGAAAATAGCGCGTAAAATTGGAAATATTCAAAATATTTTCATATATTCAGTAAAAGTTATTGTTTCCCATGATAAATATTTGATATAGATTGGAAACAAGATTTCTCTGAAAAATACTATGGTTGAGAAACTCCAACAGTATATCACTTTTAAGCTTCCACTGCATTACTGTAAGTAACATCTAAGTTACTAGGGGGCTCTGCCCCCTGCTCGCTATCGCTCACCAACCCCCGGAACTGCTTCGCAGTTCTTTGAAGATCGCTTCGCGATCTTAGCGAGCAGAGCTCGCTTGTTTCATCTCAATTATTCAGTAAAACCTGGAACTTGTCTGCTAAGTAAATGATCATTTAAAAGCGAAACTTTTTATCTCTCTAACTTATCAATAACTTAATGCGGACCATTACTACAAAAATATCAAAATAAAACTGTTACTAAAATATTCCTTTTTAGTTTACCAATAATTTAACCGAAATGTTTTCAAAAATATCCAGCAAGTCTACTAATTATCATCAACCATCTTAAAGAAAAAAATGCCATTAAAAAACTTTTAAATTTATAAAATGCACGTGTGTATCTAGTGAATCATTGGGAATAAGAAATCAGACTCATAAAAGTAATCGCATGTTTCCCTAGTGATCGACCAGAAAGAGAAGAAAAAAATTGAAACTTGGTATCTTAATAATTCTAAAACTAATTCGAATTTTTTGAAAAACGAAACGCCAATCTTTCTATGAAAAATAATTGTATGCGTGTTTAAAATATCATAGTTCTACTGTGATTAGTTTTTATATTATAATGAAAAAGCTGAAAAAGGGGTAAAAAATTTCGAAACTTTAGAATTTAATAACTCCAAAAATAATTCAAAATTCGAAAAAAGGGCGACGTGGTGCAAAACTTCATACCTAAGAGTATGTGTCTGCAAAAAATCATGTTTCTGTTGTAAATAGATTTTGCTGGGGGCGAACTCGCAGCCGAAAAAAATAATTTTCGACTTTGACATTAAATAACTTCAGAACTAATTATCTAATTAATTAGGTTTGGAAACTGAAATGACCCTCATACATTTGTCTACCAATGGTCAAAATTTCATAATATTCCTTCAAATAGTTTTTGCATAGTGAGAGTTAATAGTGTTCAAAAATAAAATTTTCAAAATCAGCGGCGGCGTGACGGTGACGGCGGCGACGGTCACTGTTACTTTTTTTAAATATTGAGAGATAGTCCTAATCGTAAAAATTGATAAGCTTAGCAGGGGTTGATCCAGACAAAAATTGGGACCCTTTTGTTTCCCCTTCACAAAAAATTCCCCTTAAAATCTGCTCCTTCACAAAAATAAATTCATAAAAACGCCCCTTTCATGAAATTCAAATAGAAAACATTCACAAAATATTTGAATTTTTTATGATTTTCTTGGTTTGTGAGTCAATTTTACTTTTACGCACTCATCTGCTAACTATCACTGCTTCAATTTTTCACGAAAACAATTTCATTTTGAGACTATTTTTTTGAAAATTACTTTTTTAAAGAAAATTGATTTTCTTTATTCACACTACGCATTTAAGTAGAAATATGAAAACATGTGTGATGTACAGAAAGAAAACTTTTGATGATAATTTATGTACTAAATTATGTTATGCGTTTAAAAGTGAATTTTCTGGAACGATAGGCAAATGAAAACTGAAGTATACAGGGTGTCCCATAAATAATGGGTCACACTTCTAGGGTGAATAGTAGACACCTAGACGAGTCAGAATCACATATAGGGTTTGGGGGTCCCAGACCAAATCCCAAGGAGTTAAAAATGGAGCGACACCCTAAAACAATTATTGAAAAATTCAATTTGTAGAAGAACTACTATTGGTAAAAATTTAATCATGGTCTCAAATTTTGTGGTTTAATATGATTTTTAAAATTATGCTGAAAGGTTTCACTTTAAAATTTTTTTCTACGAAAAAAAGTCAAAAAACCACAAAAAAATGTGAAAAATATGCCAAACTTTATTTTGTATTTGGAAATCCTTTCTTTTGATTTGATAATCTGAAAGATCATATTTTAAAACCCTTAAGTCCAAAGTTTCACGTAAATACCATCAATATTAAACGCTTGAGATACTGTTAAAGTTTGTTTTTTGAGTGCGAAAACAGCTCCAGAAAACGAACGTTCAGGGAGAATCTACGAGTTACGGATAGATAATCGCTAACTTTCTTTTCTCTCCCAGTTTGGCGAAACATACCAAGCTCCTACAGATCGCCAAGACAGCTTGGGCGATTTGTTGTTGGTGAAAGTTGGCGAGGAATCTCGTATTGCAAATAATGGCGAGAAATTTAGCGAGCATCAATCCGTAATTCGTAGATTTTCCCTCAACGTTTCTTTTCTGGATCTGTTTTCGCAAGCAAAAATTAAACTTTAATTAGATCTCAAGCGTTTAATATTGATGGTATTTACGTGAAACTTTGGACTTAAGGGTTTTCAACTATGATCTTTCAGATTATCAAATCAAAAGAAAGGATTTCTAAATACAAAATAAAGTTTTGGCAGATTTTTCACATATTTTTGTGGTTTTTGACTTTATTTCGTAGTAAAAAAAATTTTAAAATGAAAACTTTTACAATGATTTTAAAGATCATGTTAAACCACAAAATTTGAGACCATGATTAAGTTTTTCCCAATAGTAGTTCTTCTACAGATTGAATTTTTCAATAATTGTTTTGTGGTGTCGCTCCATTTTTAACTCCCTGGGATTTGGTCTGGGACCCCCGATTCCTATGTGATTCTGACTCGTCTAGGTGTCTACTATCCCCTCTAGAAGTGTGGCCCACTATTTATGGGACACCCTGTATATTACAAATAAATTGATTTTATACATTTTTCTAAGATCATACTTTCAGTTTAATTAGCTGGAAGCGAGTAACTTGGGTAGAAAAGTTTTTTAAAAATTAGAGTCCAGAAGGGCGCTATTATTATAATTTTATAACACATATAAATAATCTCAAACATCATTTTTAACACCAAATGATATCTTTCTAGATGTTTTTATGAAAAAATTTGTAATTAAGCTATTTTTATCACTTTAATGGGTTTTAGCAAAACCTCTCACATTTGCGCTTCTTATGCTTAGATTATAGGGGTTATAACGAAAGGTTAATCCCCTTTATCATTAATCTTCTACCTAATTTAAACTTTTAATAATGTATTTGAACCAACTTTAACACATTAAGAGTAAAAAAAATTTGTAAAATATATATATTTTTTCTCTTTTTTCCGAAACCTAAGGGGGTTGAAATTATACCCTAGAATTCTCTTAGGGGGTCTTAAAACTCATATACTATCTTTTGGAGCCAAAATGAATAGGGAAAGACAGGAAAGATAGTTTTTTGTGACTTCGTAATGTTCTAGGGTTCTTGCAAGGAAATTCGCTTTCGAGGACCTTCACTATGAAAATGCTAAATAGCGCCCGATCCGTTTGAGAAAATAAAAGCTGACTATATCAAAGTTGAAGTGTATAAAATTACCTATTAAATGCCACCCTAACCGGGTTTCTGGGACAAACGGTTCTAGTTTTATGGGGCGAAAACTACCAATTTTTGTTAAAAATCGCTGTTTTTCTGAACTTTGACCTGGATGAGGCACGGGTTAATATTATCAGATTGAGCTGAAACTTGGCCAATCTCATTTTTAGCCTATTGGCACATTTTAGGGGGGTGAGACCTAAGGATTTCTAAAGTTGATTTTTTGTAACCACCCTAATGGTGCCCAACCTCGCCCTCACCAGACTCCCGCCCACCCAGGGGTCTCGAGGGCTCCTGCGTGCTTGGGGGATTAGCCTTATACTTTCCTAAAAAAGTTCCAGTTGTTTCAGTCTTGTAATTTTTAATAGCTTCGACACAGCATTAAACAAAATAACTACAACCGAAAAAAATACAAAAAATTGTCAATTTAGCTTAATTTTTAAAAAATCTATGGTTTAGAACAAATAATTGATGCGAAACTTAAAGAACGAACTAAATTACGCATTTTAAAACTGGAACGAACATTTTAAACCAATTAGTTCGCCTGTTATAGCTGTTTTTATGAACTATGGAAAAATCCAATATGGCCGACTTCTGCAAAATGGCGGAAAACCCGTCACCAGATTTTTTGGGATTTTCAGGTGAGGCATCCTCAGACCCCCCTGTAATACATCCCAGGGGGTCTCTTCTTGTATTTCTAAATGTTTACCTGAAACCCTACTTTGAATCATTTTTGACTCAATATCTACTGAGAGCTCTTAAACACCCAAGTGAGTGCATTTAAGCAATCATTTTTAATGCAAATTTAATTATCGGAATTAATTTTCATATTGATTGCGCACCTAATTAGAAGATCATTGGATTATACCTGGAACACTGAAATTAAAAATAGAGCTTAAATTTAAGTAATCCATCCAAACGCGAAGGAGATAACAGGTCGCGTGTGGCTCCCATCATGCAGGGTGGTTAACGGGTTAACCCACAGAGTACTAGAACGGAGAGTCCGTCGCCATAGGCGCTAATGGAAATTGAAAAGTTGGATGAGTGTGGGGCTATTTTGGCGCTGCGATCGCATCAACGTCACGAGAGGCGGGAGGGAAGAGCCTGATTGGTTAAGAAAAACTTTTTCCTTCTCCTTCGAAAATAGAAGATGGAGGGACAGCCAATCACAGGTTTGATCTCTCTGTCAATCATTTAGTTCATCGTGGCGCCCTCAAAACCATCCAACTTTTGAATATATCGTTTTGGACCCTCTGTTAGGATTTTTCTCTGTGAGTTAACCCACCCACCGCAGATTTTCTTGAAATTTTGTATGCTTAACGCACAGACGCTTAACGTATGCATAAAGATAGAGAAAATAAAGTAAATTTTCATCCAATTCCTATCAAGTAGTTTCAAAGTTAAGGCTGTTTAAAGTTTTACCCATCTTGGCTTTGCGCGGACGATTTCATTGCTCCGTCGGACCAGTCGCATGAATTTACACTTACTTATAGGAAAATTTAATAATATTGCTTATTTATAAATTATTTAAAAAAAACTTTATGTTAGTTACTAGCTGTTATACCCGGCCTTGCAAGGGTGGGGTGTATAAATTTATTTTTTTAGTTTTCTTAAAATACATTTATAATTTTGTAAATTAGCAATATTATAAATCATCCCGGTATCCCAGGCGTATCTTTCCTATCCCGGTGTTCCCGGTAATTTTCCTATCTCGGTGTTTCCAGTAATTTTTATATTCCGGTATTCCCGGTGTCTATGATAAATTTCCTATCGCGGTGTTCTCGGTAATTTTTATAACCCGGTAAATTTTCCTATCCCGATGTTCCCGCAAATTTTCCAATCCCGGTGTTCTTGTCACTTTTTACAATCCCGATGTTCCTAGTAATATTTTAATATCTTGGTGCCTTTATAAAATAACAAATTTGAAACTATAATAAAAAGTCTAGTAAATGAAAAAGTCTAGTGATCTGTCTCATTTGAAACAATGTTTTATTTTTAACTCGTTTTCCATGAAAAAAAATTGTATATTTCAGTAAATATATTTACTTCGAAGGAAAAACTCTTGAAATGGAGGAAATGTCCACGCCTTCGGTGTGGTCTAAAAGGAGATGCAGAACACACATACATACACACACAGCCACAAACGTTTTTATTTATACAGGGTGTCCCACGAGAAGTGGCCCAACCCTTTAACTTTTGAACCCCTACAGATATAGTCATGAAAGTGGGGTCTAGGTATAGTAAAGTGACCATGCCCTATCCGATGAGATATTTTTCAACGCCCTCTAGCGGAAAATTTAGGAGTTATAATTTTTATTTTAAAAACTGTGTGAGGTATGTGAAAAAAGTCAATGACTAAGTTGTAGAGCATCATCGATTTAGTAGGAAAAGACACCTTAAGCAGAAAAATATCTTGAATAAAATCCCTAAAACGCACGCTCAAATAGATTGAATTCACGTAGTTTTTAAGTCTTAAGACGCCCCTCACGAGGTGAAAATGAGAAATTTTTATTTTTATGATTTAAGTAAATGACTAAAAGCATTCTTAGTTCATTAAATTGAAAATTTCTCATTTTCACCTCGTGAGGGGCGTCTTAAGACGTAAAAACTACGTGAATTCAACCTAATTGAGCTTGCGTTTTAGGGGTTTTATTCAAGGTATTTTTCTGCTTAAGGTGTCTTTTCCTACTAAATCGATGATGCTCTACAACTTAGTCATTGACTTTTTTCACATACCTCACACAGTTTTTAAAATAAAAATTATAACTCCTAAATTTTCCGCTAGAGGGCGTTGAAAGTTATCTCATCGGATAGGGCATGGTCACTTTACTATACCTAGACCCCACTTTCATGACTATATCTGTAGGGGTTCAAAAGTTAAAGGGTTGGGCCACTTCTCGTGGGACACCCTGTATAGAGATTAATAAAATTGCCTGGTAACTACAACACTGGTTCTAAAGTTTCCTATTATTGGCTTGCATGACTGGTAAAACAGGTTTTCAAACACGGAAAAATAAGTGAAAAAAAGCAGGAAAAATGGGAAAAAAGAATGAAGGACTGATTTTCTCTTTATAAATTATAGCCTATGTCCTATTCTGATGTATAAGCTACATTATTGTAAAATTTCATTACAATCCATTCAGTAGTTTTTGCGTGAAAGAGTAACAAACATACAGACAAACATTCACAATTATAATAAGTAGTAGGATTGATGTCTACTGCCCACAACGAAGTGTATATTTGGACGGCCAAAACGGCCAGTGGCGCATGCGCTGTAGGTCTCGTGATTACGTAGCAGTCTCGGCTCTTAGTGATGGAACCAATGGAACGTCGAGCCGTGGAAATTAGAGTAGAGTTTAGTTGAAAAAAGGCCGTCCAAATATACAGTGCCACTGCACAAAGGCATTGATAGGCTTACCATATTTTCTTGGGTCCAACCCAGGACATATTTTTTAAATTTCTTAATAAGTACCGTATCAAATCATCAAAGATTAAAAAATAAGAAAAAACATTCAAACTTATAAACATTGAACAGAAATATCAAATTTTATTTCTTTATTCGACATTACTTTTTCAAAAATTGTTTGATTGACTTAACTTTATTATAAAATTCACTGAAAGTAAGTTCTCCAAGATGTTAGATACTGTAAAACAATGCAATTTTCAAGAGTTTTTTCACGATTTTTCATAAAAATGTCTGGCAAATCTTAAAAGTATGAAAACCCCGGACATATTGCGACCCCGGACAGCACTAAAAACCCCGGACTGTCCGGGGTAAACCCGGACGCATGGTAAGCCTAGGCATTGATGACCAACCCGCCAGCACTAAGTAGCACGGCTAAAATTTTTTGGAAAATAACGTGATGTCATCAATGAGGTTTCAATGCTCCCGCCGATCTAGCTTAATTTAGTTTTCTGTGAACATAATTCCTTTTTACAGTATCATTCAAGGCTTTTAATTAACTGTAAAGTGTAAAGGCCCATTCACACTGTTTCACTTTCACTGTTCATTATCGATGAAACACCCGAAATGAAAGGGTAAAGGGTGTGAATGTCGTTTTCATAAGAAGTGAAAATGAAAAATATGTAAACTAGTCTTTCACAGGAAGGAATCACTGCGATGAACAGAACTGACGATGAACATTTTCAGGTTGGGTTGGTGTTGTCGTGTGCCACTTGGAATACCTATAGGCTCTCTAGGAATACCCAAGCTCCATACGGATTCACGGCAAAGGGGTGCGGCGGCTCCTGAGAAAGTGAGGCCCATAAATGGAAGGACACTTTTCAGGTGCCTGAAAGATAAAAAATAAAAATATAATCGGCGTGTATAGGTTACTATTTAATTTAGAAAATCAACTTTTTTAGATAGCTTAAAACTTGTACAGTTCTCTTTTTATTGAGGTCCTCTTACCGGTAGGTAAACCTGAACTTTGGAGGGGGAGTGCCTTTTATATTACTATAAAATCTCCACTAAGTAGACTTACATGAAAAATATTTTATTTTCTAAAAATTCCTGCTATCATAATATTTTAAAACTTTTTTTAGTCTGTTTGAAAACGTGGAAGTGGCATGTATAATTTTTGCTTCCTAAATTGAGCACACTTCCGAAAAAGGTTAGCCACCCCTACTTTAAAAGAATGTTAAAAACAATTTTTCGTTCATGAAACCGAAACTTAACTTGTGAACCGAAACCTGTAGGCATAGATTTTCGAACTCGTTTTTTACTATGATTATCATATTTGTCATGTTTGAGGTTCTTGTTGGTAGCGTAGTTATAACATTTTTTTCGCACGGGTTCATAAGTTTTTCATCATAAGATATAAAATACTTTTTAGTCGTTTTTCATTTTATATTTTCCGAAATGGAAAATTTCTGAAGTCTCGGAAGGATATATTTAAAAATATTCCACTCTTGGCAAATTTTCAGCACTTGGTAGCGGCTCTATTTCTGTTTCTCAACTACTTTTTCAAACTGATCGATAAGGAGAGAATTTTAAAAAAACATAATAAATCACTTTAAAATAAATTTTTCGACCTTAAAACTAAAAGTATGCCTTTAACCGGGTTTATAATTAAGGCGGAATGTTAAATGTTGCTTTTGAAACGGGTTGCAATTAATTTAAAATTGAGATTACCTTCAGCAGATATAAATTTTTAGACCCTTTTTCAAACCGCTTCAAAAGACCGTGCTATCTCTGATGATGCGTTTACGACGCACTGAGAAAAGAACAGGAAGTTGCCAACTGGGGATAGGCAAAATACAACCTTTTTCATATTAAAAATCCTTTGATTTTCATGGAGAAGACGAAATAAATTATGAAATTATATCGTTGGGATGCTCAAATCGGCTCAAACAGCTTAATATTGACTATAAAGTTGGTAGATTTTCAAGCTTTTCTTTAAATTTCTACCCGTACCCATCACATGGAGGTAAAAATATAAGTAATCTTAGAAAGTATTGATATTATTTGAAGAAGTTATCATCAATTACAAATTTTCTTTTACACAAGAATACTTCATCCCTTCTAACAACCAATTTTTTATGGGCAATTTTTTTTTGTTTTGATTATCTAAAAGACTGCTAATTAAAACCATCAATAGCTATTTCAGACCAACTAATGTATTTCTGAAATTTTTAAGTTGACATGTGATTACTTTTTCCATTTTAATAAGTCGATATGATCTCTAAAAATTTTGTTCGTAGTTTGAAGCGAAATTTCGAGGGAGTTCTTTGTGAATAATAGGACCGCATACATTGCATTAACATCCGGGACACTGGTGAGATATTACAGTTATGGCGGCGATGTATTGGAAATAAGTATTATAAACTTTTCATAATACCGTCTTTTTAATTTCAACTATGTAAGAAGATTTTATTTCTCAAGTGTAGTATTTAATGTGCTTGAACATTAAAGAAACATGCAGAATGTAGTTCCTAGTTCTAAGTGTGATAGTCTTAGAGATAATGATATAAACGATTCTATTAAAGACCATTCTGGGTCTTCGTCACCTTTAAGTGGAAATATATGTTCAGAAACGGGACCAAGTCTAGAATCACTGCAATCGCATTTTATGGCCGAACCTTCCGATAGTGAAGAGGACGAAGAATGTTCTGAAGTAAACATAATCTTAGTTCTTAGCTTGCTTGAATAAAAAAAATTGTATTACGTAGGTATCACACACAAATATATTGTTGTAGGCTTAGGCTGTTTACCCTCTCATGGTCGTGCAACTTATAAATCTTTGCTGTTTTCTACCGATACATTCTATGTGATTGAGTAAAAATGTCCGATTTTTTCTCAAAGAAAGTGTAGGTTATTGCTTTTCTCCACATTCCCATTTGTGCTGTACCGAAAACCTTTGAGCCAAGTGTTGAGGTCAACTTTTTTGTACATACGATCTCGAGATCGTGCTTTCCTCGTGTTAAAAGATTCATAACGTGCTGAAACTCTGATTTCTCGAGGTAAAAATAGGAAAATGAGTTAAATTCTGAATAATTGGAGAAAAGGTTGACACCCATGCTGCATGGGTTTTGACCAAAAGATAAAAAGAAAAACAATACTTGATTTACTCACTGTTTTGAGAAAATCTTAAGTGTTTCGAAGTTTTTAAAAGTTGATTTATATTTGTATACCTGCGATTCATTGCTTGCATTGATTATAATCATGACATTAAAAAGTTTATTGGCCACCATTTTTCCATTTTTAAGGAGATGTATAAACCTTGGATCCAAGTTGGTTTCTAAAGAAAACCACATTGTAAATAGCCTCTATCAAAAAATTATTATTCACACTTTTTAATTATATATAGTTGTGTATTTTAAAGAACCAAAATAATTAATGCTTTAAAATATTTTTCAATTATCTTTTTTTGTAATTTGCTTTTATCATGTTAAAATTTTAAAATCTGATTTAAATTAACTAAATAACAACAAAACTTACCAGAAATCAAAGTTCTTGATTAATATGATACTTAGCCAAAAAGTTTTGTAAGCTTTTTTAACAAAATAAGTATAAATATCTGTAATTTGATATGAAAAATTCTTCCAAGATTGATGATTGTGTGTGGAGAATGTTCTATAAACAGCTTGCATCTGTTTTTTCGACTTGCTGTAATATTGATGCGCATAAAAATTCTACTGCTTTATTTTTTTTTCTGTTGGGCATCACTAAGGCTGTATTTCAGCATAAGCAGCTTGTGCCATTGCACGGGGTGGCAGAATTTCTGGAAGCAGCAAAACTACAGTAAGGGATTGTCTTTAAATGATGTTTGGAGTAAAGGGTCACAAGAAGTATGACATCTCATACAAAGATCAACAAAAAACCTAAATATAAATGTTTTCCAAAAAATGTAGTTAAACAACATCATATTAAAGAACTTTTAATGATATAAGAGTTCACTATCACTTTCAAATTATGTGGTGGGATGCTCTTTAACTTGGAAAAAAAACATTTATTCCAGATTTTTACCAACTTTATTCTGAACTTTTTATTGGTAGCAGATCGTGACTTGTGTCAAAGAGGGGGGGTATGTTTAAGTATTACACTTAGTGACGTAGGGGAGGGAGGGGGTAAAAAATGTTTGAAAATAATTTTTACTCAATACATTTGAAATAAATTCTATGCTTTATTCGAAGATGAAGTCAGTGGCTTACTTAGCTGAAAACTATTTTTGAGGGTATAATTTTGATTTTAATGGGTTTTAATTGTTTTTATATGAGGTCGTTTGATGGTTTCCTTGATAATCCCCAAGTCAAACTGATTAACATAGTCAGAAAAAGTATCCTTTGTTAGTATAGTTCAATTTTTATAAATTATGCATTTAAAATTTTTTTCTTAAATTTTCTTTTTATAAAAGGTTTTCTTCCAATTTTTGCTGACAAACTTATTTCTTTTCAGGTTGACTCTTTTATTTTAGACCCGGATAATGATTCAGATGTAGACAGTTCTCAAGCTACTGAAAACTTTCTTTTATCAAGTGCTTTGAAAGATTCTGTTCTTGACTCTAACCAAAATCAATTGAAAGATCCCAGATTTCGCTTAGAAGCATTGTTAGAAGCAAGTAGCAACTTGATTGAAAGTGGCCAATTAGATGGTCCTTTACCCTCATCTTCTGCATCATTTTCAGGTGAAGCTTTTTACTTCAGAACTTAACAAAAATTTCAAACTAGATGTGTGCAGGGATGTTTGATTATTTGTAAAGATTTAGGGCCATATTCAGCTTGACAAAACACGGAAATGGTGGATTTTAAGAAGTAACTTCTGTCGTCTGCTACATCATTCCGAGATTTGAATGTAGGCAGATTGTTTTTAGGCTTTTTGTGGTCCTTTAATTTGTTCCACAAACAAAAGAATAGCTACTTATAAAAAAGTTTTAACTAATTAATATATTATGCAAGTGATAATATCTAGTGTTAGCTGCATTTTGTATTATCCAGTGTATAATCATTTATAGCTGTGCTACAAGTGTCGCCAGGAGCACACACTTGCAAATAATTATATATTATACACTAGATTCTAATACTTTCACAATATATAAATGACAGAAGATATTTTATAATAA
Organism: Tetragnatha versicolor; assembly: GCA_024610705.1. Classification (NCBI taxonomy): domain Eukaryota; kingdom Metazoa; phylum Arthropoda; class Arachnida; order Araneae; family Tetragnathidae; genus Tetragnatha; species Tetragnatha versicolor. The sequence continues at coordinate 15,512,668 of JANDEH010000008.1, read as the reverse complement.
GGACCTGTTCTTGTTTCTGGAACTATTTAAAGGACCACAAAAAAGTTAAAGCAATCCATATATTCCAATTACGGAACAACAGAGCAGTTACTGATCAAAATCCAGTTTCCATCCCCCCCCAGAATTTGTCAAGCTGAATGACCCCTATGCTAATTATTTGAGTTGTGAGTAGGAAAACGGTGCATGCTCACTAGGGTGTTTTGGAGTGTTTCCTTTAATTAGCTCTGCTGGTACTGTGTTCGCGAAATTTATTCCATATTTTAATTTTGAAATTTGGTCAAAAAGTGCAAAATAGTGATAACATTATGGCTGAAGTAAATTCTTAAAACTTAGGATCTGATTAAAAAAGGCAACCAAATTATCATCATTAAGACCGTTCGTTCTAAGAGATTAGATTAGGATCATTGGAGTATTTTGTCACTGATTGAATTAAGTTTTGGAAAATAACAGGTATTTTATGATAGACTGAGGAATATCACTTAAAACAGATAGGTTAGAAAGCTTTAGTGAAGTGAAGTTTGAATTATTTAGATTTGGCAATGTTGTTACATTTAAAATATTTTGTTTAAAAAATTTTTTTAATTCATGTGATTTTTAGCAAGTTATTAACTGGTACAAACCACCAAATTGCCCTGACATTGATGGTACATTGCTTGATAATCTAATTTCCATTTTAAAAATGAAATTTAATTTTCTTAAAAATCCTTTTTTTAGAATTTCTGTGTTAAGGGTAAAAAATGGTTTAACACTAGAACGACGGGAGGGGCCATTTTGGCCCCTCACATAGTTTGTTGTTCAATCAATTTAGCGCTAATTAACCAAATGGCTTGAAATTTTCTGACTTTTCATTATTTAACCCTATTTAGGTAAATACCAAATCATTTTCATTTTAGTCCCATAGGAGCGGAGATATCGAACCGTGTACCTAGAAAGACGGGGAGGGTCCATTCTGGACTGTGAAGGGATTTTGTCAATGCGCGTTTCAAAATCGTCGTTTCTGATGATCACTGGAGCATGAAAATATTCCCCCTACTTACCCTGACCTTGACTTTCAATTCCCTGTTTTCACAGGTGTTTGGGGAGTGGTTGGAATTCCAAAAATTCCCTCCCCCTATCTGTACTAAAGAAATAAGAAACCTCTCTACTTTTTGTGAGACTAGAGGTATATTATTTGTGATAGCTGTTTGGAATGGAGCAATTTTATTATTTAGAAGTGTATACTAATAATAAATTATCATAAATAATACCATTACTAATAGATTACCACAACTTTTATTCCAAAATTGCAAGAGATGCATAGGACACATAAGACTTACTCAAAACAAAGTTATGAAAAATTTGCAATGGTTAGATATGCTTGATTCAGGTATAAGAGATATTTCACGATTGATATTTAAAAAAATTATGGAAAAAATATCACATCAGTACTGGCAAAAAATTAACTTAATTTTAGTAACCCCATTTTGAAGACCGCCGCGCTAACGCAGAGTCAATACAAGAAATATAGTTACAAAATTAAAAAACAAATAAAAAGACAGGTAATTTAGCAAATTTAGGACAGATATGTGTAAGAGAAAATATTTAGTGTATTTCAGAATAACTTGAAAGCATTCGGGGAAAAAGCCCCCTGATGACAATGCTTGGAATTCAATTCAGTGTTCCCAAAATTATACAAAATGTGAATGAATGAAGTCAGTTTTTAAAATATTAGGCGTCCATTGACTGTGCAAAAGTTTATTTTAATTTACTATATATGTATAGGATTGATATATTTACTTAAAATTCAATTATCTGCACGAAGGAAAGAAAATATAATTTCAACTTATTTCATTATCAATTTAATCGGCTATTTTCCCCCATTAAAAATACAAAATTTCTATAAAAACGTAAAGTTTGTCTCCACTATGTTCTAGCTAAGTTATTTCTTTGATATTTCTAGTTTAGGGATGTTTTAATAATGATACGAATAAAAGAAATCTGCGAGGGTCTTTCTGGCCCTCTCCGTCCTTCTAGGTATACGGCTAAGTCCCATCGTTCTAGTGTTAATGGACAATTCCTGCATTTTTTATTTTTTCATTCGAAAGAGATCGATGTAAAAGGAATTTTGGTGTAAAAGTTTTCTAATTCCCATGTTTAGTTATTTTTTAATTTAATTTCAAAGTTTGTCTTTTTAGAAAGGCACGAAAACTGCTGCTACGTCACAAACAGTTGTGTGACGTCAGTTGTCATTTATAACAGTACAATCATCCAATCAGGAATAGCCTTTCAGCAATTCTTGATGTTAGTTTGTGCTTAGTTAAGGTGGACACAAATTGGAGCCGAGCGGCGTAAGCGAACAGCCACGAACAGCTCTGCGCACGCGCAACTCGTAGGTGCTAAGAGCGGCGCTTGCGCAGAGTGTGTTCGCGGCTGTTCGCTTACAGCGCTCTGCTCTAATTTGTGTCCACCTTTACGTCACGCCTGTTTCGACGGCAACTCAAATTTAGCTATTTTTATTTTCAAATATCGAATTAAAGAAATTTTTTTAAAAACTTTTAAAGCTGATTTTTGAAAGTAAAATCATCTGTTTTACTGGAAATATTGCTTTTTATCCAATTTTAAAAATAGGGGAATTGTCCATTCTGTTAACGGGTCCCACTTAATACCACCATGCTCTTTTATATGTCAAAAGGTAGAAATATTGTTGAATAATTAGAAACTGATAGATAAAAATTGGAAAAATTAGTCCATATTTGAATATATAGTGTTCAAAAAAGAAAAAAACTGTAAGAGAAAAAACTCAGAAAACCAAGAAACAGAAAAACTGAACTTATTACTTATGCTAGAGTGGGCTTATGTAGAAATACACAGTAGTTACAGATGTATGCTTTATTTCCTTTTTTTTTTCACAGGGGTTATAAATGTGAAATGTTATTTACATAAGTTATTGCTTTGTAATACATCTGATAAATTTTGAGAAGGTATGGATGCATGAGAAACATCCTAACTCACTCATGAAAAGTTAATCTAGTTTAAGTACAGTATGTGTGATTGAACTGTCTTAAATTTAAATTAACGTTAAGCTAATTTCCCAAACCTCATTAAATCCCAAGAGAGTTAAAGTTGTTGTGGCACCATCTTGGGGGGAACAAAATACTTTCAAACCTTTTTTATATTGCATCAACACAGCTGTTTGTAAAATAAATATATTTTCAAAATGGATAAAAAAATTGGACAACCCAAGAAGAAAAATTGGTATATTCTACAAGTATGAGTGCAATGTAAAGAAGTTTAAGGGGTGTGTTTAGGCTTAGAGACGAGCTCTAGGAAGTCATCTGGGTTTGGGACGGACCTGGAAAAAGTGCCCAAACCTGCAAACCTGGTTCGGGGGAAGCCACTGCCAGCTTGCATAGGTGCAATACATAAGGTTCGGGTAAATTTCGGTTAGGCTCGGAGGAAGGTTACAACTTTTTCCAGGTCCGGTTTGGGATAGTTGTAGTGTAAACAGTTAAAAATAAGGTAGCTGAAGTTAAGATATCTTAAGTTCCCTTTTAAATTAAACTACCTTATGTTTTCATCTGTAAATGTAGTATAAGGGTGTCTTCTAAGAGTTCTGGACTCCCTGGGCTATAGCAAAAATAAGATCAGTATGTTATTGAATCAGGAATCAGTTTCAAGGTGCATTTCACTTTAACAGAGCTCATTTTAAAACTTTTAAATACAGCCACATCCAGCTGAAAATCATGTTATGGCATTTTTCAGACACGCGAGTCCTATAGTTGATGCTTTGAAGATAGTCTCTCTGTTTGCGGTTTTCACTCAACTGAGTGCAATTTGCTGTAGCCCTCCTTGCACCTTTTAGTTCTTCAAACCATTATTCAACAGTCCTGAGATCTTTTTATTGCTCTTAGTTTGCAATGAATAGCTCCAAAGCCCATGAAGATATACAACATCCCTGTATGTATCGTTTAGTAACGACAAGCATGATGCCTAACAAAATAGTTATACTAATGACTTTGCATGGGTACTAATTTTCAGTACTTTTTGTTTTTCCTGACCAAAGTGGGTAGATAGTCCCCAACTGCTCCCAATATACAGCATTTATATTGGGTGCAGATATTGCACTCACTTGCTGCACTGCCAGCTTTCAAAACCATAACAGTGATTTTTTTGGTTGTTTTTTCTGTGCAGTGTTTATTCTAAATTTATGAGAATATTGTTCCACATGAAATATGGGTTAGTTGGTCAGATTTCTACTTGTCTACTAATAAACTGACTATAATATTCAGGATGAAATTGTATTTTAATTATGGAGAGGTGGGTAATTAATTTAATGGTATGGAAATCAATTTACTAGAAGTAAAAAATCAGGCACAGTTAAAATTTAAGAAAATATTGATGTCTTCAAGTTAAAATCTTTATGCAAATTTGCCTTTTGTTACATATTTTTTGTGTAGGTATTGCCAAAAACCTCCAATTAGATTAACTCTCGGATGAACAAAAAGTACAAAAATTGCTCTTGTTAATCTCATAACCTAATTTTCACTCTTTCTGAAATCATCCTTGGTATTTTTTCAATTGACACTTGCAGAACTTAGTTATATAGTAGTTTATTAAAATTATTTTCCACCGAATACAGTGGGGCAAAAAATGCATCATTGTTAGATAAAAGTTCATTTTAATTATCAATATTTATTTCTCGTGTGACAAGCATTTTATTTACTTTTACTTATTCATTGTTATGATTTTTTGGTCATTGATGCCTTTTAATACTACACTATGTTGCATGGATCTAAAAAAATAATGTGGTTGTAAAATAAAATATAGAGTACAAAAAACCCCCGTTTAGGAACTTTTTCGTCCCCTCCCATAAAATGAGATTTGATTTATTTGTAAAGGTAGTTTCAATATTATTTAGAACTTTTGGGCTTAGGCCACAAATTGCACACTGTTCCAGATGCTGGCTGTGAGTTAGGCACCCCTGAATCCTGATTTGTTTTGATGGTTGGTTTTGAAGAAATATAATTTCTTTTCCTTAAAAGTTCATCGATGTATAGAAGTCATCTATGGGAGCAGTTCTTAAAGCGTGGTCCGCAGCGCCTTCCTAGGGGGTCCACGAGTTACCTTTGGGAACACTGAAGTTACTCTTGAGTGTTCCTCAAAGAGATAAAAGTAGTTTAAAGGGCAAAATTTCAAAACCTTTTCTGGTCTGGCTGTTTCATAAAGGGGGGCCACATGGATCAAAAGTTAAAGAACCGCCGTGTTACAGAAATTTCTTTATGTTCATTTAAGATGTTGGCCTTATAAGGGTTTCTGACCATGCACTCCGATTACTATATTCACTCCTCTATTAGATGCTAAAACTAGTGTGTTTTGTTTTAAATAAAGCACGTGGGAAGAGAAAAAAATAGTTAATTTAGTCTTGAATTTATTTTGTTGTAAAGAACTTTATTCTGGCAGGTGTCTAATGGAAAAGTACTATATTATTTTATTTTCTCCTTTAAAGAGAATTGAATGATGAATTTGTATATATCTTTTTTTCAATTTATTGATTATCAATTATTGAACAATTTAATCCTTATTAAATTTTTTACCTTGCAAATTTGAGTTTAAAATTTTTTCTTGTAATTTTAATTTAAATTTTTTTTCTTTGCTATTTAAATATTTTGAGACTGAATTATATTAGTTTGTAATGACTAGAGTTTAAAATAGTTATCAAGAAAAAAAACAGTTTTCTTATAATAGTTCATTGCTGAATTTTTTCGCCAATCAAATGTTCATAGATATTTTGTTTGTCTTGAATCAATTTTATAGTTTGAGCCTTGGTGGGGTTTTTATTTTTTAAAATTAATGGTGGGAATAAGATGGTTTGTAAATAGAAAGAATTTGTTAAAGGAAATATTACTTGAATTTAATTTTTAGTTATGGGAATATTTTAACCCTTTGTCGGGGCCCACTGGCCTAACCAACATAAATCTTGCATTTTCGAAAAACTTCCATTGACAGATAACAAATCTTGTTGTCTCAGTAGCTTATTCAGCCTTTTCAAAAGCAATGAGAGTCTGGCCCACAGAGTATTAAAATAGAGTCCGCAGTCATAGGCGCTAATGGAAATCGAAAAGTTGGATGGATGTGGGTCTTTTTTGGCACTGGGATCGCATATAGGTCATGGGAAGTGAGGGGAAAAAAGCCTGATTGGACGAGAAACTTTTTCCCTCTTCTTCAAAAATGGCAGACTGTGTAACAGCTAATCACAGGTTTGGTCACCAAAATCAGGGTTCGATCCAGGCGAAAATTAGGGCCCTTTTGCGGCCCCTTCACAAAAATTAGCTTCGATAATACGGCCCCTTCACAAAAATAAACTTCGTAAAATCGGCCCTTTCACAAAATTTCTAGTGACAAAAAATCACTTTCAAATTTCAAACGAAGCCCTTCAAATATTCTCTGAAACGAACGCGATCCTTCGGTTGAAAAAGAACCATACAATCCATAGATCGACGAAAACAGCAGTTTGCGTTTTCAATCCGGCAACCCTATGCTCTGCAATGAATTACGGTAAAATATATTTTTCACAAAAATAACTTTATTTTCACAAAAATAATTTCTTTTTCACAAAAAATAATTTGATTTTCACAAAAATTATGAAAAACAGGCCCCAAAAATTAAAACCTGGATCTACCCCTGAAAATGTACTGTCAATCTCCCTGTCAATCATTAATAGATCATTGTGGAGCCCTCATATCCATCCAACTTTTGAAAATATCGTTTTTGACCCTCTGTTAGGATTTTTCTTTGTGGTCTGGTCCAGGGCAGTAATTAATAAAAGGCCTGAGTAGCTGTCTGTCACGAAAAGTTTCTAAAAATGTTACTATTTTTACTGTGCCCAATGAAATATAAGTTGTAATTCTAGTTTAAAGTTTGCTGTCTCAAGGCAGAAGATATTCAATAAGATGAATTAATTGATTAGTTGCACAGTTAAAGGTTTCAATCACAAATTATGTCTCATGAATTTCACTCCTCTTCCCTATCAAAACTTTCACCTATTATTAACCTCTTTTCCTAATGGGGATATTTGATTTTAAAACCACTTAATTAGTCCAAATTTGACATTTGTTAAATTGTGACTTTATGTTCCCCCTCACTTATGGCATGAAGTCCACTTACTTTTGTTGCATTAATATTTGCAAACCATTCAAACTTTGTGAACATTAATGAGTTTTTCTTTTTAAAAATAACAAATAACCAATAAAATTCCAGTGTAAGAAGACTATATAAAATCCCCAATTGTTAAAAGTCCATTAAAATAGATAAGATTAACCTAATTTTGTGGTTTTTAAAAATGGGATGTCAATTAAACTTCATATTCCATCATGGACCTCTTGAAACGTGTGACATACTTTGTGAATGGTCCTTAGTGTAGTAGTAGTGTTATTTTTGTTAAATAATTCTCCTGTACTCATGTTGAACATTTTGTTTCTTTTCCTAAGTACAGGTGATGGTCGAAATGAGAAAAAAATAGAAACAATTTTCGAGAGACGGTATTCGGAAAAATTGAGACCAAGGTATAGAAATGTTTTCAATATCTTACATTTGAACTAAGCTTTTGTTTCAGGTTTAGAATTGCTTGCATTTCTTGACGTCATGTTTTCAAACCCTGAAGTTTTGAAGTTGAAGGAACTGTCTTCATCTTTAAGTCTTGCTTTAGATGAAGCGGCAGTTATCATTAATCACTCGAGACCACGGTAGGTCCTATTTGTTAATAAACATGCTAACGCCAAACTTCCCCCGGCATGAACTCTAATTCACCAGTAAATTTCACCTCCCAACTTAAAGTTGTGCTGGTAACTTTTGTCAAGAATGCAGCTTCTTGTTTATTGAGTAGTTGTGTGAATCTTTGGAATGAAATATTACTGCCTTGGTCTACAAGTATTTATTTTTTTATTTAACCCTCTGAGTGTTATGCACGAATCTACTTATTCTGTAACTTTCAATTATCTGCATGAGTTGAGTATAATTCTATATTTTTTTGTTTCTAATACTTTTATAATTATGTTATTTATTACAAAACCTTTTTAATATATAGTAAAATTAACAGCAAATTACACATTTGTTTTCTTTAATACTCAGAGGGTTTATAATATTGTTTCAGTACTTATTTTATGTGAATGAAAAAATGAATAGGTATTCCTTTATTATGTTCAAATACTAGTACATGCTATGATTATAAGGCCTATCTAACACATGTGTAAAGTGATATTATTAGAAAAATAAAATGGTAAGAAATTTTGGAGATAATAGTACTTAAGATAATGGAGATAATGGTCCACTTATTTTGTCACAAAAAATATTTATAGAAAATTTATGCTTGGCCACTATTTTTTTATTCTGAGTTATGATGCACATTTTTATGTTTCATTACATTACAATAAAATAAGTAATATTTATATTGAATAATTTGTTTGCACTTAATATAAGTACAATTATCACTTTAATAAATTTTATTTGCTTTTGATTAACTGTATTTTCCCCCTCTAGCACGTTTGCTGAAGCTTGCAGTCATGGGGATATTAGCACAGTTAAAAAGTTACTTGAAGGCAGAAACATCAATGAAGTCACTGAAGATGGTGAAAGCCTCTTGTCCCTTGCTGCATCTTCTGGTTACTATGAGATGGCTCAAGTACGTATATATTTAGAATACCTGGATGTTAATACAGTAAAATCCCGTTATAAAGAACTTCACGGGACCGTAAGTTTCTTGGTTGTAACCATACTATCGCTAATGCAAATAAAAACGGTTGGGGACTGGCTGGACTTTGGTAACAACAGAATTTTTCGTTGTAACGGGATTTCACTGTATTCTAAAACAAATTTATTTCTACCTGATATGTTTTAATAGCTTGTTAAAGGAAACTAGAAAATTTACTGTTGGCAAAAATTAATTTTCCCAATAACTAAGTATCTTATTTGTGCATTTTTGCTTGTTGGAATTTGTAGTATTTGCATTTTGCATGCTATATTTTTCTTCAAGATGCAGTGTGTTTGTTGTTTTATACCTTTCTAACAATGGGAATCTTTTTAGTTACTTCTAGCCATGAAAGCTAATGTAGAAGACAGAGGCTTAAAAGAAATGACTCCTTTAATGGAAGCGGCAAATGCCGGCAATGTTGATATTGTCAAGTTACTAATTCAGCATGGAGCTGATGTCAATGCACAAACTTCTCAAGGTAGTAATTTGTCCTGATTATAATGCTTTAATGCTTTTGTACAGTAGCCACCTTTTTTATTGGCAAGCTTGGAAACATTGTTCCAGTACACTTTCAATTTGAACTAAAAGGCCAAAAGTTACCTATTACACTCTGGCAAAATTTTATGAACTTGAAGATCTCCAGGGCTCTACTAGAACCTTTATTCATTGTTTCAGGGTCTTAATTTACTGGGGTCATTTACCATGTAACAAACACCCTGATCGGGGGACATCCATAAATGACATGAGTTCTAAAAGGGGGAGGGATCTAGCAAAATCTCGCCAAATTTCATCAGAGGAGAGGGAGGAATAAATTAAAATGTCACATCAACTTTTAGTTTAGAAAATATAGGTATTTCCCCTTATTTTTTTAGCACAAGTTTATGAAAAATGCGCATATTGGTCAAAATAGAAAATCATTAGCCAATTAGTCATGATAAATACTAGTTGAGACCATGTCATAGATGCCAACTCTTCTGATTTAGCTGAAATATTGTAGTTATTGACAAATTGTTTACATTTTTTTCATGGGTCTTGCAATTATTGTCCTTTTTTTGTGTTTCAAATTTTACTTTTTAACTCGGTCACGAATTGGAAAATTCAATTAAAAATTGAAATCTCCCAGCTAAATCGGAAGAATTGGCAGCTATGCCATGTTTTGGTTTACAACATAGAATTCTATCTAAGCTTTTGCAATGTGTATGTTAAATGTAACACTGATGAGACAAAACAAATGGAGCTAGAACATATTTAAGAAATTAAATTATTTACAAGTGATAGGGAAAATATCACATAAGAATTTGAGGGGGGAGGGATCCAAAATTTTAAAAAACCCTTGCTTAGTTAATAGACGTTCCCTATTTGAATACCAAATGAAAGAGCAAGATTATTTGTCATTTCGTTGTCCACACCAAAAGTTTTGGTGATAATATGCCTTTAGACAGAATAACGAAACTTAATTTTTTATAAATCTGAGAACATGCTCGATTTTGGATCATTCCAGATTGTGGCTTGCCAGCTCAAAGGTAGGTTACTGTATCAATAAATCTAGCTACCTACCTTGTATGAACATATTTTTTCCATTTAAGATGAAAGTGGCATGGTTAATAACTCTGGTCCTTAAAAACATTCTTGACCATTTAATAAATAATGTAATTAGTGCAGGGGTGCAGAATATGTCCGAACACCCGAATGAGGTTTTGGGGAAATTCAAGCAGCTCTGGGGAAATTTTTGCACAAGATAGAAAGAAAAACTACAAAAATCCAATTATCATTAACTGACAAATATTTTGGGTAGTGACTGCATCATAACTTCAATTTCAACAGAAATCAGGTGAATACTGCAGAGTTACAGATGTTGAGTGGGAAAACTACGGTTCTCTGCACTTAAAATCTTAGTTTTCTAGGTGAATACCTGAAAGTTTGCTTTTCCTTGCTTTCTGATTGGTCTGCAGAAAAAAACAACGTATTCGTAAGATGGGTAATTTTCACGATAATTATGTTCTTGTTTAATCACACCAATGTTCTTTTCTAAAAAGTTAAGTGAATTGACGAGAAATTTACATTTAGCCTAAATTTGAGAAAAATAGACAATTTTTCTTATTTTAAGAAAAGAGGCACTTCTGAGCTATAAGGTAAGTGTAAGAAAGACTAAAAAAGAGTAAAAATCATTAAAATTTAAATCTGTGGATTACGTGAAAATTAGTGAATCTGAAAGAAGTTTAATAAATGATAAAAAAAACTAACTATATTTTTTATGAAATTTTATTTTGGGGGAAATTTGAGAAAAAAATGCGTTTGGGGGATATTTTGGACCCTGAAACATTTTCTGCCCTTCTGATTAAGTGTTTTGCTTCTGGTGATCATAAATTAAAGTTAAGATAACATTTTAGAGTAGTCTGCTTAAAGCTGTATTCACTGTAAAACAGCGATACTGAACCTGCAGCCCAGCAACCTTTTTAAGAATGGTCTAGTAATGCTCTCATAATAATAAATTGCCAAATTTTCTTAAAACATGGACTATCGAAGTTTTGTATTTCGGACGTTTTCTACAAAACGTGTTGTTTCTTTATCGTCCCATTTGAAATAACTATCTTGTGAATGTGGCCCCCAGAGGAAAAAAAAGTTTGAATACCACTTCTGTAAAGTAATTGGAAGTTAAATGTCGAAAGATTTATATTGTGTCTGTTTAACCCTTTCAGTCCTAGACGCCCCAAACTTCCCATAGAATTCAATGGTAATCTCGGGCGGTTAGGATTGAAAGGGTTAAAAGCAAGTTTGGAAGGTTTTTTAAGTGGGTTTTATTAAAAAAAACACCGTTTTTTTTGGGTTTGTGGGCAGGTTGAAAACCCTGTACAAAAGTAATAGAATTTTTGTAAAACCATTTCAGTCCTAGACTGCCTGAGATTACCATTGAATCCTATGGAAAATGTGGGGCTGCTAGGACTGAAGGGGTTAAGGGTTAAAAATATTTTCATGAGTAAAAATTTAAATTATTCTGTAATATATTTTGCATTTATACGATTAGGTTTAAATGAGATGTTACTAAGGCAACAACAAATTATTCTGTTAAGTGATGTTTTCTACTAAGTAGTGCAATAAAGTAAATTGAGGAATTTGTTCAAATGTTAAAATTTTTTAATGAAGATAAGCAAAAACATTAAAGTGAATTAAATTTCTCTTCATTATCAACTGACTACTGGATAGTACTGCAACCTGATGAACTAATGGTGGGCTCCCACTAAATATTAGTACTAACTGCATTCATACATGGTTCCTTCATGCTAGCTAGCCATGACCACTTATAGATTGTGTAGACTTGCCTAATCTTGTCACTAACCCAAGCTAACGTGCAAGGCAATGCCTGTCAGATTGGGAAAATGATAGAGACCTGTGGGCTCCTATCTCAAGAGGAGGCACTGCAATATTCGTGTCGTAACCAGTGCTTTGTAAATCCTGTAGTAAGTATGCATGAATTTTGCAGAGAAAAAACTGAAGGGTGCAAAGGTGAAGAACCAGGAGCTGAAAACGCAGCCGGAGATCCACGGTGCGATCCCCTCCATAGTCTGCCCCGAAGGGAATACGCCACTCATGTTTGCCTGTGCAGCTGGCCATGAAGAGATAGTCAAGATACTCCTCGATGCGGGTGCCAGGGTCGAAGACCACAATGAGAATGGTCACACGCCCCTGATGGAAGCGGCGAGTGCGGGCCACGTCGGAGTAGCCAAGCTGCTTGTAGAGCGAGGTTCCAGTATTAACACGCATTCGAATGAGTTCAAAGAAAGCGCTCTTACTTTGGCCTGCTACAAAGGTTTGTGTAGAATGATCGCATGCGATATTAAGTTAATACTGTGATGTCCTGTTTGTCTATTTTGTGGTGGTACGAGCTAGTGAGCATGATGGTATTTGTTTGCTTTTGTCTGCATTATTTGCTGTTATTCACCTACTTGCTTCTGTGATTGGCTTTCTGCTTTTTTACTACCTCAGCTTTTTATGGAGAAGAGCAGTTTAAATAATCTAGTATAGAGTTTGCCTAGTACATACTGAGGTCAAGATTTTTTTATCGGGAGTTAAGTAGTGTTTTTTTAGGGTTTAATTGAATTTAAATACTTGTTTCTTTTTTCTGTCTGTAAAAGTATTTTAAACATAGCTTACTACCGTACTTTTGACTGAATGCTTGAGTGAATGAAACTTGAGAAATGAGAGATTGATCTTTTTAACTTTTGTAAAACTACTGGTGTATAATATTTATCTTGATAAAGCAGTGTTTAAGAACAGTGGGTACTTTCGTATTAGCCCGTCCATCGTTTTCGCCAAAACGCGCCAAAATACGGGATTTCTTCAGAATTGCCGAAAAACACATTTTTTAACATCAGAAACATCTTTATAACATCAGAAAATAAAAAATAAAAGTTTCATGTGGTTGGGGGGGCTGCCGCCCCCCCCCAAACCCCCTGCCCTAACTATAACCAAACTCTTTGTGAGGGTAATCAGAAACAGTAAGGATTCAGAGAAAGGGGATCAGTTTCTTGGATAAAAATAACTTTTTTAGCACTAACTTACTTGCAAAATGGTCGATCCTACCGCCGGCGATCCTTTGTCGATCCTACCGCCGTCCATCCTTTGTCGATCCTACCACCGGCATGCATACGCAAAACATTGAAAGACTCTGGGGCTCAGCAAAATGGCGCAACAAAGTTCACCGTGAAACAACACGAAAGCATTTAGACTCCTACCTTGCTGATGCAGTCTTCGTTCTTACCTTGTAAACACTGTTGAACTTACGTTCAAAACAACCTGCGCGGTGCGCACACATTATTTCACCCATGGACTTACCGATTTAAATTGCGCACCTGTGCGCCAGCGATCAAAACTAGTGCGATTTTGCCACGTTTTCCAGGGTTACCAGAATCAACGGTAGTGTTGCGGGGTGTACCAGACTTGGCGGCTTATCGCCCCTGTTGGCGAATGGACGGGCTAATACAAATGTACCGAACAGTGTAAGCTAACAAAATACAATTACAACGGAATTTAAATTTTACCTTTTAAGTCGGGGAAAATTTTTAATTTTGGCCCAAAACCTTGAAAAATCAAAATATAGCTGGAAAATTTTAATGTTTCATAGACTACACATGGAAGCACACCTACCTTTTTTAAAGTCACAATTTAAAACTTAATCCACTTTTTTATTTCATAGAACTATAAAGCACAAATATTTTTGATAAAAACCTAAAATGAAGTCTGAAGAAACAAAATCCTTGTAAAGTTTATAACAATCATCCATAAAATACAATTACAGACATCCAAAATGATTTAAATATTAATCAAGGTTCTTGCTCCATTACCATAACAAAAATAAATGCTATTTCAGGAAAAATTACACTTAAAAAAGAGTGTAATACTCCTTTCAATACTGCTTAGCCAAAGATAGTAAACGGGTCAGGTGATTTTTTGCTTTAGTATTTTTTATTTTATTTAAAATGAACTGATTTTTTATGTTATATTAAGGGTCTAACTAGGGTTAGAAAGAGTAAATGTCTCTTCCTCTTTCGATCAACTCGTCATCTTAGAATCAAGAACTACTATCTCTGTTCGGCAAACTTCGGGGGTTCTGATCCTTGGCAACTTAAAATCAGACGCCAATTCAAACCACTATACATAAAAAATCCACCAATTAAATACTACTAAATCAAAAAGTAATAATTACTTCAGATCGTTCAGATCACTCTTTGCCAGCTCGATGATGTCACGCTTAACAAACCAATGAAATGAGTTTTCTTGCTTGCAATTCCGAATAAGACCAGAAGGCCGTGTTATTTGATTTTAAGATGACGAAAATATTGCGCCTGATCTGGCAACCTGCTTGCGATATCAGACTGCCAAGATTGTCATTGAATCTAACTCGTTTTGCAACAGCCAATGAAACACTTTTTTCGTTATGAAAGAAAAACTAATCGTGGAAGAAGTACAATATTTTAAACACATATTCAATTATTTTTTACAAAAAGATTGTCCTTTCGTTTTAAAAAAATCAAATTGGTTTTAGAATTATTAAAATTCAAAGTTTAAGTTTTTTCCCTTTTTTGGGTAAACAATGAATATCGGCAACCCTTTATCGACGCCAAAACCGCCAACAGCACGAGCAGAATGAATTTTCGGAGTTAGTAGTTTTTGATTCTAAGGTGACGAATCGCCCCTCAGATTCTTCCTTTCTCCCCTCCGAGTCTGACAAAATAGCGTGAACCTTTTACTATCGTCGGTTAAGCAGTGTAGTGAATTCATATATATTTCAATCATCTTGCTTTTAATAACATATTGAATGATAATTTTTAAAATGGCACTATTTTATTTTGCTTGTCTTTTACGATTGCAACATAAGTATTAAAAAAATTGGAAAATTGTAGTTTTTATGAAAAAAAAATCAGATTATTGGAGAAGAAACCAAAAGGAGTAACTCCGATAAAATTGGAGCTTGGCAGCTATGATGTTTGCATGTCAATTTTGGCTCTAGTAAGTGAAAAAATGGTCAATTTATTGAAAATTATGTGTTGAAAAATGCAAGAAGTATCTGAAAATGGTGTGAATTGCCAGGTTTTTACCAAAAAATCTTAAAAATTGTCCTAGACAAGTCAGGGAATTTTATTTCTGAATTTGAGTGGGAACCCTGTTAATAGGTAAACACTTTTAAATTAAAAACGAATTTTATTTTGGTTCAGTTTTTTATACATACAGCACATAGAATAAGAAAAGCAAAACAAATTAACTTAAATTTCTAGTTAAATAAATACAATGAAGGAGGACATAGATTTTGATATCAAATTCAAAGAAGATGACATGAACACAAAGAAAAATCCATATAAGTTAAAACTAAACAAATTCATTTAACATTAGTATAAAAGTTTGCACAAAACAGTTACGATTTTCAAAATCACAATAAATATTTCAGGAGAGGCAACAGTATACTTAACTCAATAAGACTAAGGCCAACAACAGCCTGGCCTAGACAATAAACATGGTCAACCACCACTCAGGTGGGATATTCTGGAAGGTAAAATATAAGAGTAGTGAGGGGAAAAACCCAAACTGGCATTGATATACCCTACCTCAACCAATTACATGCCTGTGTTTTACTGACATCATCAACTTCTACTTCACTTTACTTCACATTAGGAAACTGAAAGATGATGACACAACTTTACACTTTAAACCTGATTTGCATAAGCTTGTTTACATTGCCCATTACTCAAACAAGCAATCAAGCTAAAACAACAAACCACAGGTCAGGCATTGATTGGCCTCACTCAGTAGGACTACCTTTTAACACAAGTGAGGTGATTTGTGTTAAAGGGACTTTTGCGCCTTCGTATTTTTAACAGATTTTTATTTTTCACTCATGTGTCGCAAAGTTAGATGTTTTTAAGCTAAAAAGCCAATTTGCTACTTTTCAAATTGACGATTGATTTGTTAGGAAATATCCCATAACTTTGATTCCTAAGAAAACAAAGAATGAAAAAGGTGTTTGAAAATGTAACTTGCAACAAGCTGATCTTTTTGAAAACTTTATTGTAAATTAGATGTAAATTTGCTATTTAACTGAAAAATACATTAGTTAAAAAAGACACAAATACATGAATATGAATTTATTCAAGGATGCTCTTTGTTAAAGCTTCCATTTATGTGTTTTTTTGTATTAAGTTACTAATATATTTTACAGTTTTTTAAAATCTATAATATCCTGAAGATATTTAATTGAAGTTTACAAAAAGTGTGAATTTTATTTTACTAGTTTTTATAATGGCAAAATGCCAACACCTTATTCATCCTGTTTTTATTCACCTGTGGTGTATTTTTATGTTTACTACCAGATATATTCTGGTTTCTGAACTTGTGTTTGTTTTCAGGCCACTTGGAGATGGTTAGGTTCCTTTTGGAAGCTGGTGCAGATCGCGAGCATAAGACGGACGAAATGCACACTGCCTTGATGGAGGCTTCAATGGATGGCCATGTAGAGGTAGCTCGTTTGTTACTGGATTCTGGTGCTCAGGTGAATTGGTTATTCAACCTTTCTACATGAGATAGGGCTTAAAGTTCTCCCTCAATGGCTTTGTAGGAATCTGGGTTTGCTTAAGTATTAATGTTGTAAATGTAATGGGCAATGAGGTATTTGCATGAGTGAGGGATTTGCTTGATTTTATACTTTTTCGATACATTATGGTCTAAAACTTCCAAGTTTCTGATTTTTAAGTTCAAAAATGTGTTTTAAATAATCTAAAATTCAATTTTATTTTTGCCAAAACGTCAGAAAAGTCACGTTATCAGAAAACAGGCTTCTATTGGATGTGACATCACAGCGCATGAAAACCATTGTGTTTGCTGCTTTCACGTGATCAGAAAACGGGCTTCTATTGGATGTGACCTCACAGCGCATGATTTGGGATTCGGAAGCGTTTTCGCGCCAAAACAAAAAACGAAATTTCAAAAATTTATATCTCAGAAACTAGGCTACGAAAATACTTGATGTAAACATCATTCTTCATGGTTTTTTATCTACTATTTTAATAAAATTTAATCTCAAAACGTGAGAATACCTCATTCCAGTATTTGTATTTTGTTTTTGTTTATTTGATGGAGGTATTCAAGAGAGAATATACACTAAAATTACACTTTTTAAGATGTAACACTTATTTATTTTTTAATTTAATTTCAAAATTTGACTTTAAAAAAGGGCGTGGAAACATCATGTCAAAATGTGATGTCATTTAATCCTTAACGTTTAGTTTTAAACAATTGTTTAAATTAATCAAAGCGATTGTTAGTTTTCACTATATAAAGTAAAGCCGAAACACACGGATCTGTCGTCATTCAATCCTAAACAAATGAAAAGGGATTGTCAATTTTTTGAATTTAGATCTACAGTCGAATCCGCTTAATGTGATCACATTTGTCCGATATTAAACTAATAACATTATCCGATTGATAACAATAAGCGATTTCCTATCAAAAAGTAGAAAACAGTGTAACTAGATTATTTGCTTTAATATTAAAGTTATGTAACCGTAATTAATGTTTTCAGAACAATTTTACACTATATATGTACTTTGCAACTTCAAATTTTTATCGTAAAATATAAGAGTAATTAATAAAAATAAAATAATCGCTTCCTTTGTAATTTCATTTATGTTAACACATGCGATTCCGCTCATAAATTTGTTTTCTTTCGACTTCTTGACGAGATATCATCCGTATTTTTCAAAATTTTACATAGAAAAGGCTCAGAAACATAAATAACCACTGAAATTCATCTGAATTCCACTAAACAAAAAAAAACAAAAATCTCTTATCAGAAACATCTGCAAGGCCCCGATGGTGATATCCAATGACAAGCATGGATTCTCTCCCCCCGCCCTTAAACCGTTTTCTTTCAATGTATGAGGTCGGAGAACATCCAATGTTTTATTTTTCTTACATTCAAAGTAAAGAAACATAACAGTGCAATTGTGAACTTACACTGAGTTTCAGAAAAAAAAATTAACCTTCAAAACTAAACTCGAAAGCAGGCGTTTTTTAGGGGATATGGACAAATTTCGATAACATTAAGCGGCCTGTTGATCCATAGTTGATCGCAATAAACGATGCATTTTACATTAAATTAAATAGGAATGATCGGGACCTGTTGATTTCGATAACATTATCCGATTGATAACATTAACCGTGATCACATTAAGCGGACTCGACTGTATTTCTATTACCGAAAAAATGCATTTTTTATGCTCTCAAAAAATGCTGGTATTGCTCATTATGGAAGATTTAAACTAATCAGATTTGTCATTCAAAGGTAAAATTTCAGTAATTTTTGAAGCCTTTAAATTTTTATACCTATAGGGGTAGCTTTTAGATATCACTTGTATAGATTCTTTTATCTGAATTTTGCATGCTGTTTGTGGTGTGTATCTTAGTGAAAAAAGCTTTTGTTGACAAAGTAGCATTGTTTGACAAATAACTTTCTTTACTCACATTTGGCAGTGCCATTCCAATGTATATCTTAGCTTTAAAAACATTTTACCTTTTTTTGCATTTTACTATTCAAAATTTGACCATCACCAATATTTGATTGTAAAATAACCTGAGGAAAGAAAACAATGAAGGCTTGAATTACCAGTCGATGACAAAAGATTAAGATGTGCTTTACCATTTCGTTGACCATGGCCTTACTTCCCAGAAGATCAATATGTGAAACTTTTAAAAACTATTCGAGGACCTTTTTACTTGAGCAATATTTAGTTTGTAAGTACTTATATAAGGAATTAGAATAATTAGGGCTAGACTTCCATCTGCTTATATATTTCTTCATAAACCTAGTAAGCCATAGTGTTTTAGGATTTTAGATTTATTTAGTTAATTAGGTTGTTACAAGTAAAAAAATCAACCATTTTTCTGAAACATAATTCAAAGGCAATATACTCAACCTGTAGTGGGGGATTACATTGTCTAAAACAGGTTCTCAAACTGGGTTGCGAGTCAGGTTTTAGTGGGTTAGTATGATTTTGAATTTACAAGCATAATGTTGGCTTTGAATCAATAAGTTTAGTAAAACCAATTATAGTTATTATTAATGGCCCAAATTATAGTTTTTGGTAATTTTCTTGCAAAAGCTACAACTTACCCCCAGATTACTAAAAAGGAATTGAAAACGCTGTTTTAAATTTTAAAATTTTTCATGGTGTGATACCTAAAGATAAGGTGAGACTTGATTTTTTAATAGATTTGAAAAGCTCTGATCTACACCATTCATTGCACTCTGTTAAAAAAGGAGTAGAAAGAAAATTCCAAAGAAGGAGGAAATCAAATATATCCCATTACCAAATTATTCATATAATTTGGTAATGGAGGATATTTTTAAGATAATGACTTATCCCCTCCAGAATGTCAAAATGTCCATTAATTAACAAACTAATATCATTGTGATGCTTGATGTATGTGAGGAATGTCTTCATTACTTGTTTTCCTGCAGGTAAATATGCCAGCAGACAGTTTTGAATCTCCTCTCACATTGGCTGCATGTGGGGGACATGTAGAGCTGGCAATGCTGCTTCTGGATCGAGGAGCTAACATTGAGGAAGTTAATGACGAGGGGTACACTCCATTGATGGAAGCTGCTCGGGAAGGCCATGAAGAAATGGTTGCACTACTTCTAAGTCAAGGTAGACTTTTAAGTGAATGAATAGTTTGTACTTTTTTAGTTTAATGGTTGATAATAATTAAGGTAGATTCAATGGTTGATAATAATTTAATGGTAGGTAATAAAATGGGTTAAGGTATTTTCATACCGATAAGGTGTCTTTTTGTGACCAATTATTCCTTTCGCAATGGATGCCTCTGCCAATTAACGGCTTGTATTTTAGGTTTTATTTTCATGTGGTTTGACTAAGTTTAATAGTTAATTATTTTATGATAAATTGGTTGTTTGAACCAAGAGATTTATTTAAAAATTGTCTTGTATTAAATTAAGGTACTATTTTTGGGTCTTATAGGTGCTGACATCAATGCACAAACTGAAGAGACTCAAGAAACGGCTTTAACATTGGCCTGCTGTGGAGGTTTCCTAGAGGTAGCTGATTTTCTAATCAAAGCAGGTGCTGACATAGAGCTTGGTGCTAGTACGCCATTGATGGAGGCTGCTCAGGAAGGTCATCTTGAGCTGGTTCGCTACCTAATCAGTGCAGGTAAGAAATAACAATATTGAATTTGTAGAAAACAACTCTTGGATTTCTTTAAATCTGAAAATTAAAAACCTTTTGAATTTTGACCCATTCCAAGTTTTTAGAAATGACACTTCAGTTTAACACACTCTCTATGATCCTGATAAGGTCTTAGCCAGCATTATGTAGCAAGCTTTATTGTGATAACCTGTTTATAAAACTTTTTTCTAGGCCCATAACGTATTGTTACATGCCTGTTTTATTATATTGGCTAAAATTTTAAAAAAATAGGGATTAAGGATCAATAGTTAAGAATTAAGATATGAGGTGCAGAAAACTCATTTTAATTGTTTCCCTTTTAAAATTACATTGCATTTAGTTTTCTTCTTAGTATGTTGTTGGTGAGTGTTTTTTTTATATTGAAGCCTCTTTAATAATTTTTTTGCACAAATTGCAGGTGCTAATGTCAATGCCACCACCACGACTGGAGATACAGCTTTAACTTACGCTTGTGAAAATGGTCACACAGATGTTGCAGATCTTCTTTTGCAAGCTTATGCAAAGCTGGTAAGGTTTTGAAATTTTAATTTTTAAACTAGCAATTTTGCTGCTTAGTTTATCCCTTTAAGACATGGGCGCCGCCAGGATTTCATTTAGGGGGTGCATCCATCTGAATTTACAAATTATTCTACTAATTAGAAAAACAGGATTTATAAATCTGCGTATTTCTTTTCCTTTAATAAAGAAAGTTGTTTGGGGAAGGGCCCAAATTTTTTTCTTTCCCACATGCGTGTTTAAGACCCAATGTAGCTTAATTTTTAAGTAGAATTTAATTTTAGGTAGAATTTGTGTCTTGAGAAATTTCTCACAGGAGAAGTTTAGCGAATATAATAAAGTTCCAACAACAAAGGGGGGTCTGGGGGTCCTTCAACAGAAAATTTTTGGAAACTTCACTCTAAAAAACAGGTTTTAACTAGTTTTGGTTCACCTAGTACGAACTTTTTTTAGGTTCTAAGATTTGCATTTGAAGAACTTAACAGGGGCGGATTCAGTATTTGGTTTTTTTGGGGGGGCTAAGAATTTGCATAATCCAATTTAAGCTTCTTGATGATCTTAATATGTGAAAGGTAGTGAATTATCCTGCTCGAACTACTAAAAGGGTGGTCTGGGGGTCCCCCCCAGAAAATGTTTTGAAATTTAAGAAAAAAAACCATTTTTTCAAATCATTTTGGTACGCCTGATCCGAACTTCGGATATAGATTTAATGGTAGAATTTTTACGTTTTGGCAACTTAATATAAAATAGAGTTGTAATAATAGAGTTACAAGGTAGCAAGGGGTCTAGGGATCTTCCCTCAGAAAATTTGACCTTATAATAACAGGGTTTTAACTCATTTGGTGCATAAAATGCCATATAATATAGTCTAAAACTTTTCATTTTTGGGGGAGAGATAAAGCCCCCTGGATCTGGTAGTGGAACTTAATATAAAAAATAAGAGTTCTAAGTACAAAAGGGGATCTGGGGGTTATTACCCAGAAATTTTTTGGAAATTTAACCTAAAAAACCAAGTTGAAACCCTTTCTTTGTGGTTAGGGTACACTTAGTCCAATTTTTCCCAGGGGGGTGCAAGTGCACCCCCTTGCACCCCCCTCCCGGCGCCCATGCTTTAAGACCTAGCCACCCGAAATTCCCATTGGATTCAACCATGATCTCGTGTAGCTTAGGACTTAAAGGGTTATACTTTTTTTTCATTTTATAGAAAATATTTGATTTTTTAAAGCTAGTGACGGTTCTTTTATGTTCATAAATTAGTTTTCATAGTGATGATTTTAGAAAGAAGTTCAAAACTAGATTTTTGTTGTCTTAAAAAATATTCTAATATCTCTTGATTTGCTTTAAATTTTTCAGGAGCATGAGTCGGAAGGTGGTCGCACACCCTTAATGAAAGCTGCTCGAGCTGGTCACCTGTGCACGGTACAGTTTTTGATTTCGAAAGGTGCCAATGTGAATAAGCAAACTACAAATAACGATCACACCCCTCTATCCCTGGCTTGTGCCGGAGGGCATCTTTCTGTTGTAGAACTTTTGTTAAACCATGGAGCTGATCCTACTCACAAGTTAAAGGTATGAAATCAGTTTTGTCATTCACTCTTGAGGCAATTTAATTTATACCTTTTAAAAAATACTATTACATGCAGTACACATTCACTGGTAATTGAATTTAACTGAAAGTTTATTTTGCTTATGTGGTGTTTGCTTCTAAGTATGTTATTTCTCTTCTAGGACAACTCAACAATGCTAATAGAAGCTTCTAAAGGTGGACACACTGCTGTTGTGCAGATGCTGTTAGACTACCCTAATAGTGTGCTTTCCAGTCCACCGCCTGCAGATCTTTCTCAAATTTCTAATGCAGGATTAGATTCTAATGAAGTAAGGCCATGCAAATTTTTCAAGAAGTACTTTCTAACAGGCATGTGATTTTTCCGCTAATTAGCGGAAATCCGCTAATTTTAGAGGTGATGAGAATCGGAATTCCGCTCAATTGTGTATTCAAAGCGGGGGAAAATCGGAATATTTGTTTCCTGAGTGGACCTAAAGTGTACCAAAACGATTTAAAACCTTGTTTTTTAGGGTCAAATTTCAAAAAATTTCTGAGATTGAGTTTAGTAAGATGAGAATCCTATCTAAAAAGTATTAAAAAGCTAAATTGAACCTATTGTATGGGATAGGGATTTGAATTTGGGCCCCTCTCAAAATAAATTTCTATACCACTGTAACTTATATAGACATAGATGCTTCAAAAAAAATTTCAGATAATTTCTTTCTTGAGCAATCACATGCCTGTTCTAAGTTGGGAATCTTTGTTATCAAAAGATAGTCAATTGATATTTTTTCTTGATAGCTGTTAGATTAGGTATAAGATTCAAGGAATCATGCTAGAGGTTATAAAACAAAGTTAACAAATTTCAGTGCATGGAAGAATGACAAAAGCAGCATTAGGAATAAATTAAATACTGTTATTTGTTAAAATGTTAAGATTATTGTCTGTAAATGGATTCAGTGGTTTGTTTTAATAAGTATATTTTCCATAGGAATATTTTTGGTTAAATTGGTATTATTTTTCAGGCACCCAGAGTTCCTCCCCATGGTCTCCAAGGTTTCCATGCGCAAGATCCTGATACTAATTCAGTCTCGAATAACTCTTACTTAGCAAATGTTCAAGCAGGTTAGTGCAGCTTTAACTCAAACTCTATCATAAATGTATTTTATTTTGAAATACTATTTCAAATTAACATATGTTATTAATGTCTCGATCGTATTCAGTTGAAGAAAAAACAGGACCTCTTATTATTCCGTCCATGCGAGATCTCTTATTTTCCCCTATTAAATATGCACCCCTTAAAAAGTTAAATTGGGGGATCATACAGCTGGGGTTTTAGAAACAGGGTTGTTACGTTTAAAACAAAGCAAAAGAATGTTGTTTAAAACGCATGTATATTTTGGCAAGTTGCTTGCTTTATTTTTGCAACAAACTCGCCAATTTTATGTAGGGACCATCCTGGAAAAAGTCGGTCAGAAGTTGATAAGGCCTGGGGACAAACCACTAAATCGCCATGACTTACATTGCACGATAAAGAGCTTGGTTCTAAGATGAAAACTTCAGAAAATCATTTAAAGGGCAGTCTGTTTGCACAGTATTTAGAAAATATAGCTTTGTTAATTCAGTTTCAACTTAAAAATCAAATTTAATTTTTAAAAAATCATGGTTTTCTTAAGCATTTTTGTGTTAAAACTAAAAAAACAAATAAACATGGTTAAAAAATAGTTTAAAACAAAAAACCCTGCTTTGATTTGTTTATTATTAATAAAACATTTTTTTCCAACCCTGGTTAGAAAAAAATTTTTAAACACCACATTTTAATCGGACTTGGTAAAAGTGCCCGAACCTACAAACCTTTTTCCGGGGAAGCCCCTGCCAGCTCCATAGGAGCAATACATAAGGTTTGAGGAGATTCTATTAGGTTCAGGGGAAGGTTACAACTTTTTCCAGGTCTGATTTTAATTATTTAATGTTTATTCCATCTCATTTCTGGCTTCCAAAAATAAGCATATTTTTTTCAATGTGTGATAAGCTTCTTTTCTCTTTTAAAGGAAATCCCATTTACTGAGCCACCTTCAAAGTATTTCTCCTCACCTTTGCCTTTTGTATTTTAGTCCCCAGAATCCAGGACCTCCTTCGAGACTCTCTCCCAACCTCTACGCCCTCCATGGCAGTCCCCAAACAGAAGGCTGCCCAGCGAAAGAGCACCGCGGCCAAGACCAATGAGGCCCCCTCCCCCTCGTTTTGCGAGAACATCCAGCGCTACCACTACCGCAGCGGCAAGAGCAACGCAGCTGCGCAGGCCAACTCGCTCTCCATCCAGACGGAGACGCAGCAAGGCAGCGCGCTGAGCGGAGGAGGGGGGAGTAGCAGCAGCTTCGAAAACGCACCCGACGACGACCAGGAGATGAAGCCCAGCGAGCGCCTCGAGAAGTGCATCAACAGCATGATAAAGAAGGCGGAGATGCTCCACCCCAGTCCTGAAGAGCAGATCCAACAGAAGCAGCAGATCCTCGAGGAGCTGCAGCGGGTGGAGCGCGAGCTGCAGGAGAAGGCGCAGACGCAGCTCCTGCTGACGGCCCAGCACCAGCAGCACCACCAAAACCTGCACGCCTTGGGGACGATCATCACCGGGGCGGCCCCTGCCGCCTTGCCGCAGCAAGCCACCGCCTTCGCCCCCAACACGCAGCAGCTGCTCATCAACAATGGTGCGGTGTTGGACATAGAGTCGCTGTCAACTCTCTCGGACCTTTCGGGGAGTTCAATGGGCCTGCACTTTCCGCCGGCCTCCAACCCGGGGATCGCCCACACCCAGCAGATAATCTACCAGAACCGACTGAAGGCGCTGCAAGAACAACAACAACAGCAGCAGGCTGGTGTGGTCACCTCCACCACTCTGTCGTCAGAGTATTGCAAGTCACGGCTGGGGAAGTCCGCCAAGCAGTCCAAAGCTAACGTGATGAAACAAGTGCCCCAGCAGCAGCAGCAGCCACAACAACAACAGCAGCAGATGCCCGCTTTCCAGCTGCAGCAGTCCAGCCTGGACGTCAAGCTCGAGCCCCCGATGCTTGCGGACGGGATGGAGAAGCTGAACCTGAGGAACATAGTCTTTGATGAGCAGCAGCAGATGCAGCTGCAGCAGCAGCTGCTCCACCAGCATACGCAGCAGCAGTTTGTGCTGTCGGAGTTCACCCAGAACATGACGCTGCGGGGCACTAAGGAGTACTGCGAGGGGGCCATTGCGGGGTTGATGCACGCCATGGGCGGCATCAAGCTGACGACTGCGGACAGCACGCAGACGCCCGCCATCCCCATGTACGACCCGGTGACGGTGGGACAGGCACTGCTGCAGCAGCAACAACAGCACCTTGTGCAGCACCAGCAGCTGACGCAGGTCATCCAGCAGGAGTCGGCCAAGAGGCAGCAGCAGCAGCCGCAAAACCTCCAGCAGCACTTTGAGAAGAACACGAAGCTGCTAAAAGCCAAGCCAAACAAGATGCAACAGCCGCAGCAACCTATGAGCCAGCCGCCACTGGCGAGTTTCCAGAACCCTCAGGCCATCAAACAATTCGCTTCGACCTGTGGGGACACTTGTACCCTAGTTAGCAATATTCCCATCGATGGGAGTGGGGTGCTGACCCTGAGTGGGATGGCTGCTCCGACGTTCCCGGTGTCCATTGCTGTGACCCCGGGGACACTGACATCGCCGGTGACGATTGCTGGAGGTTGTGGATCCTCTTTCACTCATAACTTGGCTTTAGACGACGGCTTGATGGTTGCTGCTCCAGCTAGGACTCTTCACGAGACCTTAGGAGAAATCATGTCTGGTATGTAAAATGCTGTTTTTTTATTTATTTTATTTTTTATTAATTTATTTTTTATTATAGGGCCTAAAATTGGGTTGGGTATAGGGTCAATCCATGTGAAATCATCCAGGCCACGTTGCTCGACATTTTTGATTTTTTTCATTCTTTGCCAGTCAACCTTACTTTAGAGATACTAAAACAAGTGTTAAAAATTTTTTAAACCTTTCCAATTTTTTGGCGGCCATTTTTTGCCTAGTCGAAAACTGTTTTCGTTGAAAAACACACTTACAGGTTTAAAAAATTTTTAACACTTTCTCTAAAGTAAGGTTAACTAACTGGCAAAGAATGAAGAAAATCTAAAATGTCGAGCAACAATTTTCTGTTTTTCTGGATGATTTCACATGGATCGACACTACTCAAGTTCTGGTTTTGATTTATACTAACAGAAAATTATATTTGTGATTATTTTAAAATTGAACTATGGTAAATAAATTATTGGATCTTAATTATTTATGTTCACATTGGTATTCAGAAAGGTTCCCACCGGTCAGGAAATTCCTTGAAAACATTTAAAAGTCGGGGAATTTTGATTGGACATAAAAAGTCAGAGAAAATTGCTTATTTTTTGCCTAAAACCCGAAAAATCATGCAGAAAACCTATATAATTATCAAATTTTATATTTGCATCTAATTTTTAAGTCTGGAAAAGAAAAAAAATACTATTTTTTAAAAATATAAGTCAAATAAGAAAGAAATATAAAAAAGTTGGGATTGCTAAGTTTTTTTACTGAAAGATCTTTAAAAAATTAACCTGGAAAAGTCGGCGAATTTTATTTCCAAAATTGAATGGGAACCTTGCTTTTATTTTAGTGAAAATGACTAATTTCCTTATTAAGACCACATTGTCTCCAACAGGCCCGAATGTACTGTAGCAGATAAGGCAAATTTATATTTGTTCCATTTAAGCCAATGCTCATCGGAAACGTAAATTACTCTATTAATTGCTTTCGTTACTTGTCACTAAATCCACTTTTCCTGCAGGTCCCACCACCCAACTGGCTGGCACCCACATGAACCTACTCCCCCAGCCCTGCTCAGACGCCTGTCTGGCCGGGGGAAAGCCACGCGCCCTCTCGGCTCCCACCTCCCTGCCCATGACGTTCCACACCTTGCACACGCCCTCCCCCTGCTCTCCCCAGGCCTCCGCCGAACCCGTCACCTGCCTGCACCCGTCTGCCGCGGCGGCGGCGCCCCCCATCTACCCCCCGATCGACCTGAACTCGCAGACGGACAGCAACCACGACACTGCGCTGACGCTGGCGTGCGCCGGTGGCCACGAGGAGCTGGTGACGCTGCTGCTGTCGCGGGGCGCCGACATCGAGCACCGCGACAAGAAGGGGCACTCGCCCCTGATGCTGGCGGCCTCGGCGGGGCACGTCGGCGTGGTGGAGATCCTGCTGAACAATGCCGCCGACATCGAGGCGCCGGCGGAGAGGACCAAGGACACGGCGCTGTCGGTGGCGTGCTCCGGGGGGCGTTATGAGGTGAGGCTGTCTTGCGAATGCGTTTGTTATTAGTTACTGACTTGCGTGCAGTTGTAACCTTCTATTGCGGCCATGGTAGCGTATATACTGCCTATAGTTTAGCTTCAGTTTTCAGCATAAAGCAGCAATATTCAGCATGTTTTTAAGTTATTGCCACTGCTCAATAACTGCACCTTCAGGTGGTATAATTTACTAAGTTTAGGTTCAGCCCCCCATTTCAAGAATTAAAAAATATTTTTTTTGGCATATTTATTTTATTTGGCCCCAACTACTTGAATTATGCAAAAAAATTCCATCGATATTTCTTGAAGTTTGCTGTATAGGGTTAATTAGACTAAGGAAAGCCAGGGAATGTTGTTGTTTTAAAGTGTTTGTGTCTTGAGTTCGTATTTGGATTGATTGGGAAAATATAGTATCAGTGAAGATCAGTGATATCCAGATAATTAGATAATATTAAAAGACAGGTTAAATAAACATACTAATTTTTTGTTGTACAGTGAATGTGTATAGTATTATTTTTGAGTACCTAAACTAGTAGTTTTCTACTCTATATACAGAATGTATTTAAAGTACTAGTTGGATAAGACTTCTAAAATGTAAAATAGTTGTTTAAGTATTAGTTTAATATAGATGTCTTTATTGTGTGTTTCTGTTTAGTCAAGCTTCACATTCTCATGACATTTTTTAATCAAGGATGATTAGAAAAAAATTAATAGCATATGATTGTGTATAGGCAATCTATAAAACCCAGGGTAGATAGAATAATCTATAGTTTAAAAAGAAGTTCATTTAAAAAAGAAGCTAGCTATAAAAATGTTAGTCATAGTTTTAGATTTATATACTGTTCTGTGGTTTCTGAACCTTAAACCTTTATTTTAGGTTGTAGACCTTCTTTTATCAAGAGGGGCAAATAAAGAACACCGGAATGTGTCTGACTACACTCCCTTAAGTTTAGCAGCTTCAGGTGGCTATGTCAACATCATCAAACTACTTTTAAGCAATGTAGCAGAAATCAACTCTAGGTTTGTTATTTCATTGAAATTGTGTTAATGTTTTGTCAATCCTCTAATGCTTTCTTTGAGCATGCAATTGAAACTTTCTGTAATTAAATGTTATTTTTTTGTCTCGTTTTAGGACGGGTAGCAAGCTTGGCATTTCCCCTTTAATGTTAGCAGCAATGAATGGCCATACACAAGCAGTGAAACTATTGCTGGATATGGGTAGTGATATTAATGCTCAAATTGAAACCAATCGAAATACTGCACTCACTTTGGCCTGCTTTCAAGGACGAAATGAGGTTGTCAGTTTACTTCTGGATCGAAAGGCAAATGTAGAGCACAGAGCCAAGGTAAGACTTGTGTTATTTTGAACAAGGCAATATTTTTAAATTTAATTTTTTGCTAACTTATACAGTGAAACTCTTATAACTCAAAAAATTCCAATTCAAAATCATAGCTTACCTTCCGCTGTGAATTATTTTAAGTTGCACTGTTTTTAATTATTGTTTTAGGATTTATATTTTTCTAAACCCATAAGTTTTAAATTTTGTGAATGAATCTGATAGAAACAATTAAGATTATCTTAATGGCAAATTAAGAATTGATGTGTTACAAAGTTTATTACAATTAGATTCATAGTATTTCATAAGTCAGATTTCAAATCTTGGCTTTGTTTTACAACATAGATCTTCTAGCTTAAGTTATAGGTTTTCTTTTGAATTGCATATTATTTTATGGTATGATGCAAATGCTCTTAAGATTGTCTTAAGTATTCAGAAATCACAAAAAGTGGTCATGGTCTATTAAATGACTTTAAACCTTTTATTGAAAAATCTACACCTTTTTCCTCAATGCAAACTTTTTATTTCCAGACTGGTTTGACCCCTCTTATGGAAGCTGCATCAGGGGGGTATGTTGAGGTTGGTAAAGTGCTGATAGATAAAGGAGCTGATGTTAATGCGCCACCTGTGCCTTCCTCTCGAGACACTGCTCTTACAATTGCTGCTGACAAGGGTCACTACCGTTTCGTCCAGTTACTACTCGAAAGGTAAGCAATTTGTTGTTGAAATTACTCTAAAAATCCCTCTGGGATTAATAGTTCGTTGTTCTGCCATATTGCCCCTGCATTCGTGGACTAATGCACATAGCTGTGGGCAGAGATAATTTTAACGCCTTTACGAGCATATTTCATGCATTGAAAATCGGAAATACGCTTTTAAAAACTTGCCAAGAGTATTTTCACGCTTTGAATTTTCAACAAAGGCTTAGCTTACAAAATGCATGGAAAAAACCGAAAACAACTAATATCTTTTTTTCTACTCAAAACACCAACTTTTATATTTTCTACTAATTGTTTGTTAGGATTGTTTTGTTTTTGTTTGTTTTAATTTTTTAAAAATTTGTTTAACGTTTTCTACAAATATTTAACAAATTCTTTAATTGTTGAAAACTAAATAGCACACTCATTTTTTTCTATTTAATTTTTGTCCATTAAAAAATAAGTATTTTTGTAGAAAATTTGTATCTGTATTTGAATCGTCAGTTTGAAGAAGGGAATAAGTCCTAAAAATGACAAATTGACTTTTTGTGCTCAAAACAATCTCCAAGCTTTGCTCTACACATGGGTGTAAAGAGGATAACTAACCCCTATAGGGAGATATCACCCCTTGAAGTTGTGAAATCGATGTCCATTCATTGTGTTTTTCAAGTTAATTTGGAGTTAAAGTTAATTTGTCTTTCTTTTCCTATTCTTTGAGCTGTAAACTAAGTTAAAATAAAATTTTCTTTTAATTTAAATTTTTTTCAAACTTTTTTTATGCAGGGAATGTTTAACTCCATTCATATTCACTCACTCCATTAATACTGCTCTAATAACTCAGTTTCACTATAATTTTGAATTTTATTTGTCGTATTCCTTTTATTTCACCCCTTTTGTGGTGTAAACTAAGAAGAAATATAATTTAAATGTGAATTTAAGGGTTTTTAAAAATTTTTTCATCAGAAAAATTTCATAAGGTGGAAGAAGGGAATAAGTCCATCAACTTATTTTGACTGTAAAATATTTTTGAATATACTTATATTTGTTTTGATGGTTGCTCTGTTTTCTAAATAGGGTTGTGAACTTCCAGTAAAAATTTAGTGATTATACAATGAAAATTCTATTACTTATACAGTTTTTTTTCGATTTTCTCAAAACTTGGTTTTTGGACTTATTCCCTTCTTCCAACTGACGATTCATTTGTAGTTCATGTTATTTCCGTGTTTCACTCCTCCTAAAAAAGACAAGGAGTATTTTTACTCCTCTAAAAAAATCCTAGGAATAACACTGGCTGTGGGGAGTAGTACATATAAAATAAAATTACCTCTTTTATTAATGTTGGTACCATAATGTTTTGTTGTTTCAGGGATGCCATTGTAGAAGTGAAGAACAAGAAAGGAAATTCACCTTTGTGGCTTGCTGCAAATGGTATGAACCAATCACTCATTTTTTATGCTAACTAAAAGTAATTAATTACAAACTCTTAAGTATAACGAGTCTAAAATTTTGAAGGTATTGTAAGAGAAATGCAATTTTAGTGTTTACTGAACATCTACCCCATTATTATAATTTTGTAGCTTATCTGAAAATGCATTCTCATTTAACTAAATTTTTGATTTTATGAAATTTTTTTCTGATATAATGTTGATCTATATATCTGATATAACGTTGATCTATATATCTGATATAACTATCTGATATATGATATCTGATATAACTAAGCATTGATGAATCCTAAAGTTTCCTCCTTTCTCTCCAGGTGGTCATCTTGAAGTTGTACAGTTGTTATATGCACACAATGCTGACATTGATAGCCAAGACAACAGGAAGGTGTCATGTTTGATGGCGGCCTTCCGAAAGGGACATCTGAAAGTGGTGAAGTGGATGGTTAAACATGTCAACCAATTTCCTTCAGATTCAGAAATGTCTCGTTTTATGAGCACTCTATCGGACAAGGTCAGTATTAAGCCAATATATTTTTATTTTGAGAAATGAACTTAACTGGTCACAAGCTACTAAGGTTACTTAACTTTAAAAATATATTTATCGTGCATCAAACCTGAATTGAAATTCTTTTAAAGGAAATGATTAAAAAATGTGGACAATGTGCTGACATCATCAGAATAGCTAAAGAAAGACAAGCAGCTGAAGCTAATAAGAATGCCAACATCTTATTAGAAGAGCTAGATCTTGAACGGTCTAGAGAAGAAAGCCGAAAGGCTGCTGCTGCCAGAAGGAGGGAGCGCAAGAGGAAAAAGAAGCGGGAGAAAGCAGAGCAGGCATGTGAATTTTTTCTTTTCCAATCGCTTCTTGATTAATGATTTATTATGACTAAAAAACAGGCATGTGATTTTTCCGCTAATCAGCGGAAATCCGCTTATTTTAGTGGTATTGATTATCGGAATTCTGATTTTTTGTAATTTTATATTCCATTCAATTGTGTGCAGAATAAATTTTTCAAAGCGGGGAAAAATCGGAATATTTTGCTTCTGGTTAAAAATTAATGTGTACCAAAACGAGTTAAAACCCTGCTTTTAGGGTCAAATTTCAAAAGAATTTCTGGGGGAGGACCCCCTTTGGTATTTGTAACTCGAGTATTCACAATTCTTTTTAGATTGAGTTTAGTAAGATGAGAATTCTATCTAAAAGTACTAAAAAGCTAAATTGAACCTATTGTATATGAGAAGGTGCTGAGAAGTTAGGGTCCTACACCAAATAAGTTTCTATACCACTGTAACTAATCTAAAGATTTTCAGATAATTTCTTGAGCAATCACATGCCTGAAAAATTAAGTATTGTTTTGTGCTAAATGTTTTTTCTGTTTTGTGAGTGATGGAATGAATGTTAAGAATGATTTTTAGCTGAATTATTAATGCGGATATTTAAAACTTAGTCATAAAAGTCCATCTATCTTGGTAATATAGTTTGGAACAGCTTTTGATGTTGGGTAAGTAGTTGGTTTTTTTTGTCGGAATTCCATTTTCCCGATAAAAAGTCCAGTAATTGCTTAATGTCTTTATTTTTGTTTCTTCTATAAAAGTATCTTTTATAACTTGACAAGTTCTTGACTTGTTTTATACATGTCCTTCAGTTGGTTGGTGTTCTGAATTTTTTTTTCATGTGGGTTTTCTTGACAATGAGGGATTTGCGTTAGTGAGGTTTTTTATAAAAAGTTGGATAAATTAATTTTTAAATCAATTGAAATACATGCGACTTGAAACAAGAATTACATCACAGGCCATGGAGTTGGGTTTGTTTCATTTTTAACCTTTCTGTTTTCATCGTGTGTAGAACTTTCGTTTATTCTAATCTTAACACTTCATTTAATTTATCGCTATGGAAACATGTTCTATCAAGAATGAATCTGAAAATCTACCCCACATTGATGTCTTTAGTATGTTTTCTTTCATGCATAATAATCTGGATTTCTGTAATGCTGAAATGAGACTTGAAAGAACTTTTATTTTCTATACCAATTCTTGTTATTTAATGTTGATTCTTTACTAACATATTTTAGTTGAAATTTTTAAAAAGGATCATTGGTACACTATTTGTATTAGCAAAAAAGGTTAAAATGAAATGGTCCTTTCAAATCTTAAAATTATAATGCTATTTCACAATTTTGTTTAGATTTGAATCTCAAGTCCTTTTAATTAACCTACCTATGACTTATTGGTGCTGTAAAGTTGTCTATTTAGCTTGCAGTTACTCGTTAATAACTTTTTTTATCCTTCTCCATGACCTAAAGAGCAGTGAAGTACTGCAATAATCTTTTCAATGTGAGGCACATTACATGTTTGTGGTGAACAAAGAGCAGGACCTGTGAAGTCTCTGTGCGTTTTCACACAGTTAAAAAAAGACGGATTTTAATCTTTTTTTCCAATTGAAAAATTGGGCAATAAACCTAAAATTGCCCACTTACTCCTTTTTTAGCTTTGAGTGTCAATTAAAAATATAAAAAATTAGCTCAAGTTCCTTATTCGGTTGTTAGTACAAAAACTAAATTTTGACATTTTAAGAAAAAATTTTCTTGAATAGTTAACTAATAGTGTGTTGATGCACTTAATATTCTTTGGCTGAGGCCTTAAGATTTATAAATTTCATCTGTGGCTTAGTTTTTCGTTGTAAAAGTGTTACTTATGTAGTTCTAGTTTATTGATAAATACCTTAACTTTCATAGATCAAACGTTCATAATTAGGTGCTCTATTTGATTATAATTTCTTTCATATTTTTATAAAAATGATTTGCATATTACTTTATTTGGATATTGAGTTGCATTCATTATACACTCTTATTTTATAACCGTTGCTAAAATTCAGAGGGGTCTAACCTCTAATTTCAATATTCCCTGCGGAATGTTTTATTTTGCTCTTTCAAATAAAAAAATAAGTACTTGAAATATTTTTTCTCACTACAGCCATTTGATAACATATCACTAACTGAATTTTCAAAAATTTTCACTGCTGGTTGGGGGAATTTCCAGATTTTCAGCACTCTCTAGCAGCCACATCATTTGCTAGGCAGAGAAGTTGCATATCACACTTTTTGGCTTGTTTTGTTTACTATTTGTATAAAGTACTTGAGAAATGCATAGTTTCTTTTACAAGCAAAAAAGAGGTTAAATTTAAACACATTTTTCTAAATATTGCCTTAAAATTTTTTTGTGGCATTCATTTGCCATAAGTTCATTGCGTGCAGTCCAAATGTCATTTTTGGCTTGGGGAGTGGTAAGTGATATTCAGGTTTATAATTAAAGTTTAATAATTTGAAAGGCTGTTAAAAAGAGAATTGTTGGTCAGAATGACTTGGTATTTTACCTGAATATTTCAGAAGTGGGGATTTTTTTGGTAAAGATGAAGTTGAAGAGATTAGGAGACATTTGCTTGCTTTAAGTAGAGCAGCTTCATCCCTCTATTTTTCAACTTATTTTTTCTTGAATAATCCACCATCTATCGCAACCTCCACAACTTTGCCTTGTCTCTGAAAGGGAAGGAAATAGTCTCCAGATGACCTGGACCCATGGTAAATTGCGCTGTGACCAGTGGCGGCTCGTCCATAGGAGCACGTGAACACTCAGTGAAAAAGTAGAAATAAACCTAAATATAAAGATACACAAATATTAAAAGAAAACAATACATAAATCATTCTAAATTTCTTTTTCATACTCAGAATCAAGTTTCTACCCCCCCTTTCACCTGTCAGCAAAAAAAATATTGCCGGAAATGCGAAAGTTTTGTGTTTATCAAATAAAGAGAATACTACATTCTTATTTTTCTTTCCTTATACGCACGTGTGAGCGAAGAAACTGAATGAGTCGGGAGAAACCTCGACTTCTCGCCGATGAACATTTGGGCTTACGGCAACACATTAGAGATCCCCGTGCGCACAGATTTTGTGTGCCGAGGCTTACGGTTTTGAGGTTGAGCTTGCTTTTTTGTGGTCTGGATTTTTTTCCCGGATTGGAAAACGAGATATACCTTTTGAAAGTATCATTAAACTTTTCACATCAGCTAATTTGTAATAATTAATTATTTTGTTATTGGTTATTTTTTTAAAGTGAAGTTGGAGTAAAATTACAGATCTTGAAAATTACACATCACCTGTATTTTTTACAATCAATTGTTCGATTAAGCATATATAACAAGCACTATGAGTAGACAGACCCAGTGCTCTTGTCATGCTCCTAGTTAAAAAAAAAATTATGATTAGGTATTATGCATGATTTTAAGGAAAGTGTCAAAAATTTGTTTGCTTCAAAAAGTTAGACGAGTGGACATCATGCATAAAAATTGTTTTTGAGGTATTATGTTATTGGCTAGGGGTATATTATAAAAATTAAAGGCCTTCTTTAACATAAGTTTTGCTTATTTCCATTAAACGCATATTTAAAAAAAATAAAAATGCATGCAGTGAAAAATTTTGGAAACTTAAAATAACTCCCCTGAAATAAATAAATTTGTTCGAACACAAGTTTTCTTTATGTATGCGTCCAACATCCCTTCTCTTTCTTGCGCTTGTGTAAATTTTAATTCATATTACAAAGGGTGTGAACATCCTGTTAATAAACTCACGAGCCGCCACTGGCTGTGACTGACTACAGGACTTTTGGACCCATAAATTTAATGATCCCATACTCAGTGGGTCTTTAGTGGTGTCGGGCATCGAACCCACAACCCTCCCATCCTGAAGCCGATGCTTTAACCACTAGGATCCCCATGGCCAAAAGGTAAAGATAAAAATATAGTTCTAAAATTAACAAGCGGCATACTTGTCATAACCCCTTGCAACCCAACTAGAATTAAGCAAGATGCTATTGATCCATTTTGCCTGTTTTTAGTTTGCTCTCGTATAGTTATCTAGTACACCTTTCTTTTGGTCAATTTTTGAATTATTTTTCTTTCACAAAAAACCACTTCTGCTCCAGGAATACTCAGGTGAAATATCAAGTCATTGTGATCTACGGTTCTGTTTTTGCAGCCTTTTAAAACCAATACTTCAATTATAATAATCCTGTACTTTAGTTATAAATAAAATAACTAAAGCGTAATGCATGCAACACGTCCTTGTTTTCTGATATATTTTATTAAGACCTTTAAACTGTTGACACTGATTAAAAACATGTTTTAACTGAAACCTCCTTTTTGAATTGTAATTATTGTTTTTGTTTTACCCAGGAATATTCAGAGGTGAATTAATCTTTTGTTAGAAGTTTTCGGATCTTATTTTACAGCTGTTTTCTTGTGTGTTATTGTAACTAATAGTTAGTTATTGAGAGTATTGGTAAGTTTACTATTAGTAGTATTTGACTGTACGGGTCAAGTGCCTAACACTGGGGTTTTAATTAAACATCACACCTTCTGTTATAATAACGTGCAGATCAATGTCAAAATTTGAGTGCAACAGATCTGTCAGTAATTTTTGAAACCTAATGGTTATTTTATCATAATTATGTGAATGCATTTTTAATATACAAGTATTGCTAAAAATTACTAATATGATTTGTGATGTTATATAAAAAATAATTATCTATTTCATAAAAATTACTTGCATGATTTTTAAAGCTTTTTTATTAATCTATGCAGAGGTGCCAAGTATTAAGATTTGACCGTAATATTTACGGATTCTATAGAAAATTAAAGTTGTTACGGACTTTGACTAAAAATTACGGGTTTTTGAAGTCTCCAAAGTTTCTGCACTTTAAAAATGTATTTGCTTCCCTTTTTTCCATGCAAGGTGCAATTTTTCATGGTTTTGTCAACTCGTAGCCTGGATGACAAACTGGGGAAACTTTCCTATTGTTTCCATCAATGTTGATTGGAATTTGGGCCTGCTATTGGTCTATGGTTTTGTTTGAGGGAGGTCGGAATGTTGAACCTTTCTTCCTGGCAAGAGTTTCTTAGGCAGAAAATCGTGATGTCCTGCTTTTCAATTGATTCGCGGCCCGCGAACTAATTGTAATTCAGATAGTCCCTACTTATTTTTTTACTTCACGTGTCAGGTAAAATCACTAGTTATCACGGAAAAGTTTTGTTTAATTCGCGGCGTGTACCGCATCTCCCGCGATGCTTTCGTAGAACGCTGTGGACGTCAGGTTTAAGTTGGCTTCTTCTTGTGGTTTTATTGCATTGTAGAAAAAACAACTAGACTGGTCAGAAGCCAACAAGTCCGATGTTACTAAATAGTACAACCTTTCTAGTTACGGAAAGCTTTTTTTGAAACTTGGCACCTCTGTCTATGCAAAACACCTTTTGCTGAAATCATTTTCTAATTTGACTTAGTTAGTTTGCCTTGGTAATGAAACTCACTGTTTTTTCAAAGACATGCTAATAACTTACATTATCAAAGACTTATAAGGAACTTTTGAATAGAATTTTCAATATTGGTTTTAAAAAATGGGAATAAAGATATCAAAATTAACCAATGCTAAAAATTAAAAGAAAATAATCAATCAATCAATTGAAAATTCTACCGTTTTATTAATCCATTATCTTATATCTTTAATACTTTTTGTTAAAGTCCTTTTATAATTGAATAAGGGAGACCTAGTATTTTTGTCACCTGAAGAAATTTTCAACACTTCTTTTTTGTGGAAAATTTTGCATCAAATGCTATCAGTATCATCATATCTATTAATTTACTTATTTAATTTTTAAAAATTCTTATTAATGAACTTGAATTGGTAACATTTTCTGTAGGTATGGGAGATAATATTTCAGTGGATCACTGGGTTTCCGAGTTTCTGGATTATCTGGTCTTTAAATTTGGTGAATTGTGGGTATATTTTTGCAGTTTTTCACCTTGGTCAATATACCCCTGGTTTGTTTCATAAATATTTGGCTCAAACTTAGTCATTTAGCAGGCTGTGCCTTATGAGACCTTAACATATTTTGACATCAAACTGCCTGACTGATGCAATTTGGTTGAAAAGATAGATCCTGAATGACAGAAAAACTTTTTAAATGGGATAAACATATTAAGTTTCATGTTTCTCTGAAGAAGAAATTTTAGATGCTATTTGGAAATAGTTTTGTTAATTTTAAACTTGCTACCTTAGTTCAGACTACAGTATTTATATATGAACACTTTATCCCAACTTCAAAAAAAAACATTTGCTACTCATCTAAGGGTTGAAAAATCCTGGTCTCCCATATTCTATTAATATATTTACATTAAGTATGCAGAAATGTGTATTATGAACATTTTAAATTTCTGTATGCATGATTTGTAAACATTACCATAGCTGTGTTACAGCTGAATACACTCAAACTTGTTTTTGTGCGATAGGGAAAAGAAATTGCATTAAAAAATCCGTCCAGAACTTTGAGAGTAGCTGTAAAAAAGTTTTTGGAACACAATTAAAAATGTTTATGCGGTGGATAGGGACTGTATAAAAAAAAGTTTCACGCAAGACCGTAGCAAAAATCCCTCTGTATAGCTGAATTGAAAAAACCTTTATAATCGGACCGTAACACAGTCCCTACCCTATAGCGGGATTGAGAAACAGTTTCTATCCAGATTTTAGACATTTTCCAGTTACCATGTAGTGTCGGTGATGACTCTTGTTTCACTAGACCCTTGTATATGTCTCGGTAGCCAGGTATACAAGAATTTTGTTTTATGTTCCAATTTTATATACACAGCACAAGAAAACTCACAGGAAAAAACTGCACAAAAACAGGTTTGACTGCACTGTACTTCAGTGGCGTATATAAGGGGGGGGCCGAGGGGGCCCTGGCCCCCCCCGAAATCCGGACTTGGTGTACCAAAACAAGCTAAAACCCTGTTTTTTAGGGACAAATTTCCAAAATTTTTCTGGGGGAGGACCCCCAAGCCCCCCTTTCTGATTGGAATTTTATTATTGCAATTATTTTTATAATAAGTTCATCGAAATCCTAATCCTACTTATAAATATATGTCCAAAATTAGGACTAGGTGTACCAAAACCAAGTAGAAATCCTGTTTTTAGGGTCAAATTTCCAAAATTTTCTGAGGGAGGACCCCCAGATCCCCTTTTCTATTTGGAACTCTATTATTTACAACTATTTTTTATATTAAGTTTACCCAAATGCAAATCCTATCTAAAAATATAAATTGAAAATTCTGACTATGTCTACCAAAACAAGTTAAAAACCAATTTTTAAGAGTCAAATTTTCAAAAATTTTCTGGGGGAGGACTCCCAGACCCCCCTTTGGTACTTTGAACAAAATTACTCACAACTTTTTTTGCATAATAAGTTCTTTTAGATGTAAATTTTCACAAAAAAATTTAAAAAGTTACATTGGACGTAATAAATTTGCTTGGGAGGGGGTGAAAAATATTTTGGGCCCCTCCCGAAATAAATTTCTATATACGCCACTGCTGTACTTAAAGCTGTATATAGTTGGGTGGCTTATTACATAAAAATGCCCTGAAACTGCAAAATGTGATACTTTCATGAAACTTTCAGGGATGTTAGATAATCATATAAGAACTAAAAAATCGATGGGAGCCCAAAATTTTGGGGCGTGGTTTGACCGTTATGACGTCATAACAAGATGGCGACCAAGGGCCTATATTCGGTTCTTTTAATGACAGAAAGACATTTTTGGAGACAAATATTATGTTT
Source organism: Tetragnatha versicolor (assembly GCA_024610705.1). NCBI lineage: Eukaryota > Metazoa > Arthropoda > Arachnida > Araneae > Tetragnathidae > Tetragnatha > Tetragnatha versicolor. The sequence goes on along the minus strand of JANDEH010000008.1, from coordinate 15,472,652 downwards.
TAAGGGTCAAAAAACATGATTCTGATGACAAAACCTGCAATTTGTTTTAAAAAGTAACTAAAATTCAATAAAAGCACGAAATAATAATACAGTCTATCGCCAGTTGCGCCAAAAAAAATTTGTAAAAAAATTATTTTTTTCGACGGTTTTATATGTTATTTGGGGTGCTGATTCTAAATATTTAGTTCACTTCCACGTAGAAGGTCGGCTTCGTATCAAAAAACGCAAAAATATGTGAAAAAATCGCAAAATTTTTACTCTTTCTTCGGATTTTCGCTTATATTTTAAAAAATATTAGTTTCTCGAAAATTATTTAAATTACAAAGTTGGAGTAGATACAATTTCCTACAAAATGCACTATTTAATTTTTGTTTTCCGAAGAATAGTTAAGACTTTATAACACACTGAAAAACAGAGAAACAAACATCCTCTGTTTAAATTATGCTGTGTTAAAATTATCTGTTTTTCAATGCGTTATAACGTCAAAACTATTCTTCGGAAAACAAAAACTAAATGATGCATTTTGTAAGAAATTTTATCTACTCCAACTTTGTAATTTAAATAATTTTCGAGAAACTAATATTTTTTAAAATATAAGCGAAAATCCGAAGAAAGAGTGAAAATTTTGCGATTTTTTCGCATATATTTGCGTTTTTTGATATGAAGCCGACCTTCCACGTGGAAGTGAACTAAATATTTAGAATCAGCACCCCAAAAAAAATATAAAACCGTAGAAAAAATAATTTTTTTACAAATTTTTTTGGCGCAACTGGCGATAGACTGTATTATTATTTCGTGCTTTTATTGAATTTTAGTTACTTTTTAAAACAAATTGCACGTTTTGTCATCAGAATCATGTTTTTTGACCCTTAAAACATAATATTTGACCCCAAAAATGTCTTTCTGTCATTAAAAGAACCCAATATAGGCCCTTGGTCGCCATCTTGTTATGACGTCATAACGGTCAAACTACGCCCTAAAATTTTGGGCTCCCATCGATTTTTTAGTTCTTATACAATTGTCTAACATCCCTGAAAGTTTCATGAAAGTATCACATTTTGCAGTTTTTTTGTAATAAGCCACCCAACTAATATGTATAATCTAATACAATTGGAGTTTTTAATGCTTTGGTTGAAAATGATGAAGTCAGTATTTTGGTTTATAGTGTGTAGATCTTTCTTTACTACTGAACTACTTTTCTACTACTGAATCTTTTATGTGTCTAATCTGAGCTTTATTCTATTTTTCTCTATTTTGTTTTTATGGCCTGGAATCTTTAACATGAGCCTTAATTTTGGGTATTAATGTTATCTTGATAAAGTAATGAGGTTAAGCATTTTGGAAGTCTACTTAGTTATGACTAAACTTAGTAGTTATGCTCTTGAATTTCATCTGAACATTGCCTTTTTATATGCAACAATGGTTCTAGACAACAGTTGCTTGTCTGCTGATAGATATTTGATTTTCTTAGACATTTCTTTACAGAAATCTGCTAAATGTAGTTTGAAAAGAGCTATATCCTTCAAAACATTTTGGAATTCCTGATTGGAGGTAACAATTTGGCTACTAAACCCTTCATTTAAATGTCTTCTGAAGTTATAGAAGGATTGAGTCCTAATTGTTCATAAATGAAATCTTTATAATTTTGAATACTTACATACTTTTTATTTTTGTTGTTTTGTGGTTGGAAAAACTGTGTGATTGGAATCTTCATTTTTTAAGTTTAATAATCTCGTTATGGAGTTCAAGTCTTTTAACTCTTTGAAGAGCTTGTTTTTAAAATCACACATATTTTGACAGCTGAAATAATTAACGTTATCTACTGTAGCTGTAGCCTCTTTTTTACATACTGTTGAAAGGATATCCTGACTTTATCCTGTTTTTTAGCCTTGTGTTCATTCCAGACAACTTATTTTTTCTCTATTTTCAAGCATATATCTATTTTTACTTACATTATTTTTTAGACATCTCACATGGTTTAGTTACTAATACCTTAACTACCTCGATATTATGGTTATTGTTTTTATTTTTGTGGGTTTTTTTTGCATTTTATTTTATGAAGAATTTGCTCATTAATGACCTGCTTTTAGTCAATTGACTGAGTAAAGCTCTTGCACAATAGTATAGTAGATATATTATGTGCATTTGCTTAAATATTTATAAAGTTATTATATTTGAATTGTCTGATATTCTAGAGTCAGTCTTAGTGCCAATTTTAGTTCCTTCCTGGAACTTGTACTGAACTTAGCCTACTTTGCTGTTCAATTGTTTCATAAATAAAATTTTGCTTATTATTGAATCAAAAACTTGGTGCTTTTTGTGGTCAGTATTTTGTTTTGCTTGCTTGTAATTAAGTATTAAAGTTGTGATCGTGATGTGTTTGTTACATTTAAATGTGCTCTAGGTTTTGATGTCCTATTTTGGACTTGCAAATTCAAGAGTCAACTATTTTTTATCAGTTGATAAAAATTTTGTTGCATTCTTGACTCACTTAGGCTCTGTCTTTGATTTAAAACAGAGGTAAAGTTGATTTTAAACTTATCCTTTGTGGTCTATTTTTGCTATTTATAGCTCAAATCAGGGTCTTCTCATAACCACTAGCTCTGGTTCCTAAGTAAAAAAAACTTTGGTCCTGGGGTAAATATAGGTTAATGACAATCTATAAACTTAAAAAACAACTTTTGGAATATAAAATGTTGGTTTATGTTTCAAACTGAAAAATAACTCCAGCTTTGTCAAACTCATAAAATATCTTAGTATTTGTATAATGATGCCTTTTATAATTTTATTTGACTTTAAATGTTACTGTTTTGTAAGAATTGAATAACTAATAAAGAAGCACATCTATCTGGACTTTGTTTTGCTTTTTAAAAACTTAAATGACAGTAGACATCGATTTTTAAGCTATCTTTTATCCAGTGGAGACCAAAATTGTTTAACTTTTTGCATCAATTCAAATAGGTTGATCTTAAAATTTTCCTTACAAGGAAGGCATTTTAACTAAAGCTCGTCAACCAATAGTTTGAATTTTAGCCATTTCATTAGGCATTTGTTTTGCTTCTTTACACCTAAACAAATGAATTTGTCTTATAAAAGCAGAGTGATTTTAACCTGATCCAACGAAAAATTACAGTACTGAATTTGCATTTGTCATTAATAATTTTACCATTATTATCATGTTACAATTTTGTACCTTCATGTTACTATTATTTTACTAAAGTTTATGGATTGATGCTGTCACAATTTTCTCCCTTGACCATAAAGATAGACTTGAACTGTCAAGTGTTTGTTATTTTATTCATATGGAAAATGGAACCACAAATTTACATTTCTGCTACTTACCTACCTCATATTGTTTTATTTAGCTTTGTAGAATTAAAGCATTAATAAATGTGTATTTAAATTATAATCTTAGTAAGAAATATGACTCATCCATTTTTTTACTAGAAATGTAGTTTTGAACACTTGAAAAGGTTTAAAATTAACATGTCAAGAACAATGTTAATCATTTTTAGTATCAAATTTCTAATTAACTATAGTTTTTATTTTATTATGATAACTTCCAGAATGCTATTTAGTTTCTAGTTCTTGTTCATTTACTTGCTTACTTTCCAGAGCCAAATTAATATCTAAATGAATAAAATTTCTTGAAGAAATAGAAACGTTATGTGTATGTTACGGGTGATGTGATAAATTCAGGCATTATTCATATTGTCCACATATCTCGGGCAAAGTGATTAATACTCATAAATTCATTGAATTTATCACATAGCCTGTCTCACAATAAGCATTAATAATGCTAAATTTAATTCACAATGCCCAGTTTATGACTTTTCCTTTAACATGTATATTGCAGTCTGCACTTAATTGATATATGAGAATATCTTGTGTTCAAGTACTTTGCAAAAACTAAGGGTTAAAAAATTCAGTGCATGATTATTTTTCTTAAAGTAAAGAAGTTAAAATTTGTTAGTTGATAAATTTCTTACTAAATTCCATGTCTAACTGCATGTATTTAATGTTGTGTATTTATTTGACTAACATATCTATTTATACTGTGCACTATTATTTATAATTTTATTTTCAAAGTGCTGTTAACATTTTCTCAAGGAAAGCTATACTAGACAGCAACTTAAGTTGAACCTACTACGTCACTAACAAAGTAGTTCCCATCGTGGTGTCTTAATTTCAAGTCAAACAAAGAATGTCAATTTTAAAATATGATTATTTTGTTAAACCCATGTACGAGGGTTGTTTTTTAATTAACTTCCGTTTTTCTCTTGAAAAAAAAGTAATAGGAATTTCGAAACAATTTTGGTGCTGGTAGTTAGATACATCCTTCAGGTTCAATTTGTTCCCTTACTGAATAAAATCGGACATTTCTTCTATTTTTTATCGATTTTACAAGCGCGCTCCTCGAACTATTTTCCCGCCAACCCATAGAGAATTCGGCTTTTTTTTTCTCCCTTCGCTCCGTCCGCGAACAGGAATTAACATTAAACAATGGGTGGGCAGGTGATCGCGGACGGAGCGAAGGGCGAAAAAAAGCCGAATTCTCTATGGGTTGGCGGGAAAATAGTTCGAGGAGCGCGCTTGTAAAATCGATAAAAAATAGGAGAAATGTCCGATTTTATTCAGTAAGGTGGCAAATTGAACCTGAAGGATGTATCTAACTACCAGCACCAAAATTATTTCAAAATTCCTACTACTTTTTTTTCAGGAGAAAAACGGAAGTTAATTAAAAAACAACCCTCGTATATATAGTGTATCACAATTCGCGTCTCGAAATTCCTTCTATCAACACAACAGGCTTTGTGTTAACTTACTTTCTCCTTCCGCGTAGTGATGTACTGGGTTCAGGAAACGCTGCTGTAAAGTATAGTGTAAATGTTGGTATGATTGACATACTTCAAAACAGTATAAAATTTAATGGGTCACATCTTGTGGCTAACTTATGCATGCTGTGTTTTAACAGTAAAATACTTTATGGAATTAGAAAGTTCTATTAATTTTCTCTAAGTTATGTGACCAGTTTTCTGTACTTCATTGTCTGATTTTTCTTATGTTTCATATTGAAATTTTATGTGAAATTGTCAGATTATTAATTATGGCTATTTGCCTAAAATAGTTTTAGAATCCACACACAATGTCCCCGTATTGCACTGACCACATATCTATTCTAAATTAAACAAACCTTCTGTACAGTTTTAGAAATGAGATCATTGCAACAGAACTAACAAAAATATTGACATTCAGCATTTTCTTTGAGTTGATAACATTTATTCAGCCTTGATATTCTATAGTTCTGTTGCATGTGTTCTTTTTCTAAATTTATCCAAAATATTAATATATGAGCAGTAGCAAGTATTCAACTCATCTAATTTCTACAAGAATTTTCCCAAGATCATCAAGTATTGGATTAATGGTTTAAAATCTTGATTTATGCAAAAAACTGGTAAATTTTGTACACAGGTTGTTCTGTTATTTAAATGTGGACTTTAATTGCCTTGTTGCAGGGGTGCAGAAGATGTCCGAATGCCCGAACAATGTTCGGGGGAAATTCAGGAAGTTGTGGGGAAATTTTTGCCCAAGTTTATTATTAGCAACAAGTATTTTGGCTGCTGACAAAATATGTCCTTAAAATTCTACAGAAATAAGGTAAAAACTACGGAATTATGGATGTATAGCGGAAAACTATGGATATACGCTAAAAAAACGAGTTTCCTTAGTGTTTTTGGCCTTTCCTACGTTTGGACTGATGCAAGAAAAACAACGTATCTATTATAGAAGTGGTGATTTTCATTAAAATCGCATTCTTGTTAAACCACAACGATGTTTTTGTCTTTATGGGAAAATTTTTTGAGAAATTCTGATGAAAATATGGAGACATTTTGGGGGGAAATTTTGGACAAAATTATTTGTGTTCTGGGGAAATATTGGGATCTGGAACATTTTATGCACTCCTGCCTTGTTGTAGCGAATTTTTGGAAATTCTTAAGCTATTATGGTTTACAAACAAAGCTGTGCTCATACATGTGATTCCTCCGCCAATTCGCTTGGCAAAATTAAAATCTGACAAATCAATTAGCAAAACTAAAATTCTGTTTTAAAATTTCATACTAATATACAATTGTTTTTCACTAAAAGCTCTGGCCGTGAGTGTTATTATTAGCATTGCCTTATTTTAAGTAAAATTGACATAAAAAAAGAAATTGCAAAGTAATATGAACAGTGGCGGCTCGATGGTAAAATTATAAGGGGTGCTGCTCCGGCGGTACCAAGTTGGTAACGTATTTTAAGCGATATAATGCCAAATAATATTTCACAAAAACATGAAAAGATGGGAACAATATAAAATTTCGATTTCACACTTAATAAGCATTCAAAAACTGTCACTTATATTTAGCTGATTATTACGATACGATTATGAAGAATCAAAGATGAAGTCTATTTCATTTAGTATCTCAGCAAATGAAACTAAAATCAACATTTCGAATTCAATCTGTTCATTATAAATAGAAATAAAAACTTGGCTACAAAAAATTAAACATAAATCTTTGTTGACTTGCAAAACATCAGAAAAAATTTTGTTCTCTCTGGGTTGAAAAGAAAAAAAAGAAGCTATAAAAAATTAAAACAGCTTTGGAGAGTAAGAAAAGCTAAAAAGCCAATGTGATTTATTAGTAGTAGAAATCGTTTATTTTTATTCTTCCCTCAGTTTGTTTTTTACAGCTCTCTCGAGAGAAAAGGCTATCATTCTTTTGGTCAGGGCTGCTGAAAAGCAGCCCCTTTTCTCCGAACAGATTCGCGTGCTAAATTCTTGATATTTTCATTTCATATGTAAGAGCTAGTGTTTTATACCACGATTGGTATATCTGCGGGGGCTGACAGACCCGGAAAGAAATCTGTTGTCGAGACAGCATAGCAGAGAATTATTAATTGAAAAGGGATTATAAAGGACAAAGATTAAAGGGAGAAATAGAATAAAATTTCTTAAATATTGTAAAGCAAATAAAAATTGGGATTTCGGGGAATTTGGGTTGGGGGTGCTGCAGCCCCGCAGCCCCTATGGACGAGCCGCCACTGAATATGAAAAGCAGTTAATATTTGAACTAAAAAAACTTACTCTTAACTTATGTTCTTTATGATAAAGTTAAAATTGGGAACTGTCATGCAAGAAGATATTTGTTTTGTTGCATATGAAGATGCCAACTATAGAAAAATTATGTTGCTTTTGAGAATATGGTAACTTAACCATGAGAATGGCACTTAAATCAACTTGCTAACCCAACTGTTCACCCATAATAGCCACTCTAAAGCTTCCCCCATGGTAACCAGATAATTTCAGTTCCATATTGTCATCACATCCAAGTTCCTATTAGTCGGTGTTTAACAGGACTTATGCCTTGGTGATTTTAAAACTGTTTAGTTTTTATTAAAAAATTTGTTTAAGCATTTTGTAGCTGTTTTAAAGTATCAAATCTAATAATCTGTAATTAAAAGTCAAATTTACAATAGTGCATTGTCCAGAATCAGTATTTGCCATCTTATTAGTGCTATCCAGTGGAAGGTAATAGTTAAACTACGGGAAGTAATATTCTGTTTTTGACTTTATTGTCTGCCTTTAGGGAAATGCCTGGTTTTTTTTTCTGTAACTGGAAGAACAGTTTTTCTTTTACATACATGAAATATTTTCTTAACTGCACTGCATTTTTCTTAACATAGCTTACCTAAACTAGGAAAACAGTAAATAGTAGAAAAAAACAAACAATTCACTGAAGCTTCCCAAGCTATATGACCAAGTCAACATTTCTCTTCAAATTGAGAAATCCATAGGACATAGTGGCAAAAATGTGTAACATGGCATTTCTTTCAATTAAATACAAAATAAGTTAAAAGAGGGTGTATGTGTAATATTTGCATTGAATTTAATAATTTGCATATCCTTCTCTCTTACATAATTATAGGAGTAAAATACTGAATTTAATTAGTGTATGCCTATAAGAATTTTATTTAAGTTAGTCAAGTGAACTGGCCTTTAATGCCTAGCAAAATAAAAATATAGATTAACTCAATAAGCTGTATTTTCCGAACCTCCTTTCCATACATCCACTAACTATTCAATTGATGCATTCCTGTAAATTAGTGTTGTCCAACCCACGGGTCACATGCGGACCTTGAATAGATTTTAATGGCAATCTGCCACTAAATTAAAAGCTTTTTCAAAGTACGTAGAATATAATCTAACCTCAGTTATTATTACAGAAATGGGCTAAAAACCACTTTTTTCAGGTATTATTTTAAAATATTATTCAGGGGAGAACCCCTGACCCCCTTAGAAGTGTTTTTGACTTAAAATTCAATAGGGTGCATTAAAATAGCATCAGTAGAAATTCCAGTTGTGGGAAATAGTTTATACAATTTAAGTTTTATCACCACTCATGGCTTTATTGTTTCAGCATAACACGTTGAACAATTGTTGAAATAAGCTTGACTAGAGAGAGAGAGCCAATTAATTTAAAATTATTTCCTTTTTACTATCTTAGGCAGTTGCCTCCCTTTAAAAACCTTAAGTGGCCCTTAAGGTTAAACCTTAAGTGGTTTAAAAACCTTAAGTGTCTAAAGGCTGAACCCCACTGCTGCAGATAGTACAAACTAGGTGAAAAGTCTTTCAGAGGGATATATTGAAGTTTTGAAGATGTTGATTTCTTTTTTTTGTGATCAAAAAGGAAAAATTATTTTCAGGGAATATGTATCCTCAAATGTACTTGTAAAATAAATCAGCTAGCTTTTTATTCATTGACCATACTATAGTCTGTTAATTTAGAATAGGTGCCTAAAACAGGATAAAAAACGCCTAATAATGCTCATCACGCAACTTAAACAAACTGATTCTTTTACAGTATTTTAACTACTTTTCTGTTAGGCTACCTTGACATTGCACAATAAAATTTTTTCCATGATAATTACTATAATAACTGCATTATGCCTCATGCCTAATGTGACCATTTATTTTCTGACTCAAAACGGGACATTGGTTTATTTAGATTAATTAACAGGTAGTCAATAAAAAACACTTTTTAAAAGTTATTTATTCAGAAAAAGGCAGTTGGCTTAAAAGTTACGAATTAAAAAATATATATACCCGAAACGTATAGTTATATATTTATATTTATCAGAGGAACAAATTTGCTTTAATATAGCTGGTGATTATTTTGGAAAATCATGAAAAATACTTGGAAAAAGAAAATGTTTTATGTTTGCGTGTCAATTTTGGCTCTGGTTAGTGAAAAATAGTCGATTTTTTAAAAATTATGTGTTCAAAAATACAAGAAGTATCCGAAAAAGGCCGTGAATTGCTAGTTTTTTTACCCGAATAATCTAAAAAAATTGATCAGGGAAAAGTCAGGGAATTTTATTTCTAAAATTGAGTGTTAACCCTGATATTCGCCTTAATTATCAACATCGCCTTTAGAACTGAAATTTGTAACTGGGTCTTCTCAGATTATTCCATTCGGGTTACTTTCTGCGATGTAATGCAGTTACAGATTAACGAAAATTCGTCAAAAACTTCTGCATCTTTATTAAGTCAATATATTCCTTTACAATTAAACGGGAATTTTCAGAAAACGGGACAATTTTGCGTCCCAGAGTTCTTTTCGGGGACACCGGGACTCTTAACTCTAAAAAGGGACAGACCCGTTCAAAACGGGACGTCTGGTCACGTTACTCATGCCCCTATTTTAAATGAAAAGAGTATAATGTATTGAATCCTGTATAAATGTATAAATAATATATTTGGTTAAGCTTTATAATTATGCATTCGTTTTGACAGCTTCAATGTGAACCTTGCTACATTTTTATTGAATACAAATCTATTGTTGAAGTTGGAATATATTTGATGACAGTTATTTTGTTGAAAGGTTAACAATATTGATTTTATTTTGAAAGTCATAATATCTCAGTGGTGTATGAAAATAGTTTTTAAATTTGAATATAATACTCATTATTTTATATGCGATATATATTAATTTCACACTGAAACTTTTCTTTGTTACTTGGAGCTATAAGTTCAAAGCTCATTTGTTTAAAAAATATCTTGAGAAATTATTAATATAGTTTAATTTTCACAGTGCAATTCAAAAATTAAAACTTCTGTACATATTACAACACAAAACAGAGCGAGGTAGACAATGTTTCTAGTTGTTTCGTTTGTGCTTGAACTAATTTTAAATTTAGGTAGCATTGAAAATTAATGCAAGCTTTTTTTTGTAATCTCTCATATAAAAGCCCACGTCACTCACTGACTCACTGATTCTGGAACGCTCGCACACTATGATGCCATCTCGCAATAATCAGAAAACGGAAGTAGTAACGAGGGAAGCTCGCATAAAAGGCTAGCCTAGCTGTTACGACCCGGCAAAGCCGGGTCGTAACAGCTAGTCAATAAATAGTTAATTTGAAATTTTCAATCAGTTTTCAAAATTTAGATTTAGATCATCCTGGGCAAGACAGTACTTGACCAACCTAGATAAGAGTGCTGTATAATGTTTGCTCCACCTCAGTAGCCAGAAAAAATTTGTAGGTAGTTATGGGGGTATTTTAGGTGGTTTTCTATGCTATAAAAAGGAAAATTTCTGAGTTAGGGTGGGGGGTCCTCAAGTCCCCCTCTGGCTATGCCCATGGCCCACTTATTCCAATTTTCTCTTTATTTGGATTCAATATAAAAAAATTAAATGTTGTAGGCAGCTGTACATATTTTCCAAGTTTATTTTGCTTTTTTATCTTTTTTTTGGAAATAATATACATATCGGATTATTGGAACATCCTTATTTCAGAGATTCTTTAAAGATTCCCTTAAACTCCTGTTAAATCAATGTAAAAAAAATGGCATTATCCGTTTAATGACAATAATCGATTTTATATAAAAAAGTAGCAAACAGTTTAACTGGATTGTTTGCTTTAAAATCAAAATTACGTAATCTTAATTCATTAATTACATATAACGATTTTACACTATGTATTAGGTAACTTAAAATTTTTAGGGGGAAATATGATCATTGTATTTTTATTTATTCTTGTATGCACTGCATTATATCCTTCCAATCCAATAAATCAACTCCATTGATAAACCACTTATTAAAATCTGAATTCCAGTGAACTATGGAGAATCAAAATTATTATCAGAAACATCTGCAATTCACCAATGGTTCTTAACCACAAGCATGGATTCAGGCCCCCTTTAACCGTTACCATTTTCTTTTAATATGTGCGAAATGTTTTCTTTTTCTTATTAATGAGTTTTAAAAAAAGCACCAGATGCTTTAGGGTGGGGCAGATTATTACTTGTAAAAATTGACCTTCAAAACGAAACCCGAAAGCAGATTGTTTTTAGGGGGCAGACGTTTTTTTACGTAACCTGTTATTGTAAATTTAACTTTAATTTTTCAATGTATCAAAATGCATTGTCTTGAGTGCAGCAACACACAAGATTATTTTTGACTATTCTTGTAGTTCTTTTAATATTAAAAATTTTATTTATTCTGTCGGTAGCAATAGAAGTAAATCCTCTTCATTCAGGGACCTACGTTGTCTAATGTTCCATATAAGTGTCAAAAATTGGTGGCATCATATCTTGTTTTTTAAGTTACACTAATGCGAAAAAGAGATGCTACGGGAATTTTTGTCCAGTATTGTATTTGTGTACTACAATATGTATTAATGTTTCCAAGTTGAAGGTAGAAGGATAAATCTCTTACCAAAAGCCTTAAAAAATCAAGAGGGTGAGCTATTTTTAATTAGTGTTTGAAGCTCAAGATATTATGAGTTTTCTGTGTTATGTCTACTACAATAGATGAATAGAATTTTAGATGCAAACATAGTCCAAAGACAAGGAAGTGAACTGGTGTTTCCATTTCAGATTCGAGCAGCCGCTGCCAAGGCAGCTGAAGTGCAGAAATGCAAAGAAAGTGGCAAAACCACTTTAAAGCACGATCTTGCCCCAGTCAGCGACCAGTCCGATGTAGATGAAGATGACGAGGAAGAAGAGGAGGAGGAGGAAGATGAAGAAGAGGAAGATAAGGAGGATGATGGTAAGTAAGGTTTTTACGATTATAAAATATCGGAGGTGAATGCAGCCTGAACATAAATCTGAAGGAATACAGGCCTGAATCTTCTACAGGTAAACTGCATTTGACAGGTCAGGGAATACCTAGAAAAGTCAAGGAATTTTAATTTCCCCTAATAAGTCAGAGAAAGTTGCTCATTTTGGCTCAAAACCTGGAAACTCATACAAAGTACCTGGGAAATGAAATGAATTATGTTTACATGTCAATTTTAGTTCTAGGAAGTAAAAAAAAAGACTATTAAAATTATATGCTCAAGAAATATCTGAAAAAGCCGTGAGTTGCTAGGTTTTTTTACCGAAAAATCTCAAAATTGGCCTGGGAAAGTTGGGGAATTTTGCTTCTGAAATTGAGTGGCAGTTTTGATATTACCTATGTAATGGCTTGAGGCTAAGATGTTTTGCTTGTTCTATTCCAGTGAACGAGTCAAATTCCCGGTTGCCTTCTACCCACAACAGTCCGTGCAAGAGCAAGTCAGCACCCGCAATCTGTTCCCCGTTGAGTGTGGAAGCAAAGTCTAAAGAAGCCAAAACTCCCGACCCGGAGGAGGCTTCCTCCAGCAATCCTAATCAAAAGCAAAACGCCGGCGGAGAGCCGCAGTCACGGCCGGACAAGCGGCGCGAGCGGGACAAGGCCAGCAACAAAACTCAGGAAAAGGGCAGGCGGGACATGGCGAGCGGCAAGCCATCCAGCAACCCCGGTGAAGTCGCTGTGGTTGAGAAGCACCTGGACTCTCCATCGACTGTGATAATCCCCTCGGGGGTGGGTGGCTCCTCTCGCAATGTCAAGAAGCGGAATCAAAAGCACGAGGCGGGCACAAACTGTGCCCCTTCTCCGGTCAGCATGAGCACCAAGGCCCTTGCCAGCGCTCCCCCTCCCTTGTACTCGGCTGCGGTGGACCTCAGCAAAAGCCAAAGTGTGAACCACAAGCACTACAAGCAGAAGGAGGTTCTGGTGAATGGTATCGCCGACGTGCCACATGAGTACAGTGAGATTATTCTCATGTCTCAGAACTCGAATAACCGTCTGAAGAGGAACTCGAGTGGCCTGCCTTGCGACGCTCTTTCCAAGATGGGACTGTAAGTGAAGTTTATTTGTCATTGTTCTCCTTTTGTTTGTATAGATATAGGGTCAATTAAAAAAAAAGTAGGTGGGATTCATTAGGTAGCGACAGCTTTTTTTACTGTCTAATCCAACACTACCTAGTTTAACTTAAGTACACTTTTAAACTCTTTCCTAATCACTAGATAATTATTTTCCTTTTACTCTTAATTCAGAGGTAAGCGAGATCTTGGGGTATTTTTTACCTACTCTGCAAGTTCTACCTGGTTAAAGAATATTTAAGCTGAATTAAAATTTTTTTCATTCAATGTGTCTGGGTTTTCATCGCTTAAATATTTTTTATGAAGTGTTTCAAACCCTGTTTAAGTTTTGAATAATAAGCTGTTAATTTATTTCCTCCTGTGATTTTTTTGTCAAAACAAGACTGAGTTAATAGATTTTAAAGAGACTTAAAACGACTGATTTTGTAAAGCTAGACTGCAACTAAAACAAACCTCGTTGTGGAATGTTTTAGTTGCTTTTCTAAAAGAGGTTTCTTTTCTCAATCCTATTTTATTATAATTTCAGGGATTCTTTGTCAGACATAGCACTAGACCTCCCTAATGATGTGTCCTTCCCCAATAGCCTCAGAAGCCCTTTGGCTTCGAACATACAACACACTTTAAAGTCTTCTCTTGCAAATACAGTGTCACCAAAAAAATGGCCCAAGAGAGAAGAGGGTTGGAAAGAGGTGGTTAGAAGGTAATATTTTCATTCTTGTTCTTATGGGTGCAAATTTGTTTTCTCTATTATACATCTTTTGTACTTTTTTGTCATTAATTGTGGTGTTACTCTACTTAAGATTATTCTGTATTTTCTTATTTAAAACTAATTAAATTTATCCCCTAAACACCCTTAAGCTTATTAACACTTCACTGCCGAATTATATTCGTTGATTTGATAAGCTATCAATGTTACGAGACTCAAGTTTTGAAATTAACTAGTCTTGAGTTAGTATTTCTGCAAGAGTGTAAGAATTTTTTTATAAAGGTACATAAGTTATGTCCTTACACCTTGGAGTAAAATTGATTGAAAATGCTTTTATGCAGCTCGGCGCTAAGCATAGCCAAATAGTCAGATAATCTGAAGATAGTCTGTTAATTAAAGGTTAATATTTTGGGGTTCTACCGTATTTAGAAATTGTATCTAAAAAATATTATACCAGCAGATTTATATGCATAACATCTTTTCTTTGCAGCAAACTGTTCAATAGGTCCAAGAAAGTGTCGGTTCCAGCTAATGCCATTAGTAGAGTCATTGGACGTGGTGGAATGAACATTAATGCCATAAGAGAAGCTTCTGGGGCTCACATCGAAGTGGAAAAGCAAAAAAGTCAGGGTGATAGGACAGTAATAATCAGGTAAGTACTGGATAGCAGTGGTGTTTCGTGTGGTTTAAGTTTAAGGATTCATTAAATAACAAGAATTAATTTCAAAGCCTTTATTTATTCATTGTGTGATATTTGGGCAATTTATTCTTTCTTAAGCTTGAAACTACATTAACAGCATATTTAAACCAACATTTGTTTTTAAAATAAGTAGTAATGAAAAATTTTTTGACTAGTGGTCCTTTATTGATATATAGTTAATTTATTTTTCATAGGAATGTGTAAATCTAGTATATTTACATGTCCTATTCTTATTGCTTCGCAGTATTATAACTATTATTATATTATGAAAATATTATGAACCATCAAGTTTTGTAACAAATCATTCATACAGTTAATGAGTTAAGCAGACTGGCTTATATAACTTGTCTCTGACATGAATCTACTCATTTTGTTTCAGGGGATCAGCCGAATCTACACGAATTGCTCAGCAATTAATTACAGCTTTGATCAAGGAACCAGATAAGGAATTATCTGAAATACTAAACCGGTGTGGTCTAAGTCGTATAGTGAACAACTCGGCCTCCTTCCCTGAGAATTTTCGTTCCAGCATGAGTATCAATCCGTCTCTTCCAACCGCTACTCAGGTTAGCTTTGATCCAATTTTTTAAGCTTTGAAATTAAATAGCTTTTTAAAATTGCTACCTGTTAATTTTATTGCTTTCCGTAAAACATTACTAAATGTAGAATGATGGGTTATCTTGTTCTGCTACACCCTCTTATAGGCTTCCTCTCTTGAAATGGACTATTAATTAACTAAAGATTATTCAATATAGTATAACTCAATGCATAGTATTAAATAAGTTGTTTGTACAATGAGTGTATGGTTTCTTTTTTAAATATTTTTGTTTTATGTTATATTCATACTTCTAGATTGTTTTGATGTTAAAAATCTTGTTGCTTTACTAATGCAGTGCCTTTTACTTTTTAGGTTTCTTCACTTTCAGGCCAAAGCAAGAATTCAATGCGTCAACAGGTAGTTACTAAATCTTCAGGGAATACTGCTGTATCTGTTACTAAAACCAATCCCATTCCACCTCCCAGTTTACCTGCAAATGCTACGCCTCCCTTTTCAAACCAGATTCGCTCTGTTGTCTCCAACACACAAAGTATTAGGCCAGGTATTGCAGCTGGCAGCACCGGAACTCCACCCTTTCTAAGTAATGGACAGAATGCTTGGACGGGGGTAGTGGCCTCTGGGAAAATGCCCACGAATATGCCTCGGCCTTCTTTGCCTACACCTAACTCTTCACCTCTGGTTTGTGCAACCACTGCAGCTGCTAAAGTGTCAATTGCAAATATCTCTGATAAAATTTCTCCTCGTCAATTTTCGTCTGAGAAAAAGACCTCCCCTGTACAGCCTGGTAGCACCACCTCCACTAAGAGCACTGTATCATACACGCTGGCAGTAATATCCATTAGCAAGTCTCCCAAAACGGTCTCTGCAAACTTAGTATCGGTCGCCACCAAACTCACCACTTCGTCGGACACTCAAGTCTCCACAATAGCTCCCATTTCGATGGATAGGGCTGCCTGTGCGTCTCCCTCTGCCGTTGTGCATAATCAAATGGCTATGGGGCACAACATGGGTTCTGGACCTTCTGTCCAACCCTTTGCCAATAGTAACAACCAGTCTCAGAAGTTGACCAACGGATCTGTGAACACCCAGCATGGGTCCTCTGCGGCAGTTCAAGCGCGCATCCATGTCACCCAGGCACCCTCAAAACCCTTTCTGAATGCGGGCGTGCCAACCTCGGCGGCGATGCCGCCCAGCAGCAACCACCCTTCGGGGTCTCCCCCGGCAGGGACGCTCCTGGTCACCTCCGGCCAGTCGACCATCCCGAAGGAGTACTCGCCCTTCAGCAACATGTTCGCCAAGGTGACGCAGAGCATGTGGGGCCAGAAGGAGCAGGCGGGCAAGCCGAACTTTGCGAGCGTGGCGGCCTCCGGGGTCACCTCGGTCGCGTCCCACACGCCCATCTCGAACCCGGTCCAGAGCACCCTCACCCTGACCCTGCCGCAGAACGCGGAGCTGGCGGACATGGTGGTGGACTTGGCCAAGGCGCCCGGCTACCGCGGCAACCTGCACATTTCGCCGAGCCCCGGCCCCCACTTTGGCGCCATCGGCAGCGGACCCCGTAGTGCCCCTTGCACCCCACCACTGGGTCCCATCGGGCCCCCGCAGCGACTCTCGACCCCCCCAGCACCGGCGGCGTCCCAGAGCCCCCCTCCCCCTCACAACTCCCGGGAGCCCCAGGAGCTGCAGCGGTTGCAGCAGCAGCAGCAGGCCCACGAGGTCTACCACCACCTCCCCCCGCGCAGCGGCGGCCCAGCCTTGACTAGTCCCACCAGCACCACGTACAGCCAGAACGCGCCACTGTCGAGCGTCCTCCCCGAGAGTGCCGCCGGGGTACAGGTGGTGCAGAGCAACCTGAACCCCAACGCCCCGGACTTCTCTAGTCGCGCCTCGCTGCTGATGCCCCACGCACCCGCCATGCACCTGCGCCTGCCCACCTTCCAGGAGTCCTCTCAGCCGCACCTGGCGGCACAGTTCCGGCCCATCATCGCTCCCAACTACCCGCTGCACCACCTGGCGCAGGTGAACCGGTTCCCTTTCCACCACCTAGCGAACCACCAGCAGCCTCAGCAGCAGCCGGACTTCAACGGCCCTATGCCGGACGTGGAGTCTTTGGCCATGCTCAACATGATGCCCCAGAACTACCATCCGACGAATATTCTACCCAATGCTGGCAACATGCAGCACTACCCTGGAATGATGGGTATCAGGCCGAATCAAAGATCCTCTAGCACCACTCCATCAGTAGGAACTTCGTCTAAAGGCAAGTCATATTTGATGGAGTTTTTTAATTGGTTTGGATTTTTAATAAGGTTTTTTGTAGGGCAGAGATGCCAACCACATTTTGGAATTATAGGCTTAGCTAGAAAATTTGAGAACTTGAAAAATTACACTTATGAACCTTTTACTGCTCATGGTAGCAAATACGCTACCATAAGTTAAGCTTCAAATTTCAGTATGTTCTTCAGTTATTTCAGAAATACAGTAGAACCCCGATTATCCGCGAGCGGATGATCCGCGGTGCGGATTATCCGCGAGGGCCAAGAAACATTTTTTTAATGATGAGAGCAAATTTTAGATGAGATTAGAGAGATTTTAGATGTAGAGCAAAAGTTTCTGCTGTGCTGTACATATTTTAAAAGTTTTATATATCATGCTTTTTGTACAACAGAACATAGTTTTTATGCTGAAATGTTTTTTTTCGTGTTTTCACCTCATTTTTAGTCTTTTTCGGATTATCCGCGATTTTTACTATCCGCGGTACCCTTGCCACCCAATTCCGCGGATAATCGGGGTTCTACTGTAGTGACCATCAGGTGCTAAACATTTATAAAGTTTAGATTCAGCCCCCAATTTTTCAAAATAAATAGAAATTAAATTAAAAAATATTTTTACATTTTATTTTATTTTATTTGGCCTCTAACTCAAGAATAAGGAAAAAAATTTTACATTGTTTTTTCTGGATGAGATAATTAGAGGGTTAAGCTTGAAAAATCGGGATTATTGGAAAATGCTAGAAAATTGAAAACTTTCCTCTTCTCTTATTTTTTTAGATGAAGCTGGAGGGGTTGTTTAATGATATGGTTTTAGTTAACTAAGTTTAGTAGTAAAATGAGATCTTTTTAAAAAAATAAGTATTGTTCTGATGCCTTGCACTTCTACTCTAGATGAGGGGTCGCCGATGGCAGCAATGTCTCCCAGTGCTTCTCCGCAGGGAAGCAATTTGTCTTCGCCTACCGGAATGAACGTGCAAGAGAACTCCAATCCGGCCGGCACTATTGGGGAGGATCGCAAATTACCAAGGCCGATTGGTATGGAGCGAGCACAGAAGAAGAACCCTATGTTTGGAGGTGTGTCAGAAGGGATCTGGTCCTTTAACTCTTCAGGCAGATGTAAATAGTTATTTTGTGTTTTTGAGTTTCTTTTTTGCATCTGTAGTCGCGCGCTCTGCCTGATGATTACTTCCTTTTGCATGATTATGTTGTCCTCGGTTGCCTGCTAACTGTTTTTTTCTTGGGTAGTTGATTTCAATTAGTCTTTTACCTTTTAGTTTTAAATGTTTTATTTATTTATTTTCTTGCTTAATTATTTCTTGGGTACAAGTCACTTAAGCTTGCTGGATGTTTTCAGTAGACAAGAGGGGGGTAGCAGATAATTTGTCTTTTTTACTGTCAATCAAACTTGGCTCAGCTTTACTGTTTAGAAACTGAAAAATATTTTTAAACGCTTGAAAAAAATTTCGCCTTTTATTTCTTTAAAAGAAGACATTTATGAGAGAAGTTTAACTGCCCAATTTAAGGGTACTTAAAAATTAAGTACTATTATAAAAAGGAAAGGAAAACTATCCTTAAATTTTAAAGCCAAAAAGCTTTTTTGGGGAGTTGATTGAAATAAATAAAACAGGGTTTCCGCACACCTGGAAAGTCATGAATGAAGTGATTTTTTAATTTTTTAAGGGATTTTAAAGTCCTAACTGTAAAAAGACTAAATTATAATTTTTCTCCGATGGCTTGGCTATGACCTTTTCATTTTTCATAAAATTTCATTTTTGCAGACACCATGTAAAAGCTAAGTGAGCTATAATTGGAACATAATTGGTTGCATTTTCCAAATTTTGGTTGATAATGTTATGTTAATCTCAGTTAAGCTTTACTACCCATATTTTTATATTTAGCCCAAACTGCATTAGCAGACCAATTGACAAATAAGAATGGTTTTAGTACCTACTCTCTTAATTCTTTAATATCAGTCCAAAGCTTCAAAAGGCCATCTCGGTGACAATTAAAAGCCATTAGCAGATATTTCTTACTCCCCTTTGTGGTTATTAGCGTAGTGCTGCTATCACAGCTTATGGGTGGTCACTCCTTTGAAATACAGTCACTGCTTGGAAATGCTATTGAATAACTATCAGTTGAGATTCCATTCACAGATAGTGGACGCTGCACCTAACTAGAGGGAATAGGCAAAAAAAGTTTTTTTCCCTGCTGTTACTGCCAGTGAAAATCTGGACCGTTTCGGTCTTCATTCACTGTTAATGAGTTAAACTACATAATACAAATTAAATACTTCAATTGTAATTATTTTAATGACTTAATTGCTAGCAGGAAAAGATTCCACATCACCAATTACTCCTATCTTGATTTCAAAAACACAAAACTACAATCCTATTCAGCCTTCCAAAAGAAATGGAAGGTTTATCCACTTTTGAATCCAAAAGTACGCTTAAATAATATACTAGCAAGATTACTTTTCACTTGTACATTGTACATTCAAAATGTGCATAAATATTCATAAGGCACCTGAAGAGTTGAACAATTTGTGTAATAGTTTTCTTATGTAAATATTATCTTTATATAGCTGAAATACCGGTGACTCAGGACTGGATGCAAAATGTGCAAAATACCATGCCATCTATGCAGCCACCAGAAGATGGTGGAGCTATTCCAGCATTACACAATTATACAAGTAATAGATTTAGTGACGTGATGGCTATGGAAAGCAACCACAATATCGACCCAACGTATCAGGTATACTTCTTGTTCTGGAAACATAACACTTAGATTATACTTGTTCTTCACGTTTTAAATACTTCTTGCCGAAATTGAATTTTGAAAATTTCTTTTTAATTCTTCTGAATTTTCATTACTTAAATCAGGGGTCTCCAAACTATAGCCACGTGTGCCAGATGCTGCCCGCAAGTCCCTTTCATCTGGCCTGCAGATACCTTTCTATCTACGAAAAAAATTATGGATATGTGGAGTACTCAGTAAATCAAAAACAATTTTGGACTAGGGGTACCAAAAGGAGTTAAAAACATGTGTTATTATGGTCAAATTTCCTGGGGGACCCCTGGATTCTGGACCCTCCATTTTGTACTTATTACTCAATTGGGAACTATGTACCTACAAGCTGTCGCTAACTGGACCTCGAGAGTTGTCGGCCCTCAAACCAGGGTTGGCAAAAACCCGGGTTTTTTTGAAAAACCCATTGGGTCCAATCCAGCAAACC
Source organism: Tetragnatha versicolor (assembly GCA_024610705.1). Taxonomy (NCBI): domain Eukaryota; kingdom Metazoa; phylum Arthropoda; class Arachnida; order Araneae; family Tetragnathidae; genus Tetragnatha; species Tetragnatha versicolor. Next base: position 15,451,954 of record JANDEH010000008.1, on the reverse strand, counting down.
CTGCCTCAAACTGCTGTTTAGTAGGTAATGTGGCTCTCGAGTTAATAAGTTTGGAGACCCCTGACATAAATAATCTTTATAATTGGGTATTTAAAAATATTCAAAAGTAGTAATTTGTGTGGAGTCAAATATGGATCCTGTTGAATAATAGCAATGAATCGTTACAGGCAATTCAAAATCCCGGTTATTCCTTCATGAATGGCATGCCCTCCCATCAGATCCCCCCTCATCTTTACCTGAACAACGCTGCTGTTGGACACGGCCAAGTGGAGCCCAGCCAGGTGGAGATGTGGAACATGCATCAGAAAGTGCCCCTATCTTCGGGTGGCGATACACTGCCGCAAAATATAGAACATAAAATGGTAGGTTTGCAGGAATATTGGATGTGTTTGGATTTTCCTAGTTTAAGTTACACCCACTCTGAATGAAATAAATGTAGCTATTTTTCCAAGTTGATGAGTGCTAAGATTTTTTTATACAACTCTTAGTTAACCAACTTAAATTGGTTTATAAAGGCATGTGCTTGCTCCTACGAGCCGCTTACGCCTTCTTGCTAAAAGTTTTTTTTTTGAAAAAAGAAAGGATGAAGATGACTGATTATTGAAAGAAAACTTGACTTAAGAGTATTTCCTCTTTATAGATTCTCTTGGAATTTCTTATCTTCCTCTAGGAGGGATTCTTAATCTTTCATAGGGGTATCATAGAGCTGTTTTCCCAGTTTTTCTCAGAGTTCTCTCATTTTTTGTTTTGTTATACAACTCATTTGGCCATTACTGAAAGTTCACATTTGCTCTGATGAAGGGTCATTCTCCCAATTTTTTCACTCGAACTGTGGCTCAATATACTATTTGTCAGATGTTACGTGTATGTTAAGTTCTTGGAAAATATTTTAAAAATATGTTCAAAAAGTTTTCACACTTCCATCTTGCAAAACATATTTTGGATTCTTAGAAAAAGGGAACAGCTTGAATCGGAACCTACTCGGGAAAATGTTTTAGGAGTTTGATTCTTAGTATGAGTTTTTGTTCACTTAAATGGGAGAAAGGAAGGACTTTATGATGACATCATAACACATCATGTGTTAAATAAAAATGTTCTTATTTGGGAGGATCAGATTCCTATCCATCGATTTCAGTGACATAACAAAAGTTTTTAGTAAAAAATCAAAAAGGAAATTTAACAAAATTTGTATTATATAATCTGTGTACCATGTATCTTGGTTAGACCAATATTTATGTAGTTGCCATGTGTTTATTGATTGTGGATTTTTCTTGTAGCAGCAGTGGCCGAACTGGAGTCAGCATCAAGCTTGATGCTGCATTTTCCCCCTTTTCCTCCCTTCCTTTTCACTTGAGAATAACTTGCCCTGTAGAAAGAAATCTATGATTCAAGGCTTCTACTTTTGCTCTAAAAAGAAGAGGTTTGCAGCTGCTTTTGGACTTCGTATCCAGAGAATTATCTGTTTAGTATCTATGCAAACAAACGGTGGTTATATATAGAGGATATTGGAATTATTGTAATGTTTTTTTGCTGAGATTGGGTGAAATGTATACAGAAAGAAACTTTAATTATACAAATTATTGACTTCAGGATTTTCAATTGCTTGGAAGTCTGGAAAATCAAGCTCTGTGTGAGAATGTAATTGCAAGTTGGATTGTATGGAAAATTTCATGTATAAGTAAAAGTTTCCTACCTGCAAGATGTGTTTATTTTCTTTGTAATAAAAATGTGCACTGTTTATTTTAAAGAAGCAATTATTTACTATTAATTTTTTCTAGCAGAATTTAAAATATTGCTGATTTTAGGTGGCAAAAGTATTTGATACCAGACTTAACTTCTTTTTACCTAGGTTGATTGTATTTAACCAGAAAATTACTAAATATAAAATTTAATTTTAAATAAAGTATATCAATAAGTAGTAAAAAACTTAAGATTTGAGTTTAACCCCTTTGATGTTTTATTTTTCAAATTCCGACCCAAAAATAAAAATTTTATTGCCAGGCCATTTTTGCCCATTTTAAGTGTTCAAAAATATTTGATAATTCGCTTACCCATCTGCAGTTTTTCTCGTGAATTACATTTTCCAGTTTTTTTATTGAAATTTTATGCATTTATATAAACCAATATTTTTGACTTTCTGAAGTGTTCAAGATAATTTGTCCTAAAAAAGGTTTTAAATGTAAATTGGAACAACTATCACAACAAAATAACCCACAGCGTGACATGCAACCGTTACTAAAATGGGCCACTTTGCGTTGGACGTGACATGCGAGAAAGGGTTGTTAAATAAGGAATGTACTCCAGATTTCCAAATAACCTTCCCAGGTTTATTTAAGACTTGTTTTAATTTATAAAGTATCAATATTTTTTTCCAGGAAATATTAGTTAGCCGAAATTCTAAATTATTACAATATTAAACCTTATTTTCTAGGTCTTTAGGTCAGAACTATATAAAAGGGGCCAAAAATCCATTAACCGTCAACTAAATTAGATAAGTATCTTCATGGAATTATAGGAAGATAGGGAACTGCCGTTTTCTTTCTCCAATGGATATCCCAGGCGCCAAAGATAGATCAGATAGAGGGAGCTAGGTGTACATAAAATGTCTGGATTCTTGGTTGATCAGAAGAGAGGATTCGATGGGTAGATATGCTTGCTCACTAAAAGCCGCTTAGTCTTGATTTTTTTTCATGGCGCTTGATTAATGTTACATGCAGAGCAGAGGAGGAAACAGCTCTGGTGCGTTCTTAAATTACCTGAATTTTTACCTAAACTGTATCCTTTGGAAGAACTTAAAACCTAGGCGCTGACCTCGTTGGTATTCACACGGCATTACTTTGGGAATCCCTGTAGATTAAATAATAAAAGGTGACTATTTCACAAAGTCTCTCGCGGGAGACCCAGATTAACATGGAGGAGACTGGTAGAAACGGAATGTAACCAGACAGGGTGGGCAAGCTGGGCAGAAACAAGATTGTTGCCTAGGACTGTAGGGAATGGCGGCGTAAACTGAAGGCCTTATGTGCCATTCGGCACAAAACAGAATAGTGATGATTTCATTAAGTCGATGTATTTAAGGTGCAAAACACACTGCACGTCTTATAGATGCTACTGCAATCAATCTCCATAAAAAAAGCATGGAGAAAGCCTAGTCCCCTATCTTGATAGGGGGACTAGGCTTTCCTGTAAAGATAGGGGGACTTGACTATTCCTGTCAAGATAGGGGGAGTCTCAGGCTGAACTCCATGCTTATTCCCCTCTTTGATTAATTGCAGTAGCGTCTTATGGTCGCTAGGTCTGACTTGGGCCTAAAGTTTGACTTTAAAAAAGGGGCGCGAAAACGTTAAGTGTCAAAATGTGACGTGTACTTGCATCCTATACATTTATGCTTTAATTGTTTTAAACAGTGCCGTGTTGTGAGCGGACATTGATAAAAGTGGACTTGCTTGTTTTGTTGAACATTAAAGAGAACTGAACCCCTTTTTTCTGAATCGTCACTGTTACTGATTTTACTCAAAATGAGTTAGGTTATAGTTGGGACAGGGGGTGGGGGGCTAACCAACCCCCCAACTACCATTAACTTTTTACACTTCTTCAATTCAAAATTTAATATTCTGTTTAAGTGCTTATTTTACTGAGTTTTCCAACAAAAGAGCATTTAAATAGCTTATGGTAATAAAAATATTATACAACAGGGTTCCCACCATCCTTGAATTTTTTAAGGCTGAATTTAGGTACTTGAAAGTCCTTGAAAAACGTTCTAGGTCCTTGAATTTTCACTCGGCCACTAATCGAACATAATTTTTTCAGATCTTTCTTTGTTTTTTTCTAGAAATTTTCTTTAAAACTACTCTTATGAACATAACTTGCGGCCAGTTTTACAAACTGACAGTGAAGAGTGACTTCTCCTCTCGTTCCGATATTATGCGGGAAAAATTACTTGTCTTGAAATGCGACTAATTTTTAAATGCCTGGGTCAATCCATATCAAGTGATCCAGAGGTGGTCGCTCGACCATTTTTGAATCAAATAATTTTTTAGGGTTGATTCTTATATCATTGGTAAGTCCAAAAACACCATCTTTTATTTTTTATCTTTATTTGATTTTTTATGGCAGCCATCGAAAAATGCTGATTTTTGCGTTTGTAAGGGTTTCTATTAACTTTCGTTACTCCTGACTAGTATAACTTAAATTCATGCAACAAAAGCCATTGTACTCAGAAAGATACATCCTTCAAAATTTACCGTACAATTGTTTGGAGAATCGTCTCAAATATAGAAAAACAGCCCAAAAGTAGAAGTTTAAAAATGATGATTTTTCACTTTTCGAAGGCGTCGTATTCCCAAAAGATCTATATTTCCCAATATTTTTTGTTGAAAATGTGTAGCCTACTTACTGGACTATATTCTGAAAAAAATTCAACTCTGGTATTTTGTTCTTTTTTGTAGTTATAGGCCTCCAGAGTTAGAAAATTTCAGAAAAATCCAAACTTTGACCCTCTATATCTCTGTTGGAACAAAGTTTAAAAATCTGAAATTTTTACAGGTAAAGCCTCACTAGGGTATCATCCAACTGTAAAAATTTCACTTTTGGTATATTTGCTTTCAAGTGGAGTTATGAACCTTCTCAAAATTGATGATTTCAAAAAAAATCCTTACTTTAACCCTCTATATCTCTGGTAGAACTAAGTTTAAATGTTTGAAATCACGTATCATACTCCTGTAAAAATTTCATCCTGGGTATTTACTTCTAGGTCAAGTTACAGGACCGTAAAAACGCTTAGTTGGGAACATGATAAAATCCATTAATGTAATAATTAATACCCTCATTCCTCAGTTTAATGTTCTTCAAACATAAAGTTTTTATGGTCCTGTAACTTGACATAGAAGTAAATACCAAAGATAAAATTTTTACAGTAGCATAATACCTAAGTGAGGCATAAACTGTGAAATTTTCAAACATTTAAACTTTGTTCCACCAGAGATATAGAGGGTCAAAGTAAGGATTTTTTTTTGAAATCATCAGATTTTTAAGGTTCATAACTCCACTTGAAAGCAAATACCAAAAGTGAAATTTTTACAGTTGGATGATACCCTAGTGAAGCTTTACCTGTAAAAATTTCAGATTTTTAAACTTTGTTCCAGCAGAGATATAATAATAACTTTATTTGTGTGCAATGCGATACAAATGAAAATTGGAGAAAAAACATATTAGTCAGACTGGGGCATAAGCCCATTTAGCTGACCAAAAACATGATTATAAAAAAATTAGTGCTGATGAGAAATAAAATAAAAAAAAGTATCTTAAACATAAATGATACAAATATCATTAGAGGGTCAAAGTTTGGATTTTTCTGAAATTTTCCAACTTTGGAGGCCTATAACTACAAAAAAGAACAAAATACCTGAGTTGAATTTTTTTCAGAATATAGTCCAGTAAGTAGGCTACACATTGTCTACAAAAAACATTGGGAAAATATAGATCTTTTGGGAATACTACGCCTTCGAAAAGTGAAAAATCGTCATTTTTTAAATTCTACTTTTGGGCTGTTTTTCTGTGTTAGGGACACGATTCTCCAAACAATTGTACCGTACATTATGAAGGATGTACCTTTCTGAGTGCAATGGATTTTGTTGCATTAATTTAAGTAAACCAGTCAGGAGTAACGAAAGTTAATAGAAACCCTTACAAACGCGAAAATCAACATTTTCCATGGCTTCCATAAAAAATCAAATAAAGATAAAAAATTAAAGATAGTGTTTTTGGAAAAACCCTCAAAAAATTATTTGATTCTAAAATGGTCGAGCGACCATTTCTGTTTTTTATGGCTCACTTGATATGGATTGACCCATCTGCGAAAAAGGTCCTTGAAAAATTTTGTCAAGGTCCTTGAAAAGTCCTTGATTTTCAATGTTTTCAAAGAGTGGGAACCATGTACAAATAGCATTTTATTTAATAACCATTTTTTGTCATTAACAGTTAAATTTAATTTACTTCTAGTGACAATTACATAAAAATTGACATATTTGGTATGAGCCGTGCTACTATGGGATAGTTCATTCCTCTATAACTGATAGCTTTTAAATATAGGGTAAGGGGTAGCGACCATTCTTGGGCAGCAAATGTCCCTACTACTTCAATATAATAATAGGGTAATGGGTCTTCCCCGGAAAAAAGAAATCCTATCTGTAAAACAGATTATTTTTATCATTTCTCAACCTCTTTAGGGCCTTAAGCAGGGGTTGCAGACCTCCTATATTCTGATAAGCCTCCTATATATTTGCTCGGCGCATTAAAATTAGCTCTGAAATCGTTCCATTCCATCGGGACCAGTCAATTTCAATAACATTATCCGATTGATAACATTAAAACCGTGATCACATCAAGCGGAGTTGAGACTGTGTAAAAGGAAAATCTTCCCCCAAGAATCGTAGCATGCCTGTCTGCCTGTGGTTAAGTTACAGCATCTTTTTTTCTATCTAGCGATTTCACTTTTTCTGTTTTATTTCAAGACGAAGCCGCTGTTCAACCAATCCAACCGCGCATGTAGCGCCCCCTCACTGGTCCATCATTGGCGCCTGGTAAAGTTTATTACGGCAGTTCCCTTTCCTAGTTCCATGGGTATCTTGTACTGTATTTTGTTGGACTTAGAGTAGTGGAATTTAAACATGCATATTCAATAACTACTACCAAAATAGTTAATTATAAGAGTTTATTCATGTACAACTAATCCATACAAGGAATGAAATAGCTAAATATCAAACCAAAGTCAAACTGAACCAAGCTCAAAAAATTGATACCAACAAAAAGTTAAAAAGTATATATAGCAGGCTTTTAAGAAACTTTATGCATTAAAAATTTTAGCATTTTTATTGACCTATTTTTATGAACAATATCACAGAAAATATAAATACTATATTATTTTGACTACCATTAGATTCCTAAGTGACATACAGTATTTTTAAGGGTGTACTGAATGATTAAGCCAATATATAGGAGAAAGTATGGTAAGTACAATGCATGCACATTTCTAATAGTTGGATTTTGCAAAATCTCTAAATTGCAAAGATAAAGTATTAAATTGCAACAAAATTATAAAAACATTCAAAATTTTGATACACATCTATTTTTGAATTGAATCCAAATATTCTATTGGCTTGTATTATTTTTGTAACTGCTATATTATATCAAGCTTTTATAGAAGGAATTTTTCATTGATTTAATGTTAAAAATTATTCAATCACTCTAAAACCATCTACTTAAATACCAATGAAACATGATAAACATAGAAATTCAGTTTTAATAATTCTATGTTAAAGGATAACCATTAACACATGGAAGTATTATAACTAGTTAACTTCAATACCCTTAATATACTGCTTTAGGTTATTCATACTAGTAAGATAAACTATTTCATCCATTTTCTTTGAATGTATGCATTCAAAAATATTTGCTTAAAAGCAGTTTTCACAATGAAATACAGTTCAACTGTGGACAAACATGTCAAAGCATTGTAAATTTTATGATACAAAGTAAAAAAAAACATCATGGAAGTATTAAAAATTTATAGTAGAAATTCATTAGTAGTAATTTTAAAGTGCAAATTTTAGAATTTGTGCTGTAGAGTTGAATGGACTTAGAATAATACTAAGTCTAACTCTCCTATGATAACTTAAAATAACAGTTATATTTACCACGATTATTAAAGTAATTTTCCTTACTGGAATGCTCACCACTGTTCACAAACTGAAGAATTAACAATAACTTAATAGAAATTTTCAAAGATTTATGCAAAATCTTAAAAAAGAAAATGGAACTCTTTCATTAAGGATTAATATAAAAATAGTACACACACCTATTTATTTCTAAGGGTAAGGCATCTACATGACGATGAAGTATAAATAAATTGCAAGCTTAGACTATCAAGCCTGTGCGCACCATCCTCATCATTAGCTCTTTCAAGATTATTTCAGTTACTAACAGCAAACAAAAGCAATAAGAATTTAAACAAACAAAATACACCCCATAATAAATAGCAGTTACAAAAATAATAACCTCTCGATCACCATTTTTCTAGTGCAAGGCTGCTGTTAAACTCAATGTACATGAGAATAATCACAATTCACCACAAATGCCCATACAATGATACCGATGTAAAATCTAGTCACATTAGGTTTAACAGTGACGCCATACATGAAATAAAACATGATGTGGTTCAAAGTTCAGTATCATTTTAGTCAGTTCGATTTCTCACTAAAAAAATTATATTTGAAGATATCCAATAGAGGTCCTTGCACTTTTCATATGGCAGCAGAGTTCATCGAAAATGTTTGTTCTTAAATCTGTACAAAAGTACCCTCAGTCAATTTTGACTGTGGAGTAGATTTTCCTTACAAATATGCTTGTTCCCATGTAGCCGAACGTACCTACGGTACAAAGGTGTGTAAACAACATGCATCAGAAAATTAAATGGAAAGTAATATACATTATTGAAAATTAATCAACTTACCACATAAAATTCCAAGGGCTGAACTAAATAATGCCATGTAACCAAAATAAAAAGTTGTTTGGAACAAACCATACATCCTAAAAAAAGAAACATGCAGTCAACATAATCCTGCATTCAGAAACATATTGTGGATGTTGATATTCCCGTTCAAACTATACTTACTTAGTTTTGAAGAAATAGTAGTAGAATGAATACATATATACATAACCAGCAGTAGAGGCTCCTGACAGGAAACTAGTCCATTGCCTAATAAAAAATTACTCTCAATCAATTCTTAAGCATTCTATGTCCAAAAAGTTTATTTATATTACTATATTAAACTTAACTTTTTAATGAATTAATATTTTTATCCCTTATTTGACAGGGTTTAATAACCAATACTTACCATCTGTAATCTTCTGCATTAAGAAGGAAGTAGGTGCACACGATGGTCACACAGACAGTTACAATAGCCAGAATAATGAAAACTAGAAGCATGAAGCCATACACATAGTAGATCTTGTAAGCCCAGAATGAAGTGAATATGAAGTACCTGTTAAAAAATAATTTAGAGAAATTTTAGTAATAAAAGATCATAGGGTAAACAAGTTATTTAGTCCCCACTTTAACTTATTCTTCAAGACTTTTACACAATTCTAGAAGCATCTTTGAAAAATTTAATACAGATAATCTAAGTAGATATCAGATAGATGACTAAATGATTATGGGTTGAGAAAAAAGTTAAGAAAACTCAAGGAACTTTATTTGTCAACAGTATTAATCAATATTAGTATTTTCAATTAAATGGTATGTCATGAAAATCAGACTTGGGTACTTTAAAAAGTTTCTACTATGACTGACTTTATTATCTAAACCAGGGGTTCCCAGGGTAAATTTGCAGACCAATTAACTTAAAATTGGTCTGCAAAATCTTCTTGTAATTGGAAAAAAAATTGGAATCTTCTTGCACCACCCTTTATAATGTAAAATCCTTCACCCTAACAAAATTGCCAAGATGAAAGTTTATATAATGATTAAAAATATAACTATTTAAAGAAAAAACTAATTTTATCTTGCACAAGATAGTAATTTTTATCATGGTATGTAATTAAATTATTTCGGAACCAACAAACCTTTTTTAAATCTCTCAATTTCACTTTTAATATTTGTAGCAGCAAAAATTAATGTTAACAATTTAGTGGTGATTTATTTCCACAAATTTAACAGCAAAAAGTAATCAGCTTGAAAATAATTCCATCCTTTCTTTGCGTTATAAATGTTCTTCAATTTCCCTTTATCACAATTTTGTGTACTACCAACTGAGTCCCTTCACAGATTACTTTCAAAAATCTTACAGACTACCCATGGTCTCTGCAAACCACCTGTTAAGAACAACCAATCTAAACTATTGGGTTATTTAATCAAACAACTACTTTTATGAGAAAAACTGTATCAGGTAAAGAAAAATATAATTGAAATACTTGGGAAACCCAATCAATACAACACTTACATTTCTATGAATATCGACCCAAATGGCAGGATTCCACCCAGACAAATAATAACCCCAGGCTCCATAAACCACTTCTTTTCAGGTATGGGCCTGGGCACTGCATTGATTCGACAGGGGTAGTTGGGCTGCCCAGACAAGTTACGACCGAGCACAGTGCCCACCAGGGTAAGAGGCAGGATGACAAACAGGCAAATGCATGTCACAGCCACCTAGAAGAGAATGTTCAAGTGAAAACGAGAAATGTAAAAAAATTTGAGTTACTGATTTTAAACTTAAACCTTTTTAGTAAAAAAAATCAATAGATATTTAAACCAGCATTCAAAACTGCAATGGTTTGCTGGTCCGAGACCACTAAAAAACAGCCCGGACCACTATTGTCAGAAAGTCACTGGTCCGGCGGACCCTAGTGTCAAAAAATTATCTCCCCCTCCAGTTCGAGCTACGAAACTAATTAGAGGCTTAATATCAATATTTACACATTTTATTAAGAAAAATAGTTAATAAGATATTTTCAAACTTATTTGTTCATTTAGTTAGTTTGGTTTTAAAATCATATATTGCTATTCACTTTAAATGCATTAGTTACTTTAGAAATTCTAAACCCATCCTTTTTAAATATAGCAGACCAGTCAGTTTGGTTGAGGGCCAATAAGATTGGCAATGTAGTGGTTTGGAGGGCCAGTTAGTTTCCCCCAATTTCTAACGCTGATTTAAACAATTATTATTAACCTAATTAGATACTTAAAGGAATGTATGTTAACTGAATTTGGATTGAAATTAGCGGTCAATAATACTTTTTAGGAAAAATTTATATATTTAAATCTCCAATTATAAAAATTAAATCAATACTACTGCAGAAAGTAATAAGAACAACTAAGAATTTTTGTACATACAAATCAAAATCAAATAAATGAAAACACAAGCTTGCCAAGTTTAAAATTAAATGCAAGTTAATTTTAATCTATCCTGTGGGAAGGTTGCAAAATCTGACAGCCAATTCTATACTATTCAAATAAAGCTTTTTTACTCAAAATCACCCATTATTTGTACTTACAAACAAATCAATCCAACATAATGAAGTAAAATAGAAAAAAAAACTTACCATAGTACCAAAGGGGATAGCTCTGGAAGCATGATAATAAATAGCAATGAAGTTGATGAGAAAAGCAGTTCCACACACCAAAGCAGGAAGCAGGAATGCACTCATAACCATTTGCTTTATCCAGCGTTTTCCTACAGAAAAATCGGGAGGAGATTATAGGAATAATTTCAGATTCCCAAAAAGGAAAATAGGTAAGTGATAAGCTTTAGGATGAACTCACCGCCCATCCTTGAAAACAAACTACCCCCGAAGTAACCATTGATGGGTGATGTTGTGGCATACACAAATATGGAAGTGCTCAACAAGGAGCCCCTTCTGCAAGTAAAAAAAATTATGACATAAAATATAAAGTGGAACTATAATATTTTATATCATAACATATTTTTTTGGTGTCGTATATCAAAACCCCACAAAAGCTGTAAGTGGACAAAAAAGCAACATGAATTTAAAATAAACTTAAACAACTGAAGTCTTTATTTTGAAGTTTTCTCTAGGTTCCTTGAACACTGCTAGTTTAGTCAATGATTTAAATTCATGTAAGTGAAACAATAATCTTGTATATCTTTACGTATATTTTTTGACGTCATATTTCAAAACCCCAAAAAAGCTTCCAGTGGAAAAAATAACATAGATGAGATGATTAAAGTGAAACAATTATCTTTTTAAACTTGAAAAATTTGAAGTTTTTCATCTAAAGTTTTCTCTAGGTCAGGGTTGCTGATTTTTTTGATTTTTTAAAAAAAATCAAAAAAATCGGATTTATTTGATTTAAATCAGATTTTTTTTATTTAAATGAATAACTAGCTCTGAACTTCCTGAAACTGGTTAATAATATACTGATATTGTAATTTCAATGTGATATAATAATTTCGGATGACTTAATATCCCAATTTTGATATATTTTATGCATTAATTAATAGAATTAATTAAAGGGAGTGGTTCGTTGCCATTTCATGTTGAAATGCCCAAGCCCATCCTAAAATGGTGAATAAACAATTATACTATCAGTTACTAAAATTTTTATCCTTTCTAACTATTTTTGCCCAATTGTGCAATCAATAATAGCTTTAAAAGAAATTTCTAAAAAAATCTATGCCTCATTTTTGTGTTAAAATTTTAATCAATTTTTGAATTATAATAATTCAGTTTAATTAATTTTACTAAAAGTATTATGTATACTTATTTCTTTAAAATATAATTAGTAATAAAAATAAAATAAACAACTTATCGACAGTCATGTACATAGAGAATAGAGCTCTATTCGCTGTAGTTATGTAAAAGAAAACAATAGTTTGGAAAACATGACTAACTATAAAAGCAAGCTTACGATAAATCATTCACACGCTTGTATTTTAAAAAGTTGAAGTACCAGATATTTAATTCTTGTTTAGTTTATCACAATTATTTATTGACAATTATTGGTTTTCCAAACCCTTACCTTACCTTCCAAACCTTACTTACCCCTTTTTGTCATAAATATTTTTGTTATTGGTAGAAAATTTGCGCTCTTGAAATTGCAGGCAATTTTATGTAGAGTAACCTAAACCTATCTCCCAGTTACATATCTAGCAGAATTAAAAAAAATTGTAAAATGCAAACAATCTTGCAAACCATTTTAAAGCATACACAACTAATTTTTTCTTTAAATTGTGGAAGTTTAACATTTTTGATTTAAATCAATGATTTTTTTTAAAAAATCAAGTGATTTAAATCTTGATTTAAATCAACTTGAAATTAAATCAAGCAACCCTGCTCTAGGTTCCTTGAACACTGCTAGTTTAGTTAACGTCTTAACGATTTTAAATTCATTTAGGAGTACACTTTCCATTACCTTGATAATAACACACACTTTTTCCACGAATTCTAAGACCTAAGTAATGGTTAGGGTCAGGAAGGAGAAAGTAGGTAAAAATAAATTTTTTTATTTTAATGAAACTTTTATAAACATAGAATTCCTACCATTACAAAGGAAACAACCTTTCAATTTGATTGATTTGCTTCTCACAAGGGTACACTCATATAAAAAAAGAAAATTTTCACTACTGAAAATGATAGAAATTCTGAACACTTTAGTAGATTACTAAAACGTTTTATAGAATTTAACAATTCTATACTTAATTATTAAGAATTACAAGTAACAAAAGTATGCACTTACTCTGTGTAGAGCTCACCAAGAATTGAAAAGATAATAACACACAGAATGACAACAGTAATTTGATGGCCAGATCCAATGAGAGCAGTGAAGAGAGTGGGGTAAGTAGGAGGGCGGAAAACATCCCCATGGACTTGCTTCCATCCATATTCATCCCCTAGATCTCTTTCCTGTGCACAAACAATGAGATAATAGTGAGAATAACAGATACAAAGCTTTTGCACACAAAATTAACATTTGAATGAAAAGACAGGAGAGGATAATTTAAGTATATTGTTAGTTAATGTGTTTGAGCAACATTAAGAATAGTGATATTGAATGCTAACCATAAATATTTTTGAACTTAAATTATCGGCTATTTAAAGTACACAATCTCAAAAATAATTTCTGGGTTCAATTCCGTTAAATGTCCTGCTATGTATCGCCAAGCTATTTTACTGGCTTAATATTCAAATCCATCAAATTTTCATGGTAGTCTTTAATATAACTCTACGTTTTAATATATTAGTTTGCAAATTTTGATGATACTTCAGTTATATCAAATCAGATATCATTCGGTGTGCAAAACAGCTTGGCGGTACATAACAGGACAGATATTGAACGGATTTCTGTACTTAATTGGTTTAGCCAACAAATTTTACATCCTATTCTAGTTTCATCTAAGAAACACACACAATTTGAAAGTGAAACAATCACCAAAAAAATTTAGGCTTAGGGTTTAAAAAAGGAGTCTTAGGAGTTCTAATAGAGCCTGCCATCTATGTTAATCAACTCATCTAAGTATAGATCACCTTTCATTAAAATCAAAATTGTAAAAATGAATCTTAAATTTAGGCTCAAAATTCTCGTTGGGAATATAATCTCTTTAGGGAAAAAATTAATCAACCAGGGATAGAAATTCTAACTTTTCAATAAATTTTATCATTTTAGGCAAAGAAAATATATGAATTTAAGAAAGAAATACTCACCATATCATCCATCTCCTCATCTTTACTGTACCTGGCATAATCTTTACGCAAGGTTCTCATCAGGATCATACTGACCAAACCAACAAGGAAAATCACCATCATAAAGGAATTGAAGATAGAAAACCAGTGAATCTAGAGATAAATAAACCATTTAGAGCTAGAATAAAAAATCTAGTTGAAAGGTAAAAAATACATGTTTAAATAAATACCCTGTGTTGGAAGAAGCTGGGATCCAAGTACTTGTCAAAACGGTCTTCAAATTTCACATTGGATGGTTTCCAGTTTACCTAAAAATAAGTTTATATACCTAGATTATTTTTTAGTTCTTATTTTCCAGACCTGACTAAATATCAATTTAATTAGGTCTAATTATAATAAAATAACAAAAAAATCTATTTCATTTTCTTCGGTGTTAATTTCTTTTCTAAATTTCAAAAACACTGCTTAAAATCTAATTTAAAATTAGATTTTAAGCATAGACACCTTATTTTTGATTATTTTCCATCTTTCAGTGTTACAAAATAGAATTTGGTTCAAAAGTTACATAAATTTAATTATACCAAACAAAAATTTGCAAAGGGAGGCAGGTGAAAAATTTCATGGTGAGAAAGAGGCAGTATGATTCCAAAATAACCTATGCTTTCTCTCTCCCTAAAAATAATTCACTGAAGTTCCCTTTGATACTATCACATAGGGGAGAGTGTTGTACCTACGGACGGTTGTACCTTCAGCCACCTCATTTTAAAATTCGGGAAAAAATGTAAATTTGAATTTGTGGTCGATTTTGAATGTAAACAGATGCTATCTAGTTGCTAATGTGAAATCAGCTGTTTAAAATATTATTTAAATTTTCTATAATAAAAATACTGTTTTTAGGTGCTCAAAGTTTTTTTTAGTGCATCACTACATTAATTATTTTCTTCCTCTATGATTATGATATGATAAAATGGGATATATGGGGGAATCCCCGAGATTTTGAATTTTTAGTTTTGATATTAGAAATCGTCAGATCTCAATTCTTTTATCTTTTATAGAACTTTGAATGCAAAAACACCTGATGCTGTACCTTCGGACACCATAAGTGTTGTACCTACGGACACGTTCTTGTGGGTGTCTGTAGCTAATCAGCATTTTAGAATCAGGTTTCATTTAACTGAATACATTTTAATAAATGTTAAATTAATTCTAAATGGTAATCTATTTGTCAGCGATTATTTTCAAGTGAATTTTAGATGAAAAATCTAATTTTTTGTGATCTAAACTACTTTTTAAAATTTGTGATTCTACTTGGAATTTAATGTAAAATATGGTGTAAAACCCTAAGCAGCCTATCACATTTAAGTATGATGATTAAAAAAACTTAAACTTTCCACTGAAGAAGATTTACCACCAAATTATTACTGTTATTACCAGCAAATGCTTGCACAACTAATTGTCGATCGAATTGTTTTTTTTGGATCAGTGAAGTTGTCAGATCAATCAGCATGATTGATGAAACTATTACCTTAAATTCTGATCTGAAAATACCATGTGATTTTTGTGTTTTTGGTAAAAAATCAAGACTTTTATCATTCAACTTCGTTTTAATGATCATTTACGATCTAAAACTTACTTTAAAAAATCTATTTTCAATTTTAAAAAGGCTTGAAATAGGTTATTAAAAGGTAATTCATCAATAAAAATGTTCATTCTTAGCTTTTTTCAACTAAAGCTTAACTTTTTAAGGGTGTCCATAGGTACAACTGGGTCTGTCCATAGGTACAACAGGTTGTTGTACCTTTGGACACAAATTTTTCCAAGTTATTATAAATGATTAAAAATCCAATTTTCAAGATTTTGACTAATAAAAAATATCTCTCTACTCACAAAGGTTAGATATAGGTTGGGCACTTTAAATGGTCAAAATGTGATTTTGCCTGTCTTAGAAAAATCCAAACGTGATTTTTGTCCATAGGTACAACACTCTCCCCTATATGTTACAGAAAAAGTGATAAAGCAGGCATTATTAGTAATGCCTGAAGAGAGGGAAGCAATGTGATAAATTTAATGACAATTATTAACGTGTATTTAGCTGTTAGTACGTGTAGTTAGAAGTTCAAAATTAGCAGAACAATATACCTCATAGGTGAAAGTAATTTTCTTTCCCTTCTCTAATTTGACTTTGGCTTCACTAGTTAAATTCACATCTACAATCTGATCCATATTGTACCCAATGTCAAATTTCTTGTGTGTCCACAGATAATAACTATTTTCTGATTCCTCATATTCTCCAACAATTCCTAAAGTATAATAAATAATTTTTAAAATTATTTTCAGCAGACTGGAGAAAAAAAGCTAAAGGGAGATTTTTAAATGAAGCTTACCCCACACAGGCAGGTCATCTAAATACATTTGGTACCAGTAGTGGTTTTTAACAGCATACACAAATGCTTGAAGCTTTTCTTCATTTAGATCAACATCACAATAAGGATTCTTAGGGGCAGTGGCTGGAATAAGTTACTAGTATCACTATCAGTTGAAATGATGAATTTAAAAAAAGGCATTAAGTTCAGCATTAGGTTTTCTAAATTTTACATTATTACCTAATTTGTAAATTCATCAGAGTTTTTATAACTCTCAATGCACACATTCATTATTTAAAAGTTAAAATACACACTAATTTTTTTAAGACTTAATAGTTTTTTTTATATTTAAAGATTTGAACAAATTTATGGTAATGCCCATCAATCGTTATGTGACACAGCTACAGAGTTAACATATATTGATGTTTTTGGATGCAGCATGGTCAATAGGCCCAAATTAAGTACCCAAATTTGTAATTCACACTTGTAGTTCTCTATATTAGATGACTAGGTACTTCCAAAAACAAAAATGCAAAAGTCAGTCAGTCAAAGCCATTTCTTTAACTGTGCTGCTGAAATTGAAAGTTGACAGGAAAATATGCAAGAACTGGTAACTAATTAACCTCCTAGTTTTATCTTGATCAGGTACTTATTTAGAAATATTTAATTTATCATATACAGTCGAATCCGCTTAATGTGATCACGGTTAATGTTATCAATCGGATAATGTTATCGAAATCAACAGGTCCCGATCATTCCTATTTAATTTAATGTAAAACACATCGTTTAATGTGATCAACTGAGTATCAACACGCCGCTTAATGTTATCAAAATTTGTATATATCTCCTAAAAAACGTCCGTTTTCAAGTTTCGTTTTGAAGGTCAATTACTTTTCTTTGGTTTGATTGTAAGAAAAAGAAAATATTTGATGCTCTCCTCATACATTGAAAGAAAACCAGGGGTAGAAGTAACTACTTCATTAAATATAGGACATTCTATACAAAAAATATAGGACAAATATAGGACGCTCCGAAAAGGGTTTAACTATACATTATTTACATTTTTCCAGATAATAACTTTAAATTCACTGAGAGGTAACAGTTTTTAGACTAGATAAACAATTAAAAAGGATTTTTTTCATAAAACAAAAATTTAAAACATTCATAAATTTTCTGAAATTCAGATTGAAACATCATATCAGAGGGTGATTCAAAACTCTTGGGCAAAAATGATAGAGGGGGATGAACTAGACAAAGACAATTCCAAATTATCCTGGAAAGGAGGACCCTGAAGAAGCAATTCTAACGTGCTAGGGAGCTGGTACTGATGAAAATTGCCAGAAGCAATGTAAAATGAGTTATTGTGGGGGAAAACAATTGGAGGTAGAAATAAAATTATGATGTTTTAACCTTTTTTATAAAAACTTTGTAAAAATTTGTATCTTAAACTTAAGAGGTCCTCCATCTTCAAAGGAACACAATAATATTCCACACATTTTTAGAAAATAAAAAACCATTGATTTATTCTTACAAATTTAATCTACTTAAAATTTTTGTTTTGTTTGCAGTTTGCACTATATTACTCTTTTCATCTTTTGAATCTTACCCTTGCAAAATTATCATCATTAAATTACTTATCTTAGTTTTCCCCCAATTATTTTTTAGGCTTGTTATTACTCTTTTCATGCAGAAGAGACCTCTTTTCAGCTACAGCAGAGCTTACTGAAATAACTAAGAGTTACTTGAGCCAGTTTTGCTAATTGGAAGATGCTCAACCTTTGGCCAGCGGTCCAAATGCGGCCCGCGAGCCATCAATTTGTGGGGCCCACGAACGCCACACAAATTGATGGTTCGCGGGCCGCATTTAAAATTTTTCAAATAATCCCTACTTTTTTAATTCCCAGATTTCCTAGAAAAATTGCAAGTTGTTGCGTTAAAACTCGTAAAATCGCGACTTCTCGCGTAAATTCGTTTTGCTCGCGGAGAGTTCCGTTCCTCCCGCGACTGCTTTCATAAACGATTGCGGGAGTCTCGCGTTGTTATTGCGATGTAGAAAAAACAACTTTACTGTGGTCAGAAGTCATCAGGTCCGATTTAGTTTGGCCAAAACTGCGTTCCTTGTCCAAAATCTTTTTTTTGTGTCTTTCCTTTCGAAATTTTCCGGGTCCCGCGGAGTTACGTCCCGCTTTCGCAAAATTGCGTAAAAAACCTGCTATAGCGCTTAAACGCGAATCCTGAAAATTGTTGGGATTACGCCGGATTAAGGGCATTATTCAGCAATTACTCTCACAACAATCAACGGCGGAAACTGAAGAAAATTTCGCGTGAGATGAAATATAGGACATATAGGGCATTTTCAAAAATATAGGACAATATAGGACGTTTTTCAAGGTTTTTGAAAAAATATAGGAAATATAGGATATATAGGACAACTTCGACCCCTGAGAAAACTGTTAAAGGGGGGGTGCGAAGCTATGTTTGTGATTGGTTATCTATCACTATTGGCGCCTTGCAGATGTTTCTGATAAGAGATTTTGATTTTTTCTTGTTTAGTGGAATTCATATTAATTTTAGTGATTTATGTTTTAGCCTTTTCCGTGCAAATTTTTGAAAGTTCGCGTTAATCTTGTCTGGATGTCAAAAGAAAACGAATGTATGAGCGGAATCACATAGGTGTAGTGTGTACTAACAAATAAAATAACAAAGAAGAGATTATTTTATTTTTATTTATTGGATATTTTACCCTAAAAATTGTAAGTTGCCAAGTACATAGTGTAAAATTGTTTTAAATACATCATCTACGATTTAATTACATAATTTTATTTTAAAGCAAACAATATAGTTCCATCGTTTGTTGCTTTTTTATATGGAATCGCTTATTGTTATCAATCGGATAATGTTATCAAATTCATCTCGGACAATTGCGATCACATTAAGCGGACTCGACTGTATATTTATATAAATTTAAATATTTGGTTGGCGGATTTCTTTCCTTTCAAAAACTTACCTTTGAAATGAATTTCAAAACCACTAATTTCCAATTCTACACCAAGTAAAGCTTCACCTAGAGTTTCATGGTAGTGGTCAATGCTTTTTTTAGGTCCAGTGCAAAAAGGCAAAGAAAAGTAAGCATATGTTTCTTGACGATTGTGATATGGGCCAACAGTATTCATCCATAAGACCACTTCTTCATTATTTTCATACTAAATTAGAGAGATAATTTTGTTAATATCTTTTGATTTGTTTTATAACCAAACTAGAATATAAAAGCACACACCAAGCAGTTTCATAATTGCGCAGAAAAATCTTTTTAAATTTAAATTTTTGATAAATACATTTATTTTTCTTGCTGTTGTTGCTTAAGAAGCATTATTATAGTATTTAGGTGAACAATAGCACTGTCATCATTTAGTCAAAATTCAAATGACTGGGGGCACTTAATTACATTTATGTCCAAAAATTAAGGATGGTTTTTAATTTTAAGAATAAAGACTCAGTTTTATATTAATAACATTCAGGTCATAGAATCTTCCAGGAGAGGGAATATATTCCCCAATATTCAAATAACCCTTAGCTTAGGGGGTACAAAGACCCTCAAAATAATGGAGTTTCATACTTTCGGGAAAATTCATATCTACAGGTATTACACGCACTTAAAATCACGCATGGATATTGGGAATATCATATTCCTTACAAATAAGTGGGAAGCTTTTCCCTAATGGCATCTGGCAAGGATGTTTCTGTTAGTGTTCCAAATGTGTCTGGATTTCCATTATAGATGGAGGGCACCCCCTTAAATTATTGAAAGAGTAACCGGGGCATATATTTCCACTCCAGAAGATTTGATGGCATCAATTGTATTGCTATTGAACTGAGATTTGTTAGGAATTTTAAATCCATTTGCTGGAATCGAACTCACCAGGCTTGTTCAAGAGAAATCTCTATCTAAGGTTTTCTGTTGAGTCACGTTTTCAGATTAACTACTTTTTAAACCTTCATTATTATCATTATTACTTTTTAAACGTTTTAAGGAACTGATTTGAAGTGTTGGATGTGACATCACAGTTCCTGATTGGTTCAGGTTTTGTGATGTCATATTTACCACAACTATAAAAAGGTAAAAGTAGAAGAATCACTTTAGGCCCTTCTTTCCCCACACCTCACCGTGTTTTGTATCTGCTGTGCAGATTGATGGTTGTATCGTTCTTTTAATGTTTTACTAACTTTGTTCTTTATGCAATAAATATTCTGTTTAACTCTTAAGCTTCTGTTCTCCATTTTTCCAGCGGACACACTCTGTCCATCATTGTTCTTAAAATTACAAACTATCCTTAATTTTAGAACACAAGTGCATACCTGGAAAAAGTTGTAACCTTCCCCCAAACCTAATAGAATTTCCCCAAACCTTATGTATTGATAGTATGAAGCTGGCAGGGGTCTTCCCCTGAACCAGGTTCGGGCACTTTTCCAGGTCTGCACAAGTGTAGTTAGCAGATAATATTTGAAAAAATTTTGTGCTTAGAAAGTTTTTTGTTTAATCCAACTAGGTTTCTAGCCCGAAATATATCAGAATTAAGAATATATTTTAGCGTACAAGGATTAAGCCCAGGTGTCCTCTAATTTTTTGAGAAACAATAAAAATTCAATTTGAAAGGATAAAAAACGTGTCCACCTATTGATAATCTTTCTAGCAACAAAACAAACATTTAGCCCTCTCCCTTCGATTAAAAATTTTTAACAGGAATTAGATGTAAGATCGGTGCTAATTTATTAGTAGGTGGCATTTTTTAGCATTAGGGCACCAAACAATGCAAACAAGATTATTCTATCCAAAATTTTCTCATCACCTATAAGTATGCAATGCCAAGAAGACCTAGGGCACCATTTTGTTAAATAAAACCAAAAAAGTTGCAACAGTTTGAATTTTATACAAATAAGAAGCATAAACACTAACAATTCAAGCAAAAATTTTTGCAATTTGAAAATGAAATGCTTAAAATACTATGATCATAATTGTTCCACCCATTTTCTAAATATGAAATTAATAATACAAATCTTCAACATCTTGGTGTAATTTCAAGGCACTTAGTTTTTAAAAGAAGCTTAGCCACATCACGAGGAATAAATTTTAGCTAGAAATGAAGGCGTGGATATCCTATTGGAGACAAGACATTGGAATGAAGACATGAAATGATGAAATTCATAGAGCCAACTCGATGAACACAAGGCCCATCATAAAAATTTACATCATTCTTGAACAACCTTAGCATAAAAATTTTTGATAACTTAAGGGTTTCTTGCTTTAGAGGGTCCTGCTTTAACATGCTCATCACAACTTTCAATAATGATGCACGGTTTTTTTAGACACATGATGTTCTTTATAGATTAATAAAAGTACAACAATATAACAATCAATTATGAATTACATAGAAGGTTGATTGATCATTGACATTTGTGCAAATAAACTTACTTTATGCGTGTGTTCATCACTAGCTGTTAATGTAAAACACAAGATGAAAACAACAACGAAACGTATCATGGAGCTCATAATGAAGAATCGCTAAGGTAAACAAGATCTTAACTCAGAAAAAGATTAACAAAATTATTAAAGCCGGTGAATGTAGCGGTGTCAGTCATTTATTCAAAACATTACTTAAAAGTGTTACGTTTCTTCAACGAGTTAGCAGAAAAATACAATCATCAGAAAGTACCGATTACGATTAAATTGTAAACGCCTCGAGCCAGAAGCATTCCAAACAAAAACACTGTTTTTGACAGTGGTTTGAAGAAAAGTTGGAAAATTCAATGATTTTACTTGAGAGACGTTTATTCTAAAATACTAAACTGAATTTTAGGAGTGTTTTTTTGTGAAAATGTGCTCCTCATGGTATGTAAGAAACAACTAGTATTTTCCTTAAATGTTCTTTTGGTTTCGGTTTCTGTTTAGTAAGGAAGTTCTCGCTTGAAATTTTTCGCTTTGAAATAATAGCCATTGAAAGGATTCACGTTTTGAGGGTAAAAACTCTTTATTACTTTATTTGAATACGTTATTATCATATTTATAGTTAATACACAAGAATAATGATCAAATTTTAAGAAAGGCTAAAAAAATTTCTGAGAATTTCCCAAATTCCCAATATGACGGCTCAAGTCAAGGCGGGAAGGGGAACACTGTAGCGGGAGCAAGGAGACGAATTAAGCAAATGCTTTTTACTAACAGTTCACATCGCACCATAAGCTAATGACATTTGTTAAGAAAAGAATATCTAGCTCAAATTTATTACTAAATATCGGTTGGGATTTTTTAGTGGCTTTTAATTAGTAGTTAGCAGTTAGCCATTTAGTAATTAAAAAATTATTAAAATCTTTTTTCAAGGGTGATATTTTCCAAAACTTTTCAGAGGGAGACTCTCCCGAAAACCCTTATACATGTTGAAGCGATGCATTGCGGGTGCTTCGGGGGCGCTAACACGCTAACACCCCTCAACCGCTTTTAGTAAAAATTATTCCTGCATATATTAATGAAATTTGGATCCTTGGGGAAGGGTTAGGACCCTTTAATGATAAATTGCGTAAAAAACAAGAGAGGAAAAATATAGCTAAAAATGATCTCATCTCTATAATTTTTAATGATTTTTTGCATTTTTAGGGGGTAATAACCCCTTAAACTTATCCATTTGCTACAAATATTATATATTAGAAGCTTTAACCTTTCTTGTTTCCTCTGGTGTAATATAAAGGCTAAAGTAGTAGTTTTTGACCCCGAAAATCAAATTCAAAGTCATTAAGTCATCGAAAAAAGCAAAAAGTGGGAGGGGCTGTTTCCCGAAAATCTGAGCCTGATAGAAAAAAACGGGGGTCGGATTCGGATTCAGGGGGTCATTTTACATATGAATATGCTTGATTTGTGTCAGAAGCATTTTGACCCTATTTTTTTGTCGAGTAGTGTTATTAAAGGATAATAGTTTCATCTTTTCCTTCCGTGGGTGTTAATTCAGCTTGATTTTTTTTTTAATCATGAAATCATGTTTTCATAATTTGAAATCATGAAATCATAATTTGAAATCATGTTTTATCTATTAGTATATTTTAAAATAAGTAATTTAAAAAATTGTCTTCTTTTATGATAAGAAAAGCACATGACTTTTATCGATGAAATGTTTCATCTTCTGCAAATGTCAAATTTGCTTTTTATTGATTTAACAGTGCTGTCTATCATCATAATTTCCGAGAGTAGTTCCTGGCCATTCCTGAGTCTGTTCTTTTAACCGTGACTTTTATTTTTCACCTAAAAACGTTCTATTACCCTGGTTTCCGACTTTCGTGTCGTGGTTCAGGGGATCGCATACTAAGAACTTAATCTGACAAAAAGGGATTCATTATGGCTGTATAATTACATAAAAATAATACAATACATCTAAGATTTTGCTTTTCAAATGAAACTAGCCTGTAATGTAATTATTATATAACTTGTGAAGTTCTTTCTCGTCATAAAAATATTATAGTAATTTTTTATACGTCACGTCCTCTTCAATTCGTTTGGCACTACAATTCGAAAGGATCTAATATTGATACGATGATAATAAGCATTAATTCTATTACGTTCTTTGTGTTAATTTGAACTATAAAAGAGGTAACCTGATCCATAGGGAGAGTGCTTTACCTAAGGACGGTTGTACCTTCAGCCACTGCGTTTTAAAATTCGGAAAAAAATGGAAATTTGAATTTGGGGTTGAATTTGAATGTAAACTGATGCTATCTAGTTGCTGACGTGAAATCGGCTCTTTAAAATAATATTTAAATTTAATATAATAAATTTACTGTTTTTAGGTGCTCAAAGTTTTTTTTAGTGCATCACTACATTAATATTTTTCTTCCCCTTTAATTATAATACGATAAAAGGAGATATAAGGGGCAATTCCCGGATATTTTGACTTTTTATTTTTGATATTAGAAATTGTCAGATCTCAATTATTTTATTTTTTATAGAATTTTAAATGCAAAAACGTGTTGTACCTACGAACACGTTCTTGTGGGTGTCTGTAGCTAATCGAGGTTTTTGAATCAGGTTTCATTAAAGTGAATACATTTTAATGCATATTAAATTAATTCTAAATGGTTATCTATTTGCCGGCTATTATTTTCAAGTGATTTTTAGATGAAAAGTCAAATATTTTGTGATTTTAACTACTTTTTAAATTTTTTTATTTTACTTAGCATTTAATGTAAAATATGGTATAAAATCTTAAGCACCCTATCACATTTAAGTATGATGATTACATAAAACTTAAAATTTCCACCTAAGAAGATTTGCGAAAGTTATTACCACCAAATGCTTGCACAACTAAGTGTCGATCGAATTGTTTTTTTTGGATCCGTGAAGTGATCAGATCGAAACTATTACCTCAAATTTTGATCTGAAAATCGCATGTCATTTATGTATTTTTGGTAAAAAATCAAGACTTTTATCAATCAACTTTGTTTTAATGATCATTTACGATCTAAAACTACATTACTTTAAAAAATCGATTTCCAATTTTAAAAATGTTTGAAATAGTTTATTAAAAGGTAATACACCAATAAAATGTTCATTTTAAGCTTTTTTCAACTAAAACTTTCCTTTTTAAGGGCGTCCACAGGTACAACTGGGTCTGTCCATAGAGAGAGAACGTTGTTGTTGTACCTATGGACACCAATTTCGTCAAGTTATTAAAATGAATTAAAAATCCAATTTTGAAGATTTTAGCTAATAAAAAATATTACCCTCTTTGCTAAGGTTAGGACTATAGGTTTTGGGCACTTTAAATGGTAAAAATATCATTTTATCTGTCTTAGAAAAATCCAACGTGATTTTTGTCCAAATGTACAACACTCTCCCCTAAGGTTAAAATTAACTGCATTTTAAAAAATTCAGTCTGGGGAAGAACTACTGACAGGCGTAGTCTTCTAGTTGTGGTGGGTCAATGTCCTTTTGTCATTAGAACCAAAGATCTTAATGTATTTTTAATGTTTGTTTGGTTGACTTGTAGTAAAAGTTGCTTGAAAAAAAATCGAAGTAATCTTAAAAGGTCATCACAATATAATGACGGATGGGCGTTTTTCAAATATTTTCTTAACCTTAAAAAATCCTTTTAAGTATTTAAATAAGTAATAATAATACACTCATGATTTAAGATAAACTAAATATACGAATAAAATGGTGTAGTTTTAAACTAACGAGTAAATGAACACTTTAAGCCATGAATTATACGAACTCTTTATTTTACACACGTATACATTCCAATTTATTAAAAATGAGAATATTAGAAAAAAAGCGCATTTGTACTAATGAACAGGAAAAGTAAAAATTGTAATCCTTGAAAAGAAGAGATCTTCACCAATAACCTCTGGTTAGAGGAATGTGTGAGAAAACTCCAGCTCTCAAGCGTCGCCTCCAACCGTGGACCGGTTTGGCCCTTGTTAGGGCTCATCAGCACCTTCCTATAAAAAAAATGTGCAGATGAGCCCTAACAAGGGCGAAACCGGTCCACGGTTGGAGGCGACGCTTGAGAGCTGGAGTTTTCTCACACATTCCTCTAACCAGAGGTTACTGGTGAAGAACTCTTCTTTTCATACCTTGCCTTTCGGGAATTAAATCTGTTCTAGGGAATGCGCAGTTCATTCCGGCAGATAGTGGAGGACTAATCAATGGTCACCACTTTTTCCGTTATAGTCGGCTAGTCTAAAAGCTCTCCCTCCGCTCTCTACTAATAAATACTAATAAATAAGTGCTGTACTAGTCTCACCACACTGGTGAAATTCTCCTTTCATTTACCTTGCCTTTCTGGAATTAAATCTGTCCTAGGAATGCCATTGTCATTCCAGCAGATGAGTGGAGGACTAATCTAATCAATGGTCACCACTTTTTCAGTTATAGTCGGCTAGACTAAAAGCTCTCCCTCCGCTCTCTTGCGTTACCTTCCTATACCGTGCTGATGAGCCCTAACAAAGGCGAAACCGGTCCACGGTTGGAGGCGACGCTTGAGAGCTGGAGTTTTCTCATTGTAATCCTTGCTACATCTCTCTTAAAGTTGTTCTTTCAACAATAACTGCTTCCTATATAAGAAAAAGAAAGTAAAGAATAGATTATAAAAATTTATATGGCCCCTAGACACGAGAGAGCTGTCATTTGGGAGAACGGATATCGTTAGAAAAATATTTCAAGTATTCATATTCATTATCCTTCATGATATCCTTCATGATCCTAGGCTGTGGGGATCCTAGTGGTTAAGGCATCGGCCTTGGGATCGGAGGGTCCCGGGTTCGATTCCCAACACCGCTGAAGACCCATCGAGTATATGAGGAGTACGTGCTTGTTAAATCTGTGGGTCCGAAAGTCCTGAGGTCGGTCATGGCGCAGTTTACCTTGGGTCCAGGTGTCTGGAGACTATTTCCCTCCCCTTCAGATGCATGGCAAAATTGTGGAGGTGGCGATAGATAGTGGCAGCATCTATCATCTCACGAGGCAGAAGTCGGACTCCTGCCATTTATGGGCCTCACTTTCTCAGGAGCCGCACCCCCTTTGCCTTGAATCCTTGTGGAGCTTGGGTATTCCAAGTGGCACACGACAACAACAACAACATCCTTCATGATTTGTCGATAATTTGTCTGTGCTAAGCATATTCACTTCTGTATTAAGCGTGTGTCTTTCCCATCCGTGCATTTATACTAATAGACCAAATAATTATAAAGATAACATTATTATTATTTTTATAGTGAATTCTGAGAAAACACGCGAAGGAAGCTCCCTTTAGAAACATTATCTCCATGGAGTTTTTTAAGAATAAATTAAACTATTGAAAAATTTATAAACCTCCCTAGTTTCCTATTTGATACCGAATTATGTTTTGAGCAATGAATTCAGGATAATTTTCTTATAAAAAAGAAATAGCCCCTGTAAACTATACATATTTGACAGTTTATAAACTAATAAACGGCACTATTTAAGAATTAAATTAAATTAAATGTCTATTATCAAATAAAAAATACTTTCAAAATTCCAAAAAATAATGGTTTTTAACGAAATTGGTGTTGGGAGGGTTCACTGTATCAGGGTTTGCCTGCATACACATTAACGCCTGTAAAACCACTTATCGCGCAAGCATTGAATTAAGACGGGGAAACATCCTTTCGAAAATATGCTTGCGGAATAGGAACTTAACAAACTACAGGGTGCGTCAAAAGTCTGGGTAAACTTTAAAAATTAATAATAAAAAAACTAAAGGAGATAAAAATATTCCGTCTTCTGCTATGTGCTCAGGAGGAAGGCGGATTTTTTGTCACCAAATTTTGAAAAATCGTAGTTCCCTCACCTCTGGGTAGATGGAAGCACCGATTTTAGGGATTATCAGCAGCCAAGTTCCCACTTCTATTTCGAGTAGGGATATATCAAATACTGCGATTGAATCGATTTCAGAATCGAATGAAACTCAATTTTTTGTAATCTAATCGCCAATGCCGGTTTTGAGCCAAGTTGATCCGTGTTAAACTTTTAATTAGAATGAAAAATGGAGATATTTTATAATGCTTACACTGTTTCTTATCAACATTTAACCTTTTCAACGCAATTATGGATGAATTTAGCTTGATCGCATACCGGACTTTGTTTATATGATGACACTTTAATTTTTTCTGTCTTTAAGGGAATATTCAATGTCTATACGAAGGTTCTAAAATTTATCTTTTTCTCTAGTTATTTTTAAGTTATTCTAAAGGTTTAAAAACACGAATTTTACTATGGGTTTTAGATGATCTGATCCCATATCTTGTAGAGGGGGTAAAATAAATAATGCAGAGATAAAATTTCGGTTTGCAAGTGAAAATTATTAGAGGATCAGAGACAATCAAGTGGTGTTTCCATAAAATCGATTCAGAGGGGGGTAATATTTTGGCCAAAATCTATTGTTTTGATTTAGGGTGTTGCTTCAAAATTACTTCTGAAGTTCCCCCCTCAAGCGTGCCTGATTACATCAATAAAGCATATTTTTAGAACACTTACAGGAATAATTTGAATCTTGGTGATGTAATGAAAATTATAATTTTGTGGGTAAATGCTCTATAACGAGCTAAGATGGGGATGATGGATTTCCCCCTCAGAAAAATTTAAAAAAGGTATCTATTTTAACTTTTTTGTAGAACCTTTATTTATTATTTAGCAGAAATTTATCTGGTATTTGTTTAAAGGGTGCGATCATCCCAATCTCTATATACCCTCCTCTGTGAATTCGTCACTCGAGACAAAAAAAATATTTATCTTAATGCATAAAAAGTTACTTCTCTTATAACCAAGGGTGGATCTAGCTAGGAAATCTAGGTCATGGGAGAACTGTCCCCTCAAGGTTTCCACTATGCCTTCCAAGGGTCCACCTACCTCCTAAATACACCCATGATCTGGGTGCCCCTCTATTCCCTCTCCGATCATATCACAAATCAAACAAATCGAAATAGAATCTGAAGATCCGTAGGGCATTTGAAAAATACTGATTAGTGTTTCTATTTCATTGGTAACTGTAGATGTAGAGGCTAATTTGAATCGTTTCACATTCCATAATTTATCACAGTGATCCTCACCGAAAAGAATCACATCGCATAGGATATCGGAGGTGTGAAAAGTCCTCAAAAAGACAATTTACCCTTGTCATTTTTAATTATTCCCTCAAACTTAAGTCTAGATTAGCCTTAATAGCGAAGTAATTCAAAACCAATTACCAAAAAAGAAGTTTATGATTTAACTTGATCCTGATTAAGAAAATTGCGTTTTAAAACTTCATGAAATAATTTGAAAATAACTAGAGAAAAGAAGGAAACGGAAAATTCCTAAGATTAGAGTAGATTGATATCTTTCTTAAGGACAGAAAAAAGATTCAAATTTTACGTAATTCATCCGTAATTGCGTTGAAAAGGTTAAATGTTGATAAGAAACAGTGTAAGCATTATAAAATATCTCCATTTTTCATTCTAATTAAAAGTTTAACACGGATCAACTTGGCTCAAAACCGGCATTGGCGATTAGATTACAAAAACTGAGTTTCATTCGATTCTGAAATCGATTCAATTGCAGTATATTTGATATATCCCTACTCGAAATAGAAGTGGGAACTTGGCTGCTGATAATCCCTAAAATCGGTGCTTCCATCTACCCAGAGGTGAGGGAACTACGATTTTTCAAAATTTGGTGACAAAAAATCCGCCTTCCCCCTGAGCACATAGCAGAAGACGGCATATTTTTATCTCCTTTAGTTTTTTTATTATTAATTTTTAAAGTTTACCCGGACTTTTGACGCACCCTGTATTATAAATATGCTGAAATAGTGTTGACTTTTAAGCAAATTGCTTACCCAGAAGCTTTTTTAAATTAGAAGTAATAAAAAGTAGTAAAAATGTTTAGAGAAGTAATAAAAATATTTCATAGCGGAAATTCTTTGTTTTTGAATTTAAAAATAGAACCGAAAAATTGAAAAATCTAATAAAAAATTTTGTAAAGGGTTATTGCATTTTTTTAAATTAAAAATTCTTTTACGAAATATAAATTAAGTGTTGGATTACCACTTTTATGAATATGCTTGGATCCCCGAAAATATCATGTGTTTATCGATCGCTAGCAAGAATATCAAGGCAGAGAAGAATTTGTGTCATAATGTCAGTCAATATTCTCATGAATAAGTCAACAAAAGGTCTGTTAACTTTTCTTACCAAATAGTAGTAAAGTCTTTGCATATCGTATAATAATATTTTTTTTTGGTTGGAATAAATCGAATAACATATTTTTAAAGGTGTCCGATTTGATGTTTGGATTTTGCTATTTTTTCAAAGAAATATATATATGGTTCGTGTTTGGACAGTTAGAAATCCCCAATTTTACGACTGAAAACTGCTATGAATAAAAATTTGGTCAGATTTTAAAGTCGTATATCAAAAACGCTAACTACATTACTCTTTATCCACGAGATCTGTGTTGTAAAATGCAAACAAATGGATGGTATTTGCATAAGGAAGTGTTTTGCTTTCAGTCATAAATTTTTATTCCATTGTTCCAGATTTGTTCAAGATTTCTTTGTTTTGTCTCAAATAACACTCGAAACAAAAGGAACTATTTATTTTTGTACCGTTCAAAAGTGTCAAACTATAGTTTGATGTTTGATCTAACACCCGAACGATGAATCACAACCACGAAATTTTCCATTGTTAAGAAATTCCGTGGTCCCAATCGGGTAGATATATAATTTGTAATTTGTTAAATGAGGTAGGTTATAACAAATTCTTTACAACTCAAATAATTTTAAGTTAAGAGTAATTGTAAATTACTTGCATTTTTAATAAATGAATTTATATTAAAGACATAAACATATAAACGTTAAATCATTAAATTAAAATTAAACCTGCAAGGAATATAGGATAGGAACTGGACGGAACTCCTGATTACAGTCAGGGCCTGATTTACCATTAGGCCTACTAGGCCCGGGCCTAGGGGCCCCATCATTTGGGGGCCCCCTAATTTTGGAAAGTAAATTAAAATTTATAGTAGAAATAACTTTTTATACTTCCTAGAATGTTTTTTCATTACTTTTTGACCAAATAAAGCCTAATGTAATGCTAACATGTGATTATATTACTACAGACATTTAATAACGTAAACTTTTATATTTTTACTTGTATTAATACATTCCAAATTTACCAACTCCTTTCACGTGGTTGTGATAACACATAGGTACCGCGTAATGTGGGGGCCCCTTCCTGGATGTTGGGCCTAGTGTTACAAATTTTCTAAATCGGGCCCTGATTACAGTCCAGTTTCTTGCCTGAATTTGATTTTAAATATGCTTAATTTAATTTTCTAGTAGTACTTTGCCCGATTCAATTAAAGAAGTTGGCCCGTCAAATAAAAATTGAAATTTGGCTAAGTATTTAATAATAAAATGGGCATCATATATGGTCTTAAGAGCGTGATCCAGTAAACACAATGCAGCATGGATGCATATTTTTTTAAAAGGGAAAATTAACTTTTTTAGAATGACTTCTCTGAGAAAATCCCACCTCAATTTAATTGATTTTTTAAACAAAAGGAACCTTCCGTTTCTATTTGTAGTTCAGAAAATACGGAAGAAATACAGATGGAGAAACATATGTTTGGTAAAGTACATAACAAATAAAAAAATCCTATGAGCGTATTGTATGTTGTTATGTTACTTGTATGCGAGTTAGCGTATTTGAGGTTTGTTAGATCAGCTGCTCAAATGAGCAATTTAGCCTCGTAGAAATATAAAAGCTTGAAGGGCAATCAATGGTAAAACGCTCATGAAATGATACTTTTTTAGGGCCATAAAATAGTCAGGAAATCAAAATATCAAGTTTTCAGTGGAAGATTTCGAAACGGACAAGTATCCGGGTTTTTTGGAAGAGATGGTTTTGAGTTTGAAATTTTCACGTTTCGATCTGAGTGTATGCAGAGGAACACGAGAGTGGGAATAATTTATTTTTCGCTTTTATTCAAATAAAACATTTAAATAAATGTAACAAATAGTTTTTGCCAGGACAAGTCCTGACATTTGACGGTTCCAGTACTAGTACTGGAAAACCGTCAAGTCCTCTCAAACAAAAATACCCTACTTAGGAATTCACAAACCTATCCCAATGAATATTTCTGTTCCAGCACCTGTGTTTCTATAAGGGTCATTCCCAAAAAAACCGTACATTTGATGTTTAAAACTTTGAAAAATAAATTTCGAATTATTTCAAAAATTTTGTGCCTTAATAACACCTAAGATTCTAAGCTTTTCAGTGATAAAAAATTTAAGTTGGTTAAAATAATTATTTTATTTATTTTGAAAGGTTTTGATCAGAGAACAGAAAGGTTTTTCCCACTCTGTTACATGAATAGAATTTGATTTTTTTAATTATAATAAAAGTAATAAAGATTGTAATTACCTTAATATCTTTGAATATGCTGTGCTTTGTAGTACTCTTGCGCTTTATTTTATTTTTTAAATTTTGAAACTGTTTTATGGAAGATTAGTACAAAAATTTTTAAAAATGTGAAATATACCTGGATAAAAGTTTATTCTATGGCTTATATATTCTTATTGAAAAAATATTATTATTATTTCTGTAATAGCTGGTGTTGTTCCAAATTGTAGGGGACACTTTTAATAAAATTTTTAGAATTATTTTACACTGGAATGCAAAAAAAGTGTGATGTAACAGAGTGGAAAATCTTACATTCTCGGGAGAAAAATACCATGATTTTGTAGTAAAAATCAATTCAATCAATTTCCTTGCAATCTACATTTTATTAGTAACACCAGAAGATATGAAACAAAAAATATGATTTCAGAATAACGTCAATATTTTTGGAAATAAATAATGTTTGGGGCAACTCTTCAACTCAAATTTTGGATGAGGGATATATTTTACAATTGTTCTATCTACAATTGTTGTTTGAATCTATGTGAATATAAGAAATGTCTTTTTTATATCAGCTTTCAATAATTTATTACTTTTCTATATCTACTTTTTAAGTTCATTACTTTTACTTTTTTGTCAACCCCCATGTCTTCTGACACCCCCTGAAAACTACACATATTTTTAGGTTGAACTGTGATTAGCTGTATTTTAAAACTTTCTGCTTATTCGCTTCATCTATGTTAACATTTAATCTTCAACGTTCTCGATAACGACGCGGCCGCTAAGTGTTAGTTTCTTTCCTCATTTTCTTTAAAAAATATATCATATTTGAATTTTATAATTACCAAATGTATCCGAATATGTATTAGAATCAAAGCAAAGAAATATGTAGACGTAAAGTTATAAATTCTAAGAGAAATATCAACACTTGTTCTTTGTCCACTCTGTTATATTGTTTATGTAACAGAGTGGAAAATTCAGCCTAAAATTAAAATTGTAGCTTTTAATTTCAACTGAATGAAAAAAATAAAGCATTAGTTAAAATTTATTAGTAATGTTAATCCTAACTAGTGATGGGCAGGTATCGATACCAAATACTTAAGTACTCGATACCTATAGGTATCGAGTGTATTCGATACCAACAAAAGTATCGATACTTTATTGACATATTTCGTTTTAAATTTTTCAATGAAGTAATCTTTATAATACCTACTGTAGATCAAACGCAGCCTGTTTCCGTTTTCATTTTGCAACGCTCAAACCCAAGTCGTTATCATCCGCGAGAGAAATTTGACGCGGCTAGGTTTTTCCCCCGCCAAATCCTTCGCCTCTATCCACCTCCAGGCGCGTAGCTACGGGGCTTTTTGATAGATCGCTTTCAGTTTTTTGAATATTAGTCTGATTATGGATAGGCCCTAAAAAAATTGTCCCTTCAGGTTCATTTCCCGACATTGAAAAAAAGTACTCGATACCTAAAAGTACTCGATACCTATAAGTATTCGATACCAAAGTATTCGATACCTAAAAGTATTCGATACCAAAGTATTCGATACCTAAAATTATCGATTTTGCCCATCACTAATCCTAACTCTAATTTGTTTTATAAAAAGTACCTAATAGATTTTTATAAAAAGGTGTAACAGAGTGGAAGTGGTTAAAGCAGTCGTAGAAAGAAATTAAATCTAACCTTCTTTTCGAAATTCCAATCCATTACACACAGAGGGACTAGATTTCAATACGAGTAATAGAACAAGGGGTCACAATTTCAAATTGAATAAAGTAAAATTTAAGACGGAGTGTAGAAAGCATTATTTTTTTAATAGGGTAGTGGATAGATGGAATGCGTTGCCTGAAACAATTGTAAATTCAAGAGGGGTAAACGAGTTCAAGAGGAAAATTGACAGATACTGGGATTCCGGTAGTTTGAGTTAAAAAGACTGGACCAACCTTGCTGGGCTAACGCCTCTAGTTGGTCGACTTAATTTGTATTTGTATTATGTCTCTCGGGCAATGATTATTTATTCCTTCTTAGAGTTAATACTGTTGACAACTTCAGTAAAATTTAATTTTTATTTTAAAATATCAACGTAACAGAATGGAAAAATGAAAGGACAAAAAAACTGGGACACGAAGAAAAAAATATGCAACTCTGAAATTAAAAATAAAATATGTGTTTTGTCAAAATTGTTTGAAATGTTGCGTTTAATTAATTGTTATGAAACTTATTATCATAACTTGCAACCTAATCATTAAAAACAATTTTAAATGTGATAAATTTTAGAGTGGGACACGCTGTTTTCTGTGCTCTAGTTACAAACAATAGCATTTTAAAGAAATAATATTTTATTTTTATGTTTTTAAAAAATGCCCAACTAGACATAATAAAATGAAGATTCTGAAACAATGAAAACTAATTTTCCCAAAGTATATTTTTATCAATTTAAAAAATATTAACTTCTCGGACGCAGTTTGTACGGTTTTTTTGGGAATGACCCATAAATCGAGTCCTGGTTTTGCCTAAGATTTAGATATAGAATAATTAGCGATAGTTTATATAAAAGGAAAGGAAACAATAGATAAAAGTGTGATATTGCCTTAATGTTAAAGTAAAAATTTCCTTAACTAATTAGTATTTTTCTTTTTCATTACTGGAACCATTTGGATTTTGGATTGCATTATTATAACAACGTAGGTCATTTCTGGGCTTAAACTGTTGAAATTGCTTCTCAGTGGCGAATCCAGGATTTTTGTCTGGGGGGGCTGAGTTTCACAAATAACTTAATTGCTACTATGGGCTGCTCAAATATTAATGTAAGCAACTGAAAGGGGGAGGGGGGGTTGCCAGTGCCGTAGCCAGATTTTTGTTTAGGGGGTTACTCAACATATTTTCTGAGGTCTAATCTTAGAAATACTAAGTTTTAGGTGAGATGACTTTGTAAGGTTTTAATTTTGGTGCAAGAAGTTTCAAAATTGTGTGCGCTAATGGGTTAAAGAGATTCCAATTTCAACAAAATTACAAACCTTATGTGAAACAGAATCAAACATAATTCTATTTATGCAGATTACAGAGTTAGAATTATAACATGTCGTTTTGGTTTAAATGGGAAATTGACTAAAAAAAATAAGGAAATTTGAAGTTTCTTCTATTAAAAATTATACTTTAGGCATATATTTGATATTATTTTCAGAAAAATACAGTGAAAAAAATTTCTGGAAAAACATAGTGGGAAAATTTTCTTACCCACATCAGGGGGCCCACCCTGAATTTCGGACTACAGCAAAAAAGTTAAAACCCTGCTATTTAGGAACTAACTTCACAAATTTTTCTATGGGTGAAATTTTCTAGGTTTTTGTAGTACTACAAACTTTATTATTTACAATACTTTTCATTAAGTTTATCAAGATGCATATCCTACCTTTTTATTTAGAAATTCATTAAAAAGCTATAACGAACACTCTAAATATGCATAGGATGGTCGTAGGAATAATTTTGGATCCTCTCCCCGGGCGTAAAAATCAGGCTTTGAGCCTAATAACGACTGAACTTTTAGAGGATATTTGGGCCCTTCTCGGATTATTTCTATATTCTATATAAGCCACTGACTAGTCTTAGATATCCATAGCATATAGCCACACAATGAATATGCGGGTGGCTCGAATTAGACATGACGGCAGCCCCATATCACACCGGTTTTCATCCAAGAACCCCTTTCCTCTGTGCTGTAATGAAGAACGAGGCTAAACAACGGTCAGTTCGAGGAATGCGTAATCGTTCTTTTTAACCGCCCGTCACATACAGACGAGCAGAAATAAAAGATGAGAGTCGCGGTAGGCAGTACGTGCGAGAGCCCAACCTGTGAGGAAAATGTGTCGTTACCTAGGAAACCGAAAAAGTTGGAGGTTTCGCAACGCGGGAGATATTTTGCTGGTCGGCAAAATGTGATGTTCTTTCTCTGGTGGTAAAACGGGTCAACAACTTTTCAGTAGGTTTTGAATATTGGTTAGTATACCCATATACAGGGTGTCCCATAAATAATGGGTCACACTTCTAGGGAGGATAGTAGACACCTAGACGAGTCAGAATCACATAGGATTTGGGGTCCCAGACCAAATCCCAGGGAGTTAAAAATGGAGCGACACCCCAAAAAAATTATTGAAAAATTCAATTTGTAGAAGAACTACTATTGGTAAAAATTTAATTATGGTCTCAAATATTGTGGTTTAATATGATCTTTAAAATTATCTCAAAAGTCTTCACTTAAAAATTTGTTTTATTATGAAAAAAGTTAAAAAACCACAAAAAAATGTGAAAATTCTGCCAAAACCTCATATTGTATTTCTCGAAATCCTTTCTTTTGATTATATAATCTGAAAGATCATAGTTGTAAACCCTAAAGTCCAAAGTTTCACGTAAAAACCATCAATATTAAACGCTTGAGATCCTGTTAAAGTTCGTTTTTTACGTGCGCAAACTGGTTTCCTATAGCCGTTTCTAAAACGGCAGTTTGACGCAAAAAACGGACTTAAACCATGCTTTAACAGGATCTCAAGCATTTAATATTGATGCTTTTTACGTGACACTTTGGACTTAAGGGTTTTTGATTATGATGATCTTGCAGATTATTAAATCAAAAGAAAGGATTTCGAAATACAAATTAAAGTTTTGGCAGAGTTTTCACATTTTTTTGTGGTTTTTAAACGTTTTTCGTAATAAAAAAATATTAAACTGAAAACTTTTAAGATAACTTTAAAGATCATATTAAACCACAATTTTTGAGACCATAATTAAATTTTACCCAATAGTAGTTCTACAAATTGAATTTTTCAATAATTTTTTTGGGGTGTCGCTCCATTTTTAACTCCCTGGGATTTGGTCTGGGACCCCCAAATCCTATGTGATTCTGACTCGTCTAGGTGTCTACTATCCCCCCTAGAAGTGTGACCCAACATTTATGGGACACCCTGTATAAACTATTAATGGAGAGAAATTGAAAAAAAATTAAAGTTTAAGAAATCGTATTACTTTAAGCTAATAGTGATCAGGATTTCCTTTCAGATCCTATTTTTTAAAAAAAACTTCTTTCCTTTATATCTTTGCACCTTACTGTGCCGTGAGGAAATAAGAAAGAAAAAAGGGAATGAGAGATGATACAGCCTCCCATGACTCGGGGTAATCAAGTTTTTGGGAAAACAGCAGACATTGTTGAAAATGAGGGGGCTTAATAATTTTGGTTTGGGTGGTTGTATTAGGCTGCGTCTTAGGATCACCGGGCCATATCACAAAATGGGGTTATAACCCAAAAATTAAGGTATCATCATTAAAAAGTGTCATGCTGCTATTTCAGGTTGTGTGTGTGGATCCCATAAAAATAGATCAAATCCCCTATATTTGAACAATGTATTAGATTTCTAAGACTGGTCTCTCAGGCAAACTTAAGTGTTCGGGCAAATAAATACTTTAACCAAAGTACACACTAGAACTTTTAGAATTTTAAGAGAAACACTTAAGACAAAGCTAGGTATATATGACATCAAGACAAAGAGCAGCATGGTTTTCTCGGTAGTAGCAATAAAACTGTTTCATAAATCACTTAGTGTTCTTATCTAAGGTTGAATGAACTTGTACTTAGGAAAGAGAAATAACTTAGGGAACACAAATATTTATTACCAACACCTTGATATATGAAATCTTTATAAACACACACAAATATTACCTAAACTCAAAAATCTATAAATAAAACTATTTTCCCTATTAATTGTACTATGAAATCATGAGGGATGTAACTCAATAAAACTTGGGCCATTTAAATGGGATTTTATGTCTTATTTTTGTCCAAAGGTACAGCAGTCTCCCCTACTTTTTTTATATAATTTCTGCTGATGAGAAGCAAATGGGTTGAGATGCACATTGTTTTAAATTTATCCCTGCTCTTCCTTATCAGGTAACACATTGGAAAAATTCAGAATAAGGAAGTTGCATGTGTCAGATTTTCAAAAACAAACAAGTGTTCCGTATGGTTTTTTGTATGGTAAAATGAAATATCTAGTCAGTGTTTCAAAAAAATTTACAGGTAATTAAATATTTTAATTTAAAAGTCGAGAAAAAAACACGTGACTGAAAACGTTTATTGTTGAAACTATAAGATGACGTCAACAATAATACCATTGCTTTACAACAATGTTTAATATAAGACGACGTCACATCCAAACTCTTGGCGTTTTCGCGCGCTTTTAAAAAGGGGATTTTTGTTAATTTTTTTGGCAATCAAAAAATTTCTCGATCGGACTCAAATTTTGGATAGTTGCTTATTTTTGCAAGAGGAATCGATTAAAAAAATCATGCAACTTCCTCATTTGTAATGTTGAACTATACAGAGAGATAGGGGAAAATTTCCTCCTAATAATACTCAACTCAATGATATACCTTGAAGCTACTCCCCTTTACAAGTAAATTTATACAAATATAACTTACCTGGGATACATTATAACTAGATGTCTAGATTTAATTTATAGCTTTTATATAAGTAAAAACAAGGGTTGTGTGATAAATAAAACCAATTAATCGAGGGTGACTACTCAGTATGAAAACTTCGGGCTTCCGAGATCTCACTTTTTTTAATCCGTGTATTTGGTTGACAATATTTCAGTTAGTTCAGGATTGTTTTCTAAATTGTCTTGAGAAGCCGAATCTGGCCCTTAACATGTTGACTTCCACAATATTAAAAAATGTTTGTGTGGCCCCTAAGGAAAAATGCAGTGTGAAAAGGAGTTATATTTAAATCATGGAGCCTCTTGAACACAAAAGGTGCAAGTTAAATGCTACTCACATGGCAGTGTCAACATGTTAATGTATTTTCATTGATGTACCAAATATTTTGATAAGATACTTACGTAAGTTTAAGTGCACTGTTAAAGGGAGTAAAAATAATTAAACCAAATATTCCTGTTTTTCACGAAAAAGTTTATTTTCTTGACATTAATTGGAGAATGCAACATGTACTAATAAAATGTACAGATCATTTCTATACAGATTATGAGAATGATCACATCAGGATGAAAAGAAAACATCTGAGTCAATTGGATAGGAACACAAACATTCATTAAGAAGCAAGCGAAAATCAAGACAAATTTTCTATTTCATAAAAATTGACAAACTCAATTCAAAAATCGAAGTTGGTTCAGCAACAAAGTGAGATAAAAACTTTTAAAAATGTCTAAAATAGTATTATCACTTGGATTTCATATTCTAGACAAGTCATTAAAAATTTTCAAAACTGAAGACAAGTTTCAGTTAATTCATTACTAGAATAAGGAAGCAACATTTAAAATATAGCTAACAAATTAAGGACATAAAACTTTTTTTCTGAAGGTCTTATTAAAATAAGCTAAAAACATTTACTACAGATTTATAAGCCTTCAGAAAAACCTTATTGAAATTACATTCCAGAAGTTGCTTCAACAATATTTCCCCCAGAAGTAACCGTAACAATTTTAAGTATTCAATGCACAATTTTCATTTGTTTATGATATCCCAGAGGAGTCTTTTACAGTCACCAACTCAGTAGATTTAACATTAAAATTTACACCCCATTCAATATTAAAAAATCAAAAAGATTAATAAAACATTACATGATCATAGTCTAAAAGTCAATCTAAAATGCAGCAAAGTAACTTCAACAATGGCAACGAAAGCACGTGACAGGCTATTATAAACAGGGTATTGGACATTCAATCAAAGCATGGTAAAAAAAGTGGAAGTTGAACCAGAGATACTCAATTTTTTTTGTTTTTCAAAATGTGAAAGCATGGTTAACTTGTTAAAAAATTAAGTATAAAGCAGTGAACAGTAAGAAGTGAATTTTTTTATTATTTTTGTTTTTATAAAAAACATAATTGGGCAATAGTATTTTCTACAGTTATATTTTAACAATTTAATTACAATAAAGACTAACCTACTAATAAAAAAATTTCTAATCAGTGTACAAAAACATGAAATTACATAAAAGCAAAATACATGCATCAAGTTTTGAAAATTTACAATGAACTGGACAACACTAACAACTGTTGCAAAGATTATTCGTTAAAAATCAAAGTAGCAACATCTGCAGAAATATAAAATTATTTGTCTAATAATCAAATTATTTTCACACACATGTCACATTAAAATTCATCTTACTTAAAGAATATATCACAGCTAAATAATAAATGCATTTAAAAACTGATGAATGCTAATGGAAATCACAATCATTTAATGCATTTAAATTCAATTTATAGTTTAACAAGTCAACAAAACAAGTACAAATTAGAAAAATGAAGCAACATTTAGTAGGACAACAACATTATTCACTATGTATAAATATTAAAAACAAATTTAGCAAAATTTTACAAAGCTTAATAGTAATACTGCAAAACTTTTTGTGAAGGTTTAGTTCAATAATAAAAGTTATAGTACACAGCTATTTTGTATTTCAGGTACAATAGACTCTCAAACTCTAGTTATCCTCACTTAATTCCAGGGTATGTACGCATCATAAAAAGGTAATATTTAAGAGTTCTTTTAAAAAGGGAAGAGATAAATGGAAACTGAAAAGATTAATAAAAAAGTGAGTAATTTAGTTGCTTTGTAAAAGAGCATAAGTAACATAACTGTAGAAATAATTTCTAATGACCGTTCTCTAAAATAAAAAACAACATTCCTACTTTTTCAAAGGTTTTTGAATTAAAAAAAAGTGTTACATTGTAGGTAACAGGAGGTAAATTCCAAATACTACAATGTACAAACCCTGGAATTGATAAATAAAAGACAACATAATTAAAAAACATGCTGACACTATTTTTTCTGGAACAACTTACAAAACCACATGGATTTACATTTAAAAAATTACTATCTCTTTCCAACTTCAACTTCTAAGTTGCAATGTTATTTAAAACCACCTAACTGCATAGTGATGCCATATACAAACACATACTCCCATTGATAGAGTTGGAAAAATATCAAACCTTTTTTTGCTTCATCCATAAATTTGTCATACTAATTACATCATTTACAAAGAGAACCAAAAGACCACTTATACAGCACTGCTATCCTTCTGCCAGAATCAGTTCATTTGCTGCGTTTTATTAACAGTTCAGCTATTGACAACAGAAGTGGCTCAATCATAATGGCAAGGCTAAACTTTCTTTACCACAAAAAACCCCACTATAAGCAAGGAAGGAAATTTTAATAAACAGTAATATCAATGCAACCCACTGATATACAGTAGAACTCCAATTATATCTGAATCGCTGATTATCCCAATTATTTCAGAATTCAAACCCACACTTTTAAACTTTGTGTCAGTGCTTGAAAAAAAAACGGAAGTTCTTCAAGAAAACTAATGAATGCAGCAACAGAAAAAAATATAGAAGATGTCGTTTCAAGTGGATTTTGCCACAACATTTTATGGGAAATTTAATTTTGGGTCTGATTTTTTGTGAAAAAGCTAAGATCTTAGCTCAGAAGCTTGGTTGTCCATCTTTTAAAGCAAGTAACGGCTGTCTAAAAAGTGTAGACCCTTTTTATCAGAAAAAATCCCATCATCCGAACAGGGTCCGGTCCTAATTAATTAGGATAATTTGAGTTCTACTGTATTACTAATATTTTCCCCTAAAAATTATCTTTCAGAAGTTGAAATAAACAGGCAACCCCAATTAAAAGTGCAAAATACCGTAACCCAGAGCTTTAACAACAGAGCGAAAATTTAAGGGGGGAAAACACCAGCCAATTAAAATTGCGTCCATCATCTTCCCAAGCAAGTATTGACATCCTGCATCCAACAGAAAGGATAAAAGCTTGCCTTTATTTTTCACCCTGGCAAAAAAAGCCAAGCATTGCCATTACGATCCACTCCCACATTTGGTGCGAGTATGCCCCTCAGAAGGGGATACCGAAAGAGTTCACTTTGCCCCTTCGCTACCTGTTGTGGGTGGGGACTCCGTTGGAACAGGGCAGCTGGGGGAGTTTGAGGGGCATGGTGGGCATCAGTTGCAGCTCCACCACGATGGGGAAGTGGTCCGAGGGTACGTGAGGGTGGGGGCAGCCGTGGATGCGGTTTTCCTCCAGCCAGCGCGAGTCCACTGCCCCCAGGACGCCTAGGACTGACATGTGCAGTTTGGAGTAGAAGACATAGTCTATGACGCCTTTGAAGTCATATCTGAAACAGAGAAGCCAGTTTTAGAACAGACACATTGAACAAAAGAACTTTCCCTCCCACATTCTTAGAGGTTTCCCAACATCTTAAGGGGTGTAAAAAAGTTTATCATTTTATGATTACAGTAAAACCTCACTGAGTAACCACCCCTAAAAGACTACCATTTCCTCTACAGACCAGTTTTGAAGGCACTGATTTCTCGTGATTCTCAATGATAAAATACCCCAATTAGCAACCAGTAAAACGCAGGGTTGCTTGATTTAAATCAACTTGATTTAAATCACGATTTAAATCATGATTTAAATCACTTGATTTTTTTAAAAAAATCATTGATTTAAATCAAAAATGTTAAACTTCCACAATTTATGTCAAAAATTAGTTGTGTATGCTTTAAAATGGTTTGCAAGATTATTTGCATTTTACAATTTTTTTTAAAATTCTGCTAGATATGTAACTGGGAGATAGGTTTAGGTTACTCTACATAAAATTACCTGCAATTTCAAGAACAAAAATATTTATGACAAAAAGGGGTAAGTAGCAGGGTTTGGAATCAATAATTGTGATAAACTAAGCAAGAATTAAAATATTTTAATTTTTTTATCTGGTACCATCAACTTTTTAAAATACAAGCATGTGAATGATTTTTATTGTAAGCTTGCTTTTATAGTTATTAGTCATGTTTTCCAAACTACTAAGTTTTCTTTTACATAACTACAGCAAATAGAGCTCTATTCTCTATGTACATGACTGTCAATAAGTTGTTTATTTTATTTTATTTTATTTTTATTACTAATTATATTTTAAAGAAATAAGTATACATAATACTTTTAGTAAAATTAATTTAACTGAATTATTTAATTCAAAGATTGATTAAAATTTTTACACAAAAATGAGGCATAGATTTTATTAGAAATCATTGTCACAATTTCTTTTAAAGCTATTATTGATTTCACAATTGGGCAAAAATAGTTATAGAAAGGATGAAATTTTAGTAACTGATAGTATAATTATTCATTCACCATTTTAGGATGAGCTTGGGCATTTCACTATGAAATGGCAGCGAACCACTCCCCTTAATTAATTCAATTAATTAATGCATTAAATGGATCAAAATTGGGATATTAAGTAATCCTAAACTATTACATCACATTGAAATTACAATATCAGTATATTATTAACCAGTTTCAGGAAGTTCAGGGCTAATTATTCATTTAAATCAAAAAAATCTGATTTAAATAAAAAAAATCCGATTTAAATCAAATAAATCCGATTTTTTTGATTTTTTTAAAAAAATCAAAAAAATCAGCAACCCTGGTAAAACGCCTCCCAGCGATCAGTTTTCTCAATTCCCCCCCAAAAAAATTCAGCGGTTTTAAGGCTCAAAAAAGAAAACAAAAATTCTATTCAGTTGACTTTAAAAATTTTTGCTCCACTATTAGATGACTTATGACATTTTAGTAAGGTTGATGCACGGACCTGGAAAAGTTCCCGAACCTACGAACCTCGTTCGGGGGAAGCCCCTGCCAAGCTCCATAGGATCAATACATAAGGTTTGGGTAAATTTTATTATGTTCGGGGGAAGGTTACAACTTTTTCCAGGTCTGTTGATGCATGTTTGCCCTTTATGCCCTGCAATCAGAGGAGCCAAGCTAGGCCTTGGGGACAAAGTTGACAAGAGACCCCCTAATGGTGTATATAAGAATTTATTTCAAGAGAGGGCCAAATAGTCTAAATTTTAGATTGAGAGTTCACTTTTTTTGGTACACAAATTGATTTTGAAAATATTTGAGATGATACCTTGCAGAACATTAAATATAAAAATTCCTAGGTGTTAGGCCCCGGGAATATTACCCCACTGTACTCCCCTCTTGTCTGGCTAGCTCGCGACCCTCACTTTCCTTATCACATGGGGTTTTATTGCTCCTCTCAAAACTACAGGACTGGCAACAAGTGACAGTACTAAAGAGATTTACAACTTCTTTATTGGACAGTAAACTGTGTGCATCCTCCCAAAGGGTTAAAAAGTGAGTAGTCCAGTTGAGTTACTTTAGTTTGGTTAAGTTTTTAGGCATTTACTGAGAGCCTTCATCATGCATACGAGGGCGTTTCTTACTCTAGAGCAGGGGAAAAATAAGCCGTTTTTTCTCAATATTTTCTTTGACTTTCCATATTTTGTAAAATTTGATTGTAAAACAAACTGTTTTAGAGCTTTTTTACCTACAACAGTAAAAATTTTATG
The DNA here is from genome assembly GCA_024610705.1 of Tetragnatha versicolor. NCBI lineage: Eukaryota > Metazoa > Arthropoda > Arachnida > Araneae > Tetragnathidae > Tetragnatha > Tetragnatha versicolor. Next base: position 15,407,024 of record JANDEH010000008.1, on the reverse strand, counting down.
ATTAAGTTATAAAGCAATCCCCTTGAGCAATCCTGAGCAACCAACTTAACGACAGATTTTCTCGGAATCAAGAAACTTTATTGTACATACAAATAAATGTAAATAACAAAATAAGCTACTTACGAGTAATTAGTAAACGGCATGATTTCATCATTGTAAGCTCTTGAAATTTTAAATGGATGGGTAAATTCATTAGATTTTGATGAGTTACCAAAATTTTTTAGGCAGTCTTTATAAACAATTTTTCTGAAGTCGCAGTGGTTTATAGCAACGCGGCAAGAAGAAAGGAATTCAACAACACCTGCAAGGAAATTTTCAAATTAATTAAAGTAAACAAATCAATTGTAGAAAAAAACACTAAATGTTCACAAAGTAATAGAATTCTTTTCCTGAGTGCTTTACAAAAATTAAAAGTGCAGCATATAAATTAATGTTACATCAAACACTAAAGATTAAATGCAGGGAATTTCTTTCTATAAGTAACACTTAATTTTTACTGCAATACCTAGGACCATATTCAGAATGACAAAACATTTAGAAGAAACGAGAATGGGATGATTATGCTGTGGAAACATTAGATTTCACACAGTAACCCAGGAGCTCCCGTTCCCGTAACGTTCTTAGGTTTGAATCTAGGCGGATTCCTTTTACACTTTTTGTGGTCCATTAAATAGTTCCACAAGAACAGCTACTTAATATAAAAAAGTTATCATTCATTAATATATTACAAAAGTAATATACATCTTGTGTAGTGGCATTACGTATTTTCAAGTGTATTTGTAAAAGTTTGCGATGAATGGCGTCAGGAGCACACACCAGGGATGCAGAATATGTCCGATCTGGCGATCTAGGATCGGGGGAAATTTCAGCCATCCGGGGAAATTTTGAGGAAAAGTATAATATTGAATTGAATTTTAGTACAGTAATAAAAATTCACCAGCTGTGATACCAACAGTAATTCAGAATTTTTGTAGGTCTTTATCATTTTAAAAAGTTTTGGGGAAATTTTTGTATGGATTGGGGGAAATCTTGGCAGTAAAAACATTTTCTGCATCCCTGGCACACACTAGCACAGGGGGATTTGGGGGATATATCTGCCTGAAAGTCAAAAATGTATCCTTTTTGACCATAGAAAAGGAATCAGTTTACCCCATATCCCCTCCCTTAATTCTAATATCCCTCTCTGAAATTTTTTTTCTGGCTACACCTTTGCACTAGCATATAATTTTATAGTACAGTCAAGTCCGCTTAATGTGATCACTGTTAATGTTATCAATTGGACAATGTTATCGAAATCAACAGGTCCCGATCATTCCTATTTAATTCAATGTAAAATTCATCGTTTAATGTGATCAACTATGGATCAACACGCTGCTTAATGTTATCAAAATTTGTCTATATCCTCTAAAAACATCCATTTTCGAGTTTCCTTTTGAAGGTCAAATTTTAATAAGTAAACATCTGCCCCACCCTAAGGCATCTGACGCTTCTTTTTTTCTAAAAATCAGACAGTTGCACTATTATGCAAGAAAAAAACTCGATGCTCGGCATAATATTGAAAGAAAATGGGTTAAGGGGGGGACCGAATCCATGCTTGTGATTGATTGGTTAAAGTTAAAGGAATCATGCAGGTCTTTCTGATAAGACATTTTGCTTTTCCCTTGTTTACTGGAATTCAGATTAATTTAAGGGATTTTTTAAATGAAAAGATATAAAAGGAGCGTAAAAGGAGAAATTCAACAAAATACAAAGTAAGCGATTATTTTATTTTTATTAATTGGACTATCATATTTTCCCTAATATGTATAGTGTAAGATTGTTTCAAATCCATTAGTTACGATTACATAACTTTGATTTTAATGCAAATAATCAAGTTATACTGTGTTTACTGCTTTTTGATATGAAATCGCTTATTGTTATCAATCGGATAATGTTATCAGTTTCATCTCGGACAAATGCGATCACATTAAGCAGACTCGACTGTATTACCAAAATTTCTATTACTTTCAGAATATATTAATGACTGTAGACTTTTTTTGAGTAGCTGTTCTAGTGATTGTGGAACTACGAGGGTTGTTTTTTATTTAACTTCTAGTTTTTCTCTTGAAAAAAAAGTATTAGGAATTTCGAAACAATTTTGGTGCTGGTAGTTAGATACATCCTTCAGGTTCAATTTGCCACCTTACTGAATAAAATCGGAAATTTTTTCTATTTTTTATCGATTTTACAAGCGCGCTCCTCGAACTATTTTCCCGCCAACCCATAGAGAATTTCGCTTTTTTTCTCCCTTCGCTCCGTCCGCGATCACCTGCCCACCCATTTTTTAATGTTAATGCCTGCTCGCGGACGGAGGGAAGGGAGAAAAAAAAGCCGAATTCTCTATGGGTTGGCGGGAAAATAGATCGAGAAGCGCGCTTGTAAAATCGATAAAAAATAGAAAAAATGTCCGATTTTATTCAGTAAGGTGGCAAATTGAACCTGAAGGATATATCTAACTACCAGCACCAAAATTATTTCGAAATTCGTAATACTTTTTTTTCAGGAGAAAAACGGAAGTTAATTAAAAAACAACCCTCGTATTTAGCAGGACCACTATAAGAGTAAAGAAAATCACCAAATTATAAGGTAGATTCAAATCTCGTAACAGGTGTTACCTAAGTTACTGTGGCCCTTAAATATTTTTCATTTAATTAAAAAAAATCAAATGAGATTTTAATAACACTAACATTTTATTGTGTTAATATTTAATTACTTTTAGTTAGAGGAATAAAACTTAACTAATAAAAATAGAATAAATTTACTGGTACCATAGACTCTCTGAAATACAGCATCATTGTTTAACACAAATGTAATATGTATTTGTTGTGATTGAAAAAAAATTTTTAAATACCACTTGCATACTTAAAGACTATAGCAACTGCAGTTTATAATACCGTTTGTGGTCCTTTTGGCCAAAGGACTTATTACGACGAAAAATTTTTCAAACACCTTTCAACACCTATTTTTCCTTTTGTGCAACAATAGCCCAGTCAAAATAGACACTCAACATCGGAAAAATTCGCATAGAGCTGAAAATTGGTACAGACGTAGATGACATCATTATAAGTGATGTACCAAAAGTCCCCATCGATCCCATGTGTGCGATTTTTTTTATAGCGGTTTTAATATCGCCTCGTTTCAACTTCGAACTCTTACGGGAAACGGGCTGCGACAGTAACGCCGCGCGCTACTGTCTCATAGGAGTAAGAAGTGCCGAGGAGAGGGAGATGGGGAAAACAGCTCTGTTTTGAGGATATTTGCTTAGGGTTTTGAACGAAAGTGTTCACATTTTTGAGTAAAAGCATTTTTAAGAGTTTAGGAACGTGGGAATAATGAAAGAGTGACATTTAAGTACTTTCCGTGATAAATTTGTTATTTTTTCCGAATCGTTTCAATTCATAAAGTTCTATTAAGCTCGGCTCTAATTTATGTCCACCTTTAGGATGTCAAAGCGATGAAGATAGGGAGATCGGGAAAACAGCCTCATTGTGAGGATATTCGCCTTTGAAATGATTTTAAAGCCAAATCTTTTTGAGAAAATGTAGAATTTTTTTGAGTGTACGTGTACATCTTGCGACATTTTACATGAATTACCACGGATGAAATGTCAGTAAGATATGCCTCGTTCCCATTATTCCTTTCTATGCTAGAAGTAATCAAAGATTTCATACCTTGCTTAGCAACAACGGTTTCATTTTCAGTTAAAAGTCCTCCACAAATGAAGCAAACTTGACATTTTTGGTAAATGAAGCAACAGGATTATAATCACGTTCACAGCATGGAAACAGCCAATGCTACTAACTGCAAAGTGCATATGGTTTCAAAGAAAATTTTCGATAATTTGTTACATGTGCCATGTCCACGAATGGGGTAGTTAAGGCTGCAAATGTGCAATACGGTTTCAAAGAAAATTTTCGAGAATTTGAATCATATGCCAAATGCCATGAAAACGAAAGGGGTAGATACGAAGCTTCCCGTGCGTTCGGACCCCCAAGTCGTGGGGCAATTCCAATTTACTTCTGTCGGTTCTTCCGTGTTGACATAGCTGTCAATCAACTCTTAATCGGATCCGTTTGTTTGTTATTTTTGAAACCCTGCTAGATGCGGAGCAAAATAGTTGGTGTAGTTTTCTAAGATAGTTTGAATTAATATCGGGTAAAAATAATTATATATTCTTGGGTACCTTACTAAATACATTAAAATTATGTAAAATTTTTCCAAAATTGACTAAAATTGAAAAATTCAACTATTTTTAAACCTAAAAATATTAAGGAAAAACGTATTAGTAAGGAGCCAATTCAGACACTCAACTTGCACTTTCTTCAAAAAAAACTTTTGAATACTATTTTTTATCAGTATAAAAATGGTTGTTATTATTGTTACTAAAAAATTAGGTCCAAACGGCATACCACGTAAAAAAGGTGCCGTTATTTTCCCTAAATATAAATTTTTTGAACTCTGTAAACTCAAATTCATTTAAAAAAAAGTAATTACTCATGTTTTCCCTTGATAATTCCATTTCCTATAAACTTACTACGAAATATTTCCCTTAAATTTTTGCAAGGGAAAGAAAACGAGAAGATATTTTTCCAATTTGAACTCGAATAAATGGAATTTCGCTCTTTGTATTGATGTTCAACACTCTTTGCGATCATTTTCTCAAAAGGATTTGGCCTTACAATCATTTCAAAGGCGAATATCATCACAATGAGGCTGTTTTCACGATCTCCCTATCTTCATCGCTTTGACATCCTAAAGGTGGACTTAATTAGAGCCGAGCTTATTAGAACTTTATGAATTGAAACGATTCGGAAAAATAACAAATTTATCACGGAAAGTACTTAAATGTCACTCTTTCATTATTCCCACGTTCCTAAACTCTTAAAAATGATTTTACTCAAAAATGTGGACACTTTAGTTCAAATCCCTAAGCAAATATCCTCAAAAAAGAACTGTTTTCCCCATCTCCCTCTCCTCGGCACTTCTTACTCCTATGAGACAGTAGCGCACGGCGCCACTGTCGCAGCCCGTTTCCCCGTAGGAGTTTGAAGTTGAAACGAGGCGATATTAAAACCACTATAAAAAAAATCGCACACATGGGATCGATGGGGACTTTTGGTACATCACTTATAATGATGTCATCTACGTCTGTACCAATTTTCAGCTCTATGCGAATTTTTCCGAACTTTCGCCTTTTTTTCGTCTATTTTGACTGGACTACAACTTAGATAATTTGAAGTGTAAATCCATCTTTTACCTAATTAATTACTGTAATTCCAGATTAAGGGATTGCTTAAAAATAGTATTGTGACCTCTGTGCCTTCCTACAGTATGACTTTCTGTCTTTTGACCCATCAGCAACCTACTAATCCTACTATCAGTAATCCTAAATCATCATTATCAATGAATCAATATGATCATCAATCAATCCTAAATCCTAAATCATAAGTGTTTTCATTTATTTAGTTTAAATTTTCAAAAGAATATTTTTACAGTATTGATCACTAGAGTGTAGACCTACATGAAGTCAAGAGGGTTCAAAATTTAAAATGAGGGCTTCCAACCAAGGCTGTATCCAGGGTGGGGTTTGGAGGGTCTGACACCCCTCCTGAAATTCTCATGGCTAATTATATATAGTGCTGTCCTTTAAAAATAACTCACTTTTTCATTTTTCCTTCATTAAAAGCTTAAAAAATATGATAATTAAATCGAACAAAATAGTGTTATAACGGCTCACTCTCCACTACATTTTAGTGCTATGTAAGTATTTTTAATTCCAAATCCCTGTTACAAATTGACAAACAATTAAGTAAGAATAAAAAAACCCTCAATTTTCCAAAAAAAACTCCATGCACCCTAAAAAAACCCACGCTTGAAATACTCAAAAAAATTAAGAAAAAATATGATTGAAAGGTTTATTTTGATAGAAAAGAGAATAATTAAGATAATTAAAACCAAATTTATTACAACTTATTTCTAAAATTAAAACTGTGGTAAGTTTTTCTACTCAAGAATTTTGCCTTCAAAACACGACAATAGCGTTTTTATTGTTGGTTTTTGATAAAAACGACCTATTAAATACAAATGTTCAACACAATTTTTATAAAAAAGCTTAAAAAACGTTAACTGGCACTGATATGTTGTTTTAAACCCCCAACTATTAACTCTCAAAACCCATTTTCGAGTAAAACTCAGGAAAATGCTATATTTTCATGGAAAATGGCTGTTTTTGGTATCATTGAGTAAGAGACTCCAACTTTCAAAGATGGTTGTCAGTAGTCCTTATGAGTAAGGAAATTTTTTTATAAGTTGATCCTAAAAACAGGGTTGTTTTATACACCTAGTCCGATTTTTTTAGGGGTAGATCCCCTGCCATCCCCCTTGATGTCATATCTGAAACAGGTTATCATCTAACAAGATTTTTTAAAATACTGCATTAAGCTTCAGAGTGATCTATCAGTAAAAATTTACAACTTAGAGGAAATCCTTAAGAAAAATAAGTTGAAAACACTGTCTAAAATCGATAAAAACGCGATCTGAGAAGTATCACTGGACTTGTTAGGCTCCTCTGGTCATGCTCAAATTTTTCCTACAGTGTAATTACAATGTGAAAAGAAGCCAGCTTCAACTACGCTCCGGGAAAACGGTACTTACGCGAAAAATCGCTATTTTTCAACTTTTCCGCCGAATGCGGTCCTAAACACCGGACGACGGCTTCTAACCACTGTATAGTTGTTTTTTCCACATTGCCCTAACAACGCAAGAAGAAGCCGATTCAACTTGGCGCCCACCGCTGCGCCGTCCGAAAGAAGTCGAGGGAAGAACGGAATACCCCGCATGCAACACGAAACCTGATCGCTCGCCACCCTGTGTAATGAAGACTGAAAATATCCTAAAAATAGAGCATAATTGGGGAAAAAAATTTGCGCTTTTAAGGGCTTTTTATGATAGATTTCTGATTTTCCGTAGCTTTTTCGAGTCCGTAGTTTAACGTCGGCATCCGTAGAAACTACGGAGAATCCGTAATAGTTGGAGTCTCTGATTGAGTTGTTATCAAAAATACTGAAAAAAAATCGAGAATTACCGAAACAACTATTCTATTTTATTTGCATAATTAGTTGTATATTATGAATAATATTAAATATTTTGCATAATTTTTTATTTATTTTGTCATTTATTACAAAAGGAAAAATGTTTTTTAGGCACCTTATGGGTTTTTCACCCCTCATTTCAAAGACTACCGTAATGTCCCTAATTGGCGGACTGAGCTGAAATTTTAGTATATTATTCTCATAATAACGGGATAACACAAAACCACATGAAAAATGCTTTAAAGTCTTTATATCATATATTTTTACAGCATCAAAATCTGGATAACTAAATCATATTTTTAGCCCAAAATCGACATTTTCTATTTATTAAAAAAACTAAGTAAATAAACAGTTCTTTGACTTGTTTTTACGTTCCCTGCCCTGCCACTCTTAGTAGCATAGAAAGACAGGGCACATGAGAATTCAAATTATTTATTTAAAATATCCTGATGGGTTTTTTAGGGTACATTTTGGAGTGGTTTTTTTAAAAAGACAGCACTATACTGGTCTTTCAGAAAATTCTGAAGAGTAAGAGGAGCGATATACTATCTAGAGTCCCTAATGTCGAAATTTGAGTCAAAACACTACTTTTTAGTGTCAATTCCAATAAAAATTTGGGGAAGACCCCCAGAACCCTTTCTTTCCTTGGAGCTAAGTATTATCCACGAAACTTTAACTGCATAAAAGGTTCAAAACCCCTTCAGAAACTAAACTTGACCCTGTCTCTCAACAGAGCTTCAAAACTGAATCTCACCAACAGCAAAAAGGCTGGGTCTGCTTGCCCCCCTGGCTACACCCGTCATAATGTGATTTGAATTATAGTAAAACAGAGTTCACCAGGGGTCTGTTTAAAAGAAATTTAGATCCGTTTTCACCCTTCACAAAATAATTCATTGTGAAAACGGATCCTTCACAAAATATTTAACTTTAAAAACTGACCCCTCAAAAACTTATTTTAGCCTTTAAACGGACACTATTTTTAACAATACTACAAATACGGTACCTTATTTTTACAAATAAAAATTAACGCTAACTTGAAATTCACAATTTTTACAAAAACCCCTTACACACTAAGTCTAGAAGACCCCTGCTTACACTGTTACATGACACTTTTACCTGAAACTAGTCACTAGAAGTTGTAGTATATACTTTGGTAGATTTTTTTAAAACTTTGGTGGATCTTTGTGGCACCACTTAGCCTTCTGGCCAATTTTCAGCCTTGCACCTTATCAGTTTTTTTATAAAAATTTTGCATGTTTGACCCTTCCTCCATGCTTTAACTTCCACATAACCTTCTGGCTGCCATGTCTTCAAGCATTGACCAGGTAGAAGGGTAGTTTCCAAGTGAAGTATTTTGTTCATCTAGCCACGTTGAAAATATGCATCCAGCTCTTAAACTATAAGCAGTACAATAATTTTCAGCAACATAACAGAATTATCCCATTTTTATATTTTTATTCCAATTTCCTTCTGCCTGATTAAACATTGGATAAAGGGAAAAATATAATTAATTGGGTCTTAAAATATTGAGAAAAGGAACCTAAGTGAGTAATTAAAATTTTCGTTCCTAATTTATGACAAAATAGGTACAGCCTTTTTAATTTTTACCATCTCGGTCAGCTAATGATATTAGAATTCAAAATAATAATTTATCATTATTTAAAGATTACCTGAGTCGGGTAATGAATTAAAATCCCCACACAGAAGCAGTGGGATCACATTGGGGTCCATTATTTGATGATTCTGTACATTACACTTCCCTAGGATATCATCGACAAATGTTTTTAGTTCGTGCATCAACATCATAGTTTGAACCAACTTGACATCGGAAAATTCAGGGTCCCAATGGATGTGGGCTGTGCATACCAGGAGGGCCTGTCTCATCTTAGATTCCTCAGTTCCTGGAAGAAAATAAAATTGTTACAGTCAAGAGGGCTAAAGCTTTTAGAAAGAAACAAAAAAAACCCACTGCTATATTAATTTTCAAACGGAAGATATAGTTTCAAAATATTTTCTTAAACATAAACCACTGATAAAAAATAGGGTTAGGTTAAAGAGAATAGTTGAAGTTTCATCCCATAAATTCAGGATGTATTTGGTTTGAAGAAGTACTTTTACAATAATTTTAATTTTGGGAAAATGCTTTTCTTACTAATAGTAGGAATTTTTTAAAACTATTTAGGGCATAATATATATATTTTTTGTTCTTTCTTGAGTAAAATAAAAACACATTCACTACCTTTTTTCACTAAAACAAAGATAATTTTTTTTATAAATCTAAGGAATATTTCAAAATGTAAAAACATTAATCTGTAACCCCTTCTTTGTCGCTGTCGCATGTCATACGTCCAACGCAAAGTGGCCCGTTTTTGTAACAGTCGCATGTCATGCGACGTGCATATAATTCACAACGCTGTGGGTTACTTGGCTGTTGTACATAGTTGTCTCAATCAGTGATAATTATAACGCCTTTGGTAGCGTATTTCACGCATTGAAAATCAGTAATACGCTTTTAAAAACTTGCCATGCGTATTCTCGCGCTTTGTATTTTCAACAAAGGTTTTGCTAAAATTCATTGCCCCACCGAAATCGAAAAATATTTTTTCAACTCAAATTTGTAACATTTAAGAACTATTCCTTTTAGAATGTTTAATGTAAAATATAGTATATTTAGAATGTTTAATATTTTCTACTAACACATAACAGATACTATTATTGACAACCAAAATAGCATCCTTATGTTTTTCATTTCGTCCATTAAAAAAGAAAGCGTTTTTGTAACAAAAATTGTTTGTATATGTGCAGTTAGTTTATGCTATTTCCGTATTTCAGTCCTCATAAATGAATTTCACGCCTCCTAGAAAAGTCAAGGAGTATTTTTACTCCTCCAAAAAAATCCTAAGAATAACACTGGTCTCAATGCACTTTCCCACCTTCTTTCCCATTCAGTAACGAATGCAAAGAATTCAAGGGGTGTTCTAGACTGGTCTGGAGATTTACAAGCCATAAAACAGTCACGGACCTTCCATTGACAGTTCCCACGACTGTTTCTTCTACGGCGAACCCCCTGAAACTCAATAGCCCCCTTGGAGTTCCTGGAAATTTGGTAGACAGATGTTCTGGACCCCTATCAATGGTCTGAGTAAAGATCAACCAAGCATAAAGGTCGAGGGCGATTTTCTAATGCAGGTGCATTGCAGGAACAACATGAGAACAGAAAGTGCTACATCCTAATACTATTATAATTGTGAATGTTTGTTACTCTTTACGCCAAAACTACTGAATGGATTTTAATGAAATTTTACAATAATGTAGCTTATACATCAGAATAGGACATACGCTATAATTTATAAAGAGAAAATCAGTCCTTTATTCTTTTTTCCATTTTCCCTGCTTTTTTTCACTTATTTTTCCGTGTTTGAAAACCTGTTTTACCACACCAGTCATGCAAGCCAATAATAGGAAACTTAAGTAGTACCAGTGTTGTAGTTACTAGGCAATTTTATTAATCTCTATATAAATAAAAACGTTTGTGGCTGTGTGTGCATGTATGTGTGTTCCGCATCTCCTTTTAGACCACACCGAAGGCGTGGACATTTCCTCCATTTAAAGATTTTTTCCCTTTGAAATAAATATATTTACTGAAAAATACAATTTTTTTCATGGAAAACGAGTTAAAAATAATACATTGTTTCAAATGAGACAGATCACTAGACTTTTTCATTTACTAGACTTTTTATTATAGTTTCAAATTTGTTATTTTATAAAGGCACCAAGATATTTAACATTATCAGGAACATCGGGATTGTAAACAGTGACAAGAACACCGGGATTGGAAAATTAGCGGGAACACAGGGATAGGATATTCACCATATAAAGACACCGGGAATACCAGAATATAAAAATTATTGGAAACACCGAGATAGGAAAATTACCGGGAACGCCGGGATTAGAAAAATTACTGGGACCCCTGGGATAGGAAAAATTACCGAGAACACCGGGATTAGAAAATTACCGGGAACGCCGGGATAGGAAAGAGATGATTTGTAATATTGCTAATTTACAAAATTATAAATGTATTTTAAGAAAACTTTAAAAAAATAAATTTATACACCCCACCCGTGCAAGGCCGGGTATAACAGCTAGTAATTGTTATTTAAATCTTCCTTTTTAGGACAGATAATTATCTCAAACACTTCAGAGATTCAAAAATATTGTTTAATATGAATTCATAACATTTTAATCAAAAAACTGTGGAAAATGCAATGGTTAAGAAGGTGCATTGTGGGAAAAACTGCAGAATAAAATTTTCGAATTTTTCAGTGTCAAAATACAACATATTTTAATTTTAGACAATCAAAAATTGAAAAATAAAACGTTGAAGAAGGGGTTAAAGATTTCAAAGAGGTTGACTATTTTAAGGATTAGATATGAAAATGTTGAAATCTATTTCTAACATTTAACTTAAGCAATGAGGTATTCTCACATTTTGAGATTAAATTTTATTAAAATAGTAGATAAAAAACCATGAAGAATGACGTTTACATCAAGTATTTTTGTAGCCTAGTTTCTGAGATATAAATTTTTGAAATTTTGTTTTTTGTTTGGGTGCGAAAACACTTTCGAATCACAAATCATGCGATATGAGGTCACATCTAATAGAAGCCCATTTTCTGATCACGTGAAAACAGAAAACACAATGGTTTTCATGCGCTGTGATGTCACATCCAATAGAAGCTTGTTTTCTGATAACGTGACTTTTCTGACGTTTTGGCAAAAATAAAATTGAATTTTAAATTATTTAAACACATTTTTGAACTTAAAAATCAGAAATTTGGGAGTTTTAGACCATAATGTATCGAAAAAGTATGAAATCAAGCAAATCCCTCACTCATGCAAATACCTTATTGAATGGTACTTGTTTTAACCAATTTAAATTCAAAAGGTAATGTACCTTTCAAGTATGCAAGTGTAAGTTACATGTTTAAAGGTTCTTAAGGAATTTCTTAATTAAGTATATTTTGTACTAACCATTCTGGTAAGCCCCCGGTTTCGTTACAAGTAGAGCAGCCAAACCAATGTTGTCTTTTGTCATTACTCTATTCAGCATCTCATCAGAACCATTTGGTATTGCATTTGCCATTGCTAACTGATTAAATTCCATCAAATGCTCCCGGTGTAAGTCAAATCTAAAAGGAAATAGTTATTACATTAATAAATTAAAAACTAACACCGTTTCACATAAAACAAATGGTTCAAGTAAATAAGCCAAGTTCCCACACAAGTCAGGTAAAACTGCTTAGTTTGCTGAAGCCTGGAAAGTACCCCAGAAAACTTGAAAAATGATTCATTTTGATGTTAGGAATTCCTTTTTGCACTTGAGGTAAAAAAAGTCTTTAAAAATATTGGGATGGATGGCCAGACCTGAAACTTAAATTTTAACTAGAAAACAACAGATATACAGTCATTTACTTATAAAGCTAAATTAGCTTTATGTTAGGTTTAAAAGGCCCTTCTCAGTTTGAAAACTATTGGTACCTTTGCTTTCAACAAATAGATATGAAAAGAATTTATACTCCTCTTTCAATTGTATGAGTATTGTGATAGAATTTTGTAAAATTAAAATATTCTTAAAAGAAAAGAAAATAAATATCACATTAGAATTATCCTTTAAGAAAAATATTTGAAATAATGTTTTTAATAAAAAAATATTTGAAAAATAGAGTTCCAAGTATTAAAAGGGGGGTTTGGGGGTATTCCCCCAGAAAATGTTTGGAAATTTGATCCTCAAAATTCAACGTTTTAGCTTATTTTTAACACCTTGTCCAAATTTTTTGCGGTGAAAAATTTGTAGAAAAAATCTGAAAATTCTCAGAAAAATGGGAAAAAGGCGGAAAATCCGATAAAAATCGAAAGAATCTCATGCCTGATAAACATAATTTACTTCAAAAACACTATTTAAAAGTTGGAAAAATTAATTATAATAATAATGTATGCAATGAGGAAAACGCCACAAACTGTGCAATACTGTAATTTAAAATAAAACAACGAAAAACAACGAATACGGCGTTTCGGGGATTCTTTGGATCCCCTTCGTCAGTGGTCACCACTGACGAAGGGGATCCAAAGAATCCCCGAAACGCCGTATGGCTTTTAATAAATTTATGTGCAATTTTTTTCGTTGTTTTATTTTAAATTAATGTATGCAATGTAATAATAATTATAATAATAATGTATTCTGTTTAATAGTATTTTTAAAACATTTAATTTGACTTTCTTTTAATTATGTTGACTTCTCATTGTATAATCTTTAATATTCTTATAATTTAAAGTTAACATATACCTTATAAAAATGTTTCCAAATTTTTGTTATTTTAATAGCTTCTAGAGAAAATTCTCCTCTTGGAGAATATTCTCCAAAAGATAATTATACCGAGAATTTACATCACTAATTTAAAGTATATAAAATAATTTCAATAAAAACATATTTATTAAAAAAATATATCTGATTAATGAGAAAAAACCCAACAGCTTTAAACCTTGACATTAAGTGATTTTAATTTCATTTAAAGCAAGACATTTTGTACCCATGCATGCAGCTTTTCTAATACACATTTTCTCAGTTTGGAAAAATCCTCCACTAATTTTAATTTTAGTATATATTCATATGCTATTAAGTATTTGTAGAGTGTCAATTTGACACTTCATAACAATATTTACTACTTTGTTGAATAATATTCTTGTAGTCTCCTTACTTGTCTACTTTGTAGAAAATCGCACAGCCATCTACATGTACCCTGTCTATTTCAGACATTGTTTTTGCACGAGATTTAGGAGAGAAAATGCCATCATAACCATCTTTCCTCAGCTCAGGCAAAAAGAAATGATAAAACTGAGCAGTTTCTACTTCCTGCAAAAGAACAACAGAAATTAAAGCAAATAGTGAAACCCTTCAACATGTATTTACAATTAGATACAAATTCATTCAAAAATAACCATCTGGATTTACCTTTACATTGAAAAGTTACCCTCAGTAAAATATACTATCAGCCATATTAACTTCACAGCCATCAGCGTCGCAGTTAACCAGCAGCTAAAGAAAGAAAAATTAGCTTTTGGCCAACCCTGATTGTTGGAATCCTTCTTTGTCAAAAGACTTTACACTGACGCTAATGGCTGCGAGTCCTTCTTGGAACAAAACTAAGTGCCTTTGAATAAGTTCAGGTCATGAGATGGAAATTTTGTTACTTCCTAATCGGCTGATGATAACCCTCTACTGCCCATGGTAGCAAATATGCAGGCCATAAGTTAAGACTCAATTTTCAGCAGGGTTGTTATGTTTAAAACACTGTTTTAAACATGTTTAAAACAAAGCAAAAAACATTGTTTAAAACTAGTGATGGGCAGGTATCGATACCAAATACTTAAGTACTCGATACCTGAAAGTATCGAGTGTATTCGATACCCAAAAAAGTATCGATACTTTATTGTCATATATCGTTTTAAATTTTTCAATGAAATAATCTTTAAAATACCTACTGTAGATCAAACGCAGCCTGTTTCTGTTTTCATTTTGCAACGTTCAAACCCAAGTCGTAAATCATCCGCGAGAGAAATTTGACGCGGCCAGGTTTTCCCCCCGCCAAATCCTTCGCCTCTCTCCACCTCTCGACTCGTCTCTTCCCACATTGACTCATTTTGTACCATTACTTTGAATGTAAACATTTGGTATCGATTACTTTTTCGCTATCAGTATCAGTACTTAGGGTTTGAACTTTCTATCGAATACTTTTTCGCTATGAGTACTTCTCATAGTGATACTTTTTTCGAGATCAGTAATTTTGGTATCGATTACCAAATACGTACTTTTGAAATAGAATATTTAATGCGATTACTTTTTCCGATATCAGTACCTAAGTAATCGAATCTTATAATCAATTACATGCTGTTGACATAAGATTCTATTATAACATTGCTTACTGAATATTTTTAAACGAATAGCCCATATTTTGTGTGTACCAATTAATGGTTAATTAGAATAGTCCCCAGTATTTGTTAGGTTTTGTAAATACATAATACATTATGTTGATTATAATTCACATGGTGTAATTAATAACATCTACAATACTATTGTTACGTAATTACGAATTAAATTCTTTAATTAACCACCTATGTGTATAGGCCACCTTAAAATTAACTATACTCGAAATAAATATAGGCAAGTTCTTTATTTATGTATTCATTTCATTACTATTTACTGGTGAGTATGTATTTTGATGATGTTGAAATTAGATAACCCATTTTATTTGTAAAGCAAAAAGGAGTAAAAAACTATATTTTAGGCAGGAGCTGTTTATGAAGTTCCATATAAGTTAATAGAATTTACGAAGAAGGAAGTTTTCTAGAAATGTCTCATTTAAAAAAAGTAGAGATAAGAGGATATCTGGAGGGTGCAAAACAAATGTGACATAATTTTCCCATAACTATTGGATAGATCCGTATTGCATTTAGTATAAAAAAATCGGACAGGGTTTAAGTTTATAAAACTCATCTCTTGACCCAAATTTTAAAATTTCATTTATATTTTTATTTATGAATTTTTTTAGGATTTTATGCATTCCCAAAAAAAGTTTTAATATGTCATTGCTTTAATAAAATATTATCAGCAAAGTAAAAAGTATTTAATATTAAATTTAGTACTCAAAAGTTTTCAAGCATAGTAATATTTCTGGCAAAAAGGATTATTTTAAATGTTTAATTCAAAAATTATACATACTAATTACAATTTTAATGCAAAACGATCGAGTAGAAAATAAGCATGTTTTATTTATTTTGTATTCCCACTATCTGGCTTTAACTGCGTAGAATTCAAATCAACTAAATTTAATTTTGTTTTGATTCTTTAAGCTTTGAAAATTAACTATTCAGTAACACGGAATAAAAATTATTTTATTTTACTTTTGAAGAAATTAATGTTTCATAACACAAATTTCTTCGAAAAATATTGCTAAATCAATAATACTCACCAGTAAAAGATATTGAAAATTAAATTTATATTATTGTAGTCTAAATGGATAATAATAATTGACAAGAACTTCCCATGTAAGTAGATAAACGAAGCTTTAGTGTCCTGAACTTTAATCGAAGGAATGAATTAAAATATGTTATTTATAAGTTATTAATTTAAATAGTGGTGACTTCACTAATTCTGCACAATTAATTATTATTCTTTTTTGATGGATTGGTTTCAGTTTTTTTAATTTCAGATCGAGTATGGATAAACCTCAGAAAAAATGGTCCATTTCCCAACTTTGGAAAAAAAGTACTCGATACCTATAAGTATTCAATACCTAAAATCAGGGCTCGATTTCAGCCGGAACGGCGTTCCGGAACCTCTTTTTCGATTAAAAGTTAATATTTTATTTCAGGTTTCCCTATAACTGCAGCCCGCGAAAACCTTTCTATACGTACGAAAAAAAAGTCCCAGAATGAATTAAAACCCTGTTTTTTAGGGTCAAATTTCCAAAATTTTTTTGGGGGAGGGCCCCCGTTTTGTAGTATTTAGTTCTCAACTTATCACATTTATCTTCAGATTAAGTTCATAAAAGGAAGAATCTTACTAAAAATATAAAAAAAGAACATTAAACCTGTAAACATGCGTAAAAAAGGATTAAAGGGAATTTCGAGTTTCTTCCCCCTGAAAATTTTACTAGGAGCCTGATAGTGATTTAATTTTCTTAAAGAATATTTGGGGCCCCTCCCGAAATAAATTTCTACATACGCCTCTATGATCCTAGATGTGTTTAAAAAAATTTATGTTGTTATTATTTAAAACTTATTTTCAACGATTCACTTGTGCGTATTTTAAATTTAAAAAAAATTTTAAATGCATTTTTATCTTTTTTACAAATAACAATAATTTTGTGATTTAATATTAAGGTTATTACTTAATTATGTTCTTTTAAAACATAATTGTTAACCCCAATTCGAACTACCCATACAATCCGCTCCTGGTGTTGATTATTTTTTATTTGAACCAGATTTGCCAGATTGCTGATAAAATTTGCCAAGAAAATTTGCGACATCTAAAATTCTACCGTTTAAGGACTAAAACTAAGCATTATATTCCTTAAACTGGCAAAATATACAACAGTATTGGTTCATTAATAATAAACCGTCCCGCCTTCTACAAGAGGTAAAAAAGGTTTTTCAGGGTGGCTACAGAAACTGAGAAAACAAATTCCCTGACTTTTCCCTGATTTCCAGGACTAAACTTACAGATTTCCCCTGATTTACGGGAACTAATTTTAGTAATTTTCTGGATTTCTCTGTACTTAGAAGCATTATGTGCGTACAAGATAATTAAAAAAATTGCTACTTGTTATTTAAAATGAAAAAAAAAATACATATAAAATATTAAAACTTAATTTTGACTTTGAGTGATGCTCGAGTCCAAGCATAGTATGAGATGCAGAATATGTTTCCCATTGAGCTAAGAAAAGTAAAACATATTCACAAGGTTTCGGAGGAAGAAAAATTGTAGCACAAAATGAGCTCATGAGGAAATTTCCCTGATTTTAACATATTTTTAAAAATTTCCATGACTTTTCCCTGATTTTTCCAGATTAGTAAAATTCCCTGACTTTTCCCTGAAATCCCTGATTTCCAGGTTCTGTAGCCACCCTGTTTTTTTAACAAAAAAATTGCATAAATAGTTCATCGTCTTATACAATAATTTAGAAAATTCTTCCTAATCTAGTATAATTTGAATTTATCTTTTGAGACCAATAATTTTACCGTTCCGGTACCTCCTTTTTTAGAAATCGAGCCCTGCCTAAAATTATCGATTTTGTCCATCACTATTTAAAACACATGTAGTTTTTAGCAAGTTGTTCCCTTTATTTAGGCAACAAACTCACTATTTTCATGTATGGATCACCCAGAGCCTAAAAAGATAGTGCCAAGTATAAGGCTTGGGTACAAACCACCAAATCGCCATGACATAGGCAGTACATTGCTTGATAAAGAGCATAATGCTGTGAAGAAAACTTTCAAAAATCATTTAAAAGAACGAACTGTTTGTGGTGTATTTAAAAGTATAGCTTTATTAATCTAATTTCGATTTGAAAAGACAAATTTAAATTTTTAAAAATAATGGATTTTTTTATCATTTCTATGTCGAGGGTAAAAAAACAAATAAAACGTTTAAAACAAACAAAACATGTTTTATTTTCAGCAGGAAGCAGTAATTTTCATCATGTTTTTAAGTTATTGCAGTAATAATCCAAAACTAGTTTTTCCCATACCACTCGTAAAAACTGGTAAATACCGGGGAAAAGTGGGAAAAACTTCCAATTGACAAAATAATGGAAATATTAGGTTATGATTGGATTTTTTAACACATTATAAAAATTTTTAGTTAAAAATGACATTTGTTTGGGGGGAGGGTTAAAATTATTAGGTGGGGAAAATATAAGTGAGCAAGAGAATTATGACATTTAACATAAAATTTGCATATATTTTTTAATATTAATGAATTTCTCAAATAAAAATAGAGAATGTTTTAAAACACTAAATCTAAAATTTGTTTTATTTATGAATGCAAAATGTTCTTTTGCATCATTAGCACCTGAAATCATTCAATCAGTTTTTAAATATTGCTCCATTCTGAAAGAATTATCTTGATTGCAAGATTGATCAGTATTAGGGAATCGAACATTTGTATTTTAGCAGTATTAGGGAATCGAACATTTGTATTTTAGTTCATATTTGTATTTTAGATCAGTCTTTGTATTTTAGCTCATTTGTATGGCAACATGTTTACTTGTTTTCTTATAAATAGTGGGTGTATTGTTGTTGCTGTATTGTAATAAAATGGAAGCATAACCACTGCGTCGTGTAGTTTTTCAAAGATAACTTTTTGAAGTAACAAGGTATGATAATCCGAGGAAAAGGGCATAACCATAGATAGATGACATTCCTCAGACATATGATAAAACCCATGTTCATAACATAGGATAAAGCTTATTGAGGTCATTTTTCTAAAAAAAGGCTGTAAAAACTTTTAAAACATTAATCTATGAACAGAATAAATTCAATAAATAAACAGTTTTTCCCACTTTTTCCCATGTGGGAAAAGCATAGTTTTTCCAGGATGGTAAATACCGGTTTTTACCATGGTATTAACCGGGGGTGGGAAAAACCTTGCCAACCCTGTAATAATTGCACCTTCAAGCGCAATAATTTATTAAGATCATATTATATAGTTCACATAATTTAATTGAATTTATTAAGTTCAATAATTTATTCAATCCCCATTTTAATTTTTTTTTCAAATTTTGAATTAAAAATTTTAACAATTTCTTTTCAACATTTTTATCTTATTTGGCCTTGATCTACAAACTCCAATCTCAGAGATGATTTGGTATTTTTTTCTGCAATCAAAAGGTAAAATCCTGTCGTTTTTATTCGGAAATAAAAATGCTATGTATGAAAAAGTATAAAATAATCGTATCGAACTTCGAATTGACCTTTAAAATTATGGAGAATCCGTAGGGAGTCTGCTATATGAATAAGGCAAAAAAATAATTATTTCCATAATTATTTCTCATGTAATAGAGAAATGTAATTTAGAAATTATTATTATTTTATTTTTCATGTAATAGAGGTTGGTTAGTTGATTTTTAATGGCACACGACCCATAGTAGATCATATTGCGCCAAACACAAGACAAAAAAATAAAATTTTTAGTAGGCAAAAACCTTTGTCAGATGTACTCTATACATCACTATGTAAAACTATCATGTAATAGAGAAATGTAATGTAATTTCTCATGTAATAGAGAAATAATTACTTCCATAATTATTTCTGGCAGTGGGATTTAGAGGGTTAAACAATGTTTCAAAGTCATTACTATCTAAATCTATGTTGGACGATTTTAGTAAACAAGGTTCAGAGAACATTAAATCTATGCTAATATAATACACCAGCTTTGAACTTTTAAGAAAAAGATTAAAAAAAACGAAAGACTAAAAGAAAGTCCCGTTTACAATAAAAAAGCAACAAGATGTATTTTAAGATTAGAAATAGAGTGCAAGAGACAGGAAAAACTTAGTACTATTAAAATTTTTTAAATTTTTACCTGAAGGGATATTATGTCAGCTTTATAATGTTGGAGTTCTGAAAGAATGTGTTTTTTTCTATACGACCAATCTAAAGCCCAATTTGGGCAATATCCATACATTTGACGTGTGGCATATTTATCACAGAGAATATTGTAGCACATGACTGTAAATTTACCTAAAAGAAAAGTTTTTAGCTTAATTCCACTTTGTTGTGAAGCAAAACAAATGAACTAGAAATTAATATTCATCATTAACAATAGTACGATAGCTAAAATTAGGTCCTCAATGTGAAATTTAAAAAGAATAATATTTTTTAAAAAATGGGAATTATGCAACTCAGACATCGAAGAAAGATTACAGATGATTTCAAATTATATTAAAGTGGTAAATAAGGAGTAAGATTAAGTATGATCCTTCATAAATAGTGAAAGAATGCTAACATTACACTGAGTTACATATGAGCAAATAGCTTATTTTATGCAAAGTATAGTTTAAAATGAAGTTATGTAAATATTTGATTTAATTTTAATGTAATCCTCATAACGTGATTTAAATACTTTTCATGCAAGAAAATACCAATGCTTTAAGTCAATTCTAAGAAACAATTTTGATAGTGTTATGTATGGCATAGGTAATTTGACAAATTACTTCAAATATTAACCGCACACATAATTAATTTTCCATCTTTCATTTTTTAAGTTTTAAAAATTTAGAATCTACTTCAATTTATTTATTTGATTATGAATATTACTTTGGCAAATTCGAGTTAAAAACAAACACACACATAAAGAACTTCACATGCAAAAGAATTCTAACTGTCCACAAAATAGATTGATACTTACAAGTAGATTCAGGGTTTCTTTCGCTAATAGGAATCCATGGCCTTTGAGGTGGATGAGAAGATTCAACTGTAAGAGAAATGGTTCATCAGTGACACAAAACTGACAACTAATTTTTTACTAATTTAGTAACATTATATTTAATTGTAAAAAACAACAACAAGGACCTAGAGGTTGAAAATCAAACAGCACATTGGAAAGCTAAGCAGAAAATTAAATTTTTATCACTAATTGAAATTGAAACTTCTACACAAGTTAAACAATCCAGACATCTCAAGTCAATGGCATCCCGTGTGGAACCTCAATTACAAATATCAAACTACAACAAGGAAACCAACACTTTTTAAAGTTCACCACAAAAATAGGTTAGTTTATTTTAAAATAACAAACAAGCAATAAAAAAAACCCAACTTCTCGCTCCAATGCCTGCCTGCCCAGGTAGCAAAGAAAACATAATTTCGCTTTATTCATCCGAGTTTTCCCTCACTCGGGCACCAAAATCGCACACAATTGGAGGCCATTATATCTTGTTTTGACCTTGAATTGGAACACGGGCATTCTTACTTTTGGCTTTCCTTCCACGGACAAGCCAGCCTTCTGCTGCAGTTAGCATGCAGGCAGATGATCCCGACGCGGGCTGATTGCTAACTGTGTCATCAGCAGTTGAGTTGAATGAATGTTGTTTAGGTGCGAATAGGCAGTGGGTAACAAACGAACGGCAACAGTCCCAAATAAATCAACAATTACGGAACTTAACAACCAGTTGAAACCTAACTTTTAAAAACTATATGTTAAGCTTAACGTTGGTGAATCTTAACAAGTTGCCTTAACGTTGTTGACGAGTTAAATGATGCGAGTTGCATTTAACTCACACCTTTTGTCCAAGAGACTTCACGAGTTAAATATCTAACTACTTTCACACTACATTTTTCCCTTGGAGGCCAGATGGACAAACACAATTATATCGTGGCATTCAACGTGTTAAAATCAAAATTGTTGATTGAAAGGTCAAATGAGAAGCTGGAAGCCCAGAAAAACGCTAGTGAAAAATATTTTTAAGGCCGAACAACAGCTTTAACAAAATTGAGACGGCAGTAAAAAAATCACATTTACTAACGATAATAGAGAAGTTTGGGCAAATAATTATTGTTTTTACTAAATAGCAGCTAACATATAAAATGTTTAAGCAATTTCGTTCGAAGATAAGTTATACAAAGAAATTAAGTTTAGTAGCATCCTAGTGACCACCCATGAAGCCAAACCATCCTCTGAATGTCCAAAATGTTTATGAAAAGCATATCATACGTTGAGGGCAGCTAAAAATATTACTTTGAACGGGAAAAATACACGTTTATTTCAGGAAAATATGTTCTGATCTACTTCTTAGATCCATCAAGTGCAACTTCATGGTGTCAAAAAGAAATCACTTCACTAAAAGCATACGTGATACAATAGCTTTAGGGTCAGTCAATTACAAAGATTACAGTGATAAGATTCATCTTACCGTACGCAACCGGCATATTACCCACTTGAAACAAGAAGTATTTATACATCCTAAGAAAATGGAGGCACCCTTATCTAAACAGTTTAACTTAAAAGAGAAGAAAATCTGACACACACACACACCGACAAGAAAAAGCTTTTGCTTTTCTGGACATGGAACAGAAGTTCCGCTCTTTAAGTAAACGTTTTAGGAGTTGAATTAGAATTACAATTCCGATAGCTCTATGATTGCCACCAAAGTGGGCGAAAATACATGCGCTCTAGATGTACGAAAAAGACCCATTAATTCCAATCCCAGTTCGGGTAAGCTTTCCCAAGAAACAAGAACCTTCGACTTGAAAAACAGTATTCTAACCATAAAGATATTCCATATATTTGAACCAAAGCGGAACACCGACCAAAATGTGAAAAAACCCATCTAAACAAATTATAATGTAAAAAAGAGAAAGAAACAAAATTGTGTTTCTTATGCTTCAAAAAGGTAAAAGTTTGCATCTTAAACACGAATTAGTGACTGAAAATTTTTATTTAGAATTGCCAGTTTTTACACTCTGAAACGTCACGGACGAAATTCAAGACAACCTCTCTTCTAACCGTCATCGAAAACGCTATGCGTCCCCTCTTATATTATTTCCTGACAAAATGGAACCACAGGATATCGAAACAAATTCCACTAAAAGGGTAATCAACTAACCATAAGGAAGCAACCCAAATACACCGCTTTCATGTTCGCCGACGATAAATAGTCAAGATAACAAGTTGACAAAAAAGGGGTTCAATTTAAAGGGTTTTAACCTTACAAAAAAATACAGGGCTCAAAAAACCACCTAATTTTCCCTTTATCACCCAATTAACGGCTTATGCGAAAGGAACACAAGGACAACGAACGCATTACATGACCAAAGGCGGAAGATTTTGACATCTAGAGGGAAAAAAAGACGAAAAAGGGCATTCTGAATCCGGAGGTCGCTTGTCAGTCAGAACCGCTGGGCGGAGGACTCACTTGATAAAAAGGAAAGTTCGGAATATTGACCTTGCACCGACCACCCCTTTTCACGGCCGGACAAGGTTGCTCTTTCCTTCCTCTGAATGACAACATCGGTGTGCACCTTGTCCGACTTTTCAACTTCGCCAGGACAGCCATGCTTTATGGCTTTCGCGACACATAACCCAGGGATGAGTTTGGTGAAAAACAAAAAAGCTGAAACCAAAAATCCAAAATTTTACGCGTAACACATATCGGGGATGTTGCACACCTTCAAGCATTTTGTAACAGTTATTGTATCAGCTAAACTTAAATTTTGTAGCTTATTTTTTTGTTTTAGGTTTGATATTTTGCATTTCAAATTAGAATTTAGTCAAATATTTTATTTAGATCCTCTTAAAGCAGAACATATATTCTGATTCTCAATAGCTCGACAAACAAAAGCATGTTTACAAGATAATATTAATTGAAAATACTTGTTTGCTTTATAAAAGAACTTAAAGCAAAGAACTCAGATTGCATATATTTAAGTGAATTGTTTAAAAACCTATTAAACCTTCTTAAGATTAAGGGCAGACCTTCCAACATTGAAAAACAAAATGTATTTTTATATTCCTTTTATTCATACCATATATTAAATTAACTTGATAAAAATCAAATGAAAAAATCTTTTCTACAGATATGTATGAATTTATAGAGAATAATACATTTAATTTACAAATGTATTACATAAGTTTTTTAAAATATCCAAGTAATTTTTTTATTTATAATTTTTTAAACTAAGAAAGAGTGTAGTTTACAGGAAGCTGTTGAGAAAATTAAACCGATTTATCCTCTGGAAAAGCTTTGATCAATTCCTAGACTGAGCAAGAGCTTAATAGGTATTAATGGGCATTAAACATGAGTGTCAAAGACCTAATTTTGTTAAGTTTTGGTCATATTTTTAGGTAAAATTTGCATTTTCTTAAACTCAATATAAAAAAAAGTTGTGAATAATAGAGTTCCATGAACACAAAAGGGGGTCTGGGGGAATTTTTCCCCAGAAAAATTTTGGGAATTTGACCCTAAAACACAGGGTTTAAACTTGTTTTGGACACATATAGTCCAATTTTTTTAGAGGAGGGGTCGGGTCCCCTGGCCCCTTTATATATGCCCCTGATGATATTATGATCTTTTAAACATATTATGATCTAAAAGGATTAAAAAAACCACGCCATTATTTTCTTATAAAGTTGCTTCAAAGCGATTTTCCACTAAAAATGTAGTACAACTTATAAGATCTAGATCCTAAAGTAAAATCTGAAGAAATGCTGTCTAAAATCGGGAAAAAATTATCTAAGATGTTTCACTAGACCTATTAGTCTCTTCTGACTACTATTAGGCTTTTCTGCATCGCAATTAGAACGTAAGAAAAAGCGAACTTCAACTAGGCACAGGAAAAACGGAACTTTCGCGAAAAATCGCAATTTTTCGACATTTTCAGAGAATATGATCCAAAACACCGGACTTTTTGGCTTCTGACCACTGTAAAGTTGGTTTTTCTACATCGCAATAGAGATGCAAGAAACGGACTTCAATTTGGCGCCCACCACGGCCGTCCAAGAAAGTTGTCACGGGATGATACGGAATACTCCGCGAGCAAAACGAAACTTACGCGAAAAAACGCGATTTTTCCGACTTTTTCACGCGATAACTCGTAATATTTCTCGGAAATCTGGAAAATTTAAAAAGTTGGATTATCTGAAGAAATCCAAATCAGTTCGCGGGCCGCAGGTTATGCATCCAAAATATCTCTCAATGAAAAGGCTCAAGTTTTTCCACAATACCCAAATACGAGCCGACTTTACCGAAGGTTACGTCCATCTCTAGGTTGCATGCTAGAAACAGCAAGAAAAAAAAGTTTTTCCATAATACAGTAAACGAACGAGAAGAAGCCATCTTTACAGGCTGCGTTATACGAACGTATCGCCGATGCGCGTGCGAGGTAGGAATGCCGAAGACAAAGTACCGGGAGATGGCGGAAGTTTTTTTCTCTGAAGTAGAAGGAGACGAAAAAACGGATTTTTTCAGGATTACAAAAAGCGGAAATTTCCTTGAAAAGCGGAATTCTTAATTTTCAAAAAAATAAAAAAAGCGGAATTCCGCCACAGGGCGGAAAAAACTCATCCCTGATAACCTCCAAGGAAGGCTGAGTTGCAACTCTTTTTTCCTCCCCTGTGTTGAAAACCCAGTCATGTACGGTGTCCAGCAGCGAACGGTAGGCAGAGAAGAACCCTGGCGTGATTTATTGGCGAGCGCGATGAAAACGATGTTAACATACCGTTCCATGCAGTGTTGACAATGACGTATTTTTGTAACATGTCCTTTGAAGCGCAGTCGAAGGAATCTTAAGAGACTTTACTTACAGAAATTTATTGATTTGGATTTCAGAGAACACTCTTTAAAATACTTAAAGAAATAACCTTTCTCCATACAATTACTTTTTTTATTTATGGAAGTCCCTCAGGGACATCCTTTAAAAATCCTTTTGGAAAATTTTCATCACAACAAGTGCAAGTTCTGCAAGTGTGATGGTAGAAGATATACAAAAGTTAAAATATGCCAAGTACCATTAAATATGCAGATTTAGCAACAACATTTTTCGAATTACAACACAACAAAAGTAAAAGGTAGACACAAACTTCACAAGGCGGAAAATAATAAAGGATTTTTTTGAACATTTATTGTTTACATTCATTGCTATTTTAATTTTGAATAATCTCTTTAAAAATCTATTTCAAATGATTCAGAAATATTTTCCCTTCCGTAAATATATAATGTTTTTCAGTTAAGTAAAGCCGTTCTTTCACTCATAACAATAGCTTTGAACACAAAAGCAGATAGAAGTGTTTTGAAGAACCAAGGATGAAGGTTTTACGTCATAGTGGATCGCGTTTAGGATTTTAATCACACTCACGAATCGTAAACACGTGTAGTTCTAAAGATTGAGATAAATCGCAGAACAAAAGACAACACCAAATAATCTTCTCTTAAATGTAAGATTTTTATCACGGTTAAATCCATTGTTTTCCACAGAAAATTTTTCAGAAGCAAAGGATTTTTCGTTTGCGAAAAATTCGTAGATTCGGTCAACTAGAAGCATCATCACTATAATGAGAGTATTCATGGTCATATAATGAATTTACGGAATACAAATTTTTTTATAAAACTTTCTTATAAACCGAAAATTTCACTTAAATATTCCAAAGTCAAAAGGCGAAATAAGGGGACATCCATAAATTACGCGAGGTCGAAAATGGGGAGAGGGGGTCCATCAAAATCTCACCAGAGGAGAGGAGAGGAGGGAATCAATTAAAATCTCGTCAACTTTTAGTTAAAAAAATATGCGCAGATTAGCCAAAACAGCGAATCATTGACTAGTTATACTCAGTTGCAACTTAACTTGAGCCTGTAGAAATATGCTGAGAGCAACCAAAGAAAGTAGTTCCCCGCGAGGTGTCTGAATTTTGAGTGAAATTTAGAGCTTCAATTTTGAATAATGATTAGCGAAACAAATGTGCCAAGAATATAATTAAGAAATTTTTTTACCAAAAAGTTAATAGAGAAAATCTCACGAGAGAATTTGAGGGGGTCCAGCAAAATTTCACAAAGGGGTAAGGAGGGGAAAATCACGTAATTTATGGACGTCCCCAAA
The DNA here is from genome assembly GCA_024610705.1 of Tetragnatha versicolor. Classification (NCBI taxonomy): domain Eukaryota; kingdom Metazoa; phylum Arthropoda; class Arachnida; order Araneae; family Tetragnathidae; genus Tetragnatha; species Tetragnatha versicolor. Next base: position 15,379,749 of record JANDEH010000008.1, on the reverse strand, counting down.
GTCAAAAAACGAAATAACAATAATTTCATTCTATCAATTAAAAAAAATCTTGCAAACGAGTAGAGAGCGAGACCTGCTAATTTTATGAATGAAAAACTAGTTGGTAAGCTTCCTCGGAGGGGGAACCAGACTGCATGTCTGCGAGACAAGATGATTTCTTTTTCTGGACGGAACGTGAATGACCAGTAGTTGAAGAACGCAGATGGGCGGAAAGTAGACGAGTGGAAAGAAATCGAGCTCATCGATTAAAAAACGGTCGTGATTTGGCATCACGATGATCAAACCACGTTATTTATAAGACCAGAAGCAACTCCGAATAAAATGTTTTCTCTCGGAGGTTGTACGTTCACCCTCAACCTTTGGGGCTATTTCTCCTCCATAAAACTTTTATTCTGGCGATTAAAAATATTCATCACTCTACGCTCAAATGTACGAGTAATGTAATTGGGATGTTGAGTACCGGTCAGGGTAAAAGAATTTTGAGAGTCGCAGAGTAAATATCGCATAAAAAAGGAGCAATGCATCTTATCTTGGTTGTTGCTCCAGTTGATTAAAAAAGACGGCGTGTGAAGAGCAATTGACAAACCTTAAATATAGATAAAATATTTAAGGTTCCCGGAGCGATAAAAAGTGATAGGATACACCTAACAACTGAGCTAAAATCACGGTTCAGAGAGCAACAGATAAAGGATGATGGCGAAAGTTTATCCCAACAACTTTCTACACTGCCCGCGATATGCAAGACCACATCATATTCAATTCTTTGGTAAGGAGGGATTTTATCGTACATTCTAATCAGGAATGCCAATGCGTTTCTCAATTGACAAAATGCCACAGTTTCAACTGGGATGAGTTTTTTCGATGTAATTTCTTATCTAACTTATAATCCCTTTGTATCTGAATATGGCATATGCAGAGACTCCAACTTTCAAAGATGGTTGTCAGTAGTCCTTATGAGTAAGGAAATTTTTTTTGGAAGTTGACCCTAAAAACAGGGTTGTTTTGTTTTAGAAACCTATTCCGATTTTTTAGGGGTGGATGCCCTGCCATCCCCCTTGATTTCATATCTGAAACAGGTTATAATCTAACAAGATTTTTAAAAATACTGAAGTTGAAAACACTGACTAAAATCGATAAAAACGCGATCTGAGAGGTATCACTGGACTTTTTGGGCGCCTCTGGCCATGCTTAAATTTTTCTTACCGTGTAATTACAGTGTGAAAAGAAGCCAGCTTCAACTACGCGTCGGGAAAACGGTATTACTTACGCGAAAAATCGCTATTTTTCGACTTTTCCGCCGAATGCGGTCCTAAACACCGGACGACGGCTTCTAACCACTATAAAGTTGTTTTTTCCACATCGCACTAACAACGCAAGAGAAGCCAATTTTAACTTGGCTCCCGCCGCTGCCCCGTCCAAAAAAGAAGTCGAGGGAAGAAAGGAATATTCCGCAAGCAACACGAAACCCGATCGCTCGCTACCCTGTTTTATGTAGACTGAATATATCCTAAATATAAAAATAGAGCATAATTGGGAAAAAAACTTGTGCTTTTAAGTGCTTTTTATGATAGATTTCCTATTTTCCGTAGCTTTTTCGATGTTATCCGTAGTCCGTAGTTTAACGACGACATCCGTAGAAACTACGGAGAATCCGTAGTAGTTGGAGTCTCTGCATATGATTTCAGTTCATTAAAATCTGCTTCTAGACTGTATTAAACACGTCTATGATTAAAAAGTCCACAGTAGGCAACACCTTATGGCCTTATGGTATTCCAAGCTTAGAAGTCACTGCATACAACAATTTTAAGTATGTTTTAATGAAATCTTACTTTTGCTTAAAAGTGAAATCGCAGCAAAACAATATAGTTTAAAAATAGTTGGTGGATTTAAAACTTTCCCCGTTAAGATTATAATTGGGTTCAACACACCCATCATAAAAAGATAATTTTATTTATCAATAATTTAAGAACACAATATACTTTTATACAACCAGTATAAAAGTAAATAGTGTAGCATTGAGAATTTGATACTTAGAAGTTTAAATTTTCCATTACCACATAACTAGCAAGCCTGAATACAAGATAAGGCCCAGACCCCGAGAGAATGACCCTCCATTTGATATTACGTAACGAGTAAAACCGGGGCCGGTAAAACCCCACAACCATAAAAACCTAAGCACCCATTGATGGAGAAGAGCACACAACATTAGCATAAGCTTTTATACCAGAAGTCGTCTCGAACTAATTACAGTTCCTAATTGAAAAAGTGCAAGAGAAGGGGAGAGAGCATCCCTTCATACCCCGGGGTCCCGCATCATCCATATCAAAAAGCCCGGCAGACGGTTTCGCGAATATTAATGGCCCAAACGATGATAGATGTCCGTTCGGAGGCTAATTTTCGAGAGAGAAAAACCCTTTGCCTCCGTTTTTTGCTTCTTTTTTAATGAGGGAGCAGCATGTGATGGATTTATTCGGTTGCGTGAACCTTCGTCGAGTCGCCAAGTTCATTTGGGACGCTTGCTGCTGCTGCTGGAAGACTCTTGAGATCACGCGAAAACGGCGGAACTTATTATACGTTGAGGTCATTTGGATTTATGGGGTGAACGGGTGCATCGTCAATTTTTGGTTGTAATATTTTTTAAATAAAATAGCGAGTGATAGGTAAAGGTGGTATTTGGTATGTGTGTAGATTGGTAGATAAGCGATGGAAAATTTAACACTAGAAACACACACTAGAGTATAGAAGGAACATTTGAAGAAAATCTTCCAGGACTCGCAGTGAGCAATTGCCAATATATGGCTATGTTAACTTGAGAGATAGAAGTGAATTTTAACCGGTTTCTAAACTTAGGCATGCTGGTAAAAGTTGTGGATTGGGTTATCAGCAATCCGTAAAGGTACCATACAATATATTTCTCCCCTCCTTATATTACCGCCCAGATTATTAATCGGCTACTTTATATTTCGTGATGAAGCACAGGTTTGTCTGGCATTTGAAAGATTAATTCTGCCTAAAAAATGTGTTTTCATAGCTCAAAGAGAAATATGTCCCTACATGCAAGTCTTTCCATGTTGTAAAAAAATTCCGTCATTATTTCGAAAGAAGATCTTGCATACTTTAACAGTAAGGCTAAGCGAGCACTAGAGACTTTTGTCACGGCGACAAAGACAAAATTGTCTCCCTGGCTATTGCAAGAAGCTAGAGTGCGCGCACAGGCGACGAGACTCTTTGGCCGATTGCCAAGAATCTCACCATAGAAATGCATTGATCTCGAGTGAACTAGTGTTTATAGTCACCGTGACAGAAGTCTCTAGTGCGAGCTTAGCCTAAAGCCTATATGATTTAAAATCGATTGATTTGATAATCTGGAAGATATCCTTTCCCCAAAGGCTGACGTAAACAACATGAAAAGAATCCATTGGAAAGCTTAACAATCATAATAAAAAGTTTGAAGGATCATTGAAAGCCCATTTAACTGTCTACCATTAGCATAAAACACATTCATTCCGTTATTCATACGAGGAAACGCAAACGTACCACCCAGCAAATTACCCACAGAAAAGGTGCGTCCCGGGCACTGAAGTTCAAGGTTGGACAAAATACCTAAGATTAGGTCACAGTTAAATCCTCAGAAGCGGAATCGGATATTCTGGTCCAAGAAGAAACGGGCTGCCATCCGAGTCTACTGTCTTCACGGACATGCTCGACTGGTCACATTTTGAATTCTATTGAAGAATCGTAATGGGAGAATATTTCGATATTTTTTTACAGATGAAATATTGAAGGAAACGATCCACCTCCCTATTTTCAAGCTTGACTAAATTTCTGAAATGTAGGGGGGAAAGCTTAAGAATACAATGAAATCCGTCGCAATGCCATCGTTATGTAAATAAAAAAATAAATGCTCCGTAGCTGTTAGGGATGCAATTTAACTTAAGAGAAGATAACGAGCAAGAGTAATAAATGGATTCATTTTTGACTGAAAGAAATGAATTTTGAAAAAAGAAATAACGTTCTCGAAAGGTAAGCGTGTAATTTTAGATAATCGATTTAAACTGCGAGTTTAATTGCAATCGTTTACTTTGGTCGTTTGATGTAACTACTATAATAAAGTCATAAAGAAAACATAACATTTAGTAAATTATCTAGTCTACATTTTTAATCGCAAAAATGCAGCGTTATAAAAGGAAGACCAAAAATTAGATCAAAAGCTTATTTGAGGAAGGTTTATAGACTTATGAATTGTGTTTTTTATTCATTAGATTTGCATTAGAACTGCACAAGATATATTTATCTCATTCTTACAAAATGGAGATTCAATCAATCCCGAAAACATCCTTTTTACAATAGCAACGACATATTAATCGCTAAGAACACTCTTGACACTTCATCAACATTAAGCTTGAACTCCACCGTTAGAATTAAAATACAGCAAGGAAATTTTACAATATTTTCACAAGCACGAAACATTACCATAACGGGCTTTTTCGAACCGAGAATCGACCTCAGCCACCACAAAAAAAGTTTTAAATCCCAACAACCTCTGCAAACCATCAGCACTGAAACAAAAGCGGTCCCGATTTATCACACAACAAGGTAACGTCCAGCCCTGACAAATGATCAACGGCCAGTCCTTATCAGAGCACGATGCATATTCACGGTCATCGCGGCGGTTGTCCGATTAACGACTCCTTAACTCCTCGCACGAGTTCAAAGTAATTACCATGCACTTTTTTCACTCCTCCAATGAGTTATAATTTGGAGCGAGGCCCTAATGGAAGAGGTGTTCGAGAAAAAGAGGCGGCCGAAAATGATAGGGGTAAAAGGCGGATCGCAATCTCAAAGTAAAGATGAATGTTAATCTACCAACCAGGGTTCCAGTTGATTTATACACTCTCATGGATAAAGCCTTTTCTTCTAGTTAAGTGGTCTTGATATAATAAGTCAAAAAGATTGTCTTAAGGAAGGCTTCCAACAAAGGCCGTCAACTGGCCCACGGACTACGATTCAACTGCATTTGAGATAATTAGACCACCCACAAAAAATATTAAAATTATTACCTACAAATCTTACATAATTTCAATTCAATACTATACACACATCTTGGATTTTTTTGTACAAAAACATTTTGATACTACCCTAGTTCGAATCCCCTAAGTCAGGGGTCGGCAACCTTTTGAAACGGATGATACAAAAATTACAGTTTACAAAATTTCCCAGTTTTTAAAGAGCCACTTAAATTTTTTGTTTCAATGTTATACTATATACGCTTATTATATTTGATTTTAGATTGGGAGGGTGATTTTATATATTTGTGATTTGTTGGGGAGAGGTATACCCAACATTTTTTCTGAGGTACCTCCTTTCGGGTGCTTTTTACATCAAGTTTTAGAGGACTTACGTTGGAAATTAATTTTAGTAAACTTAATTTCGAAATTTTGTAAACACTGGGAACTTCCACAAAGTTTTTTGGAAATTTCCCCTTCAAAATGGCGTTTTAGCTCATATTTAGGCCTTTTTGGATTGCACCATAAGAGCACCGCTCAATATTTAAGTGGCAGAAGTTCAAGGGAAAATAGTACCTACAGTTATAATAAACACCAACATTTCAAGGGGGGTAAGGGTCCTACTTCAGAATTTATTTAGTGTTTAATTCATTTTTAAGAACATCTATATTAGACCAAATGAAGATCACACTCCTCATAAATCACATAATTTTAAAGGAAAAACAGCACATATTATGTTCCAAAATTTTGAGGGAAGTTTGGGGGTTCTCCCCATAAATTGTTTTATCCTTAAAAGTAATGTTTTGACTCATCTTGAGAAGTAGTGTTTTGACTCCGCTCCTTGTGAGTCACATTGATTTGATTAGGTACTTAAAATGTATTTTCTGTTTCTTTAATAATAAATAATTTTTATGGGCCTCACTTTCTCAGGAGCCGCACCCCCCTTTGCCTTGAATCCTTGTGGAGCTTGGGTATTCCAAGTGGCACACGACAACAACAACAACAACAACATAATAAATAATTAAATTTTTCGAATGGAACTGGAGAGCCGCAGGTTGCCGACCCCTGCCATAAGTGATCGTATTTTGGGATTTTTAAGACATCGCTTTGAGGATATCATGATAACAATGCCACCCGTTAGGTCTAGCATTAATTAGATGATAATTAAATTTTTTCACAGTTCCATAATTCACTGTCATCAGCGTCATCGTCAGTGTTAAGTCCTAGATCAAAGAAGGATTCCACCAATCAGAGTCAGCGAAAGGATGATTTTTCTTTCTTTAGCTGCTGGTTAACAGTGACGCTGATGGATACGAATATGGCTGTTAGAAACACTTTTCGATGCTTGGGCCAAAGTTTCCCTTAAGGGCCAAACTTACCCCATTTCACGATACTTATTTCCTCAAGTAAGTCCTATTACCAGATCCAGCAAAGAATATTCCATGAGGCCATGAGAGTATTTTAAGGAAAATGGAAAAACGCAGAAATACTTGTTCTTAACACAGAGCTTAAAAATAGTAGCAAGCACCGAGGGTCAATTGTTGTGCAAAAGATAAAAATCCCAATAAAATGTTCGACCATGCAGTAGACATATCCTTCAAGTGATGGTCAAATGACCCAAGAATACACTTTATGCCACGGAGACATAGAAACATAAGTTGTCAATGCCACTGTGCTAGCGCCAAAGAAACAAATAGCTCTCCATCATAGTCCGCTGAGAAGAGACAATACTATACTGAATAAAACAGTCATATGGATACATGAGCAAACCTGAACAGTGTATGGTACAAACGAGTGAATATATCAGAATTAAATCGTAAAAATCTTTCTTGAAAGTGGAGAATAAAAGAAAAGAATCGAGAGAAAGAAACATTTCCGGAAAGGAACACTGCACCCAAGGATATCTCACTTTAAGTTTCACATGATTGTTTCATTTCTCAAAGGAACAGTATTTTAGCATGGACTATAATCCCAAATTTTTAATTTATATTTTGTATGTACAATAAGGTTTTAGGGTAGTATGCTTAGATAATCAAAATTGGACAAACCTACACAGGTAGTTAATAAAGAAATACAACTATAACAACTCAGTTTTTACTAATTGCTCAGTTAAAGGCTAAAATATATTTAGGTAGTAACGCAGTTTACATGGGACTAATAACAGATCTTGCGTTAGCAAAGAAAGTGGTCTTTTTATAATAGTAATATTAATATGGCATTGGTGTTTAACAGTAAGTAATTAAGATACGGAAGGACGACCGCAGTAAAAAGGAACTCGATTCTGTGCAGGACAACAACAAACTCCCTTAAATTTCCGGTACTTTCCGTTTCTACCAGCATCTGAATTCAAATTTGGAACATAGATGCAACTTGTCCACAAAAGAAAAAACCGGCATCTGAATGAAAAACTCGCCAACCGCTTAAAAAATAACAGGCAACACGCAACACACGCAGGGCATCGAGATACAACACACAAAAGAGGGAAAATAAAAAGCTTTCCACTACCACGTTGTACATCAGTAGGCTGTCAATGGCCTCTCAGAGAGGCAAAGGTGAAAAAAGCCAGTCGGTTTTCGATTTCCGGACGAAACCATGTCCAATTTTTTACGCGGTTGAGCATTAGGGGCAGAGTGATGAAAAACCCATGAAATAAAATAAAAATCGACGGAGTTGTAACGAGTAACGGGTCGCAGAGCCGGCAATCTCTTAATTAGACAATGACGGAGGAAAACAAAGATTTTTTTGGGGGAAAAAGTCAAGTTTTATAAAAGGAGAGGCGTAGCCATCCTCGGCACTTCTTCATGGGAATCAGTTTCGTAATAGATGGTTAAGCAACTCGCTTTTTAAAAGTTACAGCACTTCAAGATCTCATTCAGTGTCTTTATGAAGAGAATGACGTTTGTTTTGCCGAATTGTTTCCATAGAATCTGGGAGAAACCTGGTTTCCGTGAATAAACATTTCTACACTTATCTGCATAGAAAATGCAGTGCTTAACAACCCGAGAACGAAAAGTAGAATATTTAACAAGACAAGGCTAAGTAAACACACAAGAGGATGCAATTTGTTTATATGGGTCACAACGAAAGTTTTCTTTAAGAGAAAGCTTGTATACAGATGAACTACCTATACACAATAACAATGACTAGTTAAGGGGCATAACAAGAGCTAACCAGACAACAGTGTACAAGCTACCTGGTTATCTCCACTCTGTTCGGTGCTTAAAATATTGAAATAGAGTGCACGAAAATATCCTTAGATCTAAAACCAAAGATAACAAAAATACAGCTGAAGGAATGCATTTCTATTAAATGACTCAGAACCGTGATGTGTCTTATGCACATTATCTCATGCCCACATGATGGCGTAACAAAACGGATATAAACGGCTCAATTTAACACTGGGAAAACAAAGGCTTCAAATCATTATACGTAAAAAAACGACACACAATTTATAAACCCAGGGTTAAAATTCCTTTCCGAGAAGTTGGTTTAGCTCCTCCTAGCATAACCCCCAAGGTCAAGACATCGAAAAGGTAGGTTCCTTCCTCGTTTCACAAAAGGGGTAGATGTTTTTAAAAAAGTTCTCTTCAAAACGTGTCCCATACTCAGAAGAAATCCACTTAATAACGAGAAAAAAGCAAAGGGACTTAATGGAACGGGCAGACACAGAGCAATTGTTCCTGCAGCTGCAGGTCTTTCAAAGAAGAGAACCGACCCGAGAGGACAGATGAGGCACTCTTATGTAAATGACCTTAAAATAGTAGCGAGTGTAAAAGGAAAAAAATGGCAGTTCAACGAATTTGATTCAACAGACAGCAGGAAGCAGACCTGCAACAATGCCATATATATCCGCATTCTCCGGTTGAGGGTGTCCCTTGTGGAAAACAATGGACTCGAAGGTGTATACAAATCGATTTCTCTCCGACTGCTGTTATTACCACCGACTGTTCTTATCGCTTTTCTGGACCCAAAAATTGCGATGTGGGCGGATCTGCATTCGTCAGAACGGTTTCTGGTGTCTTGGTTTTTGTTATGAACATCGGGTAATTCACGGTGAGTCAAGAGAGCAAGATTGCGATCAGCGACTGACTGAAGAGTCATTTTTCAGGGAATGGGGGATGGCATTACGCGATAGCGGACAGGATGTTCGAAAAGTCGTCTTGGTTTTGTAGCGTATTTTAAATGATAAAGGGAACCTCGAAATTTGAATGAGGTTTGACAGGACCGGTCTAGAAAAGATGAGGAGTATTCAAGTGGAACTGGTCTTATATCAAGATTTAAACGCCTGCCAAGAGCGGATGCAGATCTCAGCCATAAAATTTCAATACACCCGCTCGAAACGTATCTAAAGAAGTAAAAGAAATAACCCCGAGCCTTTTTAATAAAAGGAAAATAAACCCAAATCACCGTCTTCAACACTGGCCAGAAAAGCAGATGCCCACTTCCTACACACAATATAGACGGACTTTTTACACACACAAGTCCCAGTACGTTCGGTGAATGGAGGTAAAAAAACTAGTTTCCCATTGTCCACTGCCCGTGGAGAGCCATTTTCATAAAACGAAACGAAAAATCCCTTCTCTCGCATCAGAGACAGTACTTCATTATTCGTTATGTTCGCCTCATAAAAAAAGAAAAACGAGGCAGGCAGCGCAATAAACAGGCTTCTGGACGTTTCTTGAACTCCGGCCAGAGATAGAGAAATACGCCGTTTAGATTGAGGAGATGCAAATATAATCCCAAATAAAAAGGACGAACGAGCCTTTCTTGCCCTGTCATTGTTTCCCAATGGGTATATTTCGAATGCAAGAAAGCGACCGAAAACGTGAGGACCTGAAGAGGGACAGGCCGAAGAAGGAATTCGCGAAAGAAAATGTCCGAGCTAGTGATCTTTTGACCCATTTGCGTTTCGGCAATTACGGCGGGGACGTGAGAATATTAGCACGGGAATCGGCGTTTCACAAAACTTTTTCTTAAAACGCAAATTAGCGCGGCGGGAGGTTGAGACAGTCCGAACGGCAGCGAGCGTCCAGAAAGTAAAGACAGTTATTTATGCAACAGTCAGAAATTAGGAACGCGCAACGTTGCTGCAATGAAACGCAGAAATTAAAATTCATTACTTAGGAAACACTGAAAGTGTTTAAGTAGCTGCTGCGAATGAGATAACAGCAAACAAACTTTCGATTAGCATTTGAACGGCCAAAGCTCTAATTGGCACTAGGTAGTAGTTTAGTAGATATGCCAAGTTGTCAAAGTATTTTTAGCAATAAATGGCAAATGTTACAAACCTTATTTACACGCGTGAGGTTATCGGAAATTGGATGAAGTAACAGGCAAGCATTTAATGACCATATAACCAACAATCTGCCTATCTGAACTTTCCCCTCCGAGAGTTGACCTGTAAAACTATTTTACCGCGCGAAGACTCAGTATACAGGAAAGCAAACTTACCAGCAACAGCGCTCGCTCTCGGAAATGATTAGTGAACCGATAATTTTTAGGAATCAAATCGATCGTTATTGAAATTTGTTTTGGTATCGAATATGAAGTTATTCAGTACTTAAACGTATGTTATATATTTGAGTTTTGATTTGGAGAGGAATGTAAATTGATAGATTAATAAAAGTTCTCTCGAGGGAATCAAAGACAACTTGAAAATTGCAGATTTCCCCCCAAGAAAATGCAGCAATTAAAAAACCATCTATGAATGATATAAAAAAAGGTTTTTAAGTCAAAAATATCAAAAATATTAAAAAGTTATTTAGTAATTAAATATATCTTTGGAAGTAACTTCGATTTAAAAAATTAGTGAAAACAATATTTACGTGACGACTTAAAATAACTAACACAACAGTTAAGTAATAGAAATATTTTATGTTCGAACTAAGAAACACGTGGCATGGTTAACCGGAATTAAGAACCGCATTTCAAGTATTTTGAAATAGCTTTTTAAAGTAGAACATATATCCATTAAGAAAACTAGGATGGCTAACAAAGCAATAAAGTTGATGTAGCAAGATATCACATAAGTACGAGGCATTAAGATAAAATGACAGGGTACGCAGAATTTAATGTCTCAAAATTTGAGAATAACGTGACATTTTTCCGAGTAGTTTTGAGAAACGTTTGATTTGTTGAAAATTCATTTAATTTTTCCCAGATAATTTAAAGACGAGTTTCATCATTCTACTTATTTAAGAAATCGAAAATATTATTTGAAAGGAAAAAGTCCGAGCTTTACTCGGAGTCAGTTTCGTTGGGAATAGAAGGTAACGAAATGAAAAATTGAAGTTTTCATAATTTAGTAAGAATCAAGAGGTCCCCTTGTAATTTAGTCTAAATATTTATTTCAGTGCAGCTTGTAAAGTAAAACACTGTTAATTACTTTAGGTTTAGTTTTATTTTGCTTATGTTTTCTAGATCAGGGGTTCAAACATTTTGAGCCACAAAACATTTTTTCAAGAGAGAAAAAAAGGAGCACATTTCATGACACAAGCTTAAAGAAGCGTTTACGGCCTTATTCATTGCCACTTGACCAGTGGTTAACCAGCAGCCAAAGAAAATGAGCTTTTAACCAACTCTTTATTGGTGGAATCCTTCATTAACCCAGGGTTATCTGCTGATCAGAAAGCTGTGAATAAGATCATCAGAGATGTTACACGGCTTATAAGTGCTCCATAGAGTAATTTGAGAATAGCTTTAGAGGACTGTGGTTAAAATACGTTGCATACGTTTGTTGTTGTTAAATACATATATTGTACATATTCAATATTCAATCACTCCCTATTAAATTATGTATTTTTTCATTTGCAGCATCACAGCTCGGTGTCTGGTCCATTATTTTAGGGTAGTGTACTTCGGAAGTAGAGGACACTTCACATCAATTTAAGATTGTCCCATTGAATCACTCACATTTTGGATCTTCGACGTAAACCGCTGACTGGTTGCCACAAGCCTGCCGGTTACAATAACATTCGCGGGGAGGGGGAATCAAAGACGGCATCAGCCACGAAACATCTAATCCCATCCTTCCGGTACTCGCCGTGATTATTCCCGCTTGAACGGGCAAAAACCTCCAAACCGCCGCCCCGGATCACTTCACTTCACGTTACAAATGACCGGAACACGCGGGCTATTACCAAAAAGGAGCAAGAAGCTCAATTACGAGAGCAAAAACGAAACGCCTTATTTATAACGCCAGCAAACAGCAGCAAAAGCGTCCGACCGAAAAAAAACAGCTAATTGTTAATAAAAAAACTCATTAAATGGGTAGAAACATAGAGCGTGATCTTCAGGGACAATCATTCAAATTCTGCCATTTTTCATCCGCGTAACCGGCTATTGTTCTTGGGATGCACAACAGAGTCGTATGGAACAAGTAGTGAACAGAGTAGAGTTAGGCTTAGGGTGTAGAGAAGCTCTTGTCAGAGTCACGTTGGGTCGCGCAGTTAGCTCGATTATTCACAGGTGGTAAAGTGAATAAAAAAGAATAGTTAATGGAAGTTAGAGTATGAAACAAGGGAGTAGTTAGCGAAGATTGCGATTGAGGAAATTGCCACTCTGGTTTGGTGGATACCTTTTTGTGGATGGTTCGCAGGTTCTTAACATTGTTTGACAGTTGTATGGGTTACATCATATCCTGATCACATTAAAAGAAGCAGGATTAGTAGACAGAAAGAAAATATAAGGGTGTCGTTTTCGTAATGCGACGCCTAATCGTAGAAGACACGCGAATATTAAGTACATAGTAGTGCACTGGAAAGTATTCGAAGCATTATTATTGTATTTTGAAAGAACTTAATTAACCATGTCTACACGAAATTACCATAATACAATCTTTGAATCTATAAAAAACTTATCACAAGTAATTTCCCATAAAAAGAGCAACTTAATAAGGAAAAAAATGTAATGATAGATAAACAGAGATCAATTTACTGTTTAGTTAATATACTTTGTGACTCCTTTTAAAATAGTTCTATACAGGAATCGAGATGTTTAAAAAACTGAACGACAAACTCATAACTAAGCAAGTTCTATTCTAGCAAGCTATGCCAAAGAAAAAGGTCCAAGTTCAAAGGATAAATAAATGCTCTCATGATTGTTTATGAAAGAGTTCACTAACATTACCAAATATTAGCTAACTTAATATCCGGCCTGTTTATAGAGGATTCCGCAAGGCGCACAAACTCCAACATCACATGCAGACACAATGGGAGGGAAACTCATGTGGTACAACGTTTGGACAATGACTGCTATTTTCTGCGCTTCCTTGATGAACAATACAAAGTGGAAGCGATGCTGAAACAATGACCCTTTTGGACTCCAAAAATTGCAAAAACTGTTTTACCTTCACCTTTTGTCAGGTGGCGACGCCGACTCTTTCTCTTTAAAAAACGGATAGGTTTCCACGCCCTCTACTTTCGGGGAAATATTGTTTGGAAATGAATATTATGCGAAAAAAAATGTGACGAGGACTTTCAAGAGAGGGTCGTTGATAATTTATTAACAGGAATGTTTCATCTCTTTGAAGAGACGACCTTCGCTAGAGGAAAAAAATTGCAGACAAAAATGCGATACAAGTAGGTGTCACGTTTTTTTTACTCTTATTAGTAAGAATATTTAATCAACTAGGAGTGGTAATTGCATAACTTTAAGTCTAAGCTCTAGAAGAAGATTAGGTCAGAAAAATAATAACAAACATTTGAAGAGACGATCAGTGCCCGATAATAACAAGACCTGTATAATTCAGGGGGCCCCTTTCACGACAGAAGATTAATAGTAAAGAATTTTAAATTGTGATAGTAAATTGTCACTTAAGTGAAAGAGGAAAACATTTGTTTTGATAACATTTCAGTACATCGCAGCATAATTATGTGTATCACAAAGTCATACCTTAAAAAAAGTTTTTTTAAATACAATGTATGGTTTTCAGACGATTTGGGGTCCCTTAAAAATCATGGGCCAAAGGCCTTGCGGGCCTAGGCAGTAATCAGGATCTGCAGAAAGCAAACAAAAAATTGGGCATGATAATTTACAGCACAAGAATGGAAATAATACCCTTGATGGAGTAATAATCAAACCACTTTGGGAGACAAGCAGATTATGTCTATTTGGGGCATTCTGTATAAAATGACCAAACTGTACGACACCTCAGAGTTCCCTAACCAACAAAAGGTCACACAAAACAACAAAGCCACCCCATACAGAAACTGGAGCACCAAGAAAACTCCAATCCAAACACAACAAAAAAGACAAAACAACAACCCATCCGTCCCCCTTTCCCACATAGCCTCTTCACACAACAACAAAAAACTACCGACCAATCGGCGGCCGAGTCCACATCACAACAAAAGGCAACAAAAATTAAGGGCAGGAGTGCCCATCGACAAGAGCCTCAAATCAGCGAGGGATGGTACACTTAATCCGTTTCGAAACAAGAAAAGTGTAACGGTTCGAAGGGATGATCTTGGCGCGCTCGAGGTCAGGTGAACATCGGTTACCGACCTTCAGCCTTGAAAACTTCGAGCGGCTTCAGCCTTTGTTTTGCGGCTGATAATCCCCCCAATCTTCCCTCTCAAGGAGGGATCTGCCAGAGTGATACAGGCCAACGCAGGTTCCCAACGCTCTGTCAGGATATACTCGGCTCACCTGCGTGGTAAACTGACATTCAACGTCATGGGGTAGATTAGAAATTCAAGGAAAGTTTCGCCTTCATGGTAAACTGACACAATACGTCATTTACAGGGGATAATTAGAAATTCATGGTAAGTTTATCCTTTCAGACCTAACCGCCCCGATTCCCCATAGGATCCAATGGTATGGTAATCTCGAGCGCCTTAGGTATGAAAGGGTTAAAGTGGGTTGTAAAAGGAAGTATTTTTCTTGGACTTCCAGGATCAATCCGGTACAGCACGATGGCAACAAGAAATTTTTAGAAGGTCAAAAGGGGGAAAATTTTTAACTGTCGATACGTCTCTTAATTCTAATCTTGGAATCGTATTTAGTTTTTAAAATAATATCAATAATTTTAGTATAGGTTTGGGAGAGCTCCACAGCCTTCATGGATTTGCAATTAGATAACATCAAGTTAATTTTTTACGCAACTCTTAAATACACAATAAAATATTTGAAGGGAGGAACACATTTACCTTAATGTAGTTGGAACTACACGGCATTACCTTCAAAACAAATAAACTTTTACAAAAAATGGCACTTTTCGTAAAAAATTAACTTGTTTAGAGTTGAAAGAACATTTTCCTTAGTACAAGAAATCTATGGGATATCCTATGTTATGAGACCTATAACCCATGGTTAACAATAAGAAAAACATAAAAAGAGTGCAATAACCGGACTTGAAATCCCGGAAACACAAGGAATATTGATCTTCATACCCACCCTCCACGTCTTTAATATCCCTGTTGTTCCAGACAAAACGATGTAATTAAAGTTTGATTCCTCTCATCAGTAATGACAAAAGATTGAAATAATTGCAACAATAAAATGTTTGTTTTGAGACGTTACAACCTCCTTCTATATACACTCTTCAGACCTTTCCAACACGACTCGTGGAAAAGCCCCAGGGTTAACAGCAACTGACCCTCTCCAGACTCGTTCATGCAATTGACAGGAGACGGTTCTAATGATTCCTTGACAACGATAACCGGAATTTCCGCTTTAAAAATAGGGTTTCTACCTCCTCTTTCAGAGCCGCCTAATAACCATTACAGCATCGAAGAGGGAGCATCTTTGATTGGCGAAGATAAAAAATAAAATAATAATAAGAGCTAAAGGATCGAGTTTTCGATAGTGTGGTCTCTTTTCAGGAGCTTTCGAGATGCAAATAAACCGTCATTCACCATGCACGTCAATTTGCCGGTCTTCATACTGTTGAAACTACCAGGCATTCCGCCGCGTACAGCCACTGGGCCGTGTAAGAATATGAAGTATGAAAACTCCCAGACGATTTTGGGGGACCTTTGGTACGCCCCCAACTACTTGAGAAGAATACAATAATGGAAATCGTGATTTTATGCTACATTGGCTATCTCCCAAGCAATTTGGATTTTAATGGATTTATCAGTCACTTGATGTGGAAAAGGTTGGGACATAGGGTCCGACTTAACTTATGAAATAGAGTCCAAAAGACACAGAAAATTTATGGTGGCTATGTTGCAGTGGATGAAACTCAACAGGGTTTCCACTCAATTTCAGAAATAAAATTCCCCGACTTTTCCAGGTCAATTTTTTAAGATTTTTGTTAAAATGTAACTAGTCATTTACGGCATTTTTCATATATTTCTTGCATTTTTGAACATATAATTTTCAATAAATTGACTATTTTTTCACTTTAGTAGAGCCGAAATTGACGCGCAAACATTAATATTTTTCATTTTTATGATTTTAGGTTTTTGGCCAAAATGAGCAATTTTCTCTGACTATTCCGACTTTTCAGGTGAAATTTGAATTTCCTGACTTATTTCCAGGTTTAACCTAACCCGTGGGAACCCTGATATCAAGACAACTTAATCTGTTAGCATCTTAGCAATAACATATCTGTACAACATTTTCGATAAATGTTTAAGCCAAAAAACTTTTTACTTTCTTTCGAACGTCATCGATATATTTAGCCAAGCTCGTTTGCAATCCTTGACAAGCATCACATGTAAAAAGAACGGGTTAGTGTAGAGAAAATAACGAAATAGTCATAGAGATAGTAGAGCTGGATGTTAAAACACGAACAGCTGCTGTGATCTAAAAAAAATGTCTTTTCGACGTCAACAGGCAAAATGCGTAAAGTGAAGAACAAGGCATTAAAATGACTTCCTATTTAAGTATACTATCAAAAACAATGTAAAAAGGAAGGAAATAAAATGACAAGCAATGCCAATTCAAAGAATTTAAAATTTTGTTCCACAAGAAGATGATCATATTTTTCCATCTTTCTACTCTAACGTTTTTTCACACTGTTTCACTTTCACTGTTCACACACAACCTGAACTATTCACTCCTGTGAATGATTGCTAGTTTGTATATAAAAGTGAATTAGTAGTGAGTAAAACGCCAATTCACACTTTTCACTTAGGAAGATTCTTCTGAAATAAAGATCAAAAGTGAAAAGTCACGGCATTTCACAATTTACTTCTTCACTTTCTCTATGCGAACGGGCGATTCACAGGGAGTGAGTCACTCAGGATGATCGGTGAAAGCGAAACAGTGTGAATGAACCTTAACATAAGGGACTAATTCCTTTTAATCTATTTTACTACAAATAACGTCATAATTATATTTATTAAAATAACACATTTTAATAGAAACAATATTTAATATTACGTAACATTATTTAATTGTTCTCCAAGTTGGTGCGATTTAGGAATACTACTGCTACTCTATTTTGACCAAAGGAGCCATCTTATGGAGGGCAAAGTTCTAAAAAAGACAGTTGCACAACTTCACATTAAATGACATTTTTCAATTGTAATAAAAAAAACCTTATCAAACAATACGACTTTTCCACCATATCTTTAACGATTTCATTGTCCGTATTTATGAATAGTAGTTCCCAGAAAAACAAGACGTGTTTTTTATGGTAAAAAGTAAACTTAAATTTATGCTTTCCCCCTCATTAAACAAGTTACAGCGGCGTAAGACAATTAAAATTAGACTCTTGCAAGGACCTCATGAATTATAAAGTACTACTACAGAGAAAGTAAGAATTGGTCCCGACTGAAATGATCAAAACAGAAGCACGTGTTTGATCGTTAGGAGCAGGAAAAAGGAAAACAAGGAGCTAGCAAGTAAACAGTTAAAAGCATCGCTATCGCAGTCGCCTGTTTTGGCATTCAAATTACCCAGAGAACGCCACTGATATCTGGAGATTGTCATAAATATCACGTAGAATCTCTGCACAGAACAGGGAAAAGTGTCCAGTTGGATTTTTTTCCTTGTTGGATGCATTTTCCCTCTTATTCTTTAAGTTGGTCGCACTAAGTTATACTACCTAAATATGAAAAAAGGGGGAAACTTCGAACCATGACTCCCAAGAAAGCTATATACAGTCGAGTCCGCTTAATGTGATCGCAATTGTCCGAGACTAAACTGATAACATTATCCGATCGATAACAATAAGCGATCTCATATAAAAAAGAAGCAAACAGTGTAACTAGATTGTTTGCTTTAAAATCAAAATCATGTAATCGTAATGTATTCAAATCACTATTTTTAAACTAAGTAAAGTTTTAAGGGGAAAAATAAGAGTAGTTTAATTTATAAAAGTAAAATAATCGCTTACTTTGTATTTTTATTGGTATAGAAAGGTCTCTTTTTTTCCCCCATTATATCCTTCCACTCCAATAAACCACTTATTTATTACATAATCTGAATTCCAGTGAACAAGGGAAAGTTCAAATCTCTTATCAGACATCTGTAAAGCTTCGATCTTGGTGGATTCATTAACCAATCATAAGCATGGTTTCGGACCCCCCCCAAAACTGTTTTCTTTCAATATATGCGGAATGTTTTCTTTTTCTAATACTCATACTGAGTTTCAGAAAAAAGAAACACCAGATGCTCTCATGGGGCAGCTGTTAACATGTAAAAATTGACCTTCAAAATGAAACTTGAACTCAAAAGTGATCGTTTTAAAGGGGATATGGACAAGTTTTGATAATATTAAGCGGAGTGATGATTCATAGTTGATCACATTAAACGAAGTATTTTACATTAAATTAAATAGGAATAATCGGGACCTGTTGATTTCGATAACATTATCCGATTGATAACATTAACCGTGATCACATTAAGCGGATTCGACTGTACTAATAAATAATTACATGCGAAGGTTATTTAAAAATAAACTTGTTGTGAACAAAAATTTTTTAGTGAACATAAATAATAAAATAGGTCCTACACATTACTCTAAACACCTCTCTGTTTAATCGGCAGTAATTTAAGTAGTACATCCTAAAAAACATGACAAAATTATGCAACAAGTCGTCGAATCACGAGGTTTTAAATTCTCAATGGTGAGCAAGCAGTGCCGAAGCGTGAGTTACAAACAGGGGAAGCGCTACATAAATGCATGATCCAAATTTCAAGCATTTCAAGAATCTTGATGTAACAAAACTACTTCCAACTTTTAACATCACAAAAAATTACCAAGTTCGGAATAAAACTAAAATACTAATCTCACGAATAAATTAATTTTGGGTAGATCCGTATTGCAGAAATGAACAGGCTTTTTAAAATTGTTTTTCTTTTCATGGCATTGATTGAAATTTAGTTTTATAGGCATATTTCTGGTCCCATTTTGGGCCGGATAATGCTTTTTTAACTGAAGAGCATAACTACTTGCATTGCTTGCAACATTGAAAAAAATTACAAAAAAAAGTTGGAGCAAGGAAAAATTTTTTGTCAGAACACCAGAAAGAGAGATAACAACTTATTTTAAGAACCATAAAAAATGTAAGAGTGCACAGCAGTCGTTGGTCCGTTTTCCAACAACCGAATACGATACTCGTCACAAAGTATGACGAGGAACTTGACAACAGAGAGGCAAATCGGGCCTCCGTCGCAGAGGGAGCGTCACGATTACCGGGAAAATGACGGAATCATTTGCAATTTTGGAAAACCGTGTGTGTTCAGAGCAGTCACAACAAATTCGCAACACAACAGTTGAGTACACAGTGCTCGAACACACGCGGAGTAGCAGCTCGATCGAACGGAATTCGCAAGGAAACATGGTCTTTATTACAGGGTTCATACTCTAAGTAAAATTCTCGAGTTTTCCAGGATTGAGTTCAGAATGAATTATTGAACAAAGTAGTGCAAAAAAAGGTTTGATTTTCATTTTTAGCAGAATTTTATTGTTAAAAAAACAATTAGTTTCAACAAATTGTTAATAAAACTTCGTTTTGCACTTGGATAGATCTCTTAAACTAAGCAAATTAACGCAAAAAATGGGTTTTACCAATATAGAACCCAATTTATCATTTTAAAGTTTAAAAAATTAAGGATTTCCCTCAGAAAACTTCAAAGATACAAATGAAAAAACAGATATTAGCAACTGTTATACAAGCAAAGTGTTATCCATTTTCTCATAAAACCTCATTAGACAACCTGGCGTTAATCTGGCATTCAGTTAGAAAACCATTTTTGGCAATTAGCTTTAGCACCAATTAAAATGACTGGCAAAAGTGAAGTATATTGTTTCTAGACATCAACAAGTTTTATCAGCATGTAGCGGCAGAGTCCTCGAAAGCGACATTTAGTATTAAAGTAAACAAAGAGTTTTCCAGGAGTAAAAACAGCGCTAAAACCTTCATCTCAATTCCTATCACGACCGATCAAATCTATACAAGAGTGAGAACTTCGCCTCCCTGCTCTTTGGAGCAAGAAATGTAGCAGCGTTGCGGATCAGTTGCTTCGCAGGCTAATTAAATGGCAAAAACGGAATGCAGAGGATGCATGCAGTGAAAGCAGATGGCATCAGTTCTAAACAATGGACGAAAACGAATCTCGCTGAAAAACCAAAACACTTGTTTTGAAGAGTTGAATTTGAACGGACCGAAATTCAAATTAAAAACGAATCCGACTGATTCTCTCGGTCACGGGAGATTTCATGCTGGACCCTAAACAATAATGAATGGTTTAAAGTTTCTTCGTAATAAAACAGCCATCAGGTTCAATGAGTTTAGAATCTGGGTTGTTATTCAACAGCTATTTTTTTACTAGAAAAACTAATTAAGTTAAAAATGTAAGGATAACTTTTTTACGGATACACAGGCTTACCTAAATTAACACGTAAAAGAAGAAATTTTGCAATTTCATTTAAGTTAAAAGACATAATTTTTTAAATTTCGTGCCATGTCCTCGTAAGTAGGAGTGATATTTTATTCAGAAATAAGAAGTTCATTTCCATTTATTTAAATATCAAACATAATGGACATTCAAAAAAGGAGGTTCATAATAAACCCACTAAATGTCAATTCATAGGCTGATCAACGAAATTTAGGGGAATATATTTTATGGAATACGAAATAAACCACATAAGTGACAACTGTGAATAACTTATCATTTCCCAAAAATTAAACTGACGCAAACTTACTAAAAAAACTAAACTGACAAACTAACTAAAAAAAACTTGATAGAGTATCGTATCTGAAGCTACAAAACAGCATAAGCCAATACAAAAAAACCCGTCACACAAATCCAAAGAAAACGAGCATATAAGAGCGTTATTACCGCAAGCAAATCAAGCAGCGCCACAAAATTAGCAGGTAATTTTCTCCTCTCATTGGCTCGCACGTTGCTATGCAAAACCGGCACGGGCAAGATTTTTCAAGGTAAAATGAAAGGGAAAAGTTTTTCTTTCGACCTTAAAGGGAAACGGAGGCAGTGACTGCGCGCAAGGCCACGATAATAATAAAAAAAAGCTCTCGGATGGGAAAGGCAAGAAACAGCGCCAACTAACAACCGACCACCGGGCGTCCAAGATGTTTGGAAAGATGTCCTCGCTTTGGCAGAGTTCAATCGCTTTTCAAGAGAACCTAACCTTCCGACGGAGATAGATCTTTACCAAGATGTGTTGAGCAATAGAGGCGAGGACCTAATGTCACTGATCCGAAGGGTGGCGAAATCGAATACTGGCAATCTTTCAGTTGAACTTGGGATGGAAAAAATAAGTTGGGCAAAGGTTGACACACTATTGCAAGGATGCTAAGACAAACGAAAGACTGAGTGTGGAAAGCATTTCGGGGAAAGGTTTTTGAGCACTAATAGCAGATGTGATAGTTACATCAGTGTTTTCGTGAACATTTGGGAAAATGTCTATTTTTTGCAATATAACAAGGAATTTTCTCTTATCATTAGAGATTATTTAATTACACTACCATAAAATTTGTAATTGCAAAAAATATTGAGCAGAGCTTACCAGTATTAGATTATTAGTGAACTAATTAATGACTCGATAACTATGTCAAACCGATAACATTTTCTACATAGGCAATTTTGTAATGTATGGGGGATAATCGAAATATCAGCATTTTAAAACAATCTTTTAACTTAAGAGATGTAGAGTAAGAGTAGTATAAAATAATTATCAGGAGGTAGAAAAAAATGAAAAAAAAAGACTTTAAAGGTTGGTTGTTCAGGTTTTAATGGAAGCCTCTTTTGGTATCAATGGACAGATAATGACACATTATTTAAAAGTGGTCAATACCTTTACCCTACCTTACAATTCAAAAATGTATAGTAGGTACTACTTAATAAACGAATATATATTGCCCATCACCAAAAAAACGTAGGTTTTCAGTCATCACACAAATGCCGGTTCAATCCCTACCCAAGGTCTTTGAGGAAAAAAACTGTTCCAACGATATTCTGAACATCCGGCAACAGGTGACAAAGATGCGGGGCCCTCCATCCATTAAAGCACATCACTACACACATTATCGGCAGCCGATTTCGCAAATAACGATAAAAAAAGCCCATCATCTCGGAAGGCCAAACCACATGCTACTACCCTACGCCATAGAGGTATAAAAATAATAGAGACGGCATGGACGGCAACCCTGTGTTCCAAAGATCAATGCTAGGCAAAAAGAATTCTTTAACATTGGAGCTCCCATAGACGCGTCGATTTCGAAGGTGAAAAATCGTAATAACTCATAGAAAAATGATCGGAAAAAGAAAAAAACACCTGCTTAGGATGTAGAAGGAAAAGACTAATTATTCTGAGCTTAAAAATTTATAATATCTCCGAAACATTTTTAGGAATGGGATTTTAAAAAACTTCGCGCCGAGTTCGTTCGACTTTCACGAGCTATATTCGATTAAATTTGACAGAATTTCAGTTAAATTACTTCTAGTATTATAAAATGAAGATTTGTGATTAGATTGGATGTGTTTTTGAGTCATTCAAATCAATATTTCTGGTTGAAAATTGTTTTTTACGAAGTTAAGTCATGAAATGAGCTTTGGCGGCCGTTGGCGATCGAGCTTGGCGCTTGTTTTGTGTTGGTGCGGGTTTAATTTTAGCGCAATATTTTTTATTTTGCCTCTTTCTCAAGAATTCAAGAAGATAATTTCCAATAATTATTAAGGAATAATAAATGCATATTCCAATTATTGAGATGCAGTTTCTAAATAATTGTGATTTTTTAAAGTTTCTGTGGATCTTTTTTGGCCATATTGTAAAGACTATTTTTAGATTGCTGCTACATTAATGCTAAATGTATCAAAATAAGTTACCAATATTTACATTTATGTAATTTTTGTAACAATATTGTTAATAATATTATTATGGCGGAATGGGACGTTTCGGCGCGAAACAAAATTTTTTTTCTTCTAATTTTTGGAAGGATTATGAAAGAGTTCTATTTACATTCATTTTATTTTTGGCGCCGAAACGGCCCGCGCCGAATAGTAAGAGACCGTTATTATGGATATATGTACAAGATTAGGGTACTTCTTTTAGAATTTTAATACCTCAATAAAATAATGTAATAATAATAATTAATGTCTCCATCACTGGGGCTGTTTAAAAAAAAATTTTCGCTTTGATATCCTTGAAATTTCATAACACAAAACCTAATCAATAGAATGTAATCTTATTAATTTAATTTACTAGTTCAAAAGCCATCAAATGTTTAATACGAAAATATTTTTTCAGTTGCGAGTTTGCCATTAAAAAAACTGAAATCAGCAGATAGGTTGGTTGGGGTTTTATGGCATAAGACCCCCCTATTTTCAGAAAAATATTATTTTGAAGCCACATACTATTATGAATGAAGATTACCGCCACTCTTTTTCCTATTAGTTTTTGGGTATTTAAATTTTGAAGTTTCAAGCTTTTCGGTGCCTTTTCGGTTTTTGCAATATTGTTTGCTACGATCGCGAAGTGATAAGTAGAGAGGGTTAACGAGCTTTAATGAGAAAGGGGAAGAGTCTCCAAGTTAAATTAGGTAAAAAGAAGACCATCAAATTTCAAAGTGATAATTCACTTCACAAATCCATAAACTTCTTCCCTGTATGTTTTCGGATGTAATTCGCTATTCAAATTACACAATTTATGCACTTCTATATAAAAGCAAAATTAACTATTTTTATATAAATCTTTCTAACCACTTAAAGTTACAGTTTACTTTAATTTTTGTATTCATCAATTTAAAATTGCTTTCTTTTAAATATTGCGTGTGCTTTATCGTTGTGAATTAGTATAGGACAGCGTTTCTCAAACTGTGGGTCGCGACCCACTGGTGGGTCGCCAGTCAGTTTTTGGTGGGTCGCGAGAAGATTTATAATTTTTTTTATAATTTTAAAATTTTTACAAACGTTTTATTGACTTTTGAATTATAAAACTATTATTTAAACTTGAATAATTTGAATAACTTATTTAATTTTATCAAATTACCATATAGTAAAAAGAATAAAAATTTGAGGAAAACTACACTACTTGGTGTCGAACGGAAAAGGCAATTAATGTAAATATGTCCTATGTGTGGCACTTTAATATGCCGATGATGTAAATATAGTTGGTTATTCAAATAAGTAAAAAAAATATTTCCTGTTTCTCCCCATCCATACCGGGGGGGAGCAATGCAAATTTTAAGAATTTTCTTAGGAAATGATGCAACTGCAATTTATCCCATATTACTAAAAAACAAGTTAAAACCATGTTTTTAAAGGTTAAATTTTAAAATTTTCTCTGGGGGAGGACCCCCAGACCCCCCTTTTTGTTGTGGGTATCATTGTTAGTTAGCAATTAAATTATTTCATTCGCTCAAATTCACAAATATTTAATTTTAAATTTTTAAAAGTTAATTTCTCTTCTAAAACGTGTATGTAATAATTTATTGTTGTAACTGTGAATAGTTAGTGAACACCCCCAGACAGAGAAGTTAAAATTCTGTGGGGGCATGAGATAATTATCTCAGTTCAGTTGATAATTAACTGAAGTCGGTGGGTCGCGTTAGATTTTGTCTCTCAAAAGTGGGTCGCGATGTTAAAAAGTTTGAGAACCCCTGGTATAGGATATAGAGTAGTGTTAATTTCATTTATGTTTCAGATAACAGATACTGGAATTAAAATTACTTAAATAAAATGTTACCTTTAAAAACAGAAGCTATCACTAATTTATATTTTTTAACTGTAAAAAATACGATAGCATTGATACAAAAATATGAAACTTATAAGGCAAAAAATATATATATAATCTGAGCGCCGCGCCGTGCCAAATAGCGCGATAACCTCGCCAAACAGCGTGAAATCTCGTAAATCATAACTTTGACATGATAGGCAGTCATGGGATCGCTCGCTTCCGTTGAAATCGGACCCGATTCCTCCTCTATTTATCTTTCCTAACTCTATGCCCTACGCTCGCCCCTTTTGACCTAGAGTCCGCAACACCTACTCCAGTCAGGTGGTATAGGTATCGCCACCCAAACTGGCCGAAGATCTTGCATTACTAGACGGGCTCTGCCCACTCGAAATGCCAATAATATAAAAAAGAAACCCTTCCTCCTTTTTTTCTGATGCTGTTCTTCTTGCCTGTTACCTCACCAGGGAAAAAAATATCACGATTTCTTCGGATTGACCTCCAGGCAGTCAAGGTGGACGGATGGGTGAGGGTAGGATTGAATCACCGAGGATTAAGATCGCTGGTGGCTCAGACACGAAAAAAAATTCGGTCACGAACTTGGGAACAAATGATACGACTGGGGTTTTACTACTTCCTGTTGCTGTTGTTGTTTTTCGTTTTACTTACTACACGTACGACACTATTTTGGGGAACCCATGGGAAAAGTTGCAGTTGATGTCAGATCTTCGTTTAATTGTGCCAAGGATATTTATTGGCTTGTGATGCACGGCTATATTTTGAGCGATGGGAGAGATTGCCGAGACTATTTTTAAGCATTTGCATAGTGAGTCATCACAAATAAAGAAGAAATTAATTTTAAATGTTTTACAGAATTCAATTATACTTAATTAAGATGAAGGTTGATAAGAAATTGCTTGTGTTAAAAGCAGAGATTAATATAAAGTACCTTTCTCAGTTAAACGAAACGCGCAAAATGATTTAACCCTTTATTTACCGACGGTACTTGTAACTACCACTAGTGCAAGTTTTTTTGAGATTAAATTTTATTAAAATAGTAGATAAAAAACCATGAAGAATGACGTTTACATCAAGTATTTCCGTAGCCTAGTTTCTGAGATATAATTTTTTGAAATTTCGTTTTTTATTTGGGCGCGAAAACACTTTCGAATCACAAATCATGCGCTGTGATGTCACATCCAATAGAAGCCCGTTTTCTGATCACGTGAACACAGAAAACACAATGGTTTTCATGCGCTGTGACGTCACATCCAATAGAAGCCCGTTTTCTGATAACGTGACTTTTCTGACGTTTTGGCAAAAATAAAATTGATTTGTCAACTATTTATATCACATTTTTGAACTTAAAAAACAGAAATTTGGGAGTTTTAGACCACAGTGTATCGAAAAAGTATAAAATCAAGCAAATCCCTCACTCATGCAAATACATCATTCACTTAACATTAGTTGGGGTAACTATATAGTGATTTTTATCGCTAAAAACTTGGCGCATCAGCAGTTCTAAACTTGTGCCGAAAATAATTTGGTAAATAAAGGGTTAAGTTGCAATACAGTAGAGCCGGGATAAGTGGAAGAAGTTATTGGTTTCCTTCCCTAGCCCTTTCAGTCCTATGAGACCCGAGATTACCGTACCAAATACGGACGAGACTACCAATCCTGTGGTAAATTTGGGGCGACCAGGAGTGAATGGGCAGATATGCACAACTCCAATCGCGTAGTGGGGTAAATTTTCCTATCTTGACTTGTCACGGACCAAAAGTTGCGCCTTATTAGTAATTAGAGCTAATTAAACCAGCCATGTTAGAGATATAGTAGAATAACCTATTCTCGAACCGAAGCAAAGATATTACTATATCCCAATTCCAGATTCCAATCACAAAATTTCAAGCACGAGGGACATTCATTTCACAGAACCCAACCGGCCAATACAGACGAATTTTCAACCAAAAAATTCCAATACAAATGAGAAAAAACCCATCCGAAACAAAACCCAAACACAAGCTCCTCCTAAGTAAACACGAGTTAAGTCCAGCGAGAAGAGGGAAAAAAATAAGAACAGCCGCATGTAGGAAAACAATGAAGCAACTCCATATAGTAGTTCACCGAGTTACTGGGAATACTGGCAAACAAAAGAATCCAAAGGATGAAAAATCCCAAGTCCGGGCCTCAGAAAATCAAGCGATTCGGTGTCGCGATGATCCTGGAAGAAATCGGGTCAATAGTTCGAAAGTTCAGAGCGAGGAAGAGTTCCTACGCGAGAGGCCTCATGTCACGGATGGAACAGGACAAAGGCTTTTTTCGGTCCTTAGTCGCCAGGGTCTATTTTCAGGGATAAAAATTTTGTAAAATTTACTTCATGAAAAGGGCTTTTGGAAGGTAGTTTAATTGATTTTTTTACAAGATTTTAACCTAGAGGGAAAATATAACTTCGTGGAATACTGCTGTATAAATGTTTCAAACTTAAAAATTTCAAGGTTAAAATTAGTGATGGGCAAAATCGACATTTTTAATGATAGATACTTTAGCTTAGGGTGTTTTTAAAAGTTTCCAAGTGCTCTTAAGATTAAAATATTTTAAGCTTAAATATTAAATGGAAGTTAATATTTAAAACCTTCTGAAACAAACATTACTACACATAGCAATTTAAGATACAAATTCCGGGATTTTTGGTCGTGGCTTAAAGACACTTGGGATGTGGCTTTATTAATTCATACGTTTCGCCAACTTACTTCGGAGGGCATCTTCAGTGGCAAAAAATAGTCAACTTTTTACAGCCTCCGACTATTCTTATGAGTTGATGGCTGGTGTTCACTAAGATTTCAGTGAGGAAAAATCATTCTTCATGGTACCCATTAGTTAATGCAGACTCATCAAATCAAATGAAATTAACTTAATTAAGAAAAATGAAAACCAACTACTAACACAGCCATTTCATGCAAAATTTAACTATTAGTTTTGGTGCTAAAAGTCAAAGAAAGCTTTCCGTTTTTAAACATGGATTAGATCAAGTCGTCTAGTTAAAACGCTACAGAAACATGCAATAGTATACAGTAGCTCTTTCTCTTCTGCTGTTAGAGAGGAAGTATGAGGCACGCGAGCGTTTGGACAAGCATTTATCATGTAAATTCAATAAATGAAATGACGGAAAATCCCTTTCTTCACTCCATGGATAGCTTCTGACTATTACAAACACTCATGAATATTTTCAGGGTTTTCCAGCTATTTATCACCGGCTATATTATCAGCCTTCAAATCACAAAGAAGTAGTCTCAAAAAGGGGTTAGCCGCAATTTAATTTTGTTTTTGATCGCTTTGCTTTAACACTTCATCAAATAAAAATAACTCAAGAAAAGTTCTTAAAACAAAGAAATATATACATACAATGCAACTTTTGGATAATTCCCACTTCACAATTCCAAGTCGCTAAATCTGAAACTTAAATTTTGAGAATGTCCTCAAATTGACCAGCCTTTCAGATCTAACACTGATAAACACTGTTTGAAAGCGATTAGAACAATATCAAAACATGACAGTAATTTTACGAAATTTCCTTCTTGTTTAACACCTTCCTGGGGCAGTAGAACATCTAAATAAAAAATTAAATCGAGGAGTTTTTTAAAAGATGCAACATTTAGATAAACAGCAACCCAACGCACATTTTCAAGAAATAAAGCGCCGGAGGACATCGAGACACCAACTACATTCAGTCCAAATGCGGTAAAAACGTGATAAAATAGCCAAAAATAGTAGCCGAAGTCGAGTCACAAGCTCGCCTCCAAAGCAGAGCACAACTCCATCACTTTGATCGAAATGCACCAATTTCCAGCAAAAACAGTGCACCAGAAATAGGCCACCGCGTAGGTCACGCAGAAAACTTGACCTCTAAAAACCAGCGGTTGTTGTTTTATTTTTCATAACACTCGTAGTAAGAGGAAACGCGGCGAATGAAAAAAAAATTTAAAGAGCCGTTTCACAAGAATGGTTGATTAGCATCTCACACAGAAGTGTGTGGGACTTCCACCGACATCATTGAAGAAGGATCACACTCAACAATGAAAACCTTGAGGGATAATGGACTCGCGCCTCCGATTAAAGCGTCGAGAGGATGGAGAAAATTTTGCAACGAATCAATTCGAATGGGAAAAGTTTTGCGCGCTTTCCAACAGAAACGAGGACTCCGTTTAAAACGAATGGTTAAGTGATACTTCGGTTCGGAGGAGGTGTAATGTTGTGAAAATGGTTATGTAATTGTGCTCGTGTTGGCGGAAATTGTTTTCATGACTCGAAAACTTCGACGTAACTAGCTTCAAATTACTCTCGTATAATTGGTATTGTTCACACCACAAAGAGGGAAATCTCGTAGCATACTTTAGGGAATAACTAATTCAAACGAAATTTAGCGTCCTTCATATGATACGAAACATTTATTGTTTCGAAATTTCCTAACAGAAAAGTTAGAAGTGTAAGTTTAATGGCACAAGGTAGTTTCAAGCAATCTTTTCTGGCACTAGTTTAGTCCTCATGTCAATTTAAAAACATTAAATAGTCATTAAGAGATGCTATTTACAAATTGATGGGGATTTTTTTGCAATTACTCATCAAACGCTTGAGAAATGATAGAATGTATTACAATTTTAACTTTAAAATTAATAAACACTTATCGTAAGAGTGAAAATAAATTAAATAATATTAAGTGAAATCCCGTTACAACGAACTATCCCGTTTTTACAAGGTCCAGAAAATCCCCAACCGTTTTTATTTGAGTTATCGAAATACCGTTACAACGAAATTTTACGGTCCCGTAAGGTTCGTTAAAACGGAATTTTACTGAACCTTATAGAGCAATATTTCCGATTCGATTTTAACGATTAAGGTACAAGAATGCGATAACTCAGGGTGATCTCCAACATCAATACAAATTAATATTAATTATTTATGACCTAACATGAGCTAAAAGTTTTAAAGGAACAAATCAAGGAAACTTTAAAACGAGGTGAACATAATTATAATGAGTTTATAATAGTACTACCTTAATGGAATCCAGTTAAATAATTCTAACCGGACACATTAGCATTTTATAACCAGTCGAGTTATTAGGGCAATGCCCATTTCTCCTACTGGTAATCTTAACCATCCTCGCGTCCCAATTATCTACTACGCGTCACCATTAAATAACAACCTCCAAAGGGGTGAAAAATCTGAATAATTCTCCACAAGACTCGTCTGCAGCAAACAGGTGCCTCTCCCCTACACACATTCCGGAAACGCCCAGGGCACAGAAGCCTCGGGGTCAACCACCCCCTTCAATATATAAAAAAACCCTCATCAAACATGAAAAAACCCCAAACGTGGCGAAGAGACAATCGTCTCCTTTTGTTCTTCCCGGGTTCGTAATGACACTGACCCAGATGGAGGACAATTAATTTCTGGATGGTCCGTGGGCTCTTAGAACCCACATTCGAACTGACCTACCTTCATCGAAAGCAGAGAGAGAAAGAAACAAACAGGGGTAGAGAAACCTCCATCCCAGGTCAGTCAGCCGGAAGTTGGGAGATCCTCAGCGGTTCTTATGCAAACTGTGGAAAATAACCCAGGCAGCTAGCATAACCACCTCGGTAATTGGTAATGGGCTTAATTTCCGAACAATGCAACGGGGCTATTACGTTGATGAAGATTTAGCATAAAACTATGCTCCTGCATCCCCTGGAAAACTAGTTTCGCTTTGTCAGTCAAACGATAGACAATTTGTAGGCACCTCCCCTCAAATTTATATCAATTTAGTTTTTTAAAATAATTTTCTACCTTACGAGTTTAATAGAAAATTTCACCATATACGATTATTTATACAATTTCAGGAGGGACTTGGAAACGTTTAACAGGAATAAAAAAGGTGGGTCATGGGCCAGTGACCCACAAGCATAAGTTAATAGGTAGTTAAGTTGGCCATGGTTAGGATTTTCAAAATCTTAAACAATTTTCTGGTTAGATGAGGATTTCTGAATTTTTGTGTAAGTGAGAATGAATTTTTATACTTATATCTTACACATCAAAAACATCAGCTGATAAAATGGAAAAATTGTTTTAAATCTGCTTTTATCTGCCTTCGTTTTGACCGCAATTTCACTAAACTGACATGTCCGGTTCTACTTGGGCTGGGTACTAAATGGACTCAATTATTTTTATATTTTTAACTTGTTTTTTTCTTATTTCCTTCCATACGCAATCTCAAAACTATAGTATGGTTCTTGGGATTTCCTCGAGTTCTTTTTCAACCAATTTCAATTTACTAACCCTTACAGTTCAGGACGCAATACGCATATTCCCACTAAAGAATACGCGTATTGCGTCCTGCCTGACTATAATATCCTTTACAGAACTCACAGAAAGAATACCAGTCTCAGAATTCTCTAACACGTTTCGAGATGGTTCAGAATATTCAAAGATGTACGGCTTTCAACGAAAAGACAATGCACCTCGCACCAATCATCGCCACCAACCAGGAGACAAAATCAATCATCACCCTCCAAGTGAAACAAATCACACCCAATTACACGACACTAGACAAACAAGAAACGATCCATACAGCACCCTTAATAGTTTTCCAAAGCCTCATCAGCAGTCATAACCACTCCAAAAGAAGACAACAGATTCCCAGATCCCTCGCCATCCATTCGTTCCAGAGAATCGGCATCGCACGGCCATCAAGCCCCAATCAGACGGTGCAAAAAAGCGGATCCCCAGATGCATTATCGCCACCTCTTCCGAGACATTATCGCCCGGGGAACGTTATTCCAACAGATTCCTGGGCCAGATAGACGCATGAGACCATTTGCAAAAGCGCGATTAGCGAAAACCATTAGGTTGGGAAGGGGTGGCAACGCGTAGCGGTTCAGGCTCCAACCCAGGGGATTGACACCTGCGAATTTTCGTGATGGGTGGTGGCCGAGCGAAAGGAACGGGAAAAGAAATGGAGGAGTCTTCTGCAGATCCTTTTGTTTGAGGTTGAGATGCCTTCGGCAGTACGATGTGCCGAGTTCCATACAGGCATATTAATGATTGAGCCAGGAGTGCATATCTTACTATCAGGGTGGGGTATGATTTTTCCACAGGTCGCTAACCTAGCAAGGGCAGAGCATGCTGTCTGGAGATGCAAGATCAACAGGGGAGAGACATTATTCTTGTTGCATTAAAACAGTAGTTTCTGGAAGAGGGACGTGTAAAAAAGAGGAAACCCACGGACGGACCTGGAAAAAGTTGTAACCATCCCCTGAACCTAATAAAATTTGCCCAAACCTTATGTATTGCTCTGATGGAGCTGGCTTCCCCCGAACCAGGTTCGTAGGTTTTGGCAATTTTCCAGGTCCACTTACGGATGCTTTAATTGATAATCTAATTAGGAAGAATCTTAATTTAGGGGAGAGTGAGGTTTCTACAACGGTAGCTTTGTAATCGTTATGTTCTACCAGTCTGGGGAACCTGACAGTGTATAGGGTATATTTCGTCTTGTAAAGGTACCGAACTGTTAAGTTTGGATACCCCATATCTAATAACAGTTTTGTGTACGCTAAGACGTCCGAGGATGTGAAAAACTACAGCAGTACCAAAAAAGCAAAACGTCCCTACAACAGCATTGATCTTCGACAAGGAAAAAATAGATTTTCGCAGCGCTTAAAATTAAACAAGATTCTTCTTTGAATGCTTTCCCAGCAAACTTGCACCAGAAACTCTGCCGGAAGCATCCTCATCTACTGTTTGTCTGCCTCAAGTTGAGCTCTGGCCGTCGCTAGTTCACATGAGCGGTCATAAGGATTTTTTTCTTTAATTTTTGTCTTATTATCTAAGAACACTTTTAGTCATTTACCTAAGTCATTCGAAACCATACCACCACTTATGTGAACTAGCGACGGCCAGAGCTCAACTTGAGGCAGACAAACAATACGAGTACGTCATAGTCAACCGCAAAGCATGCTCAGATTTCAACAAGAGGACTCCGCTCCAGATACCTCCATTATCGCTGTGATACTGGCCGATTGTACACACAGAAAACCAAATAACTTCGACCACAGAGACCGGGTCACACTTTTCAAACCCGAAGAAAAGGACACCCCAGCTTCCTCGCTCGAACGATTCCACCGCATCGACGACACATCATCTCATCCTCACGACAGTCAACAAACACGGCGAAAAAAAAACACCATCCACAACAAGGAGGAGAGAGAAAAAAACTCACAACAAACAAAAGGACATTTTTATTCTTTGACCCGCTAACGGATGCGGCTAACCGGAGCAACTTCCTTGTTGCCATCATGCTAGACAAGACGGGTTTTGGGGTTGAGAGAGAGCCACCGTTCCGAACAATGAAAGTAGAAAAGGCCGAGGAAAGAAACAAAGCGACAGCGGGAGAAAAATCAGTGTGGCTCGGCCAAAATGATCGTATCCCGAAACAACCAATAAAGGCTCATGCCAATGGATGGCAAACATGAGTAG
The DNA here is from genome assembly GCA_024610705.1 of Tetragnatha versicolor. NCBI lineage: Eukaryota > Metazoa > Arthropoda > Arachnida > Araneae > Tetragnathidae > Tetragnatha > Tetragnatha versicolor. The sequence goes on along the minus strand of JANDEH010000008.1, from coordinate 15,346,143 downwards.
TTAGGATTTCTGGTATTGAAGAGTATTAATGTTTGTTGAAATACATAAGATCCATGTAAGCAGGCGCGGATCGAGCAGGGATCAAAGTTTTGTTAGTGCATCACTACATTAATATTCTTCTTCCCCTCAAATTATAATACGATAAAATGTGATGTGAATCCCCGAGATTTTGACTTCAGGACTAAGTGTCGATCGAATTGTTTTTATGGATCAGTGAAGTGATCAGATCTATCAGCATGATTGATGAAACTATTACCTCATACTTCGATCTGAAAATCCCATGTGATTTATGTATTTTTGGTAAAATGCTTGAAAAAGTTTATTAAAAGGTAATACACCAATAAAAATGTTCATTTTAAGCTTTTATCAACTAAAAATTTCCTTTTTAAGGGTGTCCACAGGTACAACTGGGTGTGTCCATAGGGAGAGCACGTTGTTGTACCTATGGACACAAATTTCGTCAAGTTATTAAAATGAATTAAAAATCCAATTTTGAAGATTTTAGCTAATAAAAAATATTACCCTCTTTGGTTTGGACTATAGGTTGGGCACTTTAAATGTTAAAAATGTGATTTTACCTGTCTATGAAAAATCCAAACGTGATTTTTGTCCAGAGGTACAACACTCTCCCCTACTCTTAAAAAGGCTTTAGTTACAATGAAAAAGGCTTTAGTTACAAAAAACAGTTACAATGAAGCAGTTCACAATGCGCATACAATTTACATAAGTTAGAATAATCTGTAGAAGATTTGCATATCACTAAAAAAAAGAATGGAACATCAGACTCCCGCCAGTTTGCTCATCCTTCCTTCCTGTTAAGTTATTCTTTTGAACTGATAAAAAGTGGAATGGAAAAAAATAGCATTTCGATGCCCCCATCCAAAAAGTGTTATCCGATCACGACTTACTTAATCCATCTCTAGACGTAATCCAGAAGGAATATCGAAAAATAACATCTTTCATCCTTAAACTTTTTTCGGCTGGTACAAAATGGCGGGTTAATCATCCTAAAGGATATCATGGGCGCGACAGCACAAAATGCCGCGCTCTTGAAATCGAAGGAAGAAAAAAAAGATTTCCTTGTGTTCAGTTCGAGGCCACGGTCACTATCCGGAGATAACATCAGAAATGGAGCATAAGGTTAGGTGAGGGAAGAAAGAAAGCATGTCTAGTGGAGTTAGTCATCAGGAATCCAATTCATAACCGGATTGGGCAGCACTGATTCAAAGAGGATCGCCAGTCCAACTAATGAATGGAAACAGCGGAGAATAGACTATTTTTTTCTCTGGACATTTATAACAAAAGAGGTGGTGTACGGAAATATTGTTCTCCGAAACTCCCTGTATCTATTTTTAAAAATTTTCTATCCTTCCGATTCATCGAAATCTTCCCCCGAGTGATTAGAAAGTTGTTAAAATGAACGGTCTTGGTAGTAAGTTATTTAACATTTAAGGATGAGCAATTATAAAACAAAATATTACAAAAAATGGAGGTTGAAGCATCTTGAATAGATGACAAAATTACATTCTAATGCAGAGGTTCTTAACATATTCACCCTGTTACTTTTTTGTCTTTCGTAAAAGAAACATCCCCCAGCTTAATCTAAAAATATTAATTTAAATAGTACTTTACAGTATTTTAAAACAAATATTACATTTAAAGACCGGCTTAACCAGTCTTCCCTGAAAACTTTCGAAAAAAAAACAATCCTTCCTTCATAACTATTTATGAATCGTTGAAACATCCTATTCAAAAAAGATTTTAAGCAAAATAGTTTTTACTTTTTCCACGAAAAAAAATATATACCTTTCTATAGCTTTTTTTGGAAATAATGAGTTACTTATTCGAACAAGGGTACTTCCAATTAAACTTAACTTAAGAATTCTTTAATAAAGGCATTATTTTAAAACTGAAAAGTTTTAAAAAGGTTTCCAGGGACATGAATCATTAAACACCCAAACAGCTTATCCAAAACATTTATTCCCAAGAAGGTTCAACCGCTTTCCAAGAACTATCTGATTTGGAAAGATGTCAGCGTTCCGATGCCAAAATCCCGACCGAAAGCTTGGACAGACCCCAACTTTGCGAAAAAGCTCGCCAAATCGAGTGATATGCAACTTTATGGATCATAATAAAACTAAACACACTGGCTCGAGTCCAAATACTGACCAATCGCAAAGCTTATATTCCCAGGCGAAACGACCGTTACTTCTTCACCAAGTTTTTTGAATGAGATCCCGCGACCGCTGCCAAGTAGTTGTTTTCGAGCAGAAGTTTTATGTCCAGCCATCGCGTGCAGTTGGTTGACAGTCGCTTGGCGGAGAGTTGGCACAGCAAAAAAAAGAATAAAAATTCCCTAAATGACCTGAAAGTTTTCCCAACGCAGCTTTGAAATGGACATTTGAAACGAGCATTCGGAATACAAATGCTGGCAGGTCGTGGCTTTCCAGCGGGAAAGGATTGGAATTGTTATTGAGTAAGGAACTTCAATTGGAGATGGCATGCACAAGACCGATGTCTTATGGGCATAAAAGGATTGTTGGGTTGTATTTAAAGAGGACCTTCATCTAAATGAATGTTTCAAAGTTTTCATTAAAGCACCAAATCTTTAAATGCAATCGGCACTTACAAATCTTTAGTGCTTTAACGAAAGAAAACTTTAACAGCAAAAATAATAAATATAAAGAAAACAACGTGGTTTTTAAAGTTATTATTTTTTGTGCAAAATAAACCACGTTGTTTTCTTTAAATTTATACAACTTAGCAGTTGCTTTTATTAGATAGCATACCTAATGCTGAAAGTGCCAATTAATTTAAAGATTAAAGGTTTATAAAACACACAGGCTAGAAGGCAGCGATTTTTAAAACAAATTTTAAGCGGTAATTCCCCTATTCTGCTGCAGTCCCATTATAACAGTGGTTCCCAACAGGTGGTCCGCGGACCACTGGTGGTCCGTGAGGCCTTCAGAGGTGGTACGTGAGAAGATTTTTAAATAACATCCAAAAATGTGTGGAAATTTTTAAAACAGTTTTCCTAATCTAATCACACATTCCAGGAAATAGTAAAAACACTACTGATACAAAAACATAAGTAAAAAATCATACGTACTCTATAAAATTAATGTAATGTTAATTTTTCTTTTAAGTTCAATAGATTATTTGATTTTCTAAGTTCTATTTAGAAACATTGTAAGACTCGGTTTCCTTTACTTCAGAAAAAAAGTCAAAATTTTAGACCCTCCATGCATGAGGAATGAATGCACTGAAAAAAGTAAAAATTTTGAAGATACAGTTAGGAATAGAGATGGTCCGCGGAGGTTCAAATTTAAGTGAAGTGGTCCGCAGACATATTTGAGTTGGGAACCACTGCATTATAAGGAAGAAATGCAGTCAAAAATTGCATCTGCTAATAAAGTATGTGTAAAAACTACAGGGTGATTCAGAAATAATCATCAATAATTTGGAGGGAGGTAGAGGGGTCCTAGACAAGCATAATTCGAATAGGGATGGTGGGGCGCAGCCTTACAGTTAAAGAGCTAGGACCTAATGTAGTGCGAGCGCGTTTCAAAAGGTCGTTTTTAGAAGGCCCGTGTGACGAAACAAAACATAATAAAATGAAAAAATCTATTGCATGAGGTAAGGAAGTATCCCTACTACTTACACCATGAATTCGATAGAATTTGAACCAATTTCTAAACCATGGAATGACATCAAAAGTGCAATATTAATATTTTTGTCAAAAAATGGAGTTCTCTTAATGGTATTTAGAAAAATGATGATCGGGGAAGGAATTTTCAATGATCGTAACATTGATCATTGAAACTGTTTGATCATTGAAAATTCCTTCCCCTATCATCATTTTTCTAAATACCATTAAGGGAGCTCCATTGTTTGACTAAGAGATTAATATTGCACGTTTTAAAACTCACCCAACGGTTCAGCAAGTGGTCCAATTTCTATCACATTGATGATTTAAGTAGTACGGATACTCCTGTACCTCATGCAATAATTTTTTTCATTTTATTATGTTTTGTTTTGTTTCGTCACACGGGCCTTCTAAAAACGGCCTTTTGAAAAGCGCTCGCACTACATTAGGTCCTAGCTCTTTAACTGTAAGGCTGCGCCCCACCATCCCTATTCGAAATATGCTTGTCTAGGGCCCTTCTACCTCCCCCCAAATTATTGATGATTATTTCTGAATCACCCTGTATACATAGAAGACATAAAACGAATGGTTTTGAAGAATGTGAGATTTACACAAATGCTATTTTTCTTTTGATATTTTAGTAAGGGTCAAAGTAAATTTAAAACTATAAAGCTTTTGAAAACATTTCCCACTTGACATTGATGCATTATTCATCATGCTGGGAATTTTTATTTTTGAAAATGCCAAGTTTTGAAATAGGATGAATTGCTTTGAATAACTCAGTATTTCAGTTAAAATTAACGATAACCGCCACAAGTAATATTTTCGATCACGGCCACGAAATTGGTTAAGTTCCAAGAGACCCCTTAACTCTCACTATGGAAATTCAACCTTAAACACGAATAAAAAATTCAAGTTCATCGCCCTTAACTATCAATCCAACTTTGAGAGACTGTACAAAAAAGTTTTATTCTGCAATTTTCTTTTCTGAATACATTATAAATTTACATGCCGCAATTCGTACCAGTTTGTGTAAACCCAGTTATTACCTCCACCGTAAATGCGGTGTCATCGGCATTAATATTCATCATAGCCCTTTTTCCCCTTTAAAATACGATCCCGAGAGATAGTTGGAACAAAATTGAGGAAGGTTTTTCTTTTATCGCATGCAGCAGAGAAACGTGTTCGAAAGAAGAACCGGGGAGGATTTACAATGGTTGGTTCGCAAGTTTTTATTTTCACGTCGGGGAAATATATACTGCGCCGTTTTATCTTAATTGGTTTGAATAGGGGATAAATCAAACTGCAATTTCCATTGCGCACATGTTGGGTCAAAAGACGCAAGCTGTTTCTTTTTGGGAGAAGGAAACAGTTGGACAGTTGGAAAAGGATAAACAGTTGGAAAAGGATGATGTGTGGGTATTAAAATTGGAGGTATAGAGAGTATATATATCATTTTGTAATTTTATTTAGGGAGAATGAGGAAGTTGCATGATTTTTTTATATTTTTTTAATCGATTCTTCTTGCAAACATAAGCAACTACAAAAAATTTGAGGCCGATCGAGAAATTTTTTGATTGCAAAAAAAATTAACAAAAATCCACTTTTTAAAAGCGAGCGAAAACGCCAAGAGTTTGGGATCATCGTATGTTGACGTCATCATACGATAAACATTGTTGGAAAGCAATGGAGTTGATGGTATGATTGTTGACATCTTCAAACAAGAAGCGTTTTCAGTCACGTGTTTTTTTCTCGACTTTAAATTAAAATATTTAGTAATTACCTGTACATTTTTTTTGAAAAATTGACTAGATAGAAATTTTAATAACTTCTGGGGGGTCCCACTATAATTTTATAAAACACTAAAAAACATGGTTTCTACTCAATTTCAGATGCAAAATTTTTCTACTTTCTATTGCAAGTTTTATGAGAATAGTAAAAAAATTTTTAACAAGATTACAGATTTTTAGACATTTTGATTGATTTCGAGGTGCCAAACGTGTTTGCAACAGTAAACAGAGTGGACTACTTCTTTTAATTTAACGTTGTATATTATAAGTGTCTTTAAAATATTTCTATTTTACTTTAAATAAACGTAAATAATAAACGTAGTAAACGGTTAGCTTGTATAGTGATTTTTTGGATAGACTTAGGATTTGAATCGCCAGTTTGAAAAAGGGAATAAGTCCAAAAATTGACAAATTGACTTTTTTCTACAAGTGAGTGGAAAGAGGGTAAAAATAATTCCTCTCTAAAGGAGCTATAGCCCTTTGAATTTTCGAAATAAATGTCCATTCACTGGATTTTTTAAATTAAATTTGGAATTAAAGTTAATTTGTCTCTCTTTCTTTTCTTATTATTTATGCTGTAAAACTGAGCTAAAATAAAATCTGCTTTTAATTAAAACCGTATTTTTAACTTTTTTTATGCACGGAATGTTTGACTCCATTCATAATAATCATTTACTCCACTGATACTGCCTTGATGACTTAATCATAATGATTTTTAATTTTATTGGTCAAATCTTTTTATTTTTCTCTTTTGTGATGTTAACTATGCAAAGATAAACTTGAACAGTCAATTTAAGTGATTTTCAAGGTTTGTCTTCAGTTAAAATTCCATAAGGTTGAAAAAGGGAAGGAAATCCAACAACTTCTTTCAACTGTAAAATATTTTTGAATGAACTCGTATTTTTTTCGTTGATGGCTGTTTTCTAAGCAGGGTGCTGAATTTTCAGCAAAAATTTGGTGGTTATACTACGAAAATTCCATAGTTTAGTTTTTATCGATTTTCTCAAAACTTCGTTTTAGAGCTTTTTCCCTTTTTAAAACCAACGATTCAATTGAGGTTATACTTTCACTTTCCTTTTGAAAAAAAATGTAACAGAAAATCACATGATCCCCAAACTATTTATTAAGGTATTAACAGCAATAAGTCATTCATAAGTCTATTGTTCCTAATCTTTTAGCCTTATTTAAAACGCCCTCCCAAGAAAAAACCGAACAAGGGAACGTGTACGAGAGAAACCCTCTGAAAAACGGTAAGAGGACAAGTTACTCACGGACAAGTGGCGGCCGGAGCCCCTCCTCCGCAGGGTCCTCCTCGAAGCGCATGCGGTCGGAGCCGACGGGCGAGTCGGGCGGCGTGAGGAAGTTGGAGGGCGGCGGCACGCAGTAGGGGCAGGTGCAGCGTGCCGACGGCGGGTAGGGATAGGCGGCCGCCGCCCGGCGCCCCTCCTCGGGCGAAGCGGGCGGCGACGGGTACGCCCGGTAGCACAGCGGCTGGTACGGCTTCAGCGTCACGATGGCCCCCGGGTCCTCCCCCTCGTCGCAGCCGCCCCTGCCGCGCTCCTTCTTGCGGCGCTTGCGCGGCTTGATGATGCGGGGCAGTCCGTTCTCCGACGTCCCCGAGTCCTCGGACGCCACGCTCACGCAGTCGCTGCCGCTACTGCCGCCGCTGGGCGACGACGAGGCCGGCGGCGGCTCCGGGAACTCCTCGCTGGTGAAGGGGGCGTACGCGTAGTAGCCCTTGTCGTCTTTAGGAGAGAGGATGAGGGGAGCTCCCTGCGCGTGGATGGCCAGGCGGGCGATGGTGGGGAGAATCTCGTCCATGCTGCCCGAGTCCGGCGAGTCCGGGAGCGACATGGGGTACTCCACCGGCTTGTGCCGCGGCGGGTGGATCATCCTCCCCTTACCCTGCTGGTGGTGGGGCTTGTTACGAGCCACGCTGATCAGGGGCACCCCCGTCCAGGCGTAGTTGCTGATGTTGTACGTTGGGGTGCATCGGTTGGAGGGGGACATGTATCCCCCGGCGAGCACGTCCTTCCCATGGTGATGGTGATTGTTGACGTTCCTGGGACAAGCCTTCTTCTTGGACCGGGTCTGCTGGGTGATGAGACACGGCCCTATGTACTTCTGCACGTCGACCGGCGATTCGGGATGCGGACCCATGCTATGTCATGCTGGTGACCCCCCTTGAGAAACGAACGCCGACTTATCTATTTATCCATGAGAGTAATCCAGGCCAGAGAGAGAAATCCGCCACACATTCCCCAAACACACGAGAGTTTCAAAAAAAAATAAAAATAAAAAAGTCCGAACAGTCCTGAATAGTAAGTAGTAGTGAAGATCGAGAGCTAACCCACCATCACCGGCGAAGCGCGAACCAACAACTGCGGCCGCCGCGACTTCCTCGTAGCGAAACCCAAACGAGCGGCAACCTGGGCTCGGGGTTGGCGCGCGCGGCGAGTTATCGCCCTGAGCGAGGGGCACTCATGCGGGTAACGATCGCCGTTTCTGCCCATTACCAGCGTTTTGTTCTGTAACACGAGATCGCAAAACAGTTCGTGCGGTCACAAAAAGACAAGGCGGATCTTTTTCGATAATGTCCAGAAGATGAAAACAATGGGTAACTGTTTTTCGGGAGAGGTTAAGTTATGGTTATAAAAAATGATTGAGAAAAAATTTCAATTTAAAATGAATTATGATGGCATCTTACACAAAAAAAAATATGAATAGTTTGTATAAATTGGTTGGTGTCGTATCCATGAGACAAGTGGCCACAAATAGCAGAGTTGGAAAAATTATTACTATAAATCAATAGAAAACCTTTTTAATTGTACTTACATTTGGAGAGAGTACTTACATTACTTTCAGAGCGATGAATATCCTTTTCGAATATTAATGTTTTTATGTTAACGCACGAATTGTTTTGCCTTAGCCCAAGCCAAATATTCCAGGTTTCAATCAAAGAAAATAATCTATTAACTCCCACTAACACAATTATTTTCAAAAAATCAATTAACTGTGTTTTCTGGGAGTAAAACTTAGATCCGCAGTTTCACATCCGTCATAGGTTTCTAGAGTTAAAAACTACACCAAAACGCAACACACATTAAAACTTAAAATTTTTTAAAAAGTATTTTCTGTTTGAAAGCATAAATATTTAGCACTGGTCCACGAAAAATACAATGCTGAATGAATGTTAAAGCATAATTTAATAAAGAATTCAGAATTTTTGTATTCTACTAATTAATTTGCAGGGAAGCCAACTATTAGGTTTCATTTGTTAAATTAACTGATGTGAAATGTGAAGATAAAATCAACGCTCGTTGTTGAATTGTATGGAAAAATATGTCTAAAAATATTAGAAGAATATGTTCTCATAATTAAAGTTATATTCAAATGAGCAACACTTTGAGGAGATACTGTGAAAATGAAAATCAAATAGGATGGCAGATAAATACAATACATGAAACGAGAAACATAATAGTTTCTTAACCTTAGCAAAACCACATGCACTACACCCAACTAATTCAATTGTAAAATACGACCATCTCTCATCACCAGGAAAAGAACACATCCATCGAGAGTGTAAATAAGGAAACAACTTTCACTTTTTTTGCCATCGAAAGAGCCACGTGATTCATTCTTCTCACAATGGAATCGTGAGAAGTGTCAACACTGTATACACAAGAGGATAAGTTGTACTTACAGTTTCAAAGCAGTCGTGTTGTTACACACAAATCAACTTACCTGAAAGAGAAACAATCGTTTAATCTAAGGCAAAATCGACACAATGCGTGAGAAAATTAACATGAAACTATCACTAAATCAATAGCAGTTGACACAATATTACATCTAATCATAGGAAAATGAATACATTATGTTATAATTAAGCAGTAAAATAAAGGATTTGATATAAAGTATTTGAAAATTCTCAATGCAATATTTTAAAAAAATTCACTGTGAGTAAATATGATTGTTCACTAGAATGAATGATATCAATTCTTATAAGTAGGGACGAGAAAAACCTGAATCAACACTTCATATGCACCAATTCCCTTGTAGAACATAAATGTACAATAGAGGTTTATTGGTAGAGACGGTAACATTCATTTCTTCTTAATTTAGTACTTCAACTTGTCGATCTTTAACATTAAAAAAGTGGAATCTCAATGTTCGTTACCAAAAAACCCCCCCCAAGCAACCTGGGTTTTTAATTAAGAACGTTATGTGGTAAAAAGCTAGGAAGTAAGTGATCAAGAAGTAAACCAATGGTTGGGTTGTTTTTTATTATTAGCAACCATTTAAAGACATTACAGTTGACAAACAATTCAATAATACATACATCCACTCGTAAAGTAATTCTTAAGTTGCAACCCTTGTACTTATCCCACACAGAACCTAGACAGCGTTACACAGTAAAACATCAATGGAAATTCAATGGGAATACGAAAGTCGAAGAGGCCTGAAGGACTAAATAAACACTAACTTAAAAATCACACCACCCACAGACAAAAAGGAAAAGAAAACAGGCGCCGATTAAAAGAAAGGCACTCACGCCAAGTTTTTTTGGGCAGATCTTTTAGAAAAAGATGCGCAGCAGAAAAAAATGCTCCCGCTTAAAGAATCCTCGGCAAGGCCCTAGCTGACTCCGACCCACGCCATACAATACTCAAACACTGCAGCAATAAGTAACACTCAAAACACAGAATGGCTGAATGCAGTGGGCGAACCGTACAACACGGGATACACCCGAACCTTCTTTTGTTTCACCATGTAACAAAGCCATGAAGCTCTATTGATGGCAGAGCTACAAACTGGCATTTAGCGCGTTCAAGGATTCCATCGGACTTAATCTGGATGTAACGAAGTTATAAATTAGGGGATCAACTAAATGGTCTTGGGAGGATATTATTTGCATGTCATCCAGTTATGTCTCAAGGTTTGGGATTATTGGTTAAATTATATGTTAAGGTACACAGACTAGATGACATACAAAGAGCTTCATATTTTGCCACTCCCTTCTGATTAAAAAAGCAACTGCAAGATTTTAAAATAAACGTATTTTCATCAAGATATTTTCGACATTGATCATCACTTATAATATTAATACATAATAGGGGGAGTTTTCTGTAACCTCAGTTCTAATTAATGCAATGAGAAAGAACTATATAGAATGAGAAGATGATCAACCACTCGGTAATCAACTTTTATCTCTTCCTATACCATCGAGAGAATTGGATTAAGATTAAACGGATATTATTTAATAGGTAGTAAAATATAGTACTATATTCAAGTTAAAATTGCACAAGTTATGGCCAGATAGAGAAGCGGAGATTTCCAAAATATATCTATTACGGGGGTAAAGACGTTTTTTCCGTGTTGCCTTTTTCTTGAATGCATTATACATTTTGCATTAGCGTCTCTTTTATACAGTTGCCACTGTCAACCGAATATGATATTATCAGCTAACTTTTTGCGGCATGGTCCCTTGGACTAAATGTAGGCTTTCCTACCCAAGAGGAACCGGAGAAAACAAAAATATACTGTTGTATTTTGAGTATTATCGAACTTGAGAAGAGTGAGGAAAAGCTTATAAACAAAATCAATCAAAGAATCAGAGTAAAAAAACCTTCTGACCAACGGAACAAGGTAGATTGGAACATTATTGCCTAGCATCCAAATGCACGTAGAAAGAGGTCAATAAATCATTAGCATGAAACCAACCACGAAACATTGTACTTTACGAAACGCACCAAAATTCAAAACTCAACTTTCCCCGGCACACCGCATAACAAAGTATAGCCAATCCGATAGAGAAAAAAATCCAATCGATACAATACGGTACCCCGATCGCACGCAACGCTCCGTGAGCGGACTGAATGAAGCCAACTCAACACAACCTGAACAAGGGATGCAGTGCAGCTGAAGAAAAAACCATCGCCACACGACAGTGAAACCCGATAAAAAAAAGCGAACACGAAATGAAACCAGTGTATTTTTTGCCGGACAAAAGCCATTGATTTCTCTGCTGCTTTTTGAAAAAAGGGAGCGGGAAAAAGAATGTAAAAATAAACTGTCACCACCATGCTGTGGGTAAAGGACCTGGGCAAGCCAGGAAACAAATTAGGCGCACCGGGCGGGAAAATAATGGTGGACAAGGTCAACACACTGGTCAGTTATGGCACTTCCTACTCGGCTTCCGGGGCTCACTTAGGAATCCGAGGGGCAGCAATTAGCCAGACGCATACAAAAGCCTCACGCTGACCACACTAGAAAGCTTTCCGACAGCCTGGCCATTATGCGTTATTAAGCACTGCTGAGAGTGGAAAGGTTGCCGGCACGGGGGGACCTCGAACTTGAAACTAGTTGAAGCCGATTCAAAACTAACGCGGAGAATTTAGGTTGGAAGAGGAAAAAGGGTTATCCATATGAGAAACTAATTCTATGTTAATTTGAAAGAATAACAGTTTATGGATCCCCTATCCTGATTTGCATTGGTATTGGTTCCTAACCTTAAGAAATTTGCGGACCACTTAGGGGACATCCATAAATTACGTGAGGTGTTTTTTTTTCAAGGAGGTGTTTTCCCCCCTCCCCCTTGGTGAGATTTTGCTGAACCCCCTCCCCCAAGTGAGATTTACCTACAACCTTTGAAAATAATTTTCTATCCTATTCGTTTGCATTTTATGCTTCACAGCACCTAAAACTTTTCCATTATGAATGATGTGGGGGAAAATGATATTATTCCGCCTAAAAATCAACACAGTATCTTATCTGTAGGTATTATTCCTTTCTCATACTTAAAAAACTCATTTAATTTCTAACTTAAAAAGTTGACGTGAGATTTTCATCGACACCCCTTCCCCCCTTGGTGAGATTTTTCCAAACCCCCTTTTTGACCTCACGTAATTTATGGATGTCCCCTTAAGTTATTTATCATTCATAGACACCCCTTACCTTATCCTATATCTCATATAGCCCCCATCTATTAGCTCTTCAGTATTTCTCTGCTCTTCAGCATATTATTTTTATACTCTATACATTTGCTGTTCAAGAATTTTTGATCAACTTTTACTTCAACACCATGCATGGCTGTCACGCACAGATATCGTATCATCTAATCGCGGACTATTTATAAAGATTTCATGGACCACTAACCACTAACTAGGTTGGGAATCACTGCTGTTTTGGAATGACCCTTGATTAACTGCTAATTTTACAACTACACGATGTTAAAGTCAACAAAGATAGTATCAAGAAAAAGTCCAGTATGTGGTCAACAAGAAAAGGAATATAAAAAACCGTAAAAATTCTTCCTACATCAGCTGCTGCGTAATTAAAGAAAAGATTTCGATTGAAAATAGAGAAATCGTATCAGCTATACATACATTAAGTAAGTGTACTTTTTACGGAGCGTGGTTTCTAAGCAAGAAAAACCAAGTTCAGTGTTAGTCTGATCACGGTGGTTGGGTTAGATAACTATAGTTTACCAAGTTCCGATATCCTAAAGAACGAAAGGAATGTCGTATTGAAAACAGTTTTTCAAAGCGTCTTTGTATTCATGAATTCCTTTTTAAAGGGTAATATATTCAGACTGAATCACAAAAAGACCATAGTACAGTTGATTTACACCAACTCAAGTAGTTAAGTTGCTGGAGGCTTGAGTTTTGCACATTTCGGCACAGATAATCTATAGCCTTAAAACAGCAACGTATTCTAAAGACTATTGCAGAATATAAGGGGCTACAAAATAAAGATTTTGGGTGGCATGAGATAATTTCTGATTTTGTGTGGATTCCATTACGTCGAAAAGAGTTGAAGGTTCTAATATGATTTTAAAAAAAAGAAATCCAACTTTTCTTCCATGTTATTTTTTAAAATAAGAAAGATTAAGGGTGAGAGAGAAAAAGAGATAATGAGAGGAAAGATATCCAAATAATTCCCGAATAGGCGATCCAGCTTGAGTAAATCATTGATCCAGAAGGCAAAACTTAAAAAAAAGACAAAATCAGTTTTTAAAATTATAAACTGTTTAGGTGTTTTATGAGAACTAATCTCAAAACCGAACCCTTTTGCAGATTGAGCACGTCAATAAATCAAACAAGTTTCAAAAGTTCAAAAATAATGTAGTATAGGAGCACACAACTTTGACCACTGCACTTGAAAAATTCCACTAACAAAATGAAAATTCGCAAACTCGATGCTTCAATTCTGACCTTTTGCTTGATAAACTACACCGGGGCTCCCATGTCGAGGGCCGCACCTGTTGAAAGGTCGGCCCACGGTCGCGAAAGGGTTAGCCTTGAGAATCTCCGCCGTGCCCGGTTACATACCAAGGTCAAGGTTGAAATTGCATAAAGCGCGAAAGATGATGATGAACGTATCTATCCATTCGGCAGCGCAAATACGGGTTCCGAAGCTGTCGCACTGCGTCGTGACCAAGGCTGGTGTTATTCTGGAGCAGGGTCGGAAGACATGTATTTTAGTGGGGACAAGGGTCGAGCATTGGCTTTGAGAGGGCTTCTTTAAATCGAGTTATTTCTACATATAAGGCCTATGTATGATTCACCATCTCCAAAAGCATCAGACGCATTTTTTGCCATCCTACAAAGGTATAGAATATAGAAATATTGTTCTTGGCCACAACGAGGCACACAAATATGAATAGCAGATCATAACAGTATTACACTCTTAAGAATTGGATCAGTAAAAGGATTTCCATTAATTATTCTATAATACTGTTAATAAACACTGATATAAAAAGGCTTAAGTTCAGATAACGTAAATTTTTTGAAAATACTTAAAACAAATTCGTATAAGGTGAATTCATAGCTCTTAATTAAGATCTATTCAATTTATAGTATAAGAAAAATAAATCGTCAAATTTAGAATATTTAATACTGAAAGCCGTATTTCCTGCAGGAATAAAGTATACAAATGACGCCTTTCAATAAAGTTAACCAAATCTGAATCTATTAGATTTATCGCAGGAAAAACAACTATACATTGCTCCACCAAAGCAACCTATTTGCGTCGGTTACTTACAAAATAGCTTCCTTCCATTGTTACATCATTTTTGTGCCACATCCAAACAAGACACCAGCCACCTAAAATAATTCACAAGAAACAAACGGCGTTTGAAGTCTTTTTTCTCTTGAATGAGATTTACGCAGGTCAGGTGAGTTAAAGAGGGAGGTTTTTCGGTATCTGCAGCGAAATTGGTAGGAAAGAGGCGCTACAACCTCCATAAACAAATCGATTTGAAAAGTTGGGGCTCAATGACAAGTGCAGATCGGGTCACGGAAGGTCAGAACAGGCGTGGGTTTTATGGTCTTGAGTCACGGAAATCAAGAACATTGATTTCCGGGGTAGGTTATCTCCGTGGTCCTTTTTCAATGACTGACTGACACAGGTAATTCATGTATGTACTACTTCGGAAAGGATTTCCTAAGCTTCCTCCCTTGCCAATCACTGGCTCCATTCAAATTATAGAATAATTTCAGTGCAACATTAATGAATATGAATTGCCAACTATTAAAATTTCAAGCAATATCGATTAAACTAAAAGGCATACATCGTTATCGAATGTTAGGAACTGGATTCTGAAAAAGGAAGCCAAGCGAAAAATTTGGGATTTGTAATTTCAGATCGGACAAAGAGCAAAAAACACTAAAAAACATGCCCGGCTGCATGCGATAAGAATAATTGCGGAAACAAGTGAATGAATTAAACACTGAAAAGGAGTTGAAACGATTAAAGAATGGACGCCACCAAAATTGAAATCCGAGAGCAGAATAATATTTTGGCAAATAGGAAAATACCGATAGGACATGCAATTTTTTGAATACTATGCATAATTAAATTCTCATTTCAAGGTTTGGTAATCCTCTCTCGGAAACGAAATCAGCCACACAATGGAGCGAAAATATTATTTTCAGGGTGGGAAAAAAACCTGTTTTTTTTTCAAAAAAAACAAAAAAACCGGGTTTTTTTGGTTTAAACCTGTTTTTTTTGGTTTAAACTAGGTTTTTTTGGTTTTTTTAAAAACCAGTAATGACTAATGTTTTTAAACTTTTTTTCGTACCCGCATAAATATAGCTACTTAGTTTTTTCTGTTATAAATCCATTTAATTAATAGTTAATCAATTCAGCTATAAACCAAGTGATTTAATTAATTAACTAATTAAAATTAATTTTTTAAAAAGTTAAATTTATACATAAATCAGGATTTTTTGCTGCATATAAAAACCACTGGTTTTTTTGCATCGAAAAAGTGTTTATATGTGTACATTTTAGTAAGATTTTTATTTATTATAAATAAAAACCAACTGAGGTTTTTATAATGGATTCAAATAGATGGGGTTTTTATAATGGATTCAAATAGAAGGGGTTTTTATAATGGATTCAAATAGATGGGGTTTTTATGATAAAAAACCATATTGGTTTTTATTTAAAAAAAAAACAATAGTTTCTTTTCAAAGTATAAAAACCAAGTGGTTTTTATAAGACATACTACTTAAATAGCCGGTGCTGAGTGAGTAAAAAAATTGTTTTTTTTTGGTGCATTAAAATATCCTTTTCTTATTGAACTAAAAAAAAAAACAAGAATTTCTTTTCAAAGCAAAATATCAAGTGGTTTTTATTATTGGTGCTTAGTGAGTTAAAAAATCCATTTGGTTTTTATAGTGCAAGGTACAATAAAATTTCTTGTTCTTAATAAATTAAAAAACCATACTTGGTTTTTATTGAATAACACCATGGAATTTCTTTTCAAAGCATAAAAAACAAGTTCTTTTTTAAATATATTAATATCTATATTATAATATATTTGTATTTATGAAAAAAAAACAATATATTAAGAGACAATATTTTAATAAATTACTTTAATAAACCCAAAGGTTTTTCTTTAAAAAATTGCATATTTTCTGGAAAAAAAACCATTTTGGTGTTTTTTTGAAAAAACCATTTGGTTTAAACCATGGTTTAAACCAAATGGTTTAAACCATGCCCACCCTGATTATTTTATTTGAAGCTTTGGAGTGTCTTTCTTCCACTTTCGGAAAGAAAAGATGAAGCCCTTCCCTTGTAATTTGAGCATTTGGATAAGCCTTTCTTCTAGATAGAAGGCAGACTAGAGGCTTGACCCAACCCCACTCTGTTAACCTTTAAGCTTGAAAGTTTTCTTTCCGCGGTTAACATCCCATCGTTATTTCGTATCGAGATAAAAAGATCATAATATACAGAATCATAGTTATATTTTCTTTCCTAAGAAAAAATACGAGGCCTTTCTAGCTATCTAAAAGGTTTTCTCTTTCCATTGCCATATTGTGTCGTAGTGCATCTCGCTGCCATACCACAGTCCCAAGTTTTGTTCCCGGGTTGGGCAAGGCACTCAGCCT
The DNA here is from genome assembly GCA_024610705.1 of Tetragnatha versicolor. Lineage (NCBI taxonomy): Eukaryota > Metazoa > Arthropoda > Arachnida > Araneae > Tetragnathidae > Tetragnatha > Tetragnatha versicolor. The sequence continues at coordinate 15,329,311 of JANDEH010000008.1, read as the reverse complement.
TTCATCCTTCAGGGGTCGATAATATGAGGAACAAGTTAACTTTGGGACACCAGGGGTTTTATGCCTCAGCTGACTGTGACTTATATGAATCACATTTCTAAAGTAAAAGTGCCTAAATTCACACAACACGCTGGGAATTATTTCCTTCGCTTGCTTTCAGCTTATTTCTCCACTGCCAAGATCCATTGGTGTCGAGTACGTATACAAATTTTTTTCTGTCAGTAAGCAAGGAGCTACTCTTAAAGTTATACGCCAAAATTTGGCTTCTACCAGGGGACCAGTGACTTGAAAACTAAATCAACACAGAGGAGATGGCTACATAAAGGCGGACGGTGAAATTATACCGTAGCTTGGCAACAAATTAGTTATAGCTTCATCGCCACAAATCATCGTCTCCCCCACACTAAGAAATCGATTTCATGCAATAACTACAACATTCAGACTACCCGGAATATACATGAGCTAAGTAGGGGGAAAATAGCTCAAAAAAGGGCCGAACCCGGAACAAATTCCAACAAAAGGTTTTTCAACGGTTTTGGACTCTACTGGGTGTCCTTATTGACAGAAAAAAAGTCTACCACAATCTGATGACCGGAAGTGTGTTTTTTTTTAAATTTTTTAAAAAACTTTAAAATCCTCTAAAAATGATAATAAAGGCGAAAAAAAAATTTTTTTTCGACGTTAAATTATGTATTAGATGGTAGTTGACTTATATTCACGAAGTAATTTATAAAAATTTCATTTATAAGGATCTGGCAACAAGAAAAGTGCTTTTTTCAAGATGGCGGCCTAAATTTTCAGTAAGTGACAGTAAACTTGTTTTTATCGAGTAAATTCCATTAATTAAGATGAAAAGTGACGTAAATTAAGTCAATAACTTCATATAATGCTGTAAATTTGATCTATCCTATTAAAATTAGAAAAAAACTGAGCGGAAATACGCGCGTATCCGCGCCGTTTTTGAGTCCCGATTTCACTGGGTATAGACACTTTAAAAGTTCATTAAAACTAGGAAAAAATTCCAACAAGCATTTTCTCAACGGTTTAAGACAGTACTAAGTGTATTTATTGCCATTAAAAAAGTCTACCAGAATCTGACAACCGGAAGTGGGTTTTTTTCAAGATGGCCGCCGATGATGAAAAAAAAGAGACATTCGTAAAAAAAGTCCTAATTTAAGTGTTATAAAAATTTTTATGGGTTCTAAAATTAAATGTTAGGTTAAAATTAACTTTTCTTAGCACAGAAATGAATATAAATTGGGTTTACAAAATCTAGTAACCAGAACAGGGCTTATTTCCAAGATGGCGGCCTAGGTTTCTTCCGGAATTGCTGGATAATTTTAAAGGTTTATTAAATTAAAGAAAAAATTCCAACAAGCATTTTCTCAACGGTTTTAGACAGTACTAAGTGTATTTATTGTCATTACAAAAGTCTACCCGAATCTGACAACCGGAAGTGGGTTTTTTTCAAGATGGCCGCCTATGATTAAAAAAAGAGATATTCTGTTTCATTTTGGAAATAAGCCCTGTTCTTGTTACTAGATTTTGTAAACGGAATTTATATTCATTACTATGATAAGAAAAGTTAACTATAACCTAATATTTAATTTTAGAACCCATAAAAAAAATTTTATACCACTTAAATTAGGGCTTTTTACGAATATCTCTTTTCTTTAAGCATCGGCGGCCATCTTGAAAAAACCCACTTCCGGTTGTCAGATTTGGGTAGACTTTTGTAACGACAATAAATACATTCAGTACTGTCTAAAATCATTGAGAAAATGCTTGTTGGAATTTTTTCTTTAATTTAATGAACCTTTAAACTTATCCAGTATGCGCCGGCAATTCCGAAAGAAACCTAAGGCCGCCATCTTGGAAATAAGCCCTGTTCTGTTTACTAGGTTTTGTAAATGGAATTTATATTCATTACTATGATAAGAAAAGTTAATTATAACATAATAAATAATTTTAGAACCCATAAAAATTTTTATAACGTGAATTAGAACTTTTTTTTACGAATATCTCTTTTTTTAAGCATCGGTGGCCATCTTGAAAAAAACCCACTTCCGGTTGTCAGATTCGGGTAGACTTTTGTAATGACAATAAATACACTTAGTACTGTCTAAAACCGTTGAGAAAATGCTTGTTGGAATTTTTTTCTTTAATTTAATAAACCTTTAAAATTATCCAGTATGCGCTGGAAATTCCGAAAGAAACCTAGGCCGCCATGTTGGAAATAAGCCATGTTCTGTTTACTAGGTTTTGTAAATGGAATTTATATTCATTGCTATGATAAGAAAAGTTAATTATAACCTAATAAATAATTTTAGAACCCATAAAAAATTTTTATAACACGTAAATTAGAACTTTTTTTACGAATATCTCTTTTTTTTAAGCATCGGCGGTCATCTTGAAAAAAAACCCCTTCCGGTTGTCAGATTCGGGTAGACTTTTGTAATGACAATAAATACACTTAGTCCTGTCTAAAACCGTTGAAAAAATGCTTGTTGGAATTTTTTCTTTAATTTAATAAACCTTTAAAATTATCCAGCAATTCCGAAAGAAACCTAGGCCGCCATCTTGGAAATAAGCCCTGTTCTGGTTACTAGATTTTGTAAACCCAATTTATATTCATTTCTGTGATAAGAAAAGTTAATTTTAACCTAACATTTAATTTTAGAACCCATAAAATTTTTTATAACACTTAAATTAGGACTTTTTTTACGAATATCTCTTTTTTTCATTATCGGCGGCCATCTTGAAAAAAACCCACTTCCGGTTGTCAGATTCTGGTAGACTTTTTTAATGGCAATAAATACACTTAGTACTGTCTAAAACCGTTGAGAAAATGCTTGTTGGAATTTTTTCCTAGTTTTAATGAACTTTTAAAGTGACTATACCCAGTGAAATCGGGACTCAAAAACGGCGCGGATACGCGCGTATTTCCGCTCAGTTTTTTTTCTAATTTTAATAGGATAGATCAAATTTACAGCATTATATGAAGTTATTGACTTAATTTACGTCACTTTTCATCTTAATTAATGGAATTTACTCGATAAAAACAAGTTTACTGTCACTTACTGAAAATTTAGGCCGCCATCTTGAAAAAAGCACTTTTCTTGTTGCCAGATCCTTATAAATGAAATTTTTATAAATTACTTCGTGAATATAAGTCAACTACCATCTAATACATAATTTAACGTCGAAAAAAATTTTTTTTTCGCCTTTATTATCATTTTTAGAGGATTTTAAAGTTTTTTAAAAAATTTAAAAAAAAACACACTTCCGGTCATCAGATTGTGGTAGACTTTTTTTCTGTCAATAAGGAGACCCAGTAGAGTCCAAAACCGTTGAAAAACCTTTAGTTGGAATTTGTTCCGGGTCAAACCGTATTTTCCCCCTACTATCACCCGACTCCGACCTTCAACTTGACACCCGGTAACACAGGGAGATTTCCCAACAACGACCCAGAACCCTCCAAAAAGGCACAGGACACGCCGTTGCACAACACGAGGAGGCCCCACCACAACACCCCACGCCACGTCCCGAAGTGCGCAGCGAATCCAAGCAAAAATAGTCCATAATAAAAACCGGTGGACGACGCAGAAAAAAAAGGTCGCCCACAAACGGCAAACACGCGGACCTTGCGCAACAGCTCACCTCACCAAGGTGAATGTCAAGGTCTGGACGCATAAAAACTAACATAGGAGAGGGAAGAGAACCATTACGAAAATTCTGGACCGTCTCCAATAACCGAGAGAAGCCGGCCGGCGTTTTGTAGATGGGGTAGGTTTGTTTGTTGCGACATATCGCGATTCCAGCGATTCTTTCCCGTTACTACGTCTTGGGATTTAGTTCTCGGTCGAGATTTTTTTACCGCATGCGTCAATCACCCTATGAAGTCTCTGGATGAAAACAAAAGGGTGAAAATGATGTTTCCCACAACTATTCGAGCTTAAAGAGTTATCCATACTAATAACACGATTAACAATTTTTCTAACTTTGATACCAAACCTTGGTAACAAAATAAATATATTTTCCTTTAACACGTTATATCGTATGAGAGTGTAGTCTTTTTTATCATCTCGACATTTTTTCGACGTCACTATTACTTATAGTTGACGAGGAGAGTCAACTATCATTTCGACGGCTTACGGCACGGAGTCACTTCTAGCTCAATTTAACCAAGATATTATTTTTTTCTTTAATTTGCTCATTTGTTGGGATCGTATTATAAGGATTTCAAAAGTGACTAAGCGCTTATCTCATTAAAGGTGTCGATTAACGAGGGGTCATGTGGGCACTGTGTCAAAATTTTCACACCTTCCCCAATTTTAAACAGTAAATAGAGCTTTGTGAGCTTTTAGGAACAGCTTGCCCCATCAGAGTTTTCTTCTTTAAATCGATCCCTGATTTCATTAAACAATTTATTTATTTCTTGAATTTTTTTCTCAACCAAAAACAACGTAAAGCACTGTCGCCTCAATATAAGTTTTTTAACGCTCAACAGGTAGAAACCCCCAAAACAAAAATTATTGCCTTCCAAAAGGAGCGAAACCTAGCAATCCCGATAAACAGTTAAGAAAAGGTGTTTTCTTAAAGTACAACAGACTCTTCCAATATTTAACCACAGGCGCCAAAGACCTGCAAATCCATAATTACCATCCCAATCACATCAGAGTCCACAGACAGATTTAATTGAAGCCGCAATTAAATAATTACCACACTTTTCCACACCAACGACAACGCGTGTAAACACTTCCCACAAAAGGAGGAAGCGGCAATATTTGCAACACGGGGATCTCCAATTTGACCGCACGAGCCAAGAAAGGAACGGGATAGATGGATGGAAAACATTTCAAGAGATGGTGCAGAGACACGCCTGAAGTACCCGTGTGATTAAACATTCCGTTCGACTTCGAGGAGTGTTTATTTTTCAAACACTCCGCAATGCTGCGTGTCGTGGGCAAGATGTTTGCCGCAGGGTCAGAGACATCCTTTTTTTTAATTGAAAACGCTGGGGAAATTTCCACGGCTGGGTAAAGTAATCGTAATGGAGGGAGTGCATCGGGATTTCTGAACTGGAGGTAAGAGACTATACAACAGTATTGTTTTCTTGTGTCCAGCAGAAGGGAGAAAGGTGTATGGGCGGTAGATATTCTAGGAAATGATGAAAGATCGGAAATGCTTCGTCTCTCGTTCACTGAAACCAAAAGAGGTGAAACACTAATATTAAAATCATAATGCATTTTCGAAGCAAACAAAAACTCTTAAGAGGAAATGAGGTTCGTGACAATGTCATAAGAATATGGTTTGGATTTCAGGGGGACGTACCCTAGTTATTGCAAGTATCAAAATTTAGTTATTTTATCTAATTCTAAACCTTCTCAAATCTTCTCTGGTTTTTAAATGAACTCGGAACTTTTATGTTATAAAAAGAGGGATATGAAAAACTACACCATCAAGTTTCTACCTAAAATATGCCATATCTCTCTTGAAGATGCGACAAATATCCAAGTGAAAAAGGAATTACTGGTGGTTGGGCTGTATTTTTGGAGAACCATCTGAATAAAATTACTTTACTACATGAAATGAGGGCGTTTGTAAGTAACCTCTAAGAAAAACATGATTCTATTATAAATTATTATCTTTGTCATACTCACAACTAACACAAACTATTAACTCACAGCTGTTTCTTTCATAAAGCTTAAACCATAACAACAAAAACCCTATATGAAGTTTAGACTATTTCAAAACCATTACTATTAAGCATTGCTGATCCATGAAATGAAATTACCCACAGCAACCTTCAAACAAACAACAATCCAATTTACACACAATTAGGAATCGCACACGTTCCTATAAATACAAACAATTCCAGATTTGGGCACGGGAAAAAGACATAAAACGACAATTGTTGGTAAACCACCATTTACAACAGCAGCAGCGGACATGGGATACAAACACCGATTAGATAAATTACTCAACCATTTTCGATACACGTCCTTCGCGGGCTGTTTTCTGTTCGTTTCCCATTGCATAAATTCATTATTTACGCCACCCGGAAAAGAAACAGTTGCGCCAACACAATGCCGGTAAGGACCAGAGAAAACCCGTTCAAAAAATTACGGCCATATGATCACACACCACATTTATACGCCCTTTGTCATATCTCTCAATTTCCACCTCACGATTTAAAGAGACGGTAATCCGATTTAGGTAGGTCCCCTTTTAAAAAGCGGGGTCAGCACGTGATGGCTTTAGACATATTGAAGTTGGTGGTACGACAGAAAAAAAGCAATTTATGGAACATATGACGAATCATCTAATATATTTTTAAATGATGCTTTTGACCCAACATAGGTCATCCCAACATCCGAAAGTGTGAATCGTCTATTATGATTGGTAGTTATCTGAAAGGACCATTCTCGGTCTTTTGGGATAAAAGCTTTGTATTAATATGTGTAGATTATAAAAAAGTTTAGGTCTTTCAAAAAATCTAATTTATATCACATTCAAAAGGATAATATACCAGCAGGTAAAGCTTGAGTTGGTTCACCATGGCATGGGACGTTTTAAAAGATACTAACATTGCTTATACTGATTGTAGCGGAAATGCGAGAAGTCAGCGCTAGAAGAATATTGACTAATTTTAATCTAGAAACTTTGCATATAAGTCTGAACATATTTTATTTTAGTTTTTACTCATCTTTTTCTTTGTCTTCTTGTTATGTTCAATAAACATACTAGTTTGATTTTAGTCAAGACTATTTACTCCTGGAGTCTTTAGCTTCCTTTGGGGGACAACATTTTACACTGGTAGCTTATATTTCGACTAATAAAGCTTAAATTATAGAAACTGGATGCCCTAGGCCAAACAAAACAGATATTCATAGGTTCTCTCCAGATATCTTTTGAAAAAACACTTTGAGTAATTTTCGAACACCTAACCAAGACCTTATTCACCACACCAGATTAATGATGAGACAAAATTGAAGCATACAGATTAGAATTACTAGACATCGAAGTTGAATTCTGATAGGTTTTTGACAACAGAACGTGCTTGCCCCCCTTGACACACTCGATACCTCAGTGTTTGATACCAAAGTGTCGATTAGAACCATCACAATAACAAAGGAGAATCAAACGTTCCACAAAAAACGCTTCGGGGCCAATTAACCTAGGCTGGGAATTAACCACTAGGAATCGGAGCGTGAACAATGAATGCTCTCGGGTTTGTGAACCCCGCGATTATTTATGTCACTTCACCTGTGTTTGTGACTCATGCGATTCGAGTCGTGTATCACTCATTAGAGTTGCCCAATTACGGCCAGGTATATCCCAATGCGTCTTTAACTATGCCAAGTTCACTAGAGCAGCGGGTAGTAAAAAAGGACAGAGGTCTGAGGGTTGCGTTGGTAAAGGCTTGTCGAGATAGGGCTGGTGACAAATACGGATAGCGATCTGGATGTCGTTTCACAATGCTGGTTTAGATTTTATCTAGCGATACTTGGATCCTTTAACACTAAACGGCCGAGGAAGAGTTCGAAATATATCGATTTGGCTAAACATGTGGGGCCGAGAACAATTAAATTTTTTGCTTTTTAACTTTATAATCAGTTAACTTTGAAAATTTCACCGCATGAACAAGTTTGGAAAATTATTCAAAATATTTGGTGCAAAAACTTGAGTATCCTGAAAATCCTAATTGGAACCATACTATTTGTAGCTTTGTGCTCCTGTCAAGAGCTATATACATTGAAAGGAATAGGCAAGTTAAGAGTTTTGATTATAGCTTCATGTTTAGTTTAGTATTACGGTTTCCTAGGCGTTGTACCAGAAAAAGAATGACTGTGTTAGGATTCAAAATTAAATAAAATAGATTTTAAAATGTAATTAACTTTCAGATGCGCTTAGGACATCTAAAAATGCTTTTCACATTGCATAGACTTTCATTCGTCCCATCTTCCGTGCATTCTCATTAAATTCTTCAAAATCACAAGAAAGAAGAGTCGTCGGGAAAGGCAATGCCACAAAGAATAAACAACTTTGGGAACATAAATAAAATTTAAGTGGACTAGCTGGATTCACTTAGGAGTATTATCCGGCAAAATTTGAGACGAACGCGTGAATTTAACGAACTCTCTTGAAAAGCTTAAATAGATCGAAAAACCAGTTTGGTGCTTTACTTTTAGGGAGTTTAAGGGGGGAAACTATGTTCGTACGAACTCATTAATTTTTTTATCAGTCAAGGGAGATGGATTTCCAAAATGCACAACAAGTTCTTCAAAAGACGAGTAAAATGATAAAAACTGGTAATTTTACCTCAACCACGCTCACATCAGTTAAATAAATAAAAACTATACCCCAACCTTCAAGCGGGTCACCACCGCCTACTCCGAATGTGGGAGCGCGATGCACCAGAGAGCCATTAGAAGGGGGAAAAGAGAGGGACTCAAGTGTGAGTTTCCACAGAATTCACAGCTATTTGAGAGAGAAATAAAGCAGAGGCTTGACCGAGCGAAGGTCAGTGAGAGATTAAAGCGAACTTTTAGCGGCATTTTGGAAACAGCGGCGATGCGTGCCCGTTTGTTTTCTGATGCCGAGCGCGAAACCGATAAGCGATAAAAAAAACCGGCTGAATCAACTGCTGAACACGGCTGAATCAACTGCAACGAGTCCTCCTGGTAGCAACGAATTATCATTCAAAAACTGAAAAAAAATTATTATTAACTGTATTTGAATTCAGTGTTTTACAGCCTGAGTTTTATACGGCCTTACAAGGCAAACCTCCGAAGTGCATTACGCTGATATAACAAAAACAATTTTTTTTGCCGAACATTCAACTAGGTTTAGGAACCATTTGAAAAGAGATAATCTCAACATAAAAATAATTGGGATTGTCAGTGATAGTAAGGGTAATAGGGCGAATGGAATTATTTGTAGCTAGATTAGCAATCCGTTGTGTTTCTTCAGCGCGATTTTTAGTTGGTATGATAAACATTAAATTCAGAGTTTTAATAATTTAAATTTATTACAGTGGAATTTAATTACTATCTTCTGGAGCACTTATTTATTAGTATTTTCTTTCACTGGAAGAAACTTTTGCTGGAATCTTTATAAATTTGAAACAAAACTATAAAATTTAAAAACTTAAAAAATCTTCCACGAAATCAGCATATACAATACATGTTAGTATTAGAATAGTAGATAGTTAAAATTATTTTATATTTTGCAGTATGTGACCCTCAAAATACTTTAGGGTGAACCAAGAGGTGCTAAGGTAACTGTTTTACGGAGGAAGCAGAAACAGTGACCCTACTACTTATGAGAACGTTAAAGCAGTAAATTTTCCGACATTATCACCCCTAATATTTTTTAATACAAGTCAGAGTTGATTATCCTAGTAATTCTAGTAAAACTTTGAAGTATCTTGAGCTTTTTCTTGATTTCTTCCATTGTCAAAAAAGACACTAGTCTCTTCCGGAAGAAACCCCAACCCTGTCCCTATCACTTCATTTAGTCAAAACAAAACGGAATCCTTAACTTCATCCGAACAAAAACAGCCGAAAGGCATACCATACTAATCGCATAGAATGTTACAATAAATTGCTCAGAGGAGGCTTCCTCATCCATCCAAAGACTGTCATCTTTCCACTCCACCGACCACCAAGAGCACAGCGTTTCATCGACATGCGATGTCTGCATGACACCAAACAAGATTCGAGCAATTCGAAATCACGCAAACAGAGATTATTAGGAACAATCCACATTACAAGTCGGATTTGTTTCGACTCGAGGGGTATAACGAGAGAAAATTATTAGCAGTAAGTTTTGCTAAAACTTGAGTTTAAATAAAATCTTTTATTTAAACGCACCAACAACATGGATTTTGTTTTTGACGTATTTCACAACTGATTGATCCCCTTCAGGGCATGAATTGAAATAGCATTAGTCTCTAATACAAATAGTAGCACTATTACTTTTACTTATTCTTTTTAAAATTGAGGAGCTTTTCCAAAAAAATTTTTTCATTTAAGTTAGCTCGCTGTAGCTCAAATCGCCTCAATTTGTAAGGGGATACATCTATAAGGGGATGCTAATAATTTCTTGGGATCTTCGGAATTGTAGATTTTTGTGAGTAGGAGGATACAAAACGATTCTAAAAAAGGAACAATGATTTATTTATCTCCCGAAGAAAATATAGTCGACTTGTTGAAAATGTTGACATTCAACTACTAGCCCCAACTACACCAATTTTCGGTGGATTGGTAATATACGGACCGATTTCCACAAGAGGAAAACAAACAAAATCCGTGACAAGACAACCGGGCAGCAATCGTACCTTTGCTACGGAGGGTTAGGCGCTCAAAAGACCTTGAATAACACCTAACGACAGTCCTCCCAAACCGGCAAATGGGCCATGGCGAAGACGCATCGGCTAACCACACTGTTCGGGACGATGCCATAAGAAAAGCTTGGAAGATGGCAGGTAATATAAACATTCCAAAGTGAGACCATCAGGAAGAAATCCCATCGAAATGACGGCAAGGTTCATCGCGTTCCGAAACAGTTACAACAAGCAAACTTAATGAACCAGAATGTGCTCATCCCTCTGCTAACTGCACATTCGCGGGTAATAAATGCGGTTTAAAAGACGTTTTAATAAGGTAGGAAGGCATTACCGGGATGGTTCTCAGGCGAAATGCGGAAAAGCAGCTCCAGTGTCACTCAAGTTGTTTGGACCACGGGAGATGGGTGGGGGAGGTAGTCAGGCTCGCGAAAAGAATTCCGACAGTTTCTCGTTTTGAGACAAAGGGGGCATAGGTTAGGCAATGACCCCTTTGAGTTGTGTGCTCAACTTTTGCTAAACAAACTATTCGGTGTTAAGTAACTCGCGCGCTTTTTAAATGGAGGCTTAACTCATCCAGAAATGACGACGGACGTTCAACGACTTGGTGACTTAACCCTAACCACAAAGCTTGTTTACTGAATCATTTCTAAAACTTAGAGGTCATTAATGAACAAACATCAACGCAAGACAATTGCTTTCAAAGCTATTGTCATCGGTCGGGTCGAACCAATTCACAAAAGAAATTTCTTACTTTTTTGTTAATGTTAAGGTAACTAAAATTTCAAACAGTTCATATACAGCATATACAGTTTCAAGGAACATCTCCACTTCTGGTTATTGACTTAGCAAGAGTGCATGGACTCATAGGGGCCGTTCAAATATTACGTAAGCACCCAAGGGGGGAGGGGGGGTTTGCTCTTTGCTTATTTTTGCTGACAAGGGGGGAGGGGGGATATGAGTGATGCTTACGTAAGATGGTGCATTTTCGAAAATCTCTTGTTTCTTGCATAAATTATTTCAAAATTCAACCAAAAATAAATGTAACAAAAATAGAATTAGGATATCTGACGAAAGCACTTTTTTCTGGAGATGGACCACCCTAACATTTTGAAATTGTAACCCCGAAAAGTAGTGTTTCGACTCATTTTGAACCCTTAGGGTTACTCCCAAAAAGGACAGCTCCTTGTACGAGTCACATAATTTTCAAGGAAAAAAAACAGTACTTACTATAATAGGGAAGTCAAAATTTCGGGGGGGGGGTCCGGCAGTTTCTTACGTAATTATGGTGGGGGGGTTGAGGTTTGCTTATCTTTGCTGACAAGGGGGAAGGGGGGGTTAAAAATGACCAAAAAAGTGCTTACGTAATATTTGAACGGCCCCATAGATTAGATCTAGCTGTTGCTAGATCATGAAGATTAGCAACAACAACATAATTTCAAGACTGTCAAAATAATGGACATCATTAATATAGCCTAAAATGAGTAGATTGAAAATTTTTGGGCTGACTAAGGCCAAGCTTTGAAATCAGGGGTCGGCAACTGGCGGACCGTGGTCCGCAACCGGACCGCGTGAGGCTATTTCCTAGGCCGCCTAAACATTTTGAAAATCATAAATATGCATTCTAACGCAACAAAAATTAATTCAACTCGTTCTTTGATGATCAAATTTCAAAATATTTCCTGGGGACATATATTTCCTCCCCAGACCCCTTTTTAATATAACATACATGTACTTAAAAAAGTTTATTCAATGACTGTCTTATAATTTAAGTAGAGTGCTGAAATATTAGTATTTTATGTAAAAATATGTGTATCTGAATATAAGAATTCAGAATAGTTATAAGTAATTTTTCTCCGGACCTCGATAAAAAATTCTATAATTACCCGGACCCCAAGCAAAATTACTTGCCGCCCCTGTTTTAAATACTACTTTGGAATTTCATCGACTTTTCTAGAGACATTTGAAGACCTCTTCAACCATTTTGGGGTCATAGCTAAGAATTTATTTGTTTAGGTATATTATTGGATGATGATTTAATGGATTTTCTATGGGTGCATGGTTTGGTAGCATATCCAAGTGAGGCTAAATTAAGTGAATTATTACTAGGATAGGCATTTAACTTATTAATATATCTAACTTTTTTAACGGAATAAGAAAGCTCCTTAATAAACAGGTTGAATTGAATCGGGAACAGATGAAAAATACAAATGATCATTCACCTAAACTCTAAATGAGTCCTACAATAACTAGAAACACTTTTTCCTCAATTATTATCTTTAATGTGGGAAAATTGTCTAACCTCTGTGAACTAAACTTTTCTTTTCATTGACACAGAAATTAAAAGAACATAATACGGTTTTCCTGAAACAACAGGAAACATTTAGGTCAATTTACTAAGAGAATATATTTTTATTTCGCTACCGTGAGAGTATACAGAAGCAAAGTAATAGAATCAGTAAAATTTTTAAAAACAGTGGCAATTTTGATTATACAGGGTGTCCACTGTCCAGTCATAAACCTTATCACGGCCTTTTCTCCAAAACGCCTGGAACTATTTCCATAAATCTGGTGCCTACCCCTAGTAAAACGCCTATGCTCTTTCCAATGACACCACTTTTATCGACACCTGGCGGCAAGTTTAGAAATTAGCGTGCCTATCTCAAAAACTATTAGAGATACGAGAAAAATGTCAATTACAAAGTTGTAGAGCAGCATAAATTTAGTACGAAAAGACACCTTGTGTAGAGAAATGTCTCATGGTTCCCACTCTTTGAAAACATTAAAAATCAAGGACTTTCAAGAACTTTTCAAGGACCTTGAAAAAAATTTTCAAGGACCTTTTTCGGAGACATTTAAAAATTAGTCGTATTTCAAGACAAGTTATTCTTCCCGCATACAATCGGAACGAGAGGAGAAGTCGCTCTTCACTGTCAGTTTGTAAAACTGGCCGCAAGTTATGTTCATTAGAGTAGTTTTAAAGAAAATTTCAAGAAAAAAACAAAGAAAGATCTGAAAAAATTAAGTTCGATTAGAGGCTGAGTGAAAATTCAAGGACCTAAGTCATTTTTCCAGGACCTAGAACGTTTTTCAAGGACTTTCAAGGACCGTGGGAACCCTGTATCTTGAATAGAACCCCTAAAACGCACGCTCAATTAAGTAGAATTTCCAAAGTTCTTACCTCCTAAAACGCTCCTCATAACCCGAAAATGAGAAATTTTCCTTTTTATGACTTCGGTAAATGACTTAAAGTATTTTTCAATCATTAAAGGAGAATTTCTCATTTTCCGGTTATAAGGAGCGTTTCGAATATCTAATAGTTTTTGCACGTTAATTCCTAAACTTGCAGCCAGGTGGCGTTTAAAGCGGTGTCGTTGGCAAAAGCATAGGCGTTTTACTAGGGGTAGGCACCAAGTTTATGGAAATAATTCTAGGCGTTTTGGAGAAAAGGCCATGATTAAGGTTCACGACTGGACACCCTGCATAAGTCAAACAATTTTTATAGAAAATAACTCTTACCACAAGACAGGAGTGTCATTTATGGACAAAACGTTACTATCACGCCAAAAAAAACGCCCACTGTTTGTTTTTGGTCTTTTTTATGTAAATTTTTGTAGTGCATGAATGATGTTGATCACCATATTAGAGTTGACAATCGTAATTTCCTATTCCTATAGTATAGAAAGAAGATAGGTTCAAAACTAAGCACAATTCGATTCGTTTCGCCTATACCATAAAAACAACATTTAATTCTTGTTAAAACTTTGAATGCGTTTTTTTCGTAACTAAGAACAAGCACTGGATTTTTTTGGTGAGATGGTAGCATACGACGTTCCATACAGCTCTAAGGTGAAGGTTTGGGAACTGTGCCATAAACAGCCAAATACCCAACCAAAAGGTATACAGGCACTCCACCAAAACGGTCCAGCATTACAAAACAAGATCCTTACCAACAACTTTTCTCACAGCCCCAGGTCATTCTCCTCCCCAAAGAAACAACCAGAATCCTTTCGCATATGCAGATGACCACTCTCAGAGCCGCCATCCCAACAGGGTGTTGCCCAACAGAAGATACTCCACTGATTAACTGCATCCTGCTATAACAAGTGCCTCAATTGCCCCTCGCACCCCACCAAGGAATTAACATTTCAACAAACGCAGATCCGATCGCCCACGCTGCTAAATGAGCCCCATGCCATGAAGAATGTGGACTCAGCGCTACAGGTGCTGGAATTTCTCGCTCCCGGCCCGCGGCGAGGTAGGGGAATGAATGTGCATTTCATTTATTCAAAGCACATTCGGTTTTGTTTGTCGATGAATGGATGGAAGTCAATATTCAGGCGGTTGTGGCTGGTTTTGTCGATGAATTTAGTTTCAAGGTGTATTGACATGCATGTTACCAACGAGATCACACAAGGACACCTTTTGGTTCGTCACGAACATGGTTTAGCTGGAACTGGAAAAGATTTTGGCACTTTTTTAGAACCTTCTTTCAAAGAATTTAAGACCAACATTTAGCCGCTTCAAAAAGTTTAGATTTTTTTTAAGAGTTGTGTGAAATATAATTGTCTCTACGTTGATCATTATGATATTCTATCATCAGTTATTTAAGAGGTTTGGAAGTATACGTAGTTAACTTCACTAATCGTTAATGGGTACCTACTACACGGCTTAATTTGATATTTAGGGAACAAATTACATTTATCAATCCTTTTCTAGATACATTATCAAAATTTAAGTTGGAGATCGCATTTAAATAAATGAAGAAAATTAGTGGAAATTTAAATGATCACAATCATCAAAACACGTACTAAGGCATATATAATTAGAGGTGGTTGAACTATTAAAAAAGAGACCTTCTCATGTTCCAGGACATAAAATTCTCACCACTTCTGATTTGATTGCCCAGAAAAGCCCTCCTAGATGATGTTACCATTAAAAACTATATTAATATAGAAACGATCAAAATATAAAATATCAACAGCAGGATTCCCTTCCGAGGGAGTGGATCAAGCTTTGAATTTAAAGACTTAATTTTTAATGAACTATTTCTGAAGTGTTATTTTGTCAGGTTTTGTGTATATGGCACAAAAGGAATTCAGAATTCATTCTGGTAGTCGGCCAATGTTCGTTACAGTGGGGAAGCCTCTGGTGTCTGACCCACAAAAGGTTTTTAGAAGAATTCTATTAGATTAGGCTACCAACCATCGAATTTTTATGGTTAATAAACAAATTTAAATCCTAAATACGTATAAAATAGATGCAAACAAATCTTATCTCCACAAGCCAATAATGTTTGAGGGAAACCCTAATGGTTTGGTTAACAGGCCAAAATATCTGACACATACAAAGTAGTTGTTGAAGACATCCCAAAAACCTGCAGACATCACGGAAGGAAACCAGAACACCACACACCGAAATCAAACCGACGACGGACACTTCCTGGAACCTAACAAGAAATAAAAACAGGCGCGTGCACACTATGGAAGACGACCTTCACCCGGTCGGGACCACCCACACCTGACCGCGTCCAGTAGAAAATCAAACAAAAAAATTCCACTTCCCAAACACCCAAGAGTACACAACGCAAGCTAACCCATCGACCTGGTGACACGGCCAAGACGTTGCGTGTCCGACAGAGTTATTGCGCAGCAATCGGTCGGCTTTAGCGTCGCTTCCTCGTTGTTGCTTGGTGAAGAGATAGATAGGTCCGTTTGTCAATGGTTGTTCGGTCCGGTGCGAGATGTGTGAAAAGAGCTATACCAAGCGTGGCAGGTCGCGGGGAAATGTCGCCGCGGATTTCTTGCGACAGTCGACGGAGATGTTGGTTGGGGACACGAGAAAAGGGGGTAATTAAAGAGGCAGGCCGAAATTAGTTTCGAAAGGATGTTTAGAGTGGAAAAATTAACACAGATTAGTGAGTGAACATGTAATCCTAACTCTAAAATTGAAAAACTTGCAGCAACGGCAAGTTAACTAGAACAGTTGTAAAATCCATCTTGGCGACTTCGGCTGAATGTTGCAATGGTGGATTCTTATACAATTAGAACTGGCTTGTTATGGCAGCAAACTTTTTATCTTGAGGAAGTTAGCTTCTATTATTCTATACATATTAAGACATTACCCCACTGATCTTAAGGATGAAATAATCATAATGACCATTAATTAAGATTACATCTGGAAGGCACATAACGATCTGTAAGGAAGACCTATCCCCTACAATGCTTTTCCAATATCGATGCAAGTAATTGGCAAGTTTTTTTAAACATTATTTTATAGGAAGACAGATTCCAGGGTGGGCTGTTTCCACTATATTACCATTGCAGCAAGATATCACGATTTGCTCTCAAGCTTCAATGCCAATAGAAATATTAATTAGTCTCAACCAAGAGAGATATAGACTAACATTAAACCTAAACCAAAAAAGAAGTGAATTTTGAGTTTACTAGACATTTACATTGAGGCATTTCAATCAGAAGACATTTTACATACTCCCGAGTTTTATAACTAAAGCACAAGAAAAATTTTTTCGCTCCAAAATAGTTTCTAAGTTCTTGTTGATCAAATGTCAAAGCCACAAGCCAAATAAACTCAATCGTGCACCTCATCCCAACCAACCTATCACGAGAGTCTAGGAAATAAATTAACCGAAACCTCATCCCAAGACTTCATTACATTGCCAGATCATATGCAGGAAGAACCAAACACAGCACGACTATTTCTCCTCGTGCACGAGATTCAACTAGAGACAATAGACCAGATACAATCAAGAAACCGAAAATTTGCATAACGTACTACCAGTCAACTGAGAGCTGCAGGGAACTTATCAATTTCTAGCTTTTGACAGCATCTAATCAACCCTACCAACCTCAAACAATTCGACATGACAGTAAGCATCATAAATCTTAAGTTCTTTCCAACTTACTTAAAGTTAAGTCGGGGCCTACAGGCAAAAGCTTAAATTTTGCCTGTGTGGATAAAACTGAAAAACAAATATTCTTCTTAAATTTCCAACTTCAAGTCATATCTTATTTGATTGGACCTGCCAGTAAATTTCTAAACAGAATTTAAAAAATAAATGAAAAGGACTCCTTTACCAAGCATTTTCACTGACAATTAAAACCGCAGGTTTAGAGTAGTGATGGGCAAAATCGATAATTTTAGGTATCGAATACTTTGGTATCGAATACTTATAGGTATCGAATACTTTGGTATCGAATACTTATAGGTATCGAATACTTTGGTATCGAATACTTATAGGTATCGAGTACTTTTAGGTATCGAGTACTTTTTTTCAATGTCGGGAAATGAACCTGAAGGGACAATTTTTTTAGGGCCTATCCATAATCAGACTAATATTCAAAAAACTGAAAGCGATCCATCAAAAAGCCCCGTAGCTACGGGCCTGGAGGTGGATAGAGGCGAAGGATTTGGCGGGGGAAAAACCTAGCCGCGTCAAATTTCTCTCGTGGATGATAACGACTTGGGTTTGAGCGTTGCAAAATGAAAACGGAAACAGGCTGCGTTTGATCTACAGTAGGTATTATAAAGATTACTTCATTGAAAAACTTAAAACGAAATATGTCAATAAAGTATCGATACTTTTGTGGGTATCGAATACACTCGATACCTATAGGTATCGAGTACTTAAGTATTTGGTATCGATACCTGCCCATCACTAGTTTAGAGTTTAACAAAGAGTTGATAGAATTTTTCAAAACGTTTGGTGAATAAGGAACGATATATATATATCAATCTTTTGCGTTTTATGACAACATCAACAAGTTATTGCCAAGCGAAGTAACACTGTGGTAATAAACTAACTGCATTATGGTTCAATTTCCTTAAACTGTCCTCCAATACCTCGGAACACAGTTAAAATAAACAACCTTCTTATTTAAAGCAACCTAGCCACCAAACAGAAAAAGCTCTGCCACACCAGACTCGTATTAAAATCTAATCACATTTATTAATTTTCGCAGTCACACTGATAAATGGCATTCGCCGGTGGCAACAAGAAGAGAAGACGTCCCGACATTGAAAGGGAAAGTCACAGAGGGGAAAAAAGTTGTTAAGATTCAAGGTTAACGACGTCAGCGTCTTCTATTATCGTTCATTTCGATCCGAGCAAGTGATTGATTTCAAATTACCGCAGAAAAAGGTTACTTCGGTCGGTTTCGTGGTTGGCAACATTCACGCTCATGTTCAAATAGAAGCGACGAAAAGCAGAGGGAAAAATAAACGTGGTGGGATGGCCCGAGTTCTCCAGGTGCAACGGGGCGCGTAATTGGAAACACTACAGGCCTAGACGAAAGTTGGTGAGGCGCGGCGAAACCGCAGGAATGAGCACATGTTTGGCGGTGAGTATTTCGACGCATGCGCCGTGGTCCTCTCAATGGATCGCGCTAGTTTTGTTTTGTTTGCGCGCGTTTTTAAATTTAAAGTAGAGAACGAGACAATGGATTACATTTTATGCGAATTAAGGAAATATTATCCTAATGTAATAAAGGATGGTACCAAATCTTCAGTAATAATGGGCAAATAACAGACACAGAATGGATTATCTACCATTACTCAGGGAATCTAAAAAAGTAAGAATTATTTTATCGGAATATATTTTCATTCTCTTTTTATTCTTAGTAGATTGTTATTAATAGATTGTTTATTAGTATGGCATTAAGTAAATTATTTATTTATGCTGAGGTTTTATCTAAAAATTTAAGACACATTAGGATTTTAACCCCTTTTTCAAAGTTTAATTTTTTGTTATCAAACTGTGAAACGACTTTTTGTGTGACTACACACAAAAGCTTCCGATTTTCTTACTTCCCAAAAGTATTTCTTTGCGTATCTTCTCTAAGTACTTTTTATTAAGTGGGATAAATTTATAAGAAACTATGTTTATTTATTCACTGAAGTGAACTCATTGCCCGAGTATTTCCTTCACTACACCAAATTTATGCTTTTGAAAATCGCCGTTGTCCTTTAAACTTTCATGACCTTATAAAATCATCTTCTGATCACGGAAAAGTAAGGAAGAAACAGGTGCAAGCACTTTCACTAGAAACCCCGAGACAATTTTGATAAACTGCCCCTTACATTCTCACTCTCTTCTTTTTTGTATTATCACCTGAGTAACTCATAGCATTGGACATATTGAGTAATTATTCCCATATATATTGTCCATATTGTAATTGGTAAAAACTTGCTAGTTCCCAAATGACCCCTGTCACCCTTATATATATTATTATACATATTTTTGAATATTTTTTCTAAATAAATATATGATATTTTGATAGTGTGTAATAAAAGAACCTATTTAATTTAAAAGAATTGATTTTTCTCACTTTATGGTTTTTTCATATTTTTATTCATGCCCTCTATTTTTCAGAATAGTGTATGAAATTCACAAGCATAACAGAATAAAATTATGGCATATTGGATGTGTATAAACTTATTTTACCATAAATATGAAATTTATTTAAAATTAAACATAAGTTTAAAGTTAAATTTTTAAGTCATTCAAATTAACAGTTTGAGTTTTTATTGCATTTTTTACTGTAACCCATTTTTGTTTCCCCTGAAGCAATTTTGAAAACATAGCATTAAAAAATGTCCGCCTTCACAATAACAGTATTTTTTAATAGAATAGAATGGGCTTATGGGGGTATAGACTCTCTCTTCTCTCTTTATGAAATTATAATGCTAAAATTTTAAAAATAATTGTCTTACAAAATATGTGAAAAGGTTTATTTTACAAATATTAGGTTCCAAAAATGCCCCAGAGAATAAAATCAATCACATTTTACTAGTTCCCTCTGATCCCTTAAATGGGATGTCACCTTTTTATCTATATCAAAAAGCAAATTAATAAAAATATCAGTTAAAAAACAAGTTTAATCAAAGTAAATAGTAAAAGGACTCGAAAATAAGCAAAGAACAAGTAGAAAATACTCATCATGAATGTAACTTGGACCAATAATTGCAATAGAGAAAATGTATAAGAAACTGAGTATATTTATTAATTATTTGTTGAAAAATTTAAACAATATAAAGTTTAATATTAACTAGTATTTTAATAAACCAAGAAGGAAGTCTAACTTTGAAATATATGCACTTTGGATTAAAATAACAATGCAAAATACTACAAGAGAAAAAATGTTCTAAATTAATTGTAGTACAAGTTTTTCGTAAAAAAATTAAATATTACATTCACAGAATAATTTTTTGTTTTCGTGAAGCATGGAATGAAATCAACAACAAAAAAAGCGAAAAGAATCTAAATAAATTGAATAAGGAAATCGGAACATCTGTATAATGACACACACCGACACACACAGTTGTGAAGAAATATTTTCTTCTGGGGTTGTTCTAGTACGAATTGTGCGCGAATTGTACCTTTTATCGCCAAATATCGCTCTCTCGGCGGTTTCGCAGTGGCCCGTAGAAACTATCGTCTAGGCCTGTAGTGATTCCAATTACGCCAACGGGGCAAGTCACGCCACCCAGGGTAGAGGCTAATGTAAATCAATGGGAATGGTTATCAATGAAGGGTAAATGAAAAATAATAGCTAAAAGAACGTTCGATGTCGATAACACGGCTAACAAGGTAAACAGTTATCCAATTAAGAATTCGTACACTGGAAGAATGTTTAGAAACTGCCCGTAGAAGCGATTTTGAATCTTTAAGTCTAGTTTTCTTCCCCATGTAATTTCCCTCAAGTCTGAATTATACTAAACCTGTTAAGAATTATAGATTATTGGTATCATTTTTTGGCAATAAGCATAAATATAATAAACGAAAAAATAACAGAGAAATTGAGGCGGTTGACAGCGGAGTTAGTTCGTCGTTGCTGCAAGTATACCACAATGTGTCCGTCAGCAATAGCAACAAGAAACATATTTAAAGTTTGCAAAATCTGTAAAACAAAAATGTCATCAGGAGTGTCACTTAAATGCTATGCTACCATATCCCATAAGAACTATTTAGGATGATTTGAAACAAATTACGCTCGCAACAACAACGAGCCAACTCCTGTTGGAGTTGACCACCAAAAGGTGTTTTTGCCAATCAAAAACTATTAGTGACGTTGAAACTTTTGAAGTTAAAGTTTCCCAAATGATAGTACAAAGTATAACAGCGATCTTGTTTACCTGAGCTTTCTTCAAGCAATTCTCGTTCAAATAATATTGTTCATCGTGTACGACTTTAATAAATTCGTTTTTTTAACTCTTCCCATGCAAAGCAAACTTAAAGGAAAATTTATTTTAAGTTCGTTCACACTTCGTATGGGAGCAATGTGTTTGTAAATACGTAATTTACAGCGGATTCCAGCGGAACCAAAGCTTATTAAGAACAGCAAAACAAAATGCCAAACCTAGCAAATTTGGTAAAAGTTTTTGGATTTTAAGTGTGGCTTTAAAAGAGCACAGGGTCAAAAAACTTCCCCCGCCATCAAAATAGCACCAAAAATACCTTCGTGCAAAAAAGCTATCTGGTAGGTAAGTATAGGTTACGAATTTTAAAAGTAAATTGAATTTTTCAATAAAAGCAAAAAACATTCGCTGTCTAAACTAGAATTCTCAATTTGAACTTTAAAAAGGTTTAGTAATTTTTTCGAAATCTTAGCAATCTATTCTGCTGATATCATTGAAGTAGATCTGGTGCAATGAATTATGGCATAAATATAATGGAATGAAAATCACTAGGTAAACAATAATTTCGTCTCGAGAAATTTTCATTTCGAACATTAACTTCATCACGCAACCTCTACATGGGGATCACGGGATATAATTAAAGTTCCAGATAAACACAAAAACAAAAAAGAATGGAAATTTCTGCTAAGAGTGTCAAACAAATCTCATCAAGATTAAATAAGAAGACAATTAAGAATAACCTAAATATAATGTACAAAAATTAAACCCGTAAAGATCAATACTTTGTGAAAATATGCACCAGCTTGAATTCTCACTATAATCATTAAAATTCCAGAGGGGTACTAAACTTATCCTATATACAGGGTGTATCTGAAATGGTGCAACAAACTTTCAGGGATGATAGTACTCATCAAGACGAGCAAGAATCGGTATAGAAAGGGGGGTCCCAGACCAAATCCTAGGGAGTTAAAAATGGAGCGACACCTCAAAAAAATCATTGAAAAATTCAATTTGTAGAAGAACTACTATTGGTAAAAACTTAATTATGGTCTCAAAAATTGTGGTTTAATATGATCTTTAAAATTACCGCAAAAGTCTTCACTTTAAAATTTGTTTTTTTATAAAAAAGTTAAAAAACAAAAAAATGTGAATACTCTGCCAAAACCTTATTTTGTATTTCGAAATCATTTCTTTTGATTTGATAATCTGAAAGATCATAGTTGAAAACCCTTAAGTCCAAAGTTTCACGTAAATACAATCAATATTAAACGCTTGAGATCCTGTTAAAGTTTGTTTTTTGCGTGCGCTAACAGCTGTTCTGGAAACAGCTCTAGAAAACTGCTTGCGCACCCAAAAAACAAACTTTAACAGGATCTCAAGCGTTTAATATTGAATGTATTTACGTAAAACTTTGGAATTAAGGGTTTTCAACTATGGTCTTTCAGATTATTTACTCAAAAGAAATGATTTCGAAATACAAAATAAGGTATTGGCAGAGTTTTCACATTTTTTTGTGTTTTTTACTTTTTTCATAATAAAACAAATTTTGAAGTGAAGACTTTTGAGGTAATTTTAAAGATAATATTAAACCACAATTTTTGAGACCATAATTAAGTTTTTACCAATAGTAGTTCTTCTGCAAATTGAATTTTTCAATGATTTTTTTGAGGTGTCGCTCCATTTTTAACTCCCTGGGATTTGGTCTGGGACCCCCCTTTCTATACCGATTCTTGTTCGTCTTGATGAGTACTATCATCCCTGAAAGTTTGTTGCACCATTTCAGATACACCCTGTATAGTCAGATAGCCCCGAGGAAGACTTTGGTGTCATACAATATTTGACGATTGTTATGGGTACGGGTTATTCACCTCAATTTTAGGGATGATGCATGGTAATAAATAAACGCTTAATGTACGATTATATAATTCAGATTTGAATTTTTTTTCAAAGTTATGTTTTTCTGTCAAAGTTTTTCTCGTGGAGGTCGGACAATAGTCACAACACTTTTATGATAATTCAAATCCTCTCACAGCACCTAATTAAAATATTCGATTACACGTGTTCCGAAACGTCAACCCAGCTGTGCTTAAAATAAAAGGGAACATAGGTTAAGGACCCTCACTCCTTTTGAACTTTGATAGGATACTGAATTCCCCTACACAGACAAACCTAAATTTCTGTTAAATCTTATTATGGAATTATAGCACACCTGTCTCTTCAGGAACTCCTTTTTTGGATTATGTGAATTTAGGATGAACTTAAATAATTCTATGGAACCAATTAATGCCCGCAATGTTTCCAACATAGTATCCATGAACAGATTTAAGAGAGAACCTTGCGAGGTATACTGAGAACTCAGAGCGAGCATTTTGTCCCTGATAGCTATAGATTCCCCTTACAGGAGAAAAAATATTTCGAAATAGTCGGGGGACATTTGTGTTGACACCATTAACCTCCCGGGTTAAAAAAAAGATAAGACATTAATGAACTATACATATTCTCTACTTCGCTTCGATGTGACAATTCAAATGGGACACCATAAACCTGCACTCGATAGCCAACAAGAAATTCCACAAGAGAAAGTGGCAACACAAGGACAAAAAGAGAAATAGTAGAAGCGGCCGAAACCAGAATCGGAGAGTTCAGTCCGGAAAATGTAAACAAGTATGACGTCAATTCATTTGCTCACGTATACCTTATAATTCTGTCCGAGACAAAGTATCCACTGAAAAACAAGGAATATATTGGCTAGATGGCTAGTACATTTGATCAGCAAGATAACAGGCAGAAAACCAGATGAGATCCGAGTTGAAGAGTTATGCAAAGAAAAATTGAATATGAAATCTTGTTTTTTAAGATAAACGTTCAATATTTTACCCTAACTCGACAGGTGAAATCTGATAAATCAAGACTGGGCTTCTGTAGATTCGGACCAGGAAGAAGTTTTACTGAAACACAAGATGTGGGATGATGGTAAAACCCACACTGCTAAAAAGAACTCGCGGGCGGGACCCAGGTAACTAAGTGACTGTCCATTCAAGATACCGACTTTTATTATTCAGTAGCTGTATAGCACTATACTCTGTTCCTTTTGAACTGGCGCTTGAAAATATTTCCTTCCCCACCACCGATCGGTAACCATAGCAACTATCCACGTCAAAGTGACGAAGAAGGCTTGCTATTGGCTGCTCTAAGAGCGTAACTATGGTTACGCTTCTAGCGTGGGGGAAAGCACTATTTCTCAAACGCCAATTCTAAATGAATAGAGTATAAGAGGAAGAAAATAATATGTGAAACATGTCGATCTCTCTTTTGATAGGCTCATATGCATTACGAGCAAAATTACTTCGTTCTTTGAAGGGAATCTTGAAGGGGTTCTAAGAGGCAACATTTTCAGGTTTTTTAAAAAATGTGAAAATTGGGCTCCTTATTAAAGTGGTAGGAAGTTATTAGAAAATATTATCAGGATGTTAAAAGGTGATTTCATTAGGTGGTTTTAGTAAGTTTTTGCTTAATTGTATTTATTTATTGCACTTGTCATATCGCTAATTTGAAAGAAACATTTAAAAAGTGCTTTTGTCACAATTAAAACAAAAAAGGTAGTTAAGTAAATTGTATATGGAAGGGTAGGCAACAAATTAATTTTGCATATCCATGGTCGAAAGTTATTGTCATTATGGTATAAAATAAACGAATTCTACTAAACACTCAATTGTTAAATGATATTTTCTTCAAACAAGTATTTTCGAGTTGCCCCGACCTCTAGGTAGCAATAAGCCCGTAAACTAGATTTAACACAGTCGTCATTAAAACATTCACACCCCTTTCACAATGCGTTGATTTTTTTAACAAAATTAGTTTAATGCATAGAGGTTTAATGTTCGATACTTTTTTAGACCGATGCACAAATTTAAAAAATTAACCATATAACATCAACCGATGACATGTTTCACAACCTACATCGAAAACGCAACAGAGAACGAACTACGCAATTTACACACGAACCAAGAATAAAAAAAGATTTTTTAAAAAACGCTTTTATTGAAGTGTTCTAAAAGGTCAAAAATAATTTTTTCGGTTTGACAAATAATTTATTGGGAAGTAGAAAATAACTTTTTGGTAAGTAAAAAAAACTGATTTTCTAATCACTAAAAATAAAAGCGTGGGCGCTAGTAATTTTTAATATTTTTTAAATTTAAATTTTTTTACAGGACAGTGACACTAACATCCTTGCCAAACGGGGATTCGAACCCCAGACGTACGGCTTTGCATCAGTCAGATGCTCTAACGACTAGGCCATTACGTCGGCTTTTATGTATAATTTTATATAAATAAAAATACCTAACAGAGAATTTAAAGTGAATCCATCCCACTCAAAACTCATGAATGAGAAATTTGTAAATTTAACGTCATAGAACATAGAATAAAGAAGTTAGAATAAATAGTGAATTAAGAATTACTAGCGCCCACGCTTTTATTTTTAGTGATTAGAAAATCAGTTTTTTTTACTTACCAAAAAGTTATTTTCTACTTCCCAATAAATTATTTGTCAAACCGAAAAAATTATTTTTGACCTTTTAGAACACTTCAATAAAAGCGTTTTTTAAAAAATCTTTTTTTTACTTATTTTATTTTTTACTTTTTAGTCATGGTATTTTTTAACAAAAACTCACAAGAAAAAATGTATTTATTTCAACCATATTTAATGTTATGTTAGGATGGAATTTTAGTTAAGTAGAACAATCCTCTGACGACTCAGCAGGACAATCAACTCCAAAGTTAATTAAAATCTATTTAATTTTGCTGGGTACGTTAAAATAACAGAGCTGAGCGGGAAAAATACCTCCCACAAAGAATATTCCTCGCATCCCCTCACTCGCCGATGAAATCCATCGATATCAAAAAGATTCACAAGAAAAAGAAAAGCATTCAATAAAAGTAAAAAAAAATAACCAATCGTAAAAAATTCAGAATTAGTGAGTGTGTGTTTGTTTAAGGAGCAAACAGTAACAGTACCATCCAGTCTTTTCAGTAGTCAATAAATTATAAAAGTAGCATCGCGATTCCTCGGGATGGGCACCAATTCTCGGCAATTTCTCGCTCTTCTGGCGATTTCTTTCTCGCGGTTATCTTAAATCGCTAATTATCTTAATTGTTAATTGGAAGGTAAAAAATCACGTTTTGAAGATTAAATATTGTAGTTATATACCTAGTATATTATCTTACAGGTTTTGGGAGCCATTGGCTTCACGGAAGTGTCTCAAATATGAATTAAAAGGATAACTAAAAACACTCGTTAATTACCTAAATTACGGAGGTTTTGACTAGTTGATGATTGAATATTGCATTGTCATCGAGTTTCCACCACGGTGCAAAGTTTCAGAACTTTATATCGTTTGGAAGTGCCTGAAATATTATGTACAAGCATCCGGAAAGAAAAAAGTGATTATTCGTCTATAATTATCGTAATTACTGGGCAATTCTCGTTTTGACTTTTGAATATGATGAAGTTATGCCTTATAAACAATTGTGCACGGTTTAGGGAGAATAGCCCCTTGGGAAAGGTCTCAAATTCTGGTTTTTCTGTTAATTAAAAATACTCGTTAATTAACTTAATCCTTTGGTTGTTTGACTAGAAAATGGTTGGATATTGGAGTGTCATGAGGGTTACACCTATATTCAAAGTTTCGGGGCCCTGACATATCGGGAAGTGCCCGAAAATCGAGTTTTAAAATTCCACCCGTAAAACGCCGCCAAAAGCAAGTAGAATAAAAGCGTTTAAAAAAACCAAGTGGCAGCAGTAATTATTCGATGAGAAATCCCACATCGAATGAGGTTAGCGTACCAAACGAACTCTCCCAGCACTTCGCAGATATATCATTTTTTGCATAAAAACATCCATTCCAAATCAAATATCAATTTCACAACGGGCCAGCAAGTTCGCACCGAGTCGTCGACGAAACCCGCAGCCTGTAATTACCGAGCCGAAGCGAAGGCGTCCAGAAAAGACCCGAAATATCGCTTCTCTGGGAAACGACCCACTTCGAAACAATAATTAAAGTGGATCAAGAAAACAACTCCCCCATTTACCAGTTCCACCAGAGCGACCGCCTATGAAAAATCACTCGCGGGTCCGTAATGAATTTTTCTATTCCGAGATGCCCCGACTTTTTCGTCCACACACGAACTCACTTGACCGCTGGGCGGAAGATTACGACCGATCGGCAAAATGGGGGCCAATGTCACCAATCCGATCCAATGCGCAAGGGAGGCAAGTGTCGATGGCCTACTTTCTGAGGGAGGATAGCAATAAAACATTCGCCAGATTAACTCACAGTCCACTGACCTTCAATGCTAAGGTTGACGAAATGGACAATTAAAACTCGATTATTTGGAAGGCAACGTCTTTAAGTAACAGATCCTCGGAAGTGTAAGGTTTCTAAAGAGTTATCCTTCTGGGAAGGAAACTTCGTTACTGAGGAATGAATTGCAATTTCTAAACGACTTTAACATTTATAAAAAGACTGAGTAACAAACCCCAAACTTACATCATTTTTCGCAGTCACATTAAAAATATTTTGCTTCTTACGGAATTTGGGGCGAAGGATATAAGGATAAATTTAGTCCGTTTCTATCCTCAAAAAGGGAAATTTGTGACTTTCGAAAGCTATATATCACCTGATCCCCTCCCTTTTACTACGCCCGTGTGTATGATCTTCGATTTATTTCCTGTGGGAGACAAGTAAAACCACTAAAATATTTCGTCAATAATCTCAAACACGCTCTAGGCCTCCACGATAACATCTCGCAGACCATCCATTCATCGCTTGAGTTCATTTAATACCACGTCTGAGCTAAACACTATCTTCATCAGAAAATTACGAAAAACGCTCAATCACAATTACTAGAAAAAACCTACAAAAAATCCAAACCCCACCTAAAGCCCACAACGCATCAAACCAATCGCTTCCGCTACAATTGGCAATCGATTTGGCACGAAAACTCCCGATCCCTTATCGCAATCTTAAACAATAGGTCCGACGAAGAGGTAACAACAGCACAGGGAAAATAACTCAATCAATAAAAAGCAACGGGGACCAGATAGACACGGATCGGCATGCACGTGAACTTGGTCTCCTCTGAATGCAAAGTGATTTCAAAGGACCATTAGGCATTTTTCTTGCCTTGTCCGAGAAGTTGAACTTGAAGAGGGGGACACCTACAGAAAGGCGAAAACAGTGTTTGAAGTTAGACGATTGTTTTAAAGTTTTTCAGGCCACTGAAGATTCCAGTGATAGGAGCGAGGTAATTTTAAAGACCTCTGCCATTATTATGTTTGCTGATTGCTGAGCGAGGCAAAATGATGGTGGAGAGACCATCATTTGAACAATTGCCTGCAAGCAGCTGCGTCATTTTAAATTTCTAAGTGCGCATTTTCTAGTCTACTTTATGTAAAAGCACGCAGCAGTTAACTCCTTTGAAGTCTGAAGTATCCAATAAAAAGGATGGGATGGTTTTACAGAAAGCACGAAGAAAAAATGACAAACTTGTTCAATAATAACGGTAGTTCCTCTTAAATTTCAATGATATTTTATTACAAACACGTATCTCCTAAGTACATAGGTGTTTTATGGGGCAAGGTCCATATTACAGTAAGTCGGCATTCAGAACTTTCTTCACAATTCCATTGGTTAAAAGTCCAGTTTTTGCAATAAGTGCCTTTCTTTACAAAAGTACTTTTTTCTCTGAATAATTCACTTTTTGAAAAGCTATATAATACAGTTATAAGTCAAAATGTCGTACAAAAGGGAACAGCTTCGTAATCAATTGCATCAGTTCGATATTTATGGATGAGATGGAGCAACACAGCATCTGAGGTAATACTACCCAATATATTGATGTGGGGACAAAGGAAAGAAGCATAAATTTCCACTGCATAACCATATTTCCGGTCAGAGCTCAGGACAAGTAGGAAAAAAATTTCCCAACCAGTTATTAAAAAAAATTCCACACTCCGCGGACAAGAAAATATTCCACGCAAGTTCGAATTCCCTTAAATCTCCATACAAACTGGAACTTGGGTAAAAACAAGATGCATAACGCATCCATAAAACCATAAGCAATAATCCGCATCGCCTGACCTTCTTAAGGTAAGTCTTGAACCAGAGGTGGCATATGGGTCGATTCGACTATTTCCGTGTGCAATTTTGTTGTTTAAAACGACACAGCTTTGCAGAAGAAAAATTTAGTGATATACATATTTCACGTTTTAATTGTTTAAATCAATAATTTTACACATGGGTCTGCTATCCTAAGTAAATCCTTCACACTGAACCCGCCTTTTTTATTTTCAGCATTCAAATTAAAGTCAGAAGAAAATGAAAGGTGAAGCAATAAGACAACATATAACCTTTCCCATAGGCAGGACGATGCCCAAATCCATTTGGATCACCATTAGATGACCAAAAAGAGTATTCGATACCAAAATATCGATAGATGGGTTTTCCCAGCAATGTTTCACAATAGAGTAAGAACACAATGTAAAGTAATACTGCAAGCTCATGTCAAGCAAAGCATGGAGGAAATTATCGCCAGCATGAAATGGATTCGGAGCGAAGGTATTGCGCTGACATCTCTTACTCGAAATTGAATAAAGATGGAAATGTCGAAACGCATAAATATTAAAATGGTCGAACCTTATCGCTTTAGAGAGAGAGGGGTATTGGTGCAGCGATCTTTTGTATTCCCGTTGCGAAGGTGCATATCCTAGAAGGAAGAGTTTCGAGGTCAAACGCTCGACAAGGGTATTGCTTCGCGAGAGAGTAGTACGCAATAGGAACGTAAACAATAGTTTAGATCCAATTACCATGTACTTTTGTAATGGAGGGTCGTAACAACGGGCTCCAACTACCCACTATTTCAAAGGGAATGAAAAATGACGGTGCAGGAATAGCAGAGTGACGAACGCGCGTTTTACGATTGCTTTTAGAGCGACGTTTATAACTTATTTAACAGTAAAAGGATCTTGTTTTGAAATGAAATTTGCGAGGTTATCAAAATAGGACAGCGGTAAGAGTGAATCAAAACATAAGGTTCCTTTATTATGATAGATTTCTCCAATAAAGTAAGTTCTCTTATTTTACTCTTAAAGAGACAAGTTTATTTTTTTTGAAATATATATTTATATAAATAGGGCGGGATGATAATGAATGGAACCCTTTTTTAAGGAGTTTGTAATTTTTTTCTGTTAACCAGATTTTTTCAAAATATGCAGGATGTTTTCTTATCAATCTAAAAAAAACCTGGAACAAATATCGAGTTGTGCTAGAATTTTCATGTACATCCCTCATCGAAAAAAAACTTCCCACACTTATAATTCCATTTCCTTTACCGCATCACCCACTATCACAATCACAATAATATTTCCTCATCTGCCACCGACCATACCCGGCGACCCAAAACACAACAACAGTGGCACAGAGGACTGCCCAGAGATTGGTGTAAAAAAAGACAAACCAAGCGAGTCACAATTAGCAGTCGAATTTCGCACTTCTCGCCTCACTGGCCGCGATCAAAAGGCTAAATTTATGAGGCGGCCGCGCGTTCTAGTGACAACAACGGGTCACTTTCCACGGATCGGGAAATGCGGAGATTACGCATGTGCAATACGGGAATTGATTCGAAAACAACTAGGAAAATCAAAGTTCGGTATCTGCTACTTTTCTCAACTTACAGCAAATCTTATTGGAGTTTGAGTTCAATTCTCTAAAGAAAGGGTTCCCAAAAAATCTGGTGAAAAACTTTCTAGAGAGCGAAGAAAGACTAACGAGAGGAGGGAAAAGCAAGCCACTTCAAAATCACAGAGAAATGTAGGGTCCAAAACGCAATTTAAGACGCTTAAGGGCTGGATAAAGTTGCTATGAGCAATGGACTGACGGGGTGGCTACAAGAGCCTTAGCACTACGACCATTGGTATATTGTACTATCATGAGAGATGGACTATCCTGGTCAAAAAGAAGGGGTAGAAAAAAATTCCAAACCCAGTTATCACATGCTTTAACGTATTTAAACAATAGAGGTCGTCTTCAAAGTGCGAGCATAAAACTTTGCTATGTTGCTTCTTTGTCTGGGCTTTATTTCTCTAAGCAACTTGAGTCCACACGCTTGCGCCTGATGTGATTCTATATTATATTTTGAATTCTCTTTGAGGAGTCTATAAATCTCTTAGAAGTAAGGACAGTATTTTTCGGCGACAATGCCCAAACCACAATCGGCAACTTCGCTCAACACAAGTACAGCAGCACAGGTTTTTCTGGACGGAAAGTTCCCAACGATCTACTTACTATTTTCTAAACTAACATAATTTATAGATTATGTGCACGTTTTACGATTCGAATTTGAAGCATTTAATTTTAATTACGTAGACTTAAGTTTTTCACTTTTTAGATTCAGGGAGCGTTTGAGTAAGAAGCTAATCAATTAACGAGTGAGCGTATTCACACAATCAAAAAAATAAACCTTCAAAAACATAGATTGGAAAGGCATTTCATAAAAAATGTTATGCACCTAGATATTTAATTAAAGTGAAGTTTCTTCCTCTCATTTCTTCGTCTACATTGTTTTTCTACTTCATTTATACTTAGAGTGTTTGTTTTCTATCAAGTCTACAGACCACTAAAAAGTCATAAGGTTTTCATATATCGCTAAAAATACGACGAAAACCATCATTATTAAATATGGACAGTTCAAAAGAAATTTAAATAGAAAGACTCAAACTGAATTTTAAGGAATGATGCACAAATATTAAGAAAACTTTCATGAGGAATCCTTTTTTCCCTCTGAAGATAATTATTCCAAGAAAAACAACAATAGATGGGGAAAGGCTTTAAAAACCTTGAACTTCTTACAAAAACACATTCAATGTGCTCCACAGAAAGGATAGCTATCATTATGATTTGAAAAAAATACAGCTTTCAAGTTTAAAAACCTTAAATGTGTAGAAAATTATTTTAAAAAACCTCTTTTATATACTCCCCCTCATGCAACTATTACATACCACCAACAATAAATAAATTCTTTGAAAATACTTTTCCTCAACGTGGTATTGTATCTGATGTTTTTGTTCATTTTTCAATTTGCATAAGAAATACATAGAACACGGGCTTCGAATCTTTCCTTATGAAATATCAGACACAAAGAAAATGAATATATTTTTAAAGTTTTCCACACACCTTTGCACCATTTTAAGAGCCTTATCAAGCGGATTAAAAATTGTATGCTTCTTCCGTACAAAAAAGAATGGAAAACAGAGATGAACTCTCGAAAAGGATTAAGCAAAATACAAACGGATAAGACGTTTTGGTAGGCACTTTATATCAAATCCTTTAATAACATTTTATTCAGGTTTCAGGAAAAAAACATTTTCTTTGACTAGTTATTCCCCACCTTTTTTTGCCAAATAAATAACATTTCTCTGATAATTCCAGGTTTTCTTCGACCTTTGAGAACTCCATTTCCGTTTTAAAAAAACGATCATATATCACAATCACACTCATCGCACAACACGCTTTTCAACGCACAAACCCTTTCATTACACACACACAAAAACACGACAGAATCTAATTGAACGCACTTGTAGAAGTCGCATTGCACCGTGCCGACCCTCCAAGCAGCAGGTGGGTCATTTCATTAACAAACGTCAAATAGCACTGGAAGATCCAGACACGAACCGAACGTTTTTGGAATCATCATTGATAAAAGCGTGAAAACGGGATTGGAAGAACTGACGCAGTTTCGCATAGGCCATTTATCATCCCGCCTTCGGGCCACCCCTTGGCATCTTTCTCATAAGCTTATTACTTATCATTCATTCCCTTGCATACTTAAACCAGCTTTAGCGAATACATGTAAGGGTTAAATCAATGTCACACAATCTATTGGTTGTTGCTTGGCTGGGTTAAGGGCACAGGAAATGGAAAGCTATCACAAGGATCGAACTTAATCTGAACTTGGACTACTAAGTTCAGTCTTAATTAAAGCGATGAACGTCGTCAGGAGTCAATTGCAAAAGACAAAAGGTCCTACAGCCTGGAAGACCCATCTTTTGTTATCAG
Source organism: Tetragnatha versicolor (assembly GCA_024610705.1). Classification (NCBI taxonomy): domain Eukaryota; kingdom Metazoa; phylum Arthropoda; class Arachnida; order Araneae; family Tetragnathidae; genus Tetragnatha; species Tetragnatha versicolor. Next base: position 15,295,690 of record JANDEH010000008.1, on the reverse strand, counting down.
TCTTAATTGAGCAATGACATGTTAAGCAAGGACGAACACAATCACTGGGGGATTATTTAGGCATAATACAATACAACACTTTTTTGAACTGCAACCTCAAGCCATCTGGATTTGCTACTGCAATATCAGATTGATATAAAAGTTAAGTCCAGAGATCTACAACCACATGTAACAGTAGGAAATTCATGAACCCAGACCCCAAACATATGGTCTTAACTAAGGGATCGGATATTAAAAGTATACAGTAGCTTTGCGTGAAAACAAAAAATACTATCAGACTATCCTTTCCTTTGAAATCAGTACGATAAAAATAAATTAACCAAAACGTAATGCAAATGCAGAAAGAATAGACAAATCATTCTTAAACAGAGCAATTCAATCAAAGACCACCAAAAAGTACCAGATTAGGCAGATGTCGCACAAAAAAAACTGCAAGGTAGACAACCCCTTCCACAAGAGTCGGCTTCCGCACAAACAATAATTAGTATTCCAGCTTTGTTCTGTACGCATGGGCGGACACGCATTAAAAAAAGAGCCCACACACCCCTCTTCCGCGGGTCACTCTCCGTGTCCAGTGAACGGTTACTTTTTTACACACCGAGTGTAACGGAAAGCCACTTCCTTCTCACTCCGATGGTCAAAAGAGATACATGGACATTATCATGGCTGGCTCCCCGGTGTCCGTGAAAGGCGGGGGTGGGGTAAAACGAGGATGCTTTTCGAGAGTAACTAGCACAAATTATCTACCTTCTAACGAGTAAATTTATAGGTTAAGTGTTAATTTACAATTACTCGTCCGAGTAATGTCTCCCCAAAATTTGCCTGAAAAAGTAGTGTCATTTTTTATTACACCCGCCCGAGAGAACAGCTCTTTGTAAACCACAGAAATTTCAAGGAAAAATTGTAAATAGAAGTCAAAGTTTGCCCCTTAAAACTAGTGTTTTTTTTAAGAGGGGGCGCCACCAGAGTGGTGGGCTTCTGCCTGTTGGTCCGCGGGAGGTATTTTATTTCCCTCCTACTACCCAAAGGATTAACCGATGGATTAACCGTTTTTTTCAAAGATCTTTAAGGATGTGCCCCGTTCTGTGGCATCGTTCGCAGCACGGGCGCGCATGGGTCATATAGTCACCAGAAAATATCTACATAGATTTTGTTTGGCAGCCAGTCCTCTTTGTGAGATGTGCGGCATGGGGGAGAAGACTTTGGAGCACATACTTCAGCTGTGCACTTCTCCCTTGCCCGCTAGAGCGTCCTTAGCCTCTAAACTGGCTGGCGAGTCCATAAAGGACATCCTTAGGGATAGTCGCTGGTGGCCATTGGCCGCCAGGGTTTATGAGGTACATCGAGCCCTCGAGGCAAAAGCCTCGGACGCTTGAAATAAGAAGTAAGTAAACTAACGTTTTATATAATTTTGAAACTCTTTGGGAACACTAAAAGGTAACGTGAGTGTTCCCCAAGGTATCTCGCGGATCCCCTCCCTAGACGCTGGGGCCCCCGGACTACAGTTTAAGAACAGTTGATCTATACAAATTCATTTGGAAGATGATGCAATCAATGCAAGTTTAGAAAACTGTTACCACAAATAAGATCAGTTGCCATAAAATTTAGGACAAGCACGAAACAGATCTTCCAAGCATGGACTGGCTGGATTGTGCAATGACAGAAAAGCAAGTAGGTCTTGCAAAATCTAACTAGCAGATTACGCCAGGCAGACATATTTTCTGGTACAATAAGAAATTCGATAGAAGCTGTGCAGGACACATTACTTTTGATTTGAACTCAACTGTACCCAGAGAAAAGGGAAAACAAAAGGAAGGAAAAATCCACACATATGTAAATAGTTTCCTCAGCCGAAAATACTAGGGATAAGTTGCATAGCTGCTTTCTAAACAACCTAGTCGATTAGAACAGGAAATATCTCAACCTACTGTCTATAAACTATAAGACATTAAAAATTCTAACTGAATGTTTGATGTTTCACAGGAACCAAAAATATGAAGACATGGATGCATGCGCAACAAATAAAGGACTGATGAAAACCTATAATACTGAACATTAGCATATCAAAACCATTTAAAAATACGATAGCTGAGTACCACAATAATTTCAACAGGTAACCTACTGAATGAATTGGATAATAATACGTTGTAGAAGAACCTTTGAAGACATTTAAAAAATAATTTACATAAAATAAAGAACACAGTATTCCAATATTACTGTTCAACAGCGGAAATTCAGATTTAAAATGGCTCGCAAGTTTATAATGGGTTTTAATGTTACTTTTCCTTCCAAAAATTAAATAAGTCAGTTATGCATAAATGAGCCAAGTGCCCTACAAGTAAGTAAATTTATTTTGACCCATCTCTCTGACCTTATAAAATATGCAAGATTTAAAGTGAACCGGCTCACAAATTTTTCTTGAGAAATGACAAAACACCGATGGTCATCCAGATGACCCAGAAACAAATTGGACGCTTTTTTGCTCGTCCCAACGAATACAAATCCCGCATATCCCTGATTACTAACTTCAGGATACCACCACTCGCATGGGCCACATACCTCACTCAGCAGAGAATTAATTCCCTTCACACTTCTGTTTCACCACCTTCTCACACGTTGAACCATCTCACCTAATTAATCTGCGCGTTTTAACAAAGCAAGATGGTTGGTGCAAAACAAAGCGATACTCCATTCATTTGCAAGTCCTCGAAGAAGAAGCCCTGTCCACACTGGAGCTACAAGTGTCGCACGACCCATTAATATCCTAATCAAGCGGAGGGGAGAAAGAAGGGACTCGAGGGGCAATGCACGGGGCGTAGAAAAATGAGTCATCTTTCCAACTTCCAACCGCATCTAGTGCATCTGAAGTTTTAAGATACCAACGACCGTCAATCAGCGAATAAATGATAGTTCCCCCATCTCCTTGTGTGAGCATTCGGGGGAGATGGCAATCGCTGGAACTCTTTTGTACGCTAATTGACGGTCGTTGGTATCATAAAACTTTAGAAGATGCACCCATAGTCCGTCGAGTCCCCTTTTCCGCCTGATAAGGATCATAATGGGTCGCGCGACACTTGTAGCTCCAGTGTAGGCAGGCACTTAGTGCCCGAGGCGCATACTAAAGAAGGCGACATTGCCATGCAGGTCGCGGGATGGAAAGTTGTCACTTCGCTTACCTTGCAAAAGCCGGTTGCGGCATCGGTGAGTGCTGAAGACCGATGATTAAGCGGTCCGTCGTTGGAGATGTCACGTTTGGACACATCAACCTGCATCGCCCACGTCTCTATCAACGAGCTGCTGATGAGATGGGGGAATTGGAATCGGATGGAAGATTCGCGAAAGGATGAAGATGCGGATATCAGAAGTGTGGAGCGAGTTCTGATAGGCAATGTTAAATCGTTTGGGGGTCACTTTGTGCAGTTTTGGGTAATTTAAAGAATGTTAAGACCCTCTGGGGACTAAATGCGTTTGACGAGGCGATGTAAAGCTGGTACAAGTTATTAACACACGAAGCGAGTTTTAAAAAAACTATAACTTATCTACACGCTAAAATAATGTCTAAATGTTTAGAATAAGGCGAAACACCAGGCAGCATCACCAGTTATTTGCGTTGTATTTTCCTCGGGTGAGTATTTTTACAACTAAGCCTGTATACAACTTTGTAAGTTTTTACAAAGTTATATTTATTGATAGTCGTCAACACGCCATATCACGATAGGCCTTAAGAAGTTTCTTGCACTTTAATAATTTAGGAAATAGTTTCTTGGATTTTATCCTTATACAAGTCTGAGCAGTGATTCGTTAATGTTTTACGACATGGATCCACTTTAGAGAAACAAAATGCTACATTGGAAACCCAAAAGATTAAAATGTCTTATAATTTACAACAAATTGTGTGAAAAAATGGGTGGTTATAGAGCTAAGTCACCTCAAGTCCCCAAAAGGCTTCGGGGAAGAAACAGTTGTGAAATCACCTATCATTCAGTTTCCCTAGGTACATTATTGAACCAAACAAAAAATTGAACCCAAGTCAGTAACACATATTTTTCTTAAAACTAGCATTGAAGTTGTCAGGGAGCAACCTTCAGAATAAGCGACAGAGTATGAAGATACCAGAAATGCATTTCACTAAATTATGTGTCAGCATAAAGAAAATCCAATGACGTAAAACCTTTGGGAAATTCTAAATATACTACTATAATATAGACATTTTAAGTGGTCAAGTTTAAAAACAATCTGCCTTAACTTTTTAGATACGAAAGAGTACTAATGAAAAGTAAAAAGAGGTGGTTCACGGGTGATTCTAAGTGTTGTTTAATTCTTGCCTTACTAAGAACTAAGAAAAAACTGTCGCAGATTTTAGGAAACTGATTACTTGGCCATTGTAGAGATCAGGGTTAACCACTGTGCTTAGAAAACCTTCGACAAAATTCATAGACATAGATCACCCTTAACTTTTAAATCCTTTTTACAAGGCCTTGTGCAATTAATTCCCACGAAACATACAAAGTTTAATCACGAGGCAAGAGATTAATTCGAATTAACTAAAGAAAAGCCGTTATTCAAAGGATCAGTGAACTAGAAAATTTCTATTTGTTCGTTACGACACGGCAAAAGTTCTAAAACATTTTCTTCGGGTAAACATACTAGAGGCGTAGGGGGCGAAGAAACCTGGGCTCCTGTCCTGGTTAATCTCCAATTTTAAGTAAACTTCACTTTTCTTTAAACTTCACAAATCAACGGGGTTTTTTTTCAAGAAAACTTCTAAAATTAGACTGGGGGAATGAGTAGATGATTCGTGATATCATTACCTCCTTTGCCCAGTGAAGCTAAAAATTAAGCTATGGATAGAGGACAGTAATCTAATTAACACTCGCACTATTCGTTTTAAAAATGTTAAAAAACCCAGCATGTTAATGTTAACCCAATGACACGAAATAAGTATATTCTCACAATGACTCATTCAGAATTAAAATTATTAGGGGATTAAGGATGCTGTTTTTGGGTGTTTTACTCCAAAGAATTATGTAATTTGTATACGTCAGTGTTTAAACTGTTCAGTAGGTGGAATTAGAATATTAGGGGATATGGCGTATTCCTGGATATTCCCTTTGGTATGCGTGAAATATAGTAAAATTGATTAAAGAATGGGTCTTTAAAGATTTTGAGAAGCTTCATTTACTTTTCCAGATATAGAGATTGCATCTAGATCAAACTAGTAGCTTCGGTTTACAATTAATTTTACTATCATTAAATTATAAATATCACAGCAACTGCATATTTATTATTTTACAAGTTAAGACATATTTTTCCAAGAGGTTTAACATCCTTTTACCCCTAAATATTAACTTAAAGATAAGAATTTTCACACTAAAATATTCAATTGATTCACTGGAAAATATCATAAAAACCGACCATTATTTCACCCAAAACATTTACACATATTGAAGCCCTCATCCGCAAGGCTTCAATGCCGTTTGCTTTTCATATGCCGTCTTACTCATGTTTCAGACACATAAAGATATTTCTATAGATACAGTTACTAAACAACTCGAGCTTGAAAAGCCGATGAAATAAATATATTCAACAGTTTTCCCCCGATTCGCTAAGATGCACCAGAGTGCATAAAAAACAGCTTCTTCAAATTCAATTCACCCCGTATCGACACGCTATTGACAAACTTTATCCCAACGAAAAAAAAAAGAAGATAAGCTCCATTGAAACGGGAAGAGTTCAAACCCAACACGGACATCTTCTTGGCCGCTTATTGTTGCGCGGCGCGAACGCATAACAGCGCCAACCACTGGATCTCGCCAACACGTAAAAGAGGGGCACCCATTGTTATTCAGGCTTTCGGAAATTACAAGATAAATGTAGAAATCACTTACAAAAGCACGTCAATGCCAAGAGAGAATAATAAGTCTGGGGACGTCACAAATGAACGATTAAGTTTGTTTAGTATCGCAGTTAACGGAAGAGCAACCTAAAAGGTCAGTAATTGTTTTCGACGGTCATAATCCTTCCTCTTCAGCAAACATAACCGTAACCAAGGTTTTTAACTCTTTTTTGCACCCTCTTTGGCGATGACTCTTTTCATTGCTTTTTTTGTTGGGGATCTCCCTAATAATACTTCCGACATTAAAAAAAATAATAAGCTCGATGTTAGGGCAATACGGATTCAGGAACGCGTCACAACAGGGCATTATTATATATGGCTAAAATTATAAATGAAAAATCGCTTTATACTATCAGGAAATATTTGGGTCCGATTTATTAACGGTTTTGTGAAATTGATAAGGTCAAACTTGGAATCCATGGGACCTGTAATTTGTTTCATTCTTCGTCCGTTTTTGTCGTTTAACCCCGCCTAATGTTACCTCCAGAGCAACAATCTACGTCCACCGTCTTGAACAAAGGTTGTAAGTAGCTGCATACGACCTCAAATACTAAATGGATTTCTTGAATGAAATTCATACGCATAAATGTATGTCGAACAGTTACACCATTTAATGTTACAATCTGCACAGTTCCGAACAACTTTAGGGATCTACCAAAATATGAGATCTTGTGTAATAACTTCACAAGGTACTTTAATTTGCCTAACAACTTTTCAAAAGAAACGATCGTAATTCTTCTGTTACGAGACATTATGAGAAGGTTTCTTCGGTCTTCATCGAATATTCAACGTCTCGGACCATATTTTACCAGCTGGACATCATTTAGCTATTCAAAAAAATGCAAAAACGACTAACCTTTTAAAACCTAATGTTAAAAGAGAAAAAAATCACTCAAAATAGGATTTTAAATCCTTTTTTTTTCTCAAAAAGCAAACGTTGGCCAGATCATTAAATCCAGGCATAATCCAAAAATAACTGCTCGCTCGAATCGCGGAAAAAAACTAACACGGTCTTACACACGAAAAGGTTTGCTCTATTCTCAGAAAATGACTCACAGTAATTGACCTACACGAGGCCAACGATGTCGATTTGTGTTTGTTTTCATACTTGAATAATTCTGCGATTAATTTGCCTAGGTCACAAAATGCAATATTAATTTTTCGGCGAAAAGATCTTTCCATCAGGGGTCATTCCTCCATTAGTAGAATAATCGTTTTTTAGACCTCAGATGGATTCATTGAAACTTCCTGAACCGCATATTTCTCATAATTTCAATTAGAAGACATCCATACCAGACGGTCTTATGCAATATCTTCACTCCGGGCTCGCATATTTATTAATGTTAGAATAACATTTTCAGGGGAGGATATATTAATGAGTTCGGAGTTCAAGTATATCGTATCTGGAGAAATTGGTGTATATCCCCTTTAAAAGATCGGACTGTCCTTTGACATTTAACACCCTCGCCTGTTTCAGCAGGTTCCAAAATGTGATGTGTCAAAGGTCAGGCGATTGATTTATGACATGAAATTAAAGGGTTCGGAAAAATTGATCATGGCTTCTTTCGCCTCAAAAAATGTTTTTGAAGATAGTCAGGGGTTATTGATATTTAATAACATACAACTTTGGTTCCTTTCAGATTTCTTAGGAGATATGCTTTCCTTAATCGATTAATTTTCAAATTGTTGCTCGTTCTTGCAAGGAATGCGTTAATTTAATTACTTCTGAACACAGCGTGGGAGTTGGTTTTAATCCAAGAGGTCAAGTAATTCATTGGTTCTATAAGAAGTTTCGGCATGTAAAGGATAGAAAGTGAAGTTAAGAAACTCCAAGATTTCTCAAGTATATTAAGAGTGGCAAATATTTCTGAGTTTGAAAGGTTGAGGTGATCTATATTTAGGAAATGCCTGAATGACAGCTAGGCCAGTGTAATAAGACCGAGAAAAAAAACGATCCCGTAATGGAACCCGAAGGAAAAGAAACAATGCCGGTTTCCTTTATTAAAAAAGTTATTAATTTATAGGGTACTCACGATGCAATTTAGATTTCGGCTTAGTTGTGACTTTAGGGAAATTCTGAAATATTCATCAAAATTTTGAAAAGGTAAGAAATTTTTATAAACTCAAGATAGAAGGGAAATTCTTCAAAGTGTGAAAAATCTCCTCCCTGCCGTAACCTCGGAAAATTCAGGATATAAGTCACAAGTTTTCAAAAGATATACCTGGCATACTGGAAGAATACATTGTATGTAACCAACCTATTTACTATTCAGAACTAATAGTTGATCTCTCTATCAAAAGAGTCACACGACATGCAATCAAATACGAATTCTAGAACACTTGAGATTACAGGCAGCTAGCGATACGAGTGCATATAAAAATTCGAAAAGGTAACATCCCAAGGTTTCTCGGGTAATTACATCATAAAGCTGGAATAAGACCGTCAGTGCTGACAAAAGAAAGGGTGTAAAGGCACGTCTCTATCAAGGGCGCAAGAAAGGACAGATGACGGCAAACGGCGAGCTATAATTTCGGGAGTGACGAGTTCTTTTCGAAATGACAGTGAGTCAGAATACCATGGGAAAGGAGGAATTCCTGCTGTCATCATTGTGGACCTCAGAAGCTAAGCTTACCGACGACGAAGTAAAAGAAATTAAGAGGGAAGATTGTCAGCCAATTTTTTACCCGTTTATTTGGGCCATTGATTTCAAACCCTGGCCTAGAATTTTTGGGAACAGACATGATTCTATCCAATTTTTCTAGATGAGGAGATATTGCTTGCGCCAGGTAAATTTCTTTTGCGGTGCAAATGATCTGACCTGATGGGTGAAGTAATTGTTAACTGAAGTCTTGCATCATTTTGGTCTGGCACTCCGTTTAGACAAAGCCTGCATGTACTGCGAATCGAAAAAATAGAACATAAACAACACACCGTTGTCGGTTGAATCCACATTATATAAGTAAAAAACAACGAAATGGTCATAGCGCAGACTCCAGTCTCAGTTACCCTGGCAGCAGGAGCAAACGACGACACAGAAACAATGAGCCTTATCTCTCATACAGATATATAATAAAAAAACAAAATCAGTCCACGAAGAACTAGAGAAAGGAGTGGACACTGGGGGCAGAATATATCCGAACGCCCGAACAAGGCAAAGGGAAAATTCAGGCAGTTGTGGGAAAATCTTTGACTAAGTTTATAAAAAAATACAAATCCAAGTTGTTATTAGTAAAAAAACATTTTGGCTGCTGACAATATCATTCTGCAATTCATACGGTAATTAGATAAAAATTACGGATGTATACCGAAAATCTACGGATATCGTTAAAAAAACGAGTTTCCTTGGTGAATACTGAATACCTCAATCACCCCCAATCAATCCACATTATATTTAGCCATGCTCGGATAAGTATAATAGTTCTTTAAAAAAAGTTCAGTAATATGTTTAGTAGTTTAAAAATTAAATGGGGAACATTGGTTTCTTTTAATTATATAGAATCTTTCAAATAAAACTGAGTTGATATTCAGATTTTCAACTGGTTTTAATGCTAAGGAGTGATAGTCATTATATAGCGACAAAATTGATTTAGAACTTACGAATAGAATAATTAGCTTATATGTAGGAGCATAATAACCAAATCTAACAAAAAGATTAAAAACCCTTTTGTCTATCTATACTTCTCTCATTAAGATTCACAGGCAAACATTTACACAAATATGGAACAAACTATCACTAAAAAAATATTTAGTTAAGGAAAACAGCACGATCCCACCATAAAAAAATCCGAGAAACCGTCCGCGCGAACAAACAAAAGAATCCAACTCCGCAAACATCAGCACCACGTTTTCTGGGCCAAACACGGGTCACCCGGTAGTGAAAAAAGGTCAAACCCCAAACCGAGAATCACGAGGACATCTCACAAGCCTTTCCCAAATAGAATAACAATAATAATAAAAAACCTGTCGGATCGATCGTCGTCGAACATGTTCGGTACAAATCCCTAGAACAAGCTTGAGAACCCAGATCGCCGTCCATTTCCAGGACGCGGGCGGATCGCGACCCAAAAAATCTCTTGTAGAGACGAATTTCGGACATTTTCTGGTACTACAACAACAACTCCGCCACATATCGGAACCGATGTCCGTCCAATCTGAAAAACGACCTCGCCGTTCCGGTGAGGTCAGCTCGGGATGGACCAAGGATTTCTTCCATTCTCTTTCCTTCACCTAGGTCGACACTTGAGAAGTGGCGTTTATATGAATTGAAAAGGCTATTTTGGGTATTAACGAGGGTGTTTAATACGGCGGGGGACAAAACGGCGGCGATGTTGTACTTCTCTCCCCTTGAGCAGTGCCGTTTGTGCCAACGGAAGCGTGCCATGGTCTTGCGCTGCATAGAAAAGACGAGGGAGGAGGAACGGAACGACGGGGTTTTATTGACTGTAAAAAGGGGCGAGATCGAGAGGAGGAATAACGCTGACACCGTGAATAATGAATGAGAAGCGAACAACGAAACACCCTGAAAACCTGCATGAAGTTCAATATTTAAGGGTCTAATGTCAACAGAAACTATTAGAAACAAATTCTTAAAAATCCATTGCGAGATATTTTATTTACTTGCTTTACAGATCCAAAACTTAGACAAGTTACGGGATTTTCGGGGTTCACTCTCTCCTTTGCAAGATACGAAAACCATCCACACATTCCTGAATGAAGCGTAATGCCAGTAAATAAATTATTAATGTGAAAAACTAAGAGCATTTATTTACATTGAGCCCCTCTTATTAAAAGAAATATTAAGGCCAGTCCCACCCCACCAAGAATTAGGCATTCCTACAAAAAGTATTCACCAAATTAGTTTTTAAAGATTTCTAGACTATTCTTGCTACAAAGTCATGCAAATAAAATTAATAAACTGTCAATTTCACTTCACTTAATAGTTTAATTAAAGATCCTTCGATGCATCGGCAAATATACGATGGGAACAGATGGGGGGTTCACCCCAATTTTTACAGATTTATCTCTTTTCACGAGCAAGAAACTTTCCAAAGTCATTAAAGACAGGATGGCCAATCCAAGCTGAAGCTCCGTTGTTCACCAAGGTTCTCCCTTATACCCCCCTAGCTCAAATGTCTTGACTGATAAAATTCAATAAAAAAATAATTGAAGTACTTTTCTCTCTTCCTCACAAGCATGAAATAAAATCCATACTACTGCATTACCAAAACCCTTAAAACCTCAGTCAGTACGTACTTTCGAAAGACAAAATTCACCAGAAGGAAAATCCCTAGAATTTTTTTTTTCTGGGACAGGGTCCCCAGCTTAGTTCCTTCGTGGCCCATAAAAAACAAGGATAATAACGCCCATTCCAAACAAGGCTACCTACATAAGCACGACCCATTGTTCGACCGAGTGGGCTTTTCGAAAACGATGGCCCTTCTGATTGTCTCCTCTCGCTCCCTGGTTCACGGGCAGAGCGGTCACTTCCGATCGTGACCGACCCTCTCGCCGGTTGGGGGCCAACAGCGAGCGATGGATGTGGAAAGAGCAATTTCTCTCTTATCCATTATCCTTCTTTCTTATCCTCATCTTCTCGTTTCCAGGAGGCTTTATCTCAGTAATCGGTTTATGGTATGGTACGATAAAAAATATGCTTCTATACAGGGTGTCTAAAAAGGTTGGTGCCAAACAAAGTATACAGGTCTGTCATGCAAACAAGGTTTTTGACAAACAAGGCAACATGACAATCAAGGTTTTGATAGGAACTCGTGTCCGCAGGCGAAGGGGCAACATTTTAGTTTTTATTCTACGGGGAAAAATTTGTTAACAAATTCGAGCAGTTTCAGAACAAACCATCCGATTCTTTTCTACAAAGTGGTAGGGACCTATAATGGGGTCACCATACCTCATAAGATATTTTATGTGGATCTCTGACCCCTTAAGCCTTGCTCTTTTCTCTTGATTTTTTAAAAAGAGTAAACTGATACAAAAATAAGTTAAAACTATTTTTGAAGACCAAATTTAAAAACTTGGTCTTCCCCAGAGGTATTTTTAACGCCTCCTCTGAGAGCGTATTTCACGCATTGAAAATTGGAAATACGCTTTTAAAAACTAGCCAGGCGTATTTTCGCGCTTTGAATTTTTGGTTTTGCATAAAAAATGCATACTTCTCTCCACTTTCTACCCAAATTTGTAACATGAAATAAATATTTCCCACAGAATGTTTAATTTAAAATAAATTATTTTATTTAAAATGCTTAATATTTTCTGCTAATACTTAACAAATGCTATAATTGTTAAAAACCCAAAATAGCATCCTCATTTTTTTCTATTTAATTTTTTGTCCATTAAAAAGGAAGAGTTTTATAAAAAATTTGTTTCTGTGTATGCAGTTAATGCTATTTCCGTATTTCACTCCTAATATTAAATCAATTTCACGCCTCCTTAAAAAGTTAAGGAGTATTTTCACTCATTCAAAAAAAATCCTAAGAATAACACTGGTCTTCCCCATTGTGCAAAATCCCCATTTGTTTGGAACTGGGTTGAAAACACACGTTTTTTCTTCATAAAATATGTTATTGTTTTTAAATTAAGTTTTTTTACTTAAAACTTGTTTTAGTTATTGTTTTAACAACACAAAAGTGCTTAAAAAACCTTTTTTTAAATGAAATTTTATTATTAAAATTGAAATAAAATTAAAAATACTTTTTAAATACAGCACAAACAGTCGGTCTGTTCAAATAATTTTAAAAAGTTTCTTACTTAAGTTTGGTATAAGAGGAAAAGCTAGCAGCGCTATGGATAATGAACTTCCTAAACAACTGAGAACATCAAGTCCGGTGGAGAAACTGCATATCGGAAAAAATAAACACTAACAGAGGAGTGCCGCAAGGTAGCGTATTGAGTAGTTACCTGTTCTCATATATATGCATGACATATTTGAAACAGCATACGGCAATACAAAGATTCTAATGTATGCAGATGACATACGTTTATGCAAAACACGAAAATTTAGCCAAAGTAACAGAAAATATACAAAACACTTTAGACAGAATTAATAGGTGGTGCAAATACTGGAAATTGGAAATAAAACTGCAGAAATCATTCGCAATAAACTTTTTGAATAAAAAACAAAGACCCACGGTGGATTTTCAAGCTAAATGAATTTGAAATCCCATGGATGGACAATATCAAGATATTAGGAGTATACTTTACAAAAAATTTAACCTTTAACGAGCACTTTCAGCACTTTAAAAAGAAAGTGACAAGGAAAATAAACGCACTAAAAGCGATTTCAGGAAAAAGATGGGGAGCAAGATCATATCATCTAATAAACATCGTAAACAGTATAATCAGAAGTAATTTAGAATTCAGAAGTCAAGTTTTGATATCTGCTAGCAAAACAACTGAATAACATAGAAGTATTATATAATAATGCACTAAGGATAGCTACAGGGCGGACCTGGAAAAAAATGTAACCTTCCCCCGAACCTAATAAAATTTAGTGTTCGGCAACTACTGGTCAAAAAGAAGTTAACTACCAACTACCAACTAGTCTGGGCAAAAGTAGTTGTAACTACTAGTTAACTTCTTTTTCTTGGAAGTAGTTGTAACTAGTAGTTGATTATTTCCCAAAGTAGTTAACTACTAGTTAACTAGTCTATTTAATTTCATAAGATATTTTTCCCCAAATTTTAGATTACTTTTTCTTACCTATAGCAAAAATACAGGGGCACTACAGGGGCAAATAACATAAAATAGCTGCTAGTCCCTTGAAAATTCTGTAACTTCCACGAGGAGCTTTGGGTGCAACTCAAAAAGTCTCAAAAGGAGTTAAAACACTAACTTTAAGGGTTAAATTTCAAAAAAAAAATTCTGGGGAAGGATCCTCAGCCCCCCTCTAAAATTTTACGTCGGTGGTTATACAGATTTTTCCTCCTTAGAATTCTGTCATTTACAAGAAACTTTTCCCTTTAAAAGCTCCACAAAGAGTTTGAAAGAGATAAAGCACTAGTTTAAAGGGGAAATTTCAAAAAATTTTCTTGGGCATACCCCCAGCCCCCCTCTATAATTTTGACCTCTGTTAAACAGTGTTTTCCCCTTGAAAATTCTGCCGCTTTCAAGAAGCTTTTCCTTTTTAGTGCTCCCCAAAGAGTTTGAAAAAGAGATAAAAAACGAGTTTAAAGTGGTAATTTCAAAAAAAATTTTGGGGGAGGATCCCCAGCTCCCCTCTAAAATTTTTACGTCGGTTACACAGTTTTTCCCTTTAGAATTTTGCCACTCTCAAGAAGCTTTTCCCTTTGGGTACATCCATAAATTACGTGAGGTCAAAAAGGGGGGGGGGGAGGGGTTTGGAAAAAACTCACCTAGGGGGATGGAGGGGGTCGATTAAAAACTTACGTCAACTTTTTAAGTTAGAAATTATAGGATTTTCTATTTTTTAAGTAGGAGAAAGTAATAATAAGAAGGAAGGAGAATAATTCAAAGGTTGTTGGTAAATCTCACGTGGGGGGAGGGGGGGGTCCAGCAAAATCTCACTAAATCTCACCAAGGGGGGAGGGGGGTCCAGATTTTGGAAAAAACACCTTACGTAATTTATGGATGTCCCCTTTAGGAGCTCCCCAAAGAGTTTGAAAACGAGATAAAACACTAGTTTAAAGGGGAATTTTTAAAAAAAAATTCTGGGGGAGGCCCCTTGATACTTTGACGTTTATTTACAACTCTTTTCCCTAGAAAATTTTGTGGTTTACAAGAAACTTTTCTCTTTGGATGCAGTCCATAGGGTCTCAAAATGAGCCAAAACACTACTTTAAAAGGCAAACTTTCAAAATTTTCCTGGGGGCGAACCCCCAGACCCACTTTTTCCTTGGAGTTCATGTCAAATTTTGACATTATATGTAATATCATTCAAATACTATTTTTCAGTGTTCTAACACTTAACCTATAAATGTGCTCGTTAGGGGATACCTTAAAAATGAAGTTGAGGCAACCTCCCAAAAAAAGTTAGTTACAGCGTGATTCAGACCCATTTAAAAAAATCCTTGCCCCCCCCAACCAAAAACTGAAATGGCGCCCCTGCAAAATATCATGGCTAAAGATTCGCCAATTTTTGATAGGTATACAGGTTTTTGGTGTCTTAAAGTTTTCTATGTTGTATTTATATTAGTCAGTACAGTGTCGTATATAAGGGGGGTTAAGGGTTCTAAACCCCCTTAGCCTGAACAACAATATTTTCAGCACAAAGTTGGGCCGTTAACTTTAATTTTCCTTACTAATTTTCAATGCAGGAAAATCATCTAGAATCCTCGTAAACCTAGCCTAAAATCGCTTTTCAAAGTGCTGGAATTTCCAGGAGAGAAAACCCTGAACCCCCTAATTTCTGGAGAGGATTTCAAAAAAAGGGTTGCATTTGTATGTCAATTGCTGGGATGAAATATATTTCAAGGTTGCCAAATATGAAAATGTAACACGAAAAATGGCATTGTTAGTAGATGTAACACATTTTTTAAAATTTTGATCTTTCAATATTTTTTGAAGTAGTTGAACTTTTTGAAAGTAGTTGGAACTAGTAGTTGGTGAAAAAAGTAGTTAAACTACTAGTTCAACTACTCTAAACCAAAAGTAGTTGAACTACTAGTTAACTAGTAGTTGCAACTAGTAGTTAACTACTTTTCAACTACTTTTAGTTAACTAGTGCCGAACATTAATAAAATTTACCCAAACCTTATGTATTGCTCCTATGGAGCTGGAAGGGGCTTCCCCCGAACCAGGTTCCTAGGTTCGGGCACTTTTTCCAGGTCTGCTACAGGGTTACCGAAATGGACACCCATCCTATTATTAAGAGAGTCAGAACAACTCCCTATAGGTGAAAGATACAAAGGGCTATTACTGAAATTTGGCATAAAACAGATAGCCGATGGAGAAGAGTCAGATTTGGCAAAGAACTTCCTCAAAATCTCAAAAAAACCAAGATTAAAGAGACATCCACCCAATACATGTATTACCTTATTTATATTCAAGTTTATCTCTCACCTGACGAATGTGTTACCTTATTTTCAGTACTTAGGTTGTGTGATATTAAAGCTTGTAACAAACTCCTTATATTCCTAAAAGTAGATGGCGCCTGAAGCGCCTACCGCCACGCTCAATGCGGGGAAATCCCCTCCGCTAAACTTTAATCTTGGACGATACTCCCTAAGAGAGAGACTCATTATTTTTTTCTCCTTTTTATTTTGTGTATTTTGTTATGTTAGTGTTTGTCCCCTTTTTTGTAACCTTTAGTGCTTTTAATATAGTGATTCAAAATTTGTTCCCCGAGTTTTTATTCCTTTATCCAAAGGTTAGTTTATTTGAGTTAGCTGGACGAATACAAAGTGGCGCCCAACACGGCCCTTTCTTTCGGAGTATAGGTATTTCCAAGATTCATTTCCTTTTCAGCTACTTCTAAAAACGAGGATCTGTTTAAACATAAACAGTTCGGATTAGCTGCTGTCTTCAGTGTCTTACCCAAGGCATATTTATTAGTCTATCCAGACTCAAAGGGAAAAGATAAGTGGTACTTTTTTTTCTCACTTGCGTTGATGAGATTTATCGTACGATTTGGTATTTTGTTATTTTCTTTTTAACGTATTTTCGATTGATGTTTTATTCGTACTTATTTACTATATGGTATTTATATTCCAATTTAATTCCTATTTGTGGTGGATGCTATATTAGTATTTTATTTACTATTTTTGTGCTTATTATAATTGATTTGCATTCCAATGGTTATAGTGAAACTTGGTTACTTGAAGTAACAATTTAATAGTTGAGTTATTTAATCACTTGTAAATACGAAATAAGTTGTGAGAAAAAAACCTAAATAATTGGGTTGTTAGAAATAATTGAAAAGTGATTAAGTGACTTTATTGTGTTTTTCTTGAAAGTAAATAACAAGTGAATGTGAAGTGTTTGTTTCAAGATTGATACTTATTGATTTTTATAGTACTATAAAGTTACTATTAAGAGTACAATACAAGAAATATTTTGTATTTTGGTAACGTTTGAACTTTAATACCTAACTATATTTTGCTTCAATATCTATATTGCTATATTTGCTATATGCTATATATATTTGCTATTTGCTATATTTTGCTTCATCCGAGAACTTTAATTACCCTTAAGGTTGATTTTAATAATTTTCAGAACTTTAATTTAAATAATTAAATAAGACTTTTGAGACTTTTTTGTCCAGAAGTGAACTTTAAGACGTTTAGTGAACAACAAGGATGGCGTTCCTAGGAAAGGGTAAAAAGGAAGATTTGCTGTTAGTGGCAGTGGAAATGGGTGAAACGGTTAACGATGGGATGAAGCTGAAGGATCTTAAAGACCTTATTATGAAATCCTCTGCCTACGAAGAAGAGTTCGTGAAGAATTTACTTACAAATGTGATGGAAGATAGAATTGAAAATCAACAACGTGCAGAACGACAAAAACAGGAAGAAAAACGGGAGGAAAAAAAGCGGCGAAATAGAGAGATAGAATTGAAGAAACTTGAGGCAGAACGACAGTTTGAACTAGATAAAATGCGTCTTCAGTTAGAAAACCAACGTCGGGAAAACCAAGAGACCTCCCAGCCTGCGACGTTGGATAGAGAACCGGATCGACTAGACCTGAAGAAGTTACTGCCTGTATTTGATCGTAATGGGTCAGGGAGCATGGTCCTCTTCTTAAATTTATTCGAACGCCAAGCTAAGTTCCTAAAAATAGATGAGACTAACTGGGTGTCGTATCTTCTTGGTGTTCTCCCTGGTGATGTGGCTACACTGATAGCGAGAGAACCAGAAGAAAAATCGAAGGATTATCAGCATATAAAAACTATGCTCTTGTCACGTTTCAAGCTGAGTTCGGAAAAACTCAGATCCCTGTTTTATTTACACCGAAAACCCCCTGAAAGTACGTGGAGAGATTTTCAATATGAACTGACTTCGTACTTTGAATCCTGGATAAAAGATTTAAATGTCGGAACATTCGAAGAATTAAAACTGCTCATGATCACAGAGCAAATAAAGAAGAGAACTCCACCAGAGGTTCGGGATCACTTCATAGACTCCTGGTCTGAATGGATCACACCAAATGTGATAGCCGAGAAATTGGACAGTTACGAAAACACCAGAAGCCTTAAAAAAGACGTTCCTGATAACCGAAGAAAGGTTACCCCACCTAAACATCGGGAATTCCAAAAGCACTCCATCAGTCCAAAAGAAATGCCAGTCAAGAGACAAGAATGTTTTCATGGCGATGTCAAAACCGAAACTCGTCCGAGGCCATATTGCTATGGGTGTGGTGCCCAAGGCGTAATAAAGTCTAAATGTACAAATTGCAATCCTGCAAAGCCAAAATCTGAGGGTAGTCTCAACCACCTACTCTTCAACAGTTTTTCCACCGAGGGTCACCCAATGAGCATCATTGATGTCACCATTTGCGACACCGCAGGTGCTGTGTGTGCAGATACTGGAGCAACTCACAATGTAGCTGGTGAAAAACTTTACCACTTGATGAAAGATCATGGATTGGTTTTTGAAAAGAAAAATACTCTGATGAAATTGGCGGATGGAGTAACCCGGAATGTTGATATCCTTACCACTACAGTCGACATTAAGGTCAAAGAAAAGACAATAGCTACTGAAATGATAGTCTTGCCTCATGCCACAGGCAATCGAACCTTGCTTGGAACTACATTTTTGAAGGACGCTGGAATCGTTCTTGATCTTCAACAAGGAAGATGGTTCTTTTCTGACAAGCCTCGTCAGAGATATGATTTCATCCGAAGTCCTCCTGATATCAACACCCTGTTGATGGTACCTGAAGATGTGTGTCCTGTACAACTTCGTTCCGATGAGGGAAATGAACTTAACCAAGTTCAGAAAGAAAAACTAAATGAAGTCTTGAAAAGGTATGAAAATTGCTTCAAAATAGGGGGAGAGGCGACTCCTTTCATCGAGCACAGAATTAATACTGGTGACCATTTACCTGTTGCGGTACCTCCGTACCGGATGTCCCCATCTAAGAAAGAAATTTTGAAACAAGAAATTGATAGACTTCTCACTGAAGGAATTATTGAAGAATGTGAATCTCCATACGCATCTCCTGTAGTACTGATTCCAAAACCGAACGGAACCTTTAGACTTTGCATCGATTATAGGAAGTTGAATTCCATAACTGTTCCTGACTCCTATCCTCTTCCACGGATGGACGATCTTTTGCACGAGGCAAAACCCACTCCTTACATGTCATCCATCGATTTAAAAGCTGGTTATCATCAAGTGAAAGTACATCCAGCTGACCAGGACAAAACAGCATTTGTATGCCCTTTTGGTACTTATCGCTTCAAAAGAATGCCATTTGGACTTCGGAACGCCCCTGCCACCTTCCAGAGGTTAATAGACCGTTTCCGCAATGGACTAGAAGATATCCTTACTCTCGCTTATCTCGATGACATTATTATTTTGTCCGAGACGTTTGAGAAGCACCTGTCAGACTTACAGTGTGTTTTTGAGAGACTGTTACTGTTCAAACTTCAAGTTAATCGAGAGAAGTGTTGTTTTGCATCCCCTAAAGTCAAATATCTTGGTTTTTGGATAACCCAAAACGGAATAGAAGCTGATCCTGAAAAGATTGCCTCCATCCAGAACATCCCGACACCCAAGACGGTAAAGGAAGTCCAATCCTTTCTTCAAACCTGCTCTTGGTTTCGACGATATATACAGAACTTTGCCGAAAAATCAAAACCACTCAGCGATTTAACCAAAAAGAAAACTCCTTGGGAATGGGGATTTTCCCAGCAGCAGGCATTTGAAATGCTGAAGAAATGCTTGCTGACTCCACCCATATTGACGCAAGCAGACGGCACCAAACCTTACATCCTCCGTACCGATGCAAGCAACTATGCTTTGGGAGCTGTTCTTCTTCAAGGACAAGGTGCTGAAGAAAAAGTTATTGAGTACGCCAGCCGATTGCTTAACCAAGCAGAGCAAAATTATTCCACTACAGAGAGGGAGGCTCTCGCCGTCGTTTGGGCTTTGAAGAAGTTCCGCGGATATGTGGAAGGTAGCTCCATCACTGTAGCTACTGATCATCAACCCTTGAAGTGGCTCCTTAGTCTCAAGTCACCAACCGGTAGACTTGCACGATGGGCATTGGAGATCCAAGCTTTCAACCTGAAAGTTATTTACGTTCCAGGAAAGGTGAACGTGATTGCTGACGTGTTGTCGAGACCAGCCGGACATCCTGCTCCGCCTGTTGAAGTAAACAACATTGTTATTGCCGATCTTCCAGCCAGAAGTCCGAAGGAAATAAGGGAGGCCCAACTTCAAGATGAAGATCTGAAGAAGATCATCGAGTGTTTTGAGTCTACAACAAAGACAGAAGATTATGCCAATTGGACGGAACGAGGGTTCCTGATGGACCAAGGGATACTCTACAGATATGTACCCGATTCCGATTCTGAAGAGGCTCAGCTTGTCATCCCGACAAGTGAAAGGGATTCTATACTGAAGTATCACCATGACGATGCTACAGCAGCTCATTATGGAGAAGAAGGGACCTATGCCAGGATAGCAAAACGATATTACTGGACCGGTATGAAGAAATACATTGCTGAATATGTGAAGAAATGTCCAGAATGCAACCGTTATAAAGCTGGAAACCAAAAGCCAGCTGGTTTACTTCGAACACCTGTCTATTCTCAACGCTTCGAGGTCATCTCAATTGATTTGTTTGGTCCGCTTCCTGTCACCGAAACCGGCAAACAATGGATATTCGTGGTAGAAGACTGTGCAACCAGATGGGTTGAACTGTTTGCTCTGGAACGCGCTACTGCCCAGGAGTGCGCCACAACTCTTATCGAGGAGGTATTCCTTCGATATGGACTTCCCAGACGAATAATTTGTGACAATGGACCGCAGTTCACAAGTGCAGTGCTTCAACAGGTGTGCCATACCATGAAAATTGACCATAATTTGTTACCTGTTTATTGGCCCCAAGCAAACCCTGTAGAACGTAAAAATCGTGATTTGAAGCCTCGCCTTGCCATCCTGGTAAGCGACGAACATGACAAGTGGCATGACAAAATGCCAGTGATACGTTTTGCCATGAACACGGCTAAGTGTTCCACTACTGGACAAACTGCTGCCTTTCTGCAGTTTGGACGTGAACTCCGAACTGTGGATGATGTGGTACACAACTTCAAAGCCGTAGTTTCTAATGACAACTTTGTGGCCGAGATCACCCCGTATCTCAAGCGTTTCGCTTCAATGTCCGAGGATGTTCAGGAGCACATCCAGATGAAACAGGACCAACGCAAGAAATATTACGACAAAAATCGTCGACAAGAGTATTTCACACCTGGTGACAAGGTGTGGGTGAGTTCTCATCCGATAAGTAAAACGAAGGACAAGAAAACTGCGAAGTTTATGCCCAAGAGAGACGGTCCTTACTTGATAATGACTCAGAATTCGCCAACCACTTATACCATCTCATCTTTAGACGACCCCACAACATCCGTTGGACGTTATCACGTGTCGGCGTTAAAACCTTACGCCCCAGACAACGAAGTCGTTCGCCCTGCATATCCACTCAGGAAAAGAGGAAGACCCAAAGCTAATCCTGCCACTAACTCAGATCGCCCTTCTCCAAGAAAACCACCACGCAAGAGATTCCTGGCTCCTCGTCGGGACGACGTCAAAGCCAGAGGGGGAGTGTAACAAACTCCTTATATTCCTAAAAGTAGATGGCGCCTGAAGCGCCTACCGCCACGCTCAATGCGGGGAAATCCCCTCCGCTAAACTTTAATCTTGGACGATACTCCCTAAGAGAGAGACTCATTATTTTTTTCTCCTTTTTATTTTGTGTATTTTGTTATGTTAGTGTTTGTCCCCTTTTTTGTAACCTTTAGTGCTTTTAATATAGTGATTCAAAATTTGTTCCCCGAGTTTTTATTCCTTTATCCAAAGGTTAGTTTATTTGAGTTAGCTGGACGAATACAAGCTTATGTTATTATTACATTCACATTTCAGGAAATAATGAAAAAATACGAAACAAATGGCAGTGAAATAGTCGCAGCGAAGATAGATGAAACCAAAAGGAAAAATGTCGAGATAATAACGAATAGGTACGATTTTCAAGACAAAAAAAGAATTAAAGATGAAATAAAAAGCTTTTTCAACAAATACAGAGAGAATAAATTAAAGAACAAAATAATATATGCCACAGATGCATCTAAAACTAAAACTGACACCAAAATAGCAGCAATAAACAAAAAAGATCAAACTAAAAAATCCGGTGTTATAAATCCTATCAATAGCATATTTACTGGAGAAGCGATGGCAATAGGTTTAGCACTAGAAGAGATCATTCAACTAGACAGGAAAACTGAAGCAATTATGGCATTCTAACAGACAGCCAATCAGTTCTCAAAGCACTAGAAAAAATAAATCGAAATTCACCAAAGATGATAGTGGAAATTAACAACTTATTAAACAAAATCGCAGCTAAGGACAAGAAGATTGAATTAGTATGGACCCCAGGACATATGGAGATAAAAGAAAATGAGGAAGCAAACTATGAAGCAAAAAACGCACCAGACAACATCATACGGAAATCCATTTCCCCTGGAGATCTAATAAAGGAAATAACAACAAGAACAATTAAGGAAGAGAACGACCAATGTTGGTGAAAAAGCAAATACTACAATAGCTTTAAGTATATGGATAAATTTACACACAAAGACAAACTAATAGCAAAAAATAGGGAAATAGACACATTACTAGCTAGACTAGACTAAGAACCAAAACCCTTCCAACAAAAGCAAATCTGTTCAAGGTAAAAGTAGTCCCAGATCCCATATGCAATACATGCAAAATCATAGATACAAATGACCATCTGCTACTACACTGCAAAAAGCTCAGCAAACAAAGAGGAAAACTTATGGAAATCATAAACGTCAAATCAAATGTCTTTTCGGATGTACTAGATATAAACAACCAAAATAAACACATAAAAATAAAGGCACTATCAGAGTTTCTAAAAAGCATAGAAAAACATCTAAGCTAAACTCAATTTGTGGAATCTTTCTAAGTAAAAAAGAGTTAAAATGAAGAAGACGAGGACGAAGCAACTCGCAAGAGTAAGCAAATGTTCCTACGTTGCCGATGGCTAACAATGAATGAATGAAAGAACTAAACTATTGCTCTACAAAACTTCAATTCGGCCCTTTGCCACGTATACTGCAGGAACGTGGTCAATCACTGAAAGCGACAAAAAAAAGATTCTGGCTGTTTTTGAAAGAAAATTACTCCGTAGTATCTCAGGAGGCGTAAAATTCAATGACATCTGGAGAACTAATTCAAGGCTAAAAGCCAAAACCCCTCTAGTCAAAGATATTTAATTTAAAATCATAAAAGCTCCATATGTTATACTTGCAATGGAATTGATACTAACACAATCTACTCGTAGAGAAAAAACTCTGCTTTCAAGAAAATGCTGATGAAAACACTAAACATTTGCAGTAAACTTTGAAGAAATGATGCAAGTTAAATTGAAAAACATAAGAAAAACTTGATCTTTAATTTCTTTCTGGAAAAAAATCGACTTCATGCAATTTTAATACAATATATCACAAATAACCTCAAGACAAGCAAGTCAAAAAAGAACAAAAATTAAAGACAAAGTGACTAATTTTAGTCTCCACTTGTCTGATAGCAATATCAGACAAGAAGTAAAATTTTAAAATTTAGACAAATTGTGTGAAATTCTGGTATTAAATAGTATATTTGAAAGTTTTTAGAACACTTGTCATTCTTGAAATAATATTTAATCGGGAAATGGTTTTTTGAAATATATATTTAGAATGCAAAATGGATTTTTTATATTAAAATATGACACAAAATAGTTGTTTTGATTGGATGCATAATAAGTTATTTGTCAGTTGCTTGCTATGTAATTGCAACCTTCTGTATTATAATAAAATGGAAATATTTTAAAATTGATTTCTTTAAATTATAAAAGCATACCCAGAATCTGCAAAATACTACAAGAGCTGATACCAAAAATATGTTATTCAGATCAGTAGTTAAAAATTGTTTTCACTGGAAACTATTAACCAATATTATTTTTAAGAGTAGAGATACTTGAGGACGGTTTCCACTCTAGTGTTTGGTGGCAGAATGGCAATCAGGATTTATTAAATAACGAATCTAAAGCAGACAAATAATGTCTTATTTGGTCGACAAGAATTGCAACAGTGGGTGTGCAGGAGTTACTTTGCCTTGGGTACTTTTGGGTTTGCGCTGGATTGCCATACTTCAACCTAAGGCATAAGTAGGAAAGCTCTCTTAAATCCTTAACCAACTTCATATTAAAAATACAGCAAGGTCACATCATGATTTATATATTTGAATATTTTTGATGGTGTAGAACCTATAGAAGGCTGATCTGAAGAGGGGGAAATGGAAATAATGCATTAATAGTGCTCATGGACTAATACTACTAGGAATTTAATATACTGTACTATTCTCTAAAATATAATTAATTTTGGTTCAAAATAGTTATTCTGATGTCAAGATAGTATAACAA
The DNA here is from genome assembly GCA_024610705.1 of Tetragnatha versicolor. Lineage (NCBI taxonomy): Eukaryota > Metazoa > Arthropoda > Arachnida > Araneae > Tetragnathidae > Tetragnatha > Tetragnatha versicolor. The sequence goes on along the minus strand of JANDEH010000008.1, from coordinate 15,271,181 downwards.
ACTTTTTTATTGCTTAAGGTTATATATATAAATAGAATGCTTCAGTAAGCACATTTATATTAATTCAACCCAAGAATTTAAAGACAAAAAATTCAATTGTGATTGAATTCAATTATGGGACCTTTTTATCACCGAATGTATAGAATTCCACATCTAAACGAACATTACGCTACTTCATACAACAAAATTTGTTTTTCATGTACTTATTACAAAGTACCTTCATTTAAACAGTAATAAGTTAGCTTGCTCGGTTACTTTTAATTTTGATAGAAATTGAGAGCAAAAAATTGCAAACTGGCATTGAATAACTGTTGTAAAAAAACATCCAACTTAAGTCATATCAGAGTCTGAATAAAATTGATATTGAAAGTTTTTTAGCATCTTTGAACAAATGCATGTAACAAAACTTAAATAAAATGTTTAAAGATACATCTGATTTTGATTTCTTATTTTCAAATGCAGAGATAACCCTCAACATGAGCTGGCATGCAAGATATTTACCATACTTTTTGGCAAGATCCTCATGTTCCAAAAAAAATTTTTGGGGTTCTTATTCAGCAGATAGGAAATAAAACCGTAAGTAACAAAATCATCATCCTACATTGATGAGGTCTTATTTTTCCCACATCATGGGTAATTTTATCAAACACGGATGATTAAGCAAATTATTCCTTCTCGTAGTCAAGTGGAACAAAGGAATTTCTCAAAACAAGTGTAATGAAACACTTGTCATAAGTAGTACTAATAGTTGCGGCAGATTTGGTAAATATTTATTAAATTAAATATTTCTCAGTTCTAAATTAGTGAATGATTTTTTAACTCAACTATTGCACAAATCTTCCCAGTCAATATTTTATTTTACGGAATTCTACAATTAAGGGAACTGGCACAGCTTCTCTTGGTCAATTAATGAATATCAATTGTGGCTTCAATACTATCTGAAGAAATGCATCATAGGTTTGCACACAAGATGATCCCGCAATTTTTCTATTTTCAAAATAATTTAGAATATCCTCCATCTACTATCCATATATTATGTTATCTCTCTGGAACCTCTCTAGAAATTAACCCCTTCAATATGGTGGGACATGATGCCCCATCAATAAAGTTCGTTACATCATTATTGTTGTTGAAATGTTATTGTAGTATCATCGTTTATGCATATGTTTGAAGGTCTAAAAGACTCATAAAGTTCCCATAACAACGTTTTTAACAATGATGTTACAAGCTTTATTGATGGTACATCATATGGCCTGCCGTATTGAAAGGGTTAAGCCCTGCATAAAACTCAAAATTTATATCTGTGAAGAAGGTAAACGAGATAGCAAGAGTATTGGCTGCAGATGTAAATCTCAAGTAATGATACATTAAAATTATAAACAAGTGAACAATCATATCGGCAGAATTGTTGTAATATAAAGTATAATTAACAACTTAAGAGAAAAGCTTAGCAATTAAAGATCTAACTTTTTAGTTGTAATTATAGATAATTCTTTTTAGCAATTCCTGTTTCTCTTATGACACAAAACCTGCATTTTTTACAGAAGATTGTCTCTAGCTTCAGAACCTGATGATGGTACTCCCAACACAACATTAAGTCTCAGTAAATGTTAAGGAGTTGAAGTAACTTACCAGGGTGATGGTCGATAAGGTAAGACAAGATATCTTCTATCCGGGATCCCGATTTATTAACTATTTCTAAAATGTGTCCTCCTAAAGGATTTCCATACAATTCTGAAACAAGAAAAGCAGTAATGCTGCATTAAATATGTAACTTTATAGAAGGAACAATGGTAAGATTTTTAATTACAGCATACAAAAAATTAAGTAAATATTGCAATAAATACTTTTAAGTATAATTGAAACCAAGATCTTCCTTTATATAATGCATAATTGTTTAAGCCTAATGCAATAAAAACATTTGACTAAGATCCTTTAATGACTAACTTAAACCAGTTTTTATAACAGTGGTATGTTCAAGGCAGGCATTCTTTGACCCATGGCAACTTTGTACTTAATACCTGCATGTTTTATTGCCCCATATTAAAAATTATTGAAAAACCTCTTGTATTTTAATAATCAGCCAACAACTTTTTGTCAATTCAAAAGAGAAAAATCTATATTCCTTTTATTTCAAATTTGCACAAAAAATAAATCTAATGTATAAATGCAATTACTAATAGATATCAACAAATAGTTATTTAACTCTATTCATGAATATTATAAATTTAAATTAAATCATTATACACTAGGGTGGTCCTTATTTGTATGGTAAAATTTTTTTGGGAGAATTCCGTTGGTGACGCCCCCTAGTTTAATGTCACTATAGAAAATAATAATGTATACAAAATTTAAGCTCATTCGGATAATAATAACACATGCCACAAAAGCCTTGAAGTTTCATAAAAATACTGATTTTTTCACAAAACATCAAAAAAACCAAAGAATAAACACTCCCATCTTCTTCTCGATTTTTTATGAGAATCTAATATAATTATAGTTATAATGTTCCAGAATTCATTCTTCTATCACCCCTCTTTTGGTAGTAAAAATTTTTAAAGTAAAAACAACTCTTGTAAAGTTGTTTTTCTTGCATTTTAAAACAGCTACTAACTCTAGAACTATACAACTTAAAAACCTGAAATTAGTGTCATTTTGTTTTTAATTTTATTATATTTGCTTTAATGTGCAACATAACTGCCTTTCTTTAAAAAAAATTTTAAATTAAAAAAATGTGAAAAAAATTAAATAAAAAAAATTCTGAAAAAAATTTTATTAAGTAAATTTAAAGTTTTTCAACCCCCAAAATAAACATTTCTGCCAAATTTCAAGTTAATAATAAAATTTTATCATGTAGAAAAAAAACAAAAATTTTCGAAATTTTGGCAAGTCTCTAAACATGCCATGTAATTTAACAAAAAAAGTGATTCATTCATGGGGAATTCAATAACTCTCTTGAGGGTGTTCATACGATTTGTACTATGAAAAAAAATTTACTTTAATTTCAGAAAATACAACTATTAGCCGATTCGGTACAAAATCTTACAGAGCTAGTTTCCCACTTAATTCACTGTGCCTAATTTCACTTGAATTTTCCTTAGAATTAAGTTTTTACGTAATTTATGATTTTATTTTTTTCTTTTATCTTCAAACACTATAAAGTTCATTTGATTTAACATGTTGGAAGTGAAAAAATTCCGCTAAAACTTAATTCTAAGGAAAGTTCAGGTGAAATTAGGCACAGTGAATTAAGTTGGAAACTAGCTCTGTAAGATTGTGTACCAAATCGGCTAATAGTTGTATTTTCTGAAATTGAAGTGAATTTTTTGCATGGTACAAATCGTATGAACACCCCCAAGGGAGTTTTTGAATTCCCCATGAGTGGATCACTTTTTTTGTTAAATTACATGGAATGTTTAGGGACTTGACAAAATTTCGAAAATTTTTATTTTTTTCTACATGATAAATTTTATTTTTAACTTGAAATTCGGCAGAAATGTTTATTTTGAGGGGTTGAAAAACTTTAAATTTACTTAACACGTTCATGCCGGGGCCAATTTTCGTGTTTTATGACAGGAGGCGGCTCTCGACTTCAGGCTGCGCTTCATCTGGCGGCGCCACCCGTGCAGGCCACCGGTGGACCATGCCGCCCCATGGGGCAGTCTAGTGTGTGCCACCGGTGGACCGCGCCACCCGATGAAACAGTCTAGTGCGGGCCACCCGTGGGCAGCGCCGGCGTGAACGTGTTAATAAAACTTTTTTTCAGAATTTTTTTTATTTAATTTTTTTTCACATTTTTTTTAATTTTGAAAAAACAATTTAAGAAAAGCAGTTATGTTGCACATCAAAATAAAGATAATAAAATAACAAACAAAATGCCACCAATTTCAGGTTTTTAAGTTGTATAGTTCTAGAGTTATTAGTTGTTTCAAAATGCAGGAAAAACAACTTTACAAGAGTTATTTTTACTTTAAAAAAATTTTACTACCGAAAGAGGGGTGATAGAAGAATGGAATCCGGAACATTATAACTATAACTATATTAGATTCTCATAAAAAAAATCAAGAAGAAGATGAGTGTTTAATCTTTGGTTTTTTGATGTTTTGTGAAAAAATCAGTATTTTTTTGAAACTTTAAGGCTTTTGCGGCATGGGTTAAAAATTTTTTATTGAGCTAAAATTTTGCAAAAATCATTTATTTGTATGATGGAACAATTTGGGGGGGGGGGGGCGTCGCGTAAAGATTTCCAAACTTTAAAAATAAGGACCACCCTATTATATATGCATTAGGGGACATCCATAAATTAAGTGAGGTCAAAAAGGGGGGGAGGGGTTTGGAAAAATCTCACCAAGGGGGGAGAGGGGTCGATTAAAATCTCACGTAAACTTCTTAAGTTAGAAACTAAACGATTTTTTTTAGTATGGGGGAGGAATAATACCCACAGATAAGATAAAGTGGTAATTTTTAGGCGGAATAATGTCCTTTTCCCCCACATCATTAATAATGTAAAAGTTTTAGGTGCTGTGAAGCACAAAATGCAAACGAATAGGATAGAAAATTATTTTTAAAGGTTGAAGGTAAATCTCACGTGGTGGGAGGGGGGGTCCAGCAAAATCTCACCAAGGGGGAGGGGGGTCCAAATTTTGAAAAAAAACACCTCACGTAATTTATGGATGTCCCCTTATTAATAATTGTAAAACAATATTTTACAAAAAACAAAATAAATTTATAGACAGACTTTATTTCAGGGATGTGATTCAACAAAAACAAATATGAGGAAACTCAAAATTTTGAGACCAAACAAAAATGAAAACTGCAAAAAAATTGAATAAATAAACCTGAATTTGAGATATAAATGAAATAAATTTTTCACTGGTTGGGAATTTAATTTGAAAAACTTCTTGACGAACATTTATTGCTACTTTTAGGATTAGCTGAGGAAAAGTACTATGAGTTCTGAATCACCAAAAGTAAGCAAATATCAATATAAATAATACTAATCCTAAAGTACCTATTTATTTTACAACACACAATACCTGATACTCCAATTGAACTTGAGTAGGATGAAAGCTCTTGTTGGATATAAATTTTAAAATAATAATGAATAGAATGCACACGGAATTATTTTATATGTGGATTATCATTGTTTAATTAATTAATTAGGTAAATTAGTGCACAGTAAAAATAATCAACTATAGGGCAATTTGCCCATTTTCATTTCCACATTTTAAAGTAAGAAAATTTTAAAAAAAATCAAATTTCTACAACAATAAGGCACAGCAGTAAAAAATTTTGAAGAGGAATATTCTCAAGAAAGGTCATTCTCTATGATCTAAAAGGGAAAAAATTCTGAATTTTTAGGATGTTGAGATATATCCAATTCCCTCTCTTTTATATTAAAAAATTTTGTATTTCACATACAGAATATCATGTAATTTCTCCCAGAAAAACCTCAGTTTGGTAACAAAGCAGATAAAATTTATTTATCAGAACTTTAGACCAGTTCTATTCTTCTACTTAGGTTCAGGAGTGCAGAAAATGTTCCAAAGCCCAATATTTCCCCAGGACAATTAATTATTATCATAAATTTCCCCATACTTTCATTCCAGTTAATATTGCTACTAAAGTAGAACATATTTTTATTACAAATTATAGTTTTATAGTTACTGATCTTCTGTATGATTCAAATCAATATTTTTTAATTTTTAAGGACTTAATATTTCTTTTATTTTTTCTTATGCAAGTTCCTCAGCACAAAAATGTCTTAAAATATGAATTGTAAACTGTTCCTCAAATTTTATCTACAGTAAAAAACTATTCTCTTTAACATAACTTTTTACGAGTCAAAAACATCGCTGTGATTAAAAAGAGTGAAAATTAGTGAAATTACCAATTCCGTGAAAATTACCATTCCTGTCATGGATACGTTGTTTTTTCTGCATATCAATCAAAATGCAAAGAAAAGCTAACTTAAAGGTTTACCAAGGACTATATTTTTCGAAGTAGATGCTTAGTTTACTGAGATTCCTCCGTAATTCTGTAGTTTTCACCTAATTTTCCATGGAATTTGGAGTGCATGATATTTTCACCTTTCAAATTATTTGTCATCAATAACAACCTTGTTTTGTAGGTTTTTTTCTTTAGAAACTTGGGCAAAAATTTCCCCAGAGCTGTCTTAATTTCCCCCGAACCATGTTCAGACATATTCTGCACCCCTGCTTAGGTTTAACACCTAGCTACTTTTCATTAGATTCCATACAGCTTAAAATATACTATTAAATTGTTTTACAGTTCAACACAATGATAGTGAATAATGAACAGTAAGTATTACACATAATATCTATACTTTTCAGACGAAAATTCTTCTAAAAAAATTAATTCAATGAAAGTGTAAACTGGATAGACTGACCAAAAGGTAAACGAGAAGAAATTCAAAAATGTGACCCAAAACAAACAGAGCAAAATAGCACAAATAGAGCTACACACAAAAATTAACTATGTAAATTTTCAATGTACATTAAGTTTGAACTCAAATTTGTTAATGAAAAGTAAGCATTTTTAGCTTGTTGAACCAAGTGATTATTTTTTTCTTAAGAGAATTAAGGTTTAATAGGTAGGAAAAATTTAGTAAAATCTTGGCATTTCTAAGCAGTTTAGAATTTTTTGTCTCTTTAATAAGTGGAAACTTGAATAATTACCATAGATATCACACAATAGCAAACTTCAGAGATAATATTAAAGTACAAGATTACAAGTTTAGAGGTGTAAGAAATCCTGTTAGATCATTATTTTAAACTTGACTTGTTTATAATTACAATAGTGATGCACAACCTGCGGCCCGCGGGCCACATGCGGCCCGCGAACCATCAACATGCGGCCCGCGAACGAATTTGGATATTTCAGATAATTCCTAACTTTTGTTACTTTCCTTATTTTAACCGAGAAAAAGTGACGATTATAGCGGAAAAAAGTCGGGAAAATTGCGATTTTTCGAGTTTCGTTTTGCTCGCGAAGTGTTCCGTTCCTGCCGCGATTTTTGCGCGGGCGCCAAATTGAAGTTGGCTTCTTCTTGTATTGTTTGTGCGACGGTGCGATGTGGAAAAAACAACTTAACAATGGTTTGAAGTTTTGAAGCCAGAAGTCCGGTGTTTAGGATCACGCGCCACGGAAAAGTCGAAAAATAGCGATTTTTCGCGAAAGTGCCGTTTTTACGGCTCCTAGTTGAAGCTGGCTTCTTTTCACATTGTAATTGCAATGCAGAAAAATTTAAGCGTGGTCAGAGCAGTCTAATAAGTCTAGTGATACCTCTGACATAGCTTTTTTTTATCAATTTTAGTATTTTCAACAAATTTTTCTTAAGGATTTCCGAAGTTCTAAATTTTTGCAAAAAGATCACTTTGAAACAGGATTAGATAATAATGCAGTGTATTTTTTTTAATTCTTATTAGATCATAACCTGTTTCAGATATGCTATCAAGGGGGATAGCAGAAGGCTGGGGGCCTGTCCCCCCAAAAAAAATCGAACTTGATTTCTAAAATAAGTTAAAACCCTGTTTTTTAGGGTCAAATTTCCAAAATTTTTCTGGGGTAGGACCCCCAGACCCCCCTTTACATTTGGAATTCTATAATTATCATTTTTTAAATAAATATTAAGTTAATCAAAATGCAAATCCCATCTTAAAATATATGTGCAATATTTGGGCTAAATGTGCAAAAACTAGTCAATGCTTTGTTTTTTTGGGGTTAAATTTCAAAAATTTTCTTGGGAGGACCCCTAGAACCCTTTAATGGTACAAACTCAATTATTCACATCTTATATTAAGTTCCTTGAGATGCAAATTCTACCTTATTTTTACTGTTACTGTTTGCGGCCCTCCGTGTCTCAATCAACTATGTGAGTGGCCCCCCTCCCAAAAAGGTTGTGCATCCCTAAATTACAACGTTCTAAAACCTTAAAGCAGACAGTAAAAATACCCATACTTTAATTATTTAATAGTCATATTAATTTGACTTATTAATTGAATATTTTGAACTCTAACAGGCTTCCTTAAAATTAAAAATGCTGGAACCATAACTTCAAAAGGAGTAACTCTTATTTTCATTTTATTCATGTTGTTGCTTAAGTAAATTTGTATGAAAATAGTTTAATTAAAGGCACAAAATTGACACAAAATGATATGAGAATTTAATTATCTAATCAAGGTAATATTGGATATCAATATTGAATTGTAGAAGCTGGTGGAGTGATTTATAAAAAACCTTAAATAATAGGTTTCTATCCAAAATTCAGAACTACCCCAGACGTTACTTTCAACATGAAAAGTTAAAATAAAAAAAATTAAGTTCAACGAAGGCTACACAGTAAACAGAAGCAAATGTTCTAATGAAAAGGCTTTGTAGACTGGATGGAATATGCACTTTCTATATGGTTTCTTATTTTTCAATTCCATACAGACATGAACAGCAAAGGAAGTCAGGGAGCCGCATTCATAGTGCTTATAATAGTTGTGTGAATCAATCAGTGTCGCAACAGACGTCAGTGTGTGATTTGACTAAGTACTGGAGATGGCAGTTCCACACATGACGAAAGAGATAAAACTCTGATCCACACAAGAATTATATCTGTGAATAAATTGTAGGGAAAAATGCAAAATAGATGTAAAAACTATAAAAAATACTCTAATGCCACACTGGAAATCTGTGATCTGACAGGACAGAGAAACTAATAATAGTATAATTATGTGGGTTATAGGAAAATCGCATCCTTAGCAGAATCTCAGGTTCAATTCCGTTAACATTCTCGCTAAATATTTCCAATCTGTTTTGAATGCCATATATTCAATTAAATTATCGAAAAATTTTCAGATTTTTAATGATAAACTGAACAGTTATTGATCTAATTAAACATTTAATCTATGAGTTAAATTAGTTAACAGGTTTTTACTTTTTGGTGTCTTAAAGAGCATGGTGGTTAAAGGAATTTAACTGAATCTCCAAACATAGTTGTAAACAATAGACCACAATACGTCTTCAGTGGTTCCATTTCCATTTTGTTATTATCTTTTCTTCTAAAAGCTTTGTAACATAGCAAACATTTAAAAAATCCAAGATTCTGGGGTAAAAAATATTTTAAGGGCTTGAAAAATATTTAATTATAAATAATGTGGTGTGTTACCAGGAGGTGTACAACGATAGATGAGTCAGCAGTAAGAACAGCTTTGGTAAAACTATAATGTAGTTTAATAAGTAAAGTTTCAAAGCAATTACAATTAGCAGGTGCCTTTGCAAAGAGCAGACAGCAGCCTACCGCCATTCAACAATGAGTGAGGTAATGAATAAAGATAACTTCTACTTCTATGTGCTCTGTCTTTAGGCCAGTGTGCAAAATTTCCGCTTGCCAACTCGCCATTGGCGATAAAAAATTTAAGGCTGGGGAGAAAGTTTAAAATAAAAAATGTCCAAATCAAGGAACCTCAATTGAGTGGCTCGCCTAAGTGTTTTAAAATTAAGGGACCAACAGTTGGAGAGAAGCCGGCAAATGCAATGCAGACAGACCGCTTGCTTCCGCGAGAAAACCTAGTTACGATGACGTAATCGCCAAGGTAACTATAGCGCATGTTTCGTTTTTGGGTTTGACTGGGTTTTTTTGGCGGTAGTTAGTTTAACTAGGTTTGTTTGATAATATCAAAGGTATTATGAAGAAAAGGAAGCAAACTATCGATTCCTATTTTACTAGGGGTAATGAAAGTGAACCAGTTCAAATGCAAGAGATGATGGAAAGTGGATCTGCCATCAGCAACAGCAATATTCCTATATCATCAGTTTCCAGCTCTTCCAGTAAAAGAAAAGATGCCTCAACTGCCCAATCACCACTTCCAGCAAAAAGGAAGTTAAATAAAGAGTGCCTTGGTAGTTTTGAATGGTTGTTGTATAATGATAGTCTTGCAATGTGTAAAGTTTGTCAGGAAGTGCCATCCAGTAATGTGGACAGAAAGTGGATTAATGGTTTTTCCGGAGTTTTTAAAAGGAAATGTTTTCTTGCCATAATCGAAGCAAAAATATGAATCCTAAGTAGAGGCGAGTAAAAATTTTAGTCTGGCTAGTACCTAGTAGAGTTGAAATTTCATGCCCTGCTCTAGGCACAGAGAAGGGAGTGAGCCAACATGCCAACAGCATGGGGCTACACATAAATTCAACTGTTAATGGTCCAGAAAGTCATATAATATACTAAAGATCAATTATTATATCCCTAAATAACAAGTAACAAAACTTTTCTATGTAACTTGAGTGCTAGGACTTACAAATTTTAATCCTTTCTAAATAGCTCCCGCTTTGAATAAACCAAAAGGATTGTGCTGATTCTGACTATGTGAGTGATAAAGTTTTAATGACAAAAAAAGCGTATTGAAAGTCACTAGCAGTTTTAGACACATTTGTAACCTTTTTTAAGAATGACCCATGCATACCATACCATCCAACAAAACAAGGAAATTATCATAACAAAAAATATAAGGTTTGTATCAAATTTGTGCATGATCAGATGGACATAATGTGACAACGAAAAAAGCACCTAGTCTGGGGACTTGATACTTGTCTCCAGCAACAAAGAAAATTTCAGAAACTTTCTTTATATATTGAAATTTTTTTGTTTCTTGTCAAAAGTTACTTATAAAAAATACTACTCAGAAAGTTTTTAATGACAAGAAACCCAAAAATTGGGGAAGAATCGCATCCCTGAAAAAAGTACTTTTCATTACAATAATAATAAAATATATTTTAACAAAAGATGAATGAGGTAATGCAAACCATGAAGTGAGCAGTAACTCTCAATGTGGATTCACTGCTTGCTTGTACAGAATTAAATTAAAATGCAGAAAAAAAATCTTACCAAGTTTACTTAATTTAAATAGAAGTCCTAGTTCTGTTGGTAAAGTGGTCAATTTGTTATGGTTTAAAATCAGTTCTCTTAAAGACAACATTTCCCCAATTTCTTTAGGCAATTTCTGTAACTGGTTGTTAGCAACGTTGAGATGAGCAAGATTAACTAATTGGGCGATTTCTGGTGGTAAAACCTCAATCAAGTTGTTATTCAGGTACAGAGATGTCAAATGAGTCATTTTGAACAGAGGCTGGCTTAAGTTACGTACATTTGCTGAAAAGAAAAACATAAATTAGGATAATAGGAAACTTCAGAAAAAAAAAACAATTTTAAGTCACAATTTTTAATACATATACTGTAACTAAACAGTATTGATAAGGCCCCCCTATTATTATTATTATTAAGGCCCCTATTAATAAAGCCAGTATTATTTATTCGGCATTATTAATAATGCCCGAAGTGGAGGAGGGCAATGTGATAAATTCAATGGCATTTATCAGTGAAATTTATCACTTTGCCTGCCTCCACTCTGGGCTGGGCATTATTAATAATGCCCAATTAATCATTTTGCCCGTAACAAAATATTATATATGGTTATATCAATGACATCCAAAGAAAAAATTGGTTACTTGAATATTGGGCATCTAAACCAGCTCAAGGATATTAAACTGCATTGTTACTGAAACCCCATGATCCTTTCTCTTCACTGTTTACAGTTTCATAGGGAAACTATTTTTTATTTACACTGTAGGCTTATATAATTGCCCTAAAGTTTATAAAATCAAGCATTGGAAATAATCAAACATTAATATCAGAGAAATAAAACACATGAAATAAAGAATAAGACCATTACACAGCAAAAGCTCTGTATTACCAGTAAAACTAGCAAATTTGAACTTTTGGGCTGTCTTTTCAGCTTTGAACAAAATTGTATTCTACTAAGCATTTCATTCATATTTTCTAATTATAAGTATCCACAGGTTTTATAACTATCAAAATTAATTTAAAACAGAAATATAGTTGTAATCAAGATAAAAGCAGTATAAAATAGAAAAAAAATTGAGAGCAGATGATACTGCGTTCTCAGTCAGTTTTTTCAGATAGCAAGATGGAAATATTTCATTTAATTTAAGATGTAATAATAAAAGAAATTCTTTCAAAAGGAAATTTAACTTATTGGGCAATAAATAAATTAGTTTATCTAAATTTCCTCAAATTGACCCCCATGCAGTTTTGTACCATCAAAAAATCTGTCAACGTTTGATATAAGAAAAATCCTACAAATCTAGTCTTTACGAATCATTCTGTTCATAAACCTTACTTCAAGACTCAAATTTTAAGGTATAAAGCAACCAACACTCAATACCTCTTATCTCCAATTCAGTAAATTCTTTCTTGTTCTTCGTTGGGTCGCCCAGCAATATGTCCTTCCGATGAGGATTGGGATGCACATATTGATTACGTTCTCTTTTGCTTGGAGGTCGTTTGGGCATAGGGTCAGCTGAAACACGGTAAAAATAAGATCATTCAGAAATTTCCTACAATAATTTAATCAATCAACATACAAGTTTAATTTCTTTATTTGGAATAGGCGGTATTTCTGAGAATGGGAGGAAAGGCATAAACATTGCAGTTTCAGTTGCCGTTTGAATGCCAACTCTTAAATACAACGCTTTGAAATTGTTCAGTTAGAAATTACATTACATTATGTATACTAATGTTAAATAGTCTATAATGATATAATAGGAATCATGAAAGAATATTGTTATATAGACCAGGTAATATTTGTGGACAGGTTGTGATTGCTGGAATTTACCAAAAGAAATACCCCTTAATTATGGAAAGGATTATTGTTGCAGACAACTGTTATATATCAGTTTTAATTGAGAACAATGTAGTTTCAGGGAGTTAAAAATAATGTTATTTAGATATTGAATGATAGTTGCACTTTTACACAATTGAATGCTGAAAAGTTTCAATTTTGCAATTCAGGCCAGACATGCCCATACAGGTATGAGCACCATAGCCTTTAACACTCCCTTGTGCCTTTTATGGTTTTAATCAGCTAAACTCGGTTAAATCATCAATTAAAACTTTCTTGAAGTATGGAGGAGGCTGTGTAAATATAAATACATACCATAACACCTATATAACACATGATCATATTCACATTACAAAAAAAACACCAGATTTTCAAGATATACTGTAACATTGATTTAATTTAACATTTTTGTAGATAAAATTTAAGCAAACAATATTAGTATGGTCAATACAGATAATATATTTATATACACAAATAAAAAGTTTAGGAGTTCAGTACATAAATAAGTCTTATCAGCTCACTTGAATCAGATGACATTTATGGTTAGAATGAACCTATACCAAAATCTCCTAATCAAAAAAATATATCTTAAAAATCATAAATACTACTGTGTTGCAGAGGAAATAATTACGAGCAAATGAACATTTAAAACAGTCTTCTCAATGTTTACTCTGATTACAGGAAAATTCCATATCAAACCTGTTTACAAAGTTGAGACTGTTTGCTGATCCAGAGTGGTTAACCTAATCAGCTAGTAGCAACGTTAGTACTTTATCATTAGAATGATTTTTAGCAGTGATTGTACATGTAAAACAGCCAGAAATTAGTTCGAGAGCAAGAGGCGTGCAATAAAATATGTCATTAATTGAGAAGACTCAACGTGAGAACAAGACAAATTGTTTGTAATGAGTTCTAAAACTTTACTGATAGTCGAGGAAGGACTAAATAAGATTCAATTTTTGTCGGATTCAATAAGATTGTCGGGAACAAAAATATAAGCCATCATTTTATAAAAACACACGAGTATTGCAGAAGCTACAAGATGTTAGTTTTTCAAACTTTAACCAAGGGTACAGAACCACACGGAGTCTTATTTCAACTCACCTTCATCTAAACACCCAAATCTAAAAACTAACAAAGACGAGAAATCTTTAAAAAAGTATTAAAATCCACCTAAAAGTCGACAATGCCGTCGTACCAAATTGCCCGGTTTATTTTAATTCTAGCAATGATTGATCAAGTAGGTTGCCAGATTGTCAAAAAAGGCATGCTGCCATATGTTTGATAAAAACGTTTTATTTTCTACCGTGGCTCAATAAAGCAGTGCAATAAAGTGATAATAAAAATTTATAATCAAACTATTTATGGTAACTAATTGAATACCAAAATTTTTTAATTTTTATGGAAGTTCTGTATTCTGTATAGTAAAAGTTTAAGTATTTTGAATAATATAAATACTGATTTCATCGGTTCATTTTAAAGGGTAAATGAGTCTCGAGAGAGAGAAGACGAGAAACCCTCCCAAAAATCAACAAATTACAAGATATAATAGCTTCTTATAGATGAATCGTAAGTTGGTATCACATTAGGAAAAGGAAGCAAGCCAAGATTCCCTAGCTGAGATTCTAACCATGACTGTATCCTACAAGACCTCGTGACCAGTTTAAGCCAATCGGAGGCAAAAGGTTTACTAAGCAAGAGACTGGCAAAAGAGCTTGCACATTGCACAGGCCCACCCCCTTGATAGGGCCTAACCAAGGCAGTAGTTAAAGTATCCAAAGACAAAACAGAAAAAAACACTTTCCAACATTAGTCCTTAGCCTTAAATATTTAAGGCTTTATTTATGAAAAATGCATTTTGAAAATTCAATCTTTACTTAAAATGGAATTAAAAATTTAATTTAAAAGCCTGTTTGAATATTAAAGAACTTTAAATAATTTAGCCTACCACTAACTCACATTTTTTTTCAATTTCAGTACCTTTTCAATTTTTTTAATAGTAAATGATAATTTTAGCGCAAACCATTATAACAGTCAGCCCATTAGTCTTTTTTGTGAACCGAATGAAATAAATTAAAATGAATCCATCCATAATATATAGAGACTCAGGGGTTCCATATATCTGAAAAAAATTGCCCTTCGTATAAGAATTAGTGAAAAATAATAATTAAAAGTGTAAAAAAAATGGTACGGAAAAATTTTCTACAACTACATCATTTAGGAGATATTAGCCATCAAAACTTGCATTTCCCCGCTCCTTTTAAAACAGGCATGGTTCTTCAGCTACTTCTTTAGTTATCTTTTATTATTTAGTTATGTTATGTTTTTTTAGTAAAAAAACAACTAAATTTAAGTCAGACAAAAAATAATAAAAGGATGAAAATCAAAATTTGGAAAGCGACGATAAAAAATTACCAGAACTTGCACATTTAAATTCACATAACAGGTCAATTTAATATGAGTTAAGTAGAGTAAACAAAAAAGTTTTCTTTAGTTAAGCTTAAGCAAAATAGCTATCTAAAAGCTTTTTTACACCACTTTTCTGAGTAATTTTTAAGTTTAAAATTTGAAGTATTTCTTTGTAGGGGTTATTTGAATTAATTAATAAAATTGATAAATTTAAATTAAATTAATAATGCAGATTTTAAAAATTTAAAGCGTTACTAAAAGTTAGTGTAAAAATTTAATTAAAGTGTTACTAAAAAATATTGTGTGAAATTGAAAAGAAAATTCTTTAAAAAGGTACTGAACTGTTCTGTAAGTGTAAAACATCAAATAAAACAATAACTTTTATACTTTTTTGTAACTATTCAAGTTTAAGTTTTTTCCTTCTATTTGCTAAAAATAGGGGAGAGTGTGGGGCACATTTGCACAAAAAGTGCATTTCGGGATATTTCTCTGGATCTAGATGGATGAGATTGAAGCAAACTCGGATTCAAATGAAAGGTTAGACCAGGGGTGGCCAACCTAAATGATCTTGAGGGCACTTTGGAAAACCAAATACTCTCACGGGCCGCATATGAAATTTTAGGATATTAGTCTTCGAATGACAGTGATGAAGTTGAATAAACTGGATATAGATTAGGGAGATTTTTAGATCCTTAGCTTAGTTCGACAATTTCGTTAAAAAAATATTCATTTAAATTGACCTTTAGAAACAACCCCAAGAATGCCTTCTCTATAAGATGGGTTTGTTTTAATTATTGTTTTATGACGCAAGAATTCCTTCTTTATATATAAGGAACTAACTAGAGCTCGACCGATGCATCGGCGCCGATTGTTCGAAAAAATAGCCGTCGGCTTAGGCATCGGTGACCGATGTTAAATTGTGAAATAATCGGCCCTTCGGCCTAAAAAAACATCTAAATGCCAATTTTGGCCGATGTTTTTTGCAGAAAACCGAAGAACATCAAGCGAAGACTGATATCCCATGACAAATGTTTGCTAGACCTGTTAGTGTTGTAAATTGTTTTCTAAAATATTTATAATATGGAAAAAAATTCATTTGTCATATTAACCCCCAAATTCCCTTAGTGTTTCAGCTTATTTTGGGACCCTTTAGGTTACATTTACATACAAAGGGAACAGTTCCCTGTAAATCAACGAATTTTCAAAGTAAAAAAATAATTAGATGTCAATTTCGAGGGAGGATAGATGTTCTCCTGCCGAAATTGTTTTATCTTTATTTTTCAGTTTTAAACTAGTGTTTAATCTCATTTTGAAACTTTTTTGAGATTACCCAAAGCATACCAATTTTCCAGAATTTTGAATTTTAAAGAAAAGAACAATGAATAACAGACAACGAAATTGTGTAAGGGGTTCTACTCACACGTATACAGGGTGTATCTGAAATGGTGCAACACACTTTCAGGGAGGATAGTAGACACCTAGACGAGTCAGAATCACATGGGATTTGGGGGTCCCAGACCAAATCCCAGGGAGTTAAAAATGGAGCGACACCCTAAAAAATCATTGAAAAATTCAATTTGTAGAAGATCTTCTATTGGTAAAAACTTAATTATGGTCTCAAAAATTGTGGTTTAATATTATCTTTAAAATTATCTCAAAAGTCTTCACTTTAAAATTTGTTTTATTATGAAAAAGTTAAAAAAACCCCAAAACCTTATTTTGTATTTCGAAATCCTTTCTTTTGATTTGATAATCTGAAAGATCATAGTTGAAAACCCATAAGTCCAAAGTTTCACGTAAATACAATCAATATTAAACACTTGAGATCCTGTTAAAGTTTGATTTTTTGCGTGCGCAAACAGCTGTTCTGGAAACAGCTCGATTTCTATTTCGCCTGGACGAAATATATTGTCAATAATACGAAATGTTTAAAAATCACACTTTTTAAACTTCTCTGTGACAAAGGAAAATTACTGATTTTAATTACAGCTTCGAAAATTCAGGAAATAACCAAACTTTGATACACAATTATAGAAACGTGTTCTACTCTCTCCCGCTTCGTCATGGCAACTTCATTCATAAATCTTCCTTAAAAACATCTCAACAGTCTGCCCATCATTTTGCGCTTCCGAAATCCAACCCTTTTAATGCGCAACACAGCCCCCAAATTGCGTTCCTCGGCCCCCCTCATCACAAAGGGGGGGGGGAATGGGCATAATTCCCCAAATCTAAGCCAAGGGGAGGGGTAAATCTCGCTGCTGGGCACCCTTCCAAAAACTAGTGGAGTTCAAAAGAATAGGCGGCCCATACATCTTATGATAAAAATTGAATCGTCAGTTTATAAAAAGGGCATAGCTCCAAAAACCAAGTTTTGAGATAATAAAAAAACTGTATAAGTAATGGACTTTTCATTGTATAACCCCAATATTTGTCCTGGAAATCCAGGGTATTAAGAGTAAAGAATAATCATCGAAAAAATATAGTAAATTCAAAAATATTTCACAGTTTAAAAAAAGTTTGTGGACTTATTCCCTTTTTCAATCTCATGAAGTTTCAGGTAGAAAAAAATATTAAAAATCTCTATAATCGACATTTAAATTACATTTCTGATTAGTTCACAGCACAAAAGTGAAAAATAGAAATTGTAAGACAAATAAAATAAAAAATAGCTGTGAAACTGAGTCATAACGGCAGTAGGTATCAATGGAATATGTGAGTATCAATGGAGTCAAACATCATTGGGAAAAAAAGGAAAAATAAAAAACTTTTAAATTAAAATTTCATTTGGATAATTTTACAGCACAAAGAATAAGAAAAGAAAGACACACGAATTAACTTAAATTCAAATTTAATAAAAAATACAATGAATGGACATTGACTTCGCCAATTCAAGGGGCCATATCAGCCGATAGGAGGTAAATATTTTCTTCTTCTTTATACTAATGTGTAGAGCAAAGCTTGGGGATTTTTTTGTGCATAAAAAGTCATTTTTTAATTTTTTTGACTTATTATTCCCTTTTTAACCTTCCAGTGGGCGAGCGTATGTGAGAGATACTTAGGTTGGATTTGATCATCGAATATTTCAAGTATATTTTAATGAAACGTAATCATTTTAACCATAAACGAATCTCGGCTGTTTCAAAACTTGTTATGGTTGAAAATATATATTTCCGACTATTTATATAGGAGATACAAGCGTACTTTTCTTTCTCTATAAAAAGCGCGCCTGCTGGAAGGTTAGACTGGTGATTTAATAACCCAAATACGTGTTCAAAAGAACTATACATTTTTAATTGAAGTATCAAAACACTAGCGCTGCTCTAGTGAACTACGGCCGTAATTCCCTAGAACTAATATCCTGTTTCTGGACAATTTTCTCGATTTCAAAACTATATTATCAGGACATCCTCCTTAATCTAATTATCTTTATCCTAACGTTGGATATGCAGGATTACAACTGATGCGCTCCCTAGTATCAGCCCTATGTCCCAACCTCCCGGGATGATGCTTTGTTCATAAAAAGAACGGCGCATGCGCCCAGAGGGGGTTTGTGATCGGGTAGCATGGCAACAGTCGAGGGGCAGGATCAATCGGGCACTGCCGGGGCTTCTTTTGCCCGATTCACTCTTCGGGTGGACGGAGGTCTGATTCAATTAGGAGAGATTCTCTCCTTTTCTTCCTCTGATCGGGATCGAAGATGTGATGGAATGCGGGAGGTCGTTTCCCCCCTCTGGATCAGATCTTCGGTGATTCTTGAAGGGATTTATTTGCTTGATGTTATTGGGTGAGATGTGCTGGTAAACAAGCTGGATGCTGGCGTTTTCTGTGCGCAGTGTGTGAGTGAACATTCCGTTAGTGTTTGTTTTGCGAGTGAGGAAAGTGCTGTTAGAGACCAAGTTTGAACTGATGAGAATGATTTTGGCCTCTGTGTGGTTATTAGAGTTGGATTGTCTTCAGTAAGTTTGTGATGCTTTTCCTGTAAGTTCATTATTGTTGGTAATTGGTATCAATAATTTTGAATGAGTGTCCGTGGTTCCAAAGCCGCCATACAGTGTCCTTTGATGTGATTCTGCAACAGGTAACGCGTTTCGCTTTAAACTTCATGGTATTTCTCCACATCTACAATCGCAAAACGGTACAAAACTCAATACAAGTCCTGCCCTGTCACATCTACACGTGTTACATCGTATCTTCAATTTTATCTAAATCAAAACGGAAAGGTTAAGAAAAAGTGAATCGATAAAAAAAAGTTGGAACTGCTATCAAGATCAACAAAAGCTAACTTCACCATATAATACCGACAACGGACACAGAAGCAACACAGTACCTATAAGAACCTGAATTCTACCTCTCAACAGCCATGGTGCAAATGTTCTACTACGAAAACCACGGCCACGGCTGCCGAAAGATCCTGAACCACGAGGGGTCGCCGAACAAAATCTTCCTGTTCGCGGACGAGAGCTACGCCAAGACGGCACCGACTGCCCACTGGATCCTGAAGCGGCCTTGGTGGAGCCGGACCTTCTGCAAGGTCACCGAGATCACCGCCACCCGGAGGATCAGTGCCCGGGCCAAGATTGTCGACATGGGGAAAGGCTACATGTGCATCAAGGGGAAGTTTAAGGAGGTTGAAGATCCCGATTTCAGGTGAGGTTGTCTTCATCCGTTCATTTATTTCGTGATGTAGACAAAGTAATTGAGTATTATTTGAATCACCAGTTTGAAAAAGGGAAGAAGCCTAAAAATGACAAATTGTCTTTGTGCAAAAAAATACCTCCAAGCTTTGCTTTACATGGAGTGTAGAAAGCGGGGAAACTAACTACTCCCTATAGGTAGATAGAACTCCCTTGAATTAGCGAAATCAATGTCCATTCTTTGTATTTTTTAAAATTTAATTTAGAAGTAAAGTTAATTTGTATTCTTTATGCTGTAAACTAAGCCAAAGTAATATTTGCTTTAATTAAAAAAATTTTAAACTTTTTTTTATCCATGGAGTATTTGACTCCATTCCTGTTTTTTCTCCATTGATACCGCCTTAATGACTCAGTTCATGGCCACCTAAACACTCAAGGCCGTAGAAGCTCGAAATCCTGAGTGACGTCATGCCTACTACTTCGCGTCATCGACGCGCTTAAGACAACAGCGCAACTTCAGTCTGAAATCTTGCTCGCCCCACCCCTACAGCCTGATTGGTCTCCTAAACTACGGTGAAAACGTCACTTGAATAAGACACACCGACACACGTGTCGAATATTTCAGATGAGAGAAAGTGAATTAGAGATCGCGAACTTCAAGTAGATTCCGTGCTCTATTATAAAGCAATTTCATGTTGTGTAGTTTCGCTTTGCACAATGAGAAAGAGGTTTCACCATAAGACCTGAAAATGGTTTTAAGCAGTTTGATTTTAATGATCATATTTGATCACTAAAATCTAGTTTAATGATTAAATTTTGAGTAAAATTGTAAAAGTCGGGCCTGGTTTAAGGCTTAAAACTCATGATCGGACATATTTTCAGCTTTAAAAATTACGATTACAATGGAGGGGGTTAAATATTAACTGGTGTTTCATCTTTTCGATCAGTTTTACGTAATAAATGCATCAACAGAAATATTTTGCTGGTTTTAGGTTCAATCTTAAGTGTCCAATCCAAGGATTGGGTGCAAATTTCAGATGAGGATTATTCTGCTCTTTAACCCCCTCTTTCATTAGTAGAGTATTCCTTAGCGATCCTGAGTTACTAGCATTTTTTTCTTTCAGTTTTCGATCTCCATCTGCAAAACGAATTCCGATCAAACTTTCTTCCATCTGAAATATTCGGCACGTGTGTCGGTGTGTCTTATTCAAGTGACGTTTTCACCGTAGTTGAGGAGACCAATCAGGCTGTAGGGGTGGGGCGAGCAAGATTTCAGACTGGAGTTGCGCTGTTGTCTTAAGCGCGTCGATGACGCGAAGTAGTAGGCATGACGTCACTCAGGATTTCGAGCTTCTACGGCCTTGAGTGTTTAGGTGGCCATGCTCAGTTCCATAATTATTTTGAATTTAGTTTGCCTTGGTCTTTCACTTTATCTCTTCTCAGTCTTATCCCTTTTCTTACTTATATTATCATTTATCTTTTATCTTATCACTTATATTAGTCTTCATCTATTTTGTGCTGTGAGCTAAGCAGAAATAAACTTTGATTGTCAATTTCAGTGGTTTTTAAGAGTTAAGTTATTTTTCTTCCGTTAAAATTTCCTCCATAAGGTTTAAAAAGGGGAATAAGTCCAACAACTTTTTCAACTGTAAAATATATTTTAATGTGCTTATATTTGTTCCGATGATTGAGCTGTTGTCTAAATAAGGTTCTAAATTTTCAGTAAAAATTTGGTGGTTATTCAACGAAAATTCCATTACTTAGTAGTTTTTTTCCTCAAAAGGTGGATTTTGGGCTTATTCCCTTTCCAAACTGACAATTAATTTTTTTGTATATATCATTCGTTAGTTATTGATCCCTATAGAAACTAACCTGTATTGAAACCTGTCAGGGATTTAGGACCATTCAAAAATTTCGTCACTTATTTGAGTTGAGGAGGTGAACATCCTGAATGTGTAACAACTTGACACTGGGAGTTAAAGTACTTGTGAGAGCTCACTTTAAAACTATTTTTAGTGTTGTTAGAAAGCTATAAGAGACGTTTTTATTCTTTAAACATATTGATAATTTAACACACAAAGACAAACTTATAGCAAAAAATAGGGAAATAGACACTTTATTAGCCAGACTAAGAACCAAAACCCTTCCAACAAAAGCAAATCTGTTCAAAGTAAAAGTAGTCCCAGACCCCATATGCAATACATGCAAAATCATAGACACAAATGACCATTTACTACTACACTGCAAAAAGTACAGCAAACAAAGAAAAAACTTATGGAAGACATAAACGTCAAATCAAATGATGTTTCGGATATACTTGACATAAATAACGAAAATAAAGACAAAAAAATAAAGGCACTATCAGAGTTTCTAAAAAGCATAGAAAAACAGCTAAGCTAAAACCAAATTATGGAATCTTTCTAAATAAACCAGAAAACAAATGAAGAAGACGAGGACGAAGCAACTCGAAAGAGTAGGCAAATGTCCCTACATAGCCAAATGGCTAATAATGAATGAATGAATGAATGAATGAATGAATGACGTTTTTATTTAGCAGTAAAGGAAATATTCACAAATTATCAAGTATCAAAAATTTAGTGGGATAGGAGTGGGATTGTCAATGAAATATAACGTTTTGTGACAGAAGGAAGGGAAAATATAATCCTTGAAAATAGTGAAAATATGAATGTAACTTATGAACAGCCCCGAATCCAAAATTTAAATGCTAAGAAACCATTAAGGGGGGAAAAAGCTATATTTCCCAATTATAAACTACAAATGCTTAAGTAAAACTATATTGGCGTGATCTAGAATTATTTTCACATGTAGATCATTGCCATTACACCTAGTTTAAATCACGTAAATACGTCTATTCGTAAATTTCGTATACTCAGTGCATGAATGTTTAGTAACTATCAAAAAAGTAGAGTAATAAAATCAATTTTTATAAAAAAGCTCAGTTGAAATATTTGCTTACCTTTTATAGTAGCCAACTAATGTTTTGAAGTTTATATCTTAATTAGTCACACTTTGAAAATGAAAGAACTATAGATCCTACTTGAAAATTATACATGTTTTTCCCCAGATATAATTAATTTCTTTTGTTTACAAAATAAGTCATTTTATGTTAATTTAATACGCTTCGTGCCGAAATAATATTAAAATATGTTTATAATATTCAATTATGATTGCGATTAATTAATTTTTTCATAGCTGTTGTGGTAGTTTAAACTTTTTTTAAAAATCCTTCAAAGTTAAAAGGGTATCTAAATCGGAATAAAAAAATTCAATGAATAAGTCCTAGAACTCGAATTAGTACTTAAAAGAAAAGTAAACAAAGTAGAAGACAAATGGGAACATATATAGTCATCAATTTGCAATAAAACCTTTTGAAGAAATGATGTTCAATAACATTAGCCAAATATCACCTCAGTAAAAGTCACGACATGTCTTCCTCGGAGAAAAAAACATTACAAACGCAAAGCAAACACGAGCAAGCTTCACTGCGCTAAGACAATGCTTGCAAGAAAGAAAGTTCTACAGGTAGTGCATTTGTTACTGTATTGCAGTGAAACCAACTACTATACTCCCTCTCTGGATTTTACGTTAACATGCGTTGTTTGGTACTTTTCATTTGGCTTATTCTTTATTGATTTCACGCGTGACTTAAATATTAATTTTTTAAAAATGAATAAGTTTTATTGAAGTTTAATTTTTGGTTCACATTTTCAATCTAAAAAATTTAAGATTAAAATGACTTTCTTAAAATGTTTGCTCATTATAATTCTCGTATATCCTTAATTTCTTGTAAGAATTTAGAGCTATTCGAAAATTTAATATAAATAATTGGTTCTTATGTATTATACCGTCGACCTTACCGATTAATCAAAAACGTTATCAAATCCCATTCACTTTTCTATTGATGTCCCGCTGAACGGTATAATACGCAAGTACCAAATAATTTAAATCGATGTTGATCGTCATTTTGAACCCAGAAGGGAATAATATTCTGTTTCTGCATATTAACTTATAATTTCTACTGCTATCTAAATGCTATCTAATTAATCTAATTTTTTCTACAGAAATAAAATATTATTTCACTATACACCTAAGAAACCTGACACTAATAAATCTCCCTTACAGGATGTATCTGTCTACCCATGTTTCTGCTGCCGACTTCAAGCAAGGCTACAGTATGACAGGCACCTTGGAAAGGGGCCACAAGAAGAAAGGGGGTTTACACCTCACCCACTTCGCCATGCTGAAGCGAAAGGACTATCTAAAAGACGACAATAACAACAAATGAAATCTCTTGTAAGTGATGCGTAAAATCGATTCTCTTGCGTATCGATAGTTTGGTATCGAATACTCTTAGGTACCAGAAAACTCATTTCCAAAAAAGATTAGAATAATTTAAGGTTTTTTAAACGTACCGTATATTACCGCGTACTTTTGGAAAAATTTCCGATTCAAAAGTTGGGGTGTCGGCTTATACGGGGATATCTAAAGCGTTTTAAAATATATTATAAAAGGAATTCCTTCTATAACTCCAAATACGGCGTGAATACTGAATGCTGAGGGGTGAATAGGGCCGTTAGTGTTGAGGATCTGGTGAAAAATCACCAAAAAATATGAGTGCTATGTTTTCGTGACGTTAAAACGTTTTTTGAACGTTAAAAAAACATCCACAGGTTAGTAAATCCCGTTCAATTCCGTTAACGTTCCCGCTAAATATCGCCAATCTCTTTTGAACTCTTAATATTCAAATATCAACAATTTTTTAAAAATTTGTTATGATAAACTGAACAGTTATAGATCTAATTAAACATTTTAATGTATTAGTTTGAAATTATTTAGTAATATTTATACTTTTTGGTGTCCAAAATAGATTGGCGATATTTAGTGGGAACTTTAACGGAATTGAGCCCCTAAATCCAAAGGTGGTAAATTTTCACTCTGCTTATACGCGGATTTTGAATGCTTGGTCAAATTTTTCGAATAAAAAGCGTATCCTCGGCTTATACGCAGTAATAGTATACGGTATTGAATACTTTAAAATGATCACAAAATTAGTTTTAGCTGCTTAAAAGCATCCGATACCTAAAAATCGATACATGTACAAACATCGTTTTTTCCCATCACAAGTCCGTTGTCACTGCCGTCTGATGTGGAACGGAGAGAGGAGGTGGTTCTTGCTTTCGTTGTTCACGTATACGTAAAGCTTTCGGCTACTTGTGATACCCGTCTCGATTCGTGCTCGTTCCTTACACCATTGTGATATTCGACAAAATTTGGACTTGGAAGCGAGTGATTTGTGAGGTGTTTTGTCTGCTAAGCTTGAATGGGAATGGTTTTTCAGTTAGCCGAGTTCGTTGCAAACTCTGGTTTGAACGTTTCGGTCAGTGTAACACTCTGTTCATTTTGAATAGGAGCCTGAGAAATGGTGCTTTCCCCTTCGGTAAAAGCGTAACCATGGTTACGCTCTTCGCGCAGCCAATAGTAAGCCTTCTTCACAAGTTGTTACGTTGATAGTTGCCATGGTTACCGATTCAGTGGTGGGGGAAGGAAATGTACTCAGGCGCCTATACAAAATGAATAGATTATAATGATGGTTATGGTTGATTTTAAAATAACGCTCAAAGTTTATGGACTCGTAAGATGTTTGATTTTGTTTTACCCTGAAAAGATTGTTTTGTAGGAAACTATAGTGCTCGTGGGTTGAAACGGGTTATCAAATCTAATAAAATGACAATTATTTGCTTAATAATTGTTTTTATCCAACCTACACATTTATCAATATAAACACGTACTTCTTTATGCAGACAAACTGAGTTAATTAAGAAAGGTAACTCAAACTAAAACATATTATTTTGTAGAAAAAATATTATTATGACTAGAACATAGATGAATTTAAAACTTTTATCTCTTACGGTAGTGACTCCTTCAATGTTTATATTTGTATGATTAAACGAAAATACTTGCGGACCGCGATCCATTTTTTGAGGACATTGATTTGGCATGCATAAATGATAACATTGAAGGATAACAATGCGATTACAATTAAATTGAAATTTGAAGAATAAATACTTCTAGATAACATAATGAGCCCCTTTTTCTCTTTTATAAATTCATCAAAAAGCAGTAATAATTTCTAATTTTCTAGAAATATATTGATTTTGCCATTTTTCTTTCAATAAAGCGTTTTGATACCATCCCCAAAGGTTTAACTACCCTTACACAACTGCCATTTCACGGGGAGTGAGCTTTTACTCACATTATCCTTCCAAAAACAGGTTTCGTCCAAGCAGCTCTTCATTGCAGTTTACTGCATTCCAATTCCATCCTAAGCAGATTGAAAGCTTTAAACTAACCAACATGGATAAGAGGGTAAAGCGTTCTGTCCATTTTGAGACTTTTAACCTTCTTAATATACAGAAAAACTGATCGTGCTTAGAAGAGTATGTTTAATAGATTAGGCTATACCGCTATTCTGATTGTGAATTTGAAGGGTAGTAGTGAATGTGCAATAGATTTAGTCTGATTCATGTTTGATGTTCCGATTAAATTATGTGTCTTGAAGTTAAAAAGGAGAATAAACTACGAAAAATATATTTGTAAAGTAATTAGGTACGGGATCAAACAGTAAGATAAACAAATCTTCTGAAACTACAACAAAAGTCTTAGTCTTAATGGATTTTATCAAAGTCAGTAATCTAATCATAACTCCAAATGGAAACCTAAAATCTACCTTTTTCTGTTGATAATATAGTATTTGGTACAGTATTTTTTATTATGAGTATTTTTCACTTATTAAAGAAACATTTATAACTTAAGACATTCCAAATTTACAATCGACAAGTAGGTACTTTAAAGAAATTTAAAATATTTTGAACCAATTTTAGCCGATTTTTGATGAAGATAAAACTTGCATGGAAAAAGGTTTCATTTAAGTATGTAATCCTACTATCCAAATATATTTACCTCTTTTGTGTAAACAAACTCAGTTTTTAAATTATTTTTAATCTTCCACTTAATACAGGGTGTTTCACAAAGAGCCCCCGATTTTAAAAATTAATAACAAAAAAGCGAAAAGAGATAAAAATACGCCGTCTGCGGCATCCTACTTAAAAGATCAAAGAATTTTCGTACACAAATTTTTGAAAATTCGTAGTTCTCACGTCAATTTATAGATGGAAGCACTGCTTCATTTGATGTTTAGGGAAAGCTATCCTCAAATTCCTTACTTTCGTTTGTCATAGGGAAATCAAATTTTTCGAAAGAATCGATTCCAAATTATTCAAAATTATTTTATTCTAATTCAATTCATGAATCGATTCTTTCCCAAAACTCGATTTCCCTATGACAAACGAAAATACGGACTTTGAGGAAAACTTTCCCTAAATATCAAATGAAGCAGTGTTTCCATCTATAAATTGACGTGAGAACTACGAATTTTCAAAAATTTGTGTACGAAAATTCTTTGATCTTTTAAGTAGGATGCCGCAGACGGCGTATTTTTATCTCTTTTCCCTTTTTTGTTATTAATTTTTAAAATCGGGGGCTCTTTGTGAAACACCCTGTAGTTTATATTCGTGTTTTTCACTTTTGTTTTGTAAGTGTGAGCGTGGAATATTTGCCGTATACTTTGTTTACCAAGAAGAATGTGCACATTTAACTTGCTCTAGCTAACAAATAAATTTTTATAATGGGATTTTGATCATTAGTTAATAGTTTCCATGAACTATTTAAAATGAACTTCAAATTTCCAATGTCTCGCACATTAAACTTCTCAGGATCATTCCTCTAATTCAAAAAGTTACGTTCTAATTTAATATCAAACCTTAATGCAAATTAACTTAAAATTTTGATCGTTCTCTAATGTTCTTGATCACACCTGTTACATATATGCTGCACTGATTGAAAAGTAGTAATAATAATTTTTCAATTGTTTGTGATCTGTCTTTTTTAAGGGTTTTTTATTACATTTATTATAGTGAAGTTAGCAATAACTAATTTATTTTACCATGTAAGAAATAAGATGTGCCAAACTGTTCTCAAGCTCAAGTATAGACTTAAATACAAAAAACTTTTAAGTATCTGTATTAAAAATTTTTTAATATATTTAAATGTTGATTTTGTTGTTCATGTAGGTGTAACAAATCATATTCATTCAATAATTCGTCGCTTTGATGGAAAACTGTAACAACTCAAAAAATCAAAATTTTCAGGAGAGCGATTAAATCCGAAATTAGTGAAGGTACTATGAGTTGCGATAACGATTTATCTGCTCTCTAGCGGAATTTAATGAAACTATAAAAATAACACATTGTTCACTGAAAGAATGGGCGGTTTTACACCAAAATGACATAATATCTCATTTTTCGATTTTTTGAGTTGTTACAGTTTTCCATCAAAGCGACGAATTTGCCATTTTAAATTTGTAAATAATATTTACATCAT
Source organism: Tetragnatha versicolor (assembly GCA_024610705.1). NCBI lineage: Eukaryota > Metazoa > Arthropoda > Arachnida > Araneae > Tetragnathidae > Tetragnatha > Tetragnatha versicolor. Next base: position 15,242,977 of record JANDEH010000008.1, on the reverse strand, counting down.
AACATTTCATCTATATTTCATTTAAAAATAATTTTACAGGTTTTATAAGTTTTTAATATTTCATGCCAATGTTTGAAAGTACTTGAAGCGTTCTATGTGGTTAATATGGTGTCATTATGCATAAAAACCATGCTTACAAAAGCACAAAAACTTTCATTTTACATGAAATAAATATGTATGCTTGTTTTTCATTTTAAGTTTTCAGAAAAATAAAGTGTTTAACATGGTCATCATGTTATTATTTCTATTTTAAAATTTTCCAATTCTTCCTAATTGTTTGTTTGATTAAAAATGTTTAGATGACATGACTAAAGACATCTCATTACAGTGTCGCTTAACAAAATAGTCAAAATAGATTCACTGATAAAAAAAATCCTTAACATTCATATATATTATGGAATATCAATTTAATGTCTCTGGGTATAATTAGTGCACTCTGCACAATCTAATTTTTAGTAGAGTTTTAACAAGAAAATTAAGGTTAGTAACTACGATAGCTAAATATATAAGAGAAATTAAATAAAGTTTACCCTCAACTCAAATGATGACTGACAACCATAGAGATCAAACTATAAATATCAACATTATTATACTCTATTCATTTAGAATTGGCGCTTGAGAAATAGTGCTTTCCCCCCCGCTAGAAGCGTAACCATAGTTACGCTCTTCGAGCAGCCAATAGTAAGCCTTCTTTGTCATTTTGACGGGGATAGTTGCTATGGTTACCGATCGGTGGTGGGGAAGGAAATATTTTCAAGCGCTAGTTCAGAATGAGCAGAGTATAGATCCTAAAATAATAATCTACTAAATATTATTATCTTAGGATCCAATAATAAATATATTAATAATCTATATGGTTGTGTATCATCATTTGAGCAGTGGGTAAACATGCTGATGGACTCTTTCTAAAGCTGTACCTCTCATCTTATATGCGAATAATTAATATTTACGTATAAAAAGATGGCTAAAAATTTTTACAGAGATAACTTTGAGATATCTTTGTTATACGTGTTGACGTCAGACTACTCAGAATATTTTATTCTCACTCAATATTGTTAATGTTTATAAGAGCTTTCAGTGCATATTCTATATAAAATTTATTTTGTTGATTCTCAAACAAGTATGAAAACTTCACTTACGACTCCAAACTATTTTAATAGATAATAGACACATCGGACAGAAACGCATCGGTTAAAATTGCAAAAGTATGAGTCAAACAGATTTCAGTTTGATTTTAAATTCAATACTTAAAACATCAAAACCCTATGTGATCTCTCATATCTGCATACTAAAAAATAAGTAAAACATACCATTGTTCATACGCATTAGTAGTCCTTGATTATATTGATGCATTCGTGGTCCTTGATTATATTGATTCATTGGTGGTATTCCTTCATTATGGTTTTGATCGTTTGGTTCATAGTACTCGTTTATAAAAAATTCATATATGCTCATATTTGTATTTAAAATATCACATCACTTAGCGGGTGAAGGGTCAGTACTAATCTAAAAACATTTCACCTAAAAATGCTTTGATACTTAGATCACAGAGTAAAGATAATTCAGAGGGTCCAAACGCGATTTAACTAAAATAGTTCTACAGTTATCCCATAGTGGCGTTGTGGTACCTTCAACTCTCAATCAACAGGGTGGGCGGGAACTAAAGGAAACGAATGATTCTCATTCAACTTAGAACTTTGTATGGAGGCTGCATTTCAATTTCTCAATCTCTGCTATTTTTCTCCAGATCAAGGAAACTTTTCCCATATGGGTGCAAACTTTCCCTGACAGTAACTAAAATTTCCCTATTGATGTCGTTTGTTTTGTCGTTTAATATCTCATCAGTGATTGTGGTTGCAGAAATTATCATTAAATGTGAAGTTATATGTTCAAATTGTTCAATGCGGATTGTAGAGAGTCAATAGCGTTACATCATATTATCTTGCTAGTTCCATCGTTATCACATAGAAACGCCACTCTCTATGGGAAAACCCATGTTAAAAAAGTTGCCATTAGCGTCTAATGGAGATGGACTCTCTTAAGTATCTTTACTTTGTGACTTAGATACTTGGGTGATTTTCGTAAAACTATTAAACCAATTTCACTTGTTAGATTTACCGAAAGTTGTATCCCTTTCGGGATCGTCGGCATGTAATACATTTCCTTGTATTCCCCCATTACTTTAAAACCGTACACACAGGGTGATTCAAAACTTGAGGGGTAAAATATCCTCAAGTTTTCTAAAAAGAAATATAGGGGTAGGTAGGAAATGATCTCCAAACTTCAGTGAGGGGTAAGGGGGGGAAAAGGGGAGACTAAACAATCCTGATCGGAAATTAACACTTAGCCCTTTAAAATTGGATAAAAACAAGAAAAATCGTTCGATTTTTATATTTTTTTACCTAAAGCTAATAGAAGAGTTGAAACTGTGTTTGATTTTAATCCTACCTAATCGTAATTTCTTAATATCAAGTTTGTTTTAACCTTTTATGTCCCAACGGGACTTGTAAGTCCCACTTCCCTATGTTCCGAATTCGTCCAATTTTCGTTATGTAAGGCCAAATTTAGTTTACTTATAGTTGCATCAGTTACGTAAACTTAATATATTTTGGATGAGGATGAGGAAAATAATTTGGGGAAAAAAGGGTTAAAAAGGTTAAAAGGGAAAGTCAAAATTTATTACGAATCTTTTAGGTAAGAAATTAGAGAGCGTGTTCGTAAAACCTCACGCGTTTAAGTTCGAACGAAAAAGTATTCGGGTCACGTGATCTCATCAGTTTCACGAGTTAAAGTGTGGTTAAACGAACGACTATAGAGCTATTTTCGGTGCACTTGCGCTTTTTTGCGTTACTTCTCATTTTTTTACACGACATTCATTTGTGAGAGTCGCATCCTATTTGAAATTTGCGTTCAGTTAAGTATGAACATGGATAAGTTGTTAAAATGCTTCTGAATCGGTATTTTTCGACGAATCTACAGAAGACAAAGAAGAAGAAATCATTACAAAACTTTTTAAATCATAATAATCGAGAAACGGAACCTAGAGTATACATAAAAAAATTATGTGGAAGAGGTGATTCCTCGATATTCGTATAAAGACTTTAAAAGTCATTTCAGAATTAACAGAAGAACCTTTGAAGTTTTGATGAATCATATTATGATCTATGAGGAAAGCAAGAAAAGGGCTGGTGGCCCCGGTAAAATCCAAAAATAATTGTAATAATCGAATCGAATTATAAATGAGGGGTCTGGGGGTCCTCTCCCAGAAATTTGACCCTATATAAAAGTGTTTTAACTTGTTATGGTACACATTATGTGCGTTCAAATGGAATTTCTTAACCCTTTATGACCCGACGGGACTTGTAAGTCCCACTTCCCAATGTTTCAAATTCGTCCAATTTTCGTCATGTAAGGCCAAATTTCGTTTACTTCTAGTTGCAGTTACGTAAACTTGACATATTTGGGACGAGCTGTGCTACTAGGGTCAATATGAAGCTTATATACTTAATATCTTATAGGGATAACGTATAAAAATATACAGCACAATTTTTCTGAAAAACATAATTTGGGACATAAAGGGTTAAACGGAAGCAAAATATATATATTCCGACTTAACCCACTTTGAAAAACTAATTCTGAAAACAATTGAGTGGAATATAAAATTTCAAAAAATCGGAATACCGATAACACTTAAATTGGCAAATTTCCGCTAATTAGCAGAAAAATCCCATAAACACGTGACCTTTTAAGATTGGATTAAAACCAGAAAAATCATTCGATTCCAGCATTTATTTTATAAAACCCATAGGTCGGAGGAAAGAAAGTACTGGAATTTCAGCTCCTTAATAGATTATCATAATAATAAATGCCGGGATTGAAATATTTTGTTGGTTATAATCCAATCTTAAAAGGTTGCGAGTCAATTTCCCCTGGGGATTATACAACCTCCCATCATGTCCTCGATCGTGAGGGCTTCCGATCAACCTTTCCTATGCGATTCTGAGTTTATTTGTGTAATAAGATGAGTCACAATGAAAAAATGATGTGGAAATGATTTTGAAAGGCACTGTCTAAATCCACGAAAGTAGCAACTCAACTTTAGCATGGGACAACTTTCGTGGATTTAGACACTTCGATTTTGAAATAGAGGAGATTAGTGAAAACGTCACTTCCGGTTTCTTGTTTTGTTTGGAAACGTTGATTCGATCCGTGATTGGTTACATACGGATCCGTACTGTCCGTACAGTTCACGGAACCAATCACAGACGGAATTTACGTTTCCAAACAAAACAAAAAACGTCACACTAATCTCGTCTATTGAGTCAAACAGTTGAATACCTGGCTGGAAAACGTATCATGTAGCGGAAGTTCAATTTTACAGGAGCGCTTCCAACATGAAACGTTTTTCCACCAAACCCAAGCATGATTCCCAACTTTCTAGCGCATTATAGGCAGCATTTTTAAAACTAACTACTTCAAGGTTGGATTCGATCAAGCAAGTGACACAGATAGTCCATCAAAAACCGACTTTTTGAAAAAAAAAACGACATACAACGTTTTTTCACCCACCCATTCAGTTATATTTATCCTTTTATAATCGGAAATTTTTCTATTTTTCTCCATTCCATTTTTAAAAATTATTTTTATTTTTTATCTTTACATTAAACCTCAACTTTTTTCTCTCCTTTTGGTCATCAACTTCTAATCTCAATACAAATCTGAAAGTTGATGTGATCTTCAATTAGCTATTCGAAAAAAAAGTAGAGGGTTCTCAGAACTCCACCTGAAAAAAGTTTTCTGGGCCACCCTATTACATAGTCATGGAGACTATTCATTGATTTTCGTTGACGATCCTTCCCGAAAACTGACTTTACCCCCCCTCCACTCCCCCAAGGAAGCATATCCCTTCAATCAATTCTGACAGGTAAATCGACCTGCTGTATCCTTTACCTCTCTCCCTGACACAGACATCGAACGCTTTCAAACAAATCCCTCTCTCTCCCTCCCCCCTCGATCGATGCTCTCCGGCATCCCTCCTCCCGGAAGCCATCTCGGGATGAAGCGGAAGCCGTGACGTCACGGGATCGACGGTGGACTCTTTATCTCCGCCAGGCGAGAATCAATTAGAAGCCAGGCGGCGACCGGAAGGATGTGATGAGGCTCGGATAGGATGAAGGGATGAGGAAATGGACTTTATACGGGAGCGCCTGGATCATTGATTTTTAGTTAACTTTCATTTTGGCGCCCTGATTGGGTGGTGAGGGGATTACTCCCCCTTTTGTTCTAATGAGGGGCTAGGAAAGAATGAGGTTGTTAGAACGTGGGAAGTTTTTTTCCAGTAAATTCGAGTGTTTTGATTCTCTACATCGCTCATAAAAAAAAGCTCAAATAATTTTTCATAACATTGTTGTTCGATGTCATACTACTCAATTTATTTATTGCATTATTCACAGCCACTTAACCTGTGGTTAACCATCGGTTAAAGAAGGATTCCACCAATCAAGATTAAGCGGAAAGCGCCTTTTCTCTCTTTAGCTGCTCGGTAACCACTGGTTAAGTGACTGTGAATAATGCCATTAATGGTATTATTGTAAAAAAAGTGGAGTGTTAACACAAGCAGTGTTATTCCTAGGATTTTTTTTGGAGGAGTAAAAATACTCCTTGTCTTTTTTAGGAGGAGTGAAATACGGAAATAACATAAACTACAAACACAGATACAAATTTTCTATAAAAATACTTACTTTTTTAATGGACAAAAATGAAATAGAAAAAATGAGTATGCTATTTAGTTTTTAACAATTAAAGAATATGTTGAGTATTTGTAGAAAATGTTAAACAAATTAAAACAAAACAATCCAAACAAACAATTAGTAAAAAATATAAAAGTTTGTGTTTTGAGTAGACAAAAAGTATTACAGTCGAATCCGCTTAATGTGATCACGGTTAATGTTATCAGTCGGATAATGTTATCGAAATCGACAGGTCCCGATCATTCCTATTTAATTTAATGTAAAATACATCGTTTAATGTGATCAACTATGAATCAACTAACCGCTTAATGTTATCAAAATTTGTACATATCCCCTAAAAAACCGTCTCATTTCGAGGCATTTTGAAGGTCAATTTGTACAAGTAAACATCTGCCCCACCAGAGTATCTGGTGTTTTTTTCTGGAACTCAGTAAGAGTAAGAAAAAATGAAACATTCCGCATGTTGAAAGAAAACAGTTAAAGAGGGGGGGGTTGAATTCATACTTGTGATTGGTTAAAGAAACCATCGCCACCTTGCAGATGTTTCTGATAAGAGATTTTAATTTTCCCTGTTTACTAAACTCTATGGTTTACTGAAATTCAGATTGTTTATTAGAGTGGCTGGAAGGCTGTAATAGAGTGAAAAAAAAAGACCTTTCTATGCAAATAAAATAACTAAGTAAGCGATTATTTTATTTTATAATTTTAACTACTCGTATATTTCTCCTTAAAATTTTAAGTTGGCAAGTGCCTACTGCCTAGTGTAAAAATAGCGTTTTAAATATGTTTATTACGATAACATGATTTTGATTTTAATGCAAACAATCTTGAAACACTCTTTCCTGCTTTTAGATATGGGATCGCTTATTGTTATCGATCGGATAATGTTATCAGTTTAATCTCGGACAATTGCGATCACATTAAGCGGATTCGACTGTAGTTGTTTTTGGTAGGGCTCCATTGCATTTTTAAAGCTAAACCTTTGTTGAAAATTCAAAGCTAAACCTTTGTAGTCGGGTGGCTTGTTACAAAAAAACTGCAAATTGTGATACTTTTTTGAAACATTCAGGGATGATATATCAACATATAATAACTAAAAAATCGATGGGACCCCAAAATTTTAGCCGCTGGTTTGACCGCTATGACGTCATAACAAAATGGCACCCCTAGCGGTCCCAAAACGATGTCGTGGTAAATTTTTTTAACGCTAAACACGTTTTAAGCTCTAAATATCCTTGAACATATCCTAAAAATAAAATATTTTCTAATATTTACTTACTGTAGGAATAATAGGGGGTGGTTTCATTAGAATGACGTCACTATCACTTTGGTTTACTCTGCGTCCAATATCCATGGCGATGATAGTTTTTCTTGGTTTTATTTACCTTCCAGATCATATTTCCTTATTATTAAGTGTCTAAGGAAATGTATTTTCTAAATATTAAAAAAGAATATTTGAGTTTTTGGGGGCGTGGTTTACTTAATAGCGCATATATATAAGCGCATATTTATAAGGCGTCAGGAACGCAACTTTTAAACAGTACTGAAATAAACATCTAATTGTGATACCAACACCAAACTTTCAGGGATGATAGATTATCATATAAAAACTGTAAAATCGATGGGACCCCAAAATTTTAGCTCGCAGTATGACCACTATGACGTCATAACAAAATTGAGTCCATAGCGGTCCCAAAACGATACCATGGTACATTTTAAGGATTAACACACATGAACATTTCCTAATAATAAAATAATAATAATTTTTTATTATTATAATAATATTTTCCAATACTTAAAATATTTTCCAATCTAGGAATAATAAGGGGTTTCATCAGAATGACGTCATTATCACTTGGGTTACTCTGCGTCCAATATTAATGGTGGTGATAGTTTTTCTTGTTGTTATTTACCTTCTAGATCCCCTATTTTTTTAATATTAAGTGCATTAGTAAATGTATTTTCTAAATATAAAAGAATATTTTATTGTTTGAGGCCAGTTACATGATTGTGTTTTTTTACAAAGGCGTCAAAGATGCAACTTTTAAACTGTACTGAAATAAGCTTCTAATTGTGATACCAACTTCAAACTTTCACTGATGAGAGATTGAAATTGAGAATTGGAAAATCGATGGAACCCCAGCATTTTAGAGCGTGGTTTGACCGCTATGAGGTCATAAAAATTGTGCTCGTAGCTATGAGTTGTTTTAAGGGTGTAGTTTTGATCAGTATGGTGATATAACAATACCACCATATTAAGGAACAACGTCCACCTTAAGAAGGATCTATCTTTCCACATGTCTAATACATTTTAATTTTATATTATTTTATATACTTATACTTAATTAAAAGAACATTTAACATTTTAATAAAGTTTTAAGCGGAAAAGATAATACCTTTAAAAAAATTACCACGACATCGTTCTCTGACCACTATGGACACCTATGGTCATAGCGGACAAACCATGAACTAAAATTTTGGGGTCCCATCGATTTTTTAGTTCTTATATGATGATTTATCATCCCTGTAAGTTTGACGTCGGTATCACACTTAGAAGTTGATTTCAGTGCTGTTTCAAGTTGCATCACTGAAGCCTTTGTAAAAATACACAAATAAGGTAAGCAACGCCCCAAAAACTCAAATTTTCTTTTTATATTTAGAAAATACATTTTCTTAGAGACTTAATAACAAATAAATAGGATTCAGAAAGTAAATGATATCAGGAAAACTATTGTCACCATTAATATTGGACGCAGAGTAAACCAAAGTGCTAATAACGTCATTCTGATGAAACAACACCTATTATTCTATCCCCTTTTAAGTATTAGAAAATATTTCATTTTTAGGATATGTTTATGTATATTTAGAGCTAAAAACGTGTTTAGCCTTAAAAAAATATACCATGGCATCGTTTTGGGACCGCTATGGACTCCGTTTTGTTATGACGTCATAGCGGTCATACCACGAGCTAAAATTTTGGGGTCGCATCGATTTTACAGTTTTTATATGATAATCTATCATCCCTGAAAGTTTGGTGTTGGTATCACAATTAGAAGTTTATTTCAGTACTGTTTAAAAGTTGCGTTACTGACGCCTTTGTAAATATGCGCAATTAAGTAAACCACGCCCCCAAAAACTCAAGTATTCTTTTTTATATTTAGAAAATACATTTCCTTAGACACTTAATAATAAGGAAATATGATCTGGAAGGTAAATAAAACCAAGAAAAACTATCATCACCATGGATATTGGACACAGTGTAAACCAAAGTGATAATGACGTCATTCTAATGAAACCACCCCCCCCTATTATTCCTAGAGTAAGTAAATATTAGAAAATATTTTATTTTTAGGATATGTTCAAGGATATTTAGAGCTTAAAACGTGTTTAGCGTTAAATAATTTACCACGACATCGTATTGGGATCGCTAGTGGCGCCATTTTGTTATGACATCTTAGCGATCAAACCACGCGCTAAAATTTTGGGGTCCCATCGATTTTTTAGTTCTTATATGTTGATATATCATCCCTGAAAGTTTCATAAAAGTATCACAATTTGCAGTTTTCGGTCAGTATTTTGTACTAAACCACCCGACTATTGTTGAAAATTCAAATCGTGAAAATACTCTTTGCAAGTTTTTTAAAGCGTATTTCCGATTTTCAATGCGTGAAATACGCTCTTTATAAGGCGTTAAAATTATCTCTGCACACAGGTATATCTCTTTCTACCTGTAAGAGTCACACTACAGCCTGCGGGATCAAGTTGGTTCCTGTTAATAGATTTCTGCGTTTTTCATTTCTGTGAATCTTTTTTAAAAGTATTTTTATATGTTCCAGTCGTTTTGTAGGCATTCTTAAATATACAGATATTTTTTTCATGTAAAGAAAATGTTTCTCTTCAAAAGTTAGACATAGCTTAAAAGATATCGGATATGTTCTCTAAGGCATTTTATTATTTGTTTGATTTAATTATATTCTCGAATTTTTTTCACTCTTTATAGATAATATATCGAAGATATTTATAAACACACAAGAAAAACTTTAATAACTTGATAATTAATAACGTAATGAGAGCAAGCTATGCAAATAAGTAGAAATACAAAGACAAAGTTTATTTTGCACATTTAATTTAAAAGATTTAAAAATCTAAAACACCGAAATGTTTCGAGGATACTTGGATCCTCTTCGTCAGTGTGACGATGTAAGCATGACTATCAGTACATAATATAGGATACAGCAAGAAACAAAATTACAGGGAACCACAGAATCATATGGGGAAACTGAAAAATATGGGGATACTGAAAAAAATATATGGGTGAATTAACACATCCAAATTTGAGAGAAAAAAGGGGCATTTTTAGGGACAGGTCATTTTTATTACAATTCAGTTTCCCCATGAGTGTTTCTGTGGTTCCCTGTAACTTTGTTTCTTGCTGTATCCTATATTATGTACTGATAGTCATGCTTACATTGTCGCACTGACGAAGAGGATCCAAGTATCCTCGAAACATGTCCATGTTTTAGATTTTTAAATCTTTTAAATTAAATGTGCAAAACAAACGTTGTCTATGTATTTCTTTATAGTTAATGTTTTCAAAATGTTGTTAGGTTAAGTATAAAAACGTGTTTTTAAACAATCTTAAAAAGTATTTATTTGTTAAGTAGGAAATAAAAGCACAATTTTTGTCAGTATATTAACATATTTTTAAATCTTTGGTTGCTCTACTATAATGATCTCAAGGTTCCATAGTAATGGTTTAAAAATATTAATAGCTTATTACAGGGTGTCCCAAAAAAGACTGCATTTAAAATTAAATTACTAATTACTCGATAACTAAAAAACATGAAAATACGCGGTTTCTTGCATTCTACACCTGTGACTCCCAGAAATAGGATGTAACCAACTGCGTGTTTTTTTATCTTTTTTAGTTTTCGAGTTATTAGTCATTGATTTTTAAAAAGTGTCAGTCTTTTTTGGGACACCCTGTACTTGTTTTATTTAGTTAAAACTTTCCTTCTAATATGATTTGTTTGTTCAGAATGTCTCCCTACAACCCTACAAGTGTATACCTTCCTCAAAAATCCTCAAAATAAGAAGAGCGGGCAAAATCACAACTGACTTTGATTTAACTCTAACTCTGTTCTTTTTAGCAATAAATCAGAAAAAATTGTTAAAAGCAAACTACAGCAACTTTTACAAATAAAATATTTTAATTTAATAAAATTTTCAGCCTTAAAAATTTTTCTCGGGGAGCTCACACTTTTCTACTCAAAATATGGAATCACTGAAAACTTTTTAATATAACAGTTGTTATTATCACTCATTCCCACACACAAACATATCTTTCTGTGGAAATTCCACTTAAGGTATTCGAAGTACTATTGACAACAATAATGTGTATGATCTATCAAACTGCCCCACTTTCTTCTGTTTGCATAGAAAAATATGAACTCATAGCAAGATAATGAAAATTCCTGAAGCAAAGTTCAAAACAAAAACAAAAAAATAACTCAACATAGCTTAAAAATTCCTTTATCTAAATAGCACATGTATTTGCAAGGTTTCTTTTACAAACTCCTAATACTACAAACATTGAAAAATTTCTCACTTTATACAAAGCCTTTTACTAATAATGTTCAATGGCCTCATTCACTGCCTCTTATCCAGCGGTTAACCATTGGTTAAAGAAGGATTGGATTCCACCAATCAGATTTGGTGAAACACTCACTTTCTCTCTCTAGCTGCTGGTTAAGGTTAACCACTGGTTTAGTGTCTGTGAATTAGGTCATAAGAACAATGAAAGCTATAAAAGCTATAAAACAGAGAGGTTTTTTTGTATCACACCTATATAGTAAAACAAGCAAAACTCACATTTGAAACGAACAGATTCAACTCAACCATGAGAAATCACATATCACAATACTTTTTACATCAAAACCTTCCACAAAACTAGTTCCATATTTTGTATTGGATAATTATTTCAATAATTTAAGTTTTCACGTCATTGCAACAACTATAAGCTTAATTAAAATAATAATTAATATTGTAACTCTTAAATTATTCAGAAGGTATATATTTGTTACCTATTTCCAAGCAATTTAAAAGGATTTAAGAAGAATTCTAAGCTAATTTCTACTAATTGTTTTAAAACCAAAAATAAAACATTGAACTCTCTAGTAAGAGTAATACCACATTCACACATGAAAAGTTAAACTAGTTTAAGTGTTAATCTAGCTTAAATATAGCATTGTTGCAATGTTATATATAAGCTAGATTAGCACCTAAACTAGATTAACTTTTCATGTGTGAATGTAGTATAACAAGCATGAATAATTTACTTTTTTAACCATTTTACATATGAAAAACTGGATCCAACTAGGAGCTTCACGAGTCCAAATATCTTGAGATTCCATGTGTCTTGAGATTTCTTCTTCCCTAGAACATACTAGGCACGCTACCCTATTTGGAGAACGCTGGGGTCCTAGTGCTGAGATTACGGGGGACGCGTAGGAACATTCCCCCAAAATATGTCAGTTTTGAACAAAAAAGTTGAAAAAAAGTGAGTTTCCCCACCAAAAAAAATACAAATACAGTCGACTCTTCTTGATGTGATCACATTTGTCCAAATGATAATAAATCTGGCAGATAAACGATTCTATACTTAAAAAAGTGACCAGCACTGTAACACGAGTTTTTACATTAAAATAACGACAGTGTAAATCCATATCGAAGTATATAAAACAATTTTTTAAGTATATATTTTGCAACTTAAAACATTTTTAAAGAAAAATATAAAGAGCGGATCAAACTCGATACTAATTACTCATTTGTATGCTTTTATGTATTGACAGGTTTTTAAGGGATTTCCACGAAGTTTTGATAACATTAAACGATATAACGATCACATAAAACAATACATTTTGCGTCAATTTAAATAGGAGTGATCGGGACCAGTTAATTTCGATAACATTATCAGATTGATGACATTAACCTTGATCACATTAAGCGGAGTCGACTGTATATTTTCCCAACTACAGCACTCAGTACTCCCAAATGGGGTGTACTTGGAGAATTTAAGGGTAGGCTATTTGCGGTAGTTATTTAAATTAAGTTCTGTATTGAAATATTAAGTGATTTGGTTGGTCCGGATCGCACCGAAACACCGTTCCGGGAAAATGCATGTGTAAACTCCACATTCAATTCTTTTTCTTTCTACTCACTCTTTTCATTTTTACAACTCACTCTTACGCTTTCTAAACTTTCCTTTCCTTTTCATCTTATAAAGCGGTTCCCAAACTTATTCCAGTCTTTTTGGAAACAATTGGAAATTAAAAGTATTACTTTTCTTTACTTAAGCTAGGATAAGTGAAATCACCCCCGAAGACTTCTTATTATTATGGCATTTTTCGAGGAAATCTCTGAACTAAGGCCTAATTTACACGATACTAGTCTGCCTTCCAGTCACTGGGATGCTAGAGCAGTGATTCTTAACCTGTGGTCTCTGTGAGGATTACAAGTTTCATTGATACGTATGATGAAGTATGTTGAGTAGGAAGTATGAGAAAAGGGTTGAGAAACACTATACTACTAGACAGCAACGTTAATTGACCCTACGACGTCACTAACAAACAAAGTAGTTCCCATGAAAACGGTTGAAACAACGTAGTTTATTTGCCCATAAATAAGTTAAAACCCATAGTAAGTTAAAAACTTTAATTTATTGTGCAAATAAACTACATTGTTTCAACCGTTTTTATCATCAATTCCACAAGACATTTTTAACTTTTCACTAAAGTAGTTCCCATTGCTCTGTCTGAATTTAGAATACTTTCGATGTTCATCTTCAAAGAATCATCCAACGTGACGAGTATAAATTGTCTTTTCACTCTTCCCTCCTCCGATTTCCTTCAGTGAAGAGTGATTCATTGGTGGAGATCACCCGTGATGAAGAATGAACATTGAAAGTGAAACAATGTAGGGGAAAACGGGGCAATTTGAAATTTGACACAAGGGGCACATTGATACACTTTCATATCTCAAAAACTATCAAGGTTATTTAGGTCGTGTTTTTACGAAAAGTTGCCTTTATATGCCTAAACATTACATATGAGACCGTTAAGCTCTGTAATAAGTTTATAAATTTAAGTGAAGGAAACTATATTTTTTTCACCAAAATTTTCCAATTGTAAATTTCTAAGAGAGTAAAATGTAAAATCTTCCAAAAGCTTTGGAATACAGATATCTGTAAATTCAAAATCCAAGTTTATCCTTGTTACCGAAAGGTGGTATGGTTAAATTTAAAAAAAAACGTTTCCAATTTTTTTAAATAATGTTTTTTTTCCAAAAAGAACAAATGGGGCAAATCGATATATACTTGGATGTGGGATACTTTGATACACTCGTCGTGGGTCACATTGATACACATAAGAGTTCCCATATTTTGCGTTGGGAGATAAATATCTCTCAGCAATTTAAAAAAAATCAGTTAAAGGTAAGTTATATCTACCTACAGTGAAGGATATTTATGTCAATTTTTGAGTCTTTGGATTTTTAAGTGTTTGAAATTTGAAACTGCTTGCATTGGTAGCTATGTGCATTTATAAAAGAAAATGCAGTTTATGACCAAACGATGGAATCAAGGACTCTGAAGCATCTGAGAAGTTCTTAGCACTTTTACAGGTAACAAATAACTCTATTTAAAAAAATAGAAATGACTAAGTAATACTATAAATGGCCAAAAACTAACCAGTTAATTATTGCCGTGTTCTTTATGTCTAAAGGCTAGAAAATTCTCGAAAGTTCAATGTTATTTAAATGGCTAAATTCGATTCAACTAACTATTGGAATTCTAGCATCTGGCTTTGTGGATCATATATTTAGAATGGATAACGATGATTCTCCCTAACCACAGTAGGAAAAGGGTATACTCAGGTGTAGATGAATGGAATTGGTAGAGACTGACTATTAGTTCCTATCTACAAGAAAGAAACCAGATTAAAAGTTTCAAAACAAGAAGATTCAGGAGCATTCAAAGGAAGGCACTACCAGGCCAACTATGATGATGGTGGGGACGGGACAGTTGCAAACTGGACTACTGGAATTCTATGACTACCGGCAGGGCCGTATTTAGGCACGTGCAACATGTGCTTTAGCACAGGGCGGCAAAATTTTCGGGGGCGGCAGATTACAACGATTCAAAATGCGACACACTATACAGTTTTGAAAAAAAATGGACCACACAGTTTTCACATGAACGGCCAAAAATGAGTAAATTCCCAGTTTTCTTGGGGCATATTTTCAAAAATTTTCTGGGGGGTACCCCCAGACCCCCAAAAGAATTCGTCGTGAGAAGGCGATAATAAAATTCACTAAAAATACATAATAATAATCAAAGGGCTTGACTTCATTGTAGAAAATGCCCATCCCTGGGTGGCACTCAATTGTGAACAATATCTAAAAATGAGTTTAAAACATTTTTTAAGCGTCGAATTTCCAAAAAAATTTCTGGGGATTCCCCCAGACTCCCTTTATAAGTGCTTGTTACTCATCGTATTTACTATCAAGAAAACTACACTTCAAATCTTGCCTAGAAATATTCTAAAATTACAATAATTCTATGTGTTGAGGTACTGGAAAAATTTTGCCCCCTCCCTCGAAATGAGTAGTATAATATTTCTCTGGGGTCCCTCTTCTCGACTTTGTCCCCGGGACCCGACTTGACTCTCGGTGGCCCTGAACTGAGCTCCAGGAAAATTACACCATTTCTGAGAAAGGTGAGTTAAATGGTGGCAGTCAAAGGGAGTTAAAAGAGAGTCAAATGGGAGGGGGCATTTACTTGAAACAGAAAATGAAATAGGGGGGCGGGAATAAATAGATATGCACAGGGCGGCAAAAACCCTAAATGCGGGCCTGACTACCGGTATCGTATAAATTGGGCTTAAGTACCGAAAACATTAAATTTCCAACCAAATCACAGAAATATCCGTGGCACCAACACTACTTCCGACAATTGTAGCTGCGTGGCAAATACTACCCTATCCCCCACTAACGGAACAGTCCACTACAAGGAATCAGTCAGTGCTGAGGTCACCTGCATCCGCACTCGGACACCACCATGTCGCCGTAGTCGTACTTGTAGGTGACCGATCCGTCGTCGTCCACGTAGAGGATGGAGATGGGGGTGAGCTTGATGGGCACGCAGCTGGCTCTGGACACCTGTTTGGGCTCCAGGCTGTGCATCAGGGTTTGGATGATGGCGTGCTTCGTGGGGGCCAAGTGGGCACTCATGGGGAACGAGCAGCGACCAGTGCATTCGAATGCCTGCGAGAGATAACTACAGTCATCACTAATGAAGTTAGACACTTCGTTGGGTACTATACTCGAATGCAACTTATGGAGGATTTACACCACTGCTGTAAAAGAGACATCAGCGACATTTTCGGCATATTTTAGTACCCGCTACTCACAAAAGATGGCGCTCGTCAATTGGTTTATTGGAATAACAATTGACGAGCGCCATCTTTTGTGAGTAGCGGGTACTAAAATATGCCGAAAATGTCGCTGATGTCTCTTTTACAGCAGTGGTGTAAATCCTCCATTAAGTTGAGCCTGACGTCATGGCCACGCGGAAGAAAATCTGAGTAAACAGAAAACCTGCTGTGTTGCTAGAAGCTCTTATTGGCTGGCGAGTTTGAGAGCGAGTTTCACTACTACGCGTTACGCCACTTTAAAAAATAATAATACTGAACATTTTATGCATATCGGGATGAAAATATGCTTAATATACGTGGATTTAAAAAACTGATCATTATTCAAAATTGAAGCTCTAAATTTCACTCAAAATTCAGACACCTCGCGGGGAACTACTTTCTTTGGTTGCTCTCAGCATATTTCTACAGGCTCAAGTTAAGTTGCAACTGAGTATAGATAGATTCACCCAATTGTTTATTTACCGTAGAATAAAATCTATATACTTAAAGATTACAACGTTTCTTTGACAGTGAAATCATGGGTTGTAGGGATGAGCTTCGATTAGAAAAGTCATACACCTCATTGGCGAATAAGGCAGAGTGAGGAGCAGTGAACTCTCTGACAGGTCAATTAGGCAGAAAGAAAGCGTGGCGTCTTATTAAAGCTCCTCCCTTCAACCCATGACGTCATTGCCAAGAAACGTTGTAATTTAGAGACTGTTAGAGATCCTGCTTACCACCTAAAGAGTTCAGATAATGAACTATATCCGTCTTGACGTCACATTTTACCCATGCAATTGGTTACCACAGAGATAGTTTGTAGTGAGATATGATAATAGCGATGATTTGATTTGATAGTGAGTTTGTTTTTCCCCATCACGTGATTAACATGGGCGGGGCCGAATATAGTCCATTCATCCGCTACGTAAAGGTTAACTGCAACGAATGTGATTTCAGGTTCAAACGAATCGTACTTTCGGCATTTACTGAACTTAAGAGGGATGAGAAGGAGATTGCCACATATAAAATAAAAAATACTAACTTTGAGTTAATAAGGAATTCGGATCTCTTTTTAGATAATTTATGATGGTTGTCTAAGTGATAAATTCAATGAATTGGCCTGTTAAAGACGACCAAATATACGTTCTCCATTACAATAACACAAGGGTTGTTACAGAAAGTCTTCAATTACTCAAAACTAAGCCACTTTCATTCATAGCTAACCAAATTCCATTGAAAAAGACCTACATCGTAGCTCGGAGGAGCTATGATCCACTGATCGTAGTTGATGGCGGCGAAGTTAACGTGCAGGGGCTTCCTGCGACAAGGGTTCTTCTTCCTCCTGAGCTTCCCTTTCCTGATGCGCCCCAGCTCCTCCACGATGTAGTTGCTCTGCTCTTCAGCCTCCTCGTCCTCTTCCTCGCTCCGCCGGTGGCGCCTCAAAGCTAGAAGACACAGTTTATGTATCGATACATTTGCTGGGATCGTATAGTCACTCCTTTCGAATATGTATTAAATTCACCAATATCTTTTGATTGTTTTGAGAAGTGTATGATGTAATTTATCATTAAATTTAGTCCTCGTTATACTTTACCCGATTCGTCAAAGTCAAGTTCTGGATCCCAATGGATCAGACGTCTAATAATTTTTAAAGACAATTTATTGTGATAACTCCCTCATACACAAAATTTGGATTATTTTGTGTTCCTTGCTAACTGCAGACAAAAATCATATGTTATCAAGATGTATTACGTTACAGAGTAAGGCCAATATCCTTGCATTTCTGGTAGACAATTTATAGTTAACACTAAATTTTCTTTGAAAATTTTTCGACGTTGGGTTCATTATCATCCAGACGTTTACTTTGATGAATCGGGTAAAGTAACGTGTAACGATAGCAAATTCAAGGATACATCCTATCAAGGAAAGGATTATATCCTCTCATTTACACTTACGAACGTATTCACCACTAAACTGACCTCAGGTTAACCTGGAATCAAAACATCTAACGGCTATATTCACCACTAACTTGACCTAAGGTTAACCTGGAATCAAGATTTTTCGACAATCCACATTGGCTTAAAACTTGTTTCCCTTTTTAAACTACCAATCAGAAGTTTAATTCCAAGTTAACCTTATGTTAAATTAGTGGTGAATACGACCGTAATTGGTAGTTTAAGAAGAAAACCAAATTTTGAAAAAGAGTTGCCGAAAGAGCTTGATTCCAGGATAACCTTAAGTAAGGTTAGTGGTGAATACAACCATTAATCGTCAATCCAATTTGTTCAAATCAACATTGCATGAGCGTAACATTGACAATGAAAATAAACCCTTATACTTCTAAAACCTGTCCATTATGAACTACTATCTATAACAACAATACATCTGACAAGCACATAAGCCGCTGGATCCAGCTGCATTCCAATCAAAATGCGCTCGGGAATTTTCATCCCGATCAACTTAATATGTTTAGGGTATTAAAATTCTAGGTAACTTTTGGTAACTTCTCTTCACATTACGAGTATTTTTGGGATGTATATTAGAACTAACAATTAAATGCAATTTAATGGTGAATAGCATCCTTTGGGGAAAGGAGGTTAAAAGTACAAACAAAAATGATTTTGGGCTATCAATTTGAGAATTAAAAAATCCAGAGGCTCAAAAATTTACTGAACGTAAGTTTATTGACTCAAAAATTAACCTGCCAAAATTAAAACATTAAGATCCCTTCACAGAAAAGTTAGATGTTAACTCAAAGGAACTAACATTTTGCCTGATAATATTCAAGTACAAAAAAGTATAAAAATAAAAATGACAGTCAGCTGCATATGCTTTAACCCGCGATTGCGCACTATTACCCTCCTCCCTTTGTAGGTATTTTATCGTAATAATGCATACAGTTTTATAAAAGACTAGCTGATTTGCCCGGCCTTGCACGGGTGGAGTGTATTAATTCCTTTTTTAAAGTTCTCCCAAGTTATATGTCCGATTTTTCGAATCACCAATAACCCCGGTGTCCCCAGTACTTTTTCATGTTCCCGATAGTTTTCATAACCCGGTTTTCCCGGAAACTTTTCATATCCGGGTGTTCCCGGTACCTTTTCATATCCGGATGTTCCCGCTACCTTTTCATATCCCGGTTTTTCCGGTACCTTTACATACCCCCGGTTCCCGATAATTTTCATATCCAGGTGTTTCCAATAATTTTCATCCCGGTATTCCCGGTTCCTTTTCCCCATCCCAGTTCCAACTGTGACATCTCATTCCATCAAATATTTATCCTTACAATGTGATAAAAACAATCACATTGAAATCATCTCTTTTTTTTTAATCTAGTCTCTCTATTCTAAAAAAAAGTTTTTGGTGAACGGTTTCCAGAGAAAGGCTTTTTAATTACTGAACCGAATGGCACGTTTAAGGTATCAAAATGTCCAGATTCTTTCCGGATTTCCGAGTAGGCCCTTCGATTTTTCAAAAAAATTCTCAATTTTAAAATATTTCCATTTTTTTAGATTTCGGATAAGGTCGCAGTTACAAAGCAAGAAACTATGAATTTTAAAACAATTGAAAACATGTTTCACTGGTTTTTTTATTATTCAAATATATTAAATAATCATCTTTCTATTTATAACACGAATTTAAAAAATATATTTTGGGCTATTTTTTACAATATTTACATTTTTGTTGTTCAAACTGTTTTAATTATATTTAAAAATAATGTATAATTAATTTATATCTTATTTTTAAATAATAAATTGATATTTTTATATTTATATTTGTCGTAGTGGCAACGTGACAACCTAATCATTACTATATTTACAATTTTTGAACGTTTGCATTTATTTTTTACAATAATAATTTTTTATATCTTTTTGAAGGTATGTTTTTTAAGGTAGTAAAATGTAACTTTTTATTTCATAATGCCAAAACGCAAAAAAACTAGATAACACGGGTGAATATTTTAGAAATAAAGATAAAAATCGAAAATGTTAAAAGTCTAGACATTGGTGTCATTGCTATGAAACTGATACAACTTCGACGTTTGTTTGTTCTAATGAAGATAAAATTCTAAATTTTTGCGATGTTTACGATAATTACTATATTTTTCACAGCCAATCGATAAAAATCATTACAAATTTTAAGAAAGTTAAATTTATTCCTAAGATGTCTCAGTGCTTCTTAATAAATCTGTGAAGAAACATTACCTTGATGGGGAAATAGTTAAAGAATGTTTACATTGCTCTGCTGTTAATTTTATTGGAATTATAGGGTGATCCTCCAATTCATGTTACCATAGAGGAACTGTTAAAATTCCGCCACTGAATAAATATCCGTCATTTTTGAAAGAATTCCCCGGAAAAGTACTACCCCTGCTTTAAGGATATTTTATAAAGTTAGTAAGTGCAGTGAGCTGGGTTTTGTGAGGATTGCGAAAATTTCTGCGCAAGCAATTAACGGGGGTTGGCGAGCGATAGCGAGCAGGGGGCGGTAGCCCCCTAGTGTTTAAAATGTTCCTTTTAAAGTGTACCTTTTCATATCCGGATGTTCCCGCTACCTTTTCATATCCTGGTTTTCCCGGTACCTTTTCATAACCCGGTGTTCCCGATAATTTTAATGTCCCGGTTTTCCCGATAATTTTCATAACTCGGTGTTCCAGATAATTTTCATCCTAGTTTTCCCGGTGCCTTTTTCTCATCCCAGTTCCAACTGTGATATCTCATTCCATCCCGATTTTTTGTCTATTAAACATTTATCCTTCCTATGTGATGAAAACAATCTACTTGAAATCATCTCTGTCATTTGAAAACCAGTGTTTAAAATCTTAAACAGAACTTTCTTAAAGTATTCCCGCTATCCTTTTAAAATTCCGCAAAAAATAAATTTCAAAAATAAAATAAATTTCAAAAATCCCTCGATAAAAAGTTATCAAGTAAGCTTGTCTTCTTTTTAATAAAACCAACTTCTTTAAAAGCTTCTCTGAAAGAGTAAAAACAGATTGCTAGTTATAATAAAAATCTAGTGATTATAGTCTAGTAAATCAATTCCGCTATGAAGCAATGAAATTTTATGGTCTAAGAGCTGGATGCAAATTTTGGGAATGATAAGGTGCACGAGATATTACACCTGGAACAGATTCGATTGATGATGGGAAAACTTATGTCACCAACGCCAGAAGGCGGAGTGGAAGCTTTCAGTGTGAAAGGGGGGGTCGAACATGCAAACAGCGCGCGGTCCCTAGCGACAGAGATTTTGAGAAAATCGGTTGAAAATTTGCACAGTTTAAGGAGAGTGTGAATAAAAGATAATGTAGCATTCTCAAAAGTATAAGTTGTGTTTTAAGGGTCGTAGAGAACTAAACGAATTTTCGAATGTTTATATGAATGATCTGTACGGCCGACGATGTGCAAGGCTGGACATAGGCTTAATGTATTGAAGAATGTTAGTAAAAGTTAGGGTAACACTCCCAGAAGACTAAGTGGAAGACAAAGGGTGGCCAGAAGTCACCAAAGGTGCAGAAAAATCTTAAAACCCGAATCATTCGGAAACTTCTGGCTGTTTGCATATGTAAAGCTGACATATAGAACAAACTATATGCAAACAGCCAGAAGTCTAAGTGGAAGCGTTCTGGACATATTCAGGCGCGAAGTACAAAACCGAATAAAAGCGCGCGGTCCCTAGCGACAGAGATTTTGAGGAAATCGGTTGAAAATTTGCACAGTTTTAGGAGAGTGTGAATAAAAGATAATGTAGCATTCTCAACAGTATAAGTTGTGTTTTAAGGGTTGTAGGAAACTAACGAATTTTCCAATGTTTATATATAACAAATGACTTATAACATATAACTTTTCTCTTGCAACAATGACTAATAATACACTAAAAACCACGCTAACAATGACTTTATATTTATTAGCGTATTATTAGTCATTGTTGCAAGAGAATTGCTTTTATTCAGTTTTTTACTTCGCGCCTGAATATCTCCCGAACGCTTCCACTTAGACTTCTGGCTGTTTGCATATAGTTTGTTCTATATGTCAGCTATACATATGCAAACAGCCAGAAGTTTCCGAATGATTCGGGTTTTAAGATTTTTCTGCACCTTTGGTGACTTCTGGCCACCCTTTGTCTTCCACTTAGTCTTCTGGGAGTGTTACCCTAACTTTTACTAACATTCTTCAATACATTAAGCCATTGTCCAGCCTTGCACCTCATCGGCCGTACAGATCATTCATATAAACATTCGAAAGTTCGTTTAGTTCTCTACGACCCTTAAAACACAACTTATACTTTTGAGAATGCTACATTATCTTTTATTCACACAATCCTTAAACTGTGCAAATTTTCAACCGATTTCCTCAAAATCTCTGTCGCTAGGGACCGCGCGCTGTTTGCATGTTCGACCCCCCCTTTCACACTAAAAGCTTCCACTCCGCCTTCTGGCATTTGTGACATAAGTTTTCCCATCATCAATCGAATCTGTTCCAGGTGAAATATCTCGTGCACCTTATCATTTCCAAAATTTGCATCCAGCTCTCAGGCTATTAGCTCTGTTTCCTCGGAAACTTTTAAATTCTTGCTATTTAAATATATTTTTCTGAGAAATTAAAATATTAAAGAAAGTAAATTAATTATTTTAATTTACTTCGGTTTTCTGATAACTGTTATAATATTTAAATACAGATATTCACACTGTTTTTCTTCATAAATTTTGTTGTAAATAATAAAATATGTATAAATGTTAATCAGTTATATTCATTCAAGTGAGGCAAGACGTCGCCTTAAGATAGAGAAATAAACACTGCAATTTATGCATTTCAACAATGCACAATGCTATTTCAATGGGGAAAACGGAGTCGAAAAAGCGCCGAAAAGCAGGGAAGGAGTCGTTCGATTTTAAAATCGTTTCTTAGTGCTCGTCTAATGGCTGAAAGGAAGGTCTCTGTCAAATTTCAAGCCAATCGGTCCTCCAGTTTTGGAGATTTCGTGATGAGTGTTATGAATGAATCAGTCAGTGGTATTTGGATTTTATATATATAGATAATTTAAAAATGAACAAACCTTCACTACTGTTACTCCTCAATTGCATAGGAAATTTCTCAACATCCACGCTTCTTGAGATGTTTCCACTTGCAAGTTTCACATTATACTCGTCAAGAGACCTCCTCATCCTGGTGAGTATCCTATCTTCTTGTGCTCCTTGTAGAGTCACTGTCTTGGACATCACTAGAAGCTGAGGACCATCAGTTAACAAAGGGTCCAGTATTAAAAAGTCTTTAAAGTCTTTAGGGATTGAGAGCCCGAAAAACAACTGTTTTTCGTAAGCGTATAGAGCATTCTGGAACAGTGAGGTGATATCTACTGTGTACAGGGACTCTGTGTGAGGGTTGAAGTCTCTTGAAGAAAGCAGGGTTGGTGGATTTTCAAGCAAGGAGAAAGTGTCTAGTGTCTGATACTCTGAAAAAAAAATTTTCAATTCAATTTCAATTTTCTTTTTTTGACTAGCTTTTCCTGTTTTTTTGTCTTCTCTAAATAGATTCGGGCTTTAATGAATTGAACAATATGCATTCTGCTTACATTCCTTCATATAATAATTGGATTATTATGAAGGAATATAGGCAGAACCATTAGTGTATGTGTGTGTTGTGTATGTGCAGAACCATACCGTTTGTGTATGTGATGTAAAAACCAAGAAATTCACTATTTATCAAAGCTAATACAGTCGTAAATAATTTTATTTTTTCATCGGAATCAAATTGTACCAACATATTGCCAATTTTATACAGATAAAAAATCAAAATTACCACAATTGGATACTTTTGCATTTCCATCATTTTCTCTATTAATCCCCCTCCCCTCAAAAAAATATTATATCAATAACTTGTATTTTAAAAAAGCGATTCCATAAGTGCATTGCGTAGTTAAAGTACGCAAAAGCCTTGCTCGAAAACATGTCATAAACAGCAGGAGTCTGCATGCTAAGAAGTGTTTGGATGGATGCCACACGTACACAAAGCATTCCTCTTGATAAAAACTTAATGTATGAGACAAGTAAGTGGAGTTTGAAAGGTGATTGGCTCGAAAATTGAATACCGGAGTTTCGATCTAGATAGTTCAACAGGTCTGACGCCGGTCTAGGTCTAAATTTATTGAGGGTGCTGAGATCTAGAAGGGTTGACGAACTCTGATGGTTTTCGTGGACTCAAAACTTGGTATTATGATGTCTCTTGACTGATACATTTTGGGTTCTAATACCAAACCTTTTTCTTCCTCCCAAATCGTTTTTATGCTAATTAACACTTGCTTTTTAATAGCAACTGTGACGTCAAGTGGATCTTGATGAATATTCTGAGTAATTTTTCTTGTGGTTGTATATGGTGTGTTACTTTGTAAAGTGTCGGGAAGTGGGTATTGTTTTTCAGTTTTTTGAAATAAGTACATATTGTTCTTTTTTTACTTTTTGAAACGTAGGGAGATATTTTAGTTCAAAAACAAGTAAATAAATTTGCAAACGAACGTAAATTTTTAACTTGAGTAATAATGCTCTAAAATTGTGATGTCAATCTTATTTGAGCGGAGGTTAGACAAGGAAAGACATGGAATACAGAGTATAAGATAGTAAAATATATCAAGGAAATTTGTAAGCATTAACTTTCTAATAGTAGTCACAAAACAATTTGATAAAAAAAAATTAAAATTAGCGAGTTAAGGTCGCGCATAATTTTATTCATTCATGTTTCTTTAAATCGTCATGTTAACAAACTTTTTAATGCCTTTTTCAAATTTAGGTACAGTTACATGTTATGATCCAAACACAAAAACTGTCATTAAAAGGTTTTTCAAAATAGTTTTTTAATTAAAATTATCTTATAAATCCTGTAACTGATTTTAAAAGCCAAAAAATGATGTGATACTTAAACAATGGTTAACCAGCTTCTAAAGATTGAAAATTAACTAGTTTTTCAAACCGATGGTTAATCGTTGGTCAGGTAGCGGTGAATAAGGCCATTAGAGTGCGACCAACTGCATTAATGTCCTCTTCAATTTTAAAAATATTGATTTTAAGCTTTGTGAATATTTAAACTATGGATTCATACTTAGATGAACTATTCAAAAAGAAGACAAAAAATGTTAATATACGTAAAAATAATTTTAAGCAAAAAGATAATTTGAAGATGGAGTCTTCCGGAACAATATGGAACAATATAACTCCGGCCGTAGAAGCCTTCGTAGTGTTAAAAAGATAATTATCTCTTACCAAACCTTTTCTCCTCTAAAAGCTGAACTGCTTGTATTCTTAGTTGGGCCAGCAACGCATACTCAGAATGAGGGAAATGGGAAATGTTGAAAATGAATTTATAGAAATTGGAAGCCGCAATTTTCTTCGGCCATGAACTAGGAAGCTCTTTCATCTCTGAAACACCTGAAAAACAGAGATAGTTTAAACTAACATCTTTGTAGCACACATACTTGAGACCATAACCACTAAACCAAATGATCTAATTACTTTTATTGTCCGCTTTAGAAAATTTTTTCAACTTATTGATTAAAGGAATGAATTATAATACAAAAACGGCCTATTTCCAATTTCGGGATATTTTATGAACAAAATGTTCCATCTAATAAAAGGGTTCTATTGAATTTTTGGTTTTAATTCTTACTGATTTTTTAGTAACTTTTAGTAACTAAAACACGTGCTTTTGTTTATAATAAAATTAAAACCATGATTTTATATTAAGGAAAGGCTGTATGCTTACTATAAGTACAAAATTTTAATTTGTATGAAAACTTTAAATATTTTTCCAACAAGTTGCATGGGACTTTAAATTTACTCATAGTGACAAGTAAAGTATCTTCTTCCACATATTATCTTGGTATTTAGGATGTAAGTTTTATGTAAATTTTTTGTGCGCATGAAATAAAATTGTAATGCAGGTTGAATGAATAAATCAACACATTTTTTAAAAATATGTATAATGGTTTGTATATGTTTAAATTTTTTACCTATTGATATTTATTTTTAAAAAATCAATAGGAAAACCAGCTCAGGATAATTTGTTTTTTAGACCAAAAGACTTAATAATTTACATTTGGTGATTATATGTGCTTCCTGATGAATTTTATCTTCTATAAATAATTTAAACGCTATTTCTGTGCCTATGCGTTTATAGTTTAGGTTTTAATATTACTTTTATATTCAACTTATTTTATATGGCATAAAAATGATGATATTTCTAAGTTAGAAAAAGAATAAACGAAATACCAAAGACTAAAAAATTATGCCAAAACTTTTTTAGTTAGACTGAAACTATCACACAAGCTAAAAAAATACTTTCTTTTTTTAACTTTTTAATAAATGTAGCAGTCCGAAAGCTGCTGGCTACATGAAAGTTCAACCGGAAAAACATAGTTGTAAAAATTATATATTTTGAAGCACCCTTTTAGGGAAGTAAAATTATATTGGTCAGCCAGTTCAAATCATATTCAATTCAATTCAGCCAGTTCCATATTCAGTTCGGTTGCGTTATCGAATGGCAACTAATTGAAAATCGAATTTTCGGCTTTTTTTCATAAATTGTGAAATAACAACCAAACGATGATATTTTCGAATAAACATTTATTTAAATGTTTTGTTACTGAATAAATTGCCTACATTTTAAGCCAAAGTTTATTTTTGTAGCTCAATTAGTTGTTAAGGTATTTAACTTCAAAGTTCTTGAATTTTTCAACTTTTCTCTTTGTCCAACAATGAAATTTCCTCAAAACTCATTGTTGTAACCGAAAAAACTGGAATTTTAAAGTCGAATATTCCAAAAACTACTCAACCAATCTAAGTAAATTTGGGCTCTTTAAATGTTGGTCATCTATTCAATAAAAACATGCAAATAAATGTGTGATTGAATATTTTACTGTTTGCTTGCTAAATTGTATGGAGCAACGTATGTTAGCTCAATTTGGGCATTTTTTCGATTTCCTTGGTTCAGTTTAAACCAAACGGTAGGATTTTTGACCATAATTTTAATTACATGTTTTTATTGAATAGATGACCTACATTTAAAGCCCACGTTTACTTAGATCCGTTGAGTAGTTTTTGGAATATTCGACTTTAAAATTCCAATTTTTTTCGGTTACAGCAATGCGTTTTGAGGAAATTTCATTGTTGGACAAAGAGAAAAAGTTTAAAAATTCAAGAACTTTGAAGTTAAATACCTTAACAACTAATTTAGCTACACAAATAAGCTTTGGCTTAAAATGTAAGCAAGTTATTCAGTAACAAAAAACATTTGCATAGATGTCGAAAATATCATCATTTGGTTGTTATTTCACAATTTATGAAAAAAGGCCGGAAATTCGATTTTCAATTCGCTGCCATTTGATAACGAAACCGCTTTGCACCGGTTGACCAACAGAATTTAACTTCCCTAGAAGGGTGCTTCAAAATACACTAGCGCAAATAAAAATCCCAACACCATGAAGGAAAGGAGATATCAAAGTCAAATTTATTTCTGTGATTGCACATAGTATCAACGTGAATTGCTTAAAAAATCAGCCTTCCTGGATATTAGGGGGCCGAGAAAACCAAGGAGGAGCGTTGTCTCCATATGTGTCCATTACCGCCGTCACACGTCATGGTATGAGTGACATGGGCTCTAAATGACTTTTGTGGGATTGGAGGACCATGTCGCCTCCTCGGGTAGTCCAAATTCATATGGTGCACCAACGGACGTTGCATACCGGGCTAGGTGATTTCTCCTCTTTCTCCGGACATGTTTTGTGAGCGTTGGTTCTTACGAACGGATAGGCCAGGGTAAAAATGCAACATAGGGGGTTAAGAAGAAAGCTTGGACATTGCATAAAGCATGTGTTTGTGCATTTTTCTCTTGAAATTTGTCCCCAGGACAGGTCTGAAGGTAAGAACGGACAACCGGCTAAAAAACCTCAATGAAGCAGCTCTGTTTGGCTAAAGTACCAGTAGATCATACTGAGGATAAGCGGCAGTGGGATGGATGTCGTTTGCAGTACTGCGGATTGTCCGTTTGGTCTGCATAGCTTCTTACATCTTGGTCTACAAACCAGGAGCTGAAAATGGACCTTTCTGTTTCCAATAGTGCACGAAGTACGGAAATGAAAATCCCAATTTCATGACATTGTGTTTATGAGAGAATCCTGCTTCGGTTTGGAGCACCACGACAGTTGGGTATGAGTTGGAAGACACAATGGAGAGAGCGCACTCAGCTGATGATTTTCTAATCGTTCCACGGAGTGGTGATGCAGGGTAACGGAGTGGGGATGCATTGGATTCCCTTTCTGCAACTCCTGAGTATGATTCACCAGTACTTCTTCCAACCAGAGCTGCGTCAGAGCTGCGTCAACCAACACCCACAAAACAAGTCCGGTTAATGAGGAGAAATCACCTAGCCCGGCATGCAACGTCCGCTGGTGCACCATATGAATTTGGACTACCCGAGGAGGCAACATGGTCCTCCAATCCCTCAAAAGTCATTTAGAGCCCCTGTCACTCAATACCATGACGTGTGACAGCGGTAATGGACACCTATGGAGACAACACTCCTCCCTGGTTTTCTCGGCCCCCTAACATCCAGGACAGCTGATTTTTTAATCAATTCACATTGATACTATGTGTAATCATAGAAATAAATTTGACTTTGATATCTCCTTTCCTTCTTGGTGTTGGGATTTTTATTTCCGCTAGTGTAGTATAGATAACACTGTTCAACAATGAAAAAATTTCCTTGATGAAACTAGTCATTTCTTATAGATTTTGGGTCGCTGAATACGAAAATCCCCATTAAAATTCTCAATTGACTCAGGATTTTCGGGGAACAGCCCCTCCCCCTTTTTACGTTTTTCGACGACTTTATAACTTAAAACTCGATTTTCAGGGTCAAAAAGCATTGCTTTAATCTTCAAATTGCCCCCCAGGGGACTAGAGAGGTTCAAATTAATAAAATATGATAAATTTATAAAAAATGGATAGGTTTAAGGGGTAATTACCCTCCTAAAAATCCAAAAAAATAGCTAAAAATTATAGAGGTTTTAATACGTTAGGGGCCATTCATTAATTACGTAAGGATGATTTTGGCAATTTTTGACCCCCCCTACCCCCATGTAAGGGTATGTAAGATTTTTCAAACCCCTCCCCCCCTATTCTTACGTAAGATTCCATTTTGTTTTTCAAAATAATAAAATGTTAGAAAAGGATCAGTTACACTAAAGCTCTCGCAGTTTGACGTAAATCAAATATTTTTATTTTTCAACAGATAAGTAATATTCTTGCTGTCAACTACATATTACCATTATATTTATTATCTCTAGTCTTTGGCATACCATTTATCAGTAGAGATTTAAAAGTAAGTTTTTAAATAATCTTAAACATAAATCAGTTAAACTAAAGCCCTGGATCTCTACCTATGATAGAGGATCTAGGTAGATTTTTATGTAGGGATTTTTCCAACCCCCCCTCCCCCTCGGGACCCTTACGTAATTAATGAATGGCCCCTTATTTTTTCCTCTTATTTTTACGCAATTCAAGTTTGAAGGGTCCTAACATTTCCCCAAGGACACAAATTTGATGGCAATATGCAGCAATGGTTTTTACTAAAAGTGGTTGAGGTGAGAGAGCTCCCATAGCACCCACGGAAGGGTTCAATGTCGCACTTAGAGTTAATCTGTGCTGTACAAAAGAAATTTGAAGCCACTGACTGAATTTCAGCTGATTCTTGGGTAAAATGATATACTGAATTCAATTATGACACCCTTTTTCCTCCATCACCCTCAGTTTTCAAGGGGATGTCCCCTAATTGTTATCCACAGCCGTGCATCTATTAACATCTTGAAACATGGAATCCTCACTCCCTAAAACCGGTCAGTTTTAAAAGAACTGAAGAGTTTCTACTTAGGATAGACCCAAAATATAAGAAAAACGTCATTTGTAATCTTTTCAAAATCATCAATATTAATTCCTGAGCTCGCGAGCGCCTTTGCGATTCTGGAAGTCTTCCGAACTCTTCCGCGGGGGCTTCTGGGAGGCTAACACCTCAGCCGCTTTTAGTAAAAATTATTGCTGCATATTGTCATCAAATTTGGGTCCTTGGGGAAGGGTTAGGGCCCTTCAAACGTGAATTGCGTAAAAAATAAGAGGAAAAAATAGCGTATAGAAACCTCTATAATTTTAGCTATTTTTTTGTATTTTTAGGGGGGTAATTACCCCTTAAACCTATCCATTTGTAACAAATTTATATTTTATAAATTTGAACATTTCTTGTTACCTGGGGGGCAATTTGAAGACTAAAACAATGCTTTTTGACCCAGAAAATCGAGTTTAAAGTAATAAAGTCGTCGAAAACGTAAAAAGGGGGAGGGGTTGTTCCCCAAAAATCCTGAGTCAATTGAAAATTTTAATGGTGATTTTCGTATTCAGCGACCCAAAATCTATAAGAGATGACTATTTTCATCGAGGAAAAAATTTTGAAGGTCAAATTTGTTGAACAGTGTTAATTTCAGAACTATGTTTTTCCGGTTGAACTCTCTTGCAGCCAGCTCTCGGACTATAGCGAGTGTTTGATAATTGCAATAAATTGATACAACACACGCAGCAATTTTATTTTTAGCATTTTCTGCTTCGAATAAAAGATAATTTATCTGATCTCATAAAAATATCTTATTTTGTAAACTATATTTATGTTATCTTTTAATATGGAAAGGAATAACTTTAAAGTTACTTATGAACTATTTTAATTATTTGAAGAAACTATGATACACAACTTGCTAGGTAATATTTGTTAAAATATAATAAAATAACGAATAAAAGTATAATAAAAAGATGAAGTTAAAATAAAAATAAATAATATTTTTAAAAATTTTAAAGGTAAAAAATAAATATATTTGTATTTTTAACATTACACTATTTCCATAAGTAAGGCTCATTTCCGAATTCCTTATTTTTTATATTTTTATTACAGAAAAATTTTACTGCAGGTTCTGTTTAAAAAATTTACGATTTTGGAAATACAAAAATCAAAATACGAAATTATACGAGATCATTTTTTGGGATAAATCTAATTGTTTTTACTATTTTCTGTGATTTTATTGCACTAACATTCCTTTTGAATTTGCAATTTTAAGCTATTCGAGTTCAGGGCAAAAAATTAGTTGTATGAAACTGGCGAAGTATATTATTTATTATGTATTAGGTTTAGTTAATGAATCAGTCATAATAAAGAATTTGATGTCGAGGCGAAAAAAATTAAAATTAACCCCGTTATAAGTATAACAATAAGTTGGTCGCAAAGTTATTTTGACGGCACTTTTGACGCAAACAAATGGTTTCGTTAAGTCAAATTTTAAATATTCTTTATCGATTTCATGTATTCCTTGTTTTTACTTAGTAATAGCATTTTTAGTTTTTTCTCAATACCTTATAAAAACAATATAAATACTTTCAGATTGAATGATTATATTTATCTATACTTTTATATTTTTAAGTATTTAATGTTTTTAATAGAACTTTTCCCAGACTATGGAATTTTTTTTCCTATATGAGATCATTATTTTATTAAAATATTGATTATGATGTTTTGCGATGATGATCTTTTTTTCTACCTCGAAATCCCTAGTATCTACTCATTGCCAAATTGTAGCCCCACCAAATTGTAGCCACAAAATTGTAGAAATATAGTATTTTATGTGTCATAGCCTTGATGTATAATAAGGTTATCACATTGTGAAAACACGAAAACTGTAATTTAAGGAAATATATTCAGACATTGAAGTATTAAAGTATACTATTTGTCGAAATAAAAGCAGTAAATATAAACTGGCATTCACAAAGTCAGTTCAAAATGTCGATATTAAAAGATTACCTTTTTTGTAAGTTTGTTTTATAGCTGCTTATAAAGACTGCTTTAATTTAGCATTTAATACGATTATCAATAAAAAATCAAATGTTTAAGATTTAAGGGACTCACAAATTAATATCTTTAGCACAAAATAGAATTTTTAGCATACCTTCAAACTTAATTCATACCTTAAAAGAAGAATTGTGTGAAAGAAGGACAAAGCAATATTTTAACTATAAAATTTTATGTGTAATTAATGTTTTAATACAAAATTAAATAATATTTAAAATTATTTTTAATTTAAGTTATTTTTCCATTGAGTTTATAATTCAGAAATAAAAGAGGAGTAATAAAGAATCAGATTAGTTTATAGTATTTGATTCAAGTTTATCAAATAAAAGACGTATTAAAACATGGACAACTGTTTTATTATTATTCGACTAATTAGAATTATTATGGCCTTAACTTATATGATATCCTATCCCCAATATTAAAAATGTACCTCATATAGTCATCCCACTTTAAAACACATAAAAATTCAGTTTACGCATATATTGTAAACAAAAGATTTATCACAATGTGTAATAAACGATAATTTAATTTTTTTATTTATTTTGGTTTACAAATTAACTTTTACTGCTTTTATTTTTACTGAGGTTTACAATCAACATTATCTTTTAAAAATCAACATTTTAAAAAGTTTATCTGCTGGATTTTTTAAAAATGTACCTTAATTTTTAAGGGTTGCGTAGACTCGAGAAAATTGCATTATATTTCATTAGTTTTTTCAATGTGCTACCCAAATGATAACAGGGATACCTGACAAATGAATCGTCAGTTGGAAGAAGGGAATAAGTCCCAAAACCAAGTTTTGTGAAAATCGAAGAAAACTGTATAAGTAATGGAATTTTCATTGTATACGTGTAACCACAAAGTTTTTTCTGAATGTTTCGAACCCTATTTAGAAAACAGAGCAATGAGGAAGTTTCATATTTTTTAAATTTTCGATTTTGGGGTATATTAAAACAATATAAGATGTGAAAAATCCAAATCTGCAATCCAAATTTTCCTCAAAAATTTATTTACTGAGATATAGAAGAAATAAAAGTTGAGAAAAGTCGTAAACAAATGATGCAATCGCAAACGCTCAAAAATCAAATTTGACGTCACTCGACACTAAACAAAAAGCATTGTTGATGTTTATTCATTATTAAAATAAAAGGTCTTTATGACCTCATGAATCTGGTCTAGTTTCATTAGACCAGATGGGGATTTGTCCCACTTAATAAAAAATATTTAATAATATATTTTCCATAAATATTTGAATTTTAAGGGGAAAAATCTTAAAATATAAGAATGTAATGTTTTAAAATAAATTATTTGATTTTATTCTGGTGTTTTCATAGCTGATTTAACTTTTAAATTAGCAATTATAGAGCTTTTCTTATTAAAAATATTTAATCCTGAGGTTTTCATATTTAAAATAGTGAGTCAAGCAGATCCACTCTAGTAGAGAAATGGAGAAATGAGCGTTTTTAGCCATAAAATCGTTTATTACTTGTAAATATTCGATTTTCGAACTTGGAAAACTTGGTAGTGATCGTCCTCGCCTCGAGATACGTCTATGTACCGAGTTTTGTCTACGCCGGCTGCATAGTTTAGGAAGAGATGCTAGTTGTAGTCGTTTTGACATGCCGAGTGACATCACAAATCTGAAATCTGAAAAATTTTCCCGCCTTTTCCAGAGCGCAAATTTTAAGCCGCAGTAAAAAAATAAATAATGATCAGAATTAAAAAATATCTCGGTTTTAGGGTTTTCTCGTAAGGTAGGATCGATTTAAAAAATAAAAAAAAAATATGAAACTTCCTCATTATAAAAAAATATAAGTATATTCCAAAATAGTTTACAGTCAAAATAAGTTGATGGACTTATTCCCTTCTTCCACCTTATGAAACTTTTCTGATGAAAAAATCTTTTAAAAAACCCTTAAATTGACATTTAAATTATATTTATCCTTAGTTCACACCACAAAAGGGAGAAATAAGAATAACACAAATAAAATTCAAAATTATAATGAAACTGAGTCATTAAAGCAGTATCAATGGAGTGAGTGAATATGAATGGAGTCAAACATTCCCTGCATAAAAAAAGTTTGAAAATACTTTTAAATTAAGGGCAAATTGTATTTTGTCTTATTACAGTATAAATAATAGGAAAATAAAGACAAATTTCCAGATTAAGTTTAAAAATACAATGAATGGACATCGACTTCGCAAATTCAAAGGGCTATATCTGCTGATAGGGGGTAGATATTTTCACCCTCTTTTCACTCATGTGTAGAACAAGGCTTGGAGATGTTTTTAAGCACAAAGAGTCAATTTGTCATTATTTGGACTTATTCCCTTCTTCTAATTCAAATATAGTAATAACTTTTTTCATTGAGATTTCACAGAAGAAATCTATTCAACTTACCCTCACAATGAAAACTGCGCACGGTATCAAACTTAACTTGCAACTTTCTATCCTCCAACCGTTCATACAAGTCCAACATGTACTGCGGCACTCTTGGCTTCATAGAGACATCGGCCACGCTTCTCTTGACCACTCTCTTATGCACCGCGAAGTCCCCTTCCACGAAACCGTTGAGAAAGGACAGGGCATCTTCCGGAACTCGGACAGTGGCCAAAGTTCCATTCACCCCTTCATTTGGGACTATAAAGGCACCCGTGAAGGTCCTGGCTGCGTAAATGACGGCTGTGAGGAACAGGTATTTACTGGCAATGGCTTGTAGCACTGCACTGGGCATTTTGAAAGTAAAATATTAAGACGATTGCAGCTATTCCACTTTTTAGTTGTGAGAAGGAAGATATAAGTTAAGAGTTTGAGAGGAAAATATAGTTTAAAACAGTTGATATAAGAATATTATTGGGAAAAGACTGAGTCTCGTTCAGAAAGGATGATAATAACTGAAGTTTTCCCACTAGGATTTGTTGTGATTGATTCCTTTATCACAAGAGTTCACCGGAATTCCTTTACACCAGATTTTTCATCAAAGCACAATGAAGTGTTTGGTAAGTAAGGTATGGAAAGTAACTGGTTATTTTTTTCGGTATAAAATGGCTTAATTTATGAAAATAATACTTTTTGCACTGATGCTTGAAAAGTTTCACTGACCACACTCAAGAATTCAGAAAACTTCATGAACCATACAAAATATCCCCAAATACTCGATGAGACTTATCTTCTGTTCTATTAGTTCTTTAGTGTCTTCTCAATAACACTTCAAGATAACACTCAATAACAATTCAAATCAACAACTAATGTAATAATCACAACGAGTTCTGAGAATTCCTTCCAGCCTAAAGTTGAACCTATATGTGTAACTAAACACCAATCACAATATCCAAAAGCGTTCAAAAGGACAAATATCGTCCCCACAGGAACAATCTTCAAGAAAAAAATCCAGTCTCTCGTTCCACCAATTCTTCAATCACACAATCAATTCCCCACCACTCGAACTCGAATCTTCCACGGCAGACGACGACTCTGCATCCATTTCGCTTGAAAAATCCAACTCAACCCGACTCGGTCCTCGTCAAACACTAGTCCCGGTGCCCTCTGCTGCAGCCACCTTGGCTCGGTGCAATTTTAGGGCCACTTGAATGATGGTGGGTTTTATATATAGTGCGAGCATATTGCCACGCGTGTCCCCTTTCTCCTTCTTATCGTCAAGTTTTCGCTGCTTTTGCGTAAGAGAGAGGGCTAATAGACGGCCGAAGACAGGGTAGCAGATGCTCTTTTTAGACAAAGGAGCCTGCCGATAGCGAGCTGTGTTTTGTTTGTGCTTGCTCTTTCGCTTCTAAGTGCCGCGGTTTTTTTATGGAGAGGGAATGCACGGTGGACTGGGTGGGTTTAATAAACCTACAATTTAATTTAATAACTCTGTGGTGAGCTTACTTGAATAGTCTGATTATTCAATTGGAGGCGACTGAAGCTAATATGATTCCGAAGTACAATTTTAATTAGGAGGATACCTTCGGATCGGTATCTCCCTACGACTTGCATCTCCTCGCCACTTTCTCTGTAAAGGATTGACTGCCATATTCTGTGCTTTCTGACCAGCGGTTAAACAGCAATCAAAGAAGGATTCCACCAATCAGATTCGGTGATTCCTTCTTTGATTGGTAGTTAACCGCTGATCATAATACGGCCGTCAGACTTTTTATTTTGATATTCGCTTTGAAGTAATCGTCCAAAGTGAAACTTTGTAAATGGTATCAAGTAATCAATCTAGGACTCTAGTGCAAAAGTCTGGGGACCAGAGAGCTTTTGGTAAATCATTAAACTTTTATCAATAATTTTAAGTTATTTAACAACTCTTTAATTGTCTGTAACTCACCTTCACAACTTCAACGGTGATACGAGCTAAATTATGCCAACTTAACTGCTTGGTATGTTAATGTGGTTCAAGGAATCTCTAACTAAATTCATAACATAATGGAAAAGGGCTATTACATTATTTACGTTCACTGGAAGTGTTTTTGCAATTGTAATTTCAATGCAATTTCTCTTATTTTTAAAGATATAACAAGTTTTCTTTAAAATATTTATAAGTTTCCTTTTCAATTATTTGCATATGCAATCTGTGCAACATTTTTCCTAAGACAATTCTTATAAAAACTCTTAAAGATCGACAAAATTGACCCCAATATATTTATTAGAATTTGACTTTCTAGACCATCAAGCCACAAAGAAAGGACTGGCAGACTGCAAATGGCCAGCAGACCAATACATGTTGTATATTTTTGTAACCATGGTTAATAATTAGCTGAAGACTGCTTGGTAAATGATATGTTGTTGTTGTCTTATGCCACTTGGAATATCCAAGCTCCATGCATCTGAAGGGGAGGGAAATAGTCTCCAGACACCTGGACCCAAAGTAAACTGCGCCATGACCGACCTCAGGACCTTCAGACCCACAGATTTGGTAAATGGTATTCACATGTAATTACATGCAAAAGCCAAGGGTTTCCGAAGTTTGACTTCAATGAATTAAATGAGGTATTGGGTTGTCCCATAAGTTCTGTTACTTTTTACAAAGTTTCGTGTTTGAAAATTTTTTATGAAAAACTGGTAATAGGTTGAGATTTCAAACAAAAGGGATTTTGATATATGTATATTTATGAACATAATGTGGGATTTTGGTAGTTCTCGTGATATTATTTCTTTTCAAAATGGTGGTTTGAAAAAAAGACCACAAACGACGATTTTCGTGTAAATTTTTTCTTTTGTTTTAAAAACTAGGAAGAACGCATAATTCATGGCTAAAAAAAGTTTTACTATATATTTGAAATGTTTAGTTTAAGATGTCATAGTTTCAAGATAATTCGATAAGTTTAACTTAGGAAATTTTGGTCCCAAACATAACATCTATTGCAAAAAACTAACCTCAATAATGTTATCATTTCAAAGAAATTTTTACGAAAAAAAGCATCAAAATCAATAAAAAAGCTTAGGAAAGACCCAAGTACTCAAAATATTCAGTATCTTAAATTATATTCGAACTTAAGTTCAGAAAATAGAGCGCACAATGCAAGCGCGCAACGTTTTAGCTTTTCACAATTACACTCGCTGAACTTACGCTCAGCGAACAAAGCAATTTTCTTTGCTTCATACGAAAACATTACAATAAAAACAACTCCTTGGCAATTAGAAATAAATCAATTGAATGATATTATGAAAAGATACTTTCAATGCATTAATGGCAACAATTCAATGCATTAACAAGCATTATGGTTCAAAAACACCTGCCTTTAATTACTTCATACCAGCTGCTTAGAAAAACAATAGGCGTGCTTTAAAAAACACGTGAAATTGCCAATATATGAAGTTTTAAAACCAAAATTTCCAACCTTAAACTTATCGAATCATATTGAAACTATGACATCGTAATCTAAACATTTCAAATATACAGTAAAACTTTTTTTAGCCATGAATTATGCGTTCTTCCTAGTTTTTTAAACAAAAGAAAAAAATTACGCGAAAATTGTCGTTTTTGGTCTTTTTTTCAAACCGCCATTTTGAAAAGAAATAATATCCCGAGAACTACCAAAATCACACATTATGTTCATAAATATACATATATCAAAATCCCTTTTGTTTGAAATCTCCACCCATTACCAGTTTTCCATAAAAATTTTTCAAAGACAAAACTTCGTAAAAAGTAACAGAACTTATGGGACAACCCAATATTTGCATGAGTGAGGGATTTGCTTGATTTTATACTTTTTCGATACATTATGGTCTAAAACTCCCAAATATCTGATTTTTAAGTTCAAAAATGTGATTTAAATAATTTAAAATTCAATTTTATTTTTGCCAAAACGTCAGAAAAGTCACGTTATCAGAAAACGGGCTTCTATTGGATGTGACATCACAGCGCATGATTTGTGATTCGAAAGTGTTTTCGCGCCCAAACAAAAAACGAAATTTCAAAAATTTATATCTCATAAACTAGGCTGCGGAAATACTTGATGTAAACGTCATTCTTCATGGTTTTTTATCTACTATTTAAATAAAATTTAATCTCAAAACGTGAGAATACCTCATTAAACCATTCACTTAAGGATGCTATATTAGTAAAATTGCTTTTTATAGAAATATTCAACTAAAAAAAGTTTTATTTTTATATTTTTCAAAGTTCCTGTTATAAATCCAACTTAATTCCAATCCTAAAGAAAATGTTTTTCACATAACAACTATTTAATCTCTCTATTCTAAAAAAAAGTTTTTGGTGAACGGTTTCCAGAGAAAGGCTTTTTAATTACTGAACCAAATGACACATATATGGTATCAAAATGTCCGAATTCTTTCCGGATTTCCGAGTAAGCCCTTCGATTTTTCAAAAAAATTCTTAATTTTAAAATATTTCCATTTTTTTAGATTTCGGATAAGGTCGCAGTTACAAAGCAAGAAACTATGAATTTTAAAACAATTGAAAATATATTTCACTGGTTTTTTAACATTCAAATACATTAAATAATCATCTTTCTATTTATCACACTAATTTAAAAAATATATATTGGATTCTTTTTAACAATATTCATATTTTTGCTGTTCAAACGATTTTAATTATATTTAAAACTAATGTATAATTAATTTATCTTTTATTTTTAAATAATTAATTCATATTTAAATATTTATCTTTGTCGTTGTGGCAACCTAATCATTACTATATTTACAATAAAATATAAACTCGCTTTCAGAAATTTTGAACTTTTGCATTTATTTATTACAATAATAATTATTTTTATATCCTTTTGCAAGTTATATTATTTAAGGTAGTAAAAGGTAACTTTTTTTATAATACCAAAACGCAAAACTAGATATGGCGGGGGAATGTTTTAGAAATAAAGATAAAAATCGAATGTCAGGTCAGAACATTCGTGTCATTGCTATGAAACTGACACAATTTTGATGTTTATTTGTTCTCATGAAGCAAAATTCTAAATTTTCGTGATGTTTACGATAATTACTACATTTTTCACAGACAATCAATTAAAATCATTACAAATTTTAAGAAAGTAAAATTTATTCCGGAGATGTTTCAGTGCTTCTGAATGGATCTGTGTGAGAAAAACATTACCTTGGGGAAATGGTAAAAGAAAGTTTACACTGCTTTGTTACTAATTTTCTTGGAATTAAATGGCGATCCGCCAATTCATATTGCCATAAAGGAACTGTTAAAATTTCGCCGCTGAATGAATATTCCCCTTTTTTGAAAGAATACCCCAGAAAAGTAGTAAAGTTCCCCTGTTTTAAGAATGTTTTATAAAATGAGTAAGTGCTGTGAGCTGTGTTTTGTGAGGATGGCAAAGAGATCCTTAAGTATCAGCGTCAGCAGTTAACGGGGGTTGGCGAGCGATAGCGAGCAGGGGGCGGTAGCTCCCTAGTCATTATAAAAAGAAAAGAAAATTGGAAATCCTGTAATGATGGAACTCATCAAGACCCAATTCAGATAAAATTTAAGCTTTTAAAATCTCTGAAAGTTATTTGTGTTTTAAGCTTCTAAACTTAATTAACTTAACTAATAGAGTTAGTAAAAAATTAATTCAACGTACTAGAAAAAATTCAAATTAAAATATTAACTCACAGATAATGGTAACCTCTCACATTTTTGATGATTGATTGCCACCATTCCATTAATTTATTCATATATACTGATATTGAAACAATTTCCCCATAAGAAATATATTTAAGTCTTTTTTCCTCTGCATGAATACATTTATTGCTATATAAATATATTATTACTTAATTCAGATATCATTTTATACAAGCGTGTCCCTTTTATTTTGTCCTATTATTCCTTTTGGCCCTAGTTATCTACACCCAGGATATTTTATTGTCTAGTAAAAAATACTTTTAAGCGACTGAATTATTTTTAATCTGAAATTTTCAATGCCTTAAAAAAATCTGTATTCACACAATTTATGTGTAAATTCACCAGCTCTATTATTTTCTCTAACTATTAACAGATGTCGCCACCACAATTTTAGGAGGTCCAAAAAAACTTGAGCGCTTGAGTATCGTACACCGCACCCTTCGCACCATCTGTTCAAAAAAGGGCATGGACGAGGGACGCATGAATTACTGAGTGCTCAAAGGTCTTCCATCGGTTATATCCGACTTCCGTGAGTTAAGACCATTAAGATAAAAAGGGCTGAGCCGGTGGTCCCACATAACGGGAGATACAGAAGGAGCTTCCTGCGCAGGTTTCTTAGAAAAGTTGCAGATTGGGAGCTAAGAAACAATGTTAATCGATAAGGTGTTTTTTTTTCTATTCAGGACCTCATCCAAAGAGTTTTTTTCGGGAAAAATGAATGTCGGGAGTGAGAGGGTGAAAATTCCTCTAAAAGCCACTTAGATCAGGCGCCTTTTGAATTTCATATGTTGAATATACTAATCTCCATTAAAAATTAACCCATTCATTCAAACGGTCTAATAACACTAGTCGACAAAATTTAACTTTTTTTCCCTAAAAAAAATGAGATTAGGTATTTCCGACTAATTTGAGGGTGTAGAATTCAGAAATAGTTGTGAAAAAGCTGCAGCACGTGCAGTTTTTTTGTTACAAATATGGCACCAGTACGGTAAGAAACGGACAAAAGCGTTGAAACCACTCCTTTTTTAACAGTTAATCTCATTATTTTAGCATAAAATACTATCATAATTCAGATTATATACATGTTTCAGACAATATAAAACTAAAAGTCATTAAGCATTCATTAAATATGGTGCAATTTTATCACTTTTTGTCACTTAAGTGGCGTTAAATCTCTTCTTTCAATGAACCAAGAACTGTTGCCCAAAATTGCTATTTCTCAGTGACCTATGTATTTAGTCAATGTCCTAAGGGAATCTTTACTCTTGTTTATGATCGACTACAGTGAGCTTAACCCAGAGTAACTTAACCCAGAGTAACAAC
Source organism: Tetragnatha versicolor (assembly GCA_024610705.1). NCBI lineage: Eukaryota > Metazoa > Arthropoda > Arachnida > Araneae > Tetragnathidae > Tetragnatha > Tetragnatha versicolor. The sequence continues at coordinate 15,201,419 of JANDEH010000008.1, read as the reverse complement.
TTATATATGGTTTTACTTGTCTTTTTCATCTACCATTTTGCTCTCTAATAACTGATCTGTTCACTTTCGAACCCTTTTTGTTTGCAATAATTAAATATTCACGTAACTTTTAATTTAATACACCATTTTATTTTCAAAATATTGTTTTGTGGGTATTATAACTCCCACCGCTTTTGTCATGTAGACCTGAGGTTTCCAACGCTAACATGAGTTACATGGAATTCGGTTTATTATCATCAATCATAAAAATCCCAATTTGAATTTTTTGAGTTTGTGACGATCCTGCGAGAAGAAGAGGATGGCTGCGCCTCAGAGAAGAAGAAGATCACGTTGACTACGTCATCCTTCCTGGAAGGAATATAAGGCCCGGGAGTTGTTGTTGGGCGCCGATCCTTTTTCCCCCTCTGTCTGTGTGTTGGCCACGTTGGGTTTTTAGCTGGTCTTAACATGTTCGTTTTAGGTTTTAATAAATAACTGTTCTTTTAGTGGTGTAGGTTTTTATTGTGTTGGATCATTTTAGCTTTGTTACGTCACATGTGAACTTTGGCGAGCCAGCCAGGATGCGATGCTGATTGGAATTTTATGACTTTTGGGTTTAGCCACCTTTTGCTGCTATGATGTTCGAGTTGGTTGTTTGCGGGTTGCTTGGTGGTATTTTGTCACTTTTGGTCGTCTTTTTGTCAACGCTTCGGAAGGATGGTCCCGGGAGTCCCCATCGTCTTGCTAGCCCCGATCGCCCCGTGCGGCATGAATCCCCTTTGACTTTTACTGGTACTCCGAGGGAGTCCGTGGACGAATTTGTTCGAAAGGTGAACGTAGAGGCTTCTCTCTCAAACTTGAGTGATAGGGCTACGGTGCAGCTGGCCGTCGAGAGTTTGGGTGGAAATGCGGCTAGATGGTACGAATTTATGGCTTTTGCTCCAGAGGAACTTACATGGCCTACGTTCAGGCGGTGGTTGCGGGAACACTACCGTTGTTCGGGGTCACCATTGAGTGGGGCAGAGCGCCTTCTCCGGGCACGATTCAAAATTGGAGATGATTTTGAGGCATTCGCTTGGAGATTCAGGGATATGTATGTGGAATGGAGGCCTGATGCCTCGGAGTCTGAGGTGGCTGAGGCACTAGTCGAGCGGTTGGCAGACGCTCAGCGCCTTCCACTGAGCCTGATAAATTTTCGGTCTGTGCGGGAAGTTATGATTCATGTAAAGCGGTTCTTTCCCCCCCCTCCTGAGCATAGTGGCGAGGCTCCGGTGGATTCTGGGGCTTTACCACCCCGGCAGGAACCTGAGAGGCAGCGGACACTCGGCGAGCGGTCAGCTGAACATCGCTTCGGTAGAGCTGGAGTGCGGTGCTATCGGTGTGGTGGATTGGGTCATATTGCCAGATTTTGTGATCCGGAAAACAACAGCCTGAGGCCAGAGTAGGGGAGATGGTCCTCGGGGGCATTGCTTCCCCTTTCCTTGACTTTCTGATGCCTTGCGTTAAATTTGGGGGTCGGTCGCTGGGGGCCCGATTGGATACTGGGGCTGACCGCTCTTTGATTGGCCAATCTTGGGCCCTCCAATTGAGGAGGTCGGGAGTGGTGAGCTACAGAGCTGAGCGGCGGGAGCTTTGGAACATTAATGGGGAGTCTACTTCTGCTGAGGGTGTGGTAAGCGGCGTTTTGGAGTGGAAGGGTATAAAAAGGGAGCAAGAGCTTTTGGTGGTTCGGGGTTTGCCTGTGCCTATATTACTGGGTGTCGATGCGCTGGCCGCTTGGGAGGTAAGGATAGATTTTGGTAGAAGAGAAATCTCCGCTTGCACTCCGGTTAGGCAGGGAGACATTGATGAGGAGAAGATGGTAGAACTAGCTACAAGGGCCGGGGACCATGGTGAGCGTCTTCTAAAGGTGTTTAGAGAATTTCCCGAGTTATTTTGTACGTGCCCTGGGATGGTTGCGGAAACGGAGCATAGAATTGAGACGGGTGATGCTCCTCCTGTGTATAGGCATCCTTACCCGTTGTCACGGGACAAAGCCGAGATAGTGCGTAAACAAGTGCACGAAATGTTAGAGGCGGGCATCATTGAGCCTTCGGATTCTCCTTGGGCTTCACCAGTGGTCTTGGTGCCAAAGAGGGATGGGACCTCGCGGTTTTGCGTGGACTACCGACTATTGAACAATGTTACCCGTGAAGATCGGTACCCCCTGCCATTGATTCCTGTGGTCTTGCGCAATGTTGGTGGGGCCAAAGTTTGGTCTTCCCTCGACCTGCAGTCGGGCTACTGGCAGGTGAGGATCGCCCCGGAGCACAGGCCCAAGACAGCTTTCATTACTCCTGAGGGATTGTACCAGTTCCGGGTGATGCCCTTCGGGTTGAGAAATGCACCCGGCACGTTTCAGAGGATGATCCATCGTATTTTGCGTCCGGTTCTGGGGAAGACTTGTGAATGTTACCTAGACGACATCGTAATTTACTCATCTAGTATTGAGGAGCATCACGAAGATGTTCGCCAAGTTCTGGAACTGCTACATGGGGCGGGATTGACTCTGAAACCCGAAAAATGTCACTTCTTTCGGACGGAGCTGGACTTCCTCGGCTACCACCTTTCGGGGGAGGGAGTGCAGCCGCAGATTGACAAGGTTAGGGCTGTTTTGGACTTTCGGATTCCACAAAAAGTCCGTCAGGTCAGGCAGTTCTTGGGATTGTGCTCTTGGCACAAGGCTTTTATCCCTCACTACACAGACATAGCTGGCCCGCTGTATGCCCTCACCAAGAAAAGGCAGCGTTGGCATTGGGGTGTGGAGGAGCAGGCTGCTTTTGATCGGCTAAAGGAATTGCTGACCCGGGCTCCCGTGCTCGGATTGCCGGACGAGACTTCGTCGCTGGAATTGTACACAGATGCATCAGATACGGGTTTGGGAGCGGAATTGGGGCAAAGGAAGTCGGATGGTACTTATGAGGTCTTGGCTTATGCCAGCCGTACCCTCAGGCCACCGGAGCGGAATTATTCTGTAACAGAGAAAGAGGGTCTTGCCTTAGTATGGGCTTGTGAACGGCTTCGGATATACCTTTCCCGCCCGTTTCAAGTTTTTACCGATCACGCTGCGTTGGCTTGGCTTCAAACAAAGAGAGAATTGAAGGGTAGACTGGCTAGGTGGGCCATCCAATTGCAAGAGTTCAGCTTTAATATAATACCACGGAAGGGAACGCAGATGGTTACCGCCGATGCTCTATCACGGAATCCTGTTGGGCCTCCCGAGCAGACTGAGGGTCCGGACGCCATGGTGCTGGTGGCTCAGTGCGTCAGTTTGGAGGAGATTGCTGAGAACCAGAAACTAGACCCGTGTTACCAAGAGATCATATCCTATCTGACGGATGGTGACCTTCCCGTGGACCCTGCTCGGGCTTCTATGATTATTGGTCGTTCCGGGCATTATAGACTACGCGGGGAAGTATTGGAGTTCCAGAGTCGAAAAGTGGATGTTTGGAGAACAGCCATTCCGAAGAGTTTAACGCCTGGGGTTATGACGGAATTTCACGATCCTCCAGTGGCGGGGCATCTCGGTTTTAAAAATACTTATAGGAAGTGTCGGGAGAGGACCTACTGGCCGGGTCAGAAGCAAGATATACAGAGGTTTGTTGCGTCCTGCCGAATATGTCAGAGTCTTAAATTTAGTCAAAAGAGGAAACACGGGTTGCTTAAGTCCACGGAGGTGACCGCGCCGGGCGAGATGATGGGGGTTGATTTGATGGGGCCCTTGCCTGTTTCCCAGAGAGGTAATGTCTTCTGTCTGGTATTGGTGGATTATTATTCGAAATGGGTGGAATTGTTTCCACTTCGCCGTGCTACGGCTCCAGCTATTGCTAGGTGCTTAATGAGGGATGTATTTTCTAGGTTTGGCTGTCCCAAGTCATTGTTGTCGGATAATGGACCTCAGTTTGTTGGAGAAATTTATGAGGAGGTTTGCCGGTTATTTGGTATTCGTAGGAAATTTACCAGTCCATACCATCCCCAAACTAATCTGACAGAGAGGGTAAATAGAACATTGGGCAGAATGATTGCAAGTTACGTAGGCCAGCGGCATGGCACATGGGACACCCACTTGGAGGCTCTGGCATTCGCCTTGAGGACAACGGCTTCAGAGACCACTGGGCAGACCCCGGCCCGCCTGTTCCTGGGTCGTGAGATAGCCCTCCCCTGGGATGCCATGTGTGGAGCTGATGTCTGGACTCGGGCTGACGAATATGGGGTTTTGACAGATTTGGTGAATTCAAAGGTGAAACTGGCACAGACGCGTCAAAAGCGTAACTATGATAAACACAGGGATAACCGGGAGTTTGAGGTGGGAGATTTGGTTTGGTTGCGTTTGAGGCCAATATCGAGTGCAGATCACCATCGAACAGCAAAGTTTATGCCTCGATGGCGGGGTCCCTGTCGGATTATAGTTAAGTTTTCTCCCTTGGTCTATGAATTGCAGGAGGTAGAGGGTGGAGCTATGCTTGGTTCTCATAATATTGTTGATTTGAAAACTTTTTCAGAACGGGGCCCTGCTGATGATGAGAACTTAATTTCACCGGAGGAAGCCGATCTGCGGGACTCGCCTGATTCTGCGAATGCTCCATTGGAGCTCTCCGTTGATCCACAGTCAACGGACTTGGATGTTCTTTCTCTGGGGGAGGGCCCCTTCGAGGTCGAGTCAGTGGAGGAGGACGGGGAACCGGAGGCAAGTTTACACCCGAGGGAGCGTGGTACTACAGATGAGGATCCATCGACGTCCCGCGGTCGGAGTCCTGGACCTAGAAGATCCCAGCGAGTGAGGCCACGCGTGGACTATAGAAAGCTGGCTGGTTTGCGTCCTGCTTTGGTACGGTAGTTTGGTTTTTGAGGTATGGGATTTGTTTTGTTCGCGGGGGGGAGACTTGGAGTTTTAGGCTTTGTGGTTTTGGTAAGTCTTTGTATTTTACGAGTTTTAGCTTATGGTATATAAGTAGTTTGTGTGGTGTTGTCTTGTGATCGCCTAGTGGTTGTGTTGTTGTAGTTAGTTTTAGGTGGTCGGGGAATAGGGTCAGGTCTAGAGTGTACATTTTCTTTTGTTTTCGTTTGGTGTAATAGGTTCAGGTCTAGTGTGTAACTTCCTTTTGTTTTCGTTTGGCGTTTGTTGGAGATACTAATTTTGGATTTGGCTTTCTCTTTTAGAGTCCGATGCGACCATTGGTGAGATTGGCCCTTCTGGTCCTCTTGAGCAGTTCTACGCAAAAAAGGAAAAGGTGTTTTCTTTTTTTTGAATGCAGGGGGAGTATGTGACGATCCTGCGAGAAGAAGAGGATGGCTGCGCCTCAGAGAAGAAGAAGATCACGTTGACTACGTCATCCTTCCTGGAAGGAATATAAGGCCCGGGAGTTGTTGTTGGGCGCCGATCCTTTTTCCCCCTCTGTCTGTGTGTTGGCCACGTTGGGTTTTTAGCTGGTCTTAACATGTTCGTTTTAGGTTTTAATAAATAACTGTTCTTTTAGTGGTGTAGGTTTTTATTGTGTTGGATCATTTTAGCTTTGTTACGTCACAAGTTCTTGGTTTAAAAATATTTATTGAGTGTCCAAAATCTGTCCATACCATTTTATTTTTGTCATAGTTTTTTTTGTTGGACGTTTTTACTGTACAGTTTCAAAAACTAAAGTTATAATAAAAAGTTTTGACTAAAAAGTTTTGAAACGGTTTAAATTAAAACAAAAACAAGGTATAATTCTATGAAGAATAAGATTAAAGAAATTCTCATGGATGGTTTCGATTTTTAAATTATTAAATCCCTCATATTGATTTCAAGAAAAGGAATTACTCGTGCATAAATATTCAAAAACACCAAAAAAAATTCTGAATAATTTTACCAATAATCTTACTTATTTCGACTCAAATTCCCCATGAACAGAAGGAATTGTTTTTCTGGCACCTTTTTTGTACGCCTTGTCGTTATATCAAATTCAATGAAGAAATCGTCCTAATGGTATTTAATGTATAGTACCGATAGAATATTGTAGCTGAAGTGATAATTTTTTAGTGTTGTGGAAAGTGCGTGACCATGTGAAACTTTTTACGAAGGTGATCAGAGCTGTAAAATGCTAAGGTGACGTCATTAGTATGAACAGTTGCGTCCTTCACATATAATAAAATTTATTACATCATTTCGAACTATAAGACTCTGATGAAGAGGATTATATAAGTTGTGAAATATCCTATCACCTACTAAGACATATATAATTGTTAACAGACTTTTTTTTTAACTAGGATACGAAAAAAATGCAAATTATTTTCTATCTCTGCTTCCTATATTTTAGTTATAAGATAATGGTATTTAAAAACTGTTACTGTTATAAACTGTTGCTGTTGTTTGACACGGGTGGTGTTTATAGTTAGAAATTAGCTCCAAAAATAACTGTCATTATAATAAATTGGGAAGTTACATTCGTTATTTACTTCTTACATCAAAAGATAATGGTTTCTTTTACAATATTGAGAATGTAGCAGATTCCAAAATTCATCCCTTTTATATTCGTCCCTTCTTTATATTTTGACTCTAAAATGGTGGAACATGTCAACCTTTATGCATTATCAAAACTTACACGCAGTAATTTTGCGTCATTTAATCTTGTTTCATCAAATTTATATAAAGAAATCAATCAATTTATATAACACCGATTTTATACTTATACATTTTATAAATCACATTCGAGTGATACTATTATCTGAAAACCAGTTATTTAATAACATTTTATTTATTAAAAATAATTTATTTCACGTTTGTCGTCCCTTTCATGATAAACATCAATACTGGGATTGATAACCCTTCTCAATAAAATAAACTTGAAGTTTTCAGATTTTTATATAAATGTTAGTGTTTTTCTGCTAATGCCGATACCTAACTAAAATTGGAGAATAAAAATTATTAATTTATTCATCTCAACTATTTCATTTACTCAACTGAAAAAGAAAATTACACAATTTGATTATCGTGGTAAAATATGAGGTCACGATTTTGATGATCGTTAGTTTGAATTATCAAAACTTGTTTTAATTTGGTATCTCGTTTGCTCACAAATGCCATAAATTTTGTTACCGTAAAATGGGGTAACTTTATCCCAAGCATCAAGCGGTGTCTTGAAACTTCTAAAATACGATCGCTTGGGGGCTTCCAACTTAGCATCAAAATGTCGAATTTCGTTCACCTTACAACTTTTGCTTGGAAAGACCATAAAACAACCAGGTCATATTTGTAAGTCAGTTTTTAAAGTCTTCTAACAGTTTTTAATGCCATTATTTTGTTTCACTTCGTTGTTTCCCAATATTGAACTTTTATTACGATGGAGTAACTGGTCCACTTTTTGAGGCATAACTTTGACCCAATGGTATCTGGAGAAATAAATGAAATACTCATTGGTTTTAAAGAAGCAGGGGTCTATTATGGATGAGAAATGAATTCTAAGCACGAAATACATTCAAATTATAAGATAGCAAGCCTTAAATACAGAATGTTGAAGATGGCATCGTTATTGTGAAATCGATCGTGTTCGAAGAAATATAAATTTTTTGTTCTAAAAGTCAACCAAATCATCAAAATATGTACCTAAGATGTTAAAATACTGTTTACTGTTCATCTATGTCTCTCCTTTAAAAATTTATTATCGTAACTACAATGAAATCAGTTTTGTGTAAGAAAACATGTTTTTTTGCTTGATTTTCTTATAAATCAAACGTGAAATGAACTTGGAATAGATTATTATTATTGATAGGTAACTTAGCAACACATCTAAATAGTTTAGCATTGGCTAAAAGTAACTCAACGCCTTACCTTTTGGGTTTATGAGGTCTGGGCCAAAGTTACCAAAATTCTGGAAAACTTTGTCCTAAAATTTCGAAATGTTTTTAAAAATATTTAAATCTTAAATATATATACACTTTGAAAGCGATTATATTACAGTTGGCCATGTTAAAAATAATTTAAATCACTGACTTGGTCAAATTTGTTTTAATTAACTACTTTTATTTGCTTTTAATGTGAAAAAAAACACTCCATGAAAAAAAACACTCCAAAAACACTCCAAAGTTACCCCATTTACAGTACGTCACAGGTATATTCACACGTTGAAAAGAAGATTTAAAAAAAATAACTGAAAATTTAATTTATCGATCTACATTTTTCATAGAAACCTAATTTTGCACGAAGAATCGAATAAAAATTCAAAATTAAAGTTTATCATTAGAAAAACTGCTTTATACGCGTGACGTAATTTCTGAATGACTTCCAAAACCCTAACTAGATTCCAACCTAATTAACTTCCAACCCACGAGTTAAAACATTCAAAATTACGAAGTTTCTCCCATCGGAAGTTGGTCGAAAGTAATAATAAACCTGCACTATTACGGGAGGGACCCCACTCTCGTGACGTAATGCATCAGTGTAAAAAAAACATGACTCCAAACAGGTCTCCGTCACCTGGAAGATACCTACCTCGGTCAAGGTCACTTGTTCGGCAACTTCGAAGGTAATCCCAGAGCGTTGACCTTAGAAAGAGCCTCCGGGTTTTGTTTTGGGCCGTCACCTGAAGAGAGGCTCTCTCCCCCAGACGAGAGAAAAGAACAACGGATTTTTTTCACGAAAGTGGGTTTCACCGAACGCGATTTCGGAAGAAGCTGTGTTGTGGTTTAGTTGGAAAGGAATGATGTGTTCCTGGAGAGAGAAGTAACGTACCTGTTCGGTTCAGAAGTTGATAGGGAATGAGTAAAAAAGGTAAAGAAGATATGGAGAGAGGAAGAAAAATATATTAGATAGATTTTGGAGAATATTATAAAAAATGAGACAATAAGAGAGAAAAATCGTACCTTTATCGGTGTTCCGTTTCATTACTTATCTCAGGGATTATTTATTTAGACTAATTACTTTTGGTGGTCATTTTGACGGAATCATCCAAAATGACAAGTGCAAATAATTGTCGTTTCACTCTTTACTCCTCCGATTTCCTATGCAATGCAAATGCAAAGGCTGTCATTCACACTGTTTCACCTTCACTGTTCATCTTGAGTGATTCACTCCTGTGAATCGCTAGTTTGCATAGGAAAGTGAAGGAGTAAAGAGAGAAATGCCAATTCACACTCTTCACTTTGGATGATTCCTCAAAAATGAACGCAAAAAGTTATGTCTGGTTGAGCCTTAAGATTCCTCAGTGAGGATCTCTTAAGATTAACATTGAAAGAAATGATCCTTTAGCTATTGCTCAGCTGTCGTTGGTATCCATACTGAAAATAATAATAATGCGTGTTGAAAACAACGGTGGCGGGGTTTTTACTTGTATTTGTAAATATAAACTCATTCTCTTTCTATCCCTTTCAACTTTTAAGAAAGAAAGTGAAAATATTATTTAAAATGCATAAAACACTACAACTTTTTTCGAAGCCTGGCGTGTTCATGATGCTTTGGAATTATTTTCACTTACTAAATACACCGTATTTAGAGACAATGTTTGTGTTTTAGTAGACACAATGTATTAAGACACAACGTAAAACCATAACAGCATTGGAGAAATATTCCGATCCATAGAACTAAAACTAAAATGTATATCTGAAGGAGATGTTAAACCTTTTATAAAAGAATACAGCAAATAAATACCTTCAATATGGTCTTAATGGATCCAAAACACAATGTAAAAAGGTTAACTAATAAAATTTAACCCTCCATCCAATAGTTATTTTAAAAACACTCGTGACAATCAGAGCATGAGTTTGTCTCTTCTCGCGTTACCTTTTCATGCTGTCGATTCACAACGTTACTTTTGTAAGTGCGTGGGTAAATCAGAACGTTACGGAATAGTTTCATTCAAGGTATTTACTTTCCGGATGAACATTTTATTCTTTACAAAATTTTTTAAAGATATATTTGTGGTTTAGGTAGTTTGAATTTTTTTGGTTTTTTAACCTTTTTTGAGAGAATAAACGTGCAAGGAAAGATAACAGACATTTTTGGAAGATTTATAAAAAAATCGGTTTAGCGGTATTATGTATTAGTTTGAGTAAAAAGTTAATTGCAAGGAGTAAAGGTTTATTATGAAGTAAAAGTAAATTTTTTTTGAAGAATTGATGTTAAGTAAATGAATTCATTAAATTACACTTGCCCCTCGTACTTTGAGTTAGTTAGAGGAACAAATATTTTTCAAACACTGTTTAAGCTACAAACAAAACAGATATAGATTTATACATTTCCGACATTTTACAGATTACATATAATTAACATAAGAGCTTTAAGAGTCCTGAAAAAATTGTATTAAATTCTAGTGCATACCAAAATATTTCCTGTATGTGACGAATGATTCACCTCACGCTCTGATTAAGCAACAAATTTTTATTATCTTTCTAAGTATACATATTTATCTCTCTTATTTGAATACCAGACTTTATGTGAGGTCTATTAACAGAATTTTAATAATCATATTACAAAATATGTAAAGTTGAACTGTTCTAGGTAACTTTTAACTGTTTCCTTGAACGGAATTTCAATAATGAAATTTCCATGTGGGAGTATTTAATTTGCTTCCCTTCATATGTTGAATGGAAAGAAACATATCGGTTAACCAGAATCGGTCTTAAAAAAGAACTCTTAGGATCTTTTAATCATAATCCCCTTGTTTTTAAAATATCACTTTATTATTTCATAAAACGTATTTTTTAAAACATGAATATATCTAATTTTTATGAATTATACTGAAACCAAACTGAAAAAATTGTTACATTTTAGGCTACTACATATTAGATATTTAGACATTTTACATATTAGATTGTTACTGTTTGAAATAACTATTTAGTTTTGAATGAACATGTGATTCTTGTTTAAGTGAATTTCTTAACTTGAAGATCAGGGAGGAAAATCGTATCAATAAGGCTCTGCGGAAAAACGTGATAAAATATCGCATTTCCAAACTTAATTCCTTATATTTGCAATAAACAATTAGAAAAACCGAAACCAACGGTCACACCAACCTAACACAGAAACCCAAAAGCTTCAAATTAAATTCAGAGAGAAAGTCGAGGAGTCTTTTGTGAAGAGAGACTGGGAAAGCCCTTGCCATTCTTTCCACCTGTTGCTCTGAGGTAGCGGAAGAAAAGGAAGGGCCGTTAGTGAGGGCACCTCCCGCGGTCTCCTCTTTCATCTGCGCTAGACCGGTTCCCATTTATGCATGACGGTCAACTCTCGGACGGCGAGGTTGGCGGAACTCTTGGCGGTATGGTAGAATTTTTTTCCAAAGGTGCAACTTGTATCGTCTGTTTCAAACTGAAAAAAAAGCTGGCATTATTCAATTAGTTTCAAAATGAAAGAAAAAATACTTCTTTTCCAGTCAGTTTCATATAATGTTAAAGCCACATTAAATTCTTATTAAGTAGCTTAGATAACTCTAGCGTTTTCATGGATGATTCTCTCCATTCCTTTATTATTATTACGGGATTAGAGAAACGAGAAAAGATAACGAATAAGGGAGAAAGAAGTGAAAGAATGAGAGAGAGAATGATTTCACAGAGGAGCCAAAACATAAATAGCTACTTTTTCAAAACGTTCCAACACCCTACTTAAGCTTAAGATTAATAAAACATAACGTAAACAACGAAGTATAGTGAACATTATTAAATAAATTTTGCATGTATTTGATGTGTGGATCATTTCTGCTCCCTTTCTAACGTTCTTTCTCTATTCCCATTATACCTACAATTGTTATTCCCTTCCTCATTATCATTCCCATTTCATTCAGGGTTCAAACTCAATTTCAGAAATAAAATTCCCTGACTTTTCCAGATCAATTTTTAAGATTTTTCGGTAAAAAAAACTAGCAATTCACAGCATTTCTCAGATACTTCTTGCATTTTTGAACACATAATTTTCAACAAATTGACAATTTTTTTACGTTACTAGAGCCAAAATTGACACGCAAACATTAAAAATTTTAATTTTCCAGGTTATTTTTTAAGATTTTCCAGGTGTTTGCCCAAAATTAGTAATTTTCCCTAACTATTCCCTGACTTTTTGGGTGAAATTTAAATTCCCTGACTTTTCCAGGTATTCCCTGACCAGTGGGAACCCTGTCATTTTAACTTCCCTCGTCACATATTTAACCACATTTCTTTCCCATCCTCCCTTCATACCTCAAAACGCTTAGTGGTAATAATCACCCATTGAACAGTGGCCTCTTACAGACTTGTTCCTATTCAAACAACTTCAAGTTCTGTAACAAACTAATTAAAAACGACCAAGCGCGCAAGAAAGTGAACCTTATATAACACGGGCTTTCCCGCAACACACCCAACTATCTCCTTCACCGCATACCTTCCGTGTCCTCGACAACAGCGATGAACCTACTCCTCCGATTCTCCTCGCGTCCGTTCGTACAACCCTGAGCCGAAGAAGACAGCGAAAGAAACAGAGCTTGAGAAACGGGAAGACAGTCAAGACGGTATCATCTCCACCATCATCTATCTCTCACAGCACACCAATTTCTCCGTCTGCTGCTATCGCCTCTCGCAATGTTGAGCTGGAGACGTCGTCGTTGATGAAAGTCCGAGGGTCGAAGGTCATCCTGTTGCTTTTCTGATCGGTGGTCCCCCGATCGCTCTTTCGTCCGTGTGAAGCGGACGTTGAGGTGTGGAACACGTCGTTCGATCTCATTGATAGTTTGCTTGTTACGGAATAACAATATGCAGTTGTTTTTTTCCAAAATGAATTGGTCTCTGTTCCTCGTTCTGGCTTCTGTCGTTGGTAAGTTTCTCTTCGGATACATTGGGAGAGGGCTTCAATTAAGTCAATATTAAAATGAAGTTAGCTTGTTTTTTAATTTTGATGATAAAAAATATATTTTGTTTCTCGCGTTCAAAAGGAAAATTCGTGTATAAAGTTTGATGAAACTGTTTTTAAAATACTACCTACATTAAAACCATTGTATCCTCCTAACTAGTCATGAGTTTGGTAACTGTATCATTTTAAAGTTTAAAACATTTAATATGATGCTTTGTTCCATAGCAGCTATAGCTGTCTTCTCTATTACTTAATGTTAATCAATTCGATAATATCATTAGGAGTTTTCACTAGAGTTTATTCTTTTTTTAATTATTATTTGTTTACTAAAGTGATAAAAGATTGAAGTATTGCAATCGTTCACTCAATGCTCACATTATACCTAAAGCAAATGCTATGCTTAGAAAGATATTGTAATAACATGGAAAAGCGGCTAGTTTAATATTTTTATATCATGCATTTTCCTTTTTAAAAAATTATGAAAATGCATTGATTTATGGAATACTTTTACTTTCTGTTGAATATAAAGACCTCCGAAATAATTATGAAGAAGAAAATTCAGTTTTAAAAACATCTTTGCCGTTTTTTTTAATTTGTAAGTGGAAACCAAACCTGTGATTATAGAGGGTGCTTATCTCTTGGAACGCACGACTAATCGTTTCTAGAAATTTAATCGCTTGTGTGTTGTGTGAGTTGCGTTAGTTCTATTTGTCTCTAGTTTATTTATGTACTATGTTAACCAACGATGACTGAAAGATGAAAACAACTTACTTTTGCAAATGAGTAAAGCACCCAATTATCTATCTTTTGGGAATGAAGCATAATATAATTCTCACATAAGAAACGAAACACACAGCTTGGAAAACACTGACTTTTTTAAAATATGAAACCAAATATTTGTTAAATAACTTTATCTACAAGAATTTTCTTTAGGGACACCTGTCCTGTTCCGTCGTTCACTGACCTCATAAGAGTGAACCGACCCCTTTGACCTTTCAAATGATTGAAAGCTTATCGAACTTTTACTTGATAGAGTTCATTCCTTATCGGCGATAACCGTGAACCCTTTAGCTTAAACCCATTACTACTTTTCCCTTTCTTTGAGTACTTTAAAAAACTGAAGTAAACAAGTAGATCCAGAACTAACGCTCAAAATGATCGATATAGTAATTATCGACTGTTGTTATTTATTTGTACTTATAAATTTGAATGTTTTACTATTCGGAATGAAAATATATTTCGCTAAGTAAACAAATTGTTGGATTAATGATTAAATGCTCAAGCGTTTTACCTTTATTCAAATAGTTGGTTTTACAATTGCATCGACTTGAAAAGCAATCTTTTATTTTGTCTATATTTTACTTTCTTCCATACTTTCTACCATAATTGTTATTTTTTTATAAAATTGAGTTATAAAAATCCTTTTTCTTTCTCCTTTTCCATTAAACATCAAATTTAAAAAAATATATTTCCCTATGTTCTAATTTGCATAGTTATGTTTCACAGACGACTGCAAGTATGGATTTTATAGAATGAAAAAGGAGGTTACACGGTATCGCCAAACAGACGTTTCATCTATTCCGTTCTCCTATCTTTCTTAAAACTCCTTTTTGATGCAAATTTACTTCTTTTTATTTGATGACTAGCATCTTACCGATTCAAGCAACACAGATAAGGCCTGAGGTCTCTGGTTTAGAAGGCCAGAGCCGACAAAGAAAATGAGGCTTTTTTTAACAAAAACCTTTTAATGATGTATTTTATAAGCCAAAATTTTTGTTGTAGGATTTATTAAAAATGTTTTCACCAATTTCTTCTAATTTAATACACTGCACCACGAGTTTTAGAAGAAAATATAAAATTTTTCTAAGTGCATCTTTACTTGAATATTACCTCATCTTTACTTACCTTACGTCATTTTGTTTGGAGTTCATTTATACAACAAAAGAGAAGTGTCTGGTTTATAAAAATATAGTATCATACAAAACATACTCCTATAAACTAGGAAGCAGAAGCTTATCTGATTAAAGCATAACTGTATAACAACTTTCTTAAGATTATATTTACACGATCTATTTCACCATCCGTTTTTTCTGTTTTTTTACTCGGATTCTTTGCACCACTACGCTACTATTGAGAAATCTAAACAAAAAAGAATTTAAAAAGAACATTAGTAAAGTAAAAACTATTAGAAAATATAGATGAAAATATTAAACAGTTGCAATTATCTTTCTATGACTAATTTATCATATTCCTTAATGAAAACATCGTGCAATGAAGCTTTTTTATTTGATTTTTATCAATAAAGGAGATGAGACAAAAATAAAATTCGAAATATAACTTTTTTTAGGTTGTAAAGCAAAAATTAAATTTAAATATTAAGTGAAAGGAAAGAAAGTGTAAGCTTTGTATTTTTTGGTTTATGTTAAAGTAACATGGAATATTACAAATTATTTATATTTCACGCAATACTTTTTCTTATTTTTATGTTGAAGAGTTTAATGATAAAAGCACATCAATTCTATAAAAATTTGTGTTTAAAAACCAGAGTGACTACAAGTAGGATACATTTCTACAGAGAAATGCTTTTGTATTTGATTCTGCCCGATCTGTTTCTGTGTTCTAAATTCTCAATTTATTGAACTTTAAATTTTTCTCTCCTTTTCCTACCCTTTAGGAAAAAATCATAAAAAGGTTCCCTATACCTTTATTTTCTGTTTAAAGCAGTGGTTCCCAACCGGTGGTCCGCGGACCATTGGTGGTCAGTGAGAGTCATGTAAGTGGTCCGTGGAAGCACCCGGAAGCACACAAAAAGAGAATAATAAATTCCAATAAATAATTCGAAGGGTGTATATGAGTTTAAGCTAAAACTAGACAGTCAGTGGGAATGGGTGAGTTAATGAAAAATGGACCAGCCTGGTTGGGCTTCGAGCCTGTAGCTGGTCGACAAAATTTATATTTGTATTTGTAATATTAGAAATTTGAATGAATTGAACGAAAAAAGGAGATTGGACTATACTTTTGGACGAGTAATTTGTGGAAATAACAGCCACCACTAAATTGTTTGCCAAAACTTTCTTGTAATTATTACTATTGCAATAAATATTACTAAGCAAAATTACATATTCTGTAAAAAAACTCGGCCAAAATTTAATGGGTGCCGAAGATTAAATTATAGTACTACCACAAAACGTTACTTTATAAGATAAGTAATTAATTTTTTAATAGTTATATTCTAGTGCATTATATAAATTCCCATGCTTAATTAGGGATGGTAAACTTTCATCTTGTAATTTTGTGAATATAAAAATTTTAAGCTACAAAGAGTGGTCCGTGAAGGTTCCAATTATAGACTTCGTGGTCCGCGGACTTCTCTGAGTTGGGAACCATTGGTTTAAAGTAAGAAGCAAAAAACAAATAAGTAACTTTTATGTAAAAGTAAGTAGTATCCATACTCTTTTAAAAGCATTTCTCTAAATAGGGTCTTTTAAACATTTCTGTATCCCGAATCCATATTTCCCGAAGAAATTTTTCTAACAAAACACATAACTGAAGATCAATTACATTTTTAACTTCACTAATCTTATTTTCCAAAGCTAAGTTTTATCTTTTACATCGATCGCAACGTGTTCAGTCCTAGAATTTTCCTGCTAAAACTTAGAATTTAAGATCTGATATCTAGAGTTAGACTTGATAGTAGTTTTGTATGATGACGTTATTCCTTCCTAAATTATCAATAGTTTTAAAAATCTACTAAAATAATTTCTTTCAATATTTTAAAATCGTGTGAGTTTAGGGGGAAATTTCATACAGAATTAAATTTGGCCATTTGGTTCTACGACCAAATAAATAAAAGTAATATATAAAAGTAACTTTTAAATCAGTTTAGGATATCAGGTCCATTTTTACTACGGCAAAGAATTTTCAAGGGAAAAAATTTTCATCAAAATTTAGGGTTTTAAACTCTACGACCCCCTTGGATACGGCCGAGAATCAAGATACTATTAATTAAACAATCAGCAATTTCAGGGCTTACTACAACTTATCAATATTTAAGGATAAATAAATATTAAATACATTATCAGGTCCAAAAAAGAACACAAAAAATATTACAAGGGACATTTTAAATGCATGGTAATAAAAACTAAAACACTAGAAATTATGAATTAAAAACCTAGAGCATAGCTAAATCACACACATAAAAGCTACTAAGTAACTACTATTTGCATGCTTTATTAAAGTTTTTCAATATATACGCATCACGCATATGACTTGACTACTCAAGTTTCAATGGCACTATTTTCTAATCATTTGTCTTCAAAGGTGTAAAAATAGCTTAAATTTCTGCTTTCAAAACTTTTTATAAATTTAGTGCTTTAGTAACATTTTTATAACCTTTTAGTACATCTATTCCACTATATATAATTTACTACTATATATACAGGGTGTATATGATAAGTGTTTCATAACTTCTAGGGGGATAGTAGACACCTAGAAGAGTCAGAATGACATAGGATTTGGGCCCAGACCAAATCCCAGGGTGTTAAAAAGGGAGCGACACCCCCAAAAAAATTATTGAAAAACTGTTTGTTCAATTTGTAGAAGAACTACTACTGGTAAAATTTAATTAAGCTATCAAATTTTGTGGTTCAATATGATCTTTAAAATTATCTTAAAAGTTTTCACTTTAAAATTTGTTTTATTATGAAAAAAGTTAAAAACCACAAAAAATGTGAAAACTGCCAAAACCTCATTTTGTACTTCGAAATCCTTTCGTTTGATTTGATAATTTGAAAGATCATAGTTGAAAGTTTCACGTAAATACAATCAATATAAAACGCTTGAGATCCTGTTAAAGTTTGTTTTTTGCGTCGGCAAACAACTGTTCAGGAAACAGCTCTAGAAAACTGTTTGCGCGCGCGCAAAAAACAAACTTTAACAGGATCTCAAGCGTTTAATATTGATTGTATTTACGTGAAACTTTGGACTAAAGGGTTTTCAACTATGATCTTTCAAATTATCAAATCAAAAGAAAGGATTTCGAAATGCAAAATAAGGTTTTAGCCGATTTTTCACATTTTTTGTTTTATTTTAACTTTTTTCATTATAAAACCAATTGTAAAGTGAAAAATTTTAAAATAATTTTAAAGATCATATTAAACCACAAAATTTGAGACCATAAATAAAATTTTACCAATAGTATTTCTTCAAGAAATTGAATTTTTCAATAATTTTTTGGGGTGTCACTCCATTTTTTAACTCCTTGATGGGATTTGGTCTGGTATCCTTAAATCCTACTATAGGTGTCTACCATCTCCCCTAGAAGTTATGAAACACTTATCTGAAACACCCTGTATATAATCTTTATAAGGCTGCATATGTAAAATAAATTTAATTTGTCATTTATTTGAACCTTTTTTATATAATTCTTTTGGTGATGGTTCTTTAAGCATTCTAATGTTATTTTTCTTCTTTTTGCTTAGGTATTTCACATTCCCTTCCTGCACCAGGTATGCACAGTATTGATTGTTTCCATTAAGTTGTTCAAGTTGTTCATTTCGATGTTCTGCCGATACATAAATTAACTGCACAAGAGTCAAGAAAGTTTTTGAAGTTATTTTACTAATTAAGGAGAGAAGGTTGAGGAGCTTTATTGGGGTTTAATTTGTTTTCGATTAAAAAATCTTATCTCTTCTATTGCACAATCACAAAGTTCTTTGAAAAAATATCTGCTTGTTTAATAATTTGAAATAATTTTGAATATTTCAGAATAATATATTGTCATAATTTTCTTCAAAAAAAATAAATTCCAGCCATTTTAGAAATGAATGCTCAAAGTTTTTACGTTGTCTACTCCTCACATTGCGTTCACGCGAATATAACTGAAAGCAGTTTATTAAGAAAAAAGTCAGATAAAGATAATTCTAGAAAGAAAAAATTTCGAACCTTTTCCATTCTTGTCAACGTTATTTCAAATTCTTTTGCCTCTAAAAATTACAAAAAACTAAAGTAATTTTTAAAGTAATTTACCATGGAACTATTCTTTTGTTGTGATTTCTGGAGATGGCGCCACCACCGAAATACTTATTCTCATACTTATTCTAATTTAAAATAATCGTAATCGGTTTCATTTGATATCGATTAAAATGAATCGATATTTTTAAGTTAATCGATACTTTCTCCAATGTTTATTTTGAAACCGAACTTCGTAAGTCATCGTCATATGAATGAGATGTTATTGTTTAGATGAAAGATTGAGGAAATTCTTTATTTCTTGAACTTTTCTATCGAATACTCCGTTTGAACTCTATATCAGTATTAAAATGGCGGTGAACAACGCCTTATTGCTCTTCCAAGGGACTGGGTATGCCGTTGCCTTATTGCTCTCCCTATGTGTCGTTATTCCTCTATCGCTGAATTTCGACTGCTTCAAAGGACACTGTTTGCTCTTTACAACCGGAAGTTTTGGCGACGATGGAAACTTCAACGCCCAGTGGGCATCCAAAGCCTATTGCATCTACACCCTCTTCGTAGGCTCGACGTTGGTCATCGTGTCCTTCGTACAGGCTATCCGCATGTTTTCCATGCTGCGGAGAGAAACAGACAGTACTTTTCTATCGGCATTTCTAGATTGCATCGCGTCGATTGTGCTGGCAATCATGGTGTTCATTGCCTCGATAATAGTCACGCTGGGCTTCAAGACTTGGTGCGACGCTGTCACTCAGAGGTTCCATTCATGCGATGATGCTTCCATCATGGAAATCAGCAAGGCTGACAATGTCCAGACAAAAGGATTTTTCATTCAGATAGGGACTGTTCAATTTGGTGTGTGGAGCTTGTGGGTTTGTTGGGTGTTGCTTTCTGTTCTTTCCACCCTCAAGTTGTGTCGGTATCATGAAAGGGATGTGATTAGAGTGAGTATGGCTCGACAGAGGCAAAAAATCATTAATCAGCTAGACCAAGATCTTTCAACGTCTGAGTAAAGAGCTGTTGTGGACTCTCAATGTGCCTTATGTCTTGAGTGTAGTGTCAGATGTACATTTTTCACTTCATTGGGACTATTATTTCCTTGTAAAGTGTTATGTATTGGTATTAATAGTGTTTAAGAAGTGTGTTTGGATACATTTGTTTTATTGAATATTTACTTGAAAATTTATGCACATTTACCATCATGGGTTAGCATTTTTAGAGGACATCAAAAGTTTTATTTTTTTTTAAAGATCAAAATCTTGAATGACAATTTTTTAATTAACTAATAAGAATGCCAAACCATTTTTCCTATTCAAGTTTTACAAAAAATTATTTAGTTTGTCTAAATATGTTAGTTCAGGGGTTCATGGAGAGAAATTGGGTCCGTTTTGGGACCCTCTTCACAAATTTCTAATCAACAATAAAGGACTCTTCACAAAATTCCAGTTTCCTAAAAGGGACTGTTCCTTTAAGTCCAAAAACCAAAAATGGTTTAAAAATTGTTTTCAGATTGTGTTTTCATCATTTTAGAATAGAACTTTCCAGTTTTGGGTCCATTTTATAAGTTATGAATGCTGTTTTTGTACTACAAACCCTTTGTTTTTGCAAAAATTCCCTTGGATTTTTCTCAAATTTCCATATTAATTTGCACTCAATTCCTAAAACAGGACCCTGGCAGAAAAACCTGGATGAACCCCTGGTAGGCAGGTTTTCTACTTTTTTGGTGTCTAAAAGATATTGGCGATATTTAGCAGGAAGGTTAATGAAATTGAACCGTAATTTTTTAGCTATATAGTTACACATCAAAGCATTTGATAGCTTTATAAGGGATTCATCAAGAAATTTGGCACAGCTTTAGAAAAAGTCCTCCAGCCGCCAGGTTTACTACCCACAGTATTAATAATATTAGGCACAGCTTCAATAAGAGTCTACCAGCCGCCATGTTTACCTACAGTTCAAATGATGACGCACAACTGTATAGATATAACTATTAATATTATTATAATTGGATCCTAAAATAATATTTAGTAGATTATTATTTTAGGATCTAATAATAATAATGATGATACAGTAACGGACCCTTTATCCGGCAAGCTCGGGGCCGACAGCATCCCGGACTTCGGAATTTTCCGGATTTCGGGTCCGTTCCGGAAAAAACGCCGTTAAAGACGCAGCTGCTGTAGTTAAACGAAAATACCCGCTGAAACGACATAGTCCGTTCCAATCGTAACGGATCCAGCAAAAAAAACTTCCGGCAAAGCACGTGGGCAAGAACCGATAGCGAGGCAGCAGCCGATTTTGGAACAGTCGTTTAAGCGCGGGGACGATACGATTCGGCCCGCGCCGAATCGTCCCATTCCGCACTGAGACGATGTCACAAAAGGTGCGGCGCATCCAATCGTAACGGATCCAGCAAAAAAACTTCCGGCAAAGCATGTGGGTCGTCGCGGTAAGAACCGATTGCGAGGCAGAAGCCGATTTTGGAACGGCCGTTTAAGCGCGGGGAAGATACGATTCGGCCGCGTCGGCCCGCGCCGAATAGTCCCATTCCGCACCGAGACGATGTCGCAAAAGGCGCGGCAACCATTGCGCGTCGTATAACAGCATTTACTCACTAAAAATTCTTCAAAATATAAAAAAATAAATTCTAAACGCGAGCCGGATTTCGGGTCCGTCCGGATTTTGGGTTCCCGGATAAAGGGTCCGTTACTGTATTAAGAGTTAAATCTCTATGGTTGGTCAGTCATCATTTGAGCAGTAAGTAAATATGGCGACTCTTAGTGAAGCTGTGCCTAATATTATTATTAGATCTTAAAATCAGCGTTAGAAATTGGGAAAAAAATCCACTGGTCCTGCGGACCAATGCTTTACCAATCTTACTGGTCCGTAACAAAAATTACTGGTCCGACAAATAAAAAAGGACAGTCAATACATGCAATAATAATTTACCAGTTGTTAATATAAAATTTGTATAAAATAATTAATAAAATGAAGTAAGCAATAGCTCTAAAGTCTAAATAATCAAATAATTTTGAAATACTTTTCTTGATTAAATAATATTTCACTAACTGACAAAATCCATTCAAAATCAACTGATAAATTCAAAAAATAAGAACTTTTCTTAAATAAATGATATTGCACACAAATTAATACATAACTTAACTGGAGGGAGGGATATATTTTCACCACTGGTCCGGTGGACCAGTGAATTTCTGATTCCACTGGTCCAAACCGTTTTTTAGTTGTCCCGGACCAGCAATCCAGTACAATTTCGAACGCTGCTTAAAATAATGATAATTAGTAGATTATTATTTTGCATTTATTAATAAATAAATCTCTAGGTTTCAGTCGTCATTTAAGCTGCGGGTAAACATGGCAACTGGAGGACTCTTTCTAAAGCTGTTCCAGAAATTTTCTAACTAATCATTTTATTCAGTGAATTTTTCTCCTTGGAGGCCATGGTCCACACCCTGAATCTGCACCTGAGTATCTTATCTGTGCATGTGTTAAATTTCAAATGTAGGATAGCAACTTTAAATTAAACTTAAAAAATAAGTGATATTCACTTTGCAAATATTGAGGATTATATTTTTAAAAAATAGTGGCAGTATCAAGGATATTGATCAAAACTTACTTGATCATAGACTTAACCAACCGAGGGATATCAGGATATAAAATGCTTAAGTTAAGCTGGTAAGAGGAACAAGAATGCCTTTTTATTTTATTTGCATGGACTCATCCATGTAACTTTTAAAAAGTCCTATGCTTCTCCCTTTTAAAACTGCCTCATGAGTAACTGGTATGGTATGTGCAATTCCTATATTGATGTATATATTTGTGTTAGTGCTATAGTATAGTTATTTATATTGGTTAGGTAATATAAAGTTATGTTAAGAATGTTTGTAAATAAGCTAGTAATTTTCATATTGTTAACATCTTTTGTATGCTATACCAAGCACCAGGTTATGAAGTATCTGAAATTACTGTTATCAAATCTAAAGTTTCTTATCACTTGATTTTCTAAACTCTAATCCAAGCTTTTATAGTTTGAATTGAAATACATACAGCATTGCGACAAAAAATTCCCAACCTTTAATATTTGCTTGAATTATGGATGAATTATAGAAATGGAAATTTCATGCTCTAAGTTACACAGATATGTATACTATGTTACTTTAAATTTTGTTAATAAATAAAACCATGTAAAACTTTTAAAATTGACATGTATTTTAATGTTTCTTAAAATTTAGTTTCTTTTTAATTGTGAAACTAAGTAAAGATAAAAAATTAAGTAACTTCCAAATTATATATTTTAGTAGTATTGCTGTTAAATTTCTGTCAATCAGCTGTGAAGTACTATATATATTTTATGATTTCCTAAAATAAAGTACTAGGTATATATATAGTACTTTAAGGTTGTATAAAATCTTACCTTAGATATGGTGTTATAGTTAATTGTTGTTCCAAACTCTTCATAATTAACAGTGTTACATTTATGAATAAGATGTATTTTAATGCTTAAGAGATTTTTAACCTTTTTTGTGTTCCTTAGACTTAATTTGTAGTCTTATAATATGTGTTGTTTATTGTAATGGAGTTTTACTTCCAGTGATTATTTTCCACATACAATGTCAATGTTTTAAATTTTTTGTAGATTTATCTGTTTATTTTTTAATATTCTCCATTTAAATTAAAAGTTTCATTAATATACTTTTCCTGGCTAGTCTAGTCATAGTTTAAATTAACTTCATCTGTCAGCACTCATATCTAGTTAAAAAGTACCCATTTGAATTGGATGCTTGAAAATAGTTACAGCGAAATAGGAATAACAGATTTGTGGTGATTATTCTTTTTTTATAACAATAAAAATCTTCAGTTGTAAATTTTTAAACACATTTTTGATTTCTCAATTTTGATATCATAAACAACAGAGGTAAACTCTATTTTCTATTCCTAAAGTGGTTTTCTAAACTCTTTAAATTGGATTATTCTCTTTGAATAAATTCATCATTTAATTTGAATGCTTGTATTATTTGTACAAAAATTATGTTTTGTATAAAAAGGGTATAAATTGTCTTCCTGGTTACTATAAGCTTACAAAGTTAAATTTTTGAAAATTTTCTACTTCCTACACCAGAATGGGATGATTCGGCGCGGCCATTTTGGCGCTGGCCCGTTTCAAGGTGAAACAAAAAAATTTTTTTCACTGAATCGTCCCCTCCCTGAATAGTAGTAGATCGTTCTAACACAATTTAAATCTTAATTATTTTAGAACATCACATAAAGTATAATTCTGAACATTATTAAGCCAATCCTTTTAAGTATGTTTTCTTTCTGATAATTTCTATTCACTGTTTTAAGTAGTATCTATGATTATCTCTCATAAACAAAAGCATTAAAAACTTTGTGTTTCATTTTGAAATTGTTATTTTCTATTATATTTGAATATCTCAACCTTTAGTGGAAAAATCTGTATTCTAAGTTATTGACTATTAATAAATGTTATTTTAACTTGAAGTGTTTGTTCTTTCTAATCTATCACAAATAGTAAGTTTAATTTAAGTTGACAACTTTTTCAACTTGTGGTATGTTTTAAAACAGCTGTTAGCTCATTCAGTTTCAAGCAATGCAAAATTTTTAAAGAAAAGCAAATTTATTTCAATCCTTCAAATTTAAAGTGTAATTACATTAAACTAGAACCTAAACATAGTTACATTTTGGGCTTTTCAATAATGTTTTTTAGTAATTATTTATTCATGTTTTCTGTAAATCCAAAATAAAGATAAATATAAACCTAGATCTCATTAGCCATGATAAAGCTGTAAATAACTTTAAAATTGACATTAAGAATTTAATCGGATGTTTTTATATCCTTTTGTCTGTAAAGACTAGCAGTTATATTTGTGTTAATTGAAGTGTTATAAGCAATGAGGTAATTCAAGTTTTTATCATTTACAGCTCCTTCAGTTCATTATGAACTTGGCACTACTTATAAATACAGCTATCAATTTACAATCCTACTGAATGAGAACTCAAATATTACCAGCCGAATAGCATCTGTTGGGAGAAATGTCGGATATCGAGTTTCTTCTGAATTCTTACTAACTCCAGTGTGGGCAAATACAGAGAATGCTAAAGAACAGTTACTGAAACTTGAGGTATACTTTTAAATCTAGCTTACCTTAAAATTTATTGAAATGACAAATATATACTTTTATGTAGACGATTCTTTCATATCTTAGCATATGTACCTCTCAAATTAACTTGTTAAAATTTACGTTAGAATGTGTAATATGACCTAAACAAGGTAGCTTTCAATGGTATCTGTTTCGGGATATTTAAAAGATTTTTAAACTATGTTCGTTAGAGATAAGTCCTAAATTATGAAGAAAAGGATGCAAATATTAATGCTTTTTGAAAGTTAGTTCAATATTATTTGAGGTCAGGTTCTCAGCTTCAGTTACTACTCTTTGTCAAAAAATTTTTAAGATACAATAAATCATACACGCATATTTTAACAACAAAATATAAAAATATTCCATACTGTATTATGTATCTCAAAACAAATCCCTGAATTTTTACCTTATTGTTAACCACAAGTTTTTATAACTTAATTGAAACACTTTAAATCATATTTGTTCATTTACATACCTAGTAGTCTTAACACTTGTTAGCAAGTATCAGTCACTTCTTTAAGTGACTGTTTTATGTAAAGATAAATTTTAAGTCTTAATTTTATTTAAATGGAATACATTTATAAAACACTTGAAGATGTTAATAGAATTTTCCCATTTATTTTGAAGCTTCTGAAGCCTACCTTGCACGTCTCTTCAACTATGCACTCAAATGAAGGAATCAACAGGCATTGGTCAAAATTAGATAATTTGTCTTACCCTCCTATCTATATTCATTTTGCCCAAGGTCAAGTTAAGAAAGTTTATTTACTCCCCGATTCCAAAGACATGATAAATATTAAGAAGGGCATTGCAAGTCTTTTACAGTTTAGTGTAACTGATGCAAAAGTACAGGAGGTGAGATAAATAGCATTTTATTCATCGATTATTTATAAAACAGTAATGGTTAGTATTGCATTACATTAGTGTTTGGCTATAATTTAAAATTAGTTAATTGTCTCTATATTATCTTAGCAAAATTTTGATAAAAAATATTTAGGGGCCATTCATTAATTACGTAAGGATGATTTTGGCAATTTTTGACCCCCCCTCCCCCCATGTAAGGGTACGTAAGATTTTTCAAACCCCTCCCCCCTATTCTTACGTAAGATTCCATTATGTTTTTCAAAATAATAAAATGTTAGAAAACTCTCCGTTTGACGTAAATCAAAGATTTTTATTTTTTAACAGATAAGTAATATTCTTGCTGTCAACTACATATTACTATTATATTATTATCTCTTGATTAGAATAATTGGAATTTGTTTATATTAACTAGGAAAATCTTACGTAAGAATTGGTTTGACCCCCCCACCCCCCAAGTAAGGGTATGTAGAGATTTTTCCAACCCCCCCTCCCCCTTGGGACCCTTACGAAATTAATGAATGGCCCCTTATAGTAATCTAATTTTAATACCTATAAATTACATTTCCTAATAGAGACACTATGTGTATTTTAAATTAATATATTGTTCAATAAATAGTAAAGTAAATAGATAAAGTAATTTTTACTTTTGAAATCTGAAACTTTTAATATTAAATAAGACTTTTTGTAGTCACATTATGCTATAAAACAAATTATTTCATCACCCAATGCTAAAATTGCAATGCAATAAAAAATCAAGCATACTTTTTTTAAAGGATGTGTTATTTTCAGTTCAGTTACAATAGTATGATTTTCAGAAGTTGGGTATAAATCTTAACTGTATTGACTATTTCCAAAACATTACATATTTCTTAGTTCCTTAATTTTTCAGTTAGATGTGTCTGGAATGTGTGATGTTAAGTACAAAGTTCAAGGCTCCACAGTTAAAAAGTCAAAATCTAATTGTAAAAGAAACCATTTCAACCCTAACAACTTAAAAAGCAAAGAGGTAAGTTCATTCATATTAAGCTGGTTTCAATATTTAAGGCAGTGGTTCCTAAACTTCTTTTATCCCCTTAAAAAATATTTCATATAAAAATATTAATAGTACCCTATAAAAAAGTTTTGCAAAATTAAAAAAAACTAAACTGATAGGTTTTTTTTCATTTCTAAATTTTACTTACCATTATATATTTAAATAATATATAGAAACTATTAATTGCTCTTTTCCCCATATTTATTCCTTTTAAT
Organism: Tetragnatha versicolor; assembly: GCA_024610705.1. NCBI lineage: Eukaryota > Metazoa > Arthropoda > Arachnida > Araneae > Tetragnathidae > Tetragnatha > Tetragnatha versicolor. Next base: position 15,174,362 of record JANDEH010000008.1, on the reverse strand, counting down.
AACTCAACCATTAAAGAGTTAAATCCACTAAAGATCTATAATGGTAAAATTTAATACTACAACCAAATTAGTATTTCAAAATTCCAATGCTATTTTACAAAATTTATTTTTCCAAACTTTAAAATTTCTATTAGAGAAATAGAAAAAACTCAACTTTTTTTGGAAGATAGAGATTTATTAAAAACTAGTAAGAAGTAGGTAAAATGCGTAATCACATATAAACCAATTAACTTAGTATTCAAATTAAAAATATCCAGATAAAAAGAAAATATTCACACAAGGCTTTGCCCCTGAAAAATTTTAGAAAATTGAACACTTAAAAAGGAGTCAGGTATCAAATATTTAGAATTAAATGTAAAATTGTACCAACAAGGAGGAATGTCTCATTCCATTGTGATTTGAAATTTGTTCACCACTGTGTTACTCTCTGTTAAGAAATAAACAAAATATAATTATAAGACTAAAAGTTTTTAAAATATTAATTTGATATTGCTAGAATTGCAAATAATTTTTTCTAAATATTTGGCACTTTTTGAAAATAGATGACTGTTGAGCAATTTTAAATTGGAAACATTGCTTTTTGGAGTATAATGATTGATTTCTTTAAATAGAAAATAAAAAAAATTGATTATTGGAAATATTATTTTGTTTATTTGTAAAGGATTCATATAAAGCCGTCACATCATTATATTTTAACTTCTCTTATACTATTTTATCTCTTTACTAAAGGCTTCTAATGTTTGGATAAATTGTTTTTTGTGAAATTTCTGCAGTTACTCAGTCCAAGAGTGAGCACCTCTTCAGAGATGGTGATTAACTTGAATCCTCAAGCTAGTATCATTCAAAAGATAAGTGGAAAAGAAGAAGTAATGATGACACTGAATATGTGGAAACAGGCAGCTGTATTTGTAAAAACCAAGTTAGTAAAATCCTTATTAAACTATTAATTTCTATCAAAGAGACATTTTACTATAAATCTGATTCAAATATGTGTTTACAGTAGATTATTTTCTATTTAGAATGCATCTTAATTTTGTTGAACAATATGGAGGTCCTTCTGCATACAGTGGAAAACTAAGTTCTGTGCTACAATCTATTTCAAAAGGTAAAATCTTAAAAATTAACCATAAGTTATGTTATCCATGGAAGTTTTAAATGTGTGTACATATAGAATAAATGTGTTTTTTTATCTATCAGAAATGGGATCTAAACTTATTAGTGATGCTTTGGAAGCTACATCTGAAGGCATTGTTTGTGCACATTGTAAACCTGTAAGTTTTTATATATTTTATTTGAAAGATATTTTCAAGTAGAGCTTCATAATCAAATTTTAGATCACCCTGATTGATCTAAAATTTCCAATTATTATTTTTTGTGAATTGAACCTTTATTATTTTTTATTTGATAAAAATTATGTTTTCTTTAAGCTCAATGAATTGGTCCAAGAATATGGTAACAATCTCCTCCCAGAAATTTTAGGAGAGCTGAAATCAGCTGGTGGTTTTTTAAAAGTACTGGACAGCTTCAGAAGAGCTTCTAAGAAGGAATTGCTGATGCTTTTTAAAGACACAGATGGGAGAATTCTGTAATAATTTTTCTTTTTTTAGTATCAATTAATGAAATACTTGCATCATATTTAATTAAGGCCTATTTAATCATAATATGTAATCATAAAGGTCCATAAACTTAGTTTTGTTTAGTAAATCTTGATTAAGTAGTTAGTATACAAATTTCTAGAAATTATGTCATTGTTTTACCAGACACATTACACTATAATCGGTCTGATCTGGTAAAAATATATCTACTTATAATATTAATGCTGCATATCTATTTTTAGAACCCAATTACTTGATGTTCTTGCTGCTGCTCAAACAGATGATGCTTTGGAAGTAGCTTTCCAATTGATTGATTTTGAAAGTCAAGATATCACAATAGCAGAAAGATTTTTACTCTGCCTTGCAACAGCCCCAAATCCTAATGAAGCAGTAATTGGAAAGACTTTGGTAGGAATAAAAAGGGTTATTTATATTTAGTATTATACTCAAATTAATTTTAAAGAATAAGCCATGACACTGAACATTTGTGTTTCAGAAACTTTTCAACAGAAATATTAAAAGTGAAAAACTAAAGGCTACCATTTGGGTTGCATTATCATCATTGGTGAGAACCTACAGAAAAAGTGATTCCAATAATGCAAAATCTCTGGTATGTATCACATAAATAGGGTTTAATTTTAAAAAATAGGGTATTTAAAAAAACTTCAATAATTTAATACTTCATATGGCAGACTGATAAAGAAAAAAGTATTTCTAAAAGTTCTCTGCAGTATGATCGCTCTTTCTCTACCCATTATAATAATTTTAAACCATTGCAAGACATAATCTTAATTTGGAAAAAAAATTGTATAAAAATACTAATTATCCCTCATTATTATATTTTGCTAATGAGCAAGTACTACATGATATTATCCCTTATTAAAATTTTTTGAGTGGCAAATTTATTTACATTATTTTTTTACCTTTTTAAACTTAATTAAACCCAAAGTTTTTTACACAGTATGTTTTAGTGTACTACTTAAAACTTTTTATTTGTATTCAAAGATTATACTAATTGTGAAAATATATTTATTTCTTTATGTCTTCATTATTCATATGATATGTAATGCATAAGATACTTTTTTAAGTTCGTTTTTCGTCTTTCAGATAGTTGAAAATGTTGGCCAGCTACTTCTAAAAGAACTCGAAGAATGCAAGGATGTTGGTTGCATTATCAATCAGTTGTTAGCAATGCGCAATTTAGCACTACCCCAACACTTGCCTATACTGATAGAATTCGTTAAAAAAGGAGGTATTTTTGGTGTTATGGCTTTGGAAGCTATGAAAGATATTGGGGAAGAACATTTTACACATGAGGTATCTTTTTCTTTTGACCTTTATACTTTGCTGAAAAACAAATTTGAGCATTACTATTTTTTTCTTTTTATATCTATATTTTTAAAATTTGAATGAAAATTTTTCGAATAGAAATATGTGAGGCGAAAAGGGACCTCTTGTCGGCAAAGTGGATTTCGAGAAAAGCCAAAAAACCGGAAGAAGGTCAAAACTATCTAATTTTTTTTCTCTCGATTATCGATCCTTGGACCCGTTTAAGGTCTTTTTTCGCGAAATTCACTTATTCTATAAAACTTTTAACTACTGGCGATTCGTCATTTTTTGAGCTACAAGGATGATGGTGGTCTTAAAATCTTCATAAATCTGTACAGATTGAGAAAAAAATAACTCTATTTCGACGAACGCCGACAAGAGGTCCCTTTTCGCCTCACATATGTTTATTAAGATCTAGTGAGCAATGTAAGGTTTTCTATTTTTCAAATTATCTTTAATAGCAAATTAATATTATTCTGAATTAACCAACCAATATACATGATACCCTTTATTAGTTACCTCTAAGTCCTGTCTCTTTCTAGTAATATCTTTATTTACATCTTTACTTGCACTGTTTTTGTTCTATAAATGGTCCAAAATTTTCAGATTAACAAAAATATGTATTTGTATTAACTTTAGATTACTACAGTCTTGTTCAGAGTTTATCATCAGTTCTGGCCTCATCAAGAGTCAGCAGCTCGAGTTTTGGCTGCTGAACTTTTATTGAAAAGTGATCCTTCCTATGACACTGTTGGCAAGATAATATTATCCTTATCTAACAGAGAAGAACCAGAAATCACAACCCTTGTTCTTAAGAAATTGTACAATTCTATGAAAGAAAGTGTTGCTGTCAAGTAAGACTCATAGTCAATGTTTTTATTGGTTTTCCTTATTACTTTATTAGCACCAAGGTTGGGTGTACATATCAACAAAAATTTTGACTAATAAGATAAAATAAGTATTGTACTAAATAATATTTCAGATAAATCTATGAATTAATTTTTTTAATTGAGAATGAGAGATATTTAGATGAATTTCAGTGTTTTAATGAGATAAATTTAATTTTAACTAATTAATTAAAAATATGAGAAGATATAAGGGTATTTCTCAAAGTTATTGAAAAACAATGGGGAACATCTAACATTTTGTATGAAAAGAAAAGAAAATTTAGAATTTTGAAAGCCCATTCAAGTGTTGCTAGTTTTCAACACATGCACTTTGTTCTGAGGTCTTCCTTATTTCATCCCCCTTTTGCAAGGTATGGGGGTTGGAAAAATCATTAGGAATAAGGCAATTTAAAAATGTATTCTCTTGAGAAGAGAAATGATTAGGTTAAATGATTCAAAGAAATGCTTGAATCAGTAGAAAGGCCTAATGTTAATTTTCTTTCTATTTAAAATATTACATCACCTGATTTAAAAGGTAATCCATGTTGAAGTTGAGAGAAATAAACATTTTATCAATGTTTCTAAGGCCATACTAAAGCTTCTTAAGAATATATTAAATTGAAGCTTCTATGCTGTTAATTTTGAGACATTTAGTGTTAAGACAGTATTCACTGAAATATTCTTATGTTTAGGTCATGTGTTCAAGATTTATTGAAAAATACCACTTATAGCAACTATGACAATTTGGCTCAAAATGGATCATCCACGAGTGTGATTAATATGTTACAACGTAAGATATGTTTGATTATTTTATTTAAAATTATTTTTGGCATATTTTTTAAACAAAATTAATAAAATATTTTTAATGCAAATAAAACTTAATAGAAGTTTGTTCTACATAAAAGCCGTGATATACAAAAAACTAATCAAAATATCTTTGAAAATACATCTTTATTTAACATTACTCATAAACATCTTCGAAACATCCAACTAATATCTTAATCGTATTTCATAATGAAGTTTAAGTTATAAAACACAGTCAGAGTAGTAATTATTAATTCTTGTAAAAATACCAACTTCCAGCAGAGTTACTGCATCAAACAGTTTCTTCCTAGACCAACTTCCCACAGAATTGCAATCTAAGTCTAAACCAATCAATTCCCCACTTATATTTTTTTCAATTTCACCAGCCATTCAGCCCTACATTAGTTGATCTATAAGAAAGTTTCAGAAAGTAAATAAACCTGTGATCTTGAAATTTGTAGGTACCCATGATGCTAATATAACTTACGGTATTGATGTTGAAATGCGACCTTCTGGCATGTTGAAAAGAACAAGCTTTGATTTAAACCTATTAGGAAACAATGAAACTGCCCATTTGATGTCAGTAAGTAATACCTTATTAAACTTTTGAATAACATAAAAACAAAAACTCTTGTTTTATGTTTGTTCATCTAGCATCTATAATATTTTCAGTTGTCACTTTTTGTGGAGGGGTTTGGTTTATCAGATGAAGAACAAAAGGAAAACCCACAGGAACATTCTGCTGGGATGCAGCTATCAGTACTAGGGGTTCATTTAAGACCTTACATATTCTTCACGGGAACTGCAGAGCTCATGGGTTTGGTATGGTCTGGAGCTGGAAATCAACCAACTCCTGCATTGCAGGTTTGTATTTTGATTTTCAGATGAAAAATTATTTAAAAAAATAGTATTTTCCAAATAGTGTAAAAAATATACCCATGAAAGCAAGTTAAAAACTTCTCACTTTTGAGTTTATATCCAGAACTAAAATGCTTGACAGTACATAACTTTCCTTCTGTATGAAGAATCTTGTGAAGGAAACCTTAATCAATTATCGTGGTCTAGATCAGCAGTCGGCAACTGGCGGACCGCGGTCCGCATCTGGACCGCGTGGGGTTATTTTGCAGACCGCCAAAACGTTTTAAAAATCATGAATATGTATTTTTACACTTCAAAAGTTAGTTTGACCTGCTTATTAAGCCGCGAATTTCAAAAAATTTCCTGGGTAAACCCCCCATTTTTAATGTGAAAACTTCTAATAGTATTAAAACAAGCGGGTAGCATACTCAAATTACATTATTGTAAAAATATATGTGATTTGGAAGATAACAATTTGAAGTAATAGTAACTTGTTTTTTCTCCGGACCTCGATGAAAATTTTCAAAATTATTTAGACTCCACGTAAAATTACTTGCCGACCCCTGGTCTAGATTAATAATAAAAAAATTGTGAGTTTCAAAGCAAGCCTTAAGTTGAACTGAATGCGTACATCTGCACGTTCTACAGAATTTACAAGTATTTAATCCTTGATATATACTTAGTATTTAATCCTTCAACTATACCTATTTAAAACTAAACAATAGATCTGTAAAAAATAACCCTTATCATCATCTATTCTCATAAATATGAAAATATACTCATATATGATGCTTTTTTTTCAACAGGCTAACTTCTTGCTCATGGACCAATCTAATTCAATCATGCTGCAAAATGGAATAAGTGTTGATTTCAATCTAAAAGGGGCACTGTCCACAGACATTGCTGGTAGTGTTGAGGTATCAATGTGGAACAAGAATGCCCATTCTGTTGTGAAAAACAAGTAAGCCACACACTAAATTGCTAGTACAAAAACATTATAATAATTAATTTTAGGATTGTATTACTTTTACTATTTTAAATTAAATTTAAACATGTTTTATAGAAGTTTCAAAGTTTCTTGATAAAAATTTAAATAGTTTAATGGCAAAATTCAATCTGAATTTTTTTTATTGAATTAATATTATTTTATGAAGGAAAAATATTACTCTTAATATTTCAGTCCTGGGAAATAATCTTGTTATCCAAGAATATTTATAAAATATGTTTTTGTTCCAATCATAATTATTACACTATTGCATCGTAAACCTTTTACCTTAAAACAGGTTGAATAGTTAATAGAATAATTACTAAATCATTGTTAAAAATCTTTGACTCTTTTGGAAACATAAATATTAATTACATTGGTATTTTCTTTAGGGGAGCCTTTTTAGTTCATGGCCACTGTCGTGTCGATACTTCTTTTGTGGAAAGTCATGTTGACTTTGCACTAGGAGGTAGTTCTGTGCTAGATATGATGGTAGATTTAGACTTTGGAAAGAAACCAATGGCAATTTGTCTTCAGGTGGAGCAACCTCCTTTTGTTTTCAGGTATTAAAAAAATTTAAAATGGACATTATTGTCGTGACGACAAATTTTTTTTACAAGTTATTTATCTAAATATAAAACTGATGGACCACTTACGTATGATTTAAAGATGGATGAATAAAAATTACCTTAACTGGATATATTGTCTCATAATAATGTAACTCTTAACAAAGAAAGGTTAACTTTTTCCATACCTCTAATTAATGATACAATCTTATAATGTGAAAAGTGGTGTTCATTAGTCTTTATTTTCTTTCAAGACACAATGTTCGAAAAACTGAAACCATCCCTGGAAGTAAGCATCTCATTAAAACTCTAAAAAGGAGAAGCATGTTTTTCCCTGGAAAATCATTCAACTTGTTTAAAAAGAATTCTGATTCCTGCAAAGAGCTGTTATTTCCCAAAAAGCAGAAGTCATTTTGGTAAGTAATTTCTTGTTTGAATGAAGAGATTGATTGGCCAAATAGTTGATATTCAAGACTCGTTTCATACATTTTTGTTTATATATGCTTTGGCTTTTAAGTCCTTTATAAATAACCTGTATATTTTTCTATTACTATTGAATCTTTAATTAGTACAATTATTGTTAGAAGATCCTATTTATATTTATGTCACGACTTTCTCTTTTCATAACTATTGGACCCTATTAGTCAAAGTTGTTTACCTATTTCAAAGCTGGTCAACCAGAATATTGAGAGGCTTGAACATTAACATTAACAAAGAATAACAGATATTTTAAGTTTACAATTTTGTATTTTATTTCTCTATTTCAGGCGGTGATACTTTTCTATTCAAGACAGTCCTACTTTCTACACTGGATCTGCTCAAGTTTCATACTTCTAATAACAGAGCTATTATCTCAATAACAATTGAATTAGCATGTACCAACCTAAGTGCCAAATTACTTGTTGAATGATTTCATCAGCACCTTATTTAATATTATTCATCAGCTCCCTCTCTGTAGATACAATTTCATTATTTATTTTCTACAGTGTTAGAATGTATTTTTGTGATACCATGTTCTTATAAGCATGAAATACTCTCCATGAAGCTCAAAAGGGTTTTTTTAAGTTTAACATCCCAACAGATTCTTTATGCCATGTGCTGTGAACTTTTCTGATTGTCGACATACATGAAAGCCAAAGACATTTATATGATTCTTAAATAAATTTGAATTTGTTTACTCTTGCCTTTTATGTCAATACAACACTTGATATTTAGTCCGTACTGATTTTAAACTTGTTCAAAAACAAGAACATGGTTTCGGCTACTTAGCATACACTATCCAGGAAGCTACTGAAAAGAAATGAAGGGCTTGGTGGATGGAGCGGCTATGTTACAAGGCCTGTCCTGAAAGTAACAAGACCGAATTCCCTAATTCTGACTGGAATTTCAGTCTCATTACTTTTGGGACAGGCCTTGTAACATAGCCCCTTCATCCACCAAGCCCTTCAAATGATGACCAATGAAGGTGTTTGCAGCAACGAGTTAACTCCAACGGTTTTACATTGGAGTTAGCTCAGTGTCGCTGCATGCACTTCAATTCTAATTTAGGGACGAAAAAACTTAACAGCAGACCTTTTCATGCTCACTCACTTTCTAACTCACACTTCAATAAAACAAGACATTCTCCAAAGACAGTCCTTTATTCTACCACAACAAATCATGAAATGAATAGATGTCGTAAATGTGAAATTGTCCCATACACAGACGCCACCCCAACATAAATACAACACACACATGCCGAATGTACCAGTCGCCTCACTCTCCCGAGCCTTAATTCGGCGGCGGAGGTGGTGGAGGAGGCGGAGCCGAGAGCAGCGAGGGAAGCGACAAGCCTCCCATTTTGGAATTGGGGGAGGTGACAGACGCAGTGGTGGCCTGCGATTGGCTGCTGACTGGGGGAGGCGGAGGTGGCGGCTGGGAAGCCAGCGTCTGCAGAGAAGCGCCTTGGAGGGGTGGTGGAGGCGGAACTCCCATGAAACTTCCCCATGGGTACATGGTGGCCATGGCAGGTGGAGGAGGGATGGGCGCTATGCCTGGTGGAGGTGGCACAGGCATGGGGCCACTGCCAGCCATTTGAGGTGGCATGGACCACGGTCCACCTGCAGGAAACTTACTTGTTATAGTTGTTGTAATAGAAAATGTAATTCACTTGGTTTAGTGAAAAGAGTTGTCCTTTAAATAATAAAAACATAGGTTTTAACCTTATGATAATTTAAGAAGGGGTCCCGCTCAATTTTGGAAATAAATTTCCCTGACTTTTCCATGTTAAATTTGGAGATTTTTCGGTCAAAATTCTAGCAATAGATAGCATTTTTTTGATATATTTCTACCTTTTATTAAGATAAATATTCCTTTTTTCTTTTCGGAGCCAAAAATTGATCATTTTCCAGGTTTTAAGCAAAAATAAGCAATTTTACCTAATTATACCCTCATTTTTTGGTCAAATTAAATTATCCAACTTTTACAGGTATTCCCTAACCTGTAAGAGCCCTGATTATGCTATGAACAGGGGTAGAAGTGACCAAATAAAAATATATAGGATTTTTCAAAAAAATATATAGGACAAAAATAAATTTTTAATAGTTTGGTAACAGAACTAATGACACTTCTGAATCAGTTTGTGTTTAGTATTTAGGCTTACAACCACAAATTAACTATTTCTTGGCTACAAAAGTTGGTTAGAATAAGAATCAAACTATATTGCTACTAAATACTTTCATGAATTTTCAAACAAATGACACTTCTGAATCAGTTTATGTGTTTAGTATTTAGGTTAACAACCACAAATTTACTTGTACTTGGCAACAAAAGTTTGTTAGAATAAGAATCAAACTATATTGCCACTAAATACTTTCATGAGTTTTCAAACAAACGAACTTTGTAAACAAAATTAATGAAGTTAATTTAAAAAATACTTTAAGTAACACCATAGTTAATTTAATCTTTTATGCAAAAAGCAGGGATGAGTTTGGTGAAAAACAAAAAAGCTGAAACCAAAAATCCAAAATTTTACGCGTAACACATATCGGGGATGTTGCACACCTTCAAGCATTTTGTAACAGTTATTGTATCAGCTAAACTTAAATTTTGTAGCTTATTTTTTTGTTTTAGGTTTGATATTTTGCATTTCAAATTAGAATTTAGTCAAATATTTCATTTAGATCCTCTAAAAGCAGAACATATATTCTGATTCTCAATAGCTCGACAAACAAAAGCATGTTTACAAGATAATATTAATTGAAAATACTTGTTTGCTTTATAAAAGAACTTAAAGCAAAGGACTCAGATTGCATATATTTAAGTGAATTGTTTAAAAATCTATTAAACCTTCTTAAGATTAAGGGCAGACCTTCCAACATTGAAAAACAAAATGTATTTTTATATTCCTTTTATTCATACCATATATTAAATTAACTTGATAAAAATCAAATGAAAAAATCTTTTCTACAGATATGTATGAATTTATAGAGAATAATACATTTAATTTACAAATGTATTACATAAGTTTTTTAAAATATCCAAGTAATTTTTTTATTTATAATTTTTTAAACTAAGAAAGAATGTAGTTTACAGGAAGCTGTTGAGAAAATTAAACCGATTTATCCTCTGGAAAAGCTTTGATCAATTCCTAGAGACTGAGCAAGAGCTTAATAGGTATTAATTGGCATTAAACATGAGTGTCAAAGACCTAATTTTGTTAAGTTTTGCTCATATTTTTAGGTAAAATTTGCATTTTCTTAAACTCAATATAAAAAAAAGTTGTGAATAATAGAGTTCCATGTACACAAAAGGGGGTCTGGGGAAATTTTTCCCCAGAAAAATTTTGGGAATTTGACCCTAAAACACAGGGTTTAAACTTGTTTTGGACACATAGTCCAATTTTTTTAGAGGAGGGGTCGGGTCCCCTGGCCCCTTTATATATGCCCCTGATGATATTATGATCTTTTAAACAGATTATGATCTAAAAGGATTAAAAAAAACCACTCCATTATTTTCTTATAAAGTTGCTTCAAAGCGATTTTCCACTAAAAATGTACAATTTATAAGATCTAGATCCTAAAGTAAAATCTGAAGAAATGCTGACTAAAATCGGGAAAAAATTATCTGAGATGTTTCACTAGACCTATTAGTCTCCTCTGACTCCTATTAGGCTTTTCTGCATCGCAATTAGAACGTAAGAAAAAGCGAACTTCAACTAGGCACAGGAAAAACGGAACTTTCGCGAAAAATCGCAATTTTTCGACATTTTCAGAGAATATGATCCAAAACACCGGACTTTCTGGCTTCTGACCACTGAAAAGTTGGTTTTTCTACATCGCAATAGAGATGCAAGAAACGGACTTCAATTTGGCGCCCACCACGGCCGTCCAAGAAAGTAGTCACGGGATGATACGGAATACTCCGCGAGCAAAACCAAACTTACGCGAAAAAACGCGATTTTTCCGACTTTTTCAGGCGATAACTCGTAATATTTCTCGGAAATCTGGAAAATTTAAAAAGTTGGATTATCTGAAGAAATCCAAATCAGTTCGCGGGCCGCAGGTTATGCATCCAAAATATCTCTCAATGAAAAGGCTCAAGTTTTTCCACAATACCCAAATACGAGCCGACTTTACCGAAGGTTACGTCCATCTCTAGGTTGCATGCTAGAAACAGCAAGAAAAAAAAGTTTTTCCATAATACAGTAAACGAACGAGAAGAAGCCATCTTTACAGGCTGCGTTATACGAACCTATTGCCGATGCGCGTGCGAGGTAGGAATGCCGTAGACAAAGTACCGGGAGATGGCGGAAGTTTTTTTCTCTGAAGTAGAAGGAGACGAAAAAACGGATTTTTTCAGGATTACAAAAAGCGGAAATTTCCTTGAAAAGCGGAATTCTTAATTTTCAAAAAAATAAAAAAAGCGGAATTCCGCCACAGGGCGGAAAAAACTCATCCCTGAAAAAGTAAAAATGCATGAATGGAAAATCTAAAAAAATACTGAGAAAAGATGTTTTAAGACTGTTTTCCTAATAAAAAAACTATTGAATGATACGTTATAATAGTATCAAACTACTTTGCTTTCATACATAATGGCAAGTAATTTAAGTTCTATATCTTTTAATATGCTTGCTAAAACCGTCCATATTTGGGACACATGTAATCTTTTTCATAAACCAAGTTTTAAAGTCGATAATATCGACATATGACACGAAAATCGAGATGTGAGAGAATAAAGGTTTTTTCTGCCTTCATTGAATCTAGGCAAAAGCCCAAAGAATAATTGAATACTCATTAACTTTCAGAAGAAATCTAGGCCATGATATGATTTTATGACTTCTAAATAATCAGTAAACATCCTGCAATAATTATTAAGCCATCTAAATTTTAAAATTTTAGGCGTTTAGTAAGTATCAAAAATATTTTTTCAAGGATATTCAAGACATTAAATTTAAAATACTTGAACTCAATAATAGGGTCGTTTGATGGAATATAGGATTATTTTTTGAAATATAGGATAAATAGGATTTATAGGACGCTTTTTTAATGTTTTTTGAAAATATAGGAAATATAGGACGACTTCTACCCCTGTATGAATGAAATGCACATGGTGCAAGGCAAAACAACATGTCATTGAGTTGTCTAGTTTCAAAACCAGATAGATCCATTTGACACAGCTTTGATAAAAGAGTCAACCATTTGGCGACCGTGAATCAGTTGCCAAATGGAAGTCTAGTTAACGCTATATCAAGGCCGGTCGCTGTTCCGGCCGCCATGTTTTACCACGACTCAAATGAAGATTAACAAGAAAGAGGATGTTATTACGATTTCAGCATATCCCTCTGGCTCTGCATGCGGGAGATACCCGCATATTTTGATCCCCGGTAATTATTTAATTTAAAAATAAGAACAAAATTATATTTCGTAACGCACTTAAGTGTTATCATTTGAGTCATGGTAAAACATGGCATCTTCCCTTTGGCGACCACGTCGACTCTTACCAAAGCTGTGCCAAAATGGATCTATCCTGTTTTTAAACTAGACGACTCAATTAAAGTTCAGGCCATTTCTGCTACAAATGATATTATGCTTATTATTTCTAAGCATTTAAAATATTGGGTTGTCCCATAAGTTCTGTTACTTTTTACGAAGTTTTGTCTTTGAAAATTTTTTATGAAAAACTGGTAATGGGTGGAGATTTCAAACAAAAGGTATTTTGATATATGTATATTTATGAACATAATGTGTGATTTTGGTAGTTCTTGTGATATTATTTCTTTTCAAAATGGCGGTTTGAAAAAAAGAACAAAAACGACGATTTTTGCGTAATTTTTTTCTTTTGTTTAAAAAACTAGGAAGAACGCATAATTCATGGCTAAAAAAAGTTTTACTGTATATTCGAAATGTTAAAATTAAGATGTCATAGTTTCAAGATGATTCGATAAGTTTAAGGTAGGAAATTTTAACTTTAAAACTTCATATATTGGCAATTTCACGTGTTTTTTAAAGCACACCTATTGTTTTTCTAAGCAGCTGGTATGAAGCAAATTAAACGCAGATGTTTTTTGAACCATAATGCTTGTTTCAACGGTTTAAACATAGAAAGCCTCTTTTCATAATATCGATGAATTTATTTATTTCTAAATCCCAACGAGTTGTTTTTATTGTTGTTTTTTCGTATATGAATCAAATAATTGCTTTGTTCGCTTAGCATAAGTTCAGAGAGTGTAATTCTGATAAGCTAAAACTTTGCGCGCTTGCATTGTGCTCACTACTTTCTGAACTTAAGTACAGATATAATTTAATATACTGCATATTTTAAATACTTGGTTCTTTCCTAAGCTTTTTTATTGATTTTGATGCTTTTTTCGTGAAAATTTCTTTGAAATGACTAACATTACTGAGGTAAGCTTTTTGCAAAAGATGTTATGTTTGAGACCGAAATTTCCTAAGTTAAACTAATCGATATAACTTGAAACTATGACATCTTGAACTAAACATTTCAAACTTACAGTAAAACTTTTTTTAGCCATGAATTATGCATTCTTCCTAGATTTTTAAACAAAAGAAAAAAATTGAGGGAAAATAGTCGTTTGCGGTCTTTTTTTCAAACCACCATTTTGAAAAGAAATAATATCACGAGAACTACCAAAATCACACATAATCTTCATAAATATACATAAATCAAAATCCCCTTTGTTTGAAATCTCCACCTAGTGCCATTTTTTCATAAAAAATTTTCAAACACAAAACTTTGTAAAAAGTAACAGAACTTATGGGACAACCCAATATATCAAGACTTCATTAGGATGAAGACATAAAAATCTAAGGACTAACATACCAAGGTTAAATACCAACAAAATAAAATGTACTTAAAAAAATTACTAGAGAAAATAATTTCATTCCCATATAAGAAAGACCATAGACTTTGAAAACAACAAAACTATATGATGGTGCTAAAATGTAGCATAAATAACATAAGCATACCTGGAGTACCTGAGGGAGGAGCCATCCAGTTGCCCATGTTGGGCTGTCCTTGGGAGCCAAGGTTAGGGGGAGGAGGAGGTGGAGCTAACATGCCTACAACAGGAGCTGATCCCTGGAAAAAACAGTCAAACATTAGAAATAGTTTTACTATACTATTTAGTTGCACAGTAAACCCAAAACGTACCACTGAGCACACAAGCCAGAGTACATTTAAATACAGAGAAATTTATTTTGATAAAGATCAGACTTCGTTAAAGAAAAATTTGGCATGGGAAATAGTCCAAATTAAAATAATTACCAAATAATTTTAAAGAACTTTCAAACACAAAATTTCTTTTGGTTGTAAAAAAGTTTAAAATTTTAAGAAAAAATTACCTGTAAAGAGTGGCAGAACTATTCCTTATACTTATTATAAATTATGTATGTTTTAATGTGTACCTTAAACAATACAGAAGTTTTAAAGATTACACACTTTGTAACTCATGTTGTTTGGATAAGTTATTCTTTTACTTTATTGCCCCCTAGAGCAGTGTTCCCCAACCTTTTTACTACCACAGACCGGTCAACGTTTGATAATTTTACCGCGGCCCGCTGGGGATATAAACCTAGGAATTTGCAGTATAAACCTAGGAATTTAAATTCATTTTCAATGAAATGGTCGACCGGCGGCCCGGTTCCATTTGATCCACGGACCGGCACCGGTCCGCGGGTTGGGGACCACTGCCCTAGAGGACTTTAAAAACACTAATATGGTTGCAATTCAAACATTCTTTCAATACACTGCATCCCAATATAAAACAACATGTACTAATATTACCTGGGTCATCACCCCTTGTCCACTAACAGGAGGTCCTTGGAATTGTGTCCATGGTGGCATACCCATGGGATTCATGCCGCCAGAAGCTGGTGGCATGGGCGGAGGGGGCATTTGAGACATGATGGGAGGAGGCATGAACATGGAATTCTGGCCAACACTAGTAGGTGGAGGGACATTTCTTACTTGATTAGCATTCTTGTTCTGGGCATTGCTGTTGTTGAATTGGGTATTCTGAAATGAATGGAATAGAAATGTTTAATATGTATTATTGACAATACAAGAAAATTTGTGAGTACATGAATCGGGGTCTAAAATTAAAATATAATAATCGGCGTTTTCCCAATTTAAACAGAGTTAATTAGTAAAAGGTTTCTCTAACAAGAATTTACTCGAGTATTTTTGATAGAACTTGCCAAGAGCGATTTAGTTACTCCCCTAAGAAATAAATGTAAAAGATCAATGCCTTTATTGATTAATGTTCACTCCTAGACCTTTTTATCTGATCACTGCTACAAAATACTACAAAGGCTCATTGTATTTAACAGAGTTTACTCATGAAAACCAAGTTTTCCAGTTTTGATTGATGAAATTGATTAAACACAAGATCCAATACATACATTGGATTGAAATTGAGAAGTAGACACTGAAGGAGGAGGAGCCATGATGGCTCTCGGAGGTCCAGGGGGTGCCTGAAGAGGAGACATTGTAGATAAGGTGTTGGCTGATCCACCTACTCCCTTGTTTGGAGGAGGGGGTCCTTCACCTAATTCAGCCATGAGAGACATGTACTGCAAAAAAAAGTTACAAGGATATTAGTAGTGGTATAAAAAGCTAACTAATTGATTACTTTAAGTTAAATTATCAAAATATGACTTAAGAATAAAACAATGACGGCCTACCTCTTCATCAATCTTGGCCTTGTCAGGAGCACCTAAAGCTCCTGGCACTTTCTGCTCACGACAATCCTTGGCAATATGCCCGGCTGAGCCGCAGTTGGTACAAATGACATTATTTGTAACATTTGGTTTGTCGGGGCACTGCCAGCTTCGGTGAGTGGTTCCTCCACAGTTTGTGCAGCGAGGTCCGTCATTTTCTCGCAAGGTTCCGTTCAAAAGGGCAAGTTCCCTAAGTTGCATGCGGCGCAAATCATTCTGCCCTTCTGGAACTTCTACTCCTTGCCTAATTATTTCTCTAATCTGCAAAAGTCAAGAAAAAATTGAAGAATTTGTAATTTTTCCCCACACAGGTTGAAAAACCATGGTAAAAACAATTCTGGCACACTTCTTTCACACATAAATTAGAAAATGATTTATAATCCGGAAGAATGTGTATATTTCCCTTCTAAATTTGCCCACAGCATTAAATTAATATTTTTCCTTTCAAGAAATAAGTTAACAAGTGCTTGGGTATTGTAATCAAGATTAGGTAATACACAATCCATTTAATATCAAATGTCATAATGTGGACGAATGCACATAAAATGCTTTTTGGAAATGCAATGCGATTTTTTGCATACTTTGTTAACAGCTTTCTTGACACTTTCGTTGCTGTTGCCAGTAACAAATGCATGCAAGGGTTCGTCTTCTCCAGGAAGAGGTTGTCCGTCTTTGCGTCCTACTTTTCCTTCTTTTACAGATCCTTTGCCCCGAATTATGATCTTGGCTCCAGTCTAAAAAAACAAAGGGACCATTTTTAGAACATATAATACATTATTTGAGATAAGCGTAACAATGGCACGCGGATAACATGCAAGTACAGTATTATCTTATATAATAGGTTGAAACTGGCAAAAAGTGCACTGTGTATTCTTACTTCTTTCTCCATTGACTTTAAGGTGTTTCCACGTGGTCCAATCAGCAAACCTACGAAATTAATATCAGGATGTTCTTCCTGTGGAATCATAACCTTTTCACACACTTTTACAAGTGGGGGCCTATAAATATTAAAGTTGATAATGTATTTAGGAAACATGAATATTTATGTCACTAAATATTCTAACAGAAGAAAATTTAGAGCCTAAAATGGAACATCGTAGGATAACTTATAAAAAATATATGAGAATAAGTTTCATTTTTACAACCACTTCCTTATTTTACATGGATATCGACAAGCCAAGAAAATAGAATAAAGCATACTTGTAGTCAGGAGGAGGCTTGTACTCTGGATTACAAGAGTACATTTCCTGTATCAAACTGTGCCGATCATCTTCAAGCTTTTTCCTTGTCCTGTACTCTCGGGTGTTCAAGCGCTTGCCCTCGCTGTTGTAAATGGGCTCCGGAGAAGGTGATCTGAAAGAACACCCAAAACTAAAAAAACAAGAAACTATCAACGAAAAACTTAGAGGGTAAACGAACAAAAACTAAAAGGGTAACATCTCAAGAAAATTATCCTAGCATTAACACGAACGTAAGGAGGATACAGCTGTAGTATAAGACTGTCAATCATGATGAGGGTAATAGCTAACCTAGAAAAAATTGGGTGAGTAGCTGAAAAGTTTTAGTGCACACGAAATTTTAATCAAATCGAAACAAATTAAGCTGCAAAAGAAAGGTGAATTGACTGATACCTGTTACGAATGGTATCTTGTTGTGAAAGAAAATAGAAGCACGATTTATTTTTGCACAGGTAAGCTCTTTCTGTAAAATATATGAAGACAAAACATTTGAGTTAGGCAAGTGATTTTTTCTACAATTTTATAGCGATAAAGGTCAATCTTTTCTATCTAATTAAACCTCGAACACACAGTTAAAAGTATCCATTCGATTTGGATGAAGCTTGTTGGATACTGCTTCAGCAACATGAAGGCCAGCTTTGGCATGGAAATGGCTCTAAAAGTATAACAAATATATTATGGCTTCTGAATAAAAAATGAGCTGTGAAAGTGGTAAATAGGTCAGAACATGTATATCAACCACTGCAAATCTAGAAGATTACAGTATGTTGAACCCAGCAATAAATGCTGAACATAACTTGGAAGGAATTTTTAGTGTACCAAATACTTGAGATTACTTTTGAAATAGAATTTAATGAGACAGCAACTAAGATTGAGGAAAAATATGATAGATGAATTATATGAAAATATGATTCCATGAGTTTTTCAGTTGCAGTACAGCTACAAAAAAAGTAAAACTATCCTGGATTTGTTGAGTTATAAAAAATATGAATTTTTGAAAATTGGTCAAATTTTATATGCATAATTATATTAATAACAAACAAAATATCTTCAAATACTTTAGGAAGATTAAATTAAATTATCAACCCTAATCAGCCCATGTAAACTGGACTCCGCGTAAAAGTGAGAAGGGATAACTATTTTACTGCCTTAAAACTGGCTAGAAGGATCAACTTAATAAATTCAAATTGAGTAAAAAATTCAAATGCTGCTTAAACTACAAATGATATGCTATTACTTAAATCAAGATAGCTGAATATCTAGAAAAAACTTAAATGAAATAAAAATTTATTTTTATGCAATAGGAAGAATAATAAAAAGTTAGAATACAACATCAATCAACAGAATTAGATTACACTTTAAAGCTGTTACAACAGCCTTAGCTTAATATTTATTTTAAGTGCTTATTTGTTTAATTAAAAAAGAAGGAAAAAGGCTTCCTTGCAAGCTGATAGACTTGCAAGAAATAACTAACTTGAATAAGAGTTACATGAAATTCACAGGTCATCCTATAAATTATAAGTTCATAATATAACTGTACAGTTATTAGTGGCCAAACCTTTCTTCAGGGTTAGGGGAAATTCCGAGGTCGCCAGTGCGAAGTCGTCTACTTATTTCCTCTATCTGCAGCTGCACTGTAAGAGAGGGGGTTAGAAAAGGGCAATAGCCCCAAATTAACAGGATGCAAGAAACATCACAAGGCATAAAAATTCACTCAAAAGCGTTTTTATGTCACCTAGAGCACTAAAAGGCATCAACTGCATGTAATAATTAAACATCAAAAAGACAAGGTATAAAAACTTAATTCGAAACAAAAAGTCATTTATACAAACCTCTTTGCTGAAAATATTTTTTTAGAACATAGAATATATATAAAAGCACTACACTACCTAGAGTCATAGGAATTTTAATTATAAAAATAATACACTATTCAATACAAGAAATTGTGCAGTTGGGTATGTAATAATTGAAAGACTGGGTGTCTTAAAACTTTCAGATTAAGCATATTGTTTGTTACTACCAAACAATAAAGAAAATTATTTGCTTTCCTGTAAAGTTGAATTGTTAACAATATTGTTTAGAAAGTATGGTTTTCATAGTTCAAATAAAGCACACAAAAATATAAAAATTAATTAGTTGTCAGTTGTCACAAAACATAAATTTACAAACATTTCATAATAACAAACTTTCAAAAAGAATAGCTTTAAGATTTTCAATTCTCAAGCAAGAAAAAAATTACAAGCATAGGCATGAATGAAAAGCATTTACTACATTTAGAACAAAATATATCATCTTAACGTATTGAGGTATCACAATTTTAAAAACAATTCAGCCTTAAAATAACTACCAAAATAAATAAACAAATGTAAGTCTGAACAATACTAGTTTAAAATGATAAAAGTCCATCCCCTCATGTAGAAATAAAAAATACACACGGTTAAGATACCTTTACTCATGAATTAAAAGTAGCATACATACCTCCCCAGCTGGTCAAATAAAAATTTAGATAAAAAGACTAGGGATGAAAGCTAATTTTGCTAAAATAGTTTCACCAATAAATATCCTTATATTCATAGAAAGAATACTTACTTGCAGACATAATTCTATAATCTATATTAAAAATCCACCAACTATTTGCTAATTCTGTACACTTCTATAGATTTATTTGTATGTTCAAAGTAGTAAGAAGATTTTTATCGAGTTTAAGATAACAGAATTTAACCCTTGAATAAAATAAATAACTACGAGACTGATGAACTTTAATAATTAAAACCATCAAATGGTTAATTATTAATGTCTATTAATAATGTAATATTAATTATAAGTTTTAAAGTCTCAGATGAACACAAGTTGTTTCAGACAGCAAACAGTGTTGTTTTAATGTTTTCTATACATTCAGGGCAGAAAACCCCACGAAATTTAAGGTTCATTTTTGCTTATAAAAGAGCAAATTAGACTTTTTAGTGACATCTTACAATTTACACATTATAGTGCACAAAGCACATTAGTTGAGGTTTTTATTTTGAGGCATAGTTAATATTTAAAACTTAACCACTAACTAAAATGTAGGCACATATTTTAACAGCTAAAAAATTATAATCATACAAGACAATGAATGAATAAGTAACAATGTAATTTGAACTATGAAAATTTTTTAATGACTTAGGGCCAAAAAAGATGTTTTCAATAAGAATATAAATGGTTAACAAAAAATAAATCAATTATTAAAACCAACTTTATTTGCACAAAAATAAGTTTGTAATTATTTTTTTAAATACTTACCCAATTTTCAAGAAATTCTCAACTTAAATTAACACTAAGAAATCAGGTTTTAAACAAGATTAAGTTATCTATTATAGAATTTGAAAAATCACTCATGCAAAATCTATCAATTCCTAATTCTTATAAATAAGTCATGAGTTCTGTCTAATTAAAGGATATTAAAATTTGTAGATATTTAATGGCAAAAGGTTAACATTCAATGACTCCAGAACTTTCCAAAAAAATACTGAAAAGTTTCACCACTTGTGGATTTACGAAGTGGAGATGACACAAAGCACAAGAAATCAAACCTCAAAAACAAGAGAGGACTAAACTCAATAATCAGGAGGTGGTGAAAATTTTCATGTGGGAAAATTAAACTACAGTAGGGTGGAGTGAAAAAAATTATGGTGCCCTTAGGCCATTGTCCAGGGATAAGTTTGTCCCAAGATGAAAAAAGAGCAAAAAGCATGAGAGCTTAATGTTATACATTTATTTTTAGCATGAAACAGATAATTTTACCAGGGCAATTCCACGGGTAACTGACTGACATTTTTTAAGAAAAACGCTTAGTAATTTGTAATTTTCTTCCCAAAAATAAATTATAAAAAACACTTTTCACCCAGTTTATTGCTTTCTTGTTAGCCGCTTAATCTAATAGCACAATTAAATTTTCAAAATATGTTTTTATTTATTTTTGAAAAATTTTAAACAACATGGTAACTGACTGACATTTGTGAAACATTTATGTCAGTCAGTTACCAAAGTTGTTTAAAATTTTTCAAAAATAAATAAAAACATATTTTAAAAATTTAATTGTGCCATTAGATAAGCTAACAAGAAAGCAATAAACTGGGGGGAAAGTATTTTTTTTATAATTTATTTTTGGGAAGAAAATTACAAAATACTAAGCGTTTTTCTTAAAAAATGTCAGTTAGTTACCCGTGGAATTGCCCAACCAATGAACAAATTTTAATTTATCAGGGTTACCTATATTTTGAAAGATTTTAATAACTTTAAACTCGCATAAAACTAGTCATTAATATTAGCCAGATTAATATATCTATACATAGAATGCATATTTCAAGTAATCTGCATAAAAATAAACAAAATGAAACTAAAAGCAAATAAAAAAAGCAGGACATAGTGATTACGCAGAAGAAACTCATGCCTGCATGTCTTAAATAAGAGACTGATATAATAACAGAAGGGAAAGTGGTTCAATTGGAATAACGAGTGCAGCCATGTGTTGCATTTTGTTAGCAAAATTCCAATAGCCTGATTGAGAATTTCTTGAAAGGTAAAAGTGACAAACAAGATAACAATCTATATACATTAAAAACCTAATCTATAAGTAAATAAAACTTACATAAATATGCTCGCTCCTGTTGAGGGTTCAAATTATTCGGCAATACAGTGGGCAATCCAGGAATGAAAACTTTTTCCTTCTCGTCTCCTCCCCAACGGGAACGTCTCTTTCTTTTCCGTTCACTCTCTTGCTGCTCCTTTTCCTTTTCGGCCCTGTCTCGATTGTCTCGATCACGGTCTCTATCTCTCCCTCGGTCCCTGTCTCTATCCCGATCTCTGTCTCGATCACGGTCCCGGCTAGAGTCAGAACGGTCATGGCTGGACCAAGAGGAGGAGGATTCATCTTGAGGCCATTTAGATGTGTCTGAAAAGTGTAGCTTGAGTGATAGAAGTATAAAGTCAAATCATAGGCTTATGGGAGAAGGGCACTAAGTCACTTTCGGAATATCTTTAGAGAGGTAAAACTACACCACCAAACAAACGGACTCCTGAAATCTCGTCAAGCAGAAAAAGCAGTTCATTGATTTGATAGGTGAAACTTCATCAAGAGTAGTTAAGTCTGAGGTGACTTGGTCCCTTTCATCTTTAAGGTAATGAAAAGACTATTTATATTTATATTTCATACCTTAATAAATGAACTAGACAGAATCAACTTCCCAGAAAAGGTTTTGAAATTTTATTCCTTAAAAGCAGTGGTTCAAGTTTTTGGGTGACTTCTAAAATAGGAACACGCCTACGACCAGCAGCAAAATTCCAAGTAAGAAACTAGTACATATAAATAGCAGTCAACATTATTAGAAATTCCCATTTATATTTTGCTCTTGAATTAGCTTAAAATCATAATAAAATTATTAATACAGTTCAATTAAAAAAAACCTTTTTAGTAAAAAAAATAGTCACAAAGGAAGATTTTTCATAATGTATGGGTGCCCATGCGTGGGAGTTTTGAACGTTTCTTTCTTTTATGTTTCTCCTCGTGTGCTATCACTAGAGATGGGAATGGCCGGAAAAAAACCGGAAACTTTGGGAAAAAAACCGGTTTTTTTCCAGTTTTTTTCCGAAGGGTTTATTTCTTTCCGGAAAAATTGAAAATGTTTATTTAAAATACTTTATTTAGAATATAATTTATGACCGATTTTTATATATTTTATAACCAATATCAATTAAAAGATTATTTAGATGATAATCTTATACAATAAAGTACTTAAGAATTAAGTTTTAACCATATAATAAGCATTTTTTCCCAAAAAAGGTGTATTCCACTCGGGAAAAATTGAAAATTTTAAAGTTTGTGTGCATTTAAAAATTTTCTACATTCACATTTGATATTTTTTATACTCAATATTTCACATGAAAACACAAATTTGGAAAAAGTAAGCTGCAAGATAAATTATTTTAACCTCCAAGTGTTATTTATTTTACTCTCTAAAAACAAAAATAATTATGCAATGCAAATTAAAATCAATAATACCAATTAGGATTAGAAGAAATTTAAATTTGGTATTCTTATATATTAATTATAAAATGCAGCACTTTAAAAGTACTTTAACCATTAAATCAGATTGTCTAACAATCATAAGCATATGAAATGACTTACTAATACTTTTTCAAGTTTCTCTGCTTTATCTGAATTAAAAAAAAAATATATCATTTTTAAAATAGATAAATATTACATTAATGTTATTTATTACAATCACATGCTTTATATTTATATTGCATATATTATTTTACAATTATAAAAACTAGTTTTTTTTAGTTTTAAAATTACTCGTAAAATGCTGCATATTTTTATTTCAGGAGAATTATTTTTAATTAATTTTTAATGATTTAATAACTTATAATATATATAATGACTAATGATTTTTTATACAACGAATGATTATTTAGCTTCTAAAAAAATATGTATTGAAAAATTACTCTTTTCTAAGCAAAAAGGTCAATTTTTCCGACTTTTCCAATTTTTCCGGAAAAAAACCGGTTTTTTTCCTGTTTTTTTCCGCCTTCCCAAAATTTCCGGAAATTTTCCATCTCTAGCTATCACTGGTGGATTTTACTCGCTACTTTCTGCCTGTTTTGGAGCTCGATCATGATTTTTTAAAAGAATAGCTGTGAAAGTGAAAATGTAAGGAATTGAGCAGGATGCGAGTTATAGGTATGAATGGAGTTTACGAAAGAAAGAAGAAAATTAACATGAGTGAGTGATTAGATCCAGTGTCTGTGGGGATCATGGTTTAGTAGGAGCCATTTAACTATGTTCCATATTGTGTTTTACGTATGTGTGGACGGACTTATAAAAGTAGGGAGTGTTTAAGTGCGGAGAGCTTGGATGGAAAAATAGAACAGTCGATGATTGTAATAATTTTTGTTATAGTATATCTGTGAATAATAGTGAAAAGGGACATGATTGTAAAGGTGGATGATAGTAAATTTGGGAAATGGAAATCGAGGAAAGCACGTGAAGGGTAAATGGGTGTTAGGAAGCATCGAAAGGGGGAGTAGGGGGAGTTTTGTTTGGTTCTTACCTATTAGCCCTTCGACCATGGTGCTGAATCTGCAAACAATATCAAAGCTTATGAACTGTTCTTCCAAAGTTGTGTCACTGTAACACTGTAAGTTGTGTCACTGTGTCAACGAAATAATACACAGCTTGGTGGAGAAAAGGCGTAAGAGAACTTGATAGTTTCACTAAAAGTTGGTTTTCTTTGAGAAACGCGTTAGATTTTTTAGCATCAAATATAGAGGCTTCACCTTGTAAAGCTCCAAGGGTGCAGAAAATGTTTAAGGGTTCAATATTCCCCAGAACACAACCTGTTTTGCAGGATTGGCAAAAAAACCTGGTTTTTTTAAAAAAACAAAAAAAAACGGGTTTATTTGGTTTTTATGGTTTAAACCAAGTTTTTTTAGAATTTATTTTTCAGAATGAGTTATTTTAGCAGTGATGTTTGAAATTGAGTTGTAAATGAGACATTTATTTCAGGGGTTGTTTATAATTGATAAATGATTTGTAAATTTCAATTAATTAATTTAATTAGTTAATTAAAATTAAATTAATTTGTTTTAAAAATAATTTTTTAAAAAAAATATTCCAAATTGAAAATATAATACAGTAAAGCACCGTTTATACGTCTTTTACATTTATACGTCGTTTTCGCTAAGTCCCAATTCATTCAAATAATCAAAATAGTTTTCAATTATACGTCTTTTCATTTATACGCCGTTTTACGTAGGTCCCTTGAAAGACATATAAACGGTGCTTTACTGTATTATTGTAGTGAATAAAAATCAGTGGTAATTTATCTTGGATAAATGGTTGAAATAATCAAATTACAGTCGAGTCCGCTTAATGTAATTACGGTTAATGTTATCAATCGGATAATGTTATCGAAATCAACAGGTCCCGATCCTTCCTATTCAATTTAATGTAAAATACATGGTTTAATGTGATCTTCTTTGAAGGAATAATATAAAATTTGTCCATATCCCCTTAAAAACGACCGCTTTAGAGTTCAACTTTTGTTTTGAAGGTCAATTTTTACAAATAAACATCTGCCCCACTCAGCATTTGCCGCTACTTTTTTCTGAAACTCAGTACGAGTAAGAAAAAGAAAACATTCCGCTTAATGTATTGAAAGAAAACGGTTAAAGAGGGGTCCTAATCCATACTTGTGATTGGTTAAAGAAACCATCCACGTATTGCAGATGTTTCCACTGGATGTTTCTGATATGGGATTTTGATTTTCCCTTGTTTTCTGGAATTCAGATTATAAAATACAGTCAAGTCCGCTTAATGTGATCGCAACTGTCCGAGACCAAACTGATAACATTATCCGATCGATAACAATAAGCGATCTCATATCAAAAGCAGCAAACAGTGTAACTAGATTGATTGCATTAAAATCAAAATCATGTAATTGTAATAAATGTATTCAAAACACCTTTGTATTTTTATTTGTATAGAAAGGTCTCTCTTTTTTCCCACTTCATTATATCCTTCCACTCCAATAAACCACTTATTTATTAAACACAAGGTAAAATTCAAACCTCTTATCAGACATCTGCAAAGCGTCGATCTTGGTGGCTTCTTTAACCTATCACAAGCATGGATTCGGACCCTCAACCCATAACCGTTTTTTTAATATATGCGGAATGTTTTATTTATCTTACTAATTTTGAGTTTCAGAAAAAAGAAGCGCCAGATGATCTCATTGGGCAGATGTTCACTTGTGAAAATTTACCTTCAAAATGAAACTCGAACTCAAAAGCGGTCGTTTTAAGGAGAATATGGACAAATTCTGATAATATTAAGCGGAGTGATGATTCATAGTTGATCACATTAAACGATGTATTTTACATTACATTAAATAGGAATGATCGGGACCTGTTGATTTCGATAACATTATCCGATTGATAACATTAACCGTGATCACATTAAGCGGATTCGACTGTAAGTGGTTTAGTGGAGTGGAAGGATATAATAGAGTAAAAAAAGAGAAACCTTTCTATACAATTAAAAATACAAAGTAAGCGATTGTTTAACATTTATTAATTCAACTACTCTTATATTTCTCCGTAAAAACTTTAAGTTGCCAAGTGCCTTAGTGTAAAAATAGTGTTTTAATAGTACATTGATTACAATTACATTAGCTTGATTTTAAAGCAAACAATCTAGTTACACTGTTTGCTGTTTTTTTATATGAAATCTCTTATTGTTATCAATCGGATAATGTTATCAGTTTAATCTCGGACAATTGCAATCACATTAAGCCAGGGGTTCTCAACCGGTGGGTCGCGACCCCCTGGGGGGTCCCGGGGCTTTCCTAAAGGGGTCGCGAAACAAAAATTAAAAACAGCCATATTTACAGTCATTTTTTATACAGACAAAAAAATTTTTAAAACTTATAAATTGTAGATTATTAGACAGAATAGTTCGTTTCATGCATGAACTATTTTGAATAAGAGTAAATATAGGAAGCATCGGCAGGGTATTGCGAGTGAAATGACAAATAAATGGTAAATAATTATTACTACTAAACTAAACTCATTGGCGCAACAGCCCTAGTGGGCCAAGGCCTACGATGCCCATCTTCGTTTTCGTGACCGTGGGGCCCTGGGGTGCAAGTTGTTAGGCATGTGTCCCGGTTAGGTGGTCATTCTAACGCGAGACCCCCAGTGTTTAGTTCCCAAGCAAGCTTGGTCCTCATTTTATCGACCCACTGAAGGGACGAAAGGCTGAGTGGACCTTGCCCAGCCCGAAATAATTATTAAAATCTTAAAATTTTAGGTCTGAGGGGGTCGCCAAAATATTTTCCCTGAAAAGGGGGTCGCGGAGTCAAAAAGGTTGAGAACCCCTGCATTAAGCGGACTCGACTGTATTTATCTTAAATTATATATGGATTAATTTATGAACTTAAGAAATTTCTTTAGAAAGAGAAAATTTATTTTTTAAATAAGTAGTAAAAGTGAAATGTAAACAACTAATGTTAATTGAAATTGGATAATTGATTGAGATAATTAATCTGATTAAGGAAATCAATGGTTTTTTATTAATTTTGTAAAAAAAAACCAACTGGTTTTTATCTGTTTATAAACAAACTAACTGGTTTTTAGTTTTTATCATTTATGAAATCGACGGGTTTTTTAATCAAGTAAAAAACCAACTGGTGTTTATGACTGACAAATAAGACAAATTGGTTTTATCAATTAATTAAAATCCAAGCCATCTTTTATCAGTGAAAAACAGATAACTTTTGTGTATCTTTAGTTACTCTTTGAAATAATGTTTCATTTTAAAGGAAATTAATAAACTATCTCTTGCAACATAATAAGTTTAACTTAAGCATTTAAGATTAAGTTTAGATAGAGATAATTCAATAATTAAAACCATCAAATTAAAAGATTTCTGATTTTTAATCACCTTTAAGTGTCAATTTTTTGATAAATCTGGCCTTTTAATTTTGTGCAAAGGATTATACTTAATAACACTTACTTTAAAAAAATCCTGAAAATATTTTATACCTAATTACTAAAAAAACCAAGTGTTTTTTTTGGTAAAAAAACCATTTGGTTTAAACCGGCGGTACTACTCCAGAATCCCGGCGCAAGGTATAAAGTTGCCAATAATGATGCAACCAGCGCCAAACGGAATATCACCGCTTGTAACCCTTTGCTTGTAAAAAATAACAACAATTCCATTCCATGAAACTTTTTATTTAAAAATTAAAATCTCAAATAAAAATGTTTTAAACTATACTTACCAGTTTTAAAATTTTAAGTTTCGTTGAAATATATTTTAATATTATTAATATGATTTTTAAACAGACTTGTATGTAGTTTTTCTTTAAATAACTTGTTATTAACATTATGTTTTTTTTGTAACAATGAGGTAAGCAGATCTCTTTTTGAGCAGAAATAAAGCTTTTTTAACAAAATGACAAGAACGCGAGCATTTCTTATCTGTTTTTTATGAGTATGGTGTGTTTGTTTCTGTTTCGGAAGGCTGTCGCCAAAAAATCTGCTTGGCGAAATTTGCGCCGGCTTTCTAGAGAAGTACCAAACCGGCCAACCCTGATCGGTTGTTTAAACCTTTTTTCGGATTCAGCGGTAAGGTGGGTAATATTCCGTAATCGAGGTTTTCGCCAAATTATGCTAAATTTAGGCGATGACCATTTTAATGTGTGCAATATGTTTAATGTTGGCGGGATTTTCTCCATTTATTTAAATCCGATCTCGCCAAGTTTGGCGAAAACCTCGACAATGTAATCTGCCCCGGTAAGGTCGACAGGATAATACATAAGAACTAAGAACCAAAAAATTCAAGGACTTATAAAGACCGTGGGAACCCTGTTTTATAACCTTAAGAAAATAAATTCGGCCTGCCGATTTTCATTGCCAAATTTTGCGACAAAGGTTCGATGCTCTGACTCCACCAGTTTTCCACTTGGCAACAAAAAATCGCCAAATTCAACTGCAGGCCGGATTTGTTACATTGGTAAATTTTAAGGATCCGGGCCATGGTGACTTCTTGGCGAAATGCAGGGCTCCCAGCAGACATTTGGTTTGTCTTTAGGGAAAAAGGAGACCTAATATCTTTAAAAAAGAGGAAAAAGAGACCAAAATTTTAGGTCAAAATTTAACAATGTCATGAAAAAAAATAGGTCGATGAAACAAAAATTTCAGAGTTTTATCCTCACAAAATAGTTAATGTTATAAAATTAATGTAGAAATTAGATAAAAAGGCGATTGATTGCCAAAGATTGAGATCCCAGGTGGCTATGTGAACTTGTAATTCTGTTCTTTTTTATTTTTGGTACAACAAAAAAATTTAATTAAAATAATAAAAAAGTATATATTTTCAAGGTAATTTTTAAATGTTGAAATGAAATATTGGGATAATCCTTCAAAACAGAAAGTATACTTTTCGTAACTTGAATCAAATTAAAATTAAAAAACTGAAAAGTTGAGATTATTCTTGAATAAAAAATAGTGCCGTAGCCAAAAGGGGGGGTTCTTTGGGTTCAGACCTAAAATATTTTAGACCCTATAGTTTTGATTTTATTCAGGGCTCCCAGCAGACATTTGGTTTGTCTTTAGGGAAAAAAGAGACCTAATATCTTTAAAAAAGAGAAAAAAGAGACCGAAATTTTAAGTCAAAATTTAACAGTGTCGTGAAAAAAATAGGTCGATGAAACAAAAATTTCAGAGTTTTACCCTCACAAAATAGTTAATGTTATAAAATTAATGTAGAAATTAAATAAAAAGGCGATTGATTGCCAAAGATTGAGATCCCAGGCGGCTATGTGAACTTGTAATTGTGTTCTTTTTTTATTTTTGGTTCAATAAAAAAAATTAAATTAAAATAATAAACAAAAGTATATTTTCAAGGTAATTTTTAAATGTTGAAATGAAATATTGGGATAATCCTTCAAAACAGAAATTATACTTTTCGTAACTTGAATCAAATTCAAATTAAAAAACTGAAAAGTTAAGATTATTCTTGAATAAAAAAACAGTGCCGTAGCCAAAACTGGGGGGGGGTTCTTTGGGTTCAGACTTAAAATATTTTAGACCCTAGAGTTTTGGTTTTATAATAACCAGTTGCCACTCAAGGGAGAAATTTTGATACTGTGCTTCTCATAAAAATTCTACACTTTTAAAGAGCGATCCTCTTTACTGGTAGTTGTAACCCAATAGGGCTCAAATATGTGAGTTTACACATTACTCTTTTAATGTTTAAATAACAAAGATTTTCTATGGGAGGACCCCAAACATCCCTTTGAAACTCAGTGTGGCTTGCAAGGAAATCTTTGGATGTAACTGAAAAGGTCTCAAAATGAGCTAAAAACACTGCTTCAAAAGATCAAATTTCCAAAATTTTTCTGGCTCGAGAGCAATGCATTTCTATGAGGAAATTCTTGGCCTAGTGATCTTGGTCTCGTCGCCATGTGCGCGCACTCTAGCTTCTTGCAATAGCCAGGGAAGCAATTTTGTCTTTGTCTCCGAGACAAAAGTCTCTAGTGCGCGCTTAGCCTTATTGTACACAGATTAACATCCTACCACAGTAAGCGTTTTAAAACAAAGCATGTAAAACACTCATAAGTAAATAGTATTGAGTCAAATCCCTGAAACAAATAGTTATGGGCCTACAAATAGTTATAGTTAACATCTAGTTATGGGCCTGACGCCAAAAACGAGTTCGACACTGTTTTCAAGGGGCAAATTCGCAAAAAGTTTTGAGGAGAGATCCTAATTAACACATAGAAGTTAACCTCTTAATTAACAGAGAGGAGTATAATTAAAAATGAAAATTTTTTGGGTAACTACAGAAATTTCGTTGATTTACAATAATGCATTTTTTGGACCTCCAAAGGAAAATCCTGGGTATGCTGCTAAATAAGGATATCATAAGGTCATAATTATCCTTCATACCCCTATAACAGACCATTTTTCACATACAATTTTTTCCATGGCTTCCGTAAAATTTTTGTATTTTACCCTAATAGATGCCTTAATTATACAGGTCTGCAACCTAAAAGTTTGTTGTTGAATAATTTTAACGAATTTCTATGGGCAATTCCACCGTAACTCACGCTACATTTTTTTCAAAATTGCAATTTCAAATAATTTTTAAATATAGAAATAACTATTATTTTCTTTCTAAAAAAATCACACATATTGAAATTTATGTTAATAATTTAAAATAAGTATTGCGAATCTTTTAAGAATTTTAGTTTTTTAAATATTAATTAAAATAGAGTCGTAACTCACGCTACAAGAAAAAGACATGGATTTATGAGTATAAAATTTAAATTTGTTTTTCTGCTTAAATAGTGTTTCAATAATTCTATATGCTTGTCAGGTGTTTGAATATACTTCCTTTATTCTAAAATAGCAAACAGTTTTACTGGGAATGCTTTAGAAAATCAGAAGTAAAATAAAATATAGAGAGCTGTTCGTAACTCACGCTACAGTACTTCGTAACTCACGCTACATGTGTATAAGGGTTCAGTTATTCATGAATATAAATATAATTAAATTGATTTAAACACTTTATTTCATTTTTACTATAAAGTTAATGAGTATATTTAACAAAAAAGTTGTAAAAACTAATTAATTTATTTTTAATTTTCTAAATAAACTATACATTTTTCATTAACAAATTAACCTTTAAAACAAATATTTCTAAATATTGACTTTAAATGCTGACATTCCTATAAAAATAATTTTACACAAAATTTAAGCAATGCAAAGCACAATTAGATCAATACTGCATAATTATTCCCTAAAATAATTAGAAAATTTTATTATTTTATTTTTTCATTTTTCTTGATCATGTCCCTGTTCATATGGAATAGCCCCTATGTATTTTGGGGTGCTAATAACAAAATAAATTGTTTTGAAATGTACTATACATTCTGATTTGACACCAATTGCAAATAATTTTCAAATTTATATTAATTGCTTTATTATTTCACACTTGAAACCCATAACCAGACTATTGTGGGGGGGTTGGAGGGGGGGAGAATTGATTCAAACTAACAGACCCTGTAAAATTTTGTTCGCAGTTTGTATAAAATATGAACCCCAAGTATAGATACAGGGATGAGGGTTCTTCACTGGAAAGTTTGGGGAAAATTAGCCTTCAAAGTATTGTTTCAACTCATATTGTTGACCCATTGATAACACCCAAAGAGACCGATATCTTGTAAGTCAGAATTTTCTACGGAAAAAGGATATAAAGAGACAAAAATTTCAAAGGTAGAGGGTGTCTGGGGGCGCTCCCCCAGAAAAATTTTGTAAATCTAACCCTTAAAAGTAGGGAAAAAAGGAAAAAAAGAGACCTTGATCCTAAAAAAGAGACTTTTAGAGACCTCAGGTGAAAAAAGAGACTTTTAGGGAAAAAAGAGACCTGCTGGGAGCCCTGTTTATTATAACCAGTTGCCACTCAAGGGAGAAATTTTGATACTGTGTTTCTCATAAAAATTCTACTTTAAAAGAGCGATCCTCTTTACTAGTAGTTATAACCCAATAGGGCTCAAACATGTGAGTTTACACACCACTCTTTTAATGTTTAAATAACAAATATTTTCTATGGGAGGACCCCAAACATCCCTTTGAAACTCAGTGTGGCTTACAAGGAAGTCTTTGAATGTAACTGAAAAGGTCTCAAAATGAGCTAAAACACTGCTTCAAAAGATCAAATTTCCAAAATTTTTCTG
Organism: Tetragnatha versicolor; assembly: GCA_024610705.1. Taxonomy (NCBI): domain Eukaryota; kingdom Metazoa; phylum Arthropoda; class Arachnida; order Araneae; family Tetragnathidae; genus Tetragnatha; species Tetragnatha versicolor. The sequence continues at coordinate 15,141,598 of JANDEH010000008.1, read as the reverse complement.
GTGAAGCGCCCTCAAACTTTAGACTTATTGCACACAGATTAACATCCTATCACAGTAAGCGTTTTAAAACAAAGCAGGGGAATATTCCGTAATCGGGCACCATCGCCAACTTGGCGACTTTCTAGAAACTTGGCGATAAACTCTAGATTGTGGCGACCGATCTATCATTTGAATCTAATACCAAATAATTTATTTATAAACAATTGAGTGTCATACAGGTTTTGTCTCTTATTATTTTGAATAGCTTAAACGATATTGTTTAACACAAGTCTGGTTTGAAAAAATATAAATAATAAAACACTAGGTGCACTGACTACTTACATGGTAAAATATTAAATTTAAAATATCAATTGGTACAATCATGATTTATTATGACGCAATGACTTTGAATTCGATTTTCGGGGTCAAAACTATTACTTTAGCCTTTAAATTACACCCGAGGGAACAAGAAAGGCTTCTAAAATATAAAAATTTGTAGCAAATGAATAAGTTTAAAGGGTTATTACCCCCCAAAATATGCAAAAAAGATTAAGATTATTTAATTTATTAATTAAGATTATATTTGGCTATTTTTTCCTCTTATTTTTTATGCAATTAATCATTAAAGTGTCCTAACCCTTCCCCAAGGAATCAAATTTAAGGAATATATGCAGCAATTATTTTTTACAAAAAGCGGTTGAGGTGTTAGCGCCCCCGAAGAACCCGCGGAAGGGTTAAATGCCGTACTTTAGAGTTAAACTGCCATACAAAAAAATTCAAACTGCAACTGACAGAAATTCAGTCGATTCTTCTGTAAAATGACCTCTTGAACTCAAATATGACGACAAATATGAAGAATTCAATCGTTTTCCTCCATCACCCTCAATTTTTAAATGGACGTCCCCCAATTGTTATTATCAGTCAACTCATCAACTTGAAACATGAATCCCAACCCCGTAAAACTGGCCAGTTTTTAACGAACTGAACAATTTCCCTCAAGATAGACCTTAAATATAAGAACTTGTCATTTTTGAGCTTTTCAAAACAATTCATTCCTGCGACGCGATTCAGAGAGTATCTTCGGGGGCGTTAACACCTCTACCGCTTTTAGCAAAAATCATTGCTGCATGTATTCATTAAATTTGGACCCTTGGGGAAGGGTTAGGTCTCTTTAATGATGAATTGCGTAAAAGATAAGACGAAAAAAAATTGCTAAAAATAATCTCAATAATTCTTAACGTTTTTTTTTGCATTTTTAGGGGGTAATAACCCCTTAAACTTATCCATTTCCTACAAATTTTTATATTTTAGTAATTTAACCTTTCTTTTGTTCCCTCGGGTGTAATTTAAAGGCTAAAGTAATAGTTTTTGACCCTGAAAATTGAATTCAAAGTCATTACGTCATCGAATAACGCAAAAAGGGGGAGGGGCTATTCCCCGAAAATCTGAACCTGATGGAGAAAAAAAGGGTCGGATTTGGATTCAGGGGGTCATTTTATATAAGAATCTGCTTGATTTGTGTCAGAAGCATTTTGACTCTATTTTTTTTGTCGAGTAGTGAAATAGAACGTAATAATCCAACGTCGGATGAATATGCATCCCCTGAAGTATTGCGAGATGAAGCGCGATACGAAATATTGAAAGCACGAGAAAAAATGAAGTCAAATTGCGAAAAACGTCACTGTGTTTGCACATCAGGATGGCCGAATGTAATGTAATTATTAACTAGTGATATGTAATTATTAACTAGTGATATAATCTTTTGTATTTCTGTGGCAACAATTTATGTTGTTGCTCATGGTAACTGTTTTTAAACAGTCTTGAGAAAACAAAGTAGAGTACGTTTTTCTAGGAATTTAGTCTTTTTACTTTAGGAATTTAACTTTAAAAATTTTGAAAATTAAAATTCTGATATAAGTAATATACTTGGAGCAATTTTAAAAATGATTTAATTAATTTCAGTAATTTAACTACTTTCAGTAATAAACCAAAGTAGGTCTCATTCGCTATTTTTAGCTATAAGTTTAGGTTTGAAGGAATTCTTGTTTTTATATTTTTAAGAATATGTTTTAAATGCCCATTTTCAGGTTATAAGATTTTCGATGGTCATTTGGTATCGATTTGCTTTTTATGGCATGTTTTATTTGCCGTTTTCAGATTAGGATTTTCGGGTTTTGAGTTTGCCTTTGCCTATTCTCGGCAGCCATTTTGATTGTGACGATTTTGAAAAAGTCGCCAAAAATCTTGGCGACTTTTCTTGGCGATGGTGCCCGATTACGGAATCTTAGCCACAAAGCATGTAAAAACTCTCATAAGTATTGAGTCAAATCCCCAAAACAAATATATAGTTATGGGCCTGAGGCCAAAAACGAGTTCGACACTGTTTCCAAGGGGCAAATTCGCAAAAAGTTTTTGAGGAGATCCTAATTAACATAGAGGAGTTAACCTCTTAATTAACAGAGGAGTATAGTTAAAAATGACCAATATATTTGGGTAACTACAGAAATTTCATTGATTTACAATAATCAGGGATGGGAAGTGGTATAACCCACTTTGGAGCAAATTTTGGAGCAGCAAAATTTAACTTTTGGAGCAGTAACACGCAATATTTGGAGCAGTAAAATTTTACTTCTGGAGCTAAAATTATGAAAGTTGTAGTAGGAAAATTTAAGATTTGTATCATAATATCTTATTATATCTTGCAATAATAGCTTTGTATCTTAAATAACCATAAAGGAAGTAGAAGTATAAATATATGTAGTAATACCCAATTGATAGTGTAGTAGTATTCATTAGTTTATCAAGTGAACCTTACCTCCACAGTTCCAAGACCAATAGAAATAAATTAACTTCTCCCTATGATTTAAAACACTTTTCATTTTAGAATAGGTTGAAACCAGTGCTGAGTTAGGGGGACATTATTTCAACAAAAATTTTGTTTCTGGTAAAAAAAAGTACGTAATAATAAGGTGAGCTCTTTTCTCAGAAAAAATCCAGCTACAGCACTGATTGAAGCATATAAGCATGATTTTAAAATTGTCTAATCATATAACACTAAAAATGAGTTTGACCTTTGACCCTGTTTTAAAAGGTAAAATTCTCCCCTTTTTAGTTGAAAGTTAAAAGCAATTCCCAAAAACTTGGAAGTGAAAATTTATTAATTGATTCACTAAGTCATCTAAAATCACTGGGCTTGGCTTAAGGGAAATAAGAGATTTTTTTTAAGGGTAGATAATCATGGTTTTGTAAAATCCGTCTGTGGAGGTATCCCAAATCTTTGGCACCCCCCCCCAATTTTCAGAAGCTGGCAATGCCAAAGAAATCAATCGCTCGCAATTGAAGATTGGTTCAATCGCAGGTTAATCAGGCGATTATTAATCGCGATTGAGACAGGGATGTGATTGACCAAAAAGAAATTTGTTTTTTGAAATTCGACCCTTAAAACAAAGTTTTAACTTGTTTTGGACAGCTAGTCCTATTTTTTGGGGAGATGGGTCCCCTGCCATCCCCCTTGATATCATATCTGAAACAGATTTTGATAGCAAGATTTTTTAAAAACACTGCAATATTATCTTATCTAGCTTCAAAGTGATCTATCAGTAAAAATTTACAAGAACTTAGGAAATCCTTAAGAAAAATTAGTTGAAAAAACTCACTGAAATCGATAAAAACGCGATCTGAATGGTATCACTAGACTTATTAGGCTCCTTTGCTAAGCTTAAGGTTTTTCTGCATCACAACTACAATGTGAAATGATGCCAGCTTCAACTAGGTGCCGGAAAAACGGTTCTTACGCGAAAAACCGCTATTTTTCGACTTTTCCCGCCGAATGTGATCCTAAAGACCGGACTTGATGGCTTCTAACCACTGTAAAGTTGTTTTTCTACATCGCACTAACGAAGCAAGAAGAAGCCGACTTCAACTTGGCACCCGCGGCAGTTCAAGAAACACTCCGCAAGCAACACGAAACTAACGTGAAAAATCGCGATTTTTCCAATTTTTTCCGCTTCAAATCGTTATTTTCTCGGAAATAATGGGCAAAGTAAAAAAAACTATGGATTATCTGGAAAAATCCAAATTAGTTCACGGGCCGTAAACGGGAGCTTCGGAATGAAAGAAACGCGGACCTCTTTCGCTTGCAATAGCCGACGTTTCTCGGAAAACGGCCCGCTTTCGAACTCCTGCCGTTCAGTCAGATTGAAAATTGTTAAAAAAAAGCGGAACACATAATGCAAAAAGTCACAAAACGCAGAATTCCGCGGATCCGCGGAAAAATCACATCTCAAGGGCCGGATGCAACTACGTTCTGCAACGTGTCAACGAACCGTAGAAACGTTCTAGGGAACCGTATATCGTCACGTTTTAAAACGCCTGCTCCTGACCCCTTCTCGTAAACGGTCGCGGGGCGAGATTGAACCTGAAACCGTAGTTTTTCGAAGTGTATATTTGGACGGCTAAAACGGCCAGTGGCGCATGCGCTGTAGGTCTCGTGATGACGTAGCAGTCTCGGCGCTTAGTGATGGAACCAATGAAACGCCTAGCCGTGGAAGTTAGAGTAGAGTTTAGTTGAAAAACAGCCGTCCAAATATACAGTGCCGTAGTTTTTTCCCGAAGGATCACGTTTTGGGTTGCCGGGCCCTAGGCGCAATACAACCGCGGTCTGAATTGGCAAACAAGCGTGTGTTTGGCGCACCTGTTTCCTAGAAACCGCTGATTTGGCGCACTTTTTTACCGGAATCCAAAGTTTCGCGGAATGGCGCAAAATTGTTCAAAATTAGGTATTTGTATCAGATTGGCGCAGGTTACCCTTTTTGGCGCTCTCTGGCGCAATTGGCGCAGAATTCCCATCCCTGAATAATGCATTTTATTTGGAACTCTAAAGGAAAATCCTGGCTATGCCGCTAAATAAGGTACTATCCATAAGGTTATCCATAATACTTCTTCGGATAATACTTTTCAGACTATTTTTCACATAAAATTTTTTCCATGGCTTCCATAAAATTTTTGTATTTTACCCTAATAGATGCCTTGATTATACAGTTCTGCAACCTAAAAGTTATTTCACACTTGAAACCCATAACCAGACTTTTGTGGGGGGGTTGGAGGGGGGAGAATTGATTCAAACTAACAGACCCTGTAAAATTTTGTTCGCAGTTAGCATAAAATATGAACCCCAAGTAAAGATACAGGGATGAGGGTTCTTCACTGGAAAAGTTTGGGGAAAATTAGCCTTTAAAGTATTATTTCAACTAATATTGTTGACCCATTGCTAACACCCAAAGAGACCGATATCTTGTTAGTCAGAATTTTCTACGGAAAATCACAGGATATAAAAAGACATAAAAATTTCAAAGGTAGAGGGGGTCTGGGGGCGCTCCCCCAGAAAATTTTTGTAAATCTAACCCTTAAAAGTAGGGAAAAAAGGAAAAAAAGAGACCTTCATCCTAAAAAAGAGACTTTTAGAGACCTCAGGTGAAAAAAGAGACTTTTAGGGAAAAAAGAGACCTGCTGGGAGCCCTGGAAATGCTTTCTCGCCAAGCACTTTACGGAATAAAATTTTTTAAATAATTTAGAGTTGCTGTATACTAAGCATTGTGAACTAGAAAGAACTATTTATTGTCTTTTTTTGCCAACCCTTGGCGATAAGCCCAGATTGTTAAAATTAAGCTCTTCATTTACCAAAAATTTCCTCACAACTAGCTACTGCCTGAATTTCCCCTGAATCTGCCCCAAATTCTGCACCCCTGTAAAGCTTTACCAAAGTTGTTCTATGGTTTTAACCAAAGTTTAACATCAATTGAAACTTTCAATTAATGTTAAAACTTTGGTAAACAATTTATTAGCTTTCAATTTGTTAGCTAATAAATTGTTATTTCACATCAGGCAAGATAATCAAACAATAAATAAATTAAAAAATAATAAAACAATACGCAAGACAGTTCTACAGCACTAAATAACTCGCATCATAAACAATAAGGCTTCATCAATCTATGATCCCACGACATCAATGCAATCGAAAAGATACTACTCCAAACTTTAAACACAAACTTACGGTAATCGTAGTCTTCATCTCGACTTCGTTTGCCATCAGACATGTAACTTGGTTTTAACAAACTACTACTACTTGATGATTTGGACGAAGATCCTAACGCATTTGGGCGTCCAAGGGGTGTTGTGTTGGCCCCAGAAGTTCTACCGGACATTATTTAGCAATTTTAAGTTATTACAGTAATGAAGCGGAGTAAAAAACACCAAAATATTATGCAACACAGATTTAATAATTAAAACTACTCTAATAAAGACCGAAATTTAAATTAAAGCCCCAAATGGCGAGGCCACAAAAACCTTTGTTTTTTTATTTGATTGATAACGAACAAAAATGTTGCCAACTGTATTTGTTATATATTAGACGCACGAGGCTGAACTTATCATACTAGTATTTTTGAATATAATATCAAAAAAGAGATATAAGTAAGCACAAAATGATCAAATTTACCATCTTGGGCTTACTTTTAATGCTTTTAATATTACTTCCTATGATTACTTCTTATTAAGTCGTCGTGTTATTACATTAAATAATTTCATCGATATTGATGAAAAAGGCGTGGTTTATTCTTCGCGCATGCGAAATGTCGCAACATGTTTCTGTTTTCAAGTGTTCGTCCATAATGCGAGGGAGGATTTTGTTTATCAATAATTTTATACACAGAACTGTCAAAATAAATATTGTTTCTTAATATACTCTCTCTTATTCTACCTTTTAACTCAATATTTCTCTCTAAATTTAAGTTATAATAATTAGATCTGTGTAGTTTGGAAATTATTTAACTCCGTGCGTTTTGAGTTAGTATGTTATGATTGACAATGTTACATCCAAATATTTGTATAGCTACGCTCGTTTTATTCCTCTGGCATTAATCAGGATCTATTGCAGTTATGTTGCTAATTCTCTGATTATCAAGTAAGTTTACCAATCCTTATTTATAAGATATTTAATGTGCTTTATATTTTATTATGGATAATTTATTAGTATATAATTTCCATGGCTGTGTTGGTATATATTTAAGACCTTTTATATAGAAATAACTACAAAATTTATAAAAAATTTGTAGTTATTTTTTTGATGTGATAGAATATTTCAAAATAATCTCCTTAAAGATGGTAAAATATTGTCAAAAGTCTAACATGAGTTTAATGCTTTTCATTAATATACTCCTACATGCAGATGAACCTTACTACCCATGTTTAATCTGGAAAAATCAATTTCAAGTTGAGGGGTTATTTTATAAAAAGAGCAGTGTAGATGTGGATCTACATTAGGGTGTCTAATTGTTTCCGACTTTAGAAATTTTATCAGGCTATGTCCCAAAAAGTTCACTTTTGGCACAAATAAACTTCCCCAACATTTTAAAAATTGTGGTACAACCCTAACTATTGCCTCAAAGTGGTTGAATTTATTAGCAAAGCCTGGTCTGGAACGCAGCGCTAGTTTTACTTTTTAGCGCAAGCTATTACGCAACTTGCTATTATGCAACCCCTGGATACAGAGGTTCTCAAACTTTTGAACATCTTGACCTACTTTTTATAAACGGATTCTATTGAGACCCACCCACCTCATCTTCAGTTAAGGTATTTATTTTTTTCAGAAATGCTATTTTACAGGGTCTTTTTATTTTGAAACTACATACTTAACATTAGGGTAGTATATTTCAGCATAAAGAAAAATTTTTAATAATTTCAATCGTTCAGTTATATTATCATTGGGTTCTTACATATTATCCTGTCGACCGTACCGCTGAATCCGAAAAAGGTAAACAACCCATTGACTTTTCTATGGCTGTGCCGCTGAATTTGACAGTCACGGAACGGTCGACGAAATAATATGCAAGTACCTATCATTGTTATTGTTCTACCGTTCGGGTTATACTACTGATAAAAAGGAGCTGGAGACATGGGCAGATTTAAGGGGGGTCATGCGGGACAATGCCTCCTCCAACTTTTTGAAAAATTCCATTTTTATAAGGAAAAATCATGCTTCAAAAGCCATCAGGGTCAACTTGCCCCCCAAGGTTTTCAATATGCCCCCAAGGTCCACCACCTAAATTTGTCCATGACTTGAGAGGTGCCATTTAAAATTAATATTTATTAATTTATGTAATTTAATTTCCCTTATAAGCAAAAAACTGCATTTTAAACTGAAAATACTTAGAAAATTACAGACACTAATTTTACAGGAAATCATTGCTTTCAATTTATTTAACTTAAAGTAAAATTTTTACTACATTTAAGAAGCAAAAGAAATAACTAATCAGTATGTTACATAGAATAGGTAATTTAGTTTTAAACTGAAAAAAAAATGATGCATTCACACAGTACAGACTGCATATATATTACTCTGAAATGGAAAATAGAGCACTTAGAAACTGTTAAATTTAAACCTTTCTTTCTTTGTAGTATTATTTATTTTTGTGTTCAGAAGCCCCATATATATCTAATAAATAAGCCTAATGTGTAAAAGATATTTTTTATAAAAGTTTTGAAACGAGATTGTTAAAATATGCTATTACAGAATGCTCTGCTAAAATGTTTCTCTAACTATCTTTGCTTATAATTTTATTTTCATAAATATAAAGATGTTTTCCTTTAAAACCATCTAAAACTATTACCAGTTTACTAAAAGGATCAGTGCTCTAAAAATTTCATCCATAAGTATTTTTTTAAATAAGGTTGTTTAAATGTGTCTGCATCTCCTGTAAAAGATTTCACACCCCTAGCTTATAAGATCTGGCCATGTCAGTTAGAATAGCAGCTGAAGATGAATAGAGAGTTCAACAATTATAAATGCCCTAAGGAAGGAAGTTATTCAATTGATAAGATTTTCTTTGATTCAGATGTAAGTTGATTGCTAATTTTGGATCTCTGTTCTACATAGTAAGTTATCACTCAAACCAGATAAGAGGGTTGATTCATTCAGTAATCTTAAATTTGATTGTAAATCACACACAAAAAGTAGAAAAAATCAACAACTTTTAAGGGAACTTTTTTTCACATAATTAGGGACACTTCTCAGATTTCAGTTTTTTCAAGTTTTATTGCATTTTTTAAACATGTATTTGGTTTTTAACCTGGTAGGCATTTTTATTGATAAAAAAATGTTATTGAGATCATGAATACAGCATATTAAAGGTACAAAACTGTTAATTTTTTATAATTAAAAGTGATCCTATAAAAATCGTATAAATCTGATTGTTTAATGATACCACTCTTACCTGCAATTACTGCCTCATCAAGTCAGGGAATACAGACTTTTGCATTTATTTTTGATTTGCTGCCAAGATATCATGTTTTTGTAATAGTTTCAATCATTTTGCCCTTTGTGGTGATCCCCTTCTAGGCAGGCCCGTAGTCAGGAATTTCCCTTTGGTGGGGCGCCCACTTTTTCAGGGGGGCAAGGGGGTTTTCAGTTTTCAGGAGGTTCATAGGCGTAGGTTCAACTGTTTGACTCTAGGGGACAAAACCCATAAGACCCTCAGGCCTAAGGAGCTGTTACAAGAATTTTTTTTGGGAGGAGTTAGGTCCTAAATTTTTATAGTTTTACCTTTTCTGTTTTCTTAAGTTTTCCTTTTATAAATTTTAGAAATTTGAAGCTTAAAGTAGTTGTAGCCCATTTTTAGATCCTTTGGGTTAAAGTATAGAAGGAGCCCCTGTAAGCTCCAGAATTGAAAAGGAAAAATCGAAAATCGTGTTGGATCACTCCCTGTTAATCTTTATAAAGGGTGTCAACCAAATCTCCCTTTTCAGTCTATGCTAGGGTATATAGAAGTTTCATTCGGTAGGGGCCTAAAAATATTAGTCAGCCCCCCATGCATATTTAATAGATTTAATGTAGTTTGTTATACATTTTTGGGTTGAATTTTCGTCTAAGAGAACTTCATTAATTTGTGTGATGTGTTCTTATATTAATATAAGAACAGTTTTTTTTGTAATAATGGGGGATACAAGTATCAAAGGGAGGTCTGGGGGGTCCTCCCCCAGAAAATTTTTGGAAACTTGACCCTAAAAACAGGGTTTTAAACTGCTTTTGATACTTGTAGACCAAAATTCAAACATATATTTTAAAGTAGAATTTTGGTTTTGATGAACTTATTTTTAAAAAAATTTGAATAATAAAGATTTAGATACAAATGGGGGTGGGGGCCCTCCCCCAGAAAAAATTTGAAAATTTGACCCTAAAAAACTGGGTTTTAAACTTAGCTAGAAGCAAATAAAGAAGAAAAGGGCAGCTGCCCCCATGCCCCATGGATGTGCTAATGGATAGAATTTGTGAAAATTTTCTAGGGGGGGCAAATGAAGATGCCAGGGGGGGCTTAGCCCCCCCGTAGCTACAGGCCTGCTTCTAGGTGATTGCCTGTTTGGTGAGCTCTCACATGATCTCTTCAGGGTTCAAGTGTTATTGTTATTAGTGCCTTATTAAGGCCAAAACAGCAATGTTTTTTCAATGAAATATGCATATCAGTTCTGAATTTATGGAAAAAGGACAATTTGTGCATAAAAATGGAATTTAGGAAACCATTTTTCAAGCTGTAGTAGTAGCCACTTTTCTAGTATTTGCTATATAGTTAAGGTATTTATTGGTTTGCCTTGTGGCCATTTTTATGACTAATAGGTGCCCTATTCTTGCTGAGATCATAAACTAACCAGGTGTTAATCCAACTCCCTCAAGACCAATAACTGCCTATCTAAGTTTTTGTTGAAGTTTTTTACTTAGCTATAAGTAATCGAACAATGGTTTGAAAATATGTATAATTTTGACTTGGTTATACTCAATTTTTACTCCAAGAGAGAGAATTATTATTTCCTTAAATTAAATGTTAGTTAATATGGTATATTTAAGATATTTTTAATAAAGTTTTAAAATGTGTTAGATTAAAATATGTAAAGAGAGATTTACTACTCTGTTAGTTGCTTTCAAAAGTTTTAATTTTTCATGGTAAAAACTTAACTTCTATTCCTTTCATTACTCAAAAAATCATTCATCTTGGAAAAAGTATTTTTTTAAAATAAAATGGCTTAAGTATGTTTTTGGAAGTTTTTTTTCTTCCCAACTTATATGTAACATCTTAATGCATTTGTAAATAAACTTATTATTAAATTTTCAATCTGATCATAGAATGCTCATTTATAAATTTTATTTGCATTTAATTTTAGAGATATTTATGTTGCTAGACTCAAGGGCTGCTAGACTGCATTGCCTTAGAATAATATAACACTGACTAATCGACATTTTTTCCACTTAGGCTATGCTAAGATTGCAGCCATGATCTAGTCAACCCTCACCTGTTGCAGCCATGCCTGCCGTATCTCCGTTTGCCAGGCTGCTGCTTCCTGCGTCAACATGACAACGGCGGCAACCCTTCTTCTGATGTGTCTTGTCTTAGTGACCTCTGCTTTAGAACCAATATCTCCATCTAGCCATGCTTCCAGCTGTGACCGAGAGCGCAAGATACTCTCAGGAAACCAGGGGATTGTCTCTAGTGGGAACAAAGAGTATCCCATGGACTCCCACTGTGAGTGGCTTATCAAAGGTAAGTAGATCAGTCTTGCTCATTTTTCTACAGAAAAAAATATCCAGTAGAGATATTGAAATATTGGAAGGATGTGGGGAAAATTTAATCATTTTCTATAGTCAAAAGAAAATAAATTCTGACTTTCAAGGGAAGATATATCCCCTTTTTGGGTAGCCCCCCTGTGTATTAAGTGGGTCAGGATTAGCTGTGTTGAATCTAGCGAGTCTTAAAAGGGGAACAACGTATGTATTAAAAACTCACAGCTTGGGACAGTAAGGTTCTTTTTTTCAAAAATAATCACAATTTTTACCCATATTGTAGCAACACATAAACTATTGTTGTAATTTAACACTGCCCTTATTACTGTTAAGTAGTTGATTTTAAAAAACTGAAATTATCGCAGTTGTTTCACTGATAATTAATGGACAGGGACACAGATAATTTTCTTTCTAAAATTTAGGGAAAAGCCTGTTTGTTTCAAATGTCATGCAATTTTATTCTAAATAAGATAAAATTTTAAAATTATATTTTATCAATATCTACATAAACAGCTCTAAAACACAGTGGTGTAAGTCCAAAAAATTTAGTTTGAGCGAAAGGTTTTCTGCAACAGCATTTGTGTTGTTACTATGGAAAAGGCTTTTTTGGGGCTGCTCTTACACTCCAATTATTGAACTTCTCATAAAGGCAATTTTCCTCATGAAAATAAATGTTTTAAAAAGATACCCAAATCCAATGCTATCTCAAATTTTGTAAATTTCACCTTGGACCTTTATCACTCTAGAAAGTTCATGTACTATTTTAAAGGCAAGTAACAAAGCACCTAGTGTTTGTTCGTTTGATCTAAATAAAAACTTTCATTTTAGCTGCTGATGAGCAATCCTTCATCACACTCACTTTCCACAAGATGGACACGGAATGCTCATATGACCATGTGTTCATCTATGATGGAGATTCCTATACAAGCCTGCTGTTAGGAAGCTTCAGTGGGAACACTACACCTCCCTCGGTTACCACAACTCAAGGATCTGTAAGTTTCTTATTCATAGTGTGGCTCACTGTGTTTTTTACTCTGGGATCTGAAAAAAAATCAAAAGTAGAGGAGTAGTTTGTTGTTTCCTTCCTTTCATTTTTTTAACCTTTCATAGCCTTTCAAAGGCATATGATCCCAGCAAATAGAGATGATCTACTGAAGATGTTTCCCTGGAACTCCATTGCTCCATTCTTTGTTTGAACTTTCAATATTGCATTTGAGATATTCTGTGCCCCCCCTATTCCTATTTGAAATATGCTTGTCTAAGTCTGCTCTAACCACCCTATAATTTTTAACACTTAGACCCTGTATTTGACACTATAAGCTCTTTTTTACGGTTGCTTAAAGCATTTTTTGCCCCAAATCCTTCATAGAATTCAATAGAAATCTCTGGTGGGTTAGGACTGAAAGGATAAGACCTGTGAGTCGATTGCCATGGAGATTCTTAGCAGACAAGTTTTTAAACATCTTTAATCTGGTAGATAGATCTCCAAAATACCCCTTTCATGTTGTATGATTTAATCAATAAATAAACCCAGAGACTCCAAGTGCTTATTCTCTGTAGTTTCTATGGTTGTTGTTCTGATATTACGGAAATCACCCAGAAAACTACGGAAAGTCTCCCAACTACGGGGTGGGGGTCATTTCAGAAAAAAATACTAACAGTGGGTATTACGGTACAGACCTTTGCATTGCATAACAAGCTAGCTAGCACATCATTGCTAATAGAAGGGGTTGTGCAATTTGCAGGCAAATAAGAGCTTTCTCTCCCTATTATTAATTCCCATTTTCAAAATTTGGGAGGGGGAATATTGTCAAGACAATCAAGTTTAAGTTGTTTAAACAATCCAAAAATGTGCCAATTAGGTGAGGCAGATTCTAGTTTTTAGAATTCGGGTCAAGAAAAGGGTTCATTTTGTATGACAGAAAAACTCCGTTGGAGTCTCTGAATAGACAAGACAAGAAACTTCATTGTAATGGGCACTGCCCGTTTACAAGAAGACAAATAAAAAGTAGCAGTAGGAGACTATATGAAATAAATAAAAAAGAAAAACATTTTTACAAATAACAAATTTAACACAGATAAATTAACATTAATATTTTAACAGATAAATTACCACAGATAAACACATTTTTAACATACACAAATTTTATTGCGATATTTTTTACCAAATTATTCAAAGTATGACTATTAAGTTGATTCAAATAATATATTACAGCGAAGTTGGAGTCTCTGAATAAACCTAGTAATTTTCATTCAATTATTCAGTGTTAAGGGTACAATGGACCTTTAAAATCCCTTTAAATATTTTTCTTTAATTTTGAAGCTATTGCTCTGAAATTTTTACAGTATTCTTGATTGATATCCCAAACAACATAAAAAAAATTTCAGAAAAATCCATTGATAAATTGTTAACTTTTTTTCAAAAAATGTAAAATTTTTTTAAAAATTTTAAAATGTTCCAGGCGTCATAAATTTTATTACAACTAAATTTTTCTTGATGTTTCAAATAGGTATTTCAGTGCCATTTAATATTTTGTATGTTTTATTATCATATGCTAATTATTTTTGCTAAAAAATCTAAAAATACTAGATTTTTAATAACAAAATCATGAAAAAATTTCTTTAATTTGATCTATATTAAAATCTAACAGTCACAAATGTTAAAATTATACAAAATATTAAATGGCACTAAAATACCTATTTGAAACACCAAGAAAAATTTAGTTATAATAAAATTTATGACGCCTGGAACATTTTAAAATTTGTAAAAATATTTTAAGTTTTTTGAAAAAAATTAAAAATTTATCAATGGATTTTTCTGAAATTTTTTTTATGTTGTTTAGGATATCAAGCACGAATACTGTAAAAATTTCAGAGTGATAGCTTTAAAATTAAAGAAAAATATTTTAAGTGATTTTAAACGTCCATTGTACCCATTTATTGTATGTGTTTGTGTAACAAACAATGCATTAAATAACAACTTTTTTCAGATGCTCATCCTTCTCTACAGCGATACCAACTATGTCCGCAGTGGGTTTGAAGCCTCCTACATAATAACACCCTGCCCCTTGAACTGCAGCCACCATGGTGTGTGCCGGGACCACCAGTGCATTTGCGACCCGCTCCACGACGGGCCAGGCTGTGACCTCAGTCTCTGCCCTGAGGACTGCAGCAGCCTGGAGAACATGGGTACCTGTGACATGAGCAATGGGATACCTCACTGTGTATGCAGACCGGGGTATGCCGGGCAGGATTGCAGTCTTCCAGATTCAAACAAGGCTGGTGGTGGCTCGTGGCATTTGGTCTCCACTGGGTCTGTCGATGCAAGAGCAGGACATACTGGGACGTATGTGCCACTGACAGATAGCTTGTATGTGTTTGGAGGTTTTGCCTTCCGGCGAGTCCTTGGCGATACCTTGGTGTTCTCATTCAAAGACAATGTATGGATTACAGTTTCCCCTACAACAGCATCATCCCCGAGCCCCAGGCATGGCCATGCTGCAGTCTGTTACCATGACAACATCATTCTCTTTGGAGGGGAGACGGCAGATGGTACCCTCTCTGATGAACTGTGGTTCTTCAATGTTTCCAGTCTGAGTTGGGACCTGATGGTGCCCAAAAGCAACTTCAGGCCCCCGCCTGTGACTAAACACTCTGTCACCCTAGTTGACTTTTATTGGTTGTATGTGATTGGTGGATCCCTGTCGGACGGTACGTTTTCTTCGAAGATGTACCGCATCAATGTGCGGGACATGAGTGGATGGGAGGAAGTGTATGCGTATGGTGCGCCTGAAAGTGCACGGAGACTGGTTGGGCATAGCGCAGTGTACCACTCGCAAACCAAGACCATTTTTGTGTTCGGTGGTATAACTGCTGAGTACTCTCATCTGAGCAAGTTGACTAATCAGGTAAGTGACAAATTATACTTAGAAGTTTTTTTGGCTTAGTTCACTTTTAAAATCAAGGGTATAAGAAATAAAATACACACTGAAGATTTGTTTCCTTTACTTTACTAACAATACCTCAAAATGACAATTTTTTTTTAAGGTTCATGCATTTCATGTTGAGAAGCGATATTGGATCCGAGTAAAGTATGAACGCAACCCTTACACCCCATTGGAGCGAGCATTTCACACTGCAGCCATTGTTGGAGATTACATGGTGGTGTATGGGGGTTACACGCACAAGCATGTTGAAGAGGAGATTTGCTACGACAATGAAACACATCTGTATCATTTGAGGTGTCATAAGTGGGTGGATATGTCTAGTCTAAGAAAGGATTTCATAGGTACTATTGCTTATTAATGTTTTATTTTCTCTAGTGTAAGTTAACCCATTAATGCCAAGCGTTCTCATCAGGAGACAATGCGTAAAACATAGGGTATTTTTTTTTATAATTTTTCAGAAATGAATTTATCAGTGTGGATTTTGCTCGGGTAAATCCACTGTTGACCATATTTTTAGTCTTAGACAAATCATGGAGAAATCCCATGAATTTAATATTGATTTACATCTTTTATTTATTGACTACAAAGCGGCTTATGATTCTATCGACCGCAATGAATTACTTAGATCCATGTGTGATTTTGATATTCCCATGAAACTGGTTAATTTGGTTAAAATGACATTGGATATGACTACTTGCAGGGTTTTAATTCAGGGACAACTGTCTGGTGGTTTTCTTGTTGAAAATGGAGTTAGACAAGGAGATGCTCTCTCTTGTCTTTTATTCAAAATTGCACTGGAAAGGGTTATCAGGAAGTCTGGAGTAAACACCAGAGGCAGTATTTTTAGAAAATCTGTTCAAGTGCTGGCATTTGCAGATGATATAGTTCTGGTGGCCAGAAGTAAGAGGTTTTTAATTGAGGCATTTGAAGCTATTGAAAAGGAGGCTAAACCAGTAGGCCTCATTGTTAACCAGGATAAAACAAAATATATGCCGGTTACTCGAAATAGTTCTACCTCAACCTGTTTTTCGATCGGAAATTGTAGATTTGAAACAGTTACAGAGTTTGTTTATCTTGGATCGATGTTTGAAAAAAATAATGAGCAGTGGCGGCTCGAAGGTAAAATTTTAAGGGGTGCTGCTCCGACGGTACCAAGTTGGCAAAGTATTTTAAGCGATTTAATGCCAAATAATATTTCTATTAAACAAAAACGTGGAACAAATCAAATAGAAAAGCTGGGAACAATATAAAATTTCGATTTCACACTTAATAAGCATTCAAAAACTGTCACTTACCTATATTTAGCTGATTATTACGAAGGCGAATATGATCTAAAATATACATTTCGAATTCAATTTGTTCATTATAAAAAAATAAAAACGTGGCTACAAAAAAGTAAACACATCTTTATTGACTTGCCGAAACATTCAAAAAGATTTTTTCTCTCTGTTGAAAAGAAAAAAAGAAGCTATAAATAAAAATTAAAACAGTGTTGGAGTGAAGAAGAGCTTAAAAGCCAATGTGATTTATTAGTAGTAGAAATCGTATATTTTTCTTTTTCCCTGTTTGTTTTTCACAGCTCTCAAGAGAAAAAGCCATCATTCTTTTGGTCACGGCTGCTGAGGCAGCAGCCCCTTTTCTCCTAACAGATTCGCATGCTAAATTCTTGATATTTTGATTTGATATGATAGAGCTAGTGTTTTATACCACGTTTGGTATATGTTCGGGTGCTGATCGACCCGAAAAGAAATCAGTTGGTGAGACGCATAGCACATAAAAATAAATTGAAAAAGGATTATAAATGACAAAAGAATAAAGGGGGGAATAGATAACTTTTTAAATATTGTAAAGCAAATAAAATTGGAATTTCGGGAAATTTTGGTTGGGGGTGCTACAGCCCCTATGGACGAGCCGCCACTGATAATGAGATTATGCCTGAAATAAAGAGGCGGATAGCTGCCGCTAATAGAGCATTTTATGGATTGAAGCATTTGTTGAGATCTGACCTCTTATCGAGAAAGACTAGGCTTTTGCTTTATAAGACCCTTATCCGTCCTGTCCTGACCTACGCCTCAGAGACTTGGACTATGACTATGAAGGAGGAGAAGATTTTGGGAACTTTTGAACGAAAGATATTAAGAAGTATTTACGGAGGAGTTCAGGAAAATGGTGTCTGGCGTAGAAGATTCAACATTGAATTATATCGAATGTTCAAAGAACCGGATGTTGTCCATTACATCAAAATAAGCCGTCTCAATTGGGCAGGACATATCATTCGTATGAACAACAATAGTGTTTTAAAGGAGATTTTTACAGCAAGGCCAGTAACCACACGAAGAAGAGGAAGACCTAAGCTTCGTTGGGTGGATGCTGTTGAGGGGGACTGTTTGACCCTCAAAACTAAAAATTGGAGAAGTTTGGCTGCTAGTAGGGGCGGCTGGAGTCGTCTAGTTCAGAAGGCCTTGGCCCACCCTGGGCTGTCGTGCCAAGATTGATGATGATGATGAGAAATGAATGTTTACAATGTAAATATGTCCACCATTAAACGTTCCGTAAATGACCAAGTATCTTAGGTGGTTTTAAGCTCTGTGATATTAATCATTTTATGATTTATCATATTAGCAGTTGCCAAACATTCCAGATTTTGTGGAATCATTCAGCATTTCAATCCCAAATTCAGGAAGGAAATCTTATTAAACTACACTATGTTTTAAAGATATTAATTATTTTCTTCTTAACTATATGTTTTTAACTCCAATCCTATTGCTACATATATTGAAAAATACATTTAACTCTATAAATAACATTTGATTGACAGAAAGTTCCAGGGAAGAAAAATCTTCAAATTATCGCTGATTTCCCATAAGATGTCCTAGTTAT
The DNA here is from genome assembly GCA_024610705.1 of Tetragnatha versicolor. Taxonomy (NCBI): domain Eukaryota; kingdom Metazoa; phylum Arthropoda; class Arachnida; order Araneae; family Tetragnathidae; genus Tetragnatha; species Tetragnatha versicolor. Next base: position 15,123,187 of record JANDEH010000008.1, on the reverse strand, counting down.
CCATGTTTTTTTATATTTTCTTTTTTTTCTGATTTTACATTGTGACGTAACAAATCTAAAATGATCCAACACAATAAAAACCTACACCACTAAAAGAACAGTTATTTATTAAAACCTAAAACGAACATGTTAAGACCAGCTAAAAACCCAACGTGGCCAACACACATACAGAAGGGGAAAAAGGATCCGCGCCCAACAACATATAACTATATATAACTGAAGGTGGCGTTTCCCTCTTCTTCGGGGTAGAGGGAAAAAGAGCTTAGGAAATAGTGCCCATTGCTCTACCGCCGATAATGGTCATTAAATAAACTGTTTTTAATGTCAATATTCTAGTTAGTTTAAGATTAACAGGTGGGATCCCCAACTGCCATTCCCTATACGGTATTAGCAAAAGATCCCATCCCTGACTCAGAGGGTCGATTCAGGTCGTAATACTAACTCTATTTGAGGATGAGACGCAACAATCCCTCCCAAACCACCAAACGCCAACTCTTGGCTGAGCAAGGGTGCGATGGTAACTTATTTGGGGAAAAAAAAAAGAAAAAAAAAAAAAAGGAGGGGAGTTTGCTTGAATATATACCGAAACAGCTGTGAGAGGGAATTCCCTGCATAGATTCTTTTATCGAAAAAAGGACTCGCAGGGCGCCTCACTGCTTGTTTCTCGTGTTCAATTCACCTTACCTGGAGATGTTTTGTGTACATTAGGAACCCTATTAAGCCAGATAGCCCTTTGTAGAGAAGAGCTTGATCCAGGTCAATATAAGGGAGCCCAAAGAATTTGTTTCTAGGGACAGAAAACACTGGGCATCGTCCCAGAAAATGAATTGAAGTTTCTTCTTCTTCCCCACACGCTGGGCAAAGAGGAGATTCGACTAGACCACACTTGTGCAAATGCTTAGCCAGATAAGCATGTCCGGTGACTATTTGAATAACCTGGCGTAAGTTAGATCTATTGAGGTGTATGAGTTTTCCTGATAAGTTGAGTAGACTGAGGACCACTTTAGAATGGGCACAGTCAGATTGTTTGGACCATGCATCTTCATGTTTATTTTTAACCCAGTTTCTTACATCCTTTTTAACGGTCTGGTATGAGACTGGGTAAAATGGTTCTGGGCCCGACACGGGTAGTTGTGAAGCATCTTTAGCCACTCTATCAGCTAGTTCGTTTCCTGCAAAATCACAGTGGCCTGGCACCCAAACCAGATTAATGGTATTATGGGCCCGGGCCAGAGTGTTGAGATCTTGAGTGCAGTTCAGAACGCAGCTTTGGAACTTCGGACGGTTAGCCAGAGCAAGAATAGCTGACTGGCTGTCAGAGAGAATATATATATTCTTGTCAACCGTGTTTTCAGCTAAGAGCTCCTTGGCTATCATATTGATAGCCAGAACTTCGGCTTGGAATACGGTTGTTAGTTTACCCAGGTAGAGGTGAAATCTAAGGAAATCATCTCCAGATCCTTTGGTTCTTATGATTGCTCCGGCTCCAGCGAAGTTTGATTTTGATCCATCGGTGTAGCACTCAATTGATCCCACAGGGATTTCATCAATTAGAGACTCTATCTCATTCCTTTTTGGAATGTGGGTTGAGAATAGTTTGTCTGGAACTATTGTTTTGGTTATTGCATCTTTGGGCATAAAGATTGTAGGAATATCCCTGCCCAAGTCCAGGCAGATATCAATGTGGCTTTTCAGGTGGCCTTTATGACCGAAACCGGTTCTTTTACACCATGTGCCATTTTTGTTTAGCCTATACATGGCTTTAATTGCTTCCCCACTTAAGTACAGATTCAAGGGTGGAATTTGTAGAAGAAATTCTAATGCAGCAGTAGGAGTACTGTTAAAGGCCCCACTAATGCATAGACAAGCAAGTCTTTGCACCTTTTGTAAAATATTTACATATGTGCTTTTGTTAATGACATTGATCCAGATCATACATCCATAGGAGAGTATTGGCCGAACCATGGTAGTATAAATCCAGAGAGTGGATTTAGGGTTAAGGCCCCAATTCCTACCGACAATCCGCCTACAAAGTATTAATACATTTGTAGCTGTTCTTGCTTTTTCTTTGACGTGGGTGTTCCACGTAAGTTTACTATCCAGGTAGCAACCTAGGTACTTAACACACTCTTTGCGGTTTATAATCTGGTCGCCTAGATACAAATCTGCCAGACTCCATTTCCTGTTCCAGGTGAAAACTATGACCTCTGATTTTTCTGCAGAAAAAGTCAGGCCATTTGTTACACCCCAGTGTGAGACTTTATTCAAGATCTGCTGGGCTTGATTGTGTAAGGTTCCAATATCGAGACCTCGAAGTAACACAATCAGGTCATCTGCGTAAGCTTGGGATAGGCCAGGTTCCTCACGTAGAAGTACTAATAGTGAGTTGAAGACCAGGTTCCACAGGAAAGGGGAAAGAATACCTCCCTGCGGGCATCCTTTACAGATATCTCTCTGCACTACACAGTCAGCAAGACTAACACAGACCTTCCTGTTTTTGATCATAAAGATAATCCATCTGGTTATCATAGGATGAATATGATTTCCAATAAGGGCTTTATGTATTTCCTCGAAGCCAATGTTGTCAAAGGCTCCTACAATGTCCAGTAAAATGCCAATGGCAAACTGGCCGTCTATAATCGTGTTTTCTATTCTCCACACCAGTTGATGTAGGGCGGACTCTGTTGAGAAGCCAGGTCTAAAACCGTGTTGGTCCAGACCAAAAATACGATTTAGGTTGTTATCCGATTGAAGGTGCCAGAAGATCAACCGTTCCAGTAACTTCAGCTGAAAAGATGTCAGTGTGATCATTCTAAATGAGTTTGGTTTTTCATACGTGTCTCTCCCTGCTTTGGGGAGAAATACACCTCGTGAGGTTCTCCATACCTTAGGAACATATCCTAGAACCAAGCTGGATTCGAATATGTCCACTAGAGTGTGGCCAATAATGTTCCAACCCTTCTGGAGCAGAATCGGATAAACACCATCATTCCCTGGAGATTTGAAGGGAAGAAATTCGTCTAAGGCAGCTTTAGCCTTCTCGACATTCACTATAGTTTTAGCCAAAGCCGAATCTAATGGGCTATGTAGAGGTTCCAACGAGTGATCAGGAAGGGCAGAGGTGACACATGTATCCCCTAGGTGAAAGTTCAACATGGTCGATAATGTATCCAAAGGGCTTACAGTGAAGCTACCATCTGGTCGCAAAACCGATGTGAGTTGAGATTCATGAGATTTCTTAAGAATCTTATGTACTCTTGCAGTTTCATGGAAGGACTGAATTTCAGTACAGAAGGATCTCCATGAATTGGTTTTAGTTTTCCTGATTTCCTTTTTAAAATTCCTTTGCAGGTTTTTGAAATTGGACCAGTTAACATCAGATTTGTTTCTGATTGCTTTCCTATGAGCCCTCCTGACCTCTAAGCGAAGGCGTTCCAGCTCATTGGTCCACCATACCCTTTTGCCAGAGGGATAATGTCTCCGTTTGAGGGGGCACGCTGCATGATAAGCTTCGATAATAGCGTTTGTCAAGTTGCTTGCTTGAGTATCAAGCTCCTCGATTGAGCATTTATTGCTTAATGCCCGAAGGTTGGCAATATTAGAGACCAAAGAGTCCTTAAAAAGGTCCCAATTTGTGTTTTTAATGTTTCTGAATAGTTCAGCAGGGATCTCGTCCCTAATACAGAATTGTATAAGGCGGTGATCTGATAGTGAGGGTGTGTCACTAACATGCCAATTCTCAATAAGATTGGATATATCAGATGAAGTTAATGTGAGGTCAATGACCTCTTCTCTTCTTCTGTTGACAAAGGTAGGGCGATTTCCCCTGTTTGCCCAAGTAAGGTTGGTGTTCATTAAAAACTCCATAAGTTTTTCTCCTCTGGGGTTGGTGTCAGAGCTGCCCCATGATGAATGATGTGAGTTAACATCCCCACCAATAATCATAGGAATATTGTTGGCTTCACAGAAATTCACAAGGTCTGTGAATTCTGGCGGAATGTTGAGATCATAAGCCATGTAAACCGAGCAGAAACAAATGTTTCCCCCAAGTGAACTGCTTAGGTCCTTGATTACAATAGCAACCACATCCTCTGATGTGAATTGAGACAGTTTCATAGCACTTATATTTTTGGAGATATAAATGCAGGTTCTAGGTCTGATATTTACTCCTTCAGAAGCGAAGAAGTGTGCATTCGTGGGTCTACCAAGAATTTTACCCTTGTAAACCCAGGGTTCTTGAATGAGAGCAACAAAAGTGCCCTGTTTACCTAATTGAGCAGCTAGGTTATACGAAGCTGCTCTACTATGTTGTAGGTTCAATTGACTGACTCTAACCATTAGGCAAATAGAAAAATTTTACTTACCCTGAAGGTTTGGTGAGTGGAGACTTAAGTTCCCTCCCACCCGGTTCGAGTAGAGACTTAGTTAGAGGTCGTCCCCAGATCCCCCCAAAGAGGGCTCTGAGTCAGACTTCCTTTCAGTTTCACTCTCTTCCAGTGGGTGGTCTCTCAACAAGGGAGAGGAACCGGTGAGGTCCATCCCATCTGACTGTTGATCTTGAGGTTGTGCAGGACGATCCTCAGCTGGGGGAGTTTCCTCCTTTGCCACCTCCGTCCTGTTGGGCTTGGGAGTGGGTTCTTTCAGCTGTATGGAGCCACGTGTGCCGCAGAAAAGCCTGAATTCCTTGGCTTTCAGGAAATCGAGCAATTCTGTGTCTACCCCCAGGACTAGAGTATTACCACCGTTCCCTGGGATGACCGCCTTGATGGCGATCTTTTTAACATCAAGGCCTTTGTTGCAAGCGCCCAGCAGCTTGATGTTTTCAATGGGCTGCCTATTACCAGGAAACCATGCAAAGAATCTTTTCATGGGTGGCCGATCTCCAGGCGCCAAGGCCAGATAACCAGGATGGTCTTCTGTAGGGCCAGGGAGTTGGTTGATGAGTGCTTTCAACACCTCCACAGTCTCCTTGTCTTCACAAGCAATGTTGAGAGCACTTGAGCTCAGGAAGGTTTTATGTATTTGACATGTAGAAATGGTTCCTTCTATGAGGCGATCATCTATTACAGAATTGATGTGGTCCTGGTCAACAGTTGTCATTTCTGTAGAGTCTTCATTGCAAACGACCCGCAGGGTTATAGCTCTCCTTGCAGCCTGGCTGTAGGTACGTCGTTTTTTGGAGATCATTTCAGGGGTGTCTCCGGCGATGCGTACTCTCTTGCGAGATTCATCGCGAGGAAGACTTTCTTTCACTGGATCAGAGGTTGCTCCGGAGGTCCCGGCCTTGGCCGCTCCCTCTGTTGCTCCCCCCGCCCCGGTAATTGAGATCCTATTCAGGCCTTTCTCCAGTAGCTTCCGCTCTCTTTGGCGTTGTTTTTTCAGTTTCTTCTTGTTTACTACCTCTGTCATAGGTGTCCGGTCACCCGCCAAGGCATCCGATCCGGTATCCTTGACAGAGGAGTCAGTGTCCATCCCCACCAGGTTTGAGGCTTCCGCGCCCGAGGGCACTTCCACCCTTCCGCCAGTGGATCTGGTTTGAGTAGCTCTGAAGAGAGAAGCTTCCGCGCCCGAAGGCACTTCCACTTCCTCAAAAGGGACTACAGTAGTAGGTAGAGTGGGGGTTTTAGGAGCTGCGTTTTGACTCGAACTCTTTTTATTCTTATTTGATTCCATTTTGGTAGTTGTAGGAAGGGGAGAGAAAAATTCCTTCTGATTTTCAGAGGACCAACTTGGAGGGGCTAACCCCGGATTCAACAGCCAGCAGTGACCTCGGGAGAGCCCCCCGCTCTGTCATGCAGGCCCCCACCCAGGCACCACCTGGAGCTACAAGACAGGCGAGATTATACACCGGCTGATAGAGCAGCCAGGACATGCTGGTTAGGCTGCCCCGGGCTCCTGTACTATCCGGCGGCCTGAGACGCAAAACTCAGTTTTTCTCAGATCGTGAAATTCCGTCATAACCCCAGGCGTTAAACTCTTCGGAATGGCTGTTCTCCAAACATCCACTTTTCGACTCTGGAACTCTAATACTTCCCCGCGTAGTCTATAATGCCCGGAACGACCAATAATCATAGAAGCCCGAGCAGGGTCCACGGGAAGGTCACCATCCGTCAGATAGGATATGATCTCTTGGTAACACGGGTCTAGTTTCTGGTTCTCAGCAATCTCCTCCAAACTGACGCATTGAGCCACCAGCACCATGGCGTCCGGACCCTCAGTCTGCTCGGGAGGCCCAACAGGATTCCGTGATAGAGCATCGGCGGTAACCATCTGCGTTCCCTTCCGTGGTATTATATTAAAGCTGAACTCTTGCAATTGGATGGCCCACCTAGCCAGTCTACCCTTCAATTCTCTCTTTGTTTGAAGCCAAGCCAACGCAGCGTGATCGGTAAAAACTTGAAACGGGCGGGAAAGGTATATCCGAAGCCGTTCACAAGCCCATACTAAGGCAAGACCCTCTTTCTCTGTTACAGAATAATTCCGCTCCGGTGGCCTGAGGGTACGGCTGGCATAAGCCAAGACCTCATAAGTACCATCCGACTTCCTTTGCCCCAATTCCGCTCCCAAACCCGTATCTGATGCATCTGTGTACAATTCCAGCGACGAAGTCTCGTCCGGCAATCCGAGCACGGGAGCCCGGGTCAGCAATTCCTTTAGCCGATCAAAAGCAGCCTGCTCCTCCACACCCCAATGCCAACGCTGCCTTTTCTTGGTGAGGGCATACAGCGGGCCAGCTATGTCTGTGTAGTGAGGGATAAAAGCCTTGTGCCAAGAGCACAATCCCAAGAACTGCCTGACCTGACGGACTTTTTGTGGAATCCGAAAGTCCAAAACAGCCCTAACCTTGTCAATCTGCGGCTGCACTCCCTCCCCCGAAAGGTGGTAGCCGAGGAAGTCCAGCTCCGTCCGAAAGAAGTGACATTTTTCGGGTTTCAGAGTCAATCCCGCCCCATGTAGCAGTTCCAGAACTTGGCGAACATCTTCGTGATGCTCCTCAATACTAGATGAGTAAATTACGATGTCGTCTAGGTAACATTCACAAGTCTTCCCCAGAACCGGACGCAAAATACGATGGATCATCCTCTGAAACGTGCCGGGTGCATTTCTCAACCCGAAGGGCATCACCCGGAACTGGTACAATCCCTCAGGAGTAATGAAAGCTGTCTTGGGCCTGTGCTCCGGGGCGATCCTCACCTGCCAGTAGCCCGACTGCAGGTCGAGGGAAGACCAAACTTTGGCCCCACCAACATTGCGCAAGACCACAGGAATCAATGGCAGGGGGTACCGATCTTCACGGGTAACATTGTTCAATAGTCGGTAGTCCACGCAAAACCGCGAGGTCCCATCCCTCTTTGGCACCAAGACCACTGGTGAAGCCCAAGGAGAATCCGAAGGCTCAATGATGCCCGCCTCTAACATTTCGTGCACTTGTTTACGCACTATCTCGGCTTTGTCCCGTGACAACGGGTAAGGATGCCTATACACAGGAGGAGCATCACCCGTCTCAATTCTATGCTCCGTTTCCGCAACCATCCCAGGGCACGTACAAAATAACTCGGGAAATTCTCTAAACACCTTTAGAAGACGCTCACCATGGTCCCCGGCCCTTGTAGCTAGTTCCACCATCTTCTCATCAATGTCTCCCTGCCTAACCGGAGTGCAAGCGGAGATTTCTCTTCTGCCAAAATCTATCCTTACCTCCCAAGCGGCCAGCGCATCGACACCCAGTAATATAGGCACAGGCAAACCCCGAACCACCAGAAGCTCTTGCTCCCTTTTTATACCCTTCCACTCCAAAACGCCGCTTACCACGCCCTCAGCAGAAGTAGACTCTCCATTAATGTTCCAAAGCTCCCGCCGCTCAGCTCTGTAGCTCACCACTCCCGACCTCCTCAATTGGAGGGCCCAAGATTGGCCAATCAAAGAGCGGTCAGCCCCAGTATCCAATCGGGCCCCCAGCGACCGACCCCCAAATTTAACGCAAGGCATCAGAAAGTCAAGGAAAGGGGAAGCAATGCCCCCGAGGACCATCTCCCCTACTCTGGCCTCAGGCTGATGTTTTCCGGATCACAAAATCTGGCAATATGACCCAATCCACCACACCGATAGCACCGCACTCCAGCTCTACCGAAGCGATGTTCAGCTGACCGCTCGCCGAGTGTCCGCTGCCTCTCAGGTTCCTGTCGGGGTGGTAAAGCCCCAGAATCCACCGGAGCCTCGCCACTATGCTCAGGAGGGGGAGGAAAGAACCGCTTTACATGAATCATAACTTCCCGCACAGACCGAAAATTTATCAGGCTCAGTGGAAGGCGCTGAGCGTCTGCCAACCGCTCGACTAGTGCCTCAGCCACCTCAGCCTCCGAGGCATCAGGCCTCCATTCCACATACATATCCCTGAATCTCCAAGCGAATGCCTCAAAATCATCTCCAATTTTGAATCGTTCCCGGAGAAGGCGCTCTGCCCCACTCAATGGTGAACCCGAACAACGGTAGTGTTCCCGCAACCACCGCCTGAACGTAGGCCATGTAAGTTCCCCCGGAGCAAAAGCCATAAATTCGTACCATCTAGCCGCATTTCCACCCAAACTCTCGACGGCCAGCTGCACCGTAGCCCTATCACTCAAGTTTGAGAGAGAAGCCTCTACGTTCACCTTTCGAACAAATTCGTCCACGGACTCCCTCGGAGTACCGGTAAAAGTCAAAGGGGATTTATGCCGCAAGGGGCGATCGGGGCTAGCAAGACGATGGGGACTCCCGGGCTCATCCTTCCGAAGCGTTGACAAAAAGACGACCAAAAGTGACAAAATACCACCAAGCAACCCACAAACAACCAACTCGAACATCATAGCAGCAAAAGGTGGCTAAACCCAAAAGTCATAAAATTCCAATCAGCATCGCATCCTGGCTGGCTCGCCAAAAATCACATGTGACGTAACAAATCTAAAATGATCCAACACAATAAAAACCTACACCACTAAAAGAACAGTTATTTATTAAAACCTAAAACGAACATGTTAAGACCAGCTAAAAACCCAACGTGGCCAACACACATACAGAAGGGGAAAAAGGATCCGCGCCCAACAACAACTCCCGGGCCTTATATTCCTTCCAGGAAGGATGACGTAGTCAACGTGATCTTCTTCTTCTCTGAGGCGCAGCCATCCTCTTCTTCTCGCAGGATCGTCACAACATTAACTAGAGTTTTACTCAAATGTATTATAGGCAGGGTTCGTTTATGCATAGATGATTATCTCTATTGTAAATCTAGTTAATAAAATATATACTATTTCGAATTGCTATTTTTGCAGGTTCTTCCAATCCCATTAGTCAGGGTGTCTTTTCTCATTCGATGGGTGTGCGACGAAGCCATACCCTTGTGATATTTGGTGGCTACAGTGGCCACATGCGATCTCATTTGCTGGCATATGTGCTGCCATCTGCTGTACTTAGTGATCAACTTCTGTTAAATATGTGTGCAAGGTAAGGATCGCCTTTAAGCAAGTTAAATTGTGTTTCATAAAGGTACCAATTTAAAATTCAATATTAATTGTGTTATTTTTCTTTCAGGCATAAATCGGTTGAAAGCTGTGTTTCAAATCTAGCTTGTGGCTGGTGTACAGACACAAATTCATGTGTAGAAAGAAAAAATAGCAAAGTATGTGTGTCAGTTTCTAGTTCATTCCTTTATTTCTTGAAACATTCTTTTACTTGTGATACAATTTCCTATCTATTGGGCTTGTAAACTAAGGACATAGTATACTGCGCTTTAGATAAGCATAGGCTATAAAACCTGTTAAATGGATGTTTTACTTCATTTTTAAGTAATATATTTTAAAATTAATTGGTTTCTCTTTCTTTATTTTGCTTTAAGAAAGTTAAACCTTTTTCCTTCAAGTATTTAATGTTTGTTTTGTATTAAAACTAAAGTTTTAACAGGTGATAGTAAAATATTTTCCCAAATTTATTACTAATAGGATAATTGTTTTCATTTAGCTCTCACAAGGAGACGGCAAGACCTCGGAAACGGACTTTGGGTTCAAACTTAGTAGGTTTGTAGTACACCCCAAGGGTATCCTATCCTGAAAATATTACGACGCACTATCCAGTAGTTTCCGAGAAAACGCCCCCCAAAGTTTTACCCATTAGTTTAAATATTTAAATACTCTTCCCTGAACAAGAGCCGAATAGCTCAGTCGGTAGCGTACACGGCCCGTAACTGAAGGACGTAGGTTCGAATCCACCTGTTCACTTTTTTCTTCTCTTTTCACTTCTTAAAATTTATTTAAAATCCATTTTTTACCATTACAGAAAACAATTTTTTACATCCATTTGAATAAATACTTTATGTTTTAAAATAATATGATAGTTAAATTAAATGTTGAAAAAGAAAACAGATTTTATTGATTTGAAACGGCACAAAAATACAGAAGTACATCATTAAAATCAATACAAGTACATAGATTATTATTCTTAAAATTTTTTCAGTGTTGTTTTTAAAAGCATAAATATAAATATTAATAAGAAAGAAATGACACTTTTAATTTATCAACCAAGAAAGAGGCGAGCGTTTTTTTTAAACATTTTATTTCCGTATGAAAGCGTTGAAGTAATCAAGTAATTTTTTTAATACAGAGCTCAAATTAAATTTTAAATATTAATTTGTGGTTTAATTTTAATATTTCTTGACTGGAACTTCATATGCAAACATAATTTTAAAATGCAACTATAATTTAAAAAAAATAACACTGTTTTCTGTAATGAATTTTAAATAATTTTTAAGAAGTGAAAAGAGAAGAAAAAAAGCGAATAGGTGGATTCGAACCTACGTCCTTCAGTTACGGGCCGTGTACGCTACCGACTGAGCTATTCGGCTCTTGTCTAGGGAAGAGTATTTAAATATTTAAACTAATGGGTAAAACTTTGGGGGGCGTTTTCTCGGAAACTACTGGATAGTGCGTCGTAATATTTTCAGGATAGGTGGGGTGTGCTACAAACCTACCAAGTTTGAACCTGAAGTCTGTTTCCGAGGACTTGCCGTCCCCTTGTCAGTCTATTTAAATAAATATTTGAAACCATATTTGAATACCTTTTAACTTAAGTTTCTTTTCTACCCAGAATTGCAATTCATTTGTATCAGAGACGTGCCCTGGTTTCTGCTCCGCCCTGAGTGACTGTTTGTCCTGCCTAATCTGGGGGCAGTCAGGATCCCTTGAGAATGTCATCAGCGATCGTCAGGATCCCTTCCCTCCTGTTGCTTGCACTTGGTGTGTGCAGGATTCCAAATGCCACTCTGGAGATGGTACTATTTTGAATTCTTATTAAGTTAACTTTTATATAAACTTGCAGCCTGCTTATGTACAACAAAGATTGGTTGCATTTTCACTTAAAAAACTCTTAGAGCTCTACAAATTTGTACTATTTTGTCAATCAAATTTAAAAATGTAATAGCCACACACCATTATGCCAAGGATGGCAAACCTTTAAATTTTGCAAAAATTTGTTTGATTTTCTGGGTTGTGTTTGTGAAGTTCTTGTGTCTTTCAACAGATACCTTGTCCAATTGCTCATCTTCAACAAATGGATCTGTGGGCAGTTATGTTGGGGGCTTTTCAGGCTGGTGGGGCCCAGGAGTCACAGATATACAAGCTTTAGAAGAGTGCTATACTAAAGATTCTCCCCCTGGACTTATTTCCGTCAAGTACAGACATCCAGTTAATTATTCCCAGCCAGATGATGTAAGCCATTTTCAGGATTTTATTTGTAAAATACTTCAGTTGTAATAAAATCTATAACTGAATGCGTAACATATAGCTAGCTCCTCAAGAATTGGTGTTTAAGTGGACTAATTAATTCTTGTAAAATATCAAGCACCAAATTTAGTATATACACACAGTGTTTTATTTGTTTTAAAAATGGAAGTTTTCTAATGTTGTCTTTTTTTAGACTGAATTTTAAATTATCTACCAACTTTTCTGTTTGCCTAATTAATTTTTTATTAATGAGTTTTCTATCTTCCTGAAAAAACAACTTTTTAAAAATTATCTCCTTTATTTTTATCTTTCTTATAAAATATACCAATACAAAACTGCATTAAAGCTGTAATTAAGTTGCTTAAGAATCATTATTTTGAATGAAATATGTCCTCATTTCGAAAGGGGTATTAGAAATACTGTAAGTTAGATAGCAGCTTTAAAAATTCCCCTTTTTTAACCATCAATGCATAAAACTACCTTAATTTTTTAAATACCCCTCTCACAAAATTTATTTTTCTAGCTTTGCCCACTGTCGGGGATTTAGTTGATAACATTTATTGAAAAACAACCGTTTCTAAAGAATGGCTACTTTCAGGTTGAAATTCTTAAAAGTTAAGGGACCACTGTATTTAAGTGTTTCTTTTTTATAAATCAGACATGGTATTCTAATTTGTGTGCTTATTTTGTTAATTACATCTCTTCTTCTCTTGGCAGGTGACATACCTCCGCCAAGCATCAGAGGAGATCCTCTTTCGTTCTGAAGTCCAAAACACCAATACCATGGAAGAGAATATAGTCAAGTTCTTAGGCTTTCTTCATCCTCTTGATGCAAAACCCCTTTCCAAAAGAATAGCTCAACTTCAGCTTCGCATCTGCTCCACAGGTTCCACAGCTGTGCTTAAATTGAGCAACGATTCCACGTACAAAAATTTTGTAAGTTTTTTGCTTTAAATTTTATTGTTAATATTTGGAAATTCCTTTTATGAAATTCAATGATGACTAGACCAGAATAAGAATGATCTAACGAGCTGGAATGGGAGAAAAGCAACATTACATTAAGAGAAACAAACCTTTATAACTTTTTAGTTGATCATGAGATCCCGAAAGTTAAGCAGACTAAAACTCAAAGACGGCAATTATTCCATGATGAGTTTTCATGAGGTCAAGGAGCCTATCAACCATATCAAGGTTTTTTTCTGTTTGTACTTCAACTGGTATTACTTTACCTATTTAGTCAGGGTTGAAATTTGTGAGGAAGTTATTTCCAACTGTAGTATTTCTTTCCAATAGAATGCAAGAACATATATTTGTGTGCTGATGTTTTGTTTTATGTTTTATTCTTGTGGCAACATTTTACTTCTTTCTAATTGGTTGTGAGTAACAGCCTTTTTCTATATTCATCTGTATTTTTTTAGCATTTACTTTTAAACATTTAAATCTCTTATAAACAAAGTTTAACAATCATTAGATTTTTTATCGACAATTATTAGTCTAATTTATTTCTATTTAAAGTTCTAGTATTATGGTAGATTATGCACTAATGTTGGATTTAAACTTTTTCACAAACACAGGCACCAGCTTATAAACTATATATTTCGTGATGTGTAATTAAATATTTTTAGGAAGTGGTGGCCAATCACAACCCAAGGCCTTCCCTCTTCTGCTCAGATGTGCGGCGGTCCCCTGGAGTGCCATTATTTCCAGACACTTCAGAGGGCCACAAGTACATGTTTGATTTCACAGTTAAAGTGCCATCCTACTTAAATGAAAGCTCAACTGTTCAGCTCACTTGGACCGCATTCTCTGTGGACTTTGAAGTAAGTATGCTTGTGAAAACTAATTAGTAAGCATTTCAGAACATTCACTCTTCTCTTTATTTTGTTTAGCTACTTTAGATCGTTGGATTACGGGCGAAAGGTACCAAGTCACTTTGTGCTCAACTACTCTGTACGAGAATATGCCAGGTTTGGCGATAATTTTACCGTTGCCATTCTAGTTATAGTATAGAAAAGAAATTTAGGTTGGTTGACGCGCAATTCTTATACAAAAATTTTTGTTCACGCTTTTCATTTCAGGAAGTATTTTTACCAATATATATTTTAAAAGCGGGGGATTGGTTTGGATTTGGAAACGTATATTCTCTGCTTATAAACTTTTGTCAAGTAATACTAGTAGATTAATAAAAGATGCTGCAAGGCAGAACTAGTTAACCAGAGCACGCCGGAGATTTAGTTACAAATACTAGTGTAGAAGTATTTAAGCTTTTAACTATATCTGTATATTATAAATTCTTTATATTAAAAAACAAAACCGCAATCAATTTATTTACGATAAACAACTCCACCAAGATCAACAAACTAACCAACCATCAATGCTAGGTAACTAGCTTTATAATTTGTCGAGATTTTAGAGATGCGCCTAGGATCCGCTCGTTCGTTGGCATCATTCCACTGCTTTAAAAAAATCTGCCAAAAGTGACTTAGTACCTTTCGTCTGTAAGCCGAAGATATACTAATTCACTTATCTTTAGAACGGTAAATCATTGGAAATTTAGACCAGAAATGGCTTAAGGATCCAGTTTATAACCAAGTAAAGAATAAATTCTATTATTACAATAATACAACTTTCAATTAACTCTTACAGGTGATAGATGCAAAGCACCTGGAGCTTTACAAGAACGGATCTTGCTCTGATCACAGCAATTGTTTGTCTTGCCTCACAGATGCCCTTTGTGGTTGGTGTGAGAGCACCCGCTCGTGTTACCTTAAGACAGGAGGTTACCCCCAGGTCCTCTGCCAAAAGAATGGGAAAGACAGTTTTTTGGTCACTCACCCTGACAACTGCTCTGTCTGTTCTGATTACATCTATTGCGAGAAGTGCGCTCAGGTAATACTGTGAATATCCGAGCTTGTCTTGAATGTGATAAGTTCTTTTGTATGGTATTATCACTGACTAAAAATTTTATTGAATATTCCATGAATACATACTATTCAAAATTTGTGTTTAATAATAGTAAATAAAAATAATCAGAGTGTATTTGGATGTCATATCCTGTATTTATAATATTCCATACATTATGCAGCAGTTTTCCCCCTTTGTTTTCTAAATAATTTTCCCTAAAACTCGAGGTCTTAAAGTATTTTAGTTTTCTTTCAACTTAAAAATATCTTGAGTTAATGTACTTTTTCTGTGTTATCATTTGCTGTAAGGCAATTAGTTTTATCTTTTTTTTAATTTAAATACTTATTTGTTCCCATTACTGAATTTGAATGATAAGTACCAATCATTGAATCTTGAATCTGACAGAAAATGATAGAGAGTTAATTTTACTAATATACTGCTAATTTTGATTATCTCGTCGACCGTGCTGATTAATATTTACCACTAACTTTGTCAGCCTCTGAATGATCGACGAGATAATATCTAAGTACCCTAATTTTTTCCCTAGATAAAAGTATTGGTTATATCTTAAGTTTTTTTCCTTACCTACTGTTTTTTTCCACATGTCTGTATTTTTCCTCCGTGGCAAAATTTTAATTTAGTAACCTTCCTTTATATTAGGTACCTACTTGTGAATGGTTGGTCGAGTCTGCAATTTGTGTTCGTCGTGGTCGTTTTATCTTGTCTGTCCATAGTCCCGAAAATTGTCCTACTCCTTGTCCTCAGTAAGTGTTCACAAACTTCCATGTAGCTACTTTTCATTTTAAGGTATTTTCCTTTAGCTCTTTATCTTCTTACCAGGGTCTTATATGAAGTTCATGTTGAGGGATTCTTCATCTAAAAAAGATCTTTGAACATTTGTCAAACTTCTGCCAAAAAGCTTAAAAAAATTTTGGCTACCTACCTACTTTTTCTAATTTGTGACTTAAACGTATTTATTTACTTTGACCTGTTGTTAGTGAAGTTTAAAGATAGAAGTCCACTTCCAACTATTACTTGTCTAATTAGAATTAAACAACTCCATCATCCCATTTACAAATGTTGTCAAACATTCCCTGTTCCTGGTTATCCTGAACATTTTCTAACATTATAAACAGTAAACTTCAGCAAACCCTTTATCTGGTCTTTGAACAATGCCCTATTAAAAAGTTGGGTTTATTGTAATTTCTCCAGTGTAGCCTGTGTACTTAATAATCATAAAATTACTTTTATTCCAGGCGTTCTTCATGTGTGTCGTGCCTAGGTGACCCAGGCTTGTGTGCTTGGTGCGAAGAAACTCAAACGTGCTTCCTGTTTTCTACTTACACTTCATCTTATGCATTTGGGAAGTGCAGAGACTGGGTTGATGAAAACCGCTCTATGATAGGGTAAGTGACTTTTTTCATGAGATTAGTCTTTTGTAAATAGTTAAGAAATGTGTTGCTTTTCCGAAAATTATTAATGTTTTAATTGACACTCGCATTTAAGAACTTTCTTTCATTTTGTCTTTATAAGAAAAGTCTAAATGTATTATTGAACTGAAAATTTATTTAAAAATAACAGATTTTCTTGTTGAAAATTCAGCTTTGACTTAGTTATAAATAAACAAGGAATTATGTTAGTGTTGTTTTCCATTGAAGAAAAATCATGCTGTGAGGATATTAACTGATTTTAGGATTATTAAAATATTTGTCCATAATTTCAGGACTGAATTATGCCGCAATTGTTCCCGTCATTCTCAATGTTCGTCCTGTGTCCGTGATCTGACCTGTGGTTGGTGTAGCTCATCTGATCATCGAGCTGAAGGTGTCTGCACTGATGGAGACTTCTCTGGACCTTTTTCAGGTAGGCTGACAAGGATTAAGAAGGAGAAAAAAATTGTCTGTAATGCAGCTAGTAAAGTTAGTTTTCCAAATTGATTTGCAATTTAAATACCATGTAAAGATTAGATGGAATATTTTATTTGTAGTGAAACTTTGTTCTTTGTTGCTTGAATCTCTTCCTAGCATCCTTTGGAAAAAATAGAAGTATATCTTAGCTTCTTTAACATGGCTTTATTAGTTTTTTAAAAAAAAGCTTTATAAAACTGGGCTGTTTCCATAAACTATTATAGATTATACTTTGCAGTCCTAAAGATATTGTTGTGATCTAAGACTACTGTTAATTTCGACTACTTAAGGAGGAATAAGAGAGAAACCGTGAACACCATTCCTCAATTTTTTCCAGCTGTGTTAATTGCCTGGTAGAAAACCTCTGTAAAAACTGTATATCAGCTCATTCCTTGGTATTCTGTAATCTGTCATTTTATCAACAGCAACAAGTGATAATTCTTCCCTCTTAGGGTCTTGCCAAAACCATTTGAGAAATGCCTCCTTGCAAGTGCCCTTATGGTCGTACAGCAACTGCCCAGACTTGGAAGAGTGTCTCTGGAACATGCACGACTGCCACGAGAATGCTACCTGCCACAACACTCCTGAATCTTACACCTGTGAATGCAATTTAGGGTTTGAAGGAGACGGGAGGAATTGCATCAGAGCGTGAGTGACCTTTTTTATGCCCAATGGATATTTTCTTTTTATTAGTTCCATTCAGAGCCTCTTTTGTATTCAATTTAATTAAAAGCAAGAGTTTGAAAACTCCTACACAGTCAAAGACTACTGGAACTTTAATCAATCATATTTTTAAATGTTCCCTGCTATTATCATCCATGATTCTTAATAGCCATATTCCCAGCCATCAGTGTCTGTGTTAACCAGCAGCTAAAGAAAGAAAATTTTGCTTTTTGCTGACTCATTGGTGGTATCCACCAATCCTTCAATCTAATGGATTTGTGGTGTCGCGCTCATTGACTACGTTTATGTAGCTGTAACTGCTGGAGAACCACCATATAAAGGCGAACTTGCTGTTTGTTATTGACACCTCTGTTTCTTAAGCAGTAGGAGCCGCAACCATCATACTGTAATGTTTTCTTTTATTGTTGTAGTTGTTTGTTGTTATGTTAATAAATGTTGTTAGTTAGATTTAGTATTTATTTGAGGTGTCCCACAGATTTATAAATGATGCTGATGTCTGTGAATGTGGCTGTAAGTGTTGCTATCTAATTAAGAACCATCTATTATGACAGTATATAGCCATGATTAATAAGAAGTTCCACTGCACAAAAGAATGTGCATCTTTGCTTGAAGTTCCTACCTTCCATTCTAGTTGCTCAGTAAAATGCGTTCATGGCTACTGCTCCAACTCGCCTCTCTATGAATGCATCTGTGAACTTGGATGGACTGGTCCTGACTGCAGCGTCAATTGCGGCTGCAATAACCACAGCACATGCAACACTGGCATCGGAGTGTGTGACGATTGTCAAAACTGGACGATGGGGGTGTTCTGTGAAAAGTGCAAGTGAGTCTTTATGAAATTTTTTAGGCTGAGCTTTATGCTTTTATTAGTTTTGAAGAATTGCCTAGACTGCTTGGGAAATACTTATTGATTTGTCTAATTAACCCTTTCAATACAGCAGGACATATAATATCCTATCAATAAAGCTTGTAACATGATTGTTGTTGAAGCATTGTTATGGGATTGTTTATGCGTCTCTTACACCTTTAGACACCAAAGTTGTTTCATTGTAATAATCACTCGGAGGAGAAATAACTGTTCCTGGTAATGAGGTGCACTAAACTGATTTTTTTCTGTATTTAAAAGGGTTAATGATATGTTAAAAGAAGTGCCAAAAAATTCAATAACTTAGCTATAAATGCAAAGTTAATACCATCAGCTTTTTATGATGCATTAACAATTGTACCATCTCTTCCTATGATCATAGACCTGGAAGCTATGGCAATGCAACAACGCTAGCTGGATGTAAGAAATGTGAGTGCAATGATCATGGAAGTGTAGAACTTGAAGTGTGCAATGCTACCACAGGAGTTTGCTACTGCATGAACAACACCATGCCTCCTAACTGTGATCAATGTGAGGAGGGATATTATGGAGATCCAAGGTAAATTTAGCTTTAAGATGAATGCTTGCACTTTTTAACCAAATGTAATGTATCATCAGATGTTGGAAATGCAAAAAAAAATAATCAAAAATCAATGCATTTATTCAAAAATTGACCTAAAATTTAAAATTATAAATTTTTTGGGTTCTACCCTACAAACTCTTTTAATTTAAAAAAAGTTTTGATTTGTTATGAAATTTTGAAGTAATGGGGCAGTTGGGGGATAAAAGTACCTGAACATTTTTATTTGCTAAAACAAAACTTTTTCAGAAATGGCGGAGTTTGCTTTGAAGAGTGTCATCCACGTAAAGTAATAACAAATGCTGTGAGTGGCAGGTTCGGAAGTCCCTCCATGTCTTCCAAGGCTCAAGATTGTCTTTGGTTGTTAACTGTCCACTCTGCTCTGGATATGCAATCACTACTAGGACCTATGCAAAGGTAAACAAGTAATTCCTTCAAAACTAGGCTGTTTCAAGAACTATTGTTTAATAGTTTTCAGCAGGTCCAGAATATGATACCAAGCAAGAATCGTATAAGAATATGTGGACACAACAGGCATGCAACATGCTCATAAAGCCAGAAGCTGAAAGAGGCGAGAAATGTCCCACAAAAACGAGCTTGCAAGAAATTTTATAACACGTATTTAAAAGTTAACGAAGCTCGAAAACTGGTCACTCTAAGGACTGCATTAAAGATGCAGGTCCAACAATGAACCTCCATTTAAAGTCTTATTTGAAATTATAGAGTGATCTAAAATGTTGTGTAAATATGTCTTTGTGCAATAAATTAAAATTTTTTGGAACCATTATTGCCTATCTCACTCTCTGGCTTCATTGGCTTGTCATAATTGGATTGCATTTGGGACCACATGTTCCCATATGATTCATGCTTGTTATCCTATTCCTAACCTACTCGTAAGTTACTGAGCAATAATTGTGAAAGCACCCTATCTATAAAGAATTCAAAGCAATTCAAATAATAATAAACTCTCTCTTTCAGCACCAGCAGCTTCCTCCAACTGACCATCCACAGCGACGTCCACATCCCCTGTCCGCACAACCACGTCTACGTGTACGACGGCCTGCCTAACTTCGTGGCCTCGGGACACCCCAACGTGCTGCTGGGCGCCTTCTGCGGCACCAACCTCAGCCACCCCATCGTTGCCACCGCCTCCAGCGGGTACCTGACGGTGCACTTCAAGCGAGACGCCCCGGGCCACGGCTTCAACGCCAGCTACGAGAGACTGGTGGAGGAGGAGGAGTCTGGAGGGAGTGAGATGTGCCCAAGGAACTGCTCAGCTGACAGTGGGCAGGGGCGGTGCGATGTGGTGAGTCGGCACTGTTGTTTGTGTTGATCCTGTTTTCATGTCACTGGTGCATAAGGAAAATTTTGCGGAATATTCTTTGGGTTTTCCTAATGTTCAAGTTCAAATATTCTCTAAAATATTGTGTGGTTTTCAGACCCAAAGCTGAATTTTTCCACTGGAGCTGAGGGCCCAAAATTATTTCTTAGCCCCTCGCCATGTTTTTTAAATACATTTTTAGGTAGGATTGTTGTGAGTACCCAATATAAGAGGGAGGTCTGAGGGTTCTCCCAAAATACTAAAACAACATGATTTTTACTTGGTTTGATACACCAAATCCCAACTTCGGAAGATTTTTTTCTGGTTTTCTTTAACACACCCCTTCTGATCCTAAAAAGCTGTTCAAGTCACAAATGTACTAATTTTTAAAAATATTTTGTATATATTGAAGGGTAACATAAGTCACACCAGTATTAATGAATTGAGTGAAATAATAACTAATTTTGAATATTAAGAAAATATTTTAATTTTTTTTTCAAATGGAGTCCTTGATTTTTTTTTATATAAAAAAATAAAAATTGTGTAACAAAATTCTTGTAGAATTTAAAGGCTTCTTGTTTAATGGTGGTAATGTTTTTACCACTTCCCTTCCCCTTTACAAGCTCCCACCTTAAAGTCATTCAGTCAGTGACTCATAAGCTTGTACTATGAAATATAAAAAAATAATAACATGGACATCCATGGCAAGAAGAATTAAGGACCTGTGTTGGGAAAATCATAACTTGCCTTTTTTCCTGCACTTATTTCAACCATCAACAACTGACTCAGTCTTGTACCAAAATTATTGGGAAGAAGTAAACATGCAATTTTTCTGTAAGAATAAATAAGAGATATATTTTTTTCTCAGTTAAAAAACTCAGCTTAAACTTGTATTTGCCTTCATTTAGCTTTTAAAAAGACAATTTCTCTCCTGAATGATTTTCAACCTGCTGTTCTTAATGTGTCTTATAGTTATACAATGTTTGCCTATGCGAGCCTGGTTTTGGTGGAGACGATTGCTCTACACAACTCTTCCGTCATCACCTTTCATGGTCCACACTCTACAGTACTCTCAAGAATAATGCTGCCAATCTATCTTCAACTTTATTGGACCAGATGCCAGTCCCTAGGATTGGTCATTCACTAGTCACAGTAAATGGTCATCTCATGCTTTTTGGAGGTTACTCGTCTACGGCTGGTGATCTGAACGATTTATTTCAATACAATGTGACCAGCAATCGGTGGACCAAGGTTAATGAGAATACAGTTTTATTTTATGAAATCTGTTTGAAGAGATGATTTTATATTATGTATAGATAATATAAGACATTTTTTCTTCATGTTTTAATATCATTGAATTTCCAAGAAAAGTTTCAAATAGTTTTTTAGGTTTATGAAATCCTATACCTTAGCTAGTATCCTTGCAGCATTCTGCAACATTTAAATTTATTTTTAAGCTTTTGTTTGATTTTAGATTTTTTTGTCCTATAAATGCAAATCTTAAATTAATGATTGAATTTTGATTTTTATTTAAACACATTAAAATGTTTCAGAAAATATTGTGCACTCTGCCATTACACATAATATATTAAAATAACTATATTTTTTTGTTCCAAAAAAGAATTGAAAAATTTTTTAAAGCGTAATGCATTGTCATCCCTTAAAAATAAAATATGGAATTTGAATTCCCCCCTATATCAATTTAAATAAAATCTTTATAAATCCATTTCCTCACCTTTGTGTTGTCAAAGCTTTAAGGAGATGGATTTGAACCATTTTTAATAGATATAAGAAGCATAGAGAAGAATCCTTACAATATGTAAGGAATACTGTGATTTCTGAAGATTTCTTCTTTCTACCTATAAATATAATTTTTATTTGTATGAAAAAAAAACAGAATGATTTATTTGCTAACTAATAAAACTAGTAATGCAAAGTTGTAAAAGTATTTATATTTGCTGAAAGTAGTGTATTTGTATGTGACATTTTGTAATAAAAGGATTGTTATTTAAGTTGTGAATTGTTATAGGTACCTTATTATCCATTCAATAAATTTCTCATTTTCAGATTGTGACTGAATACAACCCTAGCCCCCGCCATTTCCATGCTTCTGCGGCTTCTGTCAATGGATCCATGTATGTGATTGGGGGGTTGCGCGAGCTCAAGCCAGAACACTGGGGTGCCTTGGGAGACTTCTGGGAATTTACCCCAGACCAAGTGTGGGTTCAGTTACCAGAAATCGTGGTAAGTTGAGGAGGCTTAGAGCTTATAAATTTGAAATTCCTTTCATTGTATGCAAAGTAAACTTGAGAAAATATTTCCTATGACTAGGTTTATATTATCCTTAAAATAGGTTTTATTATTTATGAACAATTTATACTTGTTAGTTTAATCTATAAAAATTTGTTTTAATTAATACAAATTCACCTAACCTTACACTATGTTTTTTTAACATGATTGAACTAAACCACACAGAAAAACATTCCTGGACCATTCCTTTAAGCATATAGTTTGCATTAATTATGATTTGAGTTTATTTAAAAATTCTTTTGTGCTCTTCAATTATTAAAATGAATTTAAAGTATTTTCTTCCCCTAGAACTTTTTACAACTCCTTATAAAAGCCAAAAATTTTTAGGAAGAAAAAGCCTCTCTAGTTTGTGTGTTTAAAGTTTTGTTTAGACTATAATTATATTAAGATGAATTAATGTAATACTATTTCTAAAGACAAATCCAAAGTGAATTCTATATACAATAATTTCCATTGCAGGTTTCTTCTGGTGTGATCTCAATGGCAGGAGCTACTTTGACAGCCATTTCTGCATCTCAATTACTACTTGTGGGAGGATTTTCTCCTTCCCATGGATTTTTTGAGAAAGTTATGGAATTTGATACTGAGAGTAAACAGTGGACTCACATCAATTGCTCTGGAGCACAGCCACTAGGTGAGTTACTTTATAGTAACTTTCCTTTGGGGATTATTTTTGTGACTTGTTCTTGAAAGTCTGTTTGAGCCTGAACTACGGGCCATCTGGCAAAGCAAGCCACAACGAAGATCATGTAAATATTGTTGTATGGCTCGAGAGCTGGTTTCAGTAGTATTATTCAAAATGGATGAAGGTTTATAGATTGCTTTGGCTACCTAATTTCAAATATTTTACTGTGCTTAATCAGAATTAAAATACATTTTTTATAAAAGTATATTTCTCTTGGATAAAAGCTGAACCACCTACCTACAGAGAATCCAACGTCGATACCCAAGTTTTAAAATTATTATTATGGATTTTTATGTGAAGGCTCTGTTTTTTACTTTTTCCATTATGTGTTTTTTTCTAGGTTTGTATGGCCACAGCAGTGTTTATCACGCCAACACCGAAAGTATCTACGTGTTTGGTGGCGTTGCTTACATATATGACAGAGTTTCTCCCAGCGATTACCTGTATGCCTTCCATTACCCCTCTCGCAAATGGTCTCGTCTCCCTCCAGATAAGAAAGTCAATAAACCCCAGACAAGGGTGAGTTTTTTTTCCTGATTTATAGCCAAAGCTCAGTCATATTTTGATAAGTTTTTAGGATGAATGTATTGTAAAATGCTTTCAGCCCTTGCCTCGATATTTCCACACATCAATTGCAACGGAAAACTTCCTAATTGTGATCGGAGGCCGAGGCACTAGTACCATCAATCAGTCTTCCCAGCCTTTTGCTTATGTTTTCTCTTGTAACTTGTGGATACCCCTTACAGATGAAGGTAAAAACAGTGTTGTATTTATTCTTATGGTTTGATAGTGTTTATAAAATTGTCCTTGAAGAGTCTTTGTGTTTTGATCATTGATTATTTGCATTTACATCACACCTATAGGAAACAAAAGGGTGCTGGTAAAACTAAATAAAAATTATAGCTATTTTTTTATCTCATCGGCGTTTAATTCTAAATAGATCCACTACGCCACAAAATCGAAATTTTAAAAACATTTTATGAAAATTATGATTCAAGAACTCAATAATATATGCATAGATTTAACAAACTAATCTTATTTCTAAAGTAATGTGCTTAATTCCACTTAGCATTCAAACATTGCTCTTGGATCCACTTCTTTGATTTGCTTATTTTTCCATTGTCAAGAAGCATTGCAGTCTATTATAGTTGTATGATAACAATTCTGTTTTTTTATTGTTGTTATTTTACAGAGAGGTTTAAAATTACTAGGTCAACATTTGATAGATTTTAAGTGCATACAAAAGATAAATAAGAATCATTCACTATCAATAACTAAAACTTGCTCTTTCATTTCTTTATTTTTAGCCATTGAGGTTGTTGGTTCCCCACCGAAGCCCTTTGTAGGGGCAGCTGCTGCTTCCTCCGGCCGAGATTTTTACTTTTTTGGTGGCATGGACGGTCAGCTTCTCAAGTTGTCTGCCCCTGAAGACATGTGTCGCCTGTTTTCTGTCAGCCGCATTGGCTGCATTCAGCAAACTGGATGTGCCTACTGCTCACTTACTGAAAATGGAATGAATCAGACATTTTGTTTCTCTGAGGCCAATTATTCCCAGAGCAAGTAAGTGGAGTTTTCTCCAGGAATTCTTCTGAAATTGCGTAAAATTTACGTAAATTTGCATATTTTAAGAAATTTATAGAAGAAATAATAATAGAAAATACTGGTTAAAAATATAGAAATTTTTCAGATAATTTAGGTTTTTTATGAAGGGACAGGGGTCTGTTTTGATGAAATTTGGGTCAGTTTTCAGACCCTTCACAAAATATTTTACCTAAAATCAGACCCTCACTAAGTATTTTAGCCTTTAAACAAACAATATTTTTCAGAACACTACATATATGGGACCCTATTTTCACAAATTCACAAAAAAAAGCTCTTGGCTGAAAAAACTAATTTCAGACTAACTTCAAATTCACAAAATTATGAGTAGATTTTCACAATTTTTACAAAAACCGGTCCCTTTAAAAAAAGTCTGGACAGACCCCTGAGGGATATGACTTATGTTCTCTCACTAATGGTCTGTTGCCTTCAGGTGCTACAACCCTCGAGAATCAATCAAGTACCAGAAAGCTGTTCATTGTAACGCAGAGTGGGTTGAGAAGAGGGATTGCCAACAGTATACCACCTGCACAGACTGTGTGGCTTCGTGGCCTGTGTTCAAAGGAGCAAAACAGGTCTGTGTGCTTAGTTTCTCTGTATGTTATAAACTGTATCACTGATTCTCAACGGGGGTGGTGAGAGGATACTTATTAGGGGCAGTGAACCTGTATTGGGCAGTAGGGGGTCTGTTGTGGGCAGTAAGGGAGCGATAAGCATGGGATAGTGATGGATCAAGAGGGAGACTATAAAACATTACTTAAACTCACTTTTTTGTGCTGAAAATAAAAAATTTGGGGGTTAGAACACTCAGATCCCCTTACTGTCCCAATGGTTTCAAACTGGTGGTCTTCAGCTTTAATAGTGGTCTAGATTGAAAAGTTGTCTGAGGTACAATATTTACCAACTCATTTTAGCAAATAACTTTTTCTACTTTAAGCAGCCCATTATCAGTTTTAAGCAGTTGGAGTAAGAACACACAACAAATTTGCTGTTTAAGTTTGCCAATAATATACTTTAAGTTATTTTAATATTAAGTGATCGCCCTTCACTGTACCCTAAATTACAAAATTTCCGTAGTGGGGGAGTTGAAGCATTTTCCACACCTTTAGACTGCCGTCCTAAGCGAAAGTGTACACTAACGCAATTTCTCACAGATTTACTTTGAGAAAAATCTCACCAAAAGAGCATTTGGCGGATTTTCAATTCTATGCGGCAACCTGCTTACGATATCAGACCGCCAAGATTAGCATTGAAACTAGCTCGTTTCACAGCAGCCAATGAAAAATTAGAGCACTTTTTTTCGTTATAAAAGAAAAACTAATCATGGTAGAAGTACAGTATTTTAAACACATATAGAATTATTTTTTACAAAAATATTGTCGTTTCGTTTTTAAAAAAAATCGTATTAGTTTTAGAATTATTATAATTTTTCCCTTTTTAAGTTTAACAATGGATAGCAGCAACCCTTTAACAACGCCAAAACCACCAACAAAACGAGCAGAATGAACGACTAAGCTGCGTGAATTTCCCAACTATTCTAATAGAAGTAGCGAGATACATTCTCGCCAATTTAAAAACGCGCCAAGGGAGAAAGGAAATGAAGTTTTAAGAAAACTCGTTAACGTACATTTCGCTTAGGACGGCAGTAGAGGGAGTAGCTTTAGAAAGGTTGAGAATCACTGTACTGCATTTTCTACTTATGCATCTTTATTTTCTCCTTCATTATGAACTACAGGTATGTAAATGGTGTTCAAACTGCCGTTCTGGGAGGTGTGTTCCATTGGAAACCAACTGTGACTCTGTGAATGACTGCTCCATTTCAAGACCCTTCAAGGTTGTCACAGAGCCTTCTACATGTATTGTGCATTTGTGTGGAGCCTCTGACTGTGAAAAATGTGAGGCCCTCAAAATTTGCATATGGACTAGGCAAGCGCTAAGATCAAGTAAGTAGAATACCTCTTCTGACATCTGGTGTTTGAGATCTTAAATTTTTATGCTATAATTTTGTTTTCCCTATGCATTTTCCAATTTCATCAAGAAATAGCTTTATATCTGCCCCAAGAGACTTAGTTATTGTTGAGCACTACCCCTATGCTTGATGTCCTTAATTTAACTGGAGTATAGTTTTTTATAATTCACTTTTGAGATCTCCCATTCCCCGGATTGTAACTACGCCACTGCCTGCTTTCAGATTTTTCTTTTCTCCCAACAAATATTTCCCACAGTTGATGAATTGTTATAGTTTTAGCATCCAATGTTATTAAATGGTATATAGATATGTTGTACAGTTAGTTCATGAAATAACTTCCTCTGTGGTGCCAAGTTGTATTATGATGCCTAGATAACATTGCAACGTATGGCAGAAGTGTGAATGTTTTGTTTTCCAAACATTTCATTTGCATTTGCAGATGACTCTGATATAGTCATTAGAACACCTGAAGCAATCAAGCAGGCACTCCTATCTCTGGAAGTGGAGGCAGGTAAAATACACCTTAGTATCAATCCTGCTAACACTCTGCTATGCGCAAAATCTTAATCCCATAACCCTTAGCTAGAAGTAGATTAATACAAATTCCAAGTTGACCTCGAAGTTGGGAGTAATTCGATAGGAAATGTTAACTTCAGAAAGTGCAACGGATGTACAATTACCAGTGAATGCTATCTGCAGAACAAACCTATGTATGTAGGCAGAACAAACCTATGTATGTAGATAAAAGTTCAATCCACACTGTGTAAAATACTAAAATTACTGTATGTAGAGTCTGGAGTTGGTTGATCATCTGGTTACCCATAACAAATGAAATTAAGCTGGAAATGTATCCCAAAGGTAACTCCACTCTTTGGAAGAGGATCTTAAAGATGTAGGGGCCACACACTGAACAAAAGAAGCCTTTAATACAGTGGTAGTCAACCTAGTCTGCACTGCCCACTCGTGGGCATTCAACTTTAATGGTGGCAGTAAAGTTCTTTTCCAATATACTGAAGCAATTTCTTATTAAAATTAAATTGAATTTTTACAAACTTTGAAATGGAAATTTTTTTAAACTCAAATTAAAATCCTACATCAATAAGAACTACGGTAAGTTATACAACGTTTTATTCTGCTAAACTTAGGTAAGTAATTATTATGCTTTATCTGTCATCTTTAAATATTTTTTTTCAAATTGAAGTTACTTCCCTGCATTATGAGTCTTTAATACTGTGGAACCAGACGGCAGTAATTTTATTAACATCAGATACATGAGTAGGCGGCCAGAATATAAAGGTTGACTACCCCTACTCAAATAGAGCTATCTAAAGAGATTTAGGAAACTCATTACTCATTTATTACATTGAAGAAGAGTTAGAGACATGTTTCGTTTGTAAAGTTTGATTTAGATCAGAGAAAAGCTTTAAATTTAATAGCCGCTTGCGCTTAGGCTCTTATTTCTTCGACTGAAATCTTGTGATTTCTTTCTTCAGCTGGACACTTGCATACTCTCAACCAGATTCCCAAGTTTAACTGGTCTTGCGTGATGAAAGATATTCAGACGGCAGTCTCGTTCGAGATTGCTTCTAGTCCACCGAGTAAGTGTCCGGTTGGTTGTTCGGAAAACACCGACTGTCACTCTTGTCTGCAGAGCCTGGGGGGTGAAGGTGGATGGCATCATTGTGTGTGGAGCGAGACACTCAAAACGGTGAGTAGATTTTCTTTTTACACGGTGTTTCTTATGTGTAATTTATACTGGTAGGCAGGCCACTTAGCCTAGAAAAAAAAAGAAGAACCAGTGGGTTATTAAAAAGTCCTTTAAAAGTGTGTTTTTATGGTTCTCCTAGGTGGCATATACATTTTATAAAAATATATTACTTATATGTGAAAACTCGTAATTAATTGGGATTTTTGAAAGGGGTGAAAGAAAGTTGATTAAAGTTGAAGAATTTTACAAAAAATTACTTTTTATGTTCATTAAGCTTGGATCTGCAGTAAAATTCTTCTTTTGGTAGGAATTTAGGTTTAAAATTCCTTAAAACTATTTGATAGACATCAGAGTAGAAACACTTTTCTCTGGCATGAAATTCTCTAAAATGGACACTTCATAATTTTGTTAAACAATGATAGTATAAATATTTACCCAGTTTATGATAATTATAATTTTTTCATATGCACAGCACATCCATAAATATACAGTTCAGTTATTTTAATCAGAGAAAAAATTTTTTTACCTGAAAAAAATTTTTGCTATTGCTACTTAGGGGCCAAATAATCATAAAGAGAGTTAGAGTAGTTTTAGAGGAAGCACATAATAATTTCAAGCCATTTTACCTCAACTAATGAAGATGAAGAATTCAAGTCACACAAAGTATCTCACAAATGTCTTGACTGTATATCTTAAACAAAAGGTTTCTTTTAATTTAGTGTATGTCTCCCACTGCCGAGCTTCTTCGCTGTGAGGATGGCAGCTGTGGCCCAGTTGTCCATGGCAATGCCTCTTCCTCGTGCTCTGTGCCGTGCTGGCACCATGCCCAAGCAGCACACTGCCTGGCACATGCTGGATGCGGATGGTGCGCATTTACTGGGGTGGACGGTAGAGGCTTATGTATGGATGGAGGAATTCTCGGACCTACTGGGGGAAGTTGTAAAGAGAACAATGTGATGCTTAATGGGGTTGTTATGCCAAGTGAGTGTTTATGTAGATTTTTCTTATGTTTGTATATTCCAAGATTTTTTTGAATAATTTGGTGCTAGATCACACAAGGGCGGATTAAAGGGGGGGGGCGAGGGGGGCGACCGCCCCCCCCCGAGAAAAGAGGTAAAGGTGGATAAAAATGTGTTAAAATACTGTTTTTAGGGTTCAAATTTCCAAAAATTTTCTGGGGGTGAACCCCCAGACCCCCCTCTTGGATTTCTTTGTTAACCACAAACTTTTTTAACTAATAGGGTAATGAAAACAACTGGTTTTAACAAAAAATTTTCTACAACACGGACATATTAAACGATACATCAATGCATGAAGTTAAAGGGGCTTGAGGGAACTTTTAAGTGACCTGGTCTTCTCCCGTAATGGACAGTAGCGCAATAATAATGGTTGCGGTTACGGTGCTCAAGTTGTCAGTTGGCTTGTCTTACCTCTTTCTTGAAGTTGTGGGAATTTATCTAGTTTTAATTTAAAGCTTATCAGCCTAAAAGCTTAAAAATAGGCAAATATAAAACCTGATTTTTTGGTAGTGGGAGGTTCCACCACATAGCGACGATGTCAACGTTTACGTGAGAGAAAACGTTTTCACTGAAGATGCCTGACAGTTTCAGGCGAAACGTCTGAGCTTTTAACAGCAAGACCCCGGCAATATCCCCGAAAAATCCTAATTTGAATTTTGCCTGCCGAGAAACCCTTTCTGTTTTGATTTTTTTTGTTTGCAACGTATTTTTCATGGGAGTATATAAGGGGGGACGAGGGGTACCTGTCCCCTTCAAACTAGATATACCAAAGCAAGTTAAAACCCAGTTTTTTAAGGGTCGATTTTCCAAAAATTTTAAGGGAGGGGAGGACTCCCAGGGCCAAATTTTTATTTAATCCTTTATTTACAGTTTTTATATTTTATAAATTCATCAAAAAATCGAAATCCTACCTAATAATGTATGTCCAAAATTTGGGCTACGTGAACCAAAAAACAGTTCAAAACCCCGTTTTTAGGGTCATATTTCCGAAAATTTTCTGGTGGAGATCCCCCAGACCCCCCTTGATACTTTTTTCTCCCAGGGAGGCCTTACTGTAAATTGAATATTCCATCTAACCGCCCCCTCCGAGAAATTTGCATTAAACCGCCACTGAGATCACAAGTCTCCGAAATTTGGCCAGCCTGCTCCTACAGTGCACCGCTTAGTAGCTGCATAATTACTCTTTCCTCACAGATTTTATAGCTGAAATCATTCGGTTTAACTAAAGTTTATTTGAAAGAGAAAGGGGTTTATAATAACTTTAAAAATGGGTAAAAATGTCTGTTGTGTGTGCTTTTATGGACTAAAAGAGAGAAATCTTTTTTTTTTCAGGCAAAACCCACAGCTGGTTATCCGAGTCTACAGGCCCTCCCATGTGGACGTATTTGACGAAACCCCCTGAAAACGAGTGCCTCAATGGGCATGATACATGTGATAAAACTCATGAGGACTGTGTGGACACTTTAGATGGGTTTGAATGTCATTGCAAGCCAGGATACAAGATGGAGGCAGGGTTTGTAAAATTTGCTGGTTTATATGTTAAAAGCTGTATACTGAAGTGCTGGATTAATCTATGAAAACATTTAGCTTGTTTCTTATGGAATATTAATGCATAGTAATAATGTTCCAATAGTTTATCTTATAAAATTATAACCAAGGAGTGTTTGACGCTTGCAATGGGGAAATATACCAATAATATCTTTGTTGAGTTTTGAATATTTTTCCACATTTTATATTATGACTTATTGGCACTGATTTAATTAACAAACTTTGAATTTCTACCCATGATAATTACTCTAAGTATATTTATTCCATAGGAACAGGTATGGATTCTCAATTTAGGTTTACTCATTGTAACTAAACTGTTAAATCGTGTATCTAATCTAAACTGATTAATTGTAAGATTTTTATACATATTCTTAAAAAATATCTTGCTTTTATTTACCAGGAAGCGTTGCACTCCCACTTGTAACCAAGGATGCCTGAATGGCACATGCATCCAGCCAGACGTGTGCCAGTGTAATTTTGGCTTTGTGGGCCTGAATTGCTCTATCATGTGCAAATGCAATGGACACAGCAACTGCCCTGGACCAGACAAGCTGGAGGAATGCACCCAATGTATCAACAACACCATGGTAAGTACCAAAATTTGAGTTTAGTCAAGAGAGAGAAGCAGCTTTTTCCTTATTGAAGGGGGAAATGTCGAGAAAAGTTTATTGAGTGATGAAATTTCGTTTAGTTAACGCTATTATGTATTTAATAGGAGGATCTACTTCTTATCTATGGAATTGACCTCTCTGCTACCTCTTATCTATTGGATATTATATAGCTTTATGGCTCAGTGGTCAACAGCCTGGCATTTGATTAATAAAACATATATGGAAATAATTTTTTTTGTAATTTATATTATGTGCTATGTAACTGTTGATATTGTTCTCTTCGGCATATACTTATTCCCCAGCCTTTTAGATGTAAATCTAAATTGAGCCATAACCATTGCCAAAATGTTATGTAATACTAATACACATAAAAAATTTCTTAAACTTAAATACAAATAGACACTGGTAGTTTCATTTTCTCAACATAAACTTTTATTAAAAGTACCTTGATTTTTTCCCTGTCAGATGCTATTTATTTTCTGAGAAATCCTGATTAATTGTAGTACATCTTAAAGGCCAGGAAATAAAGTACTACCAAACTTAACTGTTTTTCTAAACTATCTGGTATTAATTTTGTTATTTAGGGTTCTCAGTGCCAAAAATGCAAACCACTGTTTGTTGGAAACCCTGTTAATGGAGGTAGCTGCATTTCTTGCAGCGAATATTGCCACACGCACAGCAATGTGTGCCTAGCTTTGGATATGGCCAACATTACTGGACAACAATCTTTCAATCAATCATATGTGAGTTAAACTTTCCAAAATATTCTGAAATGTGTATTACTGTAAGTAGAAGTTTTTCAACTGAAAGTTATTATCGTGTCATTACCTTTCTGATGTATCGTTTCAGCTTTCTGAAATTATCGAACATCTCAAGGAGGGTCCAATAGATGAAGCCGTGTGCATTGACTGCAAGAATAACACTGAGGGAAACAGGTGCAATCAGTGCATTAATGGATATTTCAAAGCTGGGGAACGGCTAGAAGATGGTTGTAGACCGTAAGTACTCATGGTATTTGTTCAAGCCTAAATATTGTGTTAAATTATGATGGACTTAACTTCTTTATGGTAGGCTTCTCATCTCATATACCCACTATGAATATACCTTATCCCATAGTAGAAGGAGAAATTTTGTAGCATAGATGTGTAAAATTGTCACTATACTTCTGTGTTCAGCTAATTAATTTTGGTTGTTTAGGGTTTTATGGTGCAAGGTACCTATATCGGACATTCTGCACCAAACACAAGATTAATAGCGTTTAGTTTTGGTAATTACTAAATGTTACGAGGAAAAGGATAATAAACTCTTCACATTATTGGTCTTATTTGCAGTTTTGAATTTCAAAAAATATTTTATAAATATAGTAATTTGAAAGCTTTCTTTGGTTGTTGCATGTAATAAATAGCTTTTTAGCTCTATGTTGCTGCAAGCACCTCAATTTTCACTGAAGGGCATTTTTAACGTTAAAATTCAAAAATCAATCAATAATGGTCCAAAAAAATTTTGGTCCTTTCTTGTTCAGTTGAATTTTATTATTCGTATAATAAATAGTGTTGAAAAATGTTTCAAGTGTATTCAAATGGAAAGGGTTTTTTACAGATGTGAATGCAATGGCCATGGGGATACGTGCAATCCACTCAATGGGGAGAACTGCAATTGCCAGAACAATACAGAGAATGATCGCCAGTGTGCTCAAAAGAACATGAAAAACATGTTACACATGACTCCATGCTGGCAACTTCAAGTATGTACTGCTTAAGTGCAAAATATAAATTCAAAGATGGACCTTATTTCAAAAGAAAGATCATATATTTCTATCATGGTCACAAACACATCAGGTCCAAGTATTAGCTTCCCTGTACTACTTTAAGGAAACTGGCAGTTTCAGGCAATATTGGACAGCTATTTTGAGTTACCGAAATACAGCTTAAGACTTTCACCAAGTTCTCCATTCAAAAACTAATTTAAGCAACATTGAATTTTGTTCCTTTTCAAAGAATATTATTTATTAAGCTATCTGCTCACATAGGAACCCATTGTTATTTTATTTGAAACTCTGAATATTGAAAAAGGCTGAGCAGTTTAATAATTTTGGACATTTATTTCATGTTTTGTTTTCAATTAATTCTTAAACACAATGAATTTATGAACTGAATCCTTCTAATTGATTGTTAGAATTTGTTTATTGATCATTATGAAATTTAGTTTGAATTAAAATTATTATAGATTATTATATTAAATATTTATGTGAGCTATCATGGGCTGAATTAGCACAAATTGTGGGCCACTTTCAGCCTCCAGGCTGTTTTTACACTCTGGGTTTTGGTATTTGAATTGAAACGACACCAAGTGTTGAAATCAAAACAATGTTAGATGGGTTATACTAAATT
Organism: Tetragnatha versicolor; assembly: GCA_024610705.1. NCBI lineage: Eukaryota > Metazoa > Arthropoda > Arachnida > Araneae > Tetragnathidae > Tetragnatha > Tetragnatha versicolor. The sequence continues at coordinate 15,089,337 of JANDEH010000008.1, read as the reverse complement.
TAAATGTGAAAAAAATTAAATAAAGTATGATCTTTCTTATATTGAAATTGTAGAAAAATGCTTGAAAGAGGGAAGTTTTTTTAGGTACAAACATACCTGTTTTGGACTGTTCCAAATATTTAGTTCTCCATTTCAGTGTTCAAAATGTACAGAATACTTTCTTGGATCTCCTTCTCGGGGTCATCAATGTTACCGACATATGTATTTAGACAAAGAATACTGCTTCGATCCTACTACACAAGGTAATGTTTTAAATCCTGAGTTTTTATATATCCTTATTTTAGCCACTGAAAGGAGAAGTGGTCTAACTCATTAAGAAAACTTGATGTTTTTTGTTTGGGTTTGCCATCTAAACTGGCAATGGAGAAATATGCTGAGAGCAAACAAAGGAAGTAGTTCCCAGTGTTGTCTGAATTTCGAGTGAATATAGGACTGACAAGAAACGTCGTCATTTATTATAAAGGCTAACTCTTTTTTACTCTGAGTAAAGAATAACTTTAAAACAACTTGGGCAGTGGGACAACTTTAAGAACGTCGAGGTAGGTCTAACTCTAACTCAAAACTGGATATTTTGGAGTCAGACCACTTTTCCTCAGTGGCTTATTGAATCTTGTATCATTCTGCCTTAAATCCAGGTAACCACTATCATAATGCTTGAACTAACTTCTTTATATTCAGTAATACTTTAAAATTATGCAATAAAGTTTAAGCAGTTAAAGTTAAGTTGCAGTTAGTTTAAGGTTTCCATTTGCATCAAACAGTTTTAAAAAAAGAGCTAGATGTAAAGTTATTTTAATCTGATGTACAATCCACTTTAAATTTTTTTTGGGAAAATTGTTTTTTCTCGTGGTGGTTATACAGGGAAGATTAATAACTCATGAGCAAATTGATAGGGGTATAAGGTAGACTAAACATAGACAAATCAGAATCACCTGGGAAAGGGGGGTCCCCAAAGCAATCCTGAAGGGCTAGGTCATGGACAGAAGTTGCCATGAATTAATGAAAAGTAAGTATTGTAGGGGCAAACAAACAGTTCGGGGTAGAAATAAAATTCAATTATGTTTCAACTTTCAATGAACAACCATAAATTTATATTGCTTTTTCTGCTGTCAAGTTTTGAAAATTACCTTTTAAAGAGACAAAAACTTTAAAATAAAACATAATAATTTGCAATGGAATTTTATGTCTGCCCCCAACCATTTACCCAATTATACCCAATTTTCATTGGTTCTGGCAATTTTTGTCCACATTCCAAACTAGAACCTCAGGGTTTCTGTCATCAGTCTTTCCTTAGACAAAACTGGGATACAATAGACCTTTAGTTGCAGTGCTTAGGCTCTTGTAGCCACACCACCATGAATCCTTCATTGATAGCACCTCAGGATGGCTTCAGGGATTCCCCATTCCAGGTGATTCTGAATTGTCTTTGGAAAGTCTACCCCTTTCATTCTTTGGCCGTGAGTTTTGAATTTCTCTCTATACAGGGTGTCTCAAAAGGTTAGTGCCAAACTTTACATGCAGGTCTGTCATGTCATGACAAACAAGATTTTATAGGAACCCATGTCCGCAATTGTAAACTGAAACTTCAATTATTATTACATATTCCAATCAGGGTTGTTACGTTTAAAACACTTTGTTTTAAACATGTTTAAAACAAAGAAGAAAAAAACATTGTTTAAAACACATGTAGTTTTTAGCAAGTTGCTCCCTTTATTTAGGCTACAAAATCACTATTTTCATGTATGGATCACACAGAGCCTAAAAAGATGGTGCCAAGTATAAGGCTTGGGTACAAACCACCAAATCGCCATGGCATAGGCAGTACATTGGTTGATAAAGAGCATGATGCTGTGAAGAAAACTTACAAAAATCATTTAAAAGAACGAACTGTTTGGGGTGTATTTAAAAGTATAGCTTTATTAATCTAATTTTGATTTGAAAAGTCAAATTTAAATTTTTAAAAATCATGGATTTTTTTATCATTTCTATGCTGAAGGTAAAAAAACAAATAAAACTTTTTAAACAAAAAAAACACGTTTAAAACTAATAAAACGTTTTTTGTTTTTATTTTTAAAAAACATGTTTTTTTCCAACCCTGATTCCAATAGAGCACCCCCGTAAACCCCTGTAAACCAAATTTCTTTAAATTCTGCCTGTAATTAGTAGAGTATAACGCTTTCTAATTTGAAGAATGTCCAAAAAATTTTGAATTCAAATTGCTAGTGAAAAAGGAGGTGATTTTCTCTGCTAATTACTGGCAGAATTTAATGAAATTTGGTTTACTAGGGTTTTTGGTAGTATGGCTCGACAGCCCTGGTTGGACCCTAGCCTTCTCAAAAAGGCAAAACCAATCTCTCCTTCTGTGCGCCACAGCTTTCCAGTCTCTGACGTTGAGGGAGACAAAGTGTCTTTGGAGGCAGTCTGCCCGCCTCAGTTTGTTCCTGCCTCTTCTTCTAACTTCTGTTGGCTTTCCCATGTAATGAAAATGATAAATGTTGCCCCTTCGCCGGCGAACATGATGGTCTATCGGTCAAAGTTTACATTTGCGGACATGGGTTCCTTTGAAAATCTTGTTTGTTATGACATTGTCTTTTTAAAATGATGAATCTCGAAGTGAACTTAACCCGGAAAAGAGTCACGGCCGTATTCTGTGCTACCTCTATCTTACCAACGGTTAACCATCAATCAAAGAAGGAGTCGCCGACTGCGATTGGTGAATTCCTTCTTTGAATGCTGGTTAAGAAGTGCAGAATACGGCCGCTAGTGAACTTTATTTCCAAAATTGAATGCTTCCTCTCCCCGCGCAGGCGAGTGCAACCGCACCCCGATCCCTCTAGTCCGTGGCCAGACGGTGTTCTTCGCCGTCCAGCCGCGCTACATGAACGTCGACATCCGCATCTTCGTGGACATCACGCGGGGCGGCGTCGACTTCTTCCTCTCGGCGAAAGAAGACACCTTCATCGTGGAGGTGGAGCGACACTCGGGCCTGCACAAGATCTACATCGACGAGAAGTACCACCAGGAGCGACAACGCAGAGACGCTGCCGACAAGCAACGCCGCGACGTCGACGAGTCTTCAAACTCTTCCTCTTTGACTGGTGGACTGTCACCCAAGATTGGCGACGCGCAGGGCCTCACCACCTACATCGACGTGCGTAAGTGCGAGGACTTCTTGCTGGTGAGGAACCTCCGCAACCGTCTGGTGGTGACCATCCCACAAGAAGTGCACGACCTGAGGACGACGCGGTTCTACATGATTCTGAGGGGGACCGAGGAGCAGACCTTCGGCAGCCTCTTCTTTAGACAGGTATATCTATAGTCTGAACGTTTCAGGCCATGACATATGTTTCGGGCCATTTTGGGGTAGTCGAAATTTTTTGCATTCTGTAGCAAGCTTCTAACAAGTAGCTAGAAAAAAGCCGATTATAACTTTTCTGTCATCAGACAAACGGTTTAACCGCTACAGCGCGCTAAAATTTGGAAAATTTTGATTCGATTGGCGTTCTTTATAGAGAAATCTTCGAACAAAATGCATTAATTGATTACGATTTGTATATTTAGAAGTTTAATTTTATTAAAATATTATTTTTTAAAGCAGTCTGTTCCAAAACATACTAGTGGCATTACGGAGATACTAGTGACATTATTTGAATTTTCCGCGAATCGAATGAAAATTGCATTAGTAATAATTGCCAAGTACCAGGTTCGGTTCAGCGTCAAGCTACCCATTCAGCCTGGACAAAAAGTTCCGAGTTAAAAGGCTAATGAAGAAAAGATGGGATCCGCCATATGGGCTTGGGTATAGAATTAGGCCAAAACTCGTTTTTGGTCGCACTGACTGAATTCATCAGCAAGAGCATCAAGTTTCTATATAGTAATTCCTATCTATCTCTCCCTTCAGGACCAGACCCGCATCGACCTGTTCGTCTTCTTCTCGGTCTTCTTCTCCTGCTTCTTCCTCTTCCTGGCCGTGTGCGTGGTGGGCTGGAAGGTGAAGCAGGCCTTCGATGTGCGCCGTGCCCGCCGCCTGCACGCCGCCGAGATGAAGCACATGGCCAGCCGCCCCTTCGCCCGCGTGCTCACCGTCATCGAGGACGACGACGACCCGCCGAACCCCTTCTCCGCCGCCGCCTCGCCCCGCAAGAAGCAGCCGCGCGGCGGCAAGGGATCGCCCAAGCCTCCCGCCGACGAGGTGCCGGCGGCGGTGCGGGCGCTGGCCGTGGAGCCGTTGGCCGACGGCTTCGGCGCCATCGCCACCATCCTCATCCAGCTGCCCGGGCACTCGCATGTGCGCATTGCCCTCGCCTCCAGCCTCATCACGTCCAGGCACTACTATGGGTACGGGCTGAGGGCCGCCATGAGGAGAAGGACGAGCCACGCGAACGTTTGATTGAATCTCTCGTTGTAGTGTCTGTCGTCGTCGTGTGTTGTTGTTGTTGCATTTTTTAAGTGTACATAGTTTGTAATTTATTATTTCCTGTTTTTTTCTTTTTTGTAAAATAATGGTATAATAAATATATATTGTTGACTTATGTGAGTTGCATATTTTAGAGCTTGGACGTGGCCAATAAAACATATACCCCGAAACTATTTTTTAGACCAGTGGTTCCCAACTGAAAGAAATTAGTGAACTATAACCTTCCCCTTAATGAGTTCTATCATCCTTTTGCTCTTAACCCTCTCTCTATTTTCTTTAAATCTTCTGCATCCCTTTGCTTTAGATAGAGCCTCTCAGCTTATGCATCCCTTTGCTTCTCAGCATCACTGCTCTATGCTCTTATTCATCTCTCTCTCTCTGCTTTTAGCCTGCCTTTTCTCTTCAGCATCGCTTAGGCTTTCAGCCTCCCTGCTCTTTGGCCTTCAACCTCCTCAAGATATCTGCTCTTGAGCCTCCCTGCATAGGCAGGTCCAGAGGGGTGGGCCATGGCTCCCTCCGAGAAACCTTATCAAATATAGCTTAAAATCACTTTTTCAATGCTAAAATTAAAAAAAAACTTATGGGGGAGAACCCCCAAACCCCGCTCTAAAATTTTTACATACATTTTATAGTGTTTTACCCTTAAAATTCAGCTGCCTGGTCCTCTTTTGGGTTTTAAAGAAATGTCAAACATGGAACACTACGCACCCAGTTTAAAAGGCCATATTTAAAATAAAAATTTGGGGGAGGGCCCCCAGACCCTACAATAATTTGACGTGTATTAAATTGTCTTGAAAATTCTGTGGTTTCTTAGGTCTCAAATCAGCTGAAACTTTACTTTTAGAGGCGCATTTCACAAAATTTTCTGCATAGAAATTTGATTTTGAAATTAACGAATAATTATAACACTAAAAATTAGTTTGAACCTGTTTTAGAAGGTCAAATTTCAAAACATTTTCTGGGCGAGGACCTCCAGACCCCTTTTTAGTTGAAAGTTAAAAGCAATTCCAAAAACTAGAAGTGAAAGTTTATTAATTGATTCACAGGGCCACCTTAAAATCCCTCTGTGGAGGAGTCCCTAATCCTTGGGTCGTCCCCCAATTTTCAGGAGCTGGCGACGCCAACGAACCCGATAATATAAAAATGTAAATAATCCAAGTACACACAAAAGGGGATATGGATATATACAGGGTGATTCTGAAATGGACCGCCAAACTTTGAGGGGTGATAGTACTCATCAAGACGAACAAGAATTGGTATAGAAAGGGGGGTCGCAGTTACACCGTTAAAGAGCTAGGTCCTAATGTAGTGCGAGAGCGTTACAAAAGGACGTTTTGCCAAGGCCCGTTTAACGAAAAAAAACATAATGAAATGAAAAAATTTATTGCATGAGGTACAGCAGTATCCGTATTACTTACATCATAAATTTGATAGAAATTGGACCACTTTCTAAACCGTGGGGTGAGTTTTAAAACGTGCTCTTAGTCAAACAATGGAGTTCCATTAATGGTATTTAGAAAAATGATGATCGGGGAAGGAATTTTCAATGATCAAACAGTTTCAATGATCCATGTTACGATCATTGAAAATTCCTTCCCCGATCATCATTTTTCTAAATACCATTAAGGAATGTGATTTTTTGACTAAAAGATTAATATTGCACTTTTGAAACTAACTCCGCGGTTTAGAAAGTGGTTCAATTTCTATCAAATTTATGATGTAAGTAGTACGGATACTGCTGTACCTCATGCAATAAATTTTTTCATTTCATTATGTTTTTTTTCGTTAAACGGGCCTTGGCAAAACGTCCTTTTGTAACGCTTTCGCACTACATTAGGACGTAGCTCTTTAACGGTGTAACTGCGACCCCCCTTTCCGCATTAATTCTTGTTCGTCTTGATGAGTACTATCACCCCTCAAAGTTTGGCGGTCCATTTCAGAATCACCCTGTATACGCCAGAGGTCCTTACTCTTTTCCATTTCCACCAAATTTTCAAGTTATTTCTGTACAACTGAAGTTACACCAAATGGAAAAGAAAATTAGGCATATATTTGTCCCTTTTTCTGTGAAAAGAAGTGTTTTTGATCCTTTTTTTAGGGTAAGTCGTAAAAAATATACTTGGTGTTTCGAACACAAGATAAGAAGGAAAACATGAAAAAAAGATTGGAAATTTTGGATTATATATTCACTGTTTCACCCCCATAAACAGTTAAGTATATTCGTTCCATATTTAAAATTTTTGGAATTTTTACAACTTTTACCAAAACTAAATCAAAGTAAATAGAGCACTTTCATAATCCTTCTAAAAATTAGAAGAAAACATTTTGTTTCGCTCCCAAACGGGCCCGCGCCCAAACGGCCGCACCGACCGAATCGTCCTATTCCGCGCGAGGCCGAGGCACACAGTTTGAGAACTACTGGCCAATGGCCATGGCAAAGAACTCTCTGTTCTGGCCAGAAACTACATATTTCAGGGTAATGCGTACGATATTTTGGGGGATGGCGTCCACCTCCAATCTCAGAGATCTGTCAAACCAGTGCCATTAACTGGAATTATTTAAACCGTATTAACTGATAATTTAAGGCATTTTCATGTGAAGAATAGTTGTTCGATTTTGGCAACGCCACTCAAACGCCATTTTCTGCATAATGTGGTGTTTCTCTTGATCCATACAAATGCCGGAAGAATCATAATTGTTAACGAAATAAATATAAAATAACTGGGGAATTAAATTTCCCCAATATGGCAGGTAAGCTGTTATGTTGATTCAAGTCACAGAAATGTTTCTATGGATTGTCTGTCTAAGTGGTTGGAAACTTGCAACCGCTTAATGTCAATAAAAGCATCATTCATTTAAAATTGCGAGCTCTTACCTCAACGTATTTTATTGCATTCATACCTAACAATCCGTATGCATTATAGCAAATGTATAAAATTATTTCTCGTGTTGTAGGAAATGGAGACATTCAGTGGTGTTTTTCGCAGGTGAAAGGAACTCTGGACGATGAGATAACCGAAGGTAGGTTTCATAAATATACAAATAATAGTTGATAAAAATCGTTCAATTAAAGGTTCTTTCGGTTGTTTGACAATTTTAAGCTATTATTTTGATTGTTGTGACAGCTGTATATTTTTTGTGTTGGATTAATTGTGTATTCTTTTGTTTGTTATTTGGCTTGATCAAGTTAACTAATTCCTTTATGATGCTCCTTAAAATATGTAATGTATTTCTATTGAAATATAATAGTTAAAAAAGTTTGACTGCAATAATTCTCTCATTGTTAGCTGTCTAAATCTGTTTTTGAGATTGATTTAGAAATTGCAATATCTAGATATACTATATAAAATTAAATTTAGAATTTCTGATTTACGTACTAAGGTGATCTTTATAAGTTGTAACTCAGTTAATTTGGTTCTTGCATATTAATTAGCTTGTTAACTGTTAATGTCTGTGGCACAGTTAATATGCTTTGAGGATACATTTTTAGATTGAGTGGCATGTTAAATTGAGCATTTTACCGTTAAAACTTGCCTTTATCTCAAACCCTAATGAACAAGCTTGTTATTTGTTTATTCACCGATTTTAAAATGTCTGAAGATGTAATTGTAGTTACACCATGGAACTAGGACAGGGGTCGGCAACCTGCGGCTCGCGAGCTGCATGCGGCTCTTTCTATGTAAAGTTGCGGCTCTCCAGTTCCATATGAAAAAAATAATAATTTATTATCAAACCCTTAAATAATCAGTAATATATTTTTCAAGTACCTAATCAAATCAGTGATACTCACAAGGAGCGGTGTAACCCAAAGTTCTCAAGATGAGTCAAAACTCTGGGGAGAACTCCCAAACACTCCTCAAAATTTTGGAATACGTGCTGTTTTCCCATGAAAATTCTGTGATCTATAAGGAGTGATCCTCATTTGGTCATAATAAAAGTTCTAAAAACGAATTAAAAAACTACTTTCAGGAGAAAATTTTCAAAATTTTTCTGAAGTGGGATCCTCATCCCGTCTCTAAAGTTTGCTGTTTAGGTACTACTCCAGAATCCCGGCGCAAGCAATAAAGTCGCCACTAAGGATGCAACCAACGCCAAACGGAATATAAATAACAACAATGCCATTCCATGAAACTTTTTATTTAAAAATTAAACACTCAAATAATAAAATTTAAACTATACTTACCAGTTTTAAACTTTTAAATTTCGTTGAAATATATATTTTAAGATTATTAATATGATTTTTAAACAGAATTATATATAGTTTTTCGTTTAATAACTTGTTATTTACAAATTTACATTATGTTTTTTGTAACAATGGGGTAAGCATATCTCTTTTTGAGCAGAAATAAAGCTATTTTTAAAAAATAGCTTTATTTCAGCTTTCTGTTTCGGAAGGCGATGTGTGAGCTGTTGCCAAAAAATCTGCTTGGCGAGATTTGCGCCGGCTTTCTAGAGAAGTACCGCTGTTTATTTTAACTTTTCTATTTTTCCTTGAAAATTCTGCCACTTAAAAAATGAGAGGTGCTCTTCGGGTGCAATCCAAAAAGGCCAAAAAATGAGCTACAAAGCTATTTTGAAGAAGAAATTTCCCTAAAAGAAGCTAAATGAAGAAGAACCCCCAGATCCTTCAATTTTTCTAGGAATTTACTTTGTTTACAAAATTTTGAACTTAATTCACTAAAATTAAATTACAATGTGTATGTAAGTCATCTAAAACTTGATGTAAAAAGTACCTGAATCCAAAAGGAAGTACCTCAGAAAAAGTGTGTAAAAACTAATTAAAAAGCTATTTTTAGGGGCAAATTTCCAAAATTTTCCTGAAGTGGGATCCACACCCCCACGAAATTTTGCTGATTATTATTATAACTCTATTTTTCTTGAAAATTCTACCACTTAAATAAAGAGAGGTACTCTTAGGGTGCAATTGAAAAAGGCAAAAATGAGCTAAAATGCGATTTTGAAGGGGAAATTCCAAAATTTTTTCTGATGGAGAACCCCCAGGCCCTCCAATTTTTCCTGGAATTCACATTGTTTATACAAAATTTTGAAATTAAGTGCACTAAAATTAATTTACAATGATGTAAAAAAGTACCCTACCCGAAAGGAGGTACCCGAGAATAGAGATGGAAAATTTCCGGAAATTTTGGGTAGGTGGAAAAAAACAGGAAAAAAAAAACGGTTTTTTTCCGGAGAAATTGGAAAAGTCGGAAAAATTGACCTTTTTTGCATAGAAAAGAGTGGTTTTTGAATACATATTTTTTTAGAAGCTAAATAATCATTTGTTGTATAAAAATCTTTAGTCATTATATATTATAAGTTATTAAATCATTAAAAATTAATTAAAAATAATTCTTCCAAAATAAAAATATGCAGCATTTTACGAGTAATTTTAAAACAAAAAAACTAGTTTTTATAACTATAAAATAATATATGCAATATAAATATAAAGCATGTGATTGTAATAAATAACATTAATTTAATGTTCATTTATTAAACAAGTACTTTGATGAATTAATTTTGTATACAACATGATCCAATAACAAATAACAGATGTTTGCTATATTTAACATCAATATACATAATTGATCCTAACCTTTTTCACATAATCATTCATTGCAATCATGTTTTCTTAGAAAGGCTGAGAATGTTTTAATTAAATTCTGCCAATTTAAAAAAAATGTTGAAGTCATTGTATTAAAAAAATTAAAAAATCGTTCATTGTTTTGTTTAAATATTTTTGGAACTTATTTTTTTATTTAATTTTCATGACATTAATGTGTTCATTGTTCAATAAATACTCATACACCAACCATAAATATTTTTTAAGCAACCCCGTAAAAAGCCTCCAATAATCCCAAACTTTGAAATCTGATCTAAATTTTTTTTTAAATTCAGATAAAGCAGAGAAACTCATTTCATATGCTTATGATTGTTAGACAATCTGATTTAATGGTTAAAATATTTTTAAAGTGCTGCATTTTATAATTAATATATAAGAATACCAAATTTATATATATAAGATTCTTCTAATCCTAATTGGTATTATTGATATAAATTTGCATTGTATAATTGCTTTTTTTTGTTTTTAGAGAGTAATATTTAATAACACTTGGATAATAAAATAATTTATCTTGCAGCTTACTTTTTCCAAATTTGTGTTTTCAAGTGAAATATTGAGTATAAAAATATCAAATGAGAAAACATTAGAATGTGAATGTAGAAAATTTTTAAATGTATACAAACTTAAAAATTTTTAACTTTTCCCTAGTGGAATCCAACTTTTTTGGGAAAAAAGATGCTTATTATATGGTTAAAACTTCATTTTTTAGTACTTTATTGTATAAGAATATCGTCTAAATTATATTTTAATTGATATCAGTTAATATATAAATTCTAAATAAAGTATTTTAAATTAACATTTTCAATTTTTCCGGAAAGAAATAAACCCTTCGGAAAAAAACTGGAAAAAAACCGTTTTTTTTCCCAAAGTTTCCGGTTTTTTTCCGGCCATTCCCATCTCTACCCGAGAAGAAATGTTCGGTAAAAATATAGCAGGGCTCGTACATGTCCTGATATTCCTTAATTTCCTGAAATCTCAAAAAGCGTCCTGAAAAGTCCTGAAAAAACGTAATTTACCCCGATTTTCCTGATATTTTTTCGAAAGTCTAAATATCAATTGTATGATATGATGGGAAGATATTAATGATCACATCATTTCTAAGAACCTTAACATTGGATTGAAAGAACTTTACTTTCTGCACGCATAGAGTATGTCTATATGTTTATCAGGAATTTTTAAGTGATATTTTAAACACATTATGGAGTGCATAACCTAATGCTTAGTAAGTAACTGGCAGAAAAAACATAAGTTTATTAATATTTGTTTTGAAGGAAAAGTACTCAAGTTTTATGTTGGTGATTTTATAATCAAGATTGAAATAAAAAACTCCTTTGTGCAAAAAATAATTCTAATTTTGATAGTTATGTAGTTCTTGTTAATAATTTTGTTTACAGAGGCCTGGGCGAATTTATGGCGAGCTCAGTTGAGCTGACAGGTCCTTAGGGTTGAAATTAATACATTCTCAAAAGGGTAGGGGTTTCAGTGGGTTTCCTCATCTTAAGACCCTCTTGCTTTGTTAGTCATGCTTGCCATAAAACTTACCAGATTCCAAAGTAATTCTGGAGTGTACTTTGAACTAACTCTAAATATTACTTTTAAAATTAAGAGAGTTTAGGTAGTTTTTAATTTTACACACATGATGGATAACATTTTGGTTAAGGAAAAAGTAAACGCTACATTATAATACCCAAAATGTCCTGAAATTTTGTCCTGAATTTTTTATAAAAATGTGTCCTGAAATTTTTTGAGGGTCTGTACGAGGCCTGATATAGCGATTTTTCGCGAAAGTTCGTTTTTCCTGCAACTGCTTCTTACTGGTTGGATGCCTGTTGTGTCAGAGCATAAAACTAGTGTGTCTCTGAGAATTGCGTTTTTTCGAGTTAAGTCAGTATTTTCAACTTATGAGGTTTTTCTAAGTTGTGAAATTTTTGAAAGGCCTCTTTGAGAAGCAACTTAAGATAATAATTCAGTTTTTTTAAATAATGTTAGATTATAACCTGTATCAGATATCTGATATGATTTGAGATTCTAATAATACTTTTAAAAACTCATTTGACTTTTTTCTTCACTTAGAATAAATTATATTGGTAAAAAATTCTGTAATTTAATTATATTTTAAGTAACCAATAAATTATCCTAGCATTTAACTGATTTCCTAAATTTTCATCTGCTTTTATTTACATGTTGGTTATTTTCATGCAAATGAAGATAACTTGAAATATATATTTTTCTTTGTTTAAAGATATTTTTATCTAGACTATAATATTAATGACTAGTTTAATGCCTGTTTAAAGTTCTTAAAATCCTCCCAAATATAACCCAGGTAGATTAAAATTTGTCTTGTTAAAATTATTTGTTTCACGCTTAAGAAAATTATACATAACTATACTCTGTTCCACCCCAAGTTGACACTGAAGAAAAGGCTATGGTGACCGAATTACAGCCAGGAAACTGGTTCCCAGCCAATCAGCCGGATTAGGCTGCCCGTCCAACGACGCTCTACCCTACGGACTATATTCATTCGCTTGGATTTAAAGACTTTTACCCCTGATCAAATTTAAGTTATACACTAGCGGAAATAAAAATCCCAACACCAAGAAGGAAAGGAGATATCAAAGTGAAATTTATGTCGATTATTGCACATAGTATCAATGTGAATTGATTAAAAAATCAGCCTTTCTGGATGTTAGGAGGCCGAGAAAACTAGGGAGGAGTGTTGTCTCCATAGGTGTCCATTACCGCTGTCACACGTCATGGAATTGAGTGACAGGGGCTCTAAATGACTTTTGAGGTATTGGAGGACCATGTTGCCTCCTCAGGTAGTCCATATTCGTATGGTGCACCAGCGGACGTTGCATACCGGGCTAGGTGATTTCTCCTCATTGACCGGACTTGTTTTGTGGGTGTTGGTTCTAGAGAACAGGAAAGATGGGGTAAAAATGCAACCTAGGGGGTTAAGAAGAAAGCTTGGACATTGCATACAACATGTGGTTGTGCATGTTTCTTTTGAATTTTTTCCCCAGGACAGGTCTGAAGGTAAGGACGGTCTACCGGCTGCAAAACCTCAATGACGCAGCTCTGGTTGGAAAATGTACTGATGAATCATACCCAGGAGTTGCAGAAATGGAATCCAATGCATCCCCACTCCGTTACCCTGCATCACCACTTAGTGGAACGATTAGAAAATCATCAGCTGAACACGCTCTCTCCATTGTCTCTTCAAACTCATACCAAACCGTCGTGGTGCTCCAAACCGAAGCAGGATTCTCTCATAAACACAATGTCATGAAATTGGGATTTTCATTTCCTTATTTCGTGCACTATTGGAAACAGGAAGGCCCATTTTCAGCCCCTTGTTTATAGGCAAAGGAGTAAGAAGCTATGCGGACAAAACGGACAGTCCGCAGTACTGCAAACGACATCCATCCTACTACCACTTGTCCTCAGTATGATCTACCGGTACTTTGGCCAACCAGAGCTGCTTCATTGAGGTTTTTCAGCCGGTTGTCCGTCCTTACCTTCAGACCTGTCCTGGGGACAAATTTCAAGAGTAAAATACACAAACACATGTTTCATGCAATGTCCAAGCTTTCTTCTTAACCCCCTATGTTGCATTTTTACCTTGGCCTATCCGTTCGTAAGAACCAACGCTCACAAAACATGTCCGGAGAAAGAGGAGAAATCACCTAGCCCAGTATGCAACGTCCGCTGGTGCACCATATGAATTTGGACTACCTGAGGAGGCAACATGGTCCTCCAATCCCTCAAAAGTATTTAGAGCCCCTGTTACTCAATACCATGACGTGTGACGGCGGTAATGGACACCTATGGAGTCAACACTCCTACCTGTTTTTCTCGGCCCCCAAATATCCAGGAAGGCTGATGTTTTAAGCAATTCACATTGATACTATGTGCAATCATAGAAATAAATTTGACTTTGATATCTCCTTTCCTTCTTGGTGTTGGGATTTTTATTTCCGCTAGTGTATGATGAAAATCTCGATAAACTATAATGTGTATGACACATTTTTACAGATTTGTCTGCATATTCCTTATTTTAAATTACAATACAAGCTAGTACTATTTTTTCGGGCGGATTGGTACAACCTTTGCCTTTCCCAACAGTATCAACTTTGGGTGGAACAGAGTATAAGCTCACGTGCTTTTTCATCTTTAGACAAACTCATCCCTGATTAATTAATTTAATTAGTTAATTAAAATTAAATTAATTTGTTTTTAAAATAATTTTTGTTTTTTAAAATATTCCAATTTGAAAATCTAATATTATTGTAGTGAACAAAAATCGGTGTTAATTTATCTTGGATAAATGGTTGAAATAATCAAATTATTTATCTTAATTATACAGGGTGTAAAGGAAAGTCCCTTTACCCTGTAATAAATTGCTAACGGAGCAAGCTAAGGCTATGCAGTTAAGGTAACGGTATAGTAAAGTGACTATGCGCAATCGAATGCGAGCAACCGCAGCGCCCTCTAGCGGAAATTTTAGGAGTTAAATTTTATTTTATAAACTATTAGAGATATGCTAAAATAGTCAATTACAAAATTGTAGAGCATTATCGATTTAGTAGGAAAAGACACCTTAAATAAAAAAATATCTTGAATAGAACCCCTAAAACGCACGCTTAATTAGGTTGAATTTACGTTGATTTTACGTCTTAAAACGCTTCTCACGAGGTGAAAATGAGAAATTTTCAATTTAATGAGTTAAAAATACTTTTATTCATTTATTTAAGTCATTAAATTGAAAATTTCTCATTTTAGCCTCGTGAGAAGTGTTTTAAGACGTAAAATCAACGTAAATTCAACCTAATTAAGCATGCGTTTTAGGGGTTCTATTCTAGATATTTTTGTGTTTAAGGTGTCTTTTCCTACTAAATCGATAGTGCTCTACAACTTTGTAATTGACTATTTTAGCATATCTCTAATAGTTTATAAAATAAAATTTTTAATTCCTAAAATTTCCGCTAGAGGGCGCTGCAGTTGCTCGCATTCGATTGCGCATAGTCACTTTACTATACCATTACCTTAACTGCATAGCTTTAGCTTGCTCCGTTAGTAATTTATTACAGGGTAAAGGGACTTTCCTTTACACCCTGTATATGGATTAATTTATGAACTTATATTTTTTAAATAAGTAGTAAAAGTGAAATGCAAACAACTAATGTTAATTGAAATTGGATAATTGATTGAGGTAATTAATTTGATTAATTATTAAATGGTAAAATAATCAAATTATCTTAATTACATGGATTAATTTATAAACTTAAAAAATTTCTTCAGAAAGAGAAAATTACATTTTTTAAATAAATAAAAGTGAAAAGTAAGCAACTAATGTTTTTTGAAATTGGATAAATGATTGAGATAATTAATCCGATTAAGGAAATCAATGGTTTTTTATTAATTTAATAAAAAAAATCAACTGGTTTTTATCTGTTTATAAACAAACCAACTGGTTTTTAGTATTTATCATTAAAGAAATTGACGTTTTTTTAATTAAGTAAAAAAACCAACTGGTTTTTATGACTGACAAATAAGACAAATAGGTTTTATCAATTAATTAAAATCCAAGCCATCTTTATCAGTGAAAAACAGATAACTTTTGTGTATCTTTAGTTACTCTTTGAAATAATGTTTCATTTTAAAGGAAATTAATGAATAAACTATCTCTTGCAACCAGTGTTATTCTTAGGATTTTTTTGGAGGAGTAAAAATACTCCTTGACTTTTTTAATGGACAAACTGAAATAGAAAAAATTATTACACATTATAAATAAAATAATTTATTTTACATTAAACATTATAAATGAAATGTTTATTTAATATTACAAATTTGAGTAGAAAAATTTTTTCATTTCGGTGGGGTGCTATGCATTTTTTAAGCAGAACGTTTGTTAAAAATTTAAAGCGTGAAAATACGCCTGGCTAGTTTTTAAAAGCGTATTTCCTATTTTCAATGCGTGAAATACGCTCTCAGAGGTGTTAAAATTATCTCTGCTTGCAACACATAATAAGTTTAACTTAAGCATTTAAGATTAAGTTTAGATAGAGAGAATTCAATAATTAAAACCATTAAATTAAAAGATTTCTAATTTTAATCACCTTGAAATGTCAATTTTTTGATAAATCTGACCTTTTAATTTTGTGCAAAAGATTATACTTAATAACACTTTCTTTTAAAAAATCCTGAAAATATTTTATAATTTCTAAAAAAAACCAAGTGGTTGTTTTGGTAATAAAACCATTTGGTTTAAACCAAATTGGTTTAAACTGGTCAACCCTGTTAAAGAGTGAATTTTATTCTGTAACTAAATTAAAAATAAGGGTTTTTACTCTAGAGTCATTAAGATTCAAACTTCTCCTAATCTTGCCTGCTGATTTCAACAGCAATAAATGTGTTAACAAACTTCACCAAATCACTTAAAAATTAATGCTCCATTTTCACGCCTAAAAAATGTTCAATACACACTAATTTTACCATCAGAATACTTTAAAATACAGTCGAATCCGCTTAATGTGATCACGGTTAATGTTATCAATCGGATAATGTTATCGAAATCGTCAGGTCCCAATCATTCCTATTTAATTTAATGTAAAATGCATCGTTTAATGTGATCAACTTTGAATCAACTCGCCGCTTAATGTTATCAAAATTTGTCCATATCCCCTAGAAAACGTTTCATTTCGAGTCATTTTGAAGGTCAATTTGTACAAGTAAACATCTGCCCCACCAGAGTATCTGGTGTTTCTTTTTTCTGAAACTCAAACACTCAAACTCAGTAGGAGTAACAAAAAAACAAACATTCCGCATATTATATTGAAAGAAAACAGTTAAAGAGGCAAAGAAATCATCGGCACCTTGCAGATGTTTCTGATAAGAGATTTTGATTTTCCCTTTTTTTACTGAACTCTATGGTTTACTGAAATTCAGATTGTTTATTGAAGTGGAAGGCTATAATGGAGTGAAAAAAGAAAGACCTTTCGATACAAATAAAATTACTAAGTAAGCTATTAATTTTATTTTTATATTTTTAACTACTCGTATATTTCCCCTTAAAATTTTAAGTTGGCAAGTGCCTACTGCCTAGTGTAAAAATAGTGTTTTAAATACATTAATTACGATTACATGATTTTGATTTTAAAGCAAACAATCTTGAAACACTCTTTCCTGCTTTTTTACATGGGATTGCTTATTGTTATCGATCTGATAATGTTATCAGTTTAATCTTGGACAATTGCGATCACATTAAGCGGATTCGACTGTAGTAACCTTTATTCCTTCTTAACACATTTGAACAGCAAGTATCATTAGCTACGGAAATCGGAAAAATTCAAATCAAAACAATGCACTCATTTTGTTAACAAACTGATTGTTGCCAACTGAGGAAAAGAAATACAGCATTATCCGGGAGCTACGTAAGAGTATTATATGTATAGATGATTAGATGTCTTGTTTTATTAGTTATCATTTGAGATGTGGGTAAACGTGAGAACTGGAAGACTTTCCAAAGCTGTTCCGAAATTGTGAACTTAATTGCTTCTTAACATGGCATCCTTTCGAATTGCAAAATCTCTAGTAAAAAAGGTTCAATTCTATTTATTACCTGTGCCGTACAATATTTATTGCTTGACTGATGTTTGAGTGCTAATTATAAATATTGCTTTTATTTCAACCAAACATTAATAATTTGGCAATATTTTTATTATTTGGCATTATGAAACAGTCGAATCCGCTTAATGGTGATCACGGTTAATGTTATCAATCGGATAATGTTATCAGTTAAATCTCCGACAATTGCGATCACATTATTAAGGGGATTCGACTGTATTTGTATTCTTTTATCACAAATTTGCAGAAAAGCTTTCATAACATTCCTAATAGTATTTCACAAATTTGTTTTTTAATTTTGACAAAATAGGTATGTACCTTTATTTTGGCTTTGTTCATTGCAGCTGATATCATCTCCTGTGTTGAATTCAATCACGATGGTAACCTGTTGGCTACTGGGGACAAAGGTGGAAGAGTGGTCATCTTTCAGCGAGATCCTCTTGTGAGTTTTTAATACACATACATGTCTGTTTTTAAAATCAGTTTTAGTACAACTTGTTAATTCCTTAAAAAAAGAAGTGATAGTGGTTACCTAAAAATGGTAACTTTAAATTGAAAGCAAGTTAGCTGGTTTGTTATTGATAGTTCAATATTCTTAATTTTTCTTAATATTTTTGTATTATATACAAACAATTAAATTTAAAGGGTGGAGCTCCTACTTTTTCTAGGTTCATAATATTTTATGCAAGGTGGATCCCCGAAATCAGGCCAGTTATTAAACCATTAAGCATTTAGGATTAAGAGTTTCCAAAGATACCACTACCACTATACAAAAAGCCTTTGAAACATTGTTTTTCTGGGTTGTGAAATAATATGAACCAGGTCTTTTTTTAAAACCATCCCTTTCTTTAAGAGTACAGAAATAACTTGTTTATAAGAAAAATCCCTTGCTCTATAAAACTGGTAGTTTGATTTACATATTCACTTTAATTTAAAAATGCTGGGTCTAGTTTCTTTCTTATTTAATTTTTTTTACTTTTTTTCAGTCAAAACTATCTGTTCCCAAGCGAGGGGAATACAATGTCTATAGTACTTTCCAAAGCCATGAACCTGAATTTGATTATCTTAAAAGTTTAGAAATTGAAGAAAAAATTAATAAAATAAGATGGCTTAAAAGGAAGAACCCTGCTCATTTTCTTCTCTCTACTAATGGTGAGTTCTGTTTTAAAACTATCACTTGTCAAATACTAGTACTAGATACTTTGATTACTTCAGTAGCCTAAGACTTCCTCTTAACTGGTCTGAATGACAATTATTAGCCGGTAAAAATGAAGAGGATAAATTTTTTTTGAAAGGGTGAAACTTACTGCGTATCTCTAAAATTTCAGATGAAAAACAACTTTATTTTCTTAAATTTCTGGCTTTAAATTTCTTAATTTTCCATTCCATTTTTTACTTCACACTTGAAGTAGCAGCAAGAGGAAGCCAAGCTTTAGTTAAGAGGTTGTCTTCTATATTACATACATGTGATTCTTCCTCCAATTTGCTTGCAAAATTAAAAGTCCGACAATTCGATTTGCAAAACTCAAATTTCACTTTCTGATTTTCCAATTCTTTTTTTTTTACTGAAAACTCAGGCGCGAAGGTTGCGTAGTAATAAATTTAAAATAAAGTAGAAAAAATTATCGAAATTATATGAAAAGCAGTTAATATTTAAGCTAAAAAAACATGACGCTAGCATCTTGAATCGTAGATCTTGGGAAGTAGAAGCCAATGGACCTCCTCTATTTAAAATGAAGGAAAATCTAGGTGCCATCGAATTTTTTTAAAAATATTTTCAGACAATTTATTGTCAGAGTAATCACATTTATGATATTACTGATTTAAGGTACAAGTCTTAGAATCTAAAAATTTTCAGACAAGACGATCAAGTTATGGAAGGTTTCTGAGCGCGACAAGCGCATTGATGGCTACAATTTGAAAGACGAGACTGGACACATGCGAGACCCTGCGTCGGTGACTAGTCTGCGGGTGCCTGTGGTAAGGCCTATGGAGCTAATGGTGGAAGCTAGCCCTCGGCGGATCTTCGCAAATGCCCATACTTACCACATTAATTCCATCTCAGTCAACAGCGATCAGGAGACCTACCTGTCAGCCGATGATCTGAGAATTAATTTGTGGCACCTGGAAATCACGGACCAGAGTTTCAGTATCCTTTTATTATGGTGTCCTGCATGGAATTTTGGAAGATATATGTTTGACTCTAATTTAGGAGTGAGGGGGCACACTTGAACTACTTTATATGGAATCCTTTTATTATCTAGTAAAACAAAAACTGCTATACATGTTAATTTACCTTCTTTTTGTCCAGTTTTATTTCTAAGTTACATGCAATTTTGTTATAACTGTCCTCAAAGAAAAGTTTTCTGTTGAGTGGTGTCCAGTGACTGGTTTGATTGCTGAGACAACCACCAAACTTAAGACCTCTTTATTGTATATAAAATGAAATTTTCTAACAATGCTTTAAGTTCTACATTATGAATGCCTATATGTAATCTAATCATTTTACTTTAAAAATTATACTAGGCTACAACATTTCTTGACAATGGAGATAAAAGCTGAGACCAAACAAAGGAAGTAGTTCCCAGTCGAAGTCAGAATGCGGAAAGAAATTAAGCACATTACTTTAGAAATAATATTAGTTTCTTAAATCCATGCATATATTGTGTTTTTGGGGTCACAATTTTTGTAAAATGTTTTAATATTTTTTATTTTGCTGCGTAGCACACTCATTTAGAATTGATAACATGCCAACCATTGAGAGCGCACAGATGATCTGTTAACTAAATTTTTCTTCTGCTTGTCAACACATCATTGTCAGGTTGAAATGTAATTTATATTTTAATTTTACTTTTTTTAAAAAAAAACTTATGCGACTTTATTTTAATAATTTAAAACTAATTGCAATATCTGCAATGGCTTGAAAATGAGATTTTCTGGTGTGAAAATTTGGCAAATCATATCAGTATTGTCATTAATTGGTATTTTTTGTTATGTTTTTAAACCTAATTAACTTGGTGAAGTGTGTTAAAGTATGCCCCCATCTCTCTTCTGTTTATTAATTATTAAGTAAAGCTTGTTTCATCCTTTTTGTTGTTTGCCTCAACCATTGCTTTCTTAGACATTGTGGACATTAAGCCTACTAATATGGAAGAATTAACAGAAGTAATAACTGCAGCTGAATTCCACCCCAATCAGTGCAACACGTTTGTGTACAGTAGTAGTAAAGGCACCATTCGTTTATGTGATATGCGAGCAGCTGCTCTCTGCGATTCGCATGCCAAACGTAAGCATCTTATTTACTCCTGAGTTAACAGTTTTAAAACTGCATTTTATACCTTGTTTCAATTAAGGTTTACTTTGAAATAAGTTTTTTTGTAGCATTTTTAAAGACCTCCGATTTTATAATAACAAGTTTAAGCATCAAAATTTATTTTCCCACTGTATTTTGTACGCACTGCAATATTTTTCTTTGCTCTATATCCAGGGCTCACACGCCTGCGCCAAACTGCGCCAAAACCAAATTTTGATACATTCTGATACAAATTGCCTATTTTACCAGCTCCTGCGCCAAAACTGCGCCATTTTCAGAGACTACTACTACGGATTCTCCGTAGTTTCTACGGATGGCATCGTTAAACTACGGACTACGGATAACATCGAATAAGCTACGGAAAATCGGAAATCTATCATAAAAAGCACTTAGAAGCGCAAGTTTTTTCCCAATTATGCTCTATTTTTAGGATATTTTTAGTGGTTAGAAGCCGTCGTTCAGTGTTTAGGATCGCATTCTGCGGAAAAGTCGAAAAATAGCGGTTTTTCGCGCAAGTATCGTTTTTCCAGCACGTAGTTAGAGATGGCTTCTTTTCACATAGCTGCCAAGTTTTACGGATTGTCCGTTAAATTTATGGATTTGCACCAAAATTTACGTTTTTACGGATCGACCCGAAATTTTTACGGAATTTACGTTTTTTCGCATTTTTCCTCCGTGAAAACGTAAACAAATCTTGTTGCGCCAAATTAAAGTCTTGTCTGCCTTTTCTAGGCGCTTGGAAACGGGTAAATCGCGGAAAAAGCCGCGATTTTTCGCGAAAGTTTCGTTTTCTGCGCCGCGTGTTCCGTTCCTTCCGCGACTATTTTCGACAGCCGCGGACGCCAAGTTGAAGTCGGCTTCATCTCGTGTCAGTATTAGAATGCAGGAAAAACTACTTTAACGTGGTCAAAGCCAACATGTCCGATGGTTAGAATCACGATCTTGAAAAGCCGAAAAATTGCGATTTTTCGTGAAAGTTCCGTTTTTTCCGCGATTGCTTCCTACCGGCGCCTAATTGAAGTTGGCTTCCTTTCACTATTGTATTTCCATTGTAGAAAAAACAACTTAACTAAGGTCAGAACTAATTACTTAGGAGGTGAATTATCACTAGACCAATAACCTCAAGTAGATAAAAATTGATAAGGTGTAAAAATTGGATAAGAGCTGATAAATTAATAGAGGTTTAAGTTAAGTATTTATGAATTAAATCTATACGCACATTATTTGTCGTAATCAAAATTATGGTTTTCATGTCGTACGAAAAGTTTTACTGATGCAAGTTTAAAATGTAATGAAGGGGAAGCTTTTGTAATTTTAAATTACAAAAGTTTCCCTAAAATCAAATTGCTACAAAAGACATTTTTTATGCTACGAAACTTGGTTTTACCTGCTACAAAAGGCATTGTTTGTGATACAAAACTTGGTTTTACCTGATACAAAAGACATTTTTTGTGATACAAAACTTGGTTTTACCTGATACAAAAGACATTTTTTGTGATACAAAACTTGGTTTTACCTGATACAAAAATTGATACAAATATTTAAAAGTGAGTGTGAGCCCTGTCTATATCAGACTAAGGTCCTTTTTTTGTTGCAGTGTTTGAAGAACCTGAAGATCCTACGAACAGGAGTTTCTTTTCTGAGATTATCTCAAGTATATCAGATGTCAAATTTAGCAACAATGGACGTTATATAATTTCTAGGGACTATTTATCTGTAAAGGTGTGGGACCTGAACATGGATACCAAACCTATTGAGTGCTTCCATGTACATGAATATCTGCGATCAAAACTGTGTAGTTTATATGAAAATGACTGTATTTTTGATAAGTTTGAATGCTGTTGGAATGGCTCAGATGGGTAAGTTTGGATTTATGTGCTTATACTTTTTAAAGTTTTTATTTTTCAAGATATTTCAAAACCTCAATGGATTGTTTAGTGTTTATGCTCAAGTTGTGAAGCTTTATACATAGGCTTACCATACGTTCGGGATTATCCCGGACAGTCCGGGGTTTTAAGAGCTGTCCAGGGAAATGTCCTGGGACGCTAAATGTCCGGGGTTTCATACATTTAATATTTGCCAGATATTTTTATGAAAAAATCCTGACCAAACTATTTGAAATTGCGTTTTTTACGTTTTCTAACGTCTGTATTACTTCAGAAAACTTACTTTCAGTGAATTTTGTGATAAAAATTAAGTTAATCAAACAATTTTTGAAAAAGTAATGTTAAATGAAAAATAAAATTTGATATTTTTGTTTAATATTTATTAGTTTGAATAGTTTTTCATAGTTTTTAATCTTTGGTATTTTGATGTGGTACTTGTAAAAAAATATCAAAAATATGTCCTGGGTTGGCCCCGAGAAAATATGGTAAGCCTATTTATACATAGCTGCCAAGTACTTAGATTAGGATTTTCCCAATTTTTTAAATACTTATGTTGCAATCGTAAAAGAAGCGAAATAAAATAATAGTGCCATTTTAAGAAAATTTATCACTCAAATAATATGTTATTAAAAGAAAGATGAGTGAAATATATGAATTCAATATTACATTATCTTTTTTTAAGTTTAATTTTTCCAGAAAAAGCATTAATTTCTATTGTGGTAATGGAGCAAGAACCATGATTAATATTTAAATCGTTTTGGAGGCCTGTAGTTGGATGGTTTTGTTATTTACTTTAAGGGGATGTTGTTTTTGTTTCTTCATAGACTTCATTTTAGGTTTTTATCTAAATTATTTGTGCTTCGTAGTTCTACTTTGAACTAAAATAGCGGCTTAAGTTTTAAATCCTGACTGGAAAAAAGGTGAGTGTGCTTCCATGTGTAGTCTATGAAAGTACTCCTATTTTTTCTCCCATCAGGTTGGCAGCTATGTATTATGATAATGATATATTTCCAAAAGATAAATTCAAATGAACCAGAAAATAGTTCAGTGTGTTTGAAAGAAAGGTTGTTGTGCTTGTTTTCAATGGAACTCTTTCATTTTAAGCATGGGTGCCACGGGGGTGGAGTTCAGTCTCTGTAAACGGAATTTTACAAGACTGATTAGCTGACCAATTGACTGCTATACTAGCATCGCACATTTTGCCAACAAATAAGTAGTGGCGGATCCAGAGACTCGGTTTAAGGGGGGGCGATCCTATTTTCTGAGCATTCGAAATAACAGTGAACCTGTAATTAGGGTCCTAAAAATAGTGCTGTATTGACCAGGGCTGTAACCAGACTTTCATTTCAAGGGGGGAGTTGACTCAACATTATTTCCAAGGTAGCCCCTCACGAAAAGTTTTAGATCACTGTGTCAGAATGGCTGAGCCTTCTAAGGTATCCTTTCCAGTATGACTGGTTTCTGTTGTTCTGGTCCACTTATGTGATCGAATAAGCCGCTTTTACTGAGATACAGCTTTAACTTAAAACTTAAAGAACTATTTTAACTGCTCATTTGAAGTTTTTGAAAAATTTGCTAGACTGCGCGAAAATAATAAAGTTCAGTCTTGCAATTTTTGAAGAGTGACACTTATGATTTTAAGTTGCCTAAAAACATTTTTATGACAAGATAAGTAAACCAGCCTATTACATGCATAATCAAATATAGGTGTTAGCAGCACCAAGTTAACTCCCAAAGCTTGTCATAGTTGAAACCCTCCACTAATTTTTAGTAAAGTACTCAGGGGTGCATCTAGAAAGAAATTGGGCCAAAAACGGCCCCTTCACAAAATTCCAGTTCCCAAAAACGGACTTTAATCCAGTGTTGCCAGATTGGGCTATAAGTAGCGGATTGGGCTACTTTTGTAGGTCCTTTGCGACAAAAATTTCGTTTTGGGCGACAGGCTACTTTTGGGCCACTTAAAAATTAAATCTGGGCTACAGCATTTTTAATCTGCGACTTTTGTGTTTTGAAAAAAATGGACATAATAATTACAAATGCACTCTTCTAGTGCAGAAAGGTGAGTCATAAGTAATTCATCTGCGTCTCTTCCAACTCCTTTTCAATCCCCGCCTTGAAGCCCTGGACATTTTATAGGGACAAATAAAGGAGTTGGAAGAGAAGAAAGAGGGTAGGGTAGAGATAAGGGCAAGAATTTTTCGATATGCGATTTATGAAACGAGTATTGATCATATCCTTATAAGGTTTTTAGTATAATGAAATATTTATGTTATTCAAGAGTTCCTTTTCGAATAGCAATAGATTAATTACTTTCAACTAATTCGTTTTTAGATTAACTATCAAAAAAATCAAAATCAAAGTCTGCCCGGGCCTAGTGGCCCATCAGGCGGTGCCCATCTCCGTTTCTGTAGCCTTTTGGGCCTGGGGTGCTAATTACTAGCGTGTGTCCAGGCCGAGTGGCTAGCCCGACGCTGGACCCCCAGTTGATTCCCCAAGCAAGCTTGGTCCTCATTTATCGACCCCGGAAGGATGAAGGGCTGAGTTGACCCATGACCAGCCACCCAAGCAGGAGCCGCGAGGCATCGAACCTGGGTCGGTAATGCTCGTAGCCAGACACGCTAACCACTGCATGTATCTAACTAATTGAAATCAAAAAAGTTCTAATGATTTTTTATTCTAAAAGTATCATTTTCTGAAACAGAATCTGGAAAATTAGCTTTATTCAAGTCGAAATAGCTTTAAAAAATTAAAATATTTTTTTAAGCTCTAGAGCAGTGTTTCCCAATGTGGGGCGCACGCCCCACCGGGGGGCAATATGATTTTCCAGGGGGGCAATTTGAAAATTTTCAACCAAATTGCCCCCCAGGTGGGGCATGGACCTCCAGGCTTTATTTAATTTCCTATAAGGATTAAAAATAGACATGGGGGCATGGAAAATTTAGAAAGGCTTTGGTGGGGCATGGGGTGAAAAAGGTTGGGAAACACTGCTCTAGAGTATATAATAATCGATCATTAATAATGTTAAAAGTGCGTTTAACTGCAATACTACCACTGAAATAAAATTTGGGCTCCAAAAATTTCAAATCCGCTACTTTTAGAGCTTTGATCCGCGACTTTTTCGTCAAACTGTCTGGCAACACTGCTTTAATCAAGCTATACGCACTTGCTAAGTGTAATTTTATTAAATAATATATTTACAGAAATAGGACCTTATTTTAGAATGACAAATTATTTATTTTCACGAAATTCAATTCCGTTTTTCACAAAATTCCCAAAAACCGCCCCTGGCAAAAAAATCCTGGATGCACCCCTGGTACTATACTCTATTCATTTTGAATAAACTGCTGAAAGTATTCCCTTCTCCCACCACCAAATTAGAACCATGGAAGCAATTAACGTTCAAGGGACAAAGAAGACTCGTAACCTTTTTCCCACTTTACTTCTGTAAACCGTTAAAATATTGACATCTCCCAAAGATGCACTTATATTTTCTAGGCAGCCTCAACTGCAGTAGATAAATACAATCAAAACTAACACCAGTCTCTGAGGCTGCGCGAAGAGTGTAACTAAAGTTACACTTTTTGCAAGAAGAAAGCACTTTTTCTGTGGCCTATTCTTAGTGAACAGAGTATAGTTTATTGATTTCTAAATCAAATGCATCAAAATTTTTTTTGTTCATTATGTTGTGGTTATCTTGCATGGAGATTAGGTTTTAGACAATAAGAAGACATTAAAATTAATACATTTATTGTAGATCTTTCTAAGTAGTTACAGGAGCTCTTCTTTGACATAAATGTCGTTCCACTATTTACAATGTCCACCTCTTCATAGTCACTATCTGAAAACTCATAGCTTTCACTCCTTCTTAATACATTACTAATCCACAAGCCAACGTGTTCTATACAATAAGGAAAACACATGAGCAATCCCGCCAAAAGAACCGAGAAACCAACAAAACTTGGCAAACTGCCAATCAAAGCTGAATATTTTCTTTCAATTTCCTCCAGACCGAGTAAAACCGTGATGAACAAATCATACCGACAAATTCTGCTTTGCCCGAGTTTTCTCAGGATAGTTCAACTGGAATACATACGAACCCGAGATAACTCGTAATAGTCAGGCAACCGATTAAGTGCTTTTAATGTCCATTGTACAAACATGAGCGTGCTGTGATGACAATGCAGGGGTACTGAAAATGGTAAATAATGTGTGCCTGATGACTGCATTGATAGCTTGTGATTGCTAGTTGTAGTCCTTGCTATATTGTAGTTGTGATATTGCATTTTCTGAGCATGTGCTTAAAGTTTTTACACTAGGCATGAATAAAATCGGAAGTTTTTAAACCTAATCAAGACAGAAAAAATTCTACTTTAACCTTAATGAAGGTATACTACCCATGATTTCTTGTTTTCAAATTGTTATTCAGTGACCAGGGGTTCATCTAGAAAGAAATTGGGGCCGAAAACAGCCCCTTCACAAAATTCCCGAGACAGAAATTCTCAATCGTATCTTACGTCCGTGAGTGTTCGTTTCTCGCAGACCAGTTTTTCGGAATCGGACAAAGGGGAAACAACATAACAAACATCTCCATAAAAATGAATTCCAAGGGGGGTCGTTTGCTGGTCTATGGAGAAGGAAGCGCGGCATGCGTTTGTTTGGTGAACCAGATGTGTCCACTTCCAATTTGTATAAGATCAAAAATAAAAATTGGAGCATAGTTTTCTGGATGGATCGGAAATTTTCCGGATATTGTGTTTCTTTTTATTTTAAAATCAGATTCCTCTGCTAATCCCTGTTCATTTGATATTCGTAATTTTGGTCTTTTTATTGAACTAATTTTAGACTTTTTTGTAAGTCTCGAATTTGCTCACAAATAAGCAGTTTTTACTCAGCTTAAAATTTAAGGAACTATTTAATTGTTCATATGATAATTTTTTAGTTTTTCTTCAATTTGAAAAAAATTGCTAGACTAAGGGAAAATGATAGTTTAAAGTTCCGTCTTGCAATTTTTGAAGAGTGTCACCCATGGTAATAGGTCTCATTTTGAAAATATTTATCACTTCTTACAATATAAATTAACACTGACACATAAAAACAATACCTGTCTCAGTCAACCTTTTAGAATTTGGTATAATGTTAAAATTTCAAGTACCAAAGGGCGGACCTGGAAAAGTGCCCGAACCTGGTTCGGGGGAAGCCACTGCCAGCTTCCATAGGTGCAATACATAAGGTTCGGGGGAAGGTTACAACTTTTCCAGGTCGGCCAAAGAGGGTATGGGGGTCTTGCCCCATAATTTTTTTTGGAAATTTTATCCTAAAACCTGAGTTTTTACTCACTTTGGTACACCTTGTCTGAATTTCGGGGAAGGGTCAGGTCGCTTCACCCCCCTTCTGTACATCCCTGGTCCTCGAGGTAATCATGGAGGTTGAAATTAGTATTTTAAATGTTATATCGGAAGTTTATAATCAGTTGGTAAGCTATAAGTAAAATATAATCAAGCAAGAAAAGTGAAATAATTTTTCTTGTTTTGCTCACATAAAGGACTAGCGTGACCATATGGTCCCGTCACATGCCATACTTCCCAAAATTTACATCCGAAGTATTAATAATCGTTTTTTCCCCACTCTATTAACATCAATGAAGGGAATTTAGAATGGGGTAAAAATTTTGAAGAGAAAATAATTCTGTCCCTATCAAAATGTCAGCTAAAAGCACATTTTTGTTTATGTAGAAAAATAGCAAGTAATACTTAGATGTACATTAAAATTAGTTTATCACTTGCAGCTTACATTTTTTAAGTTAATTGTTTTCATGTTTGATATTAAATGTATAAAGAAAAAGCAAAGAAAAGGCTAAGTGCAGTTATTAACATTATGTCGTTAAAAATGTCTTCTGCTTTTTTAATTTAACAGGTTGGGAGGTCTGTCATTTTGAGTATTTACTAACTGAGTATTTACCCGCAAAAATAAACACTTGAGTATTAGGGTGGTCCATTTGTCTATGGAGAAATTTTTTTTTTGAAAAGTTGAACTCTCACCCTCCAGTTTGGTGACATTATGTGAGTTAATGCCCCTGTTAAAATATTAGATCATTTGAAGGTTATTTAGAGATAGCTCAAAGGCTTTGAAGTTTTAGCCATTAGTGTCTATGGAAAAACGCATGTTTTCGATAAAGGAATTTACATTTCAATTGATATAGCAGTAATATATGTTTATAAAATGTATATTTGTTTTAGTCATTACAAGGTAATTATAATTTAAGTTTTTGACAAAGATTATTCCTTGTCTGGAACTCACATTTAACAACTCCTCAATTTAAGGAATATAAGGTGTAGTTAAAGTCCTTAAATGGTAGAATTTAAGGTGTCGCATATTTTCTTTGCAAATTTGTTCAGCGATCTGGCAAATCTGGTTCAAATAAAAAAGAATCAACACCAGGAGCGGATTGTGGGTTAGTTTAAATGGGGGTTAACAATCGTGTTTTAAATAACTATTAAGTAACAACCTTACAATTAAATTACAAATATTGTTATTTGCAAAATAGATAAAAATGAATAAAAAATTTTTTCTTAATTTGAAATATTCCTTTTTTATATTTTTTTTTATAGGATTCTTACTGTTATGAACCAAAAGGGGGGCCTGGGGGTTCTCCCCCAGAAAAATTTTGGAAATTTGATAGCAAAAACAGGGTTTTAACTTATTTTATGACTTTTTGTATATAGAAAGGTATCCGCTGGCCTGATGAATGGGTCTCACAGGCCGTCGTATTTAGGAGACCCCTAAAATAGAATATAATTTTTTTCCGAAAAAGAGGTTCCGGAACGCCGTTCCGGCTGAAATCGAGCCCTGGATGCAACTATTGTTAAATTTACAGTTTCATCCCTTCTATTGGTAGAAGCCACAATAAAATTTTCCTCTTTAGCTCACCCAGTGATGTAAAATACCCGGGTATTAGTTGTGGGTAAATACCCAGTTATTTAACCAAAATGCAGGCACGGATTATGGGGGGGGGCGAAGGGGGCGATCGCCCCCCCCCTTAGTATGACATGATTTTTTTTGAGTGGTTACGAAAATCAGAGCATGAAGAAGGTCCCCTTTAACAAGCAATGAAACTATAAAAATAAGTTAAAAACCTGTTATTTTAGGGTCAAATTTTCAAAAAATTTATGGGGGAGGACCCCCAGACCCCCTACGGTACTTATAACTATTATTTACAATAATATTTTTTATGAAGTTCGACGAAATGCAAAAATTCTACCATAAAATGCATATCCGAAATTCGGATGAGGTGTACCAAAACGAGTTGAAAAACTGGTTTTTTTCCCTTACATTTTTTAATAATAAGTTCATCAAAATGTAAAAATCCTTCCAAAAATAAGTTAAATTCTTAATGATTTAACATGGCCTTATCCAAGGGGGGTTATGGGGGTTCAAACCCTCCCCCCGAAATTTCAACGTCAATTTTTTACTAACTGTTTTTCCTTAAAAATTCGTCTTAAAATGCATAAAACCCCTACTTTTAAGGTTCAAAATGTTTCTTGGGGAGAACCCCCAACACTCCTTGAAATTTTGAAATCTATTATTACAGTATTACAGTTATTCCTTGAAAATTTTGGGACTTGCAAGGAGTGGTCCTCTTCGGGTTGCTTTAACAGCCCCCCAATAGGAATAATCACTTACAGTGAGAAAGAGGGGAAGTGGGAACTCGGGGTGGAAAATAAGGGAAAAGCGCCTCTCAAACGAGTTAAAATCCTGTTTTTCGGGTCAAATTTTCGGAAATTTTTTGAGGGATGACCCCCCCCTCCCCGACCCTCCTTTGGAACTCTATTATTTACAACTTTTTTGTAAAACGTTCGTCAAAATGCAAAAATCCAATTAAAATGGAAATTAAATTCTTGAAAATGTATGTCCGAAATCAAGATTAGGTGTACCAAAACGAGTTGAAAATCAGCTTTTTAGACTTAAAATCCAAAAGTTTTCTGGGGGTGGACCCCCAGACCCCCCTTTAGGATATTAGAAGACGATTTTCATACTGAAAATTTTTAACCCCCCAAAACCAAACCCTGGATCTGTAGCCGTCTACTTACCTTCGTCACCAACAAAATCGTACATAAGTTTCAAGAAAATTTTGGGGGCCAAACCCCTCCCCGAAAAACGTCTAGTTACAGCCCGGATTAGTGTACCAAAATGGATTTAAAACATGCTTTATAGACTTAAATTTCCAAAAATTTTCTGGGGAGGACCCCCAGACCCCCCTTTTAGTACTTCGAGTATGAAGATTCACAACCTGTTATATATTAAGACCCCCAAAAAAACCAAATCCTGGATCCGCCTCTGACAATTTAAAAAGGGGACTAGGAAGTGGGGGGTTAATTATATTTGATATCAAATCTACGAAATTTGGGGGAACCTAGACCGCCCCCCCCTTGAAAATTGCTATAATCCGTGCCTGCCAAAATGGGCATTTTAGTGGGTTTTGTGGTATTAGACTTATTATTTTGTATGGGGGTATTCCATGTCAAATCAACACAGTTTTGGGACATTTTAGGACCTCAAGTCTCAGATTTTCTTGATTTTTGGTATGCAGTAAGTCATCATAGAGATATGAAAAAATGACAAATTTCAGCTTCCTAGCTCAAATACTTTTGAAGTTATAAATTTTTAAAGTTTTGAATTTTCCTCAAAAAACTGCACTTTTTGACATCTTTGATTGCCTGTAAGTTGGCAACCAATTATAATACAGTCTTGGGAGTGGTATCATTGTAAAGCCCATTCGTGGGGCTTTGAAATGATGTGCAGCAATACCGGGTCACCATTAAATTTTTTTTTGAAATTTTAAATTTAAATTTTAAAATTTAAATATCTCAAAAAATGGTATTTTTAAAAATCTGAAAAAATTACCAAAAATAGTTTGTGTTGACTACTTACTTATGGCAAAAGCTTGTGATGGGATCTCAATGGGATCAGGTGATAATAAGCACCCAAAAAACACATATTTAATGAATACTGTAAACAAGGGTCTGTCCAGACATTTTGTGAAGGGTCCGGTTTTTGTAAAATTGTGAAAATCAACTCCTAATTTTGTGAATTTTAGTTAGCATTAAATTAGTTTTTAAAACCAGGAGCCTGTTTTTGTGAAAATAAGCTCACAAATTTTGGAGTATTTTGAAAAATAGTGTCCATTTAAAGGCCAGAATACTTTGTGAAAGGTCCGTTTTTAAAGTAAAATATGTTGTGAAGGGTCCGTTTTCACAATGGAACATTTTGTGAAAGGTCCGAAAACGGACTCAAATTTCTTCTAAACAGACCCCTGGTAAAGATATGTACTAATAAAGATATTTTTAAGTACTAATTTTGCTTCATTGAGTATGTAGAATATGTAAAATATTAGAAAAGTTGGGATTTCCCCTTTTAACAAAAAAACTAAGCAAATTTAACAAATTTTAAAAATTTCAAATTTTTTAAATTTTGTAGTACAGGCATGTGATACATGTCTATATGCTATATTTTAGTGCTGTTTACGAATATCAGGCCAACTTTTGAATAAAATTTAGAATAAGTGTGGAAAAATTGAATAATTTATCTCTAATTACTTCTTTTGTTTAAATTGCTTCAATTTTTCCACACTTATTCTAAATTTTATTCAAAAGTTGGCTGAATATTCGTAAACAGCACTAAAATATAGCCTATTGACATCTATCACATGCCTGTACTACAAAATTTAAAAAATTTTAAAATTGTTAAAAATTTAAGTTTTTTTAAAATATTTTTTGTCTTATTTAAATTTTTATATTTTTAAATGATTCATTTTCAAATATTGTCAAAAAAAATTTCTGTTTCATTTGATAAAATGATTTCACCCCTGTATTGTTTCCAAAGTTTATTTTAATAAATTAATTATTAAACTAATGACTAGATCATAAATTGAGGTTTTTTTATAAAGCTAACTAATATCCATGGATAAAGAACCTTGGTAAATGCCTCATTATTTAAAAAAGGTTAATTTTTGAAATAACAACACAATTTTTAAGGCAAAATAACATATAAAAATAGTCCTATTTTCTTCCAATTTTAGCAAGTCCTTTTTTAGGGAAACCCATTTAAAATACTTATTGTTCAGTTAATTTATGGTTTGAGTGGTTTTATTTTTATATTTTTTTTGAAGTTATTGTATTAATTGATATTTTAATTTAAAAAAACTTCAAAAGGAAAAATATACATTCTGTAAACTAAAGACAGGTAAAATAAATTTAATATCAATTACTCTGAAATGCATGTACTATACTCATGTGTTTCTAAGTTAAAATAAATACTAATGCAATAAATGTATGCAATTTATAAAATTTTAAGAAAATATGAATAAATATCACTGAGCATCTTTATTGCATGTGTTGCTTGTATTATAATTAATATAATATTTACAGTTATAATGTTATAAATTGAAAGTTTCTTTAAAGGTAATAAATTTGATATTTTTACATGTTATTTTGCGTTAAAAATTGTGTTGTTATTTCAAAAATTAACCTTTTTTTAAATAATGAGGCATTTACCAAGGTTCTTTATCCATGGATATTAGTTAGCTTTATAAAAAAAACTCAATTTATGATCTAGTCATTAGTTTAATAATTAATTTATTAAAATAAACTTTGGAAACAATACAGGGGTGAAATCATTTTATCAAATGAAACAGAAATTTTTTTTGACAATATTTGAAAATGAATCATTTAAAAATATAAAAATTTAAATAAGAAAAAAAATATTTAAAAAAATTTAAATTTTTAACAATTTTAAATTTTGTAGTACAGGCATTTGATGGATGTCTATATTTTTGTGCTGTTTACGAATATTCAGCCAACTTTTGAATAAAATTTAGAATAAGTGTGGAAAAATTGAAGCAATTTAAACAAAAGAAGTAATTAAAGATAAATTATTCAATTTTTCCACACCTAATCTAAATTTTATTCAAAAGTTGGCCTGATATTCATAAACAGCACTAAAATATAGCATATAGACATGTATCACATGCCTGTACTAAAAAATTTTAAAAAATTTGAAATTTTTAAAATTTGTTAAATTTGCTTAGTTTTTTTGTTAAAAGGGGAAATCCCAACTTTTCTAATATTTTACATATTCTACATACTCAATGAAGCAAAATTAGTACATAAAAATATCTTTATTAGTACCATATCTTTACAGTATTCATAAAACATGTGTTTTTTGGGTGCTTATTATCACCTGATCCCATTGAGATCCCATCACAAGCTTTTGCCATAAGTAAGTAGTCAACACAAACTATTTTTGGTAATTTTTTCAGATTTTTAAAAATACCATTTTTTGAGATATTTAAATTTTAAAATTTAAATTTAAAATTTCAAAAAAAAATTTAATGGTGACCCGGTATTGCTGCACATCATTTCAAAGCCCCACGAATGGGCTTTACAATGATACCACTCCCAAGACTGTATTATAATTGGTTGCCAACTTACAGGCAATCAAAGATGTCAAAAAGTGCAGTTTTTTGAGGAAAATTCAAAACTTTAAAAATTTATAACTTCAAAAGTATTTGAGCTAGGAAGCTGAAATTTGGAATTTTTTCATATTAGTCCAGTAACTTTATACATCCCAGTATGCGTCAAATCCGGTAGTTCTGATTTTTTGCAGACTTGTTTATGATGTTGGCCTAATGAATAATCCAAGTTTTAGACCTCGAGCGCCGAACGCAACTTTGTCAAAAATCGAAAAAACCGCGGAAAAATCGAGTTTTTTTCAAATTTTGGCGATTATAACCCTAAAGAACTAGTTTTTGAAAAAACTTTCTAGTTACAAAGTTAAAGCAAACAAATTTTCCTACAAAATGCACTCATCAACTTTGATTTTCTGAAGAGTGGTTTTGAAGCTAGAGCGCGCTGAAAAACATCGATTTTTTTGCCTTTCCGCAAAAAAAAGTAAAACGCACACTTCTAGCCTCTACAAAATGAAAACTATTCATGTCATCAACAAAAATTTTATACCACGTGAAAGAGTATTTAATTTTCTATATATAACGTGCTTTACATTGTCATTTTTTTTAGAAGAGGGGAGGGAGGGAAGCAAAGATCGATAATAAAACTCTCGCGCCTCGCAGACCAAACGGACTTACGCGGTTGTTAATATGCAATCTGCGCTTTATTTACGGTATATTACCTATAAAATGGGTTGTTTTGGATTCATTGATGACTAAGGATGCTTAAAAAAATTATTTTTTAAATTTATTTATAAAATATTGGGCGTTTTAGGCGGAATTTCGATCAATATTTTAAATTCATATATTAAATTATGGGAGTGTTTTAATGAACGAATATATATGTTCTTTGCATCGCTAAATCCGAATTTAAAGTTTATTTTCATTTTGAAAGTGACCTTCACATCAAAAATTGCAAAAAATCTCAAATTTTTGCCCTTTAGTTAGGTTTTTCATCGATTTTTGAAACAAATATTCCTTTTACGAAACATTTCATGAAACCAAACTAAAGAACGTAAAATTTCCTATCAGATACATTGCTTCATTTGTCTTTTGCAATGAGCGGTGTACGTTTTATAGCGTTTTGAAGTGTAGCGATTTTTTTGTTTTTCTACAAAAAAGTGGTGAACGCTCGATTTACCCCACTACAGCTCTACATAAATACAAGTTACCGACAAATAGTTTATACCACATAAAAGTACATTTAATTTCCTACAAAATGCACTATTTAACTTTGATTTTATGATGAAAGGTGTTGATGTTAGAGCGCGCTAAATTACTGCCTTCCTGACTTCACACAAAAACAGGAAACTTGCTTTTTTCAAAACGCTATAAAACGTACATCGCTCATCGCAAAAGGCAAATGAACCAATGTATCTGATAGGAAATTTTACGTTCTTTAATTTGGTTTCGTGAAATAATTCGTAAAAGGAATATTTGTTTCGAAAATCGATGAAAAACCTAACAAAAGAGCAAAAATTTGAGATTTTTTGCAGTTTTTGATGTGAAGATCACTTTCAAAATGAAAATAAACTTTAAATTCGGATTTAGCGATGCAAAAAACATATAAATTCGTTCATTAAAACACTTCCATATTTTAATATATGAATTTAAAATATTGATCGAAATTCCGCCTAAAACGCCCAATATTTTATAAATAAATTTAAAAAATAATTTTTTTAAGCATCCTTAGTCATCAATGAATCCAAAACAACCCATTTTATAGGTAATATACCGGAAATAAAGCGCATGTTGCATATTAACAACCGCGTAAGTCCGTTTAGTCTGCGAGGTGCGAGAGTTTTATTATCGATCTTTGCTTACCTCCCTCCCCCCTTCTAAAAAAATGACAATGTAAAGCACGTTATTTATAGAAAATTAAATGCTATTTTACGTGGTATAAAATTTTTGTTGATGACATGAATAGTTTTCATTTTGTAGAGGCTAGAAGTGTGCGTTTTACTTTTTTTTGCGGAAAGGCAAAAAAATCGATGTTTTTCAGCGCGCTCTAGCTTCAAAACCACTCTTCAGAAAATCAAAGTTGATGAGTGCATTTTGTAGGAAATTTTGTTTGCTTTAACTTTGTAATTAGAGAGTTTTTTCAAAAACTAGTTCTTTAGGGTCATAATCGCCAAAATTTGAAAAAAACTCGATTTTTCCGCGGTTTTTTCGATTTTTGACAAAGTTGCGTTCGGCGCTCGAGGTCTAAAACTTGGATTATTCATTAGGACAACATCATAAACAAGTCTGCAAAAAATCAGAACTACCGGATTTGACGCATACGACCCCATGCTTTCAGACGACAAAGTTACTGGACTATATCTCTATAATGACTTACTGCATACCAAAAATCAAGAAAATCTGAGACATCAAGTGTGAATGAGTGTGTTGATTTGGCGTGGAATACCCCTATGACTTAATTTTGTTTAAGACTTTTAATAAGAC
This sequence comes from Tetragnatha versicolor, assembly GCA_024610705.1. Taxonomy (NCBI): domain Eukaryota; kingdom Metazoa; phylum Arthropoda; class Arachnida; order Araneae; family Tetragnathidae; genus Tetragnatha; species Tetragnatha versicolor. The sequence goes on along the minus strand of JANDEH010000008.1, from coordinate 15,052,530 downwards.
TCACACATATGTAGTACATTAGTATAATAAATTTTTTAAAAAGTTATGTAATAAAAGTCCAAGGTTTACTGAGATTCACCAATACTCAGGGCTCAATTTCAGCCGGAACGGCGTTCTAGAACCTTTTTCGATTAAAATATTGATATTTTATTTCAGGGGTTTCCTATAACTACAGCCCGCAAAACCCTTTCATCAGGCCCGCGAAAACCTTTCTATATGTACGAAAAAAGTCCTAAAATGAATTAACCATGTTTTTAGGGTCAAATTTCCAAAACTTTTTCTGGGGGAGGACCCCAGATCCTCCTTTTTGCATTTAGAACTCAACTAATCACATTTATCTTCAGATTAAGTTCATAAAAGGGCGAATAATTGTGAACCCCAATTTGAACTACCCACACAATCCACTCCTGGTGTTGATTCTTTTTCTATTTCAACCAGATTTGCCAGACTGCTGGTCAAATTTGCCTAGAAAATTTGCGACGTCTTAAATTCTACCATTTAAGGACTACACATTATATTCCTTAAACTGGCAAAATATGCAACACTATTGGTTCATTGATGATAAACCGTCCCGCCTTCTACAAGAAGCGCCCTGTTGAAAAAAAAGTGTTTTAACAAAAAATTTGCCTAAATAGTTCATCGTCTTGTACAATAATAAAGTTAGAAAATTCTTCCTAATCTAGTACAACACATTTTAATTTATTTTTTAAATTGAAATTTAAAAACAAATGCTTAAGTTTTTGAATTAAAAGTATTCACTTTTTCAGTTTTGAGTCAACTAATTTTACCGTTTCGGTACCTCTTTTTTAGAAATCGGCCCTGCTAATACTTATAAGGACTAATAGTTCTAATTACATTTACACAAGATATATATGAATTTGAATAATGACTTAAATTACAAGTTAGATACCTCTGCTCTGCTTTTTATCCTGTCAATTTATTAAAAGTTTTTACCAGTTAGCTTTTCAGAAAGAAATTAGAAGTAAATAATGCACATATTAAACTTTCTATTTTGTTTCAGGTATATTATGACTGGTTCATATAATAATTTCTTTCGGGTGTTTGACCGTCACACTAGGAGAGACGTAACATTAGAAGCTTCTAAAGAAATAGCTAAGCCTAAAACAGTCCTTAAACCTAGGAAAGTAAGTGTAAGGATCCTTTTATGTTATTTTTTATGAAGTTTAAAATATTTGCATCTTGGGTTTAAGACTAAAAACATAACTTTCGAACCTCAATCTCCAAAATAACACCAAATCTTTAGTTTAAAAAAGACTTGTTGGCTTATTTAGTCATCATAACAGTTTTAAGTTCAAGCATATTCTTGTTTAACCTAGATGCAATATTTTTTGCTTCCTTTTCTATTAAGTTATTTGACTAATATGAAATGTAACTTGAAGGTGGCAAATACAATATCTACCAAAATGAGTTAAGGAGTGTCTGAATATAATATGCATAAATAAAATTAAACCAAAGAAAATAAAAGAATGTTTCATTCTCTCTCTCTCTTTTGTATCATCCCATTTTGATGCAAATCTATAAAAAAGACGATATCTACTTCCTGTTTTGTATCTGTAATTGCATTTTAATCTGTCTACATGACTATCAAAAGAATTACCTTTAAGCTATTGGTGCCATGACCTGATACTGTTGTACTGAGCTTACATTTCTACAAAAAAATGAAGTGCTTGATGTAGTTAGCTAAAAAATTTTGCTATTGCATTTTATCAGTTTTATAATTATTCTTTTATAAACTTAATTCTTTTAACTTAGTGCTAATTACTCAGCAATTTTTAATTTTTTTATGTATTGCCATTAATTAATTCATCATTTTAGGTTTGTACTGGAGGTAAAAGAAAAAAAGATGAAATCAGTGTAGATTGTCTTGACTTTGGTAGGAAAATTTTACATACAGCATGGCATCCCGAAGAAAATATAATAGCTGTAGCTGCTACTAATAATTTATACTTATTCCAAGAAAAATTGTAGTTACAGGTATGAGTATAGTTTCAATTACTCGAGAAATAAATTATAAATGCTTTATTTTTTTATGTCCTTTAGATAATAAACATATTAGATTTGTAATTTCTTTTGAAATGGTAACTGTAATGTTCACTAAAAACTTGTGATTAGTTTTAAATTTCCTTGACTTTTTTCAGATGTTAGTAAAAAACTCCTTATTATAAAGCATCAGTTTTATCTTTACTTTTATAACGATTAAGTAATGTATAAATTTTTACCTTGGGATGAATTAATCTAGAATACTTTATCTACATAGTGGGAGTTTTCCCGGTTTTTCAATAATTTTCTGATTTTATGGCCAGGGTTTCTCCCTGTTTTTCTCATTTAAAAAAACTTTCTATTTTTGTGAAAGTTTTACATATTTTTGCTCAATTGGGCCTCAGTAAAGTCTGCCAATAAGGAACTTGCATGTGTCAGATTTTCATAAATATTCAAGTGTTCCGTATGGTTTTTTGTGTAGTAAAATGAAATATTTAGTCAATTTTTCAAAAAAGTGTACAAGTAATTAAATATTTTAATTTAAAAGTCGAGAAAAAAACACGTGACTGAAAACGCGAAGTGTGTTTGCATGCACAGTGAAGTAGAATTCCAACAGGCCAAATTGCAATTAAAATTGAATTTCTATGTTTTAGTTAATGATTTCTTTTTTCTGAAGTGTCCAATATGAGTGTTTTAATAAATAATTTCCTTCTAGACACTTCAGGTGACGGTCAGAAATCCAAGGCAAACATTTTAGGCGAAGTCCATGTGTTGTGACGTCACTGTGCATGCAATGAATCGTTTTCAGGCGCTTCGAAAAAGACGATTTTTGATAATTTTTTTTGCAATCGAAAAATTTCTCAATCAGCCTCAAATTTTGTGTAGTGGCTTATTTTTGCGTGAAGAATAGATTAAAAAAATATAAAAAATCATGCAAGTTCCTTATTCTTTAGATACAGATCCAAGGTGTGCTATTTTGTTAGTAAATTATTAAAATCAAGGGAAAATTGAAAAGTTGAAATGAAGAAGTTCTTCATAAAAGAACGATTTTCTATGAAATATCAATACTTGCTTGTAAATTAAAATCTTCCGGTTTTTGAACTAAATTTGGCAGCTATGCATCTATACTTAATTTTCTTGGAAATTTTCAGAGTCGATTCATTGCATTAGTTTATAATGAATGTTTGCTTGCAGCTCTCATTGAACGCCATTGGAGTGCCTGTGTGCCATTTTACAGAAAGGCTGCCGAAGGTCGTTCTGCTCAGCAATAGTGCCACTGACTCGAACTCGAATAAAAAAAACCCTCTCAACTGCAGCGGCAAACAACCACCACGCTACACTTCCTCCAATCCCAGAGTTTTCTACTACCGAAGCGATCCGCACCTCCTCTCCATCTCACATCCCGAGCGATGAGTGCAGGACATCCATTGTGTCGAGAAAAAACACACGAAAACAAGAAACTTGTACATATGAAGAGATAAGTAGGCAGCGTCGCGCTGTATATTTTTGCTGCAGGTACTTTTTTCGTTGCATGCTTTATCATACGTGGAACAGACCTCATTCTCTCACACCAAGGAAATAAAAAGAAATGTTAACAGAAATATGAATTATCTCTTAGATGTATTCAGTGAATGGCTGCCTTTTTTTATTGAGCTCATACACATTTTTGTTTCATCGACCTGCCCTATGAGTAATAAATATTTATTTGTACTTTGTTCTTAATTTTAAACTTTTAAGATTTCTTGCCAAGAAAGACTTGAAAGCATTGTATTTTTAAGCCTCCTAGCATTGAACAAGGTTGATTCAGCAATAAAAGTGAAATCAAATTAGTTTTTGATCTTTTTAGTGTTATTTCATTTTTGCTGATGCATTGGAGCTTTGTTGTTGAGGGATCAATATTGCAAAACCTTCTCTTATGTGCCTGTATGTGGAGATCTGATATTTGCAACTGATCTTAAGGCTTACTTGAACTAAAACACATTAATGAAGTTTAGCATTACAAATTCTTCATGCCTAGGAAAATTGAAAATTATTTTAGACAAGGGTAAACAATTTAATGTATTTTTAATTGTGTTTCTAAAACATTCGTTTTAAGTACCTCGTCCAGTCCATTTGATCATGATTTTGTAACAATAGCTAAAATTAAGTGTAGGCTATTTCTCTTTGTATCATAAATATAAAATAAAATTTGTTTTCTTTTTTAGATTTGTGTGTTGATTTGAATCTTAATATCTTAGAAATGAGTAAATGCTTGAAAACTTTAAGCCTGAGAAAGCTGCTTTTTGAATATTAGGTCTTAGACCAGTGCTTCCCAAAGTAGGCGCCAGCGCCCCCTGGGGGGTGCTGGAGATTTCTAGGGGGCGTTGGGAAGCTCAGAGAAAATTGGGGGCGCTGCTAAATTTCCCTTAGAAATGATAAATTTTCCTTCCCGGCTTCGAAAAAAATGAATTGTGTACTTTCCTTTTTTCCAGTTCCACTTCTCTTTTATTCCCTGACTGATGACGCTTTGCAAATCCATTCGCGACCTTATAAATAACTTGACTTAATAGACTTTATAATATAAAGGCTATTAACAAAATAAATAGTTATTCTTTGAATGACAGACTATTCAGCCAGGTTTGTGTGGGAAATTATGAGGATTTTGATCAGTTGCTGCTTCACACTGAAGTTCGTTGGCTACCAAAGGAAAGCTGCTTAGTTAGATTTTACAATCTTTTTGATTCAGAGATAAAATTTTTAGAAAACATGTTGAATTGCAAAAGAGGTTATTGACTTCTAAAAATGATATTGTGTATTTAACAGATACTTACACCATTTTTAACGAAGTGAACTTGTGCAAGGCGATGAATTAAATCTTATTAAAACGAAAAATATAGCCAGTTTTATGGGGAAACTCTTGCTATTTAATCAGAATTTGGGAAGAAAAGAATTTCGCAACTTACCTAAATTACCCGAAGTTCCTGTTGCCAACCAAAATTTAAATATTTATTGCAAACATTTGGAGGTTCTTCATAAGGATTTCCAGGACCGCTACACAGACATCCTCTCTTTGGATGTACCAAGTTGGGTCTTGGATCCTTTTTCGTTTTTTCAAGAAAGTTCTGGAGATCCACATATAGAGGAGGAACTGATCGAAATCAGCACCAATGAAGAACCTAAGCCAAGATTCAAAAAAGGGTATGCAGAATTTTGGCTTCAGAGCTCAATCCCAACACAATATTCGTTATTATGGTTATTACCATTGTGGAACATAGTTCAAAAACTTATCGTTGCATTTCCTCTTTTTATTTCGTAGAGAGAGGTTTCAATGCAGTTTCAAATTTGTTATCTAAAAAAAGGAACCGATTGGAGATAACTGAAAGGGGGGACTTAAGGCTATTCTTAACAAAGCTTACTCCAGATATTGTCAGGCTAATAAATACCCACCAAGTTCATCCATCTTATTAAAATTGTATATGCATAATACTGCAGTGAAAATTTTTTACTATTGGATTTATATAAACTTTGTGGTTAAATCATTTTAAAAATATAACTCAAGTTCCTTTAAGAATATAAAATAAACTTTTAATATTAAAAATGTGATTAATTTTATTCATAAATATTTTATGTCAATGGCACATTTTGTTTGTAGAATAATTGTAGTGAGAGTAATATAAGCTAGCTATTAGTAATGAGATATAAATATTTTGTGCAATATACTTCTTTCAATTCTAAATTTAGCTTTAAAAATAAAAGTGTATATTTCTTCCTTACATTTTTTAAGTGTTAATGTATTTTTTATATCAACAAAAGTGAAAAAACACGTATGTCATGAATTTTTAAAAAAATTATATGATATTAAGAGGCCATTAAGTTGTCATATTCAAAGGGGGCGTTTGAAAATTTGGGTCTTCAAAAGGGGGCGCCGGTCCAAAAAAGTTTGGGAACCTATGTCTTAGACCAGGCATGGCCAACCCGCGGGCAGCATGCGGCAACAAAAATTCAAAATTTTTTCGGGGGAGTACCCCCGATCCCCCATATACCTCTTAGATCATGCTTTGCCAACCCGCGGCTTGTTTTGAAATAATTTTGTGGTCCGCAAGAATTTTTTAGTCAAAAGTTAAAGTTTTAGGGTAAGTTAAGGCCCCCAAATTCGGACAAAGTGTACCAAAACACGTTAAGTCTGTTAATTAGAGTCATATTTCCAAAAGTTTTTCTGGGGGAGGACCCCCAGATTCCCCTTTAGTACTAGGAACTTTATTGTTCACAATTTTTTTAGGATATTAGTTCAGTCAGGTGCAAATCCTAACTAAAAATATTTTTTAATTTATGCATTGAACCAATTAAATATGCATGGGGGGATGAGAGGAATATTTGGGTGTACTTTTTCCCGATGCAAAAATCTAGCTGCAATTTTTAGAGAAAATTTGGGTCCTCCCGAAATAAATTTCTATAAGCGCCACAGGCTCCTTATAGTTTCGACTGATTCCAAGTGTTTTTTAACACGGCACCTGTTTAGTTCCTACGGATATACTACAGAAGGTTTTCTTGGGGTTGCTCCTTAAGGTAAATTAAAATGAATATTTTATTTAGGAATCTGTCAAACTAAGCAAAGGATCTAAGAAATTCCCTAATTTATATACCTAATTTATTCCATTTACTTCACTGTCATTCTGTGCACCTAATATCCTAAAATTTTATATGCAGCCCGCAAGAGTATTGTGGTTTTCCAGAGTGGCCCTCAACAACATTTGGGTTACCACCCCTGTCTTAGACTAAATTTTTTAATGATAAAACATTCACTTTTAATCTAACTTTACACTAAAATGTATCTGAAGAAAATATTTATTGTTTCCAGTTTTTCAATCATTTTCTGGCTGAAAACTAAGTTCCTCCCATATTTTTAGGAAAATTCTCGTGAGTGTTTTACCTACTGTTGCTCATTTAAGTCTTATTTTCTTCAGATACTTATAAAATCAAGAAAAAATCCAAACATTTGTAATGACAAGCTGTGTGAAACGACACATTCAGGGTTTCCTTTCAATTTGAGATATAAAATTCCCCGACTTTTCCAGGTCAATTTTTAAGAATTTTTGGGTAAAAAAACTAGCAATTCACTGCATTTTTCAGATACTTCTTGCATCTTTGAACACATAATTTTCAAGACCTTTTTTATTTACTAGAACCAAAAATTGTCACGCAAACATTAAAATTTTTCATTTTCCAGGTTTTTGGGCAAAATTAGCAATTTTACTCGACTATTCCCTGACCCAGCACATTTATAATAGTAAATTTTTTTCCTTACTGTGTAAATTCCGACGGGACAGTACATACCTTTGTTTTTGTTTCAATGAACTGAAATAAACAGACCCCTAAGGGCAATTCCACAGGTAACTGACTGACATTTTTAAGAAAAACACTTACTATTTTGTAATTTTCTCAATAAAAATATAAAAAATACCATTTTCTACCCAGTTTAGTGCTTTTTTGTTAGCTAAATCTACTGACACAATTAAATTTTCAAAATATGTTGTATTTTTGAAAAATTTTAAACATGGTACTGACTGACATAAATGTTTCATAAATAAATGTCAGTCATTTACCACATGTTCAAAATTTTTCTAAAATAAATAAAACCATATTTTGAAAATATAGATTTACCTAACAAGAAAGCACTTAACTGGGTGGAATTGCCCCTGAACAATTGCAGAATTCAAATGATTTAACTTGTTTCAATTAAATACAAATGAAACTTCATAATTATAATGACTAATGCAAATTGATATTGAGTAGTAAAAACAAAATAACATCTTTATTATGTATTAAATAGTAAATGTAAGATCTATGTACAAATGCATTATTGAGGGTCCTAGTTGCCATTTTTATGAGTTTCAGCTGGCTTTCTTTCCCATATCTAAAAATTTGAAAAATATAATGAACAACAAGTCAAGTATCAATCAACAAGTAAACACAGATGGTAAAATTAGATTTAGCTTAAATTTCTGTAATATTACAGGGCTCCCATAGGCGACTAAAAAGGCGACTATTGCTACTATTTTCGAGGTTGGGCGACTATGGAGACTATATTAAGCAAAAAAGGGCCAAAAGCGACTATTTTCAATGATTTTCGAAGAGTTTGGCTACTTTTTTTTAGTTTGGGCGACTATTTTCGTTTTTTTTTTGTGTTTTTCAGGGATGCAAGTGCTGCGCCGATTTCGCCAATCATTGTACCCTGGAACAACTTGCTCCAAAAAGCACTTTATTGGCCGAAATTGTGCCAAAAAGGGAATTTTCGGACGAATTGTGCCAAAAATTGGCTTTTGATCACAGTAAAGTTGTTTTCTTTACATCCCATAACTACGCAAGAAGAAGCCGTCTTCAACTTGGCGCCCGCGTTCACGAAAGCAGTCGCGGAAGATACGGGACAATCCGCGAACAAAACAAAACTTTCCCGAGAAGTCGCGATCTTACGACTGTTTTACTTCCCATATTATTTTCGAGAAAAATGACGATTTATAACGAAAAAAAGTGATCGCGAATTTTCGCGGAAGTTTCGTTTGGCTTGTGGAGTGTTTCGTTCCTCCCGCGACTTCTTTCTTGACGGCCGCGGGCGCTAGTTGAATTCGGCCTTTTCTTGCGTTGTAAGCGCGATGTGGAAAAAACAACTATTCACGGATTAGAAGCCATCAAGTCGAGTTTAGGATCGCATTCTGTGGGAAAAGTCGAAAAATAGCGATTTTTCGCGAAAGTACCGTTTTTTTGGCGCCTAGTTGCAGTTGGCTTTTTTCATATCGTAATTGCGATGCAGAAGAAACTTAAGTGTGGTCAGAGGAGCCTAATAAGTCTAGTGACCTTTTTTAAGCAAGATAAGATAATAATACAGCCCTTTTCAAAAAATCTTGTTAAATTATAACTTTTTTTAGTTTCAGATATGATATCAAGGGGTTGGTAGGGGACCTGTCACCCCCCAATAAAAATGAAATCAGACTAGGTGTCCAAAACAAGATAAATTCATGTTTTATAGGGTCAAATTTTTTGAGGGAGGACCCCCAGAATCCCTTTGCACTTGGATCTCTATAATTCAAAACTTTTTTCAAATTGTAAGTTTATCAAAGTGAAAGTTCTACCTATAAATATATGTCCAAAAGTTGGACCTATTATACAAAAACTAGTCAATGTCTTGTCTGTCAAATTTACTACATTTTCTGGGGAGAACCCAAAAGAAATTAATTTTGTAAGAATAAATAAATCCTTTCATATTTTCTAATTATGGATGGAATGTTATTGTGTTCCTTTGTTTCAATAACACATCTTTCCCATAAAATTTTAGCAATTTTTTTTGCTTTTGGGACTCAGGTTGACAACGGTTCACTGCGAACATTGACTTTCTTCAGTTTTTGTAAATGGCTTCATTTAACTAACATTTATTTAAATTTCCAAAACTGAGGGTATTGGTTCAATAATCTAACTTAGCAAAGTTTTTTATCAGAATTATTTCCACAATTCACTTGAATTTTCAAGTTATAGAAAATCAATTATTTAAATCGGTTTTAAAGGCCTAAACATCGATAAAATTTTCCCCTGATTTTTGACTCTGAGAGGTTGGCAAGTCTGATTCAGTTACCAACTAGTGAATTAAAAAGGTGCTTATGTAATTTTTAACGATTTCAAAAAGTTAATATGCTAGGCTTATAAAATAGTTTCTGAATTAAAAAAGGTAAAATACTATTTTACTCCCTCTTATTTTTGACCACCAAAAAAAGTTGCTCTAAAAGTTCAGTTTTCTTCTCCAAAATGGCATTTTTCCTGCCCTGGAACTTGATTTTACTACTCCAAAATGATATTTTTCCCTGCTCCAAAGGTGCTCCAAAACCCCTGTTGGGCACTTGCATCCCTAATTATTCTATTTTTGTTTGATTTTTGATTTTTCTTAGTATTTTCAGCTTTTATCTATTTTATTTGAAAAATCTACTGCTATTTTTTATGGGAGGATTTTATTTGGGAAGGCTATTTAAGGGGACTATATTTCGTAATTTGGGAGACTATTTAGGAGACTATTTTTCATATTTGAGGAGACTATTGCTACTATTTCTGAAAGTGTAACTCAATGGGAGCCCTGATATTACAAAGTCAATGTGGTAATAGAAGTTGGATTGTGTGTGGTTATTAACAAATTCCAAAAATAACAAGTTTTCTATAAAACCTTATTTCACTGTCATCCACCAATTGTAGAGAAAATCCCCTTGACAAATAAGATGAAGTTAAGTTTACCTGAAGGTCAACATACCAATAAAGAATAAATCTGTCATCCAAGGCAATTAAAAGTAAAATTGAACCTATAATCCTGAATAATAAGTATGATAGCAAAACTATCCGTTTCTAGATAGATTTATAAGCTGTTTATACAGGGTGTTTTAACAATTCAATTGATAAACTTAGAGGGGTGAAAGAAGGCATCATAAGGATGAAAAATTACCACCATATCTGCTCTGCCAGCTAAATTTAGGGGGTAAAAACCCTTAAAACAAAGATTTTGTGTGGTTGAAATGCAAGATTTAGGAGCATTTCTATCAAAGAGAAACATTTGACACTGGTTACAATGTGCATTTCAGTTCAATTTCAAAAATTAAACATAAGACCATTTTTCTAAAAGTGGGGAACTGAAGTGTAACCATGCTATGTTAAATTAATGTTCCTTTTTCTTATTATTGGTATTTTCCTCAACATAATTTTCCTACTAATATCCTTCATTGCTTTTATTCTCTTATGATAATTTTGCATAAAACGTTCTTTCTTTCTTTCTTTTAGACAGTGCTAACATCAGGTTTTCACAACCGAAATGTGGTTAGCACAGTAGGCTCTATATCGTATGAGCAAATCCTATGAGAGCCAAAAAATTTGTTTGTGCGCATGCTCGAGTTGGCGACAGATGTTTGGCGAGATTTTGGCTTCTTTGGAGGTATTGAGTTTAAATAATGTAATTTCTACGTAATGTAAGTAGGTGTGAATCGATGGATCAGTGGGTAGGATGAATGCTAGCTGTACAAGTGGTCGTGGGTTCGAATCTTTGTGTCCGCTTGTTTTGTTTTACCGAATTTATACTTAATTTAAAGAATTAAGTTTTTATTGAATTAAATATTATAATTATTTTCATTGGATTAATAGATTTTGAGAAAAGTTTTGTAGTTATGATGTGAATATTTTTAATTATAAAATTTGATAACATTATTTAATTTAATTAAAGAATTTAGTTATTGTTCAATTAAATGTTAATTTGAGAAAACTCCAGCTCTCAAGCGTCGCCTCCAACCGTGGACCGGTTTCGTCCTTGTTAGGGCTCATCAGCACGGTATAGGAAGGTAACGCAAGAGAGCGGAGGGAGAGCTTTTAGTCTAGCCGACTATAACGGAAAAAGTGGTGACCATTGATCAGTCCTCCACTATCTGCCGGAATGAACTGCGCATTCCCTAGAACAGATTTAATTCCCGAAAGGCAAGGTATGAAGAGAAGAGTTCTTCACCAGTAACCTCTGGTTAGAGGAATGTGTGAGAAAACTCCAGCTCTCAAGCGTCGCCTCCAACCGTGGACCAGTTTCGTCCTTGTTAGGGCTCATCAGCACGGTATAGGAAGGTAACGCAAGAGAGCGGAGTGGAGGACTGATCAATGGTCACCACTTTTTCCGTTATAGTCGGCTAGACTAAAAGCTCTCCCTCCGCTCTCTTGCGTTACCTTCCTATACCGTGCTGATGAGCCCTAACAAGGACGAAACCGGTCCACGGTTGGAGGCGACGCTTGAGAGCTGGAGTTTTCTCACACATTCCTCTAACCAGAGGTTACTGGTGAAGAACTCTTCTCTTCAAATGTTAATTTGTTAGAATTTTTTTTATTATGTTTAAAAATTTTGAGAGTTTTGTGAAGTTATGATGTTCATAATTTTAAATATTTTAATATTAGGGATCGTTTTACTACAAGCTCCTGTGATTTTTCATTTAAATCCTATGTAAAACACGAATTATCTAGAAATAGACTCTTGAACCTACGACCCAAACCAAAAACATACGGCAATTCGAAACTGGGATAAGAGCTTTGCCAAGTAGCGATTCCTTCGCCAAATATTTATTGCAAAATTGCTACTTAGCGCATGCGCACGAACTTTTTTTCAACTCCCATTGCTTGTCTTCATAGGTCCTAGAATGCAGTTGGTTAGCACCCCCCAGGGATAGGGATAATTCATCTTTATGATGTGTAATATTGCCTCTCATGTTGGTCAGTCAAATTATGAAACATTGTGTATATTACTATCAAAACAAGCCAATATAAAAAATACAATGTTTCTTACCTGTATGTAAGCTTCAGAGAGAGTAATCATTGGGGGAAGAATTTCAGTCACATGAAGATCCTGCATTTCATACCACTTTCCAGATCCCTGATGAGCATTAAAGAAAAATCTTGTAAAACCATACACTACACATCTAATCACTCAATAGCACTCATAAATATTTAGGATAATCAGTTTTTACCCATAGAAGGTAAGATATGCAAGAAAATTACTCTAATCATTCCAGAGTGTTAAGAGGAGTAGAGAATATTACACCTGCTAGATAAGCATATTTAAAAAACTTTGAAATGGTTGATGAAGGCCAACACATTAACATTCTCAGAACAGCATTGTTAAGAAATTTTAGAAAAATAAGATAGTAAGGAAAAAAACCTTTTAAGTACTGCTAAACCAAAGATAGTAAAAGGGTCACGTGATTTTGACAACACTGGAACTAGTATTTCGGAGGGAACACAGGTGGAAGTTGAGGGGCAGTTGATCGAAAGAGACATTTTCTTGACCTCAACTATCAGCCGTGCAAAGTCTGTAAAAATCACGAGACTCTTTTACTATCGTTGGCTGAGCAGTATTAGCTTGCTTAAAAAATTGATATGCTCTACCCACCCTGTGTAAAATATGAGTGCGGTACGTCCCTTTTCCAGATCCTGGTTCACCATCATGCACTATGTTGGCAATCAAGTCATAAATAGCTTTGGGTTGTTGGTTACTCTGATCAGATTGAAATATGTCACTGAAGTCCACATTCCTACAAAAAAAATTAAACTTAAAAGCACACAACCAAAAAATTGTAAGTATGAAGATAGTGTAATAATATTCATCAGAATATATCGAAAAATAATAATTTATACATGAGAATAAATTTGTAAATTGTTTATGGATCAATACTTCCTAAGCATATTTTGCATTTTTATTTCATAAGTTAAAAAAATTGATTGTTGGAAGCTTAAAGGAAGGAAAAAAAATATTGGACTAAAAAACTCAAAACTTCTTCTAATAACACAGTATTTTCTGATAATTTTTCAATTGCAATAATACTTTATATGGGCTAAGAGTAGCTTGATAATAACCAGGATTGATTTTTGTAGAAGAGCAACAAACTTACTTGATTGGGAAATTGACGATTGTGTTGTTCTTTTCAATAAAAAATGTGTTCTTGGTAAATCTCTGTAAAAATAATAATCATAATGAGCATGCTAAAGTAAAAAAACTTTGGTTCTTACATAATCTCATGCCAACCATTAATTACTTAAGATTAAACTAAATACATGATCCGATATAAATAAGCACCTATTAGAAAACTTTGAATGAATAAAAATCCATTGATAAGCAGCTTGCAGATACCTATCTGACCTCTTGATGAAATCAAAATAATTGAACGCAAAAAGAAACGACATCAGCTCTCTCAGTTTTCTATACATAAAAATTCCTTAATACATAATAATTCATCTTTAAAATATGATGCACTCTAACTACCAAGTCATAATGATTGCTTATAAAACAACGAATAACTCTTACCTTGATAAAAAGAATGAGATAAGGTGGAAATCTGGTAACTTGAAACCTCTTCATTTTGGAGTCTTTGTAAGTTTTATACTCCTTTTCATTAGTGCCATTGAATTTGGCCAAGATGTTGAAGAGAGGGACTTGGGGGATGATGTTCTCCGTCAACTCATCTTTGAATAGCGGGGGTGGAGGCAGGTCAAGTGTCAGGTACATGAATGTGGTGTCTTCAACCTTCTCTGAATAGCAAAAATAATAACAATAAGATACTATAATGGAGAATAATTTAAAACAAGGTAAGGAATTTTATTTGACATTTGCAAGCAAAGACTGACATGAAAGAGTTTTGCATTTCACATTTTTGTGTTTCAAACCAGATATAGTCAGATTAATGCTGAGGACAATGTTTCTTGAGAAGTGTTTGAAATTAATAAAAAGATAACAAACCTTGGTAATCTTCTTCTTGCATTAGTTGTTGTATTTCTTCTTCAGTCTACAAAGAAATTATAATTATTGCAAAAGAAAACATTTTTAAAAGGTAGTTAAAAGATTTAAGAAAATGCATAATTTTTTTAACACAAAATGTTTTAAAAGTTTTTATTTTTATATTCATTTTAAATAACCTAGCTGAGTATGTAAATCGAAGTTAATCATATAAAAAAAGCAAAGCTTTTTAGGGTTCTTGTGTATTATCCGTCAACTGTGCCGCCGAATCCAAAAACAGTAAGACAGCCCACTGAGGTGCGCCACTCAATTTGATGGTTGCCAAAGGGGTAATACGCAAGTACCCTTTTTAGCTTCATTTTGGTAAAGGTAATTCAACTAACAGACAAATAAAACCCAAAACAATAAAACAGTTACTTTTTAGAACATTAAACATTAAAAAAGTGTTTTAAAATAAAGGTTCTTACGTATTATGCCGTCGACCGTGCCGCTGAATCCGAAAACTTTATCAAATACCATTGACTGTTCTATAGCTGTATCGCTGAATTTAACAGCTACTGAACGGTCGATGGTATAATACGTAAGTACCCAAAATAAATTTATCATCAATTTTTTTACTGAAGCATATGGGGGGTTAAAATTTATTAAACTATAAAAATCCAAGAAACATTAAGAGAATAAAATGAAAGGTCCTGACAAAACAAAATTATTGGAATTTTACTGTAAAACTCCATCTTGAGAAAAGAATTAAAATTATTTAAAGAATAAAAGTTGATTTCCAATTGAAAAGGTGATAATAGTATGGTAAGATACTCACAGCATCTATAGGCAGCAAAGTCCTTGTGTAAATACGCAAGGAGCCCTGGAAAGTCGAGTAGACGACACTACTGTTTCGCTTTTTAGTCCCATTTAGAGCAGAATGAAGGCTGTTGAGAAACCAAGATAGAAAAGCAATTGGGTCACCTGTAATAAAAGAAAAGTATGTTAGGATATTTTAAAATTGTTTTTTGTCGGAATTCATGCTGAGAAAATAAACTTTGAAACCCGAAGATTCCCCCTGAAATGAAGACCACTTCATAGTTGAATTGTCTAAATTTTAGTCAGTACTAATTTTGAGAAACTTATGAGGCCGAGACCAAGGGGACCAATGCCTCTCAGATATCAATGTTTAATCAACTTGCTTAAGATAATTGACTTTTTAAGGAAAAGGGTTTGGAGTTTCATACATTATGCCAATCTCTATATAGAAATTTTTAATGCATAGAAGCAAAGCTTGTGTATTACCACCTAAAGGGGAAAACTCAGAAGAAATTCCTTACCCTGCTCTGTGATTTGAAAAGTTTTTTTACTGCACAGTACGACAGCTTGCAACATCTCATGCGGACTCACATGGGCCTTGAAGTTACGGGGATTCCACAACTTGCGAAGTAGTTCCCCAAAACGTTGAACCAACAAGAACATAGTGTCACCTGGTGGACGCTTCAAACTAGAGTAACTCTCTTCTCTAAGGAAGAAGTTACGAAGTGGGGGAACATGTGAGAGTGCCTGTAGAGAGAAAAAAACATGGTTTGAAAAAATAGGTAAAAACAACACAAGTTGAAACTACTTTTCTACTCTTATAGGCTGCAATGCAGTTAAACAACTGGTAAGTGGGACTACATTAGCTCTGCCTCTTTTGTCAATCTTGAAACTTATAGAATTGAGAAGATTTGTTTTACAGAGAAAAATGGTTGGTTGGATTTTTATGGCACAGGCTGCAATGCAGTTAAACAACTGGTAAGTGGGACTACATTAGCTCTGCCTCTTTTGTCAATCTTGAAACTTATAGAATTGAGAAGATTTGTTTTACAGAGAAAAATGGTTGGTTGGATTTTTATGGCACAGGCTGCAATGCAGTTAAACAACTGGTAAGTGGGACTACATTAGCTCTGCCTCTTTTGTCAATCTTGAAACTTATAGAATTGAGAAGATTTGTTTTACAGAGAAAAATGGTTGGTTGGATTTTTATGGCACAGGCTGCAATGCAGTTAAACAACTGGTAAGTGGGACTACATTAGCTCTGCCTCTTTTGTCAATCTTGAAACTTATAGAATTGAGAAGATTTGTTTTACAGAGAAAAATGGTTGGTTGGATTTTTATGGCACAGGCTGCAATGCAGTTAAACAACTGGTAAGTGGGACTACATTAGCTCTGCCTCTTTTGTCAATCTTGAAACTTATAGAATTGAGAAGATTTGTTTTACAGAGAAAAATGGTTGGTTGGATTTTTATGGCACAGGCTGCAATGCAGTTAAACAACTGGTAAGTGGGACTACATTAGCTCTGCCTCTTTTGTCAATCTTGAAACTTATAGAATTGAGAAGATTTGTTTTACAGAGAAAAATGGTTGGTTGGATTTTTATGGCACAGGCTGCAATGCAGTTAAACAACTGGTAAGTGGGACTACATTAGCTCTGCCTCTTTTGTCAATCTTGAAACTTATAGAATTGAGAAGATTTGTTTTACAGAGAAAAATGGTTGGTTGGATTTTTATGGCACAGGCTGCAATGCAGTTAAACAACTGGTAAGTGGGACTACATTAGCTCTGCCTCTTTTGTCAATCTTGAAACTTATAGAATTGAGAAGATTTGTTTTACAGAGAAAAATGGTTGGTTGGATTTTTATGGCACAAGGGCGAGATTCAGAAAAATGGGTAGCATGACAATCAATTTTAAACCCACTATGGGAGATGAAAAGCATCGCATGTGAAGGTTCCAATATCATGTATCCTTGTTAGCTCTATTTTAAAAAAATGAAAGCAGTTTCAGTGATTATTTATTTTAGATCCCATATATTGTTAATGAGTGGGATATCAAATACTCAATGTTTGTAAAAAAAACTTCCATAGCAAAGAAAGAATCTATGTCCGTTAGCAGGAAATCTGTAAGATCATGTGACTATAAGTATCATGGCTTATTAAGATGCAAATGTGAAACCTGTATAAATTAGAAAACCACTTATAGTTGCAATAAAGTAATTATAAATGGTTAATTGTGGAAGCCTGCTTTACCTGTAATATAACATTGCAGTAATCATTTGCTTTGATATTGTTCAATCCCACAATACCTACAAAAAAGAAACAAAGTTACAAAGTAATTTTTTTAAAATTAAATACATTTAAAATGAACAATGAAAACATTAGCTGAAATAGAGTATAATGATCAAACCTGGCATATAAGTCGTTCCATTGTAAGCTCGAGACAGTTTGTCATTCAAATCCAAAATGGCTATTTCTTTTTCAGTAAAAGTTGGCTTTAAAACATACTAAAAAACAAATAAAAAACCGTTAATGTCAAACAAACTTTATTAAGATCATATACTTGATTTAAAATGTTATAATTTAGGATACAGTATACTTTATCATTTAGTTATCATTACACTTGAAGAAACTTCTCTTAACAAAATATCATCAGATTTTTTTTACAAAAGAACAGACAAAATTATGTACGTATTATTTAATTTAACAGTACTTCAAACTCATTTTGATGGACAATTCCCACATTTTTTTTACTTGATAAAGATCAATGAAAAAGGAATTTTGGCGAAATTTTTTTTAATTCCCATGTTTAGTTATTTTTTTATTTAATTTCAAAAAGGCACGAAAACGGCTGATGCTATGTCACAAACAGTTGTGTGATGTCAGTTGGTATGAATAACAGTACGATCATCCAAACAAGAATAGCCTTTCGGAAATTCTTGGTGTTAGTTTGTACCAAATTACGTGACACCTGTTTCGACGGCAACTCAAATTACTATTTTTATTTCCAAATATCCAATTAAAGAATTTTTTTTAAACTTTTAAAGCTGATTTTAGAAAGTAAAACCATTTGTTAAACTGAATGTAAAACTGGAAATATTGCTTTTTATCAAATTTTAAAAAATACGGGAATTGTCCATTATCAGATATCAAATGCACTCATGAGATAAAAAAACAATTAATACATTAACAAAAATGGAGATAAATACTAACAGTAATATCATCAAGAGACGAGTCAATAATTTCATAGTTATCTGGAATGCAGTAAAACCTTAAGGTTTGTAGATTCAGAAATACATGGTGTCCAGCCTGAACACTATGCATATAAGCATGAGTGTTGGTTCCACGACCTATAGGAAAAGAATGGAACAATGCTACAAAAGTGTTTAACTAAAAAATACTTCACAAAAACTAGCTTCAACAGTTGAACATAAATTTTAATTACTTCAACTAAAATTTACTTACTATGAGCACACTTTTTAATCTTAACTAGATTTAGAACCAGATACAGCTTTTTACGATGGTTAAGAAAACAATCCAACCAATCAAAATATTGTCAACCAAATAATTATGAAAACGAAAAACAGGATCTTAGAAGCACTCAGTTTTCTTTAAAACACAGTAGTCATAGTTGGTTGATTTTCTATTTATCCCACAACCAGAGTTTTTGTGATTAACAGCTATTAGGAAATAAAGGTAATTATGCATTATACTGTCGACCGTTCCGAGGCCGTTTAATTCAGCGGCACATCAATAGAAAAGTCTATGGGTTTTTATGACATTTTTGATTAAGCGATACGGTTGACAGGATGAAACGCAAGAACCTAAATAAAATTTCAAAATAGTTTATTTGTTTGATATCAGTTTTAAGATTGTCTTTGGGAAGCTGCATCTGGCCCTTGATTAAACATATTAAATGAGATAATTAGGCAAGCAATTTATTATAAAACTACAAACCTTGGAAATATTTGCCACATACAAGGCAAGCATAGACATTGATTCTTGAGATGGAAACGGAACAAAGTTTCTCAAAGTCAAAATCCAAGACATTCCTGAATAAAAAAAGAAAGCTTATAGTGAACCTCTTTATGTATATTTAAATGGCTAGTTATAAAAAAAAATTTCAATACTCTCAAAGAAAACTTTAATTATTCACAACATTTTTAGCAAGGATGCTCCGGAACTTGCATATGTATTTAAAGGTATTGAATGGAAAGCTAAAAGTGGTTAGTACAACACATCACTACATATATTGAGAGAAGTCTATGGCACAGCTGGGATATAGGTCTATATGCCAAATGGAAGCTGAGGTCGATAAATGGAAGACTAGTTGGCGCTGTATCACAGCCGAGATGCCGGTCGCCCGTTCCGACCGCCATGTTTCACCACGACTCACTCAAATGAAGATTATCCCAAGAAAAAGGATGTTAAAACAAGTTATTAGGATTTCAGTAGTATGATGCACACTCTTTATCTGGGAGATATATATTTCGATCCCCGGTAATTATCTAATTTAAAAATAAGAAAATAATATTTTGGTCGTGATGATTTGACGCATGCGTATTTCCGAAGGTTTACAGGATCCGAAATAAAGGAAGAACAATATTATAAGTAATATTATTAATCATATAATTTAGTTGATTTAATAATTAAATAAAATTAATCAAACCAGTTTTTGTCTTTATTTTAATCATCCGGGAATAGTGACGGTGACAACTGACAACGTTCTGAGCAGTCACGTTGTTAAAAGATCTTGTTTGTTGTGATATTGTGGTATGAAGTAAGCAGCGTAGAAATCAGTGAGCGTAACACTATTTCTTTGATTTCTCTGAATGAGGTATTTGCTTGATTTCATGCTTTTTTGATACATTATGGTTTAAAACTACCAAATTTCTGATTTTTAAGTTCAAAAATGTGTTTTAAATGATTTAAAATTCAATTTTATTTTCGCCGAAACGTCAGAAAAGTCACGTTATCAGAAAACGGGCTTCTATTGGATGTGACCTCACAGCGCATGATTTGTGATTCGAAAGTGTTTTCTCGCCCAAACAAAAAACGAAATTTTAAAAATTTATATCTCAGAAACTAGGCTACGAAAATACTTGATCTAAACGTCATTCTTCATGGTTTTTTATCTACTATTTTAATAAAATTTAATCTCAAAACGTGAGAATACCTCATTTTATGAATCGCTTCTTATTTCTTGCTATAATTTGATTATTACGATAATAAAATACGAACATAATTGTATTTTGGATGTGAAGATATAACGCATGCGCATTCCGAGCCCGAGGGTTTTCTGGATCCGATATTCGAAGTAAAAGAAATCAATATCATAAATATAATTATTAATCACAGGATCGATCCCAGTTGATGGGTACGGGTTGGCGATAGATGACGTAGTCAGAGATAGATTGCCAAGTCTGGCAATCGCGAGTGGAATGACGAACGCAGTGCGCGATTCATCCAAAATGACGTAAGAATGCGCTCTTGTGTTCTGCGTTGTATTGTAACATTCCGAAATGGCCAATCGAAGAGTGATGACGCAAATGACTCGGAAAACCAATCAGCTGTCATGTTGTGCTTAGGGATCTAAAAAATCGTTTCATTCGATTCCGGAATTGATTCCTGAGGCTTGATTCCAACCTAGAATCGATTCCTTAGGGCCAGTATCGAAAAAGTACGAGGGATAATTAGTAAAATCAAGGATAATTTGTTATTTTTATTAATTTAATTAATAACAAAAATACGGATATTATAAGAGATAAAAATAATATATAATAATAATATAAATATGTAATAATATAAATATATAATATTAATATAATAACAAAAATATATAATAGTAATATAATAATAATAATAATATGTAATAGTAATATAATAATAATAAAAATATATAAAAGTAATATAATAATAATCAAAATATTTAATAACAATAAAAATTTATAATAATAATATAAAATAGTAATATAATAATAAAAATATATAATAATATAATATATAATATTAAATATAATAATAAAAATATATAATAGTAATAATATAATAATAATTATAATATATTATTATAATAATATCTAAATTAATACAGATAATTATTAACAATTTTGTTAAGTTCGATTCCTAGGATTCAATTCCTGCTGGAATCGATTCCTTCAAGGGTTCGATTCCGGAATTGATTCCTTCAGAAAATATTAAGAACTTAGTTGTATTGTGCGCACGAATATGCGCGGATTTCAAATATTACGATGTCTCTGCGCATTTCAAAACAGTTCTTTTGTTTTGGAAGGTGGAGATGTGAAGGTTTTCATTACGGGAATGTGGTATGTTATTTGTGTTTTTATTATTAAAAATGCATAAATGAAGTGTTATTTAGTTGAATTAGGATATTTGTATAAGTATTTTACTATATTAAGATGATAAGCGTACTTTTTAATGTTGTTGTATGGCAAAATGGCGGAACGGAATCTGATAGCGAGTATTCGCCGGAACCTTAATATTCAGTAAAGCGTATTGAAATACATGCGTAATTACGCGTATCTTATAAGGGTAATTAATCTTTGAACTTATATGTCATTTCTTAATTTATCGGACGAGAAACAAGACGTCATAGTTAGATTAATATTGCATCATAGTATTTGTCTCTAAAATTCGTCAATCAAGTGATAAATACTTTAAACTATGTTATAATATGTATAAATTGTTTCCTTATTAAGTTTAAGTAGTTTAGACTATGTTTTTAGCTGTCTGCAGCTTAGAATTTGGCGCCTTTCGATTTTGGCGACAATAAAAACTTAGCGCCAAAAAACGCGCCAAGGCGTACCCATGAAATAGGATTTTACCTATATCACATAATTTAATTGATTTAATAATTGATAAAATTGATAAATCAATCCAGGTTTTGTCTTTTTTAATCATCCCGGAATAGTGACGACGTTCTGCGTAGTCCCGCAGTCTCGTTAATAGATCTTGTTTATTGTGGTAATGCTAGTATGAAGTAAGCAGCGTAGAAATCGGTAAGCGAAACGTTATTTCTCTGAATTTTATTAATAACTACTTATTTCTAGCTATAATTTGATTAAGAATAACATTTATATATACTTTTGTTATCGCATGCATATTGTGCCTTTGTTATCGTATGCTATTTTACTTAAGTCTCAATTTGATAACGATACATGACAATGCATAATACAATGTTAAGTTGCACGTTTATTGTTTTAGTATCATGCATTATACAATTTGCAAAAGTTTTATTTACAAGCTTAGTGTATTTCTTCTTTAAATCGGAGCCATCGTAAGTGTTATCGTTTAAGTCGTGGTAAAACATGGCCGCCGGAACGGGCGATCGGTCGCTCGTGCGTGATAAGCGCCAACTAGTTAGCGACCGCGAAGCGGTCGCCAAGTTATAGACTCATATCCCAGCTGTGCCAAGTCTATAAGCATAATTCAGTTAATACATCATGAAATGAATTGCAAAAAGATAGTTTAACTCACCTATTTATTGTGTCCAAATATGGACAGTTTCTACTTTTATCTCTGGGATTTGTTCCTGCAAAAATACCTATTGTTAGAAATAGCAGAAAAATTCAAAGCTTGTTACCAGAAATAGTTATTTACAAGACTTGAACAACATTCGAGAGTCTGTCATGTTTCTGTAAGTAGGGACTAATGCAGGCAAATTTTGGTACCGTTTATCGGCACCTTCACAAAAAATGCACTCCTAAAAATTCTAAAATTATTTTTAATGATAGGTGAATTGTTTATGGTTAAATTAGTCTTTTGCTAAAAAAATTTTTTTGGTAACTAACCGAATAACTTACTTCTGATTCAGCAAGTCAGCTAAAAGCACATTATTTGAGTGAGCTCTACCTTTTCAAAGTTAATAAAAACAACCTGAAACATCTACAAGGTAGGTTTAATTAATTGCCAAGCGAAGTAGTAACGTGAAAGTGCTCCTAAGTATCAAAATGAAGTTTGCGACGAATAATTCACCAAGAGTAGCCAACCCGAACCCACTTTTAGAGTTTTACTGAAACATTCAATTATTATTACTACTTAGTCAGACATTTAATTATTTGAGAATGAAAATTTTAAGATGTCTCGAAGGCCATAAGCCCAGAGCAAGCAATAAAAGGAAAGTGTAGTGATTTATTTAGATATATCTTTTAAAAACAAAAAATGCCCAACGATAGTCAAATCAAGGATTTTAACAAGGAAACCTCAGAAAGTTTGAAAAGGAGACTTGCACAGAAGGTAATTTCAAAACATCAAAAGGATTAATCACACTAACATCTATACAATGGAAATGAATTAACCTTCTTAATTATAAAAAGTATCGTTTTATTTTTTAACTTACGCATAATTTTCTTAGGTGGTGAAGAAGAATCTATTTTTCTTTTAACAGAATCCGCGTTTGCAGTGGAGGCCGCCATTTTCCGGTTTGTTTAGATTGGTGCTTGTAAGTCGTTGCCAAATCATCGAACTCAAAATATAGGGAACGTTCGTTCCGTGGCCGAGGGCCGTCGACATGCTAGTTGAACGTTCCAGTAGCAGAACCCCAACGAATAAAAACATGTAGAAACGTAATATGAACGTGTAGAAACGAATAAAAACGTGTATTTTACAGGAGAAAGAAATTATAAATAATTGAGGAACATAATGTAAATTACTAATATTTTAGAGCTGACTGGAATGTTCAACTAGCATGGCTACTGGTAACTACTGGCATCTCTTGGCACCGTCGAACACGATCGGCTAGAACCATGGATCACATCAAAAATTATTTGGAGCAGATAAATGATGTTTTACAGTATGATTGCCTAGAAGACTGTTTCTTCAAAACAACAACACAGAAAGAATCAGTTGTATAGTATAAATGAAATTAGGGTTCACGTTCATTAAACTATCTCAATAAATAGGTATTTTCTTACTCATTAAATAATTTTTTTTCTCAAAACATTTTGGTTCAATTCCGTTAAAGGTCCCACTAAATACAGCCATGCTCTTTTGGTCATCCAAAAGTAGCAATATTGCTAAATAATTTCAAACTAATAGATAAATATGTTTAGTTAGATCAATAACTATCAATAAAAATCAGAAAAATTTGTCGATATTTGAATATATGGAGCTCATAAAAACTTGGTGATATTTAGCGCGGGACCTTTAACTGAATTGAACCAACATTTTCTATGTTTGCAAATGGGTCGCTGTCTTAATGCTCAGTTAGTACCTGCAAGAATTTACAGTAGAAAGAGAGTGATAAGACTTGCTCAAAATGAAAAACAAATTAGAGATGTAAGTCCTGATAATTTTTACTCTTGGAAAAATCTGAATTTAAGGTTTTTTAGCCAGTATTGTAATAATTGCCTTGTTATTCTTATACTGAATTATGTGGGATTTCAGAAAGAACACATAAAACTGGGTGAGGTTTGTTTTTGAATGATTCTTTGGAACATGCAATAGCAAACTTTTCTCGGTTAACTCATTGTTGCTGATTGTGTCATCATTAGAAGAGTGCCCAACTGAAACATCATTGTGTTAATGTTTGGCGATACACTCAAACCTGTTTTTGTGCAAACCTTTTATGTATGTTGGTATTTTTATGTCAAACCAGTATATCAAACCAGGCTTATGCCTGTAGTTGGTCGACTTAATTTGTATTTGTATGGTTTAGTTGAATAGAACTCTGTCAGACCACGTTGCACTGGTATGCATGTAATCGGGAATATCCACTTTGTTTATCAGAGGACAGATATATTGTGCAATACACCAGTTGCTTCAAAACCTTCAAGGTGGAAAGATGTCCATCCTCTAAGTAAAACTGAATTACCTCACAATAGTACAGTTTTATTATTATTTTAAGTATCACATGCGAAAACTTCAAAGCGCTCTAGTGAAAAATATTCATTTTGCATATATGGCAGTTTGATTTCACAGCGACGACAAGTCTTAAATTTCTGTGAGGTTAATAACCTGTAGGTATTTATTTTGTATGTTATTATAACTAATAATTAATTAATGTTCATTAATAATTTGCCTATTAAGAATTTGCTCCATGAAATATTTTTCAAATAGTCTGATTGTCAGTCTTAAACTTAAAGACAGGATAATGTTTTTTCATGTGTATGCTTAAGTACTTATTTAAAGTATTTGAAGATATTTTAAGGCAAAAATTCGTTGGGTAATTAAATTATGTATATATTGTAAATAATATTCTTTTCACTCTAACTTGACGTATTTGTATATAGTAGTTTTTTCATTGATACACTGTATACAGGGTGTTTCGAAACACCGTGGAAAACTTTGAGGTGTGGTAGAGGGGGTTTCGAATAGGAATGGGGGGGTCGTAGATACACCTATTTTTAAATATGCTTGTCTAGGTCCCCTCTACCACCCCTCAAAGTTTTCCACAGTGTTTCCGAACACCCTGTGTAATATTATGTTCATCTGTATATAAGTATGTAGTAATACTTCGTAATTAGAGCGAATGTTATTCCGAGTTCATGGTGGACAAAGCATTTAAGGGGCCATTCATTAATTACGTAAGGATGATTTTGGCAGTTTTTGACCCCCCTACCCCCATGTGAGGGTACGTAAAATTTTTGAAATCCCTCCCCCTATTCTTACGTAAGATTCCATTTTGTTTTTCAAAATAATAAAATGTTAGAAAAGCATCAGTTACACTAAAACTCTCTGTTTGACGCAAAAAATAAAGTTGAAACCAAAAAAATTAAAGCTTCGATAATATACCGAGATCGTCAGTATTTATAAGTTTTACTGGGGGATTAGAATAATTGGAATTTCTTTACATTAACTTGGAAAATCTTACATAAGAATGAGTTTAACCCCCCCCACTCCCGAAGTAAGGGTATGTAGAGATTTTTCCAACCCCCCTCCCCCTCGGGACCCTTACGTAATTAATGAATGACTCCTAAACTGATTGGATAGTATTGGTGAATTTCAATGTACACACATAATGTATATTAATTTCCTCGCTCATTTGCATATAAATTTTTCCATCAATGTAATTTGCTTTCCTTTCAAAATTTGTGTTAATTCAAGTTGCTCTATAAGTGCATTCAAACAATAAATTTTATTTTTGTGCTTTTTCTTGATTTTTATTGCATTAGTTTTTGTTTTTTGACATCACTAAATACTGATTAATTAATTTATTTAAAGGATTTTTAAATAAAATAAAGGATAATGAAATAAAAACAACTTTTTAGTAAACCACGGAAGCATAAATTGCGCATTTCATGTTAGAATAGTATAGAAAGTGAAAACAATGTCTGATAAGAGTGCAGCTGGTTTCCTTTTTTTTCTTTTTACTGTCAAAAGGTTATAAAATATTCAATATTTGTTATTTTGCGAGTTTTTGTTTTGAGTACTCTTTTTTTTTAATTTTAAATCATAACGTTTTTGAAACAATTTTAAAATAAAAATTTAGGAATACAATTGAAAAATAAAATTGTGTTTAAATTACATCAAACTAGATAAAGAAATTATTTGTGAAGTATTTTTAAAATTAAAACATTAATTACTCATTATTTATAGAAGAGAAATTAGTACATTTAAAGAGAAATAGAGTGGGTTTTTATGGAGGTAGTTGGATACTTTAAAATAAAATTTTGCAAAACCTGTGTGCATTTAAAATAAGTTTTTTTTAACTCAACAATAAAATTCAATCATGCATTGAAAATAAGTTTTGATGATTTTTCTGTATATTATATATTATCTCTATAATATATTATCTTCAAAAATCGGATCGTGTTCTTTCAAGCTCCGTGAGACGAAGTTCCGGAGCTTGCGCAGTTAAGCGAATTGTCTCTGACGTCAACGACGAACGTGTAGTTCTAGCCGATCGTCACCGAACCATCACCGAACCGATATGTTTTGGTCACGTGACTTTTGTATTTTCCTTTGCACGTGCTGGATGTTTTGTTTACTACTTGCTGAACTGTTGAACCTTGCTTTTGCTTGAGGTTGAGCTGCGCAGAGAAAGGAAATGGATAAAAAAGAAATTATTTTAGCTTGTATGCCTATGATAGCATCTATATTTTTTGACGATGAGGAAGAAAGTCTTCAAGAACTAGCTATTCTTCGTTTATTGGCGGAACACTTTACAAATAGAGAGGAAAGTGTCTTCAACAAAAACTATGCACATGATGTTGTGCCTATGTACTCTAGTGAAGACTTTAAGAGTCACTTCAGACTCAATAGGAGTACATTGGAAGTTTTATTGATTAAAATATGTGAATTTGATAAAGAAGTAAGTGTTGGAAGGCCACCGATAAATACAGAAAAACAACTGCTTTGTGTGTTGTGGCTCCTGGCAAACCAAGAATCTTACAGGTAAAATTTGTGCTAACCACTTTTGAATAATGTGTGATCTGTAAATGTGTATAATCCTTTTCTATTTCACTATTGAAGTAAATAAGGGAGACCGGGGAGGGACTGGACATTTTTTACAAGAATATTTTTTAAAAAATCAGTTTTCCGTATAAACTTGACACTTTTCAAATAACATCTTTAAGCATTTTAACATGTTTTAAAAGTATAACCAATGTGAAGTCAAATAAAACTTAAGAGGCAGATTTTATAAGGAGCGGGCAGAAATGTGGGGGTCATTATTGTGACCATTTTTGATTTTGATGAAATTTTTATGATGGATACTTCTAATGATTTTAGAATACCCCTATTTTTTCTTTTTCCCGAAAAAAAAATTTTTCGGCCTACAAAAATTCTCAAAGTTGGTCGCGACCCGGTATTTTTTTCGAATCGACATATCTTTGTACAACATTTTCTCAGTGCATTGAGGGTCAACCAAAGTAATTCTTGCGGTAACAACATGTCCTTAGATAGCTTAATCAAATTCTTTTGTGAATTTCATGGTTCACCTTCCCTGCAAACTGGAAGGGTTCGCCAAACTTTGTCGAAAAAAATGAAAAAATGCCAAATTTGAGCCTTTATTGACCCCAGCATTGAGGGTCAATCACAGTTTTGAGGGTTAAAGTGTGTAGTACTGCTCAGTATTAACTTAATCAGCCCATTGGTTGTATGGTTAACCCTCATGGCAGCAGAAAAATGGCTACTTTTGTAGCTATCAAAACAAAAAGAGGTCATTTTGGTGACCCTGTATTTCAGAGCATTGAGGGTCAATCAATAATTCGAAATATACGTTTCTTAGTACAATACCTCTACTTTAAGAATCAGTTGACAAACCTATGGCGTCTCGATCTGTGATCACGTGAGATTGATTTTTGTAACTTAAAAAATGGAAAAAAGGTCATTTTGGGGACCCTGTATTTCAGAGCATTGAGGGTCAATGACAAACTGGAAATATGCATTTCGTAGTATGAGACCTACCCTTTAAGAAACAATTGACAGAATTATGGAGTCTTGACCTGCGATCACGTGAGATTTATTTTTGTGACTACAAAAACGGAAAAAAGGTAATTTTTGGGATCC
This sequence comes from Tetragnatha versicolor, assembly GCA_024610705.1. Classification (NCBI taxonomy): domain Eukaryota; kingdom Metazoa; phylum Arthropoda; class Arachnida; order Araneae; family Tetragnathidae; genus Tetragnatha; species Tetragnatha versicolor. Next base: position 15,024,002 of record JANDEH010000008.1, on the reverse strand, counting down.
TGTATTTCAGAGCAATGAGGGTCAATGACGAACTGGAAATATGCATTTCGTAGTATGAGACCTACCCTTTTAAGAGACAATTGACAGAACTTTGGTATTTTGCCCAGCGGGCACGCCTAAGACTTACTTTTCTACATAGCGAACACATAAAATATGTGATGCTTACAATTAGCTTTGTAGGTTGTTTTCAAAAATTATTTTCAAATTACATTTGGTCTTCCAAAGGAAATACCACCAAAAAATAAACCATATAGTGAGATTAAATTTTTATTTGAGCAGTGATTTAAGACAATTTGAAAAACATTAGCCTTAAACATATAAAACAGTAAAATATTTCAAAGAATAAGTTTTAACAAAAATAAACACAAAAAAGGTTATTTCTCCCAAGTTATTTCATCTTCTTTAATCTTTGAAATTATCTTTTTGATTTCCCCATCAGCTTCAATACCGAAATACTGAAATAAAATAAAAATATAAATGAACCTTAGATTTGCAGATGATAAAAGAAAAAATTACAGTAGAGCAATGTTTCCCAACCTTTTTCCGTCTGTGGCCCAGCTTAGCCTTTCTAAATTTTCTATGCCCCCACTTCATTTTTTTTTCAAAAATCTTTGAAAGTGTATAAAATCTGGTTGTCCATGCCCCACAAGGTGACAATTTGGTTAAAATTTTTCAAATTGACCCCCCTAGAAAAACTTATTGCCCCCCGATGGGGCGTACGCCCCACGTTGGGAAACACTGCAGTAGAGATAAGAAAAATATGCACCTCGTCATTCAAATCTTCGTCGGTCATAACCTCCATTTCCATCGTTTCTGGTGGCTGCAGTTTCCCAGATTTTATTAAACTATTTCAACTTCATTAAACTCGAGGGTTTTAATTGATTAATTAATTTAATTAATTGTCTTCTATTCTTAAATCACTGTTCAAATAAAATTTTAACCTAATTTTATGGTTTATATTTTGGGGGTCATCCTCATTGACCCTTATGCACTGAAATACCGAATCCCCAAAATTACGTTTTTTTTTTCGTTTCTTTAGTTACAAAAATAAATATCACGTGCTCTCAGGGCAAAATACCAAAGTTCAGTCAATTGTCTCTTAAAAGGGTAGGTCTCATACTACGAAATGCATATTTCCAGTTCGTCATTGACCCTCATTGCTCTGAAATACAGGATCCCAAAAATTACCTTTTTTCCGTTTTTGTAGTCACAAAAATAAATCTCACGTGATCGCAGGTCAAGACTCCATAATTCTGTCAATTGTTTCTTAAAGGGTAGGTCTCATACTACGAAATGCATATTTCCAGTTCGTCATTGACCCTCAATGCTCTGAAATACAGGGTCCCCAAAATGACCTTTTTTCCATTTTTTAAGTTACAAAAATCAATCTCACGTGATCACAGATCGAGACGCCATAGGTTTGTCAACTGATTCTTAAAGTAGAGGTATTGTTCTAAGAAACGTATATTTCGAATTATTGATTGACCCTCAATGCTCTGAAATACGGGGTCACCAAAATGACCTCTTTTTGTTTTGATAGCTACGAAAGTAGCCATTTTTCTGCTGCCATGAGGGTTAACCATACAACCAATGGGCTGATTAAGTTAATACTGAGCAGTACTACACACTTTAACCCTCAAAACTGTGATTGACCCTCAATGCTGGGGTCAATAAAGGCTCGAATTTGGCATTTTTTCATTTTTTTCGACAAAGTTTGGCGAACCCTTCCAGTTTGCAGGGAAGGTGAACCATGAAATTCACAAAAGAATTTGATTAAGCTATCTAAGGAAATGTTGTTACCGCAAGAATTACTTTGGTTGACCCTCAATGCACTGAGAAAATGTTGTACAAAGATATGTCGATTCGAAAAAAATACCGGGTCGCGACCAACTTTGAGAATTTTTGTAGGCCGAAAAAATTTTTTTTCGGGAAAAAGAAAAAATAGGGGTATTCTAAAATCATTAGAAGTATCCATCATAAAAATTTCATCAAAATCAAAAATGGTCACTATAGTGACCTGCCCGCTCCTTATAAAATCTGCCTCTTAAGATTTATAAACGAATTAAACGGATGGGACATTTTAAAAAAAATTAAAATTTATGATTAATTTTTAAGTATAGGGGAGAGCGGGATGAATGAGACAAATTTCACATTTTTTCTAAAATTGAAAAAAAAATTTCAATCCTGTGACAAGTTTAAAACCAATAATTGAACTCTTGGTTACATTATAAATGTGTGTATTCAATCAATTACCCATTATTTAAACAGCAAGAAAAGTTTTTATGAATGTATGTAATGGGACACCGAGTGGGGATGAATGGGACAGTTAAAAAAGTTCAGAAATTTATAGAATAACAAAGTTATTTGAAATATTGCACAACGTTTAGCTTTTTAAAGGAAGAACACACTTCTATTTTCTAAAGAAAAAAATTAAAAAGGCATTTAAAGGGCAAAAAACAGCCTACATTATTATTCAACTTCATGACAAGTAAAATTAGCATAATGGGTTAACCATAACGTATTTGAGATGAAAGTTGCAAGTTTTTGCTTATTAAGACTTTGCATATTCACACATTAGTTTGGAACATTAAACACAAGTTTAAACATAAATTTTTGCACCCTATTTCAGTTACTTTATCAGAAATTACTTAACACTAGAAGCTCCGGGGCGGTCATTTTGACCGTTTTGCATTTTTAAAACGCGTTCTCTTCTAAAATATTTGAGTTACGCACTTATACTTTTGTGACTTTTCCTAACTTTTTCTGCTATTATTGCTGTCCAAATTTGGTTTAGTTTGCACAACGGGTTCCGGAGATAATCAAAGATCTACCTAGAACCCTCAAAAACAGTCATTTTGACCGCTGAGTATTTTACGTTCTTATTTCTACTCTATCGCTTAAATTTTGTTATCTTTCGGTTCTACGTGGTACCTAAGAGGGTTCCTCCACAAAATTAGAAAAATTGTATCGTTTTGACTCCAGAAAATCCTAAAATATATCCTTATTTTGTTGCACATCCCTTAGGAGAGCTCTTTTTAATTCCCACGCCTGTTTTATCATTTTGTGAACGAAAGATTTATTATTTCCTTCATTTTAAGATGAAAATATTCAAGGCTTAATCGATTTATTATGTTTCAAAAGCTTTTTATGAGTTAAAATAAAGATACTTGTCAAATATCTGTCATGATACATCCTTTTATAATAAGCAGACGGTTGATTTTCATGGAAACGCATTTGAAACTTGAAACAGTGCTGTTAGAAATGTTTTTAGAAGAGCATATGAGTGGGCTCAAAAACGGCTCAAAAAATGAGTATTTTATACGCGATTATGCCGAAAATAAAACGGCTAGGATACGCACAGCAAATGCCGGATCTGGACAATGCAGGTGAGAATTTTTTGTACCTAAGCATAGTTATACTGTGTATTTAGGTTGGACATGAAATTAAAATTAGTAAAATAAATGGTAAACATCAATTTGCATTCGAATTGAGAAAGAAATAGGGGATATAAAGTATATTATTTTTTCTCATATAACATGAGTTAGTGACGTCATAAAGTTGTACCCACAGGGTCAAAATGCAAAGTATGGACAGTACCAACCTTCTGATACATGCAATAATTATTAAAAGTATGCGTGTAGTAAACGTTCTTTGACTTTACTAAGGCTTTTATAGGTATGTTAAAATGGTGTAAAATAGTGGATTTTCCATAATTTTCCACAAAATTGGTATTTAAAAATCAAAAAATGTTTTTAAATATCATGTTATCAATGTTCTTTACGATGTCTATAACTATCACATGCAAATTTCTGGCTTTAAAGGTTATTTTCGGTGAGAAAAGCCTAGCGGTCAAAATGACTGTCTTTGAGGGTTCTAGGTATGAGGCACTAGCCGGAGCTTCTAGTGTTAAATGAGTTGAATATAGCAAGCTATTGATGGAAAGTTTTGGAAACAGGGAATAAAGTGATGATAGAACTGTCCCATTCATCCCTGAAACTCTTGTCCCATTCATCCCCATACCCACTTACTTTTGAAAACTAAATTAGACTAGGAAAAAATCCATGGATTATGTCCATTTAATAAGATAATCAAGAGCTTTTAACTGAATGAAAAATAGAATTAAAAGAAACTAGTGTGCTGGATCAGCTTATACCCTGTTTCAGAAGTCTACTTTATTATTTAACTTACTTTTATACTACTTTGTTTTAATTAGTATGTTCAATTGCAGATCTGTGGCTGACCGCTTTGATATATCAAAATCGACATTACACAGTATGGTCAATAGAATTTGTCATATTCTTGCAAAAATGGCCCCATCTATAATTTGTTGGCCAAATATCTCGAATGTGAAAAATGAGTTTGAGTCCATATGTGGATTCCCAGACGTTGTCGGGGCAATTGATGGAACCCACATAAATATAAAAGCTCCCCCTAAGCATCCACAGTGCTACTACAACCGCAAGGGGAATTACTCTATTAGTCTTCAGGCAGTTTGCACCCCAAACCTTGCCTTTACCGATATCTTCTGTTCATTTCCTGGTTCTGTGGATGATGCACGTGTTTTGAGAAACTCTCTAGTGCATACTGAAATGTTTGACAATGAAAATTACTTCCTTAACAACAGCCATTTAGTGGGAGACTGTTCCTACCCTCTCCACACCAACCTAATGGTTCCTTACAAGGATAATGGCCACTTGACCACTCGACAAATAAACTTCAACCGTAAGTTATCCAAGACTAGAGATAGTGTCGAAAAGGCATTTGACCAGTTGAAAGATAGGTTCCGGAGGTTGAAATTTTTTGATGTGGGGAAGGTGGATATGCTTCCCCTATATGTGCTAGCAGCATGTGTATTACACAATGTATGCATCAAAGAAGAAGATTTTATTGGTGGTTCTGAGGAAAGTACATCAGAAGAGGATTCGCAAGATGAGGGAGAGGTTTTAACCATTGAAGAAGAGGATTCAACCATTGAAGCAACAAAGCTATCTTTGACAATGGAGGCTGAGAATAAAAGAGATTTCATCTGTGATATACTGAATTAAAAAGTTTCATTGTTTTGAAAAAGTTGTTTCTTTTTTGTGAACTATTTCCTGAATAATTTTGTTTTTCAAATATGGCAGCATATGCCCATTAAGTTGATATTATTATTTAAAAGTTGAGAAAACAAGTAAGGGAAACACAAACAGGCATATCAAATCCAAATAATACAGACGAATAAAACAGATAATTTTAATTTGTTTCAAATCAAACTGTTCACTCTTGAAAAGTTCCTCAGTCCAGTCAATTTGGTTCGGAATAACAATATTAATCTGGTTTTTAACTTTAAAAATGAAATTTCATGCCTTGGTACTAAACAGAAATGAATATGAAGGTTACAAGCAGTGCCGTAGCTAGGGGTATTCAAGCTTACTATATCTAGAAATACTAAAACCAATCAGGACTCTGGATCATGCCTTAAAAAGGCGAATAAAAATGTGAAAAAGAGCTATGCTTATGTTATAAAATATCTAGGAATCCGTCTCAGTAACTCACTTTCACTTAGAGCTTTTAATAGCAAATGGTAATTAAACTGATTACCTAAATGAACCATTTCAGTATGAAATCTCATTTAATTTTTCAGTATGTATGAATTCTCATTTGTGCAAATACATTTTAGCTGTTAAAAATGAACAACTAAATCAAGATCAACAAATAAAAAGCAAGATCATCTAAATTACCTTTAAAATTAGTTGTACTACTGGAATAAGATATACAATACACACTGGTGTTCAAAATTAAGAGAAATAGCACATTTGTTCTTTTTTCTCAGGATCTGCTGGTTGATTTTGATGAAATTTGGTATGAACATAGGTTGATATTATATCAAATAAATAATCATTCAAAAATTGTCATTCACACGCATGCGCAGAAGTAATAACCGCCAGAGTAGAAAGGTATGAAATAGCAGTTCCAGAATAGAGCAAAATAGTGGGTTTATGAGGGGTATGGCAGTATGACACCCTCCCACTATCATGCATGCCTCCTAGACAAGGGCGGATTAAAGGGAGGGGGGCGACCGCCCCCCCCCGAGAAAAGAGGTAAAGGTGGATAAAAATGTGTCAAAATACTGTTTTTAGGGTTCAAATTTCCATGGATTTCTTTGTTAACCACAAAATTTTTAAACTAATAGGGTATTGAAAACAACTGTTTTTACCAAACAATTTTCTACAACACGGACATATTAAACCATATATCAATGCATGAAGTTAAAGGGGCTTGAGGGAACTTTTAAGTGACCTGGTCATCTCCCGTAATGGACAGTAGCGCAATAAGAATGGTTGCGGTTGCGGTGCTCAAGTTGTCAGTTGGCTTGTCTTACCTCTTAATTGAAGTTGTGGGAATTTATCTAGTTTTAAAGCTTATCAGCCCGAAAGCTTAAAAATAGGCAAATATAAAACCTGATTTTTTGGTAGTGGAAGGTTCCACCACATAGCGACGATCTCAACGTTTACGTGAGAGAAAACGTTTTCACTGAAGAGGGGCCATTCAAATTTTACGTAAGCACCTAAGGGGGGGAGGGGGTTTGCTCTTTGCTTATTTTTCCTGACTAGGGGGGAGGGGGGATATGAAAGATGCTTACGTAAGATACTGAAGTTTCGAAAATATCTTGTTTCTTGCATAAATAATTTCAAAACTCAACCAAAAATAAATTTAACAAAAAATTTAAGTAGGAAATCTGACGTAAGCACTTTTTTCTGGAGACCCCCAAACATTCTGAAAATTTAACCCCGAAAAGTAGTGTTTTGACTCACTTTTGAACCCTTAAAAAGGACAGCTCTTTGAATAAGTCACCTAATTTTCAAGGAGAAAAAAAACAGTACTTACTAAAAGGGATGTCAAAATTTCGGGGAGGGAGTCCGGCAGTTTCTTACGTAATTATGGTGGGGGGTTGGAGGTTTGCTTATCTTTGCTGACAAGGGGGGAGGGGGGGTTAAAAATGACCAAAAAAGTGCTTACGTAATATTTGAACGGCCCCAGATGCCTGACAGATGATATCGCCCGAAAAATCCTAATTTGAATTTTGCCTGCCGAGAAACCCTTTCTGTTTTGATTTTTTTGTTTGCAACGTATTTTTCATGGGAGTATATAAGGGGGGACGAGGGGTACCTGTCCCCTTCAGACTAGATATACCAAAGCAAGTTAAAACCCAGTTTTTTAGGGTCGATTTTCCAAAAATTTTAAGGGGGGGAGGACCCCCAGGTTCCAATTTTTACTTAATCCTTTATTTACAGTTTTTATATAAAATAAATTCATCAAAAATCAAAATCCTACCTAATAATGTATGTCCAAAATTTGGGCTGCGTGAACCAAAAAACAGTTCAAAACTCCGTTTTTAGGGTCAAATTTCCGAAAAATTTCTGGGGGAGATCCCCCAGACCCCCATGATATCTCCCAGGGAGGCCTTACTGTAAATTGAATATTCCATCTATCCGCCCCCTCCGAGAAAATTGCATTAATCCGCCCTTGCTCCTTGAGTGATTTCATAGCGTGAATTAGGCAAATAATAAAATTTCCTGTTCGTTAAGCCTACTTTCTCAGAAACCCCGTTTTGGGCCTCTGAAGGGTATGTGGAGGGGGTAGCGAGATGCAATTGCCTTATATCGAGTCCCTCATACCTCCTCTAAATGGGCGAAGTCTTTGAATCTGGCTGCCCATTAGGGTGGGTCATTTTCCTATGGCGAAAAAAAAATTTTACAAATTCTATCGGGCACAGCAAGAAAAGGGTGCCAAATGGTCTCAAACTAACATGTGTAAAATATTATTGCATTATAAAAACTCTTTTTGCCTATGGATTGGCCTCAAATGGAACAAAAATATGTAATTTTTCATATTTTTTTAATTTTATAAATTCAATTTTTTTGCCGATAACTTTTTATAGCTCACAAATAAGGGTCTTTAAAAGCAATTTTAATCACATTAGTCACCTTTATGCATTATCAATACAAAAACAACTGCCAAAGTGGCAATGTAATATTTTATCACGTTAACAATAGCCGTAGAATACATGGTAGAATAGGAGGCTCTTTTTTGCCAACAAACAGTGGATTGACAGTGGTACATATTTTAAATATTGGTAGTTAAGATACATTTTCCCTCCAGTTTGGTCAGTACAAAACGGTGTTTTTAATTTTTAAAAGTAGAAATAGTTATATTTTTCATAAATATGCCTCGCTTTCAAAATTCAGCGTACTATTATTTCACTGGCAGGAATTGGGATCCAAATATGATCGCAAAAATTTGTTGAAACAATTGTCGAATAGATAGTTTGTTCATTAGACAATATATCAGTTATGATTCGCCTCAGTCATGATTTATCTATTTTTTTGCTATAACGATAGACTGAAACCCAGGCTCATGAAATTATACTTCTTTGGAGGGAGGATTGACTCAAAATAGCTCCTTAGCACTCCCTTATGCGTTCATAAGTTAAAATATAGCAAATTCAACTGTTTAAGATAATTACAAGTAAGTTTTGAAAAGTAATGTAGCTTATTTAAAAACTTAGGGGATAATACTGAGCTGCATGCTGAAAACGGGATCTACCATTCTTAAGAAAATGTTTCAAAATTTGACTCTTAAATGAGGTTATAATTTATTTTTGGACATTAGGGACTCATATGGGGACACTTGGGATGGACTATTCCTAATATGCCAATAAAATTTCAAGGAAACCCCCAACTTTTAAACTATTATCCAAATCTTTTCCTTGGGGTTGAAACCTATAACCCAAGAAGGTACCCACCTTCTGACATATCCAGTTTTATTAAAAATTTAATGTTTTTAACATCCTACTCAACCGGCAATAAGAGTTTCACACATTTTTAGGATTCCAGCAGGAAATTTTTGATTGCCAGTTCTAACCATTGGGATATTTCAAAATATGTTCTATTACAACTCAAGTATTTCTACTCTGGTTTCATTTATAATTATTTTATAGTCTTCAATGATGATTTTTATACCATTGTGCACATTTACATTCATGACGGATTCTTGAAATCGAGGTAAAAGCTTGATTTTCATTTGTCCATTTTTACATGAAATTACTGTATTAATCGAAACTTTGAGGCCAATCCGGAGGCAAAAAGAGTTATTATAATCGAATAATATTTTACACAAGTCAGTTTGAGACCATTTGGCACCCTTTTGTCGCTGTGCTCCTGGGAAAATGTGAAAAAAAATTTTTGACCCACCCTACTGCCCATTCCATGTGGCGAATATCTTCCGTTTTAATGAAAATTGCTAACCTGATGAGTTCTTTTAAGTGAAGCATTTATATCGATTGAAAAGAAATTAAGACCGAACGAACCCACGACAATTGATTTGAGACCTAACAGAGAGGAAAATATTCACCCTTTGAATTTTACCTTATAAGAGACAATTTTTGCATAATTTTTAACAGTTGCAGATTCCTCCCTGCCTTTGAAAGAGGAATCCTGACAGTTTCATGTAATGTGTTGATATCTTGGAGACATTTTCCCCTTTTTTGGGGGTTCTATTGGTCTTAGTTTCTTTTCAATCGATAGAAATCCTTCACTTAATGGAGCTCATCAGGTTAGCAATTTTCATTTAAATGGAAGATATTCGCCTTTTGGAATGGGCAGCCAGATTCAAAGACTTCGTCCCTTTAGAGGAGGTATGAAGGACTCTATATAAGGCAATTGCATCTTGCTACCCCCCTCCACGTACCCTTCAGAGTCCCCAAAACGGGGTTTCTGGGAAAGTAGGCTAAATAACCAAGAAATTTTATTATCTGCCTTATTCATGCTATAAAATCACTCAAGGAGGCATGCATCATAATGGGAGGATGTCATACCCCTTATAAACCCACTATTTTGCTCTATTCTGGAACCGCTTTTTCATACCTTTCAACTTTTGCGATTATTACTTCTGCGCATAAGTGTGTACTACAATTTTTGAATGGTTATTTATTTGGTATTATATCAACCTATGTCCATACCAAATTTTATCAAAATCTATCCAGTAGATCTGGAGAAAATCGAACAAATGTGCAATTTCTCTTACTTTTGAAAGCCAGTGTATAATGGAATAAAGCATCAGAATTCAAACAATGTTACAGGAAGTAGGGGAGATCCGTGTATCTAGGGTCACTTATTTTCAAAGCCCCAAAACTAAGTATTAAAACTTGTTTTAAGTTATAAAACTGATATGCACACATTCTCACACTGTTAACTTATCATTTTGATTATTAAATACTCATAATGTCAGAAATTTTTTGAAACAGAAAGCTTTAATCACAAAATTTAAAAATTTATTCGACTTTACAGTGAAAAATTGATACCAAATACAAGTTGCATACATAAGTAATTTATTAAAAAAAACGACTGTAATGCTCACAAATTATATTAATCTGCACAAATGTACACTTCCTGGAGCAAAAATGAACTAAATCCCTAATTTTTAAGTGCATCTAATTTAAAAGCTTATAATGGAAAGAGAAATAGTGTTTTTTTAACCTGTTTAAGGAATTCTTTAGAATATACTTTTTTAAATCATTCTCTGAAACCAGTGGCGTATATAAGAAGTGGGGCGAAGGGGCCCTGCCCTCCCCCCGAAATTCTGACTTGGTGTACCAAAACAAGTTAAAACCCTGTTTTTTTAGTGTCAAATTTTGAAAAATTTTCTGGGGGAGGACCCTCCCAAACCCCCTTTAAAGTGCTTGGAATTTTATTATTCAAAACTTTTTTACAATAAGTTCAAAATCCTACCTGAGAATGTATGTCTGAAATTCGGAAAGTGTATCAAAACCAAGTTGAAATCCTGTTTTTAGGATCTAATCTCCAAAATTTTTCTGGGGGATGACCCCCATATATCCTCTTCTGTACTTAAAACTAAATTATTTATAAATTTTTCATTAAATTCATCAAATTTTACCTGAAAATTTATATCCAAAATTCTAACTAGGGGTACCAAAACTAGTTAAAAACCTGGTTTTTAGAGTCTAATTCCTAAATCTGTGCCCTCGGATCTGTCTTTCTATCAAAACCAGCTCAATTTAAATAGAGAGATCCCCTATTCTATACTAATACATGTTCGTCTTGATGATTCTTATCATTCCTCAAAGTTTGTAGCACGATTTCAGACACCCTGTATAACATTTTCTTATATTTTAATAGAATTAAAACGTGAAAATAAAACTTAAAAGATCATTCATTTGTGGCATTAAATCACACAGAATATGATTGTGGTTGTACTAAGAGCCGGCCCTATGTACAAGGAAAACATGTTCTCCTAGGTACAATCTATGCAGTTTTGTACAAAATCTCTTATTTTGAAAAACCACGTAGAGTTGGAACTTCTTCAATATCTCATTTTGTTTCTAACTTGAAAAACGAAACTATGCGTAAAATAAGAAGAAAATTAGTTGATTTTCCCTTGAAAAAATAACAAGAGATAAGTTTTAAAAAGTAACTTTACATCATGAAAAAATGTTATTACCAAAAACTAGCCACAGCATTCTCCTGAAAGATTTAAAAATGGTTCATGACATGACAATTGGTGTTTCCATTCACCCATCTGAGAAAGAATACTTAAAATTAAATATTAAAAAAAGTGGGGGTGACCCTATACCTATAGGTACACGGATCTCCCCTACTAAGCCAATTTTTTGAATCGTTCGATTCAGGCATTTATTAAAACAAACTAAAGAGCTGAAATTTTTTTGAGCAATTTTTTGATGAAATATTTTTGAGCAAACTAAAGAGCTGAAATTTTGGGGTTAGGGGTTCAACCCCCCCCTCCCCAAAATTTCAACGTCCATTTTTTACTTACTGTTTATCCTTAAAAATTCGTTTTAAAATGAATAAACCCCTACTTTTAAGAAGGTTCAAAATTCTAAATTTTTCTTGGGGAGAACCCCAACCCCCCTTGACATTTTGAAATCTATTATTACAGCCGATCCTTGAAATTTTTGGGACTTACAAGGAGTGGTGCTCTTCGGGTTGCTTTACCCCCCCCTAATAGGAATAAGCACTAACAGTGAGAAATAGGGGAAGTGGGAACTCGAGGGTGGAAAGAAAAAGTTAAAAGCGACTCCAAAACGAGTTAGAATCTTGTTTTTAGGGTCAAATTTCTAGAACAAGTTCAAAATCTGCTTTTTAGACTTGAATTTCCAAAAATATTCTGGGGGAGGGCCCCAGTGACCCCCCCCAAAAAAAATAAATCATGGATCCGCCGCTGTGTACTTATCCTGGTCACCAACAAAATCGAACTACGGAACAAAATCGAACTTCGGAATAGTTGAATAGTGGATTACCATGCCTTATTAATCCCAAATATGACATAAATCAATATCTTCAAGTGCCGGTTTCACTTTGAAATTTCATCACATTTTTCATAAAAATTACTTTATTCTTCACCATTCTACCTGTACTTTAAACTAACTAACTGGGCGAATTTATAATATTCCAAAATGCCAAATAGAAGTGTCAAACCTTTCATTTCATAGTTCTGGAATAGGTGACAAGAAAAAAAAGTGGGCTATCAAAGTTTATGATTCATTATTACAATATCATGCTGATTCATGGAAAAAATATTTTAAAAATAAATCATTGGATCTTAAGTTAGAGGAAATTGCTAAATTTTTAATTACTTTAATGTAATTCCTATATGATAGAAAACATATTTTTAAATACATAATGTGGTGTTCAATTAGCTCTTGGAACGTTGGAGTCTAAATTTTTCGATGCGTGTTCTTGATCCAAGTTTTTACATTAGTTTAAAAAAGATGTACGAAGCTTATATTTCGATGCAGTTTAAATCAACCTAACTTACAGACACAGCTCAATGTTTAATTTTATAATTTCTATTTTAAAAATATTATTTTTAATGACTTTATGCCTTTAAAAACTAAATGATGTAAATTTAAGGCCTATCTGAAACCTTAAAGATAAAAAGAAAATAGTTTTGTTTTTTAATTGGCAAAAACACCCTTATTATGCGCTGACTGAAATCACTGCATTAAATGTTTAAAGGTATTTTTCTATCATATAGAAACTACACCTTTTACCTGCCGATGTTCCCAAATGGGAACATAATTTTAAGGAATTTTTTCACCACTTAATTTTTCATGCAGGAATTCGATACTTGGTAGAAAGCAACTCAAAGATATGAAGTTATTTTACATGTAAAAGTTTTTCACGTGGAATTTAATCCTTTTTGTAGAATTTACAATAAAATTAGAGATTTTTGGCTCTTCCAAAAGTTGCACAAGTTTCAACTTGTGAAAATTTTAAATAAATTTAGTTTTAAATAATTTTGCTGTGTTTTGGTAGCTTAAGTACACATCTTCCCATTTGGCTTGACAGAATAGCTTTACATTCTAATTTTGGGGAGTAATTACCAAAACAACGTATATGTTCCCAAATGGGAACATCGGCGTTTGGGGTATAGTATTTGAGGGGATTTTCATAACATGCAAAAATTCAAGTTATTTCCTATTTTCCTTAATTTTTTGAACTTTTTTTTGTCTCAAAGGATTAAAACAGGTTAAGAATGATGTTTTAAATTCAAAAATATGTGTTTTTATTTTTTTCTCCTGATTTATATTGAAAAAAATTCCAAATCTTCATAGCAGATTCTTACACTTATATATTTTTCAAACTCCCCAATCGATTAATTTTCAGTAATTATCAATAGGGGTTATGCAAAGAGCATATTTTGAGTGCTTCTAAGGATTTGCGTATATATTTTTATGCAAGTACTTTTTTTACATAAAAATTTTAGGAATAAAATCGAAGAATTTTGAAAATAAGGAAAATTGCGTACATCTAAAAACACTCTCCAAAACATAAGTTGGATGTAAGATATATATGGTTCAGTTTGGAATCTTCCATGAGAAACACGGGTTTAATGAATCAATGGAGATAATTATGATTATCACTTTTGAAAGCTAATTAGATTTGAATGCAATTAGTGAATTTTATGCTAGATATCCCTATAGAACCGTATTTAAAACTAATTTTTCTCACAGAAACGTAACTGTTTAGCATTGAAGAGCATGGGAACACTCTTATGTATTTTTTACACCAAAATATTACCCATAGTGCAAGAAAAATTTACGGAAAAGCTTCGCGAACGTAATAAACATGTCAATTTTTTCTTATGAAAATCTATAAAAATGTTACTTAATCGTCCAAGTATGGATAATAAAATGAAAAAACCGTCCACAATCCTAAAAATGTTCATAATTATTGAGTAGAAACCTATTTCAAGCATTTTATTTGAATTAATTCTAAAATATGTGCCTTTTGGAAATCCCCCTAAAAACTTCACCCCAAACGCCGATGTTCCCAAATGGGAACATCCTCAAAATCATACTTAGGATTTTTTTTCCAACAAAAAATGACTAGAATGGTTTTAGTAATGATAAAACAAGCCATTTAAGCCAAAAATCAGAACCTTTAATTCGAAATTTGAATTGCGGCGTTTAAAAGGTTAAAGTAATTATAAGCTTTTAAAATATTTTCAACTTAAACCAAAATTTCAAACAAGTTTGTTAATTTTTTCTACTTATAGAGCTAATGCTTGACTAAATTAGAATGCTTTCATTATTTTTCCATGGATCAGTATGGTAATAAACAACTTTGGATCCCCCTATTTGGCACCGATATTAAAAAATTATTTTTCCCTGTCATAGCCTTTTTCAGTGATATGCGCTCTATAAATTAAAAATTTCACCTACTGTAGGACTGTAAAAGGTTTTAAACTTCTGTTTGTCACTTTATTTAGAATTATAAATTTACGCAGGTATAGTTTTAAAATAGAGGTAAATGGAGTAGAGGTATTTTAAAGTCGAATTTTTATGAAAAATTCAATGAAATTTCGAATTTTGCATGTGAAACCAGCACTAAAAAATATTATTGATTCAGGTCATATTTTAGATTAATAGGCATGATAATCCGCAACTATTACCACCACAGGCGTTTTCAATTCCCAAAATTCGTGTTTTGGACCATTCCATAACTTACTGCAGTGTGGTCCAACCCGCGACACGCAGGCCACACGTAGAGAGCAGCCACAGAGTATAGAGCTTAACAGAGTGTTCATCTCCGTAGACGCTAATGGCAACTTTTTTAACAGGGCTTTTCCCATTGAAAAATCTCTGGCCTCAAGTCCCGCCTCCACGCTATTCCTGCTAATTCTGTCATTCGCCCATTGAAGCTGTCACTCAAATCCAAATCGCCTATAATTAGTGTTAAATTCAAATCAAATACATTTCGCGTTCACTGATTGGCTACTAGTGAACTGAATTATAATATGCGTGCTGAATAAATTAAAGATCTTAGGAGTAAAACGGCGGTTTGGTATCTCTGTTAAGCTCTCTACTCTGTGAGAGCAGCCACATGAGGCATTTCCTTCTCGATGAAAAAAAATCTTTCTTTTTCTTTCTTTCTTTACTTGCTCTTTCTTTCTTTACTGAATTGAAATAGGCTATTTTTTTTATAAAAAATGCACCTTTTTTTTATCTTAAAAAAAAGTTGGTGTAGCATTTGTATCTAGAATTACATTTATTACAATAATAGTTTCACCTTTGATTAGAAATCAAATATACTTTATACTACTTATTTAAGATCTTTAGTCTTGAAAACTAAAAGAATAAATATCCTAATATTTCTATAAAAAGATAAAACCATTTTAAGAAACAATAAATATGGACTTAAATTTGAAGATGTAATAAGAACACATCAAAGTACACATGCAACCCTTAAGTACGATAAGCCTCAAATGAGGCTCATAAAAATAACTAGAAAGGAGTGCACACAATAAAAAAATTTTTTCCAAACAAATTATAGGGGGATTTTGGATGTATTGAAAAGAAGAAAGAAGAAAAGAAGAAAAAAAAGTTTTTTTTTCACTTTTTTTCATATTCTGGTGCCGAGAGGGTTGAGAGTTGGATTATCCCATGTATTTCTACAGGAGGTCACTAGGATTTTTGTCAACAATCACTCATTTAATAAATATTCCTCTATGACCCGGGAAAATGGAGTACAGTACACAATTAAAAAAATATAGATTTCTTTTTATTCTTAAGTGTGGCGGGATTCCTCCAGTCTCCCTTAATAGTCCCACCAACTCTCTCCAACTGTTGCTGGCACTCGCTGCTCGCCGTATATTTCAATCCCTTTCAAATCTCTCCCTAATTGTGATTTAGCCCCGATGGGTCGCCGCGCTAATAGAATTGGCCGCGTCGCGTCGTCATGCGCCCGCCATTTGTTGGGCCTCGCATAATCAGTGCGTAATAGGCCCTCGATCCGGCCTAATTGCAGCCCGCCCCGGAGTCCCGAGACAGATTTAGGCCGCATCTGCCTTCATTAGGCCTCTAATTGACGGCTGGCCCGCGATTTGTGGGACCGTAAACTGCGCGTCGCCCCTTTATTTACCGCCGTCGTCGTCTTCTTCTTCCCAGCCGCTTTGTTTATTCTGGGATCCGCCACGTTGCCACAGCTTGGGTGGGAAAAAATAATCGCAGAGAAAGAAATCGAAATCGTTTGCGGAAACTTTTTTCTTTTTTTTTCCAGGAAAAAAAGGGAAATGTTCTTCTGTGGTAGCGTAAAGAACTTGTGTTTAGAATGAGTTTAAGTTGGCCCTGAAATTGAGAAGAAATGCTGGTTGATTGAAAATACGAAGCAAAAATTTAAAGACAAGAAAATGTAGTCTAAAAAGCCGTGAAAATGAAGTACTTATTAAAGGTTATTTAATGAAAAAGATGAAAAAAGATCCTCAAATGGGATGAAATGCAATTTACATACATTAACACAATCATAAGTACATAAAAGTAGTTAAAGTAAAAGAAAGAGAAAATGGATCAATTTTTCTAAAATTCGAATTTTTTAAGTATTTTTAATCTTTTTAAGTAACAAGGGATTATACTTCTACTTTTTAAGCCTATAATTTTGTTTCAGAGGAAAGAAGTTTTTACATCAGTGGTTTTGAGTTTTGTCCTGGGCATATGACAGAACGGTATGTTCCCTTTTTAAAAAGCATTATTCTTCTTTTCCCCTTGAAATATCAATTAGTTTTTGAGATCATTAAGTTCGTAATCGTAGGAAAATTTGCTGCTCTTTAAATATCTTTTCTATTTTAAAACATGTTTTCAATTACGTAATCTATTCTCATGTAGGTTATTCCTTGGCACTTAAGGATAATTCTTTAGTACTTGATTGAAATTTCGATTTTAGCTAACCATTCTATTTTAAGTTTTCAAAATCTAAGTTCAAGATGTATTTTCTTGTGGTCCTGGTCATATTATCCATCATCAATGCATAGGATATCCCTCCAACTTTAAAACTATGTTGGATTTTGAACTTATATATTATTACTAGCTGATATACCCGCCGTTGCTCGGAGAAAAAAGGATTTTCAATCTAGGTGATAAAATAAATAAGAATTATTTTCTTCCCTATATTCCTTTCCTGGGAGTCATTTAGGGGCAATAGGGTCAACTGGCTTCCCGCTAGAATTCTTCTTTCATGCTATACTTCCTTAAGACATAAAAAACTTTAAAAACATCACCTGTTAAGAATTAATGTGTGAAATCCTCATTTTTAAGAGTGATATTTTCAAAATATAAAAACGTTGGAAGGAGACCCTCTTAGCCCCCTTATTTCAAGGTGCTTTATCTTTGTTCCCTTCAATATCCTCCATCTATTTCTCCAATTCGTAATACGGTAATTCGATTCGGGATAGTTGTGGCAGATGTAAAACAAAATCTAAAGAAACTTTGGGAATTAAAATAGTTTTATAAACTTAATAACCGGTTTTTTAAAATTAAAATTTAAAAAAGGTCAGGGGGAGACCCCCTGAACCCCCCTTTGTTGATTTATTACCAACTCATTTCGCTAAAATAAATCGCCTTCAAACATAAAATAAATGTAAGCATCATTTAAATTGACACCAACCATCTAAAATGCTTCTGATGAAATACTATTGTTATATAAATTTTATTACTTGGAAAAAAAATTTAAAAATTTTCGGTTTAATATTTTTTGGTAATTGTAAAAAACTTATTTTATCACAAATTATTTCTTTATCAGATTTTTTTAAAAATTCTACTCGCTATAAAATATTTTTAAATAAATATTTCCAACAATAGTGGTTTTGCGTCACTTGGATGGAGCAATAATCGTTATCAATTTAACATTGAAGCTACGCATAAGAATTTAGAAAAGGGCCAAAAAAGACAGCTTAGAATGGTTTGAATTCAAAAATTCTTTTTTGAAAACCTTCCGATTGTGTGAGGAACAACATGCTAAAATTTCATACCAATCGCATTAATAAAGTGGGCGATAGAAAGCAAAAACTAAAAACCGAAGAAAATATTCAAACCCCCGTGCACCCCCTCCAGAATGAAATATCGAAAAATCCAGAAATTACTTTCTTTGAAATATTCTTAAGAAGATAATACCAACCGGTCACTTCGAAATATCAAATTATTAGTATGTTTTTCTTCTAAAATGTAAAACTTTGTTTATGCTCAGTAAAATCGGGTTTTTGAAATTTTTAGACCCCTTAAAATTCGAATATCGAAAATTCTAAAAATGCCTTTCTAGATATTGTTTCTAGGTACCTTCCTGCGAAGTTACGAAGATCTAGGGTCATTTGGGACGGTGCTAGGCTCAAAAACGTAGAAAACACTCCAAGCACCCCTGTGGGTCAGGAAAAAAGAATTTCGAAAAATCCCTTCTTAGTGCGCGTATACACTGTAAAGTCTTCCACCACACCAAGTTTCGACTCTTTAGCCCCGGTAGATTTTGCTGTGCGTTGATAGGTGAAACGATCGGTGAACCGTAAAGCTCTTTTATTATTATAGATATAAGATATTATAGAATATGTATTATTTATGTTATTTATAGAGTAGACTCGCACGTCAGGTTTATCAAATTTTAAGGATACTTGTTTAAAAAACATGATACGTGAAAATGATAAAAATAAGTTCAGTGATCTAAAGACATAAAAACCATTGTCTCTTATGCACTGAAAACTGCGAAAACACTAATGCATTTCTTTAATAGATTCTCTCGTGATCTTTTAACTCTCTTAAGGAATAACCACCTAGAAATGCCATTCATTTAACTCGCACCTTTGCCAAAAGGATCCTCAATACCGTTTAGTAAGTTCCTAACGATTTAAGCTTTTTAAAAAAAGCAAGCCGTATCTAATATTTCAGCCAATCACGCCATCATGCACCCGGAATGAAAAATGGCCTTTTTGCTTTAATGAAGTTGGTTTCACTAACTTCTCCTTTCAAAACTTTCGGGCTCGTTGGCTCGTTTCACTTCAGCTCTTTTTAAAAGCCCGGAATCTCATCCCCATTGGTCGAACGAAAGCCAAACAGATAGAACTAATATGCCTTTAATTCTCCCCGAAAACTCACAAAAAGGGCGCTGATGAAAAGTCGTTAGAAGTTCAATTTATTTTCCGGGGGAGAAGTTGAAGTGCCCAGAGAAAAGAAAAATCAAAGGTCCCACCATATATACCCCTTCCCATTCAATAAATCGTTTGCGTCCAGGAGTCGTAAATCGTCCTGGGCGATCCATTTAGAACGATTTCCGAACGCTGTTCTTTGTCGCGGATTAAAAACCAAAAAATGCAGTTACTCTTAAAAGCTATTAGTCGAGCCATTTCGGGTGTCTTTATAGTCTCGGTCTTTTATGACGGATTAATAGGTGAAAAGAAGACGCGGCTATTACCATAATTGGATAGGGCTCCCCAGGGAATGCTCCCTCGGATCGGAGCTGATGCTTAAAACGGCGAAAAAACTAATCGAATTTCACTGAACCGATACGTCCGTCACTTTTAGAAAATCGATAATCGAGCTGAGATCGATTGCTTTTCCAACCAATGAACGTTGTTTTTTCTTTATGAAAAGTTGGGTGTATTTTTGAGGGTAACACCGTAACAGAGTACTTAAATTTTACAAATTAACCCACAATAATTGGTATTTTATAATAGAAGTGAAGTGTTGATAAAATATCTCTTCACCTTTTTACCACTTTTACTCGTAAATTTAGTGGGTAAGTTTAAATGTTAAGGAAAAAAAGGTAAGGTTTAAGTTTATGTTAAAAAAAATTTAAATCTTGTGCTCGGTAATATTCAAGAAAAATTTAAATTTATGAATTGTTCATAAAAATTATAAGGACTAGAAGGTGTTTTAAAATTGAAAGGATATTCAATGCATTGATGATGGATATGAGATGACTAATACCCGGTTCGCACATAAAAAGTGAAACTGGTTTAAGTGCCAATCTAGCTTAAATCGAGCATAAATTACATGCTCGACTTCAACTAGACTGGCAACTTGAACTAGTTTCACTTTTTATGTCTGAACCGGGTATAAGACCACAAGAAAACTTAAACTTAGATTTTAAACACTAAAGGATTACCTTTAAGTGATAAAAAGGGGCATTATACTCTTATTTCTTTCAAAACAAGGTATTTATTTTAAAATACAATATATTTTAGATTAAATCATCTATACTTATGACATCATTATCATTTAACTAAATTTATTTACATTGCAGTTTTCTCTTCTTTAGATCACCATTCATTATCTAAGTTTGATAATATTTTTGCCAATAAATATAACACCACAAGTTATTAATGAGATTTTACTTGAAAATCTTGGAAAGTTTAAATTAAAATTCTGACTCTTCAATGTGAGTAGTAGCCAAACCATTATTAGTTTAAAATAGGAAAGATATTATCATCAAACTATTTTAGTTGTTTCAGTACACATTTAGGGTTTAAGTTAGGGATAATATTCCTTTAGCAAAAAAGCCGAAATGAAAGCCAGATACTTAACTATAAAACATTGGTTAGACATGTCTATATTTCTAGCTGTTAAAATTTAATTAATAGAAACCACACAAAGAACAAACTCAATGCTAAACATTTCTTTAAAATCTTTATATCTGTAATACTACTTAAAAATATTAAAGTATTTATATTCTTTAACCTTTAACACATTCCGATTTTCAATTCCATTTTTGCGAAAATGTTATAATATATTTTAGCATTCTGAGCTATTCTAATATGTTTGCTGTATAAGCTATTCTAACGTGCTTGATCATTCCGCATTTTGTGAAAAAAAAGCCATGTAACGGAACTCTTGGAAAATATTATTAACTGAGAGAAATTGCTTCAAATATAGACGCCTAACTTAACTAAACTTTAAAAACAAAACTTTTCTGCCTCTGAAAGTGATATAAATCCAAAATAACCTCCCATAAAAGCTCTCCTATTTCAAACCGTTCAAACATAAATGGAAACTAAAAAAAGAAGAGGAAATATTCCATAACTTCTCACATTTCAACTCCCAGTATAAAACAACGAACAAAATTGCTCTCTGCCAGGAAAAACACAATTCCAAAACCCCCTCCAAAAACCCTAGACCCCATTATCATAATTCGAAAGAGAGATTTGACACAAACATATGACCCATCTTTTATTTATTAATTTTATCCACATCGAATAGAGAACCGCAGCATTTATTTACTAAGTGAAGTAAGTCAAAATTCTAAAAGGGGAAAGTACAAATATTTTTAAAGTCATAATAAAAAGGTCATAAAAATACTCTCTAAATATTACATGTACACTAAATTTGAAGGCATGGAATACTGATATCCTCAAATTTAGACTAGATGAAGCTATTTTAGCAGTTTTTATATATTGTATAAGAATACAAAAATTACTAAATAATATTGAGTTGTAAGGACTATAAAATATGGTTTTCCTTTATAACATTGCTAATTTTACTTTACAAATAAGGTTTAAAAGTCTAATCAAAATAATGTAAAGCGGAAAAAATCCCCAATCTTTTATGTGTTTTAATGTATAACAAATAGCTGAATCTTATTTGAACCTTCATAAAAGTTAAAATTAAGTATATGTCATGAGAGATTAAACATTCTTAATATGGTATAAAATTTTATTCATAAATCCAAAAATCCTTTTGTAGAATTAAACTTACTTTACCACAAATTTTTTCTTATGCTTTTACCATAATTCTTCATTGTCTTTGAACCAATAAGAAGAATAAATTTTATATACAGAGAAAAATTAAATTATTATGTTAGTTTGGTAGAGTAGTACAAATAATACTTGATAGAAAATTATTTATAACAAAATAATTAATATGCAAGCAAAGGTTTAACATGAGTGTGGGAAAACAAACACAAATTATCAAAAGTTTAACGATGGTATTTTTAAACCAAACATACGAGAGTTTAGATTACCATTATTTTTAAATTTATGTAAGTAATTTAAATATTTAATAAAATATGTAATTTAAAAACATAAAACATAATAAACTCAAACCTTAGCTTAAGATAAATAGTATTTGAATAAAATAAAGTATAAAATTCAAAATGAAGCAAGTCATTCTTTAACTTAGTCATACTTACTCAAAATAGAGTAATCTTTAAAAAACCAAATATATAGAAAAATACTACTTCAAATGAAGTGAACGGATTCATATTCCACCTCGACTCATTCCACTCTCGAACCCAAGGGCCTGTCTCGTCCAAATGGGGAGGGGAAAAGCGAACTTCTCCAATTGGCTGCTCAGCATTCGGGCCCACGTCTCTGCTCTAACCAGGTGAATAAAATCTGGTTAATATCTGAGTTATCTGGGAACAAATCCTCCCTTCTGGGGGTTCGCCGTGTGCTTTAAATGAACAGAATTTTAAAGGAAGTTGGTTCGGACGTGAGGGTCATGGGGATGGGCACTGGGCACCCGAGATTAATAAACGACTCGAGCCAAAGTTTGTGACGGGGGAGGACCACAAAATTCTGAAGGGCGTTCTTCTTATGAGGGGACAGTATCTCCCTCTGTCTCTATTGAACTGGTCCGTCTTGGTATCTATTCCATGAAATGCATAGTATGAAATAGTACCTATTTATATAATCCGGTACTTGAAATAATTCGTTACAACAGTCTTAATCAAACTATACGTTTCACTAGTTAATTTTTAGGGCATTTTAAATTTAAGGAAGTTGCATGATTTTTTTTATATTTTTAATCGATTCTTCTTGCAAAAATAAGCAACTACCCAAAATTTGAGGCCGATCGAGAAATTTTTTGATTGCCAAAAAAATTAACAAAAATCCACTTTTTGAAAGCGCACGAAAACGCCTAGAGTTTGGGATCATCGTATGTTGACTTCATCATACGATAAACATTGTTGGAAAGCAATGGAGTTGTTGGTATGACTGTTGACATCTTTAAACAATAAGCGTTTTCAGTCACGTGTTTTTTCTCGACTTTTAAATTAAAATATTTAATTACCTGTACATTTTTTTTGAAAAATTGACTAAATATTTCATTTTACCATACAAAAAACAATACGGAACACTTGTTTGTTTTTGAAAATCTGACATATGCAACTTCTTTATTTAAAGAAAAATCCTGCTTTTAAGTTTATACAGGGTGTTTCAAAATTGCATTGCACGGCTTTTATTCGGAACCAGCGCCTCCTGGGGTCATGGAAGTAAGGCCTACCCCTAGGTAAGTGAGCCTGGAGAATCCATTGAGATAACTTACAGCGCCCCTAGTGGCAAAATTAAAAAGTTAAAAAAATTAATTTAAAAACTAAAGGCGATAGAGCAAAAACCTCAGTGTGAGTATTGTTGCCAACGTCAAGAAGAACTCATTGAAAAAAATTTAATCAAAATATCTTGAATATTCGCGGAGATATTAGCATGTGAAAATGGCACTTTTTCAGGGGTCAAAAAGTAAAAAGTTCGCATATTTGCAAATTTTTTTGATCTTTTGATTAAATTTTGTGTTATTTCAACCAAAAAAACCCAAAACTACACAATAACACTGAAAAATTTGCAAATATGCGAACTTTTTACTTTTTGACCCCTGAAAAAGTGCTATTTTCACATGCTAATATCTCCGCGAATATTCAAGATATTTTGATCAAATTTTTTTGAATGAGTTTTTCTTGACGTTGGCAACAATACTATCACTGAGGTTTTTGCCCTATCTCCTTTAGTTTTTAAATTTATTTTTTTAACTTTTTAATTTTGTCGCTAGGGGCGCTGTAAGTCATCTCAATGGATTCTCCAGGCTCACTTACCTAGGGGTAGACCTTACTTCCATAACCCTAGGAGCCGCTGGTTCCGAATAAAAGCCGTGCAACGCAATTTTGAAACACCCTGTATATCCAAGACCCTCTACATTATGTAGAGGGTGTTGATATATCACACTTTTATTTTTAAAATTTAATTGAAATGGTTTAATGCACTTAGTAATTCATAAAAGTATTAGTCCATCAAGTCGACATACTTACCAGAAATTAATGTTTAAAATCATTACTAATTTCTTTTAGGTCAAATGCATCTTGATATTAACTGAAATTTCGATTTTATTTTCAAACAGAACAACAGCACAACTAGTCCAAGAAAGTTAGCTCAAAAAAGGGGTTGAGGTGAAACAAATTGTAAAAGAAAGTTTGATTGGTGATTCTGATAGGAAATTTTCCGTAGAAAACGATGGTGAAACGTATACCAAAATTAACTTCGTCCTTTAGCCAATATGGCGGATTTTCCAAAATGGCGGACAATCGTTTTTAACTTATAACTTCCTAAAAAATGTTAATAAAATTATGATTTCTGCAGTAAATGATTAGAATTTAGTAGCAAAAACAATGGGGAGCTGTTTTTTTCTCTTACGATTTGTCATTTATCCAATATGGCGGATTTTCCAAAATGGCGTCCACTAATGTTTATAATAAAAAAAAATTATGATGATAAATTCGTAATTTTTTCAGGATATGGTAAGAATTAAGTCATAATAATATTCATATCAATTTCCTTTCCTCAATGTATCAAATATGGCGGATTTTTCAAAATGGCGGACAATCGTGTTTTACTAATATGCTAAAATTCGTTAATAAAATAAAACTTTTGCTGTAAGTTATTAGAATTTAGTAGAAAAAATAATGTGGAACTGTTTTTTGTCTCTTACGATAAGTCATTTATCCAATATGGCGGATTTTCCAAAATGGCGTCCACCTAATGTTTAAAATAAATAAATTATGATAATTAATTCGTAATTTTTACAGAATATGGTTAAAATTAAGTCATAACAAAATTCATATCAGTTTCCTCTCTTCAATGTATCAAATATGGCGGATTTTCCAAAATGGCGGCCACTTATTTAGATCCTTTTTATTTTTAACGTTTTTACTTATAAATAAATTTTATTTTGGCATAACATAAATAATTATATATTAAATTATCTATAGAATGGTATACAAACCAAGATTTTGCGATACATTGAAATAATTTCCAAAAAGGCGGCCGCATATTCCAACTAAGTGGTAAATAGTAATTTTTGAATTTCTACCTACCTTTAACATTATTTACCCGTAAATTTTGGTAAATTATAAGTATTCTGCTTATATTTTACCTAATAACATTTAATATTTCTAATAATTAAGAAAATAAAAATTAAAAATAAAAAGGATCTTAATAAGTGGCCGCCATTTTGGAAAATCCGCCATATTTGATACATTGAGGGGGAGGTAACTGATATGAATATTATTATGACTTAATTCTTACCATGTCCTGTAAAAATTACGAATTTATTATCATAATTTATGTATTTTAAACATTAGGTGGACGCCATTTTGGAAAATCCGCCATATTGGATAAATTACTTATCGTAAGAGAAAAAAACAGTTCCACAATATTTTTGCAACTAAATTCTAATAATTTACAGCAAAAGTTTTATTTTATTAACGAATTTTAGCATATTAGTAAAACACGATTGTCCGCCATTTTGAAAAATCCGCCATATTTGATACATTGAGGAAAGGAAATTGATATGAATATTATTATGACTTAATTTTTACCATATCCTGAAAAAATTACGAATTTATCATCATAATTTTTTTATTATAAACATTAGTGGATGCCATTTTGGAAAATCCGCCATATTGGATAAATGACAAATCGTAAGAGAAAAAAACAGCTCCCCATTGTTTTTGCTACTAAATTCTAATCATTTACTGCAGAAATCATAATTTTATTAACATTTTTTAGGAAGTTATAAGTTAAAAACGATTGTCCGCCATTTTGGAAAATCCGCCATATTGGCTAAAGGACGGGGTTAATTTTGGTATACGTTTCACCATCGTTTTCTACGGAAAATTTCCTATAAGAATCACTCTTCAAACTTTCTTTTACAATTTGTTCCACCTCAACCCTTAACTTTCTTGGACTAAACGTTTTATGAAGAATTTCCTTTGACCAACTACGCACTACGCGATGAAACCGGTTAAAGTTAGCGTTGCCAATTTCCTGATCGTCCGCTTTTACGAACGCGCAAGCAGAACAAACTTGTTTTCTCCGCATACAAAAGATACTCGCGGGAAAGAACGTTCTACAGGTAAGAGCCGACTTTAAGCATCGATATTTGATGTTGTTGTTAGGGCTATAAATATTAATTTTTGAGTCTCTCTAGTACCAACTATAAAATAAAAATTACTTTAAGATTTAATTTATAATCCTGTGTGAGGTGGGGTTGAAAATAAAAGTAAATCTAGGTTTCCTCTTCGAGCAAGTTTTTCTGTTATCAGTGAATGCCTGCGGAAAAACCAGTTTTACAGTTAAACGTTAAATGAAAATGTCTTAATTACAGGGTGATTCTGAAATGGTGCGACAAACTGGGTAGGGTAGGTAGAGTACATCAAGACGAACAAGAATTGGTATAGAAAGGGGGTCGCAGTTACACCGTTAAAGAGCTAGGTCCTAATGTAGTGCGAGAGCGTTACAAAAGGACGTTTTGCCAAGGCCCGTTTAACGAAAAAAAAACATAATGAAATGGAAAAATTTATTGCATGAGGTACAGCAGTATCCGTACTACTTACATCATAAATTTGATAGAAATTGGACCACTTGCTAAACCATAGAGTGAGTTTTAAACATGCAATATTAATCTTTTAGGCAAAGAATGGAGTTCCTTTAAATTAGTGTAATGGTATTTAGAAAAATGATGATCGGGGAAGGAATTTTCAATGATCATACAGTTTCAATGATCAATGTATGATCATTGAAAATTCCTTCCCCGATCATCATTTTTCTAAATACCATTAAAAGGGAACTCCATTCTTTGGCTAGAAGATTAATACTGCCCGTTTTAAAACTCACCCCACGGTTTAGCAAGTGGTCCAATTTCTATCAAATTTATGATGTAAGTAGTACGGATACTGCTGTACCTCATGCAATAATTTTTTTCCTTTCATTATGTTTTTTTCGTTAAACGGGCTTTGGCCAAACGTCCTTTTCTAACGCTCACGCACTACATTAAGACCTAGCTCTTTAACGGTGTAACTGCGACCCCCTTTCTATACCAATTCTTGTTCCTCTTGATGTACTCTACCTACCCTACCCAGTTTGTCGCACCATTTCAGAATCACCCTGTATAATGCAACTCTTTTATTTATACAAGGTGATTCCTGGGTTTATTCCGGATAGGATCAATAAGTATTTTTTTATTCAAAAAGCGAAATTTTTTGGTTCCTGGGTTTATCCCGGATAGGATCAATAAGTATTTTTTTATTCAAAAAGCGAAATTTTTTGGGTCCTGCTTTTTTAAGAATATCTTTATAAGTTTATGAAATGAATTTAGCTATTATTTAATTATTAAATCCTTTATTTTAAGAACATTACGAATAAAAAATGTACTTAGAAATTTATAGCTTCGTTTTTATATTTGAAATTAAAAAACTGCTATCAGGGAATAATTTTGGTTCATAAAGATAAATTATATAAGTGTATTTTATTTAATTATCAGTTAGAAATTTATAATTGACGTAGTTTAATTGTCTAGATTTAACTGTAAAACAGTTTAAGTAAAAATTTAATCAATTGAAATGGTAATTTTCCCTATTTCTTAAATGGTAGTAGCTTTTGTGTGGAAAAACCGTTATAACTTGTGAATTATTACAAATTCTGTTTTGAAATTCTTTTATTTTGGTGAATTCTCCTTGCTAAACAGTCTTCTTTAAAATATGGGATGAAAATTATAAATTGCTATATCATTAAAACAACTGTGCAAACAGAAATTGTATTATATCATATTGGATTGGAAAATATTTGTCAAGTTACTTTCATTGATAAGATCTTCCACTGAATTTTATTTTTTAGTTACAATATATGCCTTGATAAGTTTTAACAATTATCAATAGGGTAGGTGGGGGTAAAAACCCGCACGAGGCAAAACCACGCACCGCGAATTTTAATCGTTAATGATCGATTAAAAAGTTGAAAACCAGGTGGTTGGTTTGTCTTATTGTGACCTATTGTTCTACGAAAGTTCGTACCCCTAAGCCCCTCATGAGTTTAAAAAAGGCTATAAGTTTGTTTTTATCATTTTGATGTAATTTTTCTGATGTTTTACAAAAACATTACATAAAATAGAGCTTGAGGAGAAATACAAACAAATATAACAATGATAAGATGATTCAACTTAAGTTTCATCTTGAAAGAATTGTCTCAACATGTCTCCAAAAATAATAAGGCTTGTTTTTCAAAATAAAGTAAAACGGGGCAAATCCACGCAGGTGTTTTGGGGCAAATCCACGCAGGTGTTTCTACTTGATCTCTAAAGAGGTTAATAAAGGTGTCCGTGATGCCAACCCTCTACCTGAAACCATCCTTTCTCCCTTTTGAAAGATAGCTGGGCAATCTGAAATGAACTGCTACAACAGGTTGACAATTTTCATTAAAACTGATCATACTTATATTTAATATTGTTGGTTGGCTTAGAAATATTAAAATAACATTAAGAGGATTACTTCTAGCGTTTTTATAATGAAATATTCTGTTTATCCTTGTTTATTTCACTTGGGCACCAAGATTTGCAAGCGCGGGTCTTTGCCCCATTTTGCGAGGCAAAGCCCCGCGATTTTTTTCTACTAAATTATAAATTTCTCCTAAAATACCATCGATAAGAGTTTAAACTTGGATTGGTTTTGTAGGTAGGATCTCAATCTAACATCTCCAATTGAAATTTCGGGATTATCTACCCCTTTTCGATGAAAATGTTAAAAATACTGAAAATTGCGTGGTTTTGCCCCCACCTACCCTATGTATTTTAACGTGGGTAAAATCGTAATAAATGAAAGTTTAAGCTAGGAAGAAAACCATTTACAAAAAAAGTTAAAATGGATAAGCTTTAGCAAAATGCTAAAAAATAACAATTTGGTTAGATATCTCTGTATTGTCAGCTGGAATAATTTTAATGATGAAACTACACAAAGAACAAACTCAATGCTTAGTATTTATTTAAAATCTTTATAACTGTTATATTTTTAGATTTAACCAAATTTAAGTAAATTCAATACTTTTCCAATTTTTTATTTGGCATTTTTATTTGGCATCTAGCAGATTTCCGGTAATTAATAAATCTTATTTTAATTAGGTTTACACACAGTGTACTTCTGTCAAAAATATGTGCGAAGTTCATTGTTCAAAATGATGTTCTATAATGGTTCAAAATATGCTTAGGGCTCTCACACTTTTATATCGTCATAATATTTTATTTAAGTTTTATGTAGAACGTTTCAATAAATTTTATTCACAATATTTGACATTTAAGTTAGTTCAATGAATGAACATGAGATAATAAGGAAATAAGCTTCAAGAGTCTAAAAATAAAACAAATCGACAACCTCTTTTTCCAAACATGCAAAAACTAAAATTTGTGTACTCTATCCACTGTATGTCATCGTTAGCGGATTTTTCACCACCCCAATGGAGCCAACACACGAATTTGTGCACCTCCCCCGACAGGGTCAAAAGTTAACTAAAGCGAAGTGGCATCGGGTAGGCCTGTCACGTGCCTCCCGATGATGAATGGCCTGGCGACACCGCTGTTGCACGTTGGCGAGACATTCCCACGCCAATTCTGGCGCCCGCTCGCCAGGGGAGTTGACCGGCGGATGCGGAGAAATCCGCTGGGAGCTATTTTTCAATGTCCTTTTCGACGGGGAATCGCGCAAGTTTTTCGATTTGGGAAAGTTTAATCTTCCTGCCGCGTATTGTAGGGTGCATTTAAAGGCCGAATGCAGTGGAGAGTAGGGAGTTTTTTTATTTATCCTGATTATAATACCGGACAATTAGTTTCGAAGGTTCGAGATCATCTACGGGGGACTATTTTTCAAAGTTCCGTTTTGGAGTGTATGGTTGGAATGGAATGGTGGAAAAAGGAGTTTTAAGCAGTCGTGTTGTTTTTATCATCAATGATGCAGGGATTCAGTTCGGTTATTTTATCTTGATTGTTGAAAGATTGTCAAATCAAGACACCACGATACTTACAGATATTGCCTGATATTTTGACGAAGTAATATGGATAGATATCATGGAATGATGGAAGAAAGGATGTTTTTTTAACTAGTCGTCTTGTTCTTTTTATCAATGATAGAGGACTATTAATTATTTCATTTTGACTTGGGGGGTTAAAAGGTTATATTAACGCACCTTATTAACAGATATTGCCGGATATTTGACGATATAATATCGGTCAATATGAGAGCAGTATCGTTGTTGAATACCGTATATAATAGTGAAGATGTTGATAAACCAATAATTTATATAAGAGAGATATTGAGTGGGTAGAGAGAGTATGGCATCTGGTAATAGGTTTAGAAGAGGATTGTCAGTTACAATTTTTTATCAAAACATGTTGAGTTTATGATTTTAAATGCCCCAAATTGTGTAAAGCTTATAAGTGCAAGTCTGAAAAAATACTTTTGAATTGGAATCATCTTCAACTTGCCATTAAGGATAAAACCTTGTCAAACCAACGATGTATAAAAATTAATGTTATTTTTAATGACCATGAAGTTACTATGATTCATCCATTTTTAATTTTTACCTATTGGTTTTGATACAACTAGACCAAATTTATTGCTTCCTTTTAGCTATGAATTCAAATCAGCTAACCAATCTATCATATCACAGGTTAAAGTTAGCATGAGGGTTAAATTCAGTAATTTTTTTAAAATTATAGCATTTGTCTGAAAGCTATCTTAAATTATGTATAAAATTAATAAAAAACAGAATTCTTCAATCAAAAAGAAGCTATTTTCTTTGGTATTATAATTCTCTTAATGTTAAGAATTAAAATATATGTTGGTCTTTTTTTATTTAAAAATAGCCGGTTTCTTCTATGTAGGTTTTAGGTAGAAAAACTAATGATTAACTTGATTATTGTCACCAAAGCATAAAAAGAAAAAAAGATTAGCAAGTTTAAAATATAGAGGAGAGGAGGGTATTATGGAATAGTCGGGTAATATGGAACACCTGAGTTTCTGCTTCCCCTCGTGCTGATATCACATGGCAATGCCACGAAAGTCTTAAGAAATCCCCCATAATGCAGTGCGCAAAGAGTTAAGCTTCTTGTTGTTGTCTGATCAGTCGCAGCAAAGCAAAGTGTGTTTTATAATTTTCGAAAGTTTTTGACGGTAAATGTTCAAACCTTTTAACCTACCAGTAACTATGAGACTTTGATTTTGTTGTTAAGCATAATGCATAATGTACACTAAAAGATCAGTAGTTTATTATACTGCAGTTGTTTTTTAGCAATCCATGTTTTATCGGTCAGTAAAAGGGTTCATAGTACAAGATGGCCTGTCAGGTATTATGGAACATTCCATAAGCAAAGGGTCAGAAAAAGAAGATTATGTTTGTGACTATTGTAAATAGACTCATGAATAAAACTATTTGAACGTAAATTGTCAAATATATTTTTATAGTTAAGATTAACTATGTTCTCTAAGGTCTATTTAGTTTTCAATAGCTGTAAAGCCAACTGTTCCATATTACCCTCCATTTGTAATTTTTTCTTAAAATACATTTATTGATTTAAAAATAATAAATGCTGATTTATTGGACCATTGGCCCTTCATTGTCATTAGTTGTAGTATGTACCTAAAATGATTCGGTGGATTTTTATTAAAAACCAATAGAGTTATTCTTAAATATATAAAGGGTGTTCCATAATACCCTCCTCTCCTCTACATATTTAAAAGTGTAGATTTTTTTCTTTAAGAATTTTTAAGTTTATCTTCTCTGAAAAATTAAGAAACATTTCCAAGTAGGATATTTTTTCTGGAAGAGAAAATTAAATCGTCTCTGGGTTCCAAATCTCTTCTATACAGGGTAAGTAGGCCCCTCACCTTTCACATTTCTAAATGTAAAACTCTAGAAAAGCCGTTGCCAACAGTCGGACTTAAATTAAGAGAAAGGAAAAGAGCGCACAAGAATTACTACGGTCATAAACCTTCACCAAGTACCGACTCCACTGAAGCTGTGCATTCCACTTCTACTTTCGGTAACATCAAAAGAGAAAAGTCTTCTACAAATAATCTTTAAATCATATTGGATTTTTCTCGGTAAACGGTGACTTTTTTAGGGTGTTAGTTTGAGCCTATAATTGCAGTGTTTTACTTTGCTGTTTTTCTTTCCGTGAACTATATTTCAGTTCGCAAGTATGGTGTAAATGCATTGTTTCATTCTATGTACTTTTTAGGAAAACATTTATAAGGTACCTATTTATCGGAAATAAACTTCACATAGGAGATATTAGAAACCTAACATTCTTTTCGATCATTAAATAAATTTTTTAAAGGAGGGAGGTGGTTTTTGTAAAAAAAAGTAATCTATTTCTCTGAGAAATAAACTTGTGCTCATAAAATTTTAAAGAAATGCCAGTGATTCTAAAATAAAAGGTAAACGCAATTTTTTAAACCCTAAAATGATTAAACTGAATATACACCGTAATTATACTCACACTATGAATTCTTGTCATTAACACACAAAAGGAAGATACTAATGTTTTGACTTCAAGGTTAATTTAAAATTAAATTTAAATTAAATATTAATTAAACTTATTTATATAGTTAATTGATTAAATTAAACACTAAAATTGATTTAAATTTTATGAATATTTCAGCTCCTATTTTTATTGAACACACAATAGTCGAATTAATTTCCAGTAAGTGTAATTGGTTTATAAAATTCTTCAGCTATTTTGAAAAAAATGTTAACAAAATTGTAATAAATAACTATTAATGGAATGTAAGAACTTTTGGAATACATTGAAACCATCGAACTGAGTAAACTCAAGGGTGATATTTTTAAACACTATTTGAAAACTAGAACTCAAAAGTATATGTATAGTTTGTTTCTTCACAATTTAATGTTCTACAGGAGTTTGTCATGCAACATAGAATAAGCTTAATTTTACACACTTTAAAACGTTCTTCTTTATGAATAAAATATTTCAGAACACCCTTCTTTTTATATGAAGCAGTGACAAAAAAATTCAAGATGATTGACTAGACTAGATAAACCTTCGTTATTCGTTATTACGTCTTATAAAATTTGGAGAAGTCAGTCATGGTCATTTCTGATCTGACGAGGGAGGTCGACTGGTACCTTTAAAACGGTCGTAATCTTTCTCCCCCCCCCATTTTTAACCCTACAATGCATGATTTTTTAAATTCACTTGAAATTAGTTTATGTGACTTCTTTTATGGTTTATACAGTCGAGTCCGCTTAATGTGATCACGGTTAATGTTATCAATCGGATAATGTTATCGAAATCAACAGGTCCCGATCATTCCTATTTAATTTAATGTAAAAAACACCGTTTAATGTGATCAACTATGAATCATCACTCCGCTTAATATTATCAAAATTTGTCCACATTCCCTTAAAAACGAACGCTTTTGAGTTCGTGTTTTATTTTGAAGGTCAATTTTGGGGAGGTCCGAATCCATGCTTGTTATTGGTTAGAGAAACCACCAAGATCGACGCTTTGCAGATGTCTGATAAGAGATTTGAATTTTACCTTGTGTTTAATAAATGAGTGGTTTATTGGAGTGGAAAAAAGAGAGACCTTTCTATAAAAATACAAAGTAAGCGATTATTTTACTTTTATTAATTGAACTGATCTTATATTTTCCCCTTAAAATTTTACCTAGTTTAAAAATAGTGTTTTCAATACATTTGTTACGATTACATGATTTTGATTTTAATGCAAACAATCTAGTTGCACTGTTTGCTGCTTTTGATATGAGATCGCTTATTGTTATCGATCGGATAATGTTATCAGTTTAGTCTCGGACAATTGCGATCACATTAAGCGGACTCGACTGTATTAGTAAAAAATACTAAAAAAAATTAATTCAATTTTTTTCTACTTTTTATTGGCAAAAAACTTTGTACTTGTGAAATTAATTTGTGTCTCTTGTGAAATTAATTGTGAAGTGAAATTAAACCAAATGCTCTAAAAATATAAAAAAACAACTTATCTTTTCAAAACATTTTTCTTTCAAGCTGAAAAGTTTTTTTATTTTAATTTATATGGTCCTTTTATTTTGGCGTTTTCTGTGTCTTGACTTTCGTCTCACTAGCTACTAACAAATGTCTCAAAATAGTACCCCTGCTGTGATCTACTGGCAGTCTAAAGTGCTAATACAATAAAATGTTATATCTATTGTACTTATTACATGGTGTTGCCGTTTGGAAATGAAAGTTCGAGTAGGAAATGGGGAAAATTGTCGTGTTGCCAAATGACATCAGTATGCACTGTAGGGTTAATATTGTGCTGCCGTCACGTTGTTGTTTTTAAGATTTTTTATCTAATACAATCAGCGTAAGTTTTTAACTTTGAGAGTCATAGTATCTCTTACGAAGAGAAAAATATGTATTAAGCTCTCCCCAACATCATACATTCTTACCATCGAGTAGATGTAGAGGAGGAAGTTCTAATTAATCCAGAACTGAATTTAAATCAGAATCTAACCCCCAAAATAAACCTAAATCTCACACATGAAAAAAAACCCACACACAAAAAGAGCACCAAGAGCATTGCCAACACTCTTACTCAAATTAAACCCCAACAGACACTTAACCGCGAGGGAAAAAAATCTAAATCTAGCAGATTCCATCCCATAATCCCCCATAAACCTCCCGATTGCTCCACCTGTCGGCAACATCAAAAAGCTGCGTCCCAACAAATAAGAGCCCCGCTTGACAAACGGAGGGAATAACTCAGCTCTCTAAAAGCGGGATTTCTGAGAAGTAGTGCGACACACACAGGGCCTTTTTTGTGAGGGGTTCGAATCCAGAGTGTGTCTGTTCCATGCCGAGATTTAGTGGGATCCCAACTGGATTGGATTTAATGGCACCTCTAGTTGAGGACTTGGGAGGTTGGTGGGAAAGTTTTTTTAGGGTAGGAGAGGAGGAAGGGTTTGGGAAAAAGGGTTCTTCTTAGGAGGAGAGAGTAGTAAAATGTAATGGTAATGGCCTTTGTTTTTTCTCCCTTCTTTAATTTTGGTTCGGGTATGTTTTTGAGTCAAAAATGTATAAGAGGAATCAACTAACGGAAGGATAAAGAGAAAATCATATAAAAATCAAAGTTAGTATTTGTTACTTCAACAATACTTCAAAAGCTCTGATTGACCATTTTCTCCAGGTCGAACCAGGGAGTCCACATTTCAACAATTCACTTTTGCAGAATGATGTTCTCTAGGTAAAATTAAATTCAGGGAAACAAATTAGTGAATGAAGAAATATAACTTGGGCCTGATTTTCGGGCACTCTAATTTCAGTTCCATTAATTTAACCTCATAAATAGGGGAAGTGTAAAGGACCTTCACGTAGGGGATAACACAGACTATACTCTGTTCATTTTGAACTGGCGCTTGAAAATATTTCCTTCCCCCATCACCGATCGGTAACCATAGCAACTATCCACGTCAAAGTGACGACGAAGGCTTACTATTGACTATTGGCTGCTCGAAGAGCGTAACTATGGTTACGCTTCTAGCGTGGGGGAAAGCACTATTTCTCAAGCGCCAATTCTAAATGAATAGAGTATAAAAGGAGTTCACTTATGTTCACACTGTTCACTAATTATTTTAAAAATTAATGTTCAGCTCTCGTGTATCTCACTAAAATTGTAAAACAGAATGAATGGAGAAAGTGTGCTCTTAAAGTTTACTATTTAGTGAAAGGTTTCTTTAAAACGATGAAATCACGAATCCACCACACGAGAAAGGACTTGCAAAACGTTTGAAATAAAAAAAGCATTTTGAAGTTTTCAAAAAAAATCATTCAATAAACCACATATCAATAAAATAAAAAAGGATCTTGGTTTTTTTATATATATTTAGGTTTACTTAAAATTGCATTAATTTAAGAAAAAACTAAACTAACTAGTTGAGCTCCTCTCGAAAAGTCATCGTTTTATCGACCTCCCTGTAACACATCTTCGTTACTTTTTTTACACGACGAAAACCAATAACCCATCGAAACATAAGTGGCCTCTCATCCACAAAATAAATACATCTCCCTCAACTCCCCACGGAACCTCCATTTTTTCCTTCTACCCCAACCCCACACAATCCATTCACATATCCCCTATCATTACAACACGTAAAAAACCAATCCACCGCAAAAAAAACCGCCAATAATAACCCACGCCAATATTAACACAAAAAAACCCGCCAATGCTTTTTTTTGCACTGACCACTGTCCGGTGAGAGTGACTAATTGAGGGCCGGGTAATGAAATTTGGCTGAACCCAAAGTTATTCCATTCTCGTGATGACCCTAGGGGACAGTTCTGGGCGCTTCCGCAGTGACAGTTTTATCAAATCTGGGAAGGGCCGAGGCCGAAAAAAAGTA
The DNA here is from genome assembly GCA_024610705.1 of Tetragnatha versicolor. NCBI lineage: Eukaryota > Metazoa > Arthropoda > Arachnida > Araneae > Tetragnathidae > Tetragnatha > Tetragnatha versicolor. Next base: position 14,987,232 of record JANDEH010000008.1, on the reverse strand, counting down.
ATGACCTCTTGCCATTAACACCAGAGTGGGCTTTAAAAATCGCGGGAGCTGCCGTTTTTTGGTTTTTATTTTGGCGGTCATTTCACTCTTGTGCTCGGTTCTGGATATGATAAATCTCTTCAGTGCCTCCCTAGGTAGAGGGCGTGGATGCCAATGTGAGGAGGTAGACATATTTGACCACCGAGCGTTGAATCAGTATAGAGAATATTCTATCCATTCTATTAATGTTGTTTCTGCATATTCCTAAAAATTATTATCAATGTCTACAGTTCAAAATAAATTTATACAAGGTCTGTCCCAAAAGTAATTAGACTGAATTTTTTACGCGAAGCAGAAAGGATGTGGAGCAAAATTTTTTGGTGAAAATGGTTGAGTGGGATCCCAGCTACAAAATGTTTGGAAGATAGTTTCAGGCCTGGAGTCTTTGTATGGTCATGCGAGCTCCAAAAGCAGATGAGTGTTTGGAAGAGGAGAGGCGTTATACGTTTTCAGAATGCAGAGAAGTGTCCAGTAGCAATACACTATGTTTATTGAATTTTGTCTTTATTTAAGTAAAAAACACAAAACTACATAACACTGAAAAACTTTCAAATTTGCCAACCTTTTCATTTTTGAGGCCTGGACAAGTTGTATTTTTACATGCTAATATATCCGCGAATATTCACGATATTTTCATAATTTTTTCAGTGAGTTATTCACAACGTTGGCAACAAAGCTCTAATCGAGGTTTTTGCTCTATATCTCCTTTGGTACTTAAATTATTTTTTAACTTTCTTATTTCGCTGCTAGGGGCACTGTACGTCCTCTCAATGGATTCTCCAGGGTCACTTACTAAGGGGTAGACCTATCTTCGATGACCCTAGGAGACGTTGGTTCTAAATAAAAGACTTGAAACGGACTTTTGAAGCACCCTGTATGTATTTTTCACTATCCTTTTATTGAGAAAAAATTTCATTAGAAATAATTTTTTTCACAGAAAGCAGTTTCTCTAAGATAAGCTTTGAAACTAAAATTTGAACGAACAATACTATGATAATATCTGAATCACCATCAGCTACAAATAACTTAAACGTGCAATATGGCAGTTACAAATTTGTGATATCGAGCTCTAGCACTTAATTTGGTTTTTAAAAAATAATTTGATCATAGTTTGGTTTTTGTTTATTACAATGAAGCAGTAACTTAACTATTCTGAGTCCCAAAGACTTAACTTATATTAACTTGACTAAACTTGTTAATGCCAATTAAATTTTTTTTCCAAATTTTTCATAATTTTTTCCTTTTTTTTTACCCCTATCTGTTTTGTTTTTCCCCTTTCATTCAGTCTCTAACCTAAAAGACTAGTCTCTTCATTTCTTTAGATGCCCCAGTCCATCGCAAGTTTTACAAAAGAATACAAAAAGCTGATTAAACTTTCCTTGAAGAATCAGAATGAAAATTACTGATGCAAGTTCCTTAGTCTAAAATCCTTTTTATTTACTCTAATCTTACAAAATCAGCAGAATCGAGTGACCCAAGATGGCGTCGTCCGGCGCTTCGTCCGCAGCAGAGACAGGCGTTGTAGCTTGTCATTAGAGACGTCATTATTCCGGCCCTGACGTCATAATGTTGGTTCTCTTAATGCGCGCTTAGACTCTGATTCATTAGGCTAATGTGCGCGGCTCCGAATAATAATCATAATCTGCATGGGCCACTTCCATTAGACGCTTCCCCGGATTTCGGGAAACAATGGCGCGCCTAATCAAAAATAATCGCCCGCTCTAATGATATGGAAATCCAAGGCGCGCTCCCTCGGCGAGCGAAGATTGCGGCGCGAAAGAAATTGGAGAGGCTGCATTAATATACCTGGCCGCTCAGAGAGATTCGGTTCCTCAGGAAGTAGAATTTGTGCAGTGAAAGAATCTATGAGAAAATCCTTAAGATCGGTTTTCTTACTAAGGGGTTTGGTTTTATAAATGCAGAATATTTGAATTTTGGACACATTTAAGGGGAATTTGAGTTGATGAATTGATGCTAAGGAATAGGACGTGGGTAGGGTGGGGCTGAAGCCCAAAAATTTTGTAGATAGAATTCAATAGTGTTGATATGATAGTGTGATTTTAGTAGTGTTTTTGAAAATAGATAATGTGTGGAAAAAAGTTTTTTTTTCAACACATTATCATCAACTATCATCATGAACTCTTCATTTCTATATTTTTTATGAAAGAGATCTTCTCTTTCTCTTAGAAAAAAAAGAGGATCCTCTTGGTGAAGGAACTTTAAAAAATCAAAGAAATCGCTTGTGGCTACTGTCCATAGTTCCCCTGCATTTACCCCGGTTCTCCCTCGCTTTGGATGTGGTTGGATCAATAATAGATCAATAGTATCTATTCTATTAGAAATTTTATGTTTGTGCAATTATTAAGTTAGAAATAAATCCTTTCCTGAATTTCTTTGTGCAAAATTTCTTTTTAGGATTCTAACTGTTGGCGTAATGCTAATATATTTCTATTATTAGTAAGTTTTCATTAACTTCCTTCCGTAATATCCTTGCTCGCTTCATACTTTGGTGTGATTGAAAAGAAGAAATTACGAGGGTGAGATATAAAACTTAAAAGAAAGAGAAAGAGATAAAATGGGGATTCTCTTAAGCAGCAAATTTGGTTTGAAGCGATATATTTTCTACGTTTTTGCAAAACAGTTAAAATTTAATAAACGGTTTTTGTCGTTTTAAATAATTTTGTGTTTTTCCGAATTTTTTACAGTTCAGTCTGAAAAACTGAAAAAAAAACTGAATACTCTCCGAATGTGTAATATATAATGACTAATTCTAAAACAGGAGGCATCTTCGGCTACAGTGTCTGAGTTAAACATAGTCATGAATGAGCGATAGTTCATAAAACCTTATTAATTTGAATCCGGCTTTATTTCATCAAAACGTTTTCCATACTAAATGAATTAAACATTGTTCACTGAAAAAAATCTCTCAAAGGACAAACTTACATAAAAAGGAATCATTATCATCTGCCCTAAAAAAACATAGTTAGCGAAATTCGCAAAAAAAGTCCCATAAGGGAAAGGAAAAAAAGCAAAGACTTCTTGCGCCCTCATGACATCATCATAATCATCATCTAAGGAATGAAGGAGATTGGCCGCTGTTGCCATTCCACAAAACACAAGAGCGACATAAAAAATACCAAATTACTAACTCTGCAAATCAAGAGACAAGACAAAAACGGGATGACAAAGAAAAAAATTCCCTAAAAATGCATAATAGAACGAGCGAGGAAAAAACACAGGACAGGAACAATATCGTTCGGAAAAAGAACGTCGGAAAAAGCGCGGGAAAAAAGCGAACGAACGCGTTTTCATTAGGGGGAAGGGAGTGCGAAACGTCATCAAGGGAAATTCGGGTGATAATAATAAGGGGAAGGGAAAGAATGGAAATGGCGCTTAATTAATGCAGAGGCGAATGGCGCTCATAATCCCTGCGACCCGACACGACCAAATCAAAGAGTTGCGGATTTCCCGAGAGGCGATCTTTCTTCGAGGGTTACCGCCGCCATCGCCCGATTGGCTGCGGCGGGAGCAGCTACAAGTCTCGGCTTCGTGGATAAGAGTGGTTCTAGAACTAGGTTCCTAGTAACATCTTTAACCTCCGTGAAAATATTTGTCTTTCTGTAAAAAATTATTTCTTCAAATATCAGATATTAACCGGCAGCATTGTGTGGGCGATTAATTTGAGGATTTTTTTTTGTTTTCTGTCGAATGAGAGAAACTTTCTGTAATTTGAAGAAGCTTGCGAGTTCTTTTAGACTAGTTAACCTTCCAGCAGGCGTGCTTTTTAAAGAGAAAGAAAAGGACGCTTGTATCTCCTATATAAACAATCGGAAATGTATATTTTCAACAATAACAAGTTTTGAAACAGCTGTGATTCGTTTATGGTTAAAATGATTACGTTTCATTAAAATATATTTGAAATATTCGATGATAAAATCCAACCTAAGTATTTCTCACATATCACTAGATATTTGGACTTGTACCTACATATTTGTTTTTGAAATTTATTCTTTTAGTTCTTTTTGTGGAAAAAACTGAAGGATAAGGCACGTATTCTAGGTAAACGGAAAATTTTCGTCAAAAACAGTAGAGAATTTAGTGTAAAAAGAGGAAATTTTTTTTTACAGTGCTTGTCTTTGAGTTTGTCTCATAAAAAGAGCTGAATTGAACTTTCACTTCTGAAGTCCTCTGTGGATTAAAGAGTGATCGAAAAATTACTGAGTGCTTGAGTATTTGGAATAGACTTTGATGAATGGTGGTTATTTAAGTTAAAAAATTAACAAATTATTTTGTGTGGTCACACTTTTTCAAATCAGATGGTTTTTATAAGATATTGCAGTTAACGTTGCGTAGAATTAAAAAAGTATCCTTCATCATTGGTTTTAAGTGCTTCCTTTCTATGTACCTGTGTGTTAACCATCATACTTTACTTTGAAAAAGGAAATGAAACAAAAAAAGGGTACCGAGGACGATAGAAAAAATAATAAATTGTAAGAGAGACTGAGGAAGAAAATAAAATAATAAGGAAAGAATGATAATCCCGAAGGAAAAGAAATATGGGTATTTAAACTGTAAAGAACGAAAGATGAAAAACCCAGAGTTATAAGAGAGGAAAAGAAGGGGAAGGAGGGAGAAAGAAAGAAATGAGAAACAAGTAAAGAAGGGAATAAGAGAAATCAGGAATACAGATAGGAGGGAAAATGTACACTAAACACAAGTACCATAATGAGTAGTAAAAGGGGCGCCATAGATAAACTAAATAATTAGTTAATAATGATATTTCAATTGTACTTGTGGGTGATAGATTATTTATGCATTTAAAAAAATTTAAACTTTATGTGTCGGGTGTTTTTTAAATTTATCAAACAGAGCTAAATTACACAAAACCATAAATCCTTCAAACAGTCATTTATCTTTTATTTCCCCCAAGGATAATACACAAAAAATAGTATTTTACTGATTTTTCTTCCAAACTTTTTTATTTGGCATCGATTGAGCAACTTGGAGCCAAATCTGGCGTTCTCCAGCAAAGCTTTGAATATATTGTGCGTTCTTCGCTAATGACAGCCCATCACACGACTTTTTGAGATCAACCAACTTTTTTCAAGGGACCTTTTTGTAATGATCACGGACTTCTTTTGCCTCTTTAGGGAGCAGTAAATTTATATTCCGCAAAAAACCTTAATAACTTGATTAAAGTTAACCTCGTATCTGATCTGCATACGCCTTTAAAAAAGGCCCTAGGGGAACAACCCCTCTCACTCCCGACTTTCTTTATTATGATTTGACTTCGTTGTTGCCAGCTTTGCTTTTTTTGGTTTAATATTTCCAACACTCTTTTTCGCAAAGCAGATGTCGCATTAGCGGAGTCGTTATTTTTTCCCCCTTTGGAGAGACAATTTCGCGACAGAACTTTCCGCCTTTTTTTTTGTCGGAAAGAAACAAAAAGGCTTAACTGCTAGCGCATAAACGCAGAGGGGAAAAAAGAAGCGTGGTATTAATCCCAAATCCCGTGGCAACACCTCGGCCGAGATATATGTTCCAAAAGAGTCCGCTGTTCTTTTTGCTGCTGCTTAACTGTTGCCAGCGTCGAGGCAAAAACACTTAAAAGTTTTTGGTGCATATTAATCACGGTCCTTAGAAAACATTATGTAGGGAGAAAAGGGAATTTAATTGCCTCAGAGAGGGGAAAAGTCCGCTGGAGGACTGCATTATTTTCTCTTTCGGAAAGAGAAAGAACCAACCTTAGAAAAAACCCAGCACTGTTTAATAGTAACGCTAATTATCCTAAATGAAGATGACCGTAAAACCGAGCGTCTTAAATCAATTTTTACGAACCGGCAAAAAAGTATTATACGCCATGTTAAAAAAACAGCTCAACTCTACTTCGTGTGAAAAAACGATTCCCTAGTCTCTCAGAGGGTACATCGTAGAGGTCTTCGATATAATTAAAAGGCATTTGCATTTTTGGAACTTAGTAGAAATTAAATGGAAAGTTTTATGCACTGAAGGGTTTTTCTTAATAGAGGGGTTTGTTTTTGAACTAAAGTGAAATTTAATTGACAAAATAAAAATGAATTTATAATAGATTTTAAGTTAGGAGTTTAGGGGTGTTTTTCAGTAATAAAAAGTAAATGTGAGATGTATTGAGACAAATCTTTCAAGTGAAAAATATTTAGTAAGTTTAGTAATAAAAGCTTTCAAACCAAGAATTTTCCTAAAAATTATTTATTTGTGAAAGAAACGAAATCATAAAGGAATGGAAACTTTTTAAAGCAGTTACATTTAAATTAATATCAGCTTTTCTTAATATCTTTTCTTTGAATAATGGATTTTTAAGAAGATTGACTCACTTAGCAGAAAAGATATGTTACATTAACAATAGAGTAGAGTTTCATTCATTCTAAATACTCGTGACTTGAAAATATTCTATGATCTACACCTACAGGATACGTCTAATGCATAAAACATATATATTTTACAGTTTCATGTATATTAACTTGAGTTTTTCCTAAAAGTTTTGTATGAGCAATTCTTAAATGGGAAACCACGATAATATAATGATTAACTATAACACTACCTCCTTACTTCCAAAATTCTACATTTAAAACGCAGAATATGTAAGAAACAAATTGAAGCTAAGTTTAAAAATGCAAAATATGTGATAAATGGTTTTAAGGATTATAATATGAATGGATAATTTTTTAAAAAATGCAGGTGGAAGGAGAAGATAGAAAAAAAAATAAGGTGTAAGAGTAAAAAAAATATATAAAAAAGCGCTGAGTATACTTTTACCCAACTGTGCAGTCGGATAAAAGTACACAGCGGTTTTTTCCCCTGTTGGAAACATTATAAGGGGGATCTAGTGGGATCACTTGAACACATGTATCATAAGCTATCTTAAAAGACTGGCATTATTACTTTCATACTTTCTATATTTTATTTATCATGTAAAATATGGTTTCTTTCAATTAGTATCTAATTTTTCTATGAAAGGATCTTAAGGTTTTGCAAATAAAGAACTTTTGATTACTTTAAAAGTAAATACTTTCCTCTTTGCATATTTAATCATTTAGACTTGAGTGATAAATATTTAAAGAAAAATGTTGAAAGGGCACTTCTAAAAACCTTTTGATGAAAAATCGCAGTCCATATGTCTGAAAACTTAATCCAAGTTGTTTTATTAGATGCTCGCGGATTAAGAGTACTTGGAGAGATCCCAGAAGAGTTTTAGCTGTGAGGAAGTATTTTGGGAAAGAGAGTGATGGATTTAATTCTTAAGAAAGTTTCGCGGAACTGTTAATGAAAACTATTTCTAGTTGTTACGTATTTAAAAAATTCTGAAGGTAATTTAGTTAAATTGCCAGTTTAATAAAGGGAAGAAAGATAAAAAAGGAAAATCTAGTACAATCGTTTTTTTATTTCCAATGGCAGAGAAAAAAACTACAATATCTTACAAAACAATCAAGAATACAAAAGTAAGATAAAGAAAAGTCAATGTCTCATCAGCAAGGCTCTTGCACTCCAATATCGTCTCTCTCGGAGCCCCCACACAGAGCTGGACATCTTTGGATGTGGGACCTGTCCATAATTTCATCCATTTGCAGAGTGGGCAATTAGGACTGTCATAAACGCCAATGCGGTGCAGGTGGTTTGCAAGGCAGTCATGTCCCACTGCAAGTCTAAATTCTGCGACTGCTCTGTCACGAGGTCTATCAGAAATTTTCTGGTCTAATAAATTTTCCCAGCTCCTCGAAGAAATACGAGAAGTGAGCCTCGACTTCCATCTGAGTCTCATTTTATTTTTGATGTAAAGTTTCATGGAGTGGAATGAGTAGCTTGTTGTTGGCTGTTCGACTATCCGTGTGCCCTTCTTGGCCAACATATCCGCCTGCTCGTTGCCGAAAATATCACAATGCCCAGGGATCCACTGCATAACGATGTGCCGTCCTTCTGCCTTTAATCCCTCAAGGAGCAGCTGGCATTCTAAAATATCATTTGAAGCAGGCACCTCGATTGATCCTATAGCCTGAATGGCAGTTGGAATCCGACAACAAGACCACCTTGTTGTAAAGACGTCTGGGGACAAGTTGCCGCAGTGCAACACAGATGGCCATAACTTCTCCATCAAAGACGGTCTTCTGTTTCCCGACAGGGACATAGAAGGAGAAAATAAGTTACAATCGTACAAACGAGCGTTTAGAGGAATATAGGGAGAAATCGCCTCAAGAATATAGTGATAGACAAAAGTTTTTCAAAGGTCTTTTACATTGGAGGTTGAAATTTTTAACTTATTTTTGTGTTACTGTCTACATTTTTTAGTTTTAGTTTTTCAACTACTTATATTTTCTTTATAAATTTAGCAGACATTTATATCTAATCTTATATTCATAATAAATGATGGTTCATGATTCATATAAAATAATTGATTGGTATGACTAATTATAATTTACATTATTTTAATCCTCCTGTTTCTCCACAATTGTATTGTAAATTACTAATTAAAAATTCTTAATAATTATCTGCATTGACATTCAATAAGCGGAATTTATTTATCTCAGTACTTTCTATTTCTTCGAATTTATTTAGTAAACCAAACAAAATAATAAATTACTTTTTCTTTTGTACCCAGTAACGATAGACTCCATTGACATGCCTTAAAATAAGGGAAACAAATTAAGAATAAGGACAAAATTAAAAAGGACAAAAAGACAAAAGCAAAAAAAAATAAATAGGGAATAAGGGCATTCCTCCCCTTCAAAATAAAATATGTACAGGACATTTCACACTTAAACACATTGATCATGTTAGATTTTGTCCCACTGATGAGTTTTTCATATATATTTGAGTTTTGTTTCATTTCTTTTCAAGAATTTTAAGAAAGATTTCCAGAATAGTTTGTTTACCATGTAAGACCCCCTTACCCCCTCTTGCTTGCTTTCAATCTAAATAAAGAGTGGTTGGCCCACTTACCCCACTTCTTATGGGGCAAGTGGAACGCCCATCAGATTAAAAAAAAGACCAGTTAAGAAATATGCAAATCCTTATTTTAGAAACTAATATAATATAGATATTTTTTTATTATTATATAACATTTTAAGTATTATATATTAAATACAGTTCTATAATTCAGTTCAGTAGAATATAAAACTATAGTGTTAAATAAAATAAGTCAAGAAGTTCAAATTTAACCATTTCAAAAATTTTCTATAAAGCTTCAGAAATGTAGTAGTATTCCAAAAAGGGTGTTCCACTTACCCCCCTACATTTCTCACCTTTTGTTCAGTATACTGAAGATAATTATAAATTACTGGATGAAATTTTAATCGTCATAGAAAAAAAAATTATTTATACGCTTTTTCTTAAAACTTAAATTTCGGATTTATTCACATTTTAAACTGACGGTTATAACTGATTTCAAATAAAAGAAATCAAGCGTTCTTTAAGTTAATTTTCATTGGAAAAATAATTATCACCTGGAGGTGCCGGGGTTTGAACCCGGGGCCTTTCACATGCGAAGCGAACGCTCTACCACTGAGCTACACCCCCGATATAAAACGACGAAAGTTATTTTTATATAAATCCTAGGTCTGTGTACATAAAAATTCAGCCATAAAATAGGAGTTTTGAAAAGTAGTGTGATTAAAAATAAATATTTAATTTGATAATAATAATGACGATGACTATTATTTATAAGTTATCAAGATCAGGAAGTACTTCATTAAGTCAGGAAGTATTTTAAATATTTAAATTTGATTGCCAAATGAAATAAACGTTAATAACATAATAAAAAAAGATTTTTAAGCTATTACCTTAAAATTTCCCACTACATTAAAATTTAACTGAATTCTTGCTTCAGTGAATATTTGAATAATTATGATGGGTCTACAAATCCTAGCAAAGTAGTTCTGTTTTTACTGGAGTAGTTTTAAACTTTATATCAGAAGTAATAATTTTCCTACAACAATGGTTGAATAAATTAAGTATGTAAATATTATGTTAAATTTTAATATAACATTCCTCTACCTCTCTAATCCTTTTGATCCTCATCCCATTCCTCCTCATTCCTTATCTTCTCCATATCTTAAATTCTCTAATCCTCTCAATTCATCTACATTCTTCCCATCTTCTTAATATACTTCATCTCCCTATTTACTCTTTATACATTTTATCCTCGTTAACACTCTACTCTATCCTTCATATTATTATCTTCATTCCTTTCATTTTTTCTCTCCACTTATGCTTTTCATTTCTCTCATCTTTTTCATATTTCTATCTTCTTCGTCTTTTCCTTCTTCTTTATCTCTTTTATATTCTTCCCCTCTCTGTTCCTCTTCATATCTCTTATCCTCTTTATCCCTCTCATCTCATCTTTATCTTTTTCCTGCATTTTCTCCCCATATTCTTATTTATATTCGTATTATCTTGATCCCAATTATTATTGGTCTCGTCCCTTCAAAGAATCAAAGAATACTTATTTTATTTGTGTAAAAAATTTCAGTGCTAGTTGCTGATTATATTTATAGTAGATAAAAATTTAAATAACAATAATTTATTTGATTGAAATTTATTTTCATTGGGTAAGACGAGGGAGAACGTATTCTTATATGAGTAACTTTTAATTGTGATCATCATTGAAATCTCCATTATATAAACCACGTTAGCAGATTTCCACGTTATACGTGCTAAAAGATCCATTTCCATATAAAAAATTTTAATACTCATACTTTTCATGCATTTAGTTTGTCATGATACTCTGTTCATTTAGAATAGGCGCCTGAGAAAAAGTGCTTTCCCCCTCGCTAGAAGCGTAATCATAGTTACGTTCTTCGCGCAGTCAATTGTAAGCCTTCTTCGTCATTTCGACAGTGATAGCTGCTATGGTTACCGATTCGGTGATGGGGGAAGGTAATATTTTCCGGCGCCTATTCAAAATGAAAAGAGTATAGTGTAGGTAGAGTCGCAATCACCCGACTTAACATTCGAACCAAACTTCTGGTCGACAACTTTTAAGAGCATGGTTACACTACACAAGCTGATCAATCAACAACCTCATCATCACTTCGATTTCGGTACCCACACTCGGTTGATGTCCGCTTCTTCTTTTCATTAGCTAACTAAAATAAGCTAACGATATTGTCCGCCTTTAGAGTGGTAAGCATTATCACACCATCTGTCTACCAAAGATTTTTATGTGATTTTTCCAGCTTGAATCAGCTTATAATAAACAACTAAAAACTAGATTGCTAACTTTCTGAGTGAGGCCACCCACAATCTAACCACTCAATCACCCCGCATCCGCAGATTGAGATTTTGGAGATGAGAGCAGCAGAACAGGTGCAGGGCGCATCGGCAGGGCGTGCCCTGGTCTCGCGGGGCCCCACACCACGCCCAGGGGCGACTCCCGCCCTACGCGCCCTAATGAAAATGCTCTTGTCGGGGCGCAAGGATTTGCCTGGCCACGGGTGCGGAACGTGTTATACTCTAATGCGAACACAATGCCCCTGAGGAGCTAGCTGGCGGTTTTGGATGGGTGTTTACCTGGTGTATTCTCTCTTGTGAAACTGGGATTTTCTTTTATGATGGAGGGAGTTAAGTGGGTTATGTTGCGGACAAACTGATGTAAGTATTGACGGAACTGGTTTTGGAAAGAGAGTGTGGCTACCGGTTGGAGGATTTTCGAATGTGCACTGAAGAATGGTGGTTTTCATTGAGATGTAATGGAACCCTTCCCGTAAGAAAAAAAGGAATAAATAATCATTAGAAGATAACAGTAACGAATCCAGAATTTTTTTCTAGAAAGCTGAGGTACACTGTAAAAAAATAGACATATTACACTATAAAGTGGTGGAAAGAAATCACTACCATAGTCACAGTGGGACCTCCACCCGAGTTTAGGTGGGAGATCCCTCCGTATTGCGGTGTAACATCTCTCAATGAATATGCTGGAAATTTCTTTCCACCCTTTATTGTGTAACATGTCGTATTTTTTAGTGTATCTAAACGTGTATATTGCCATGACTCATTTTAAATGGATTTATTTTTTCAAGTTTTAAAGGATTTCTCTTAAAGCAGCATCACAAATTCGCTATTCATACTTGTTTTATTGAAATGAAAGTGAAAATATTCAAATTATTGAAGAAAATTGGACTAAAGTTGGAAGAATTTGTAATTCTTGGCGGGAACTAACTGCAGTCTCATGGCCCCTTTATTTGGATTTGGCCTTGCAAGACAATTTAATTCATAATACTGGAGAATTTTGTCATTTTTTAGTGGTGTCTAAGATTATTGAACTTTTTTCTCCATTAGCTTTCCAAAAGAGTGTAAAAGAAAGTTCCATGAAACCAAGTCCTTCCTACCTTCCTTGAATTAAACCATCAGTTTAAAAGGGAAGTTATTAGGTTATAGTATTACTATAACCTAATAAGATATAATATTGACTGCCCCCCTTTACTACAGTTACTTAACTTCTACGTTCCACCACGCATCACAAGAAACATAATTGTTTTCAAAATTCCACTTATTAAAAGCTATCTTTCACATCAATCCATGTTTCAATTTTATAAAATAGTGAATAATCTTCCCGGATCAATTGATCTTTTCTTTGATTCTTTTACCAAATTGAAAAATCAATACCTAGAAAGTGTTTCTTCTAAATTTTTCTGTACATATATTTTTTGGAGTGTTTGCTTGTTTCATATGTTTCTTTGTACTTTTTTGTGTCTTTTATCTGTTGTATTTGTATTTGTTTGTATTTTATTTTCCCTGCCAAGTAATTGGATTATTTCTGTTTGGCAGTGTATATATCTCTCTATTCTAAAAAAAAGTTTTTAGTGAACGGTTTCCAGAGAAAGGCTTTTTAATTACTGAACCGAATGACACATATATGGTATCAAAATGTCCGGATTCTTTCCGGATTTCCGAGTAAGCCCTTCGATTTTTCAAAAAAATTCTCAATTTTAAATTATTTCCATTTTTTTGGATAACGGATAAGGTCGCAGTTACAAAGCAAGTACTGTCAATCAAATTATTATGCATCCAATCACAACGATCGATTGACGCTATATTTTAAGATGAAACATGTTTTTTCACCTTTTAAAAAAGTACTTTCTTAATGAAATATCCCTCAAAGACTGATAAAAACATATTCTAAAAACTTACATGTATGCCATTTTATACTAAAATTTCACACTTTTTGTCCAATATTTATAATTTTTATTCTGATTTTATCGAAATTAATTGTAAACAAAGTGATGTTTTGTCTCTTATTGTTTTCAATTGCTTAAACGGTATTGTTTAACAAGTCTGGGTTTAAAAAAATATGAATGATAAACACTAGGCATATTATACTATCGAGTTACTTTAAAATAATATTTTTTGTTTGGTCCTAATATTGATAAACAATTAGAATTAGTTATTTTTATAATCATAGATTAAAAATAATTAAGATGAATATTTTTAAAAACATTTCGTTTAAATTTTTGATAAGTTCGAGTTAATATATACTCAAACTTTTAAGGGAGATTTATTCATGGAGGGGATTTGAAGTTTTTTTAATAAGTTGGTTGACGTTTTTTCTGTAAATTGTTTAATTGTTTTATAAAGTGTGTTAAGTTCAACGAGTTGGAATTTGTGGGAATTGCGAAGCAATTCCAAAAGGTCCTGCGTCAGCAGTTTACGGGGGTTGGCGAGCGATAGCGAGCAGGGGGCGGTAGCTCCCTAGTATAAATAAAAAAATAAATAAAATAAAAAATAAATAAATCCAAAAGCAAAGTTTTTAAGAAAACACAGAAAAATTTTGTTTCAATTCTATACATTAAATTTTTACTGGGAATTCAGAATTATCTTTAGATTACAGAGCACATCAATTGAAAAATTATAAGCGAATTCAAATATTTTATTGAGTTAAAACAACTTGGTTTAATTATTTTCCTTTTTAAAACTTATAACGTTTCAACTGGGTAAAATCTGTATTTTGGCTTGGATGAAGTATAAATATTTACATAGAATACTTGATACAAATAAAATGTAAAATATAACGAAACTGAGTTATTAAGTCCGATTAATAATGTTAATAGTAGTGTCAATCATTCACACCACTGGATGTAAAACTGAAAATTAAATTATATTTTGTCTAATTTATAGCAGCACTGATGTAAAAACTAGAAAAAAAAGTTTTAAAACAAACATAAACTTGAAAATTTAATTATTTTATTCGTCCTCTTGGAATAAGATTAAAACATTTTCTTTTTCAGGCGGGTTATCAACTTCTTACTGGTGGTGTATAATTTCCAGATAAGTATATATTCGGCCTGCATAGAAATCGGACTGTAAACACCACTAACGAAGGCCCAGAGTCGAAAAGGGTTAGGCACTTTGGTATTCGTGATTTGGCTCTCTGGTCCTTTCCTTCAGCAAACACACGGAGGGTTGCCGTACTTTTCTGATCTTTTCACTAGTCCAAGAAATCAATCCAGATAAACTTGTTACTTGTAGAACGATTCAGGTATTTCTCCTAAGAAGTAAAATATTCAAATGTCTTGTGACTAAATCGCAAGTTGCGAAATTGAAGAAAAATACAGTTCAAACATTCAAAAGAGGAATAAAATTATTCAATAAATTTTTGTTTAAATGATGTCTGATTATTTATAATCTGGGATTCTTTTGTTTTCTCGAAATGATAGAAATCTGAGAAAAAAACTTCATGAAATATTTGAGTCACATCCTTTAATCAAATGATGAACTTAGGAACTTTACTCCTTTAATCATTAATTTAGCTCTGATTTTTTTACATTGGTTACCTCATTTTTGTCCATTACGTTCATTTCGCCTTTCTCTCTTTGTCTCATGCTCTTTACATTTGTTACCTCATTCTCTTATTAATTAATTATCTCTATATTTTCGACTTAAGCTTTCTATAGACCAGTATGACTTTGAAAGAGTTCATAGCTCTACCTACCTTGGGTCGATCATTACAGATACAAGTAGTAATCCAGAGTAAATCGCTGCGAGAATACTAAAAGGAAACCGATGCTTCTATTTATACAACCACCTACTGAAAAATAAACTACTTTCAAAACCATTAAAAATGAGACTGTATAAAACAATTATCAGACCTGTTGTAACATATGGAAGTGAGACGTGGACCATGACCAATAGAGATGTAAATAGTTAACTTATTTTCGAGCGAAAAGTAATGAGAAAGATTATTTATGGGACCAGTTCAGGTAAATGGTCAATGGAGAATTCAAACAAACCTAGAACTGGAGAACATCATTAAAGGTAAAAATATTATTAGATTTATAAAATCTCAACCTCTATCATGGCTAGGACACATAGAGAGAATAGGAGATGATAGAGGAATAAAAAGAAATCTAAATTGGACACCCATGGGAACAAGCCCAAGAGGTCGCCCAAGAAAAAGATGGAGGGATGATGTCCTGGAAGACATTAAAATACTAAAGGTACAGAACTGGAAAAGAAAGGCAGGATCCCGAGCTGCCTAAAATGGAATTGTGCGACAAGCTAGGGCTCACAAAGGGCTGTAGGGCTAGAAGAGGATCTTTTAGACTTTCTTTTTCATTTCTTCTCCATACCCTTCTCTCTACTATCTTTGTTCGAATCTAGGAGTCTAGGAGGGTAGCCTAGCTGATTTTTACCAATAACCTTAATTTTATTTAGTCTATACCACATGCAGACTTCAAACCCAAAAGATAATATCAGAACTTAACAGTTACGACTCAAAAACGTATTTATTCAAACCAATTTTTTTTATTATCAGCCCTAAATACTGTCTTACACCCAACTAAAAACCGAAATAGAGACATATTCACTAGGAAATCATAACCGTGAAAGCCAATGCATATCTGAATTTGCGACGCTGAACAAAAAAAAGGCGGCAGAATCTGAGCAATTGGTCGCCAAGGGGCGGCAACCCCCTTTCGATCCATCCGAATTATCTCTGCTCCGAGTAATTTCATTAAAAGCCGGGCCCAGAGTGTCAACACGGGCACACGTCACACCTCACGTGACCCCCTGGCCCTTAGCGCGCCACGCCCACCCCTCTGTCACGTGGCGTCCCCCCTTCAATCTGTTGCTGTTTGCCCACCTTGATTAAAAAAGGCCAGGTAAGGATGGGCGAATCCTTTTTACGGCTTATCATGTCCGGGCACGATTGATTCCCTTGCCCGTCACGGAAATCTTGGGACAGTCCTTTTTTTTGGATCTGTGTTTTTTTTTCGTCGGTGGATTTTGTTATCGGGAGTGGAGGAAATGTGCTTGGATTTATTTGTCAATGCTATTCTAAGGATTAAAATTGTGCTTTTAAAGAAGGTTAATCACTTAAGATGATAATTATATGGATAAAGCAGTGTGTAAAGACAACTGAAAGACAAATTTCTATAGGTTGAGAAAGATAAATTTCAGGTTTAGGCATAGAAATTATTTGTAACCAATGATGTTTTCCCACAAAAATATACTAGCTTTGAAGAAATATAAAAACATTTCATAAACGTTATAGTTTTACTAAGATGATTTTGTTTTCAGCATAAAGACGTGTAAAGAACATTAGGGGCTGTGAGAGCTGTTATGGTATAAGGTTGATAAAAGAAATAAGGAAAAAGAGAGATGCAGAAACATCATTAATATTTCAGATTTTTAGTGCTTTCCTGAAATAAACTTTCCAATAAACAAATCTACATAGGAGTTTAATTTAAAATTTAAATTCTTTTATTTATTTTTAGTATAAATGTTGCATTTTTATGTTAAAAGAAGAACTGAATGCATGAAATAAGTAATTGCATTCAGTTAAATAAATATCTATACTAAAATTAGATTTTATCAATTATCCCAACAACCACCATTAAGTTCTGTACTACTAGATTATTATATGTTCAAGTGATTAAAACTAGAGTGGCTAAAAATCTTTGTGCTAGGCAAAAAAATATTATCCTCGTTAAAAAAATTCATAATCCTATTTAGAGCTAGGTGGGATAATTGGGATTCAGGGGTAAATGGAAACAAGTTCTAGTATCATTAGTGTAGGGGCTTGGTGGGCCGAACTTGCATGAAACTTAAAAGTTTCTATCTTACGAAGTGGTAAGTTCCGAAGTGGTTGAAAGTATTACCGCATTTTCTTTAGCAGAATGTTCTATGATAACAATAACAAGTTACGTCCAATTTTTCTGATAATCAAAGTTTGTGCTATTCACTCAAGAGCTGCTAGTTACTACAGATTTCGCAGAGACTTACATTGTTATAATAAGTGTTGTTCTTTAGTTTAATTAATAGAATTCATTGTGTTTTTTGTTCAACACTTTTTTTACTACCGTTTGTACGTCTGTTCTCAACTACCTCTACCCCTGAGATTTTTACCTCGGGGGTAATTGGGAACTGTATTTCCAATTTTTTTCCAACGTTTTATTAATATTAGACCCATTTTGCTTTGAAAGATATTAATTAACGTCTTTGAAAATTAGTTTAAATAAATTCTTTGAAGATTTAAATTTATAAATATTTAATTTATTACATAATTTATTTTATTTTTATAATATCCATTTTACAAGAGAATTTACGCTGTGTTTAGACTACCTTAAGTTGTTTGTGGATTCTGGAAGATTTCTTGAATGAGTTAGTCCTATCTTTAAATCAATTTTAAGGTGTAATGCAGATTATTTTGTAAACGGCCAAATTTAACAGAGTTAGCAATGGAGTTCTTAGGAAAATATTGATTGTTGTAGTGATCCAGGAAGCCCCAAAATTACTTATAGTCGATAATGTGGTCTCAGCTGTCCAAGATATTCCAACTCGAAAATTGACCCAAATGCAGCACTTAGATTGTGGTAGTTGGGAACCGGCCGCTAGAAATCTCAAAATGTATAAGAGGCGTTAAAGTACCTATGGGGAAATTGGGAATCCATGGGGGTAATTGTGAATGTTTAACACTGAGCCTTTAAAAAGCTCAATTTTTATCTTTGATACGTTATGAAGTTCAATGAGATCAGGATCAGGGTTGGCAAGTTTCTTCCGAAGTAGAAAAAACCGTGGAAAAAACCGCGGAAAAAAACGTCCGGAAGAAATAGGTTTCTTCCATGTGGAAGAAACTGGAAGAAACCTCTTTTTTTAAAGAATTAGCTTTAAATTTTCAGGTTTTATAAATATTTGTCTCACAAACACTCTTATATTTACATAAAAACTTCCAAAATGTCATTAATTATATGCACCTATTAGTTAATGATTAAATTAGTAAATGTAGGTTTCTTCCAAACTATGAAAAAAATGCTATTAAATAATTTGAAAAAAAAACCCTTTAATAAACAATATTTACTTTGTAGTCTAAAATTTAATTAAATACTCAAAACTGTTATAAATACCTATTGCATGCATGTATTAAATTATTCCAGTAATTTTAAATTAATTTCTTCCTAACAGAAAAGTAGTTTTGAATAAGTCTGAGAATTACATAGTATTGGATGAGTTTCTGTCTACAAGAAAGTATAAAAGTTAAACAGAAAAGACATGTTTTAATAATCTGAATTTTTCTAGAATACACAATCTTCCATATAGTAATAAAACAATATAAACCCGACACAAAATTTAAAACAAAGTATTAAACTTGAATATTTCTGACAAATATTTGTCTGGTGTTATTTCCAGTCAAAAATGTTACTGTAATTATAATAAGGAAATTGCATGTGTCAGATTTTCAAAAACAAACAAGTGTTCCGTATGGTTTTTTGTATGGTAAAATGAAATATCTAGTCAGTTTTGCAAAAAAATGTACAGGTAATTAAATATTTTAATTTAAAAGTCGAGAAAAAAACACTTGACTGAAAACGTTTATTGTTTAAACTGTAAGATGACGTCAACAATAATACCATCAACTCCATTGCTTTACAACAATGTTTAGTATAAGATGACGTCACATCCAAACTCTTGGCGTTTTCGCGCGCTTTTAAAAAGGGGAATTTTGTTAATTTTTTTGGAAATCAAAAAATTTCTCGATCGGCCTCAAATTTTGGGTAGTTGCTTATTTTTGCAAGAGGAATCGATTAAAAAAATAAAAAAAAATCATGCAACTTCCTCATTAAATTACATTTATGAGTTTTTTAAAATTATGGTTTGATTTATTCAGTCAACAGATTTAAAATTAAATTTAACTAATGTCAAATTACTGTAATTATAATTAAATTACATTTATGAGTTTTTAAAAATTATGGTTTGATTTATTCAGTCAATAGATTTAAAATTAAATTTAACTAAGAGGAATTAAAAGTTAAATATATATATATAATTTTCAAAAATTAATTACTCTAATTATTTAATTAAATTATATTTATGAGTTCTTTAAATTATGGTTTGATTTATTCAGTTAACAGATTTAAAATACTAATAAAAAACTAACTGGAATTAAAAGTTAAATATGTTATTTTTAGAAAATTAATTACTCTAATTAAATTTAATTAATTGTAATTAAATTACATTTATGAGTTTTTTAAACTGTGGTTTAATTTATTCAGTTAACACAACAGATTTAAAATTTAATTTAACTAACCGGAATTAAAAGTCAAATATGAATTTTTTTTAAATTTAATTACTATAAATAAATTTAACTAATTATAATTAAATTACATTTAAGAGTTTTTAAAATTATGGTTTGATTTATTCATTTAACAGATTTAAAAATTGGGTGCTTCTGTAAAGCTTTTTGTTAGTTCCTTCCAATTTCTTCCATTTCTTCCGGTTTTTTCCAGTTTCTTCCGGTTTTTTCCAGTTTCTTCCACTGTCCTGGAAGAAACCCAACCCTGATCAGGATCAACAAGTGTATGCAGAAAAAAAAGAGTTTTAAATGCTTTTTATTTGGTTGCAGTGATAAGTAACGAATTTTGTTCCCAATTACCCCACCTAACATACACTTAATTTTTTACTCAAGATCATCTGAATTTAATACTTAATAATATCAATTGAAAATCAATTGATATTGAGTCAACTTGAAAAGCACCAAAATTAAACAGCAGTTTAAAAACTTAAACTCCTTTCCATCCCCACCCCCAATGATTCACAAAACGAAGGTGCTCAACCGAATTAACCCCCTTTAACGACCTTCCCCTCAGCCCCGTGATCACACAATACCCACACAACAGCACGGACATAATCAAGCAGCCTAATCCACGCTATTTATTATTTGCCTTCCAACCGCACTGACCACAGGTCATTCCGCGGGCGACCCTTCCGCAAACACACCGCATTACGTCACGCGGGGTTAATGGGTGCCGGACCCATGGGTCAACACCGGACACGTGACCACTCATTAGTTTGTCAGGGCCCCGGCCGCGTGGCAGGATAATAACATGCCGGATGGGAGGGAAAGGTCAATTCTTTTTATGGGCTGTGTTGTGTCTTTTTCTTTTGTGCGCGATGTATTCTTTTTTTGTGTGTGTGTGTGTTTGTGGGGGGTTCTCTCATTACTGTGCGTGCGAGTTGTGTGGTTTGTTTAGTGTGCGAATGAATGGGTTTTGTGGGAATTATTGTCGTGATTTGTAGGAGATCGGTGTGAAGTTTTTGGGCTTTTGTTTGGTTATTGTATCGATTTTACGTGGATTGAAAAGAATTGTGTGTCTGTTGGTGTGTTATTCGTTTTGTGTCTGGCTGAGGACTCTGGGATTTTATTCCCTTTTGCCAGTTAGCACAAATTATTGTTTAAAGAAACGATAGGGTAAAAATAGTTAATTGAAGAATCTTATATTTTTATATAAAAATACTTATCTAACCTAATTTTAAATCAAACCTCTGTTAATAAAAGTCTAAACCAGATATTCTCAACCTGTTATACTTGGGAGGATTACAAGTTTCATTGTTTAGATAAATTATCAGTGATATGGGTATGAAAAGGTTGAGAATCTCTAGATTGTGTCACTGTGTCTTGTGGTCTATGGGTCGTGGGTATGAAAATGTTGTGAACCACGGGTCTAAACCATATTCAGGTGATCCAAATACCTAATTATATGTCATTTTCTTTTTCTTAAGTATCACGGCGTTATTCGCACGGAGGTAGGGCCAGAAATATCTAGAAAAAAAGAGAACCTATTTCAGCAATATTTTGCAAAGGAGACTGAAATCTATTGATGGAATATTTTTCTCTACTTTTTTGTTGGGGACGATGCCAACTACCTGATTGTACCGACCTGATATCAGTTTCCGTCATGTTTATAAAGATGCACATATGTCCTGCTAAAAAAAAGGTTGACCAGCCACTACTTAATACTTTTACTTCCCCGCTGTTTCGTCACCTTGCTCCAATACTGTTTCTCACCGAAATAACAGTTTCCTATCAAGTAAAGAGAAGGGTCTGGTCAGTCGACAGTATTATCTGTGCTTGCGAAACATGAGCCTTTGGTAAATTATTTGTTTGACTGATTAGTTTTTTGTTTTATTCAGAGTACCTAATTTCAGAAGCTCTCCTTAATATTTTTAGGCACATTAATAATAATGCTATTCATAAAATGCATTTCCAACTTGCTTCTTGGTAAATTATTTGATTGACTTATTAGTTTTTTGTGTTATTCAGAGTAATTTCAGAAGATCTCCTGAATATTTTTAGACACATTAATAATAATGCTATTCATAAAAATGCATTTCCAACTTGCTTTTTGGTAAATTATTTGATTGACTTATTAAGTTTTTTGTTATTCAGAGTAATTTCAGAAGCTCTCCTGAAATTTTTTGGCACATTAATAATAATGCTATTCATAAAAATTCATTTCCAACTTGCTTTTCTCTTTTTAATTTGTTGATGCTTTGCACTGTCTTATAGCGAATCAAATAAGCTAACTTTTAAAAACTATAACAACGCACAGAAATTCGGACGTATAAGGGTTTCAAAACACTTTAACAAGAACTATTCTCAAACACCACCCGTCAAAGAATCAAATCAAGGACGTAATTGACTCATAGATTCAGCGTCTAACATTTCGTTAGCCCAACGACATTAACGACATTCCGTTCCCGACACGTGTCGCACAATTGTCGTTTCCAAAAAGCCCACTGAGAATAAAAATGCAATTTCCCGCCTAATGCAATCACCAGGAGCCTTCGATTGACTTTTTCCATCGAATCAGAGAGCGAGACGTTTAATTAAAGCGAGGAACGTTTTGCGGCAAAAATTGCACCTCAACTCAACTCTAGCGCCGATGATGAAAGAGCGTTAACGCAATCATCGGGGTGCTAATGGCGGAACGCATCAGAGGCGTTTTTCGTAACCGAATTTGTGCAGATCGAATTTTCTGGGAAATTTTATTTGCCCGATTCCCCTCTCTTGGCAAAAAGCGGTTGTCTTTGATTAGTGTGGGGATGTGAAGATCTAATTTTCAAATCCAACGAGCGGTAATTGAATATTTGAGAAGGGCTTGTGGGAATTGGCCTAAGTACTGTTTGGAATTGTAGTTGGGAACTTTTATTGCTCTCGAAATATCTTGATGGCTGGAACTTCATGTCATCTGTTGAGATGGGAGGATTTTTTTCGCAGACTATGCCAATATGACTTATACACTATTGATAACTAATATGACGATTATGTAAGTGTAAAAATTAAAAAATCTAAATGTGATTATTCCCCTTCTGTGTAATAAATGAAGAAAATATTTAACTTTAATTCAAATTGACCTCTGAAATCCGACTTATATGTTTTTAAATGCAAAGTTTTTCTTAAAACTGAATTTTCCAAAAAAGTAGTACAACAATTTTTTTACAAATACTTTTTGACTTGTCCACCAGCATTAAATATTCTCTAAATAAACCGTACTTGACGTTAATGCGCTTTTTAAATTTTACATATATCCGCCTCTACCTTCTTGATAAACCATTTTTATAAATTATAAACAAACATTTTTTTAATGATAGATTCTTGAAATTTCATGATTTTTTCATAAAAACTTTATGAACTTACCTTCATAAAATTTATTAATTGAATCACAATTACATTTTGTGAAAAATGTTGTTATTATTGTTTCTACTTAAAACTTGTACTTAGAAAAGAAATTGTACTAGAACTTAAGTAAGTAAATTGTACTTAAAACTCATAAAAAAGGTTACTTTCATTGGATTTTCCTCCGATTGAGTCTATTTATGTAAATAAAAGGATTTCAAGAATATGTAGGGTAGGTTTTTCTTGTGAGAGTATAAAATAAAAAACATAAAAGAGTTTTTTCCATAGTTTTTTTAAAATAATAATTATACAGGGTGTTTGAGATATGTGTTTCATAACTTCTAGGTGGATAGTAGACACCTAGACGAGTCAGAATCACAAAGGACTTGGGGGTCCAAGACCAAATCCCAGGGAGTTAAAAATGGAGCGACACCCCCAAAAAATTGTTGAAAAATTCAATTTGTAGAAGAACTACTATTGGTAAAAATTTAATTATGGTCTCAAATTTTGTGGTTTATTATGATCTTTAAAATTATCTTAAAAGTTTTCACTTTAAAATTTGTATTATTATGAAAAAGGTTAAAAAAACACAAAAAATGTGAAAACACTGCCAAAACCTTATTTTATATTTCGAAATCCTTTCTTTTGATTTGATTATCTGAAAGATCATAATTGATAAACCTTAAGTCCAAAGTTTCCGCCTTATGTGCCAGCTCGGTGCGAAGAGGTTAAGTAAGTAAGTAAGTAAGTCCAAAGTTTCACGTAGATACAATCAATATTAAACGCTTGAGATCCTGTTAAAGTTTGTTATTTGCGTGGGCAAACAGTTTTCTAGAGCTGTTTCCTGAACAGCTCTAATTTAAACATAGTTTTATAAAAAGGAATCTTAAAAAATATCAAAAGCTTGAATTTTAAATAAGTGTAACCTATATACAACACAGGTTTGCAAAATATAACTTTCTTAAAGCTGTTTGGGTTATTCCACCTGACCTTTATGTTTTTCATGCGTTAAACCCGAAAATGACCTTCGTTTATTTCCTGGGACTGAACAACATTTTAAAACAATTTTAGAAAAAAAGACAATTTTTCAAGATAAATGAAAGTATATAAAATCAAACCTGAGCCAAGAAAGTGAAAGCCTGAGAGTTTACATAAATGAATCTTTGATTTTAAGGCGTCTAATTTTTTTTAATATTCGATAAATAATAGTTAAATAGGGAAATATTTCTCAAAAAATGAGAGTATACAAAACTAATTAACAGTTTTATTCAAATATTTTAAAAGGGTAATTTTAAAAATGTTTTTTGGTACTGTTATTCTAAAAATGACTTTTGTTTTGCCCCAGAACTTTTTTCCTAAGAAGTTTGATAACCATATAAAATAAGCATATGAAGTTAATCTATAGTTATTTATTTTTCATGAAAATCATTATACTATAGTTGAAATGTGTTCATTTACACACTCTTAAACCTGAGTAAATAGTACTACTTTTCGATTAAGTGAGGTTTAGTTTAGTCCTAATGAGTAGCAACAAGAAGTCTCTTCGAAGTATGCTGTAAAATTCCTCTTTTTACCTTTCTAGGGATTTTCAATCCATCTCCATAATATCCTAGTAAAGTAGTTAACGGTGTTCTTTATTCACTACTCTTAATTTTTTTAAAGTAAGGAAGTTAGAAAAGTATCAAAACTGCACAAAAAATGCACAAATTTCAAAATAATTTTGCAATTTGTGAAAAATCCTGACGCATAGAAAATTGCTTCATTATCAGCACACCAAACTACATAGGATTGATCAAAACTTTTATGTAGCATTTTCGTTGCAGACCTTTACTTAACTGAAGAAGAGATTTCATCAACGAATTCTATTCCACCAACCTTACAATTCGACCTCACACCCTGCTTCAATGTAATACCCAACCTGGCCAATGTATCATCCCCTCCCATATCCGATACTCTGAATCTGTATCCTGATTGTCGGCTCCCAAGGGGAAGCTGCGGTCGGCGAGGGCTAACGAGTGATTAGCCCAGACTGGTTAGGGCGGCCGCCGCTGATCGCATTAGGGGCACTCCCGGGGCTCGGCCCCGCAGGGCTGTGAAAGGGTAGCCTAACCCGATTTCTGGAGAACCTCGATTTAGGTTGTCCCGCCTTTTAGCTGCTATGGCCTGCACTGAAAATGACGGCATCTGATAGGAAATATCGCGCTTTGGGAGATTCAGTTATTTGGGTATATTCACTGATATTTCTGAATTATATGATTCCATACAAATATTTTCTAGCGCAATTATAGTGAAATTGTTATTTTATATATAATATAGTCAATTTCTTGATTGAGGTATTTTTAGTTGTATCATTTTAAAGCATATCACTCAAAATTTACACATTTTTTAACTCATATTTTTGAACATTAGAAACATTAAGATTTATTGTAGTATGGAATCAGTTTATGTTCCCAATATTATTTCTTTGAAGTTACATGATTATTACATTCAATAAACTTTTAAAATTTAGATTTTTCCCTTGCAAAGTAGATTTTATTTTAATGCTTTGAATCATAGAGTTAGTACAAATATAGAGACAGCTTACTCTTCTCGGTAAGGCAACCCTGCATGTCGAAAAGAGACGGACCTGTGTGAGTGGCGGAAGTAAATTTTTAACATGGGAGGTTCCGTAGGCGGGTGGAATTTGAGGTATAAAAACTGCTCTTCTTCCCAGAAAAATGATGAAAAAAAGATACCGACAATTTGAAACTCGAGAAAAGCCATGACGAATCGTTCAGTGATGAAAAAATTTCTCTATCTCAATTAGTTTTTTATCAGTAATGTTTTTAAATTCTGCGGATTCGGAAAAAACAATTTTAAACTTTATTTTTATAATGTTGCGGGGGGAATTTCTTTAAAAAAAATTCACACTATATAATATGAACCCTCCTGATTCGATACGAGTCATTTCCGATTCGTTTAAACAAGTATTTAAGGGAGAAAATTGCTGATTTAGTGGTCGAGGTAGGAACTGGAAGTTGGCAAAGCTTGGCTCTTGGCGGTATGAGCTTGGCGGGTGCCGTAGTTAGTTAGTTTGTTTTTGCCGTAGTTTCTTTACGAGTGAAGCCACGCGAAAAACCGAAAACGCCAAAAGAGGGATTTAGTGGCCAAGTTTGTTCAAAAAGTCAAGAGTGAGTGGCAGAGCGACCGGTCACGCTTAGAACAGCGGAGCAGATGTTTAAGCTGTCTCTATATTAGTACTAACTCTATGCTTTGAATTTATATATCCCTAAAAATGCTAGTTTCGATTGAAAACTAGATTTTTTTTCTTCACCCCCGAAAAATATTTACCTATACAAGAACTTTCTTAAATATTAGTTTTACACTTTGAAGCACAATTAAATGGTATAAATTCAAATAGACTTGTGGTACTGGGCATTATGTAATTAAAACTGCATGTATGGTTGTTCAATCATAATACTTTATAAGGCATGAGAAAATAATTTTAATTAAGTGAAACAAACACATTTGTTGAGGAATCTCTATTCTAAAAAAAGTTTTTAATGAACGGTTTCCAGAGAAAGGCTTTTTAATTAATGATCCGTATAACACATTTCTGGTATCAAACTGTTCGGATTCTTTTGAGGATATGCAATAAGCCCTTAGAATTTCTAAAAAAATTCTCAATTTTAAAATATTTCCATTTTTTTAGATTACGGATAAGGTCGCAGTTACAAAGCAAGTACTATCAAACAACTTATGCTTCCAATCACAACGAACAATGGACGCCATATTTTATAATGAAAGCTGATACAAATTTTTACCTTTTTTAAAATGTACTTCAGAGTACTTTCCAAATTAAATAGCATTAAATTACCGATAAAAGCAGGGGCGCCCATATGTTAAAACTCAAGGGGGCCCAAGAAAAATTTTAGGTTTTCAGTCAGGTAACTTTTTTGTTTTGAGGGGAGGAGGGTTTGGTGTTTGGTTCAAAGTTATAGAAGTTTTTGTTTCAGTCATTTATTGTGCGTAGTATTTTTTAACACCCTTATAGTTTTTAATCTTTTTAAACTTAATGTAGAAATCTACTTGTTCTCAATATACCTAGTCGTTACTAAAAAGAGGGGGGTCTGGGGGTCCTCTCCCAGAAAATTTTTGAAATTTTACTTTTAAGAGTAGAGATTTAACTCATTTGGAACACTTTTGGGCAACAACCTAATAGGATTGTTACCCATGATATGTGTAGAATTCAGGATTCCTAGATTTTGTTACTGGAGTGGTGGATATGGCAATGCTTCAGTGTATGAAATTGTTGGAAACAATTTTCATATTGCTTTTGAATTAGCTTAAAATCATAATAAAGTATTGATATAGTAGAAAATATAATAAAATAGAATCTTGAATAAAAATTATTTATTATGGTTAAATGAAGATTTCATGTAAATTTTTCAGATTCCAGGGGGGCCCGGGCCCCCTCTGCCCTTATGTATGGGCGCCCATGGATAAAAGTATTCTAAAAACATACAGTTACGATATTTTAAGCTAAAATTACACACATTTTCTCTGAAATTTATAATTTTTAGTCTGATAATCGAAATTAATTAATTTTATTTATTTATTTACAAAAAATATTGATGCACGGCCTAAACCACACAGGGCTGGCTTGGCATCTAATGAAAGGTACTACAAAAGAAATTATGTTAAAGAAATATTTGTATTATTTATAGTGAGATGACAAATTATGTAGGACTAGTTCTATTAATGTCTTTAAGAAAGTCCCCAACTACATTCATTTGATTTTTAGAACTATTAGCTTTAGTTTATAAGCTTTGAAGAGTTAAATTACCTGCTGTAAGAAACCCTGCTTTTTTAACGAGTTTCTCCCTTGAAGAATCATACGTATTTTACACAAACTGTTATAAAATGTTCTATTGTCTCAGGAACTTTACATGTGGTACAAAGAGGAGAGTCTATTATGTTTAACTTGTAAAGTAAGCTATTAGTGGGGTATGTTCTTGTAAAAAGTCTAGCTAAAAGCACATCTGTTTCTCTGTTTTTAGACCATTGGAAGTTAATTTCAGCATTTAAAATTTCATAACAGGATAGTATTTGGAGTTCAACCAAGAATTTTTGGATTGATCTGAATAATATTTTCCAACTTGCCTAATAATATCATTTGATGACACCCATTTGAAGAATTGACTATTTTTGTTTCCAGATGTAGCCAGATAGTCTGCTTCTTCATTCTCTTTTATACCGTTGTGACTTAGAGTCCAGATAAGATTAATTTTCTTAGCTATTTTACTAGCGTTTTGTAAGGATTTGTGTATTTGAAGGACTATAGCTGAAGCTTTTTTGGACACATTTGTGAGGGCTTTCAATAGAGATTTGCTGTCTGAGAATAATGTAGGATTCATTGTTTCCAATATATTTATCTATGGAAAGATGAAGGGCCATAGCTTCAGCACTGAATATGCTATTGAAATTTAATATTCTATTTAAAAACTTTTCTTTAGTTTTAAAATTGATACCTGCTATCGACGTGTTGCTCTTAGTTTTGGATACAAATGGACATTAAAAGTCTAAAGTTTAAAAATCCTGGTTTTGAATTTTGAAATTTAATCTTGTTTAAACCTTATTAAATAAACATGTTTAAAACATGTTTATTTAATAAGTATAATGAAGCTTTTCAGAACATTTTTAGGTAGAATTTGCATGCTAAAGAACTAAATCAAGTTAAGAGTAATTAAGTTCTAAGTACCAAGGGGGGTCTGGGGGTCCTCCCCCAGCAAATTTTCGGAAATTTGACTCTAGGAAGCAGGTTTTTAACTAGTTTGGTACCTTTAGTTGGGAAATTTTGGATATAAATTTTTAGGTAAGATTTGCATTTTGATGAACCTAAAGTAAAAAAGTTTCAAATATAAGCGTTCTAAAAACAAAGAGATCTTGGGTCACCCCCCAGAAAAGGTTTGGAAATTAGTCTCTAAAAACAGGGTTTCAACATGGTTTTGATACATACTGGTCCAGATTAGACATACATTCTCAGATAGGATAACAGTATCAGATTTTGATAACTTCTTTTAAAAAAGTTTTTTTAAATTTCCCCCTGGATTGGACCCACCAGGGGAGAAATTTGGTTGAATATTTTCAAATTGCCCCCCTAGAAAATGATATTGCCCCCCGGTGGGGCGTGCGCCCCTCATTGGGAAACACAACTTCTTTTAAAAAAGTTTTTTTAAATTTCCCCCTGGATTGGACCCACCAGGGGAGAAATTTGGTTGAATATTTTCAAATTGCCCCCCTAGAAAATGATATTGCCCCCCGGTGGGGCGTGCGCCCCTCGTTGGGAAACACTGATGTATATGGTGAATAGAAATGGCGAGAGGACACTTCCTTGAGGGATACCTCTATTGTTCGGGGAACCACTAGAAAATATACCTCTCCATTTAACTTTTAAATATCTGTTTGATATGAAATTATATAACCATTTTCCTGCGTGTCCCGAGATTCCGGATTCCAAACATTTATATGTTAACCCGTCTTGCCACACAGTCATACGCAGCATGTATGTCTAAAGCAACGAATAAGACAAAGTCATGAGCATATCTGATGACACTAATATCGTCATAGAGGAGTTTGAGGCATGTCTGGCTGTCCCGGAAAGGTAAGAATCCGAAATGATTCTCATTGAATATCTTGGTTTTTTTTGGGGAATATTCGATTAATCTCTTGAGTACCATCCTTTCAAATAGTTTACATGGGACTGAAGTTAGAGCGATCGGGCGATACAATTCAGGACGATCAGGTTGCTTGTTTAGTTTAAGAATTGGTATAATCATGGAGGATTTCCATGACCTTGGTATTTCAATATTGAACCATATGTTATTAAAAAATGCTAACACTTTCTGGAGGTTACTGGTGGAAAGGTTTTTAAAAAGTTTGATAGAAATACCATCTTCTCCTGGAGTTGTTGTTTTAGTGTTTTTAATCGCAACCTTGAGCTCATCAATGGTAAATTCCTCATTAAGCAGATGTGAATCGTAAGAATTGTTTGTACTGAAATCAAACGGAATTCTTTCTAAATCATCTGAGTTTAAAAAGAAGCTTTCAAAAAGTTCAGTTTGGGCTTTAGGATGGATTATTTTGTTATTTTTGTCATCGAGCAAAATGTTTTGAAGGTTTTCGTTGTTTGGTGTACAGTTATTTAGGGTTTTAATTATTTTAAAGATTCTCCCTGATTTAGAGGCCTCATTACACGTTTTTTCCCAATAGTTTCTTTTAGCCCGTTTTATAGTTTTTGTAAGTAAGGCAGATGATTTTTTATATTTAATCCAGTTCTCACGGGAAAGATAAGTTTTAGCGTACCTCAAGTACCTTCTCTTCTGCCCTAAAAGAAAGCTGCATCTTGAATTCCACCAAGGTGGATTCGAGTTTCCATTTATTATCTGTTCAGATTTGTGGGCCGTAGGCTGCTTTGACACTCTCCAAGAAAAGATTCGTAATCAATATCATTAATTGAGTATTGATTTAATGACTTGTTCAAATCTGTTTTGATGTTCTCCCATTAATATCGATAACGAATGACATTCGAGGAAGTGTTCCAACGGTTATAGGATATGCAAATTGGGGAATGGTCCGAATCGAAAGAGTCAGAGCAAACCTCTAAGGATAGGTGAGGATAAATGTCCGAAGAAGAAAGAGTAAGATCTATTAATGTGGATGAACCATTGTATGATAAATGGGTAGGTTGCTTTAGATTTAGCATGCAAATATCATTTTCTTCAATCCAGCTAGCCAGTATAGTGCTGTCCTTTAAAAAAACCCACTCCAAATTGTACCCTAAAAAAACCCATCGAGATATTTTAAATAAATAATTGAAATAATTTTAAATTCTCATGTGCCCTGTCTTTGTATGCCATTAAGAAAGGCAGGAACGTAAAAGAAAGTCAAAGAACCGTTTATTTACTTAGTTTTTTGAATAAATAGAAAATGTCGATTTTGGGCTAAAAATATGATTAAGTTATGCAGATTTTGATGCTGTAAAAATATGTTGTTATAAAGACTTTAAAGCATTTTTCACGTCGTTTTGTGTTATCCCGTTATTATGAGAATAAAATACTAAAATTTCAGCTCAGTCCGCCAATTTTGGACATTACGGTAGACTACAAAATGAGGGGTGAAAAAACCCATAGTATGCCTAAAAACCCCACTTTTCTTTTTGTAATAAATGATAAAATAAATAAAAAATTATGCAAAATATTTAATATTATTCATGATATACCGTAAAACGGGGTGAATCGGATCAGCGGGGTGAATCGGATCACTTTTGAAAAAAGTGTTTTAAACCATCACAGCTCCGGTTGTGTTAGAGTTAGAAAATCAGGATAAATTCTGACTTATTCTACGCATTGTTCAGAAGTTGTTTCAGCAATTAAAAATTATTTTGTGATAATATCTTAGGTCTACCACGGCTTTGAAGTTGTATACAAAAAAGGTCACAAAAACGTGGCTGTCAAAACTTTGCTTATTGAACCAAAAAAATAACTTTCTTTTCTCAATTTTTGGTATCCCCCGTGTGGTCCCGAATCTTCCAAAGGTTTCTTTGCAGTCAAATTTTAAATAAATTGTAATCCCGATTTTTGCTGAATTTTTTAGTAAAACAAGTCCATTCCGACTACTGATGTGGGGTGAATCGGATCAGTCATAAAAATGCGTGTTTGAAATTTTTTTTGAAAAACTGGTAATAGTTGGAGATTTCAAACAAAAGGGATTTGGGTTTATGTGTATTTAAGAATATAATGTATGGTTTTGGTAGTTATGGTGGTATTATTTCTTTTCAAAATGGAGCTTAGAAAAGAAGACATCAAATGACGATTTTAGTTAAATTTTTTTGGCCGCTTCAAACACTGGAAAGAATGCCTGATTCATGGCTAATAAAAGTTTTGCTGTGTTTACATTAATGTGTCAAAGGTTTAAGGTTAACCGATAAGTTTTAGATGGGAAATTTTGATCTCAAACATAAAATCTATTGTTAAAAACCTCTCTCAGTATTTGTTGGTCAAAAGAATTAGTTGGTTCGAAAGAAATTTTCACTAAAACGACATCAAAATCAACAAGAAAACGTACATACAGACCCAGCTGTTTAGTAATATGCCGTATATTAAATTATCTTTGAATAAAGGTGCAGAAACCAGTGCAATATTTAAGAGCGCATTATTTTTTAGCTTCTGAGAATTGCACGACTCGCTAAACTTAAGGTAAAGCGAACGAAGCGATTGTTTTCTACAAATTAAAACACTAAAAAAAGCAACACTTATTGTTCGAAACTGGAAACAGATAAAACAATAATGTTATGGAAAACTTTCAATGCTTTTATAATTAATTTATTTCAGAAAAACATCTGTCTTGATTTTATTTCATACACCAGCTGCTCAACGGAGCGAGTGAAGTGCTAAAGAACAATGGAAAATTACCAGTTATATGCAGTTTTAGCCAAAATTTGCTATCTTAAACTTATCAAATCATCTCGCATCTTTCACATCTTAATTTGCACATTGTAAATATACAGCAAAACTTTATTAGCCATGAAAAATGCATTCTTCACAGTTTTTAAAGCGGCCGAAAAAATTACTAAAATCGTCGTTTGCTGTCTTCTTTTCTAACCACCATTTTGAATAGAAATAATACCACCAGAACTTCCAAAACCATACATTATACTCTTAGATATACATTAACCAAAATAACCTTCGTTTGAAATCTCCACCTATTACCAGTTTTTCTGAAAAAGTTTTGGTAAAAAGTATCATAACTTTTTTGAAAACCTTATATTTTATTTTTAAAAATGTTCATTATTTTGTAAAATGTATTAAAGTATTAATTGGGACTCGAAATATTGTTTTCAAAGCATTCAAAAATATTTTTTATTAAACTTTTGGCAGCAGTTCAAACTTCTAAATTGATCCGATTCACCCCGTTTTACGGTACAACTAATTAAGCAAATAGAATAGTTGTTTCAGTAATTTTCGATTTTTTTCAGTATTTTTGATAAAAACTCAATGATACCAAAAACAGCCATTTTCCATGAAAATATAGCATTTTACCGAGTTTTACTCGAAAATGGGTTTTGAGAGTAAATAGTTACGGGTTTAAAATAAAATATCAAGGCCAATTACCGTTTTTAAGCTTTATTTATAGAAATTGTATTAAGTATTTGTATTTAATAGGTCGTTTTATCAAAATACAACAATAAAAACGCTATTGTCGTTGTGTTTTGAAGGCAAAATTCTTGAGTAGAAAAACTTATCACAGTTTTAATTTTAGAAATAATTTATGATGAACTTGGTTTTAATAATCTTAACTATTCTCTTTTCTATCAAAATAAACCTTTCAATCATATTTTTTCTTAATATTTTGAGTATTTTCAAGCGTGGGTTTTTTTTAGGGTACATGGTTTTTTTTTTAGGAAAATTGGGTTTTTTTGGATTCTTATTTAATTGTTTGCCAATTTGTAACGGAGAGTTGGAATTAAAAATACTAAGCACTAAAATGTAGGGGAGGATGAGCCGTTACAACACAATTTTGTTCGATTTAATTATCATACTTTTTAAGCTTTTAATGAAAGAAATATGAAAAAGTGGGTTTTTTTAAAGGACAGCACTATATATCCGCGCTAGGAGAGTTCACAGTGGCTCCCCAGCATCTATGATGAACGTTAAAATCTCCAACGAATGGTCGGTTTATGCAGTCCAGAAGTGAGGTAAGCCAATCTGAAGTAATAATTCCTCTAGGCGAGTAGATGCTAACTATAGTTAATTTTGAGCCACGGTGATCAATTTGCAGTGCCTGTACTTCACTATTGCTAGTTGGAAGTTTCAGTTCAAGTTCTTGCGCAGTTAAATTATTGTTAATCGCCATAGCTATGCCACCACAGCTTGAACCGATTCTATCATTTCTGTAAATTTTCTTTGATGCGATGTGGAAATTTGATTTTGGTTTTAAGAAAACAGAGGGCTGAAGCTTTTGAAAAAGGTGTGCTCTGCAACCAATGAGCTTTACTTGATATACTTCTACAATTCCATTGTATTATGTTGAACATATATAAGATACTGGGTTTGGATGAAGTTTCCGAGTAAGAGTTGGTTGCACTGAAGGGTAGGTGGTTTGTGTAATGACTAGGTTAGTTGCATATCTGCATCTTCTCCAGGGTGAAACTTCCGTATTAGTGATTTTGGCGGAAGTAGTGATTTTAGCGGAAACCTTCCGTATTAGTGATTTTGTCCGTATAGCTATGTTCTTCAAGTATTAAGCTTGATGGACGAATTAGTGTTTCATTAACAGATTTTTGAGAAATTTCCTTTTTTCTTCCTTTCCTTTTTCCCTGCTCTGGGCTACCCATGTCAACTATTTCTTGCTCATTAGAGGATCTTATTAATTCCGTAACTGGCTGTATTATAGAAACTTGAAGTTCTTTCAAAGCGGAAGTGAACAGTTCTGCTTATGCACTTAGGATTTTATTCATTGTTTCTTTGCTCTGGACCGCCTGGGTTTCAAGGATTAATTGCAATTTTTCCTCAGTCATGTTCTTTTCTTTTTCTATCCTAGATTGAGTAATGGAGGAGTAGGATTCTTGTTTTGCAAGTTTGCTTTTATGGTATTGTCTTCTTGCTTCAGTAAAGGGTAATCTGTTGAGGCACTTAAATTTTAAGAACAAATATTCTTCGTTCCTTGCTGGACACGATTTGAAATCTGCTCTGTGGAACATTGTTGGAAAGCAATGGAGTTGATGGTATGATTGTTGACAACTTTAAACAATAAGCATTTTCAGTCACGTGTTTTTTCTCGACTTTTAAATTAAAATATTTAATTACCTGTACATTTTTTTGAAAAATTAACTAGATATTTCATTTTACCTTATAAAAAACCATACGGAACACTTGTTTGTTTTTGGAAATCTGACACATACAACTTCCTTATTCTCTTCAACACTAAATGGAGAGGGAACAATTCTCCTCTACACTAAATGTAGAGGGAACAATTCTCCTCTACACTAAATGTAGAGGGAACAATTCTCCTCTACACTAAATGTAAAGGGAACAATTCTCCTCTACACTAAATGGAGAGGGAAAAACTATCTTCTACACTAAATGTAGAGGGAACAATTCTCCTTTACACTAAATGGAGATCCTCCTTTATTCTTTATATTTAGTTTGAACTTAAAACGTCCTAAATTTTGAAAAACCCCATTCAATAATGAAAAAACCAACTGATATTTGAAAAAGACTCCCCCAATTATTGATAACTGGTTAAAAATTAAAAAAAACCATCTCAACTCTAGTCTTGGTATGTTATTTCGTTAAATGTTTTTCTTCAATATTAAAACTGCCAAAATCTTGACTTTTCTTGAAAAAAAACACAAAAATGGGTCCAAAATGAGGGGGTTTTTTTCACAAAAAAACCCATTGGGTCCAATTCCAGCCTACCCTGATTGGGTGTGATGTTCGCCCTTTCTAAAATAACAATTAAATCAACATTCACTTTAATTTAAAGTGAATTAACGTAATATAATTATACTTATTGTAAACGAAGTATTACTCGTTTTAGCTGCTCAAACAGTCGGAAAGAGAATAATACGGGAAAAAGGAAGTTGGTTGGACAAAAGTTTAAAGCTCTTTTGTTCGTCGTTAAATGAACAATTACGATGATGAATAACATCCCTATTGAAAAGAAACAAGTATTAAACTCATAAATTGTTTTACGTTTAAAAAGTTACAACAGGAGCCGCATTATCCCGATCAATAGTTGGTAAACATAAAAAAAAATCTGAAATCATAGCACGCGTTATGTACAGTATTGGTTATGATGAGTCAATGTTAAAATGCAAATACCGCAAACATGGTGCAAGTTATTGTCTAACCCTGTGGTTTCCTATAGGGTGCAAGACCCACTGGGGGGCAATTTGACTTCCTATAGGGGCAGGGCCGCCCATAACTCTCCCGGGCCCCCCGACAAAATTTTTTTCACGGGCCCCCTAACTTTTTTATTTTCTATATGTATAAAAATGAATGTCTGTCTGTACGTATGTCCTTTATAGTTTTAAAGTTTTCCCACCTACATTAACTATTAAACTTTACCACGTTGCTCCACTCACTCCCGGGAAGATTTCTGAATAAAAATAATTAAAAATCGAAGCATCCTAACAACTTATTTGGTCCATTTTATTCTTAATAACCCATATTTCATACCTAACTTCATGGCAAACCCACATTGTTGTAAAAATTATAAGATAATGTGTAACATTAATTATTGTAGATTTAAGGAATGATATCGATTGTTGTAGGTTGAAATCGATTGTTGTAGTTTAAAATCCATTGTTGTAGCATAAACATAAAAATGGATCCTTTATTTAACTATTTCTCCATTTGGACTGGCGAAGCCCATCTGTAACACACCAGAATAATTTTCTTTAAAAATGGACTGGCGTAGTCCCTCTGTAACGCACCAGATGATATTTATTAAAAAACTTAAACTGATTTATAAAAAAACACGACAACAGAAAAGTAAAAAAATCCTTATTGAATAGCTGAATCAGCTTAACAAATTTGCTTCTCGAGAGGAAGCTTATAAATAAAAAATGAAAATAGTGTTTAATAGGGTGTATCGAAAAAAACTTTTTTTCGATTTTGATAACGTAATAGCGCGGAAAAGTTGTCTAAGGTGCCAGAGAGTACCTGTGAATTTTTTCAGAATTTTTGGATAATTTCTTAATGTGCCACATTGGCCCTGAAGTTCCCCATGTTAATCCAATGGGGCGCGCCGCCAAAAAGGCTGAAAATCGGTTTTTCGCCCCTCATTTCTACCCTAATCACACGACGAATGTCTCGTCTCGAGTTATGGACTCTATATGATGTATGCTACCCGAAAAAACTTGAATAATAACTTAAATCTCTATATTATGTTGATTATGGGCTCTGATTTGAACGAGGAAATACGCAATTTTCGACGAAATTTGAGCATACAAAAAAACGTAATATAGATATTTAGGCTATTATTCAAGTTTTATCGGATAGCATACATCATATAGAGTCCATAACTCGAGACGAGACATTCGTCGTGTGATTAGGGTAGAAATGAGGGGCGAAAAACCGATTTTCAGCCTTTTTGGCGGCGCGCCCCATTGGATTAACATGGGGAACTTCAGGGCCAATGTGGCACATTAAGAAATTATCCAAAAATTTTGAAAAAATTCACAGGTACTCTCTGGCACCTTAGACAACTTTTCCGCACTATTACGTCATCAAAATCGAAAAAAAGTTTTTTTCGATACACCCTAGTGTTTAAGCTAAAAAGTGAACGATGTGATTTATTGTTAGCAATCGGATTTTTTTCTAATAATTTTACAAAGTTCGCGAAAGATAAATTTCGTTCTTTTCTCATTCTTTCTTTCATTCTTCATTCATTCATTAATTCATTCTTTTTCTCGGCGCAAGGGTCTGGGCTGCACAGACATTTTATTTGGAAAATAAAAAAAAGTACAGCCTTTGACTAACAGGTAATAATTAAGGGTTTTTTTTCATTATTGATTTTTTTTTTCAAAATTAAGGATATTTTTAAAATTTCAGTGGTTTTTTTTTTCAAAATTTATAAACCAAGTTTCAATAATTAAGGGAGTGTTTTTCAAACTTCAGTGGGTTTTCTTCAGTATTGAATGTGTTTTTCAAAATGTAAGACGTTTAAAGTTTGAAAAAACCCACTTAACTATGGAAAAACTGATATTATTTCGGAAGAACGCATTTAACATGGAAAGAACTCACTAAAATTAGAAAAAACCCACTTACTAGGAAAAACCACTTAATTTTAAAAAAAACCCTACACCTTTTCCGAAAAAAAAAACACCAGTTTTATATGGGTTTTTTCAGGGTTTTAATTGAAAAAACCCGGGTTTTTGCCAACCCTGATAACTAGGGCTGTGATTTATATGTAATAAAAAATCCAAAATATGTGCATATAATGTGTTTATTTTAGCAAAATATGTATTAAAAAAAGCCAAATATGTAATAATAAAAAGAAAATGTTAAGTAATTTTTTTAAAGGGACTCTTCAAATATTACGCAAACACATAGTAGGGAAGGGTGGTTTTCGCTATTTGCTGACAGCTCATGTTGTTTTTTAAACGCTTTTATTCTACTTGCTTTTGGCGGCGTTTTACGGGTGGAATTTTAAAACTCGATTTTCGGGCACTTCCCGATATGTCAGGGCCCCGAAACTTTACACATCGGTGTAACCCTCATGACACTCCAATATCCAACCATTATCTAGTCAAACAACCAAAGGATTAAGTTAATTAACGAGTATTTTTAATTAACAGAAAAACCAAAATTTGAGACCTTTCCCAAGGGGCTATTCTCCCTAAACCGTGCACAATTGTTTATAAGGCATAACTTCATCATATTCAAAAGTCAAAACGAGAATTGCCCAGTAATTACGATAATTATAGACGATTAATCACTTTTTTTCTTTCCGGATTCTTGTACATAATATTTCAGGCACTTCCAAACGATATAAAGTTCTGAAACTTTGCACCGTGGTGGAAACTCGATGACAATGCAATATTCAATCATCAACTAGTCAAAACCTCCGTAATTTAGGTAATTAACGAGTGTTTTTAGTTATCATTTTAATACATATTTGAAACACTTCCGTGAAGCCAATGGCTCCCAAAACCTGTAAGATAATATACTAGGTATATAACTACAATATTTAATCTTCAAAACGTGATTTTTTACCTTCCAATTAACAATTAAGATAA
This sequence comes from Tetragnatha versicolor, assembly GCA_024610705.1. Classification (NCBI taxonomy): domain Eukaryota; kingdom Metazoa; phylum Arthropoda; class Arachnida; order Araneae; family Tetragnathidae; genus Tetragnatha; species Tetragnatha versicolor. Next base: position 14,948,488 of record JANDEH010000008.1, on the reverse strand, counting down.
TTAGCGATTTAAGATAATAACCGCGAGAAAGAAATCGCCAGAAGAGCGAGAAATCGCCCAAAATAGGTGTTCCATCCCGAGGAATGTCGAGAGCAGAAAAATATTCTACTTTTATAATTTATTGACTACTGAAAAAACTGGATGGTACTGTTTGCTCCTTGATACACACACACTAATTCTGAGTTTTTTACGATTGTTTTTTTTATTTTATTGAATGCTTTCTTTTTATTGTGAATCTTTTTGATATCGATGGATTTCATCGGCGAGTGAGCGGATGCGTTTCTTTGTGCGAGGAATTTTTCCCGCTCAGCTCTGTTATTATAACGTACCCAGCAATATTAAATAGATTTTAATTAACTTTGGAGTTGATTGTCCTGCTGAGTCGTCAGAGGATTGTTCTACTTTGTCAGATATGTGAAAAATTTTTGTTAAACATGAAACTAAAATTCCATCCTAACATAACATTAAATATGGTTGAAATAAATACATTTTTTCTTGTGAGTTTTTGTTAAAAAATACCATGACTAAAAAGTAGAAAATAAAATAAGTAAAAAAAGATTTTTTTAAAAACGCTTTTATTGAAGTGTTCTAAAAGGTCAAAAATAATTTTTTCGGTTTGACAAATAATTTATTGGGAAGTAGAAAATAACTTTTTGTTAAGTAAAAAAACTGATTTTCTAATCACTAAAAATAAAAGCATGGGCGCTAGTAATTCTTTTTTCCCTATTTATTCTAACTTCTTTATTCTATGTTCTATAACAGTGGTCTCCAACCCCCGGTCCGCGGACAGGTGCCGGTCCGTGGATCAAATGGTACCGGGCCGCGGGCCGACCTTTTCATTGAAAAGGAATTTAAATTCCTAGATTTATACTCCAAATTAATGAATGAAATGAATTATAAATCACTTTATATTTATTTTTGCAACTGTATTTTATTTTGAAAGCATGTTTAAGTACAATTAAATTAAAATTAATAAATCAAAATAATATAGAATGTAAACAATCAACCCCCCCCAGCGGGCCGCGGTGAAATAATCAAACGTTGAATGGTCCGTGGTGGTAAAAAGGTTGGGGACCACTGTTCTATAAGGTTAAATTTACAAATTTCTCATTCATGAGTTTTGAGTGGGATGGATTCACTTTAAATTCTCTATTAGGTATTTTTATTTATATAAAGTTATACATAAATGCCGACGTAATGGCCTATTGGTAAGAGCATCTAACTGCAAAGCCGTACGTCTGGGGTTCGAATCCCCGTTCGTCAGGGATGTTACTGTTACTGTCCTGTAAAAATTTAAATTTAAAAAATTACTAGCGCCCACGCTTTTATTTTTAGTGATTAGAAAATCAGTTTTTTTACTTACCAAAAAGTTATTTTCTACTTCCCAATAAATTATTTGTCAAACCGAAAAAATTATTTTTGACCTTTTAGAACACTTCAATAAAAGCGTTTTTTAAAAAAATCTTTTTTTACTTATTTGCTGTCTTGTCGCAAGAAAAAAACGAAAACCATGTGTCTACTTCCCTTCTCTGCGCACCTGACACGTTTCATCTGACAATCCCGACTTCACAACCTTTTGAAAGTTAAATTCAGCATTGGGTGCACTAATTTTAACTTCAATTTGAATGCGTATTTCATTTTATGAGTTACTTTAATTTGGAAATCTGTCAAACGTGTGATTATTTTTTGAAAAACTTGAAAATGATGGAAAAATATGTAATAAAATATGTATGTAGTTATAGGTTAAATATGTAAAAATATGTAGATAAACCAAAATATGTGAAAATATGTAAAATAAACATGGTCTTAATCGATTCAAATCTTTTAGTTTGTACAAATTCACATGAAGTTATGGACCCGTATATGTAAGTTCAACACACACAAGGACATTAACATCCATGCCGAACGGGGATTCGAACCCCAGACGTACGGCTTTGCAGTCAGATGCTCTAACCACTAGGCCATTACGTCGGCTAAGATTTTAGATTTAAAAAATATAGAACTCAAGAGCACACTTTAATATCAGATTCCTGAACAAATATGTAATTACATATAAATCCTAGCCCTACTGATAACAATACATGCGGCTGAATATAACTCCAAAAAGGAAAACCACAAAAATTCAAAATATTGCCCTCTTGGAATCAAACGAATTCCACTCCATTTGATTTCTATATCAACAATAAAAATAAACCAATGTTTTTCTATGCTAACACAATGCCCGCTTTTCATACGTACCTTTTATCAGCCCATTATTCAGAAGACAAAAAAAATGAAACAATCGACTCTTTTGTTTTCATTAATTTTTCCTCCTACCGCCGACGATCTAAAAAAGGGATCGATTCGATTCAAGAGGTTCGATTCGATTCCAACCTGGATAATCGATTCTTTAGATAGAGCCAGTATCGAAAAAGTATAGAATCGAGCTTAGCTATTTCAATCGCAAATCAAAAAGATAATCAGTAATTCATATTAATTATTTCAATAATCAGAAAATTTTTAATTAATTATCAAAATGCTAATTAACTTGTGAACAAAGTTGTTGATAATTAATTATCTGTATCAGAAAATTAATTAAGATTCATAAGACTCGATTCCTGCTGCAAGGGCCGTTCAAATATTACGTAAGCACCTAAGGGGGGAGGGGGTTTGCTCTTTGCTTATTTTTCCTAACAAGGGGAGAGGGGGGGATATGAGTGATGCTTACATAAGATACTGCATTTTCGAAAATCTCTTGTTTCTTGCATAAATAATTTCATAACCCAACCAAAAAATGTTAAAAAATTGAACTAGGAAATCAGACTTTTTCTGGGGGGGACCCGCAAAACATTTTGAAAATTTAACCCCGAAATATAGTGTTTCGGATCCAATTTTGAACCTTTACAGTTACACCCAAAAAGGACAGCTCCTTGTTCCTGTATAAGTCACCTTATTTTCAAGGAGAAAAAAAACCAGTACCTACTAAAAGCGATGACGAAATTTCGGGGGGGGGCGGCAGTTTCTTACATAATTATGGTAGAGGTGTTTGATGTTTGCTTATCTTTGCTGACAGGGCAGGGGGTTAAAAATGACCAAAAAAGTGTTAACGTAATATTTGAACGGCCCAAAAAAACAAATACGTTACCATAATACTACTTAATTAGTGAACGAAATTGTCAATAACTATCAGTGTTAATAAGAAAATTAAGTGCCATTCCTAAGATTCGATTCCTGGTGGAATCGATTCCTTCAATGGTTCGATTCCTAGCTATATCGATTCCAAGAATCGATTCTTACAGTAGTATTCATAACACCTACCGGCGAGTTTTCCAACACAATCATCCGTAACGTCTAATTCTCGGTGAGACATCATCAATCCCTAATATGATTTATCCTATCCTATGATTATTTACCTATTCTTTATTATCCTATATTTATAATGATTATCCTATGATTTATGATTATGATATGAGTGTATTATTTATCCTATCATTAGCGTTATCTCCGAATCCCTATTATGATGAAGATGAAGATGCGATTCGCCTTTTTGCTCCTGATGATTGTGACGGTGGTGGTCGTAGGGGGGCTTGACGAGAACCTCTTCAATCAGTTCACTGAAGAAGAGTACCAAGCGTGCTTCGATACGATCGTTTGCAAGTTGGGTGAGTAAAACCTTCCTCTTTTAGTTCCTCAAACTTTCAATAATGGCGACCCAATTTTCATCACCCCCCACTAGCGGATCCACGGGGGGGGGCTTGGGGGCTGAAGCCCCCCCCCCAAATGAAAAGTTTTATACTATACTATAATATGGCATTTTATCCACAAAAATGAGTTAAAACCCCGTTATTTTAAGGTCAAATTTTCAAAATATTTCTGGGGGATTTTTATGACTTAAGTAAATGACTAAAAGTATTCTTAGTTCACTAAATTAAAAATTTCTCATTTTCGCCACGTGAAGAGTGTTTTAAGATGTAAAATCTACGTAAATTCAACCTAATTAAGCGTGCGGTTTAGGGATTTTATTCAAGATATTTTTCTGCTTAAGGTGTCTTTTCCTACCGAATCGATGCTGCTCTACAACTTAGTCACTGACTTTTTTCTCATACCTCAAATAGCTTTTAAAATAAAATTTATAACTCCTAAAATTTCCACTTGAGAGCGTTGAAAGTTTTTCATCGGATAGGGCATGGTCACTTTACTATACCTAGACCCCCCTTCCATGACTATATCTTTAGGGGTTCAAAAGTTAAAAGGGTTGGACCACTTTTCGTGGGACACCCTGTATAAGGGGGTTTAAGAACCGCTGCTTTAGTTCAGTCAGTGCTTCTCAAACTTTCGTCAGCATCCACCCCATGACTTGAATCAGTCCATTGATTATTAAAACAGTTTTTTTCAACATGTTTTTTTAGATAAACCATTGGAGTTCAGAAGATTTTTGGTTTTAGCAGGACCAAAAGTAAGTCATTTTTTTACAAATTGTCATAAAAATCCATTTACATAACAAAAAAAACATACACAAAGTAAAAACAGATCATAAAAATGTTGTTCACTACTATTATTATTATTATTATTATTATTATTATTATTATTATTATTATTATTATTATTATTATTATTATTATTATTATTATTAATTATTTTTTAATAAATATCACCTGGTGGGTTACAGATGGGCTTCGCCAGTCCATTTTTAAGGAAAATTATTCTGGTGTGTTACAGATGGGCTTCGCCAGTCCATTTTAAAAAAAATTATTTGGTGTGTTACAGATGGGCTTCGCCAGTCCAAGTGTGGAAATAGTTAAATAAAGGAGCCACTTTTTATGTTTATGCTACAACAATGGATTTTAAACTCCAACAATCGATTTCAATCTGCAACAATCGATTTCATGCCTACAACAATTAAAGTTACATCTTCTCTTAATATATTTACAACAATGTGGTTTTGCCATGAAGTTAGGCATGAAATATGGGTTTTCAAGCATAAAATGGGCCAGAAAAGTTGTTAGGATGCTTCGATTTTAAAATATTTTTATTCAGAAACCTTCCTTGGAGCGAGTAGATCAACGTGGTATAGTTTAATAGTTAAGGTAGGTTCGAAAAGTTTAAAACTATAAAGGACATACATACATACATACATACATACATACAAACATACAAACAAACAAACATTCATTTTTATATATATAGACTAGCGCTAAAGGCTAGACCCGGGCTTCGCCCGGGTTTTATTTTATTTTTAAAAAAACATCTGGTGCGTTACAGATGGGCTTCGCCAGTCCATTTTTAAAGAAGATTATTCTGGTGTGTTACAGATGGGCTTCGCCAGTCCATTTAAAAAATTCTTCTGGTGTGTTAGAGATGGGCTTCGCCAGTCCAAGTGTGGAAATAATTATATAAAGGAGCCACTTTTATGTTTATGTTACAACAATGGATTTTAAACTGCAACAATCGAGAATATGCCTACAACAATTGAATCGTCAGTTTGAAGAAGGGAATAAGTCCAAAAAATGACAAATTGACTTTTTGTGCACAAAACAATCTCTAAGCTTTGCTCTACACATGGGTGAAAAGAGGGGAACAATAACTAACCCCTATAGGGAGATATCGCCCCTTGAAGTTGTGAAATCGATGTCCATTCATTGTATTTTTTAAGCTAATTTGGAATTAAAGTTAATTTGTCTTTCTTTTCATATTCTTTGTGCCATAAACTAAGTTAAAATAAAATTTTCTCTTAATTTCAATGTTTTTCAAACTTTTTTTTATGTAGGGAATGTTTGACTCCATTCATATTCACTCACTCCATGGATACTGCTTTAATAAGGTACGTCGAACCGCACTTATTTCAGAGGACCAAATCGTAATAGTGCGGAAAAATTGCCTACCCATAACAGTAACTTATGTGTGAAATTTTAGCCCTATCAAATAATATCTTCTGTTCCGTTTTTTGGCCTAAAGTTTTGACTTTTTACCAAAAATTTGCTATTTTGTAGTATTTTTTACAGTTCTGTGGCTTTCTGATGCTCAGATTTTTTTCAAGAGGTGTGGTAGGGGTCTAGGGTGATTATTCCGTGAACTCCATCCTCATACCTTCCTTTCCCCCAACGGGAGCTGGGGTTTTGTGGGCGAGCGTGCTGGTAGTAATGTCGGCTTTCCCTCCATACGCCATCGCTAAGCCCTCCTCCGTTGCCCGTTTTGTGCATCAAAATCTCACATAATTAAAATTTTTTCATCAGTGACCCTGAATCCACCCCTGAGTAGTATCTTTCCATCAGGTTCCCTGTATTTTTGGTAATTTTTTTAATTTTTCGTTTACTTTAAATCAAAACTTGCAAACAAGTATTTTTTACAATATACGCTTTTACAAACTGGGAATTGCCATACAGATGTCTATGGGGATGTAGTGCGTCTAAATTATTGCTTTTATACAGTCTGATTTCGTCTTAGGCAGCTCTTTCATTTATTTAAGGGTGACTCATATTCCAACAAAAATACATATAAATGTGGCTAGATGGCGGAAAGAGGGTAAACCCCACTTGAAAATTGTTAGACGTGATTTGTGAATGACCAATTTCGAATAACCAATCATAAATTTATGACACAGATTATTATATTATATGTTTAGCTGTAGCAGTGTCCCCTATATATACTACCTTAATATTTACCTTTTCAGTTTCGGGAAATTCTCGACATAGGCTTTAGATATTAATTTTTTTGCATCACCAGAAATCATCTAGCTTAGTATGATGACTTATTAGAGGATATCTTACAGAAAACGCCCTTAAAAATTTTGTTGAGAAGAGAAGGGAAAAGTATGCACTTCGGAAGTAGGTGGTGTACTTTATAATCACATACACCAGATATAATTTCAAAGTGATATCTTAATCACTACATGTGTATTGGCAAAAGAGAAGAGGTAAAATTAACAAACTTATTTTCAGCGATTACTATTTTTAGAAATTCCAACTTTATTTTATCTATATTCACAGATGTACCTCAACAGCCGACGGGGAGTCTGGGTCCTACCCCGTTTATGACATATACTTACTCCATACTGTATATGCTTCACTATGGTTCAATATTATACTTCAGAAATTCGTTAAAGACGGTTAGAGGCATTTCTTTGATTCAGTCATAAGCACGAGATATTTGCCTTTTCAGTTTCGGGAAATTCTCGACAAATGCATTAGATATTCATTTTTTGCATAACCAGAAATCCTCTAGCTTAGCATGAAGACTGATTAGAGGATATCTTAGAGAAAACGCCCTTAAATATTTTGTTGAGAAGAGAACAAAAAATTGATTACAAGTGCTCACAACTTAGGCATAATGTTAATTTCTTCTTATTTACAATTTCAAAGTTTCGCGCTATGTTTAAATATTACTGGAAAAGTGCTCTGATACAGTTCTAAGGAACTGAATCATGAGAACAGTGACAAAGGGACAGACAAAGTGTTCACACAGGACAGTGTGAAGTGGAAGTTCTTGATGTTACCAGCATACACAGTTAGTGGAGAAAAAAGTAAAATTAGTTACTAGAGTTTCCAGCAAGGTGTGTGCTGCTACGGGTGTAATCAAGATAGGGGAATATATTTCCTTTTTTAAAAAACAGAAAACACTAGAAATTTACTCAAATTCTCCTTAAAATATAAATATTCTTCGGAATTTTATTTTGGTTTTATACCATTGGGTGCTTTATACAATACGCACTACATCCCCCATCTCCATTATGGCAATTCCCAGTTTGTAAAAGCGTATATTGTAAAAAAATAATTGTTTGCAAGTTTTGAATTAAAGTAAACGAAAAATTAAAAAAATTACCAAAAATACAGGGAACCTGTTGGAAAGATACTACTCAGGGGTGGATTCAGGGTCACTGATGAAAAAAATTTAATTATGTGAGATTTTGATGCACAAAACGGGCAACGGAGGAGGGCTTAGCGATGGCGTTTGGAGGGAAAGCCAACATTACTACCAGCACGCTCGCCCACAAAACCCCAGCTCCCGTTGGGGGAAGGGAAGGTATGAGGATGTAGTTCACGGAATAATCACCCTAGACCCCTACCACACCTCTTGAAAAAAATCTGAGCATCAGAAGGCCACAGAACTGTAAAAAATACTACAAAATAGCAAATTTTTGGTAAAAAGTCAAAACTTTAGGCCAAAAAACGGAACAGAAGATATTATTTGATAGGGCTAAAATTTCACACATAAGTTACTGTTATGGGTAGGCAACTTTTCCGCACTATTACGATTTGGTCCTCTGAAATAAGTGCGGTTCGACGTACCTTACTGCTTTAATAACCCAATTTCACTATAATTTTGAATTTCATTTGTCTTATTCTTTTTATTTCACCCTTTTTTGGTGTAAACTAAGGAGAAATATAATTTAAATGTGATTTTAAAGGTTTTAAAGATTTTTTCATCAGAAAAATTTCATAAGGTGTAAGAAGGGAATAAGTCCATCAACTTATTTTGGCTGTAAAATATTTTTGAATACAGTTATATTTGTTTTGATGATTGCTCTGTTTTCTAAATAGGGTTCTGAACTTTCAGTAAAAATTTCGCGGTTATACAATGAAAATTCCATTACTTATACAGTTTTTTTCGATTTTCTCAAAACTTGATTTTTGGACTTATTCCCTTCTTCAAACTGACGATTCAATTAAAGTTACATCTTCTCTTTTTATATTTACAACAATGTGGTTTTGCCCTGAAGTTAGGCACGAAATATGGGTTTTTGAGCATAAAATTGACCAAAAAAGGTATTGGAACGCTTCGATTTCAAATTATTTTTATTCAGAAACCTTCCTTGGAGCGAGTAGATCAACGTGGTATAGTTTAATAGTTAATGTAGGTTCGAAAAGTTTAAAACTATAAAGGACATACATACATACATACATACATACATACATACATACATACATACATACATACATACATACATACATACATACATACATACATACATACATACATACATACATACATACATACATACATACATACATACATACATACATACATACATACATACATACATACATACATACATACATACATACATACATTGATTTTTATATATATAGATCAGGGGTTCTCAAACTTTTTAACATCGCGACCCACTTTTGAGAAACAAAATCTAACGCGACCCACCGACTTCAGTTATTTATAATTAACTGAACTGTGATAATTATCTCATGCCCCCTCCCCACAGAATTTTAACTTCTCTGACTGGGGGTTGTTCACCAACTATTTAGTTACAAGGGTATGAAATAGTTTAATTGTGGTCTAACAATGATCCCTACAGTAAAAAGGGGGGTCTGGGGGTACTCCCCCAGAGAAAATTTTAAAATTTGATCCTTAAAAACATGGTTTTAACTTGTTTTTTAGCAATATGGGATAAATTACATCAGTTGCATCATTTCCCAAGAAAATTCTTAAAATTTGCATTGACCCCCCCAGTGTGGATGGGGAGAAACTAAATATTTTTTTCAAATCTTATTTGAATAACCGATTAGATTTGCATTATCGGCACATTAAAGTGACACACATAGTACGTATTTACATTAATTGCCTTTTCCGTTCCACTCCAAGTAGGTAGTGTAGTTTCTCCTCAAATTTTTATTCTTTTTACTATAGTATGGTAATTTGATAATTTCAAAAGTTCAACTAATAGTTTGATAATTCAAAAGTCAATAACATCGTTTGTGAAAAATTAAAAATCTTCTCGCGACCCACCAAAAACTGACTGGCGACCCACCAGTGGGTCGCGACCCACAGTTTGAGAAACTCTGATATAGATTATTATTATTATTATTATTATTATTATTATTATTATTATTATTATTATTATTATTATTATTATTATTATTATTATTATTATTATTATTATTATTATTATTATTATCTATATATATAAAAATCAATGTTTGTATGTATGTATGTATGTATGTCTGTATGTATGTCCTTTATAGTTTTAAACTTTTCGAACCTACATTAACTATTAAACTATACCACGTTGATCTTCTCGCTCCAGGGAAGGTTTCTGAATAAAAATAATTTAAAATCGATGCATCCTAATAACTTTTTTGGTCAATTTTATGCTTAAAAACCCATATTTTATGCCTGACTTCAGGGCAAAACCACATTGTTGTAAAGAAGATGTAACTTTAATTGTTGCAGGCATATTCTCGATTGTTGCAGATTGAAATCGATTGTTGTAGTTTAAAATCCATTGTTGTAACATAAACATTAAAATATATCCTTTATTTAACTATTTCCCCATTTGGACTGGCGAAGCCCATCTATGACACACCAGAATAGTTTTTTTAATGGACTGGCAAAGCCCCTCTGTAACACACCAAAATAATTTTCTTTAAAAATGGACTGGCGAAGCCCATCTGTAACGCACCTGATGATATTTATTAAAAAATGGAAACCCGGGCGAAGCCCGGGTCTAGCGCGTCAGCGCTAGTTATTAAATAAAGGAAAAGTTGGGACTAAGGTAAGATGATTGATTGGTTCCTTGATCCTCTCTTCCAGATGCAAGCTTTGGCTTACAAGATTTTGCGGGAACGAGAACACATGCCTGATGCAGCCGACACTCCAGAATTCTGGAAAAAATACGCCGTGTACAAGTGCGCACACACTGAAGAGAAAAAGGCGAGTAGTACACCCCATTCCAATACTACGTTCACACATGAAGAGTTAATCTAGTTTAACTTAAGAGTAACTAATCTAAATCTAGTTTAACTTAAGATGACGTCAGGCCTCGCTCAGCCTCACGGAACATGCGCACGCATCCCCATAGCGATGAGCCGGTGCTTGTATTGAAACATCTCCCGCTCAAAAGTCATGTTCGTCGGTTCGATTCTGGCCAGCTGGCTTGATCACGTGATCGGCGTCACGTGATTGAAATGCTCCAATCTCTATACCTACAATGTCACGTGGAATGTGAAAAACGGCGGAACATGTTTCAACGCAGGCCAAGCCCGCTTGCTCCGTCTATCAATATTCCAAGGTCTATGGCCTCAGCCCTTAGGAGTGTGCAGGGAGGCCTGACGTCATTTCCGCCCGATCCTCTCACCGGCCAATCAGATGAATCTAATGAGAATGCACCACGTCTACCTGGTGAGTTGGTGAACTGACGCTTTTTATTCCACTGATTATGTCGGGCACAGCTTCCGACGAAACGTTTGGTGTTTTTATTTCTGGAACACAACACGGCCTACAAGCCCGAAAGATATGAACTTTATTAATAGATCCGGCTGTGAAAGTCTTCATGTTTGCATAGTTTTTATAGTTAAAAGTAACCATGTTCTCTCAAAAGTCTAATCAGTTTTTAAATAGTTGTAAACAACTGTTCCATGCTAACCTCTATATCAAGACCCTCTATATACATGGCCACCCAACTCCAGACGATGACGTCAAACGTGAGTGAAAATTGCCATGTTAAGTCTATGGAGTGACGTCAAAGATGAGTGAAAGTTATGACGTTGCACGGCCGAGTTGGGAGGCCATTATATAGAGGGTCTTGTCTATATTCGCTTCTTCTTTTTTTCAGAAAGAATATTACAATGAATTCTGGCAAGATTCTGCCGAGTTTCTAGGAGTAAGTAAATTTGTTAAATATCAAGAAAATAACTGAATTGTCAGTTTAATATGTAAGAGAATAATTCATTTATTTGGAACCAACGTGTCCTAGGGTCACGGAAGTAAGGTCTACCCCTATGGGACAGTGACCCTGGAGAATCCATTGAGATGACTTACGGCGCCCCTAGCGGCGAAATAAAAAAGTTAGAAACATTAATTTGAAAACTGAAGGGGAAAGAGCAAAAACCTCAAGGAGAGTATTGTTGCAAACGTTGTGAAGAACTCGCTGAAAAAAATTTCGTGAAAATAACGTGAATATTCGGGGAGATATTACCATGAGAAAATAGCGCTTTTTCAGGCCTCAAAAAAGAAAAAGTTCGCAAATTAGCTAATTTTTTTCGATTTTTTGACTAAACTTTGTCTTCATTCAACTAAAAACACACAAAACTACACAATTTCGCTTAAAAATTTGCAAATTTACGAACTTTTTCTTCTGATTCCAGTTTATAAAAGTTAAAGTTTTTCTAGATTAATGATTATATTTTTCCTTGATTTGAGAAAAGTTTTATAGAATAGTCATAAGTAGAACCAACCATGCTTTATATTTTATATCCATTAGTTTATAGCACAATAAAGTTAGACCAAAGATCCCCAATTGTATGTTTTTTTATAATTAATTTACTTAAAGCCCTTTAGTTCAGCCGGCTGTATTCCCCACTAACTTAACCTAAGGTTAACCTGGATTCAAGCTTTTGATTGGTTGTTAAAAAAGGAAAACGAGTTTTAAACCAACCAGAGTTGTCAAAAAAGCTTGATTCCAGGTTAACCTTAGGTTAAGTTAGGGGTGAATATAGCCTTTTACGGCCGTATTTACCACTAACTTAACCTAAGGTTAACCTGGATTTAAGCTTTTGATTGGTTGTTTAAAAAGGAAAACGAGTTTTAAACCAATCAGAGTTGTCAAAAAAGCTTGATTCCAGGTTAACCTTAGGTTTAGTTAGTGGTGAATATAGCCTTTAACGGCTGTATTCACCACAAACTTAACCTAAGGTTAACCTGGATGCGATTAGAAGTGAAGGGAAAACTGTCCATATCAGGAACAGAGAACCTTTGGGGACAAAGGTCCATTTATGATTTTGGAAATAGAGTAATACCTCACTACTCAGACACCTACCACTCACCGACACCTCACCCCTTACCAATACCTCACTACTCACAGACACCTCACTACTCACCGACCCCTCACCAATACCTCACTACTCAGCAACATCTCACTACTCACAGACACCTCACTACTCACCAATACCTCACTACTCTTAGACACCTCACCCCTTCCCTTACCAATACCTCACTACTCTTAGACACCTCACCCCTTCCCTTACCAATACCTCACTACTCTTAGACACCTCACTCCTTCCCTTACCAATACCTCACTACTCTTAGACACCTCACCCCTTCCCTTACCAATACCTCACTACTCAGCAACACCTCACTACTCACAGACACCTCACCCATCACAAATACTTCACTACTCTTAGACACCTCACCACCAAAAATTTCCGAGTTACCATCACTACTAACCAGCGATAATGGTGAAATATTCCATTCATTATTTACCTGTTTAGAGAGTGCTTCAATTTTATTTGATAAAGTGTTTTGCTTCTTTCAACAGAGCGTTTGTAGGAATCCTGCTGATATAGAATGCGTAGGAATGGAAAAGATGGGGGTGAGTATCCTTCTTGCTCTCTACCTTAATACAGAGAAGCTCCCTTTTCAATTATACGTCTTTTCATTTATACGTCGTTTTACGTCGGTCCCTTTGAAAGACATATGAATGGAGCTTTAGGCCACGGTCACTCTGAGCGCAGGATCCGGAGGATCTTATTGGGCAGTGGATATCTACCCCACTCTTCTCTTCGTTAATTGACCTCACCTAACCACGCAAAGAGATCGGGAAGATATGCTTGATCCTGCTCTCACGGCGACCGTACCCTAATACTTCGTTCACACATGAAAAGTTAATCTAGTTTAAGTGTTAATCTATCTCTTAACTGTCTAAGATTTAATCTAGTTGAGCGAAAAGAAACTAGTTTAACTTTAAGCTAATTTCCCCAAACTATCTTAAGTCTTTAAACTAGTTTAAGTTACCGTGGTGCCATCTACTAAGAAGAAAAAAAAACTACTACAAACTACCAACCTTTTTGTTATTTGATATTATATTGGCACAATCGTTATTAAATTAAATATATTTCGATAAACAAACTGGATAACACGAGAAGAAAAATTGATATTCTGCAAGTATAAGTCCGAAGTAAAAAAAGTTTGGAGTGGAGTGGCTTAGGCTGTTGGACGGCCGCCATGTTTTACTCGTAGCACCATATGGTTTGAGATAGTTGTAGTGTTAAAAATAAGACAGATTAAGTTAAGCTATCTTAAATTCTCTCTTAAGTTAAACTGGATTAACTTTTCATGTGTGAACGTAGTATTATACTTAGATACTTATTTCACATCAGGTTGAATTGAACGTAGTGATGTCAGAGTACGTAGCAACTGGAGACTGCTATTCGCAAGCCGCTGAATTGGCCAAAGAGAAGGCAGAAAAGCTGGCTAAAGAGGAGGTCGCTAAACTGCAGGGAGAAAAAATCCCTAAAATGCCATCAAGCATGGGGAAATTCGGATAAGGGATTATTATGATGAAATAAACTTCAAAATCCAAGAAAAATGATGTGTTAGTTTTATGTTAATACATAAATGATAATAAAACTTTGAGTAAATCTTATATGAATCTTGACTTATTCTTCTTATGAAGGGTCTAAAACCGCATCCAATGGGAATTGGGATCTAATGTCATTTTACGTCGGTCCTTTGAAAGACGTACACTGCTGTTCAAAAATTAAGGACGGAACGGTTTTTTCAACATAACACCTAGAAGAATTATTGTTCATCCATGAAAATCATACCAAAAGATGTTTATTGGGTGAGAATACAGGGCCCGAGAACAAATTTCCCCTGTCAATATTTTAAGGGGGTAAATGGACCCTTCATTGATAACGGAGTTCCATTTCACATTTGGAGCAGTGGCAGAAATGTCTATGTAAGAGGTATTTAACCAAGAAGTTTAAACTTTTTGCAATGAATATGATTATTCCTGAACTTAATGCATATTTTTAAACGTTTGTGCTGCCTTTTAATGGTATTTTTTTAGATTTTATTGAGAGATATCTGCCTAATCATCATTTTTGGCAAGTTTTAGCTTCTGGGTCATTTTTGGTAAGTGGTATCTTAGCGTTAACCATGTTTTTAGTCGGTCTCACATGTGCCTAATTGCATTTGGGTCTGGGGACCTGAAAAGTAATTTTTTTCCTTCAATATCGTTACTTATGAACAACTTTGAGATAGGGAAATTGGGATTTTCTGCAGCTTTTTGACTAATAAAGAAAAATATTTGACCCGAAATGTTTTCTAAAAGAAGCAAATGGCCCATGAGAATACAGGTATGCAATTGCAGACATCAGGAAAATCTCTAGGGGGTGTTGAAATGTCTATAAGGATAGTGCAGACTCAAAGGAGAAATTCGATCTCTTTAAACTTCATTTTAAAGATAATGGAAATATTTTTACAGATATATCTTTCTTTTCAGACATGTATAAGTCCATAAACACTAAAAATACTTCTTTTTTTAAACGTTAATAACAGATGTCCTTTCTGTGAAACCATGCAATTTTTTGTGCCGTTTCAGCACCCCTTAGACAGCACAGAAAATTTCACTGATATCTGCAATTGCGTACCTGTGTTCTCATGTCCATTTTACATCCTTAAGAAGACCTCTCGGGTGAAATATTTCTCTTTATTAGTTAAAAAGCTGCAGAAAATCACAATTTCACTATCTCAAAGTTGTTCATAAGTAACGATATTGAAAGACTAAAGTTAATTTTCAGATCCCCAGACCCAAGTGCAATTAGGCACATGTGAGACCGACTAAAAACATGGTTAACGCTAAGATACCGCTTACCAAAAATGACCCAGAAGCTAAAACTTGCCAAAAATGATGATTAGACTGATATCTCTCAATAAAACCTAAAAAAATACCATTAAAAGGCAGCACAAACGTTTAAAAATATGCATTGAGTTCAGGAATAATCATATTCATTGCAAAAAGTTTAAACTTCTTGGTTAAATACCTCTTACATAGACATTTCTGCCACTGCTCCAAATGTGTAATGGAACTCCGTTATCAATGGAGGGTCCATTTACCCCCTTAAAATATTGACAGGGGAAATTTGTTCTCGGGCCCTGTATTCTCACCCAATAAACATCTTTTGGTATGATTTTCATGGATGAACAATAATTCTTCTAGGTGTTATGTTGAAAAAACCGTTCCGTCCTTAATTTTTGAACAGCAGTGTATTATAAACGGTGCTTTACTTACAATACTTATTTCACATCAGGTTGAATTGAACGTAGTGATGTCAGAGTACGTATCAACTGGAGACCGCTGAATTGGCCAAAGAGAAGGCAGAAAAGCTGGCTAAAGAGGAGGTCGCACAACTAGCTAAAGTGCAGGGAGAAAAAAATCCCTAAAATAACGTAGTATTATACTTAACAATACTTATATCACATCAGGCCAGAGTAGGCAGAAAAGCTGGGTAAAGAGGAGGCCGCACAACTCGCTAAAGTGCAGGGAGAAAAAATCCCTAAAATAACGTAGTATTATACTTAACAATACTTATTTCACATCAGGCCAGAGTAGGCAGAAAAGCTGGCTAAAGAGGAGGCCGCACAACTCGCTAAAGTGCAGGGAGAAAAAATCCCTAAAATAACGTAGTATTATACTTACTGACTTATTCATTGGAGTACTGTTTTTTTCAGAATGTTGATTAACAATTTTTATTACTAGCAATAGTTAATTAATATAATAATAACAGATAAAATTAATTATTCTTGATATTTAAAAAACATTTTGATTAAGGAGATAATAAATATTCAAACTTTTTAGGGAGATTTATTCATGGAGATGGTCTTGTGATGTATATTTGGAAAGTTGGTTGTTGTTTATTCTGCAAATTGTTTTTACGAATGTTTTATAAAGTGAGTTAAGTTCAGTGATTTGGGTTTTTCGAAGTAATTCGAAAGGTTCTGGGTTAGCAGTTAAAAGGGGTTGGTGAGCGATAGCGAGCAGGGGGTGGTATAGCTCCCTAGTTGTAAAAAAAAGTAAACGCAGAACCGATAAATAATTCAACAACATTATTTTTGAAAACATTTTTTATTGCACTTAGGAAGTTCAGATTGGATACTACTGCAAAACAAGAAACTATTTTTTAGATTCAAAAGGATGACGTAGTAATATATTTAGTTCAGTAGATTTGAAGGTATACAAGAGTTTTCTATGGTACATAAATTAACCTAATATTGAAAAATGAAGATGTTGAACGATTTAATAGGGATAAAAATCATAATGCAGAATTTTATCATTATTATTAGTGTACTAAATTACTGTCATATATTGTTTTAATAAAGACAGATCTGAAGGAATCAAGAACCATGAATCTGAGCCTTTAGCTTCCTCTGTTTTACACTTTTAATATGGAGTGTCTTTTTAATTATTTACAACAATTAATATTTAATTATAAATGGAAAATATAACTGACATGTAAATAAGTACTTGTCATTATTGGACAAATATTATAAAGAGGACTATGTCTATAGTATGTTCATTTAGAATAGGCGAGCTGAAACAGGATCAAAAACGCTTAATAACGCTCATCACGCAACTTCAGTTACCGATTATTTTACAGTATTTTAACTACTTCTGTTTAGGCTACCTTTTCATTGCACACGAAACATTTTTCGATGATAATAACGTAGTAACTGCTGATTCTAATACCGTCTATTCTATTCCACCGGTTCTCAACCGCCCATTCTAAATGAACATATTATAACGATTACATATTAAACAAAAGAGTATTTTTAAAAAAATTAAAATTAGGACTATGGTTAAAACAGCTTTCAGAATGAAAAGACCGAATGGCATATTTGCAGTGTATAATGTTAAATTGGCCGTGGTATTTTGAAAAGAATTTGATATCCTTTAAAAAAATTAAATAAAAAGGTAATATAAAGTTTAATTATCTGGTTATAGATTATAGTATAAGATGATAAGGTAAAATATGCATTATTTTTCAAATTATGTAATTAAGAAATTTATAAGAAATATAAATGATTTAGGCAGGTTTTCATTCTAAAATATTTTCGAGTTTTTCTATGATAAAGTCTAAACAGCTAAAGATGTTATCTTAAGTAGTATTCATTATTTGTTTTGTAATTATAAATATCATATAGTGACTAAAGCAAATAAATAATCCCGAAAGTGTGGACAGTATGAAATTAAAGAATTATGGTGTAATAAAAATTCTGACTCAAGTTTCCAAATGTCTAACAATGTCTTTGTATTCCTTTCTTTTCCTCATAATAATATTTCCGACCAGTTCAAAATGTTTTTTGCCAATAAACTAGATACCATTTCAACCTAACAATCAATCAGCACATTCATTCACAATCTCTTCAATTATACATGTAGAATTAAACATAAAATAGCTTTTTTTATAAATGACTAGTAAAAATTGCTGAGGAGAGGAATATTATTTAACTCGAAATATGCGAGTTAAATTAATTAAATATTCCTTTCCATTTAACATTATTTCATATCATAAAAACTATACACAAATATTTACACTATCCAATAAGAGTTCTGCTCTTAACCCAACCTGATCTTATATCATCATTAGTTGGCGACCAAGATAACATATAAAGAATACCTGAATAAAGGTTATATTTTCGAATTCAATAACCAAATAGCTGAGATATATAGTTTGAAGTTTGACTAGGTAGACTAGAAAGGTTTCACTCTCATTCATCAATCCTTTTTCCATTGACTAATGCATATAAAAAGTACAATTTAATTGTTTGTGAAAAAACTGTTCATTTAAGCAATGCATATTTTCATGAAAACTCTGTAATTTGATGTTCTTTTCAAAACTTTCATGAAATAAAAAAACGGTATTAACGCATACGAAAAAAGTAACCAAAGTGAATGAACCGTGCTTATACGGTTCATACAACTTAGCGTCTTTTTTAAAATCAAATTCAGTACAAGTTGAGCATTTTATAGGTTTTAGAATGGAACCGGTAACTCAGTTGTTGCTCGTCAAGAAAAGACTAGATAAGATTGCTGTTTTTGGAGACTATAGATTTCAATATAAATCGATTTCATGAACTCAATCATTACGTTTTGGAATAGAGAGAAATTTGCATTCTTCCTGCCAAAGGTAAGTAGTGGCAGTGGCGGATCCAGGATTTGGTTTTGGGGGGGCTAAGAATTTTCCTAATCCGATAAAACGTTCTTGTTAATGGTAAATGAACTTACTCCAAAGGTAAGTGGCGAATTAATTTAAAAGACTTTTTTGTATTTTTGACATGTATAGTTGGGTTCCCTAGTCATTAAAGGCGTTACATTTCACAATTTTTTATTTAAATTAACTCCACCATGAAATGCAATCACCTTTGTAGCTCAGATATTGGAAAAAAAAAACTTATCATGATTAGTCAGTGAGTAGAGATTTTATAAGGGGTCACCTGACCTGTCATCTTAAAGATAAAATTCGGGGGAAGTTAGTCAATGACGATTAAAAATTTCTACACCAGTTCCTGACACCAATCTACGAAGCAGATCGGTAAAGACTGGTATTGAAATTAATTCAAGAACATAGATTTAGCCAAGTCCTTGTTATGACTGTAGAACGTTCCCGTCTTCATCAAAATATGTGGAAAGCCCTGATTCTTTTAATCTGTACACATTCTTTCATGGCGTCTTACAAATGCAATAGTCAAAGAATTTTCTATAAATTAATTCAACATTACCTATTGGGATCTAGTACCAAATGATACTTATAAACTGTTTGAATTTTTACAGAAGCACAAGTTTCAAAATTAAATTAGAAGTTGTAATAAAACCGAAACAGTTTGAATAATTCTCGCAATTTTGAAGAATCTGTAAGCTTTCTTTTCTTCCCTCCTATCTAACGAGTTGTAAGACCTTTATTACTGTAACAAGTTCAACACTATAAATATCAACTTACAGTGGCACGTTTATGTTTTGTTGAAATAACTCGTAATGTCTAAATATACACCAGCTTAATAGTTCAAGACCATCTATCAATTAAGTCAGAGCACCTTTCACCTTCTGTAGTCATCATTAAATGTCCATCAATAAGCAGCAGCGTGCCCAAGAATTGAACAGATCACAAGAAACGTCCATAACAGCACAAAGAACATTCTTTACAGGACATCACGGGAATTCAGAGGTCCGATTCTGCTGAAAATGTATCTTCACAGAGTCAAAGAAGATATCGACAACAACTGCAATGTGGCTCAACAAACCCTTCTCTTTCTAATCTGTCAGAAAATTTCCAAATCGGTTGGAGTTAGTGCATCTGTCTTATGTCGGCGTGTTGCGTTTCCTTGTGTCGCCTGAGGTCCACCTTCCTTTGGAACGCACGGCCGCAGATGTCGCAAGCGAACGGCTTGAAGCCAGTGTGCTTTCTGCTGTGGGTGATCAGGTTCGATGACTGGCTGAACGCTTTGCCGCATACTGTGCATTTGTGAGGTTTCTCACCTGTAAATAGAGAAAAGACGTTTATATACAATACATGTTCCAACTCAGCTCCTTGTAAATAGAATAGGCGGCTCGTCACCATGGCAACGCAATAGAAATGCCATGAGAAGGAACTAGTAGTGAGCTGCCGATTCAAATTACACAGACTATAGTAACATAGGAAATGTTTTTTTAGTAATGCTACAGGAAATTTTTCCGAAGGATTTAAGAGTTTTCATTTGACCCTCAATGTCGTAGGGTCGGATTGGCCAGATTCTTGACGATGGTTCAGTCTTTAGGTGTTACTTCAGGTGAATCGTTTTAAATAAGGTGCCAAGTTTGCATGTTTTCTAATCTGAGTTTGTACTCTTTCAATACCTCAAAACTGAATATCTAACTAAAACATTTGAGTTGTCGAGTTTTTTAAGTAGGAAAAGTCAGACACCTTAGCATAAAATATCATTTATTTTAATTTCACTAGAGCTATGAAGCATTAAAGTTGTTAAGCGTATAATCGTGTTGTCTTATCATGTAGATTTTTTATTCATGGTGACTTTTAGCCTTTGCACGGTTTAACTTCGGTTTAGATATAGTATGATCCCTTTCCCGTGTCAACCCCTTTTGGCAAATTTTCCAGGTAAAAAAACTTTTTATGGTGGTTATTATTTAAACAATAATTAAAATAAACGCTTCTAAAAGAGGCTATAATATGTTACCTGTATTAAATCGAGGAAATTCACATTTAAACCTTTTAATGCAAGTTTCCTTTAATTCTACAATCGCTCCTGTTTACTGAGCCTTTATGCAGACAATTATGGAGCACTTAATGAACAATCCAATCCGCCAAAACCCTTCCACCATCATCATACCTATTATCATTTTCCAACCCTCATCGACATCTCAAACCCTCATTTTCCAGCAAAAAACCGAACACTCAGTACACACCCCACGCAGCCAATTCAAACCCTACAACAACCGAACCAAACTCCAATTCCACTCGGTAACGAGCCCGTCCTCCAATCGCCCTCCCGAGAGCCATCCTGATATCATTTCTATAAGAAAAGCCTCCGAAATTAATCCATTTCGATGCAAGCGCGGTGTGCTCCAAAAAATCCTCTCTCCAGAAGAAGACAATAACCCGAAAGTCGTTGAAGAACAATGGCGGCCCAAGTTTGTTTATGTATCGTCGTGAAATATTTACCACCTCCACGTGTGTCCATAAAAAAGCAGTGGAAAATCCTAATTGCTGTGGAGTCGGGGAGTAAAGGAGCGTTTAAGTGCCCCCGGTGTGCGCTATCAATGACCGTAACGAAGGGCCGAGGTCCCACGGGCCCCATCCGGTATCCGGCCCCGAAATCCGGCTCATCAAGTATGGATGCGAGGGTTGCCGGGAAGATTGACCCCTGTCAGAACGTCTCGGGAGTGATGACCGAGAATGTGGGATGTCCTAGGGAGAGTTTTGGAAGGGTTTGTTGGGAGGGACATGGCGGATCCAGAGTTAGCCGACACACTAATATTACTTCATTGCATTAGTAACTAATATTGCTGAGATTTGTGTTCCCTTATTGCATTAGCAACTACCATTGCTGATATCTATGAAGTGAACTGCATTAGTAACTAGCATCGTTGATATCTATGAACTGAATTGCATTAGTAACTATCATCGTTGATATCTATGAACTGAATTGCATTAGTAACTATACTAGACAGCAACTTAAGTTGAACCTACTACGTCACTTACAAACAAAGTAGTTCCCATTGCGGTGTCTGAATTTTGAGTGATCCAAAGAACGTAAATGTTAAAATAGGATTGGTTCGTTAAACCCATGTATAAATAGTTTCGTTTTATCACAATTCGCGAATCGAAGTTCCTCCTATCAACCCAACAGGCTTTGTGGTTTACTCACTTTCTCCTTCCGCGTAGTGACGTACTGGGTTCAGCAAACGTTGCTGTGAAGTATAGCATTGTTGATATCTATGAACTGAATTGCATTAATAACTAGCATTGTTGATATCTATGAACTGAATTGCATTAGTAACTAGCATTGTTGATATCTATGGACTAAATTGCATTAGTATGAACTGAATTGCATTGCATGAGTAATTAGCATTTCTTAGATTTACGTACCTCATTGCAAAAGTAACTAGTATTGCTGAGATTAACATACTAAATTGCATTAGAAAGTCATCTAAATAATATATAAGCTTGACTTGATTTCTCCCTCATTCCTTCTCTTTACCCTCTATCGTTTCTCTCATTCTTTTCCTTCTCACATCCATGAGTGGATAAGGAAGGAAGTTCCTGGGAGAGGCTATAGATTTTTTGGGGGAGGGTATGTTGTTCCTGAAAACACTGAAAACATTCTTTAACAATAAAAAAATGGACCATCTAAAAATGTTGGGAAAGGGACTTCTCCTCCATAACCCCCTGTAAATATCTGCTTATATCCTATCCCTCTCTTTGTTACTCTTCTTCGTTAACCCCTTATTATCTCTCGTTCATTAAAAGAAAGGAGTAAGGTAATTAGATATATAATTTGAGCAACACCTTATAAATAAATATTCTTTGAAGAAATTTAGAAAACTAAAATATGAAATAAAAATTTAACCTTGTTCTTAAATCCGGAATCTATCTTTTTATCCTTCCTAGAATCTACATATACTTATAGCAGGGAGAATGGCTTTACCTTAATAGGACGATATAATTGTTAATTTTAATGAACCTAAGGTAATATTGATGCATCTAACAGTGTACTTCTCGGTGAAAAGGATCCTGAATATTATGCAAACATTTGAATATTTGCAGTCAAATTTTTATCGTAACTAATTATTTCTGAATGAATTCAGTCTTATAACCAAATTATGTTTGGGATTAGATATTTAAGGTGTTTCAATTTAATGCAAACCAAAAATATTTAAATTGAAGATAGGTCATTTTTGAGGAAAACCATGGGAGGGAAATCATTGCATTTCAACCATACCAGTGTTTTCTTCCAAGAACATACACAAATCCCATTTTGATTTCGTTTTCTACGTTCCTCTTTGTATAGTCTTGTGTCTCTCGCATTCTAGAACTGCTCCCTTGTGCACCATTTCAGATTTCAGACCCTGTCACGTCGAGATTTATAGAGGGCTGTAAAAGGACTCTTTCCCAATGAACAAGGGAGATGTCTCTTTAAAATTTATGCGAGATTTAAATAATCTTATCCCCTACGGATTTGCGAAAAAAAATAGATGTTTTTTTATTGAATGGAACACGTTGTAGTACTGGTAATGCTAATACGACTGGTATAATTGAATAGTCAGATTGAAGAAGGGAGTAAGTTCAAAAAATGACAAATTGACTTTTTGTGCTCAAAACGATCTCCAAGCTTTGTTCTACACATGGGTAAAAAGTGGGGGAAAATATCTAACCCCTATAGGGATATATCACCCCTTATTGAAGTTGTGAGATCGATGTCCATTCATTGTATTTTTTAAGCTAATTTGGAATTAAAGTTAATTTGTCTTTCTTTTCATATTCTTTGTGCCATAAACTAAGTTAAAATAAAATTTTCTCCTAACTTCAATGTTTTTCAAACTTTTTTTATGCAGGGAATGTTTGACTCCATTTATATTCACTCACTCCATTGATACTGCTTTAATAACTTAGTTTCACTATAATTTTGAATTATACTTGTCTTTTTCTTTTTATTTCACCCTTTTGTGGTGTAGCCTAAGGGGAAATATAATTTTAATGTGAATTTAAGGGTTTTTTAAAGGTTTTTTTATCAGAAAAATTTCTATCTACTTATAAGTCCATCTACTTATTTTGACTGTAAAATATTTTTGAATATACTTATATTTGTTTTAATGATTGCTCTGTTTTCTAAATATGGTTCTGAACTTCCAGTAAAAATTTGGTGGTTACTGGTTATACAATGAAAATTCTATTACTTATACAGTTTTTTTTTATTTTCTCAAAACTTGGTTTTTGGACTTATTCCCTTCTTCCAACTGACGATTATAATAGTAGCAGATGGTTTCATTAATATTGGTGCGACTTCATTTTTTTTGGTTAGACATATTTTTAGTCATGCATAACTGTTCAAAAGAAACCCTTATACATTATAGGTACACGTAAATTATTTGATCACGAAATTAAAAAAAAGTAATATTAAGTGTAATTTTAAGACGGAATAATTTTTGATGGCTGTAAAATCTCAAATTTTCTTTGTTGGGATGTGTTACGGTGAAATTTTAAAATTAATAACTATAAAACGAATGGGTAAAGATTTGTAAGGACTATAAAGAATTTCAGATATCCTTAAAACAAAGTCCTGAATTTAATTATCTAAATTCTATATCTTAATAAAGATTGTCCCACAAACGTCCCTAAGCATCAAACTCCATTCTATGCATTTCTAATTCTGCAAGACAAACGAAATAGTAAGTTAACGCTAATAATAATCTAGGGATCAATGAAGAATTGCAGCATCTCTTAAAATTCTGAATATTCAATTTTAAATTATTAAAAATTATCTCCTGATTCCTAAAATATGCTTGTTTTTTCCCACAATTTTTTTCAGTTAATTATGAGATATTTTATTACAGAAAGCACCTAACAATGTGACGTCACATGTGCCTCTTGGAAATGTGGGAAACACCGTTTTCATCTAAACACTGGGCTATAAAAAACCTAGAGCTCAGTGTTTCAAAGCGGAAGGATAATAAACAAGGCACATTTGACGTCACTAGCTGTTTTAGCTTGTGAAATCTGAAGAAACAGAAAAGAAGCTATTTTTATTTGAAAATAACTTAAAATTTAGGTCTAGGAAAGGTAAATTGAATTACTTTTCGGAGGTTTTAAGCCATTCTGAATACATTATAAGATTTTTAAAAAATTTGACTGAAATTATTATCCATTATATCCTGAAATTTTCTGTAATAAATAAGAACAAAATTGTATTCGCTTGATTTTGAGGGGATTCACATAAATCCAACCTTGAACACTTTAAGACGAAGGGATAATACATAATTTTTTTCTCCCAAATGAAATTTTTTATAGATTGATGAGTATTTACCCACACACACCATAGTTCAACACTGTTCGTCTCGAAACACCCACCGAGGGAGACAAAGAGAGCGATGTTCGCCAAAAGTGAGCCGACTACGACGGGAGACGGACGAGCGCAGTGATCGGCCGAGAGTCGGAATCACTTCCCGTTATTGAGCCGGAGAATGATTGCGCCCTCCATCCAATTCCAGGGCACTTAACCCTACACGTGCGCGGACTGCGGCAGGTCAACACGGCCCTGACCACCCCCATAATGCAATCTCGATTCTCTTTCGCTCTCTCTCTCCGCGCGGCCGGAGAATGAGGAATAAGGAGTTGGGGAAATAAAGAATGGGGTTAAAGACGGGTTATTACTGTGGGGGATGTATTGTTGGGGGGGGGAATTTTGGAGTATGGGATCAATTTACGTGATACCTAGCTGGAATGTCAGTTGTGAGTTGACTACTTGGAATTTCTCAACCTTCTTAGCGCATTAATGTTTAGTTCCTGTCAAGAAGTGTATTCCGTTCTGTTACTTACAGGGTTGTATTGAAAAGCATTTGATGATTATTCCTATTGCTAACGTGAAGAAAAAGCTTCTAGAAATGAAAATCCACTGTCCTTGATGGGTAATGGTTTAAGTTGCAATATTTCGACTGGTGGTACCAACACTTGGTGCATGCGTTAGTAAAAACGAAAAGAACGGAATTGAGGTTTTTCTCTTAATATTGTATATCTCCCTTCTCTCCCTTATCGTTCGTTCTTTTTTCTGTTTATTACCATTCCCACTCCATCTTTGTTTCCTACTAATTTCAAACCTAAATTATATGAAATTAAAGGGATGAAATTGGTATTAATGAAGTAACTGGTTTTCAAAAATTTACCATATCTTCGTTATGTAAAAATATGTATTAAAACCAGTACAAACATGAAACTTCAAACTTGACTTGACACAATTTTAAAGTGAAAGGTAAGGTATGCACTTTTTGTGTTTTAATAAATAGTAAGTACACGATGGTTCAGTTACTCTTGAAATTTTAATTAAGAGTCAAAGGACATGGTTTGTGTTTCTATTCTTTAATTCCTCTGAGCATTTTACTTGCGCCTCCCAGCATTTTCGCTCATGTGTTTCCTACTGCTATAAAATACTATCTCATTAAAATCTGCCTTTAAAGCGAAAATTTTTTTAACATCACTTAAAAAAGGGGAACTACACAAGCACGATTAGTGCAACCACACAGCATACTACAAAAAGGAATCATTCACTTAATCTGGAAAACTAAACATTCTCTTAAGTGTTAATTTGAAGAATTTAACCCAACCCGGCTGAAGCTGAAAGAACCTTTGCACAAAACATTACTTTTCTTTCATCGTTTGAAAACGCCTGAATTTGTATGCGTCCCACACATATTCCTTTTAGTGCTCCCACCTAATGAAGGCCTGAAATCAAATTAGGCCGCCTACCTATCATCATGCCTCCATTTAACCCTTCCGGGTCCACGGCCATTACAAAATCTCCAACGAGATCAAAGGGGCCATCTCCCAAATTAACAATACTCTCCCCCCCCTCGGCGAAAAAAGAACACCTAAGTGCCCTCCCCCCCGAAGTGTCATTCCCTCTCTTCTATTCGAAAGTCAATACTCTTCGCGAAAAAAGCCGGCTGCCTCTCCAGATTCATTTGGGTTAATGAAAGATTAAATTCCTCGTAATGACCCCTCATTGAGGAAGGGGGGAAGACAACAAGAGGGGGTGGGTGGGACAAAAAGCGGACCCTCCCCCTGGGGATTGTCGACGTGTAATAGCGTTTCTGGTGGCTCTCCGTTTGATTTGGGCTAATATGGCCGCTGGGAACCCGGTGCCGGCACTTCGAGTAATTGAATTAGGCAGCGTCGCTGTTGTTTCGTCGGAGGATCTTTTGCGGATTTTAATCAGGACAGGGTGTAAGATTATGGATATGAATATGCATGGGGCTGGGTTGTTGTGATTGCGACGAGACTTGTTTGTGAGACGGTTTGGGAAGATTAAGGCTATATCGCTGAATGGTCGGTGAGCTTTCCTTTTGCTGATGGAGACTGCTATGAGTCTTTTAATGGGCTTGAATAAATTTTTATAAAAAGAGATCAATCTGGGTATGGTTAATTTAGAAAATGAACATTTAACCACACGACCTTCTTTTTCTATTAATATTGATTCAATTCCATGATACTAACAATGTATTAAAATGAATCAAAAACCTATCACCTTATTCCATTCAACAAATATCCTAAGTACCGGTTGAAATTCGTGGATTATCCGAATAATAATTAAATTTTATCTGCATCTACTGATTCAAAGGCGCATTCCACACCAGCAGGCAGCATTCTGCGAAGGTATTCCATTCACTTATGGTATCCCATGACTAGCATCGTTTAAACAGGGACTGGAATGAAAATTTTTCTAGTTACTCTATGTTTCAATTCCAACAATGAACTGAATGCTCATTTTTGCTGGAACAACCGTGATTGCGGAAGTATTCAATATTTTATGCTCAAGAAATGCTATTAATCATTTGATACTGTAGTATACGCATCTTACTGTTTATTTTTTTTGTTTATATTGAGAAAAGTAATGAAAATTCGCTATTAACGTACACTAAAAATAGAAATGTCAGATTTTTTCAAGGAAAAGGTGTTTTTTCAACAGATAAACTTATATCTGGACTCTGATATGGATGGCAGTAGTATACGGCGAGCTTTGGGTGACAAGATCTGACTGAGCCGTTTTCGCTGTAAAAATAAATTTTGTTTAAAAACTTTGAACTATACAAGAGTGTGTTTGTTTAGATCTATCAACTAAAGAATTAATTTTAAAAAGTTACACTAAAGTCGAATGACGAGATTTGGGCATATTTTTAGCACATTTGCATTGCCATGACTTTTCAAAGGAGAAGTTTTTTTCTTGAAATGATACCATAAATTTATTAATTATTTATTTTTATTCATAAAAATATGTTTTTACTAAATAAAAATTAGAGAAGGGTTTTTATTAAATTCGAAAGAATTGTTTCATTCTGGGTGGGATGCGGGCCCCTTTCCTAGAATTGTCCTTGAGTAGTACATTAAGAACCTAAGGAATTTTATATTGTTAATGTATAATATTTTAGTACCCAAAACCAGGGCTTAATTTGAAAAGGAACCCTACGATGGTGAACTCTGAGGGGGCACACCGGAAACCTTAGGGGGCAAACTGACTCTGATTTAACCCTTATGAAAATTGAATTTTCTCTTAAAGTTGGGGGCAAAATATGAAATCGAGAGAAATGCTTTCAGACAAGAACTTCAAAAGATAAATATGAAATGGCTTCCAATGGACTTCAGCTCTCTGATTTCCCATAAAATGGCATTTTATTTTCTCCTAAAGTTCAGCAATAATTTAGCACTTTAAGACATCAATAACCAAAGTCTGTTACTGTTACCTTCTCAAAATTTAAAATATTATTTTTATTTTATTTTATTGTAGTGTTTTTCTCTTGTAATATTTTATATTACTTACTTCTATAATCCCCGTGTGGTGCATCACGGGATGCACATATTTAATACATTGTGGTGCACGGGGATCTTTTTGTTTGTTTCAATAAAAAAATGGGGGGCCATTGCTCTCGATGTATGACTCCCCATAAATCCACCTAGGCCAACTATAAACCTACTTAGAAGAATACCACCAATCCACCACCCACCCACAGAAAGTTGAAATGACAGAACCAAACAGTACCGTCCCCCCCAACCAACAAAGAAAAAAAAACCCAGCTCACCGGTATGTATATAAGTATGCTTCTTCATATCCGACTTCTGATGAAACCTCTTCCCACAATACTGGCACGGATACGGCCGCGTGTCCGAATGAATAAGCAGATGCGTGGAAAGCGTGGACGACCGCTTGAACGTCTTTCCGCACTGCTTGCACTGGAATGACCGCTCGGCCGAGTGCACGGCGCGGTGCTGGGATAGAGATACCTCATGGCCGAAGGTCTTGGAGCAGAGCTCGCAGGCGAAGGGTCGGCGGCCCGAGTGTGAGCGCCGCGAGTGCACTTCGAGGCCGTGAGGCGTGCTGAACATCTTGTCGCACTTGACGCAGGAGTAGCACGCGTCGCCCCCTGAGGATGGGGGTTTGGGGAGAAGGCTGTTTGGAGAGGTGTTGGTTGTGCTGCTCACGCCGACGTCTGGAAGAGAGGATTTTCGGTGAGCTTACTAGTAACAAAACATTACATAATGTTTTATACCTAAGACGCGGCTTACTAGATAATATACAGTACAGGCTATCTGAGTTTTGAATACAGGAGCCATAATATGCCATAGGTTGTGTAGTGTATGTATGTATTAAGTGTTTTGTCATGCGTAAGTTATTGCCATCTATATTTTTGTATTTAGTAAGCCGGGGTTAAGTAGACGGCACAGCTTGCGGTTTTTTAATCATCTTTTTCATCACAGCTTTTTTAATCATCACCACTATGATGATTAAAAAATAATTATAAATAAATTGTGATTATAATTAAAAAGTGCTTATGAAAAGGGACATTTTGAATAGTTTCCAAGTTAAAGCAGAGGACTTTTTAACAAATTGATTCCGTGTTTTAAAAAGGTATGTAATATATTACTATAAATCTGCTTATAAAGGTATATATATCTGCTGTTATAAAGGTATAATACTGCTTATATGTAATTTTTATTTATATTGTTTTCTTGTAATGTATACATGTGTAGATGTGTGTATATGTATGTATATGTGTATGTATAAGTGTGTATATACAGGGTGTTTCAAAATTGCGTTGCACGGCTTTTATTCGAAACCAGCGCTTCCTAGGGTCATGGAAGTAAGGTCTACCCCTAGGTAAGTGACCCTGGAGAATCCATTGAGATGACTTACAGCGCCCCTAGTGGCGTAATTAAAAAGTTAAAAAAATTAATTTAAAAACTAAAGGAGATAGAGCAAAAACCCCAATGAGAGTATTGTTGCCAACGTCAAGAAGAACTCATTGCAAAAAATTTGATCAAAATATCTTGAATATTCGCGGAGATATTAGCATGTGAAAATAGCACTTTTTCAGGGGTCAAAAAGTAAAAAGTTCGCATATTTGCAAATTTTTTTGATTTTTTGATTAAATTTTGTGTTCTTTCAACTAAAAAGACACAAAACTACACAATAAAACTGAAAAATTTGCAAATAGGCAAACTTTTTACTTTTTGACCCCTGAAAAAGTGCTATTTTCACATGCTAATATCTCCGCGAATATTCAAGATATTTTGATCAAATTTTTTGCAATGAGTTCTTCTTGACGTTGGCAACAATACTCTTAATGGGGTTTTTGCTCTATCTCCTTTAGTTTTTAAATTATTTTTTTTAACTTTTTAATTACGCCACTAGGGGCGCTGTAAGTCATCTCAATGGATTCTCCAAGGTCACTTACCTAGGGGTAGACCTTACTTCCATGACCCTAGGAAGCGCTGGTTTCGAATAAAAGCCGTGCAACGCAATTTTGAAACACCCTGTATGTGTAATTACATATACTTTTTTTTCTCTCTTCGTAAGGTATTATTATTTTAAATTATAAATTCACTTTTAAGGGATTCTAATCCCCTTAGTGTCAAATTAATAGTTCCTGATGTTTTTTTCCCTCTCTTCTGTAAACTATTAAAAAAATCGTAAATTTGGATTTTGAATGCAAGTTCAAGTTACTATGTTTAGTCCTTGGAGTCTTCAAATAATTCAGATAAAAACCTGCTTGTTATTTAGGGTTAAAATTAGTTATTTACCGTTTTGAATAGGTCGCCATTGCTTTATTTGGTGTACACAATCAGAACTTAGCCCGAATTTAGTCAGATTCTTACAGTATACTCCATACCTTCTATTTGCGAATTATTCCTAATAACATTACCTTTAAAGATCCTCTTTTTCCACACAGCCATGCTTTCTAAGTCAACAGTTTCAGAGCTAAAATTTTCAGGACAGCCAGTGCATGCACGTTTAGTGTATTAATAAGGGGGTTTGATGGCACAAGGTTATATGTGTGTAACCAGGTGACAACAGTGTTTAATTTAAGTTTGCTAGATTTTTCAGTTCCGGATGGATTGTTTATCCCTCATCTCATTTAATTTCTATAAGAAACATATAACACTAACTTCTTCAATACAAAGTTTTTAGTAGATTAGAATTTAAATTAAGTGGAAAACTAATACAAAAGATTGTATCAGATATTTAAATTTGTTATATCTGTCCCATTCTTTCAAAAATACACGACTGATATTTCAAAACTTGATAAGAAAAGAAAACAAATCTTTCAAAATCCTTTGAACCCTAAAACGAATCTAATTTTAACCCTTTAAAATTATTACTTAATGAAAACTATATATTTCTATCGGTGCTTGCGTATTAGTAAAAGCGTATTAATCAAAGCACAAACCACTATTTCCCTTGAAATACAAACCTCTCAGATTTGGCGCAATTTAATTGGAACCACCGGGCACACATAATATCATTTGCGATTGGTTTGATTCATAACAAGGTTATGATTTCTGAGAGCGCATAACAGGGTTAACGGATCGAGATTCATAACAGGGTTATAATTTAAATCACGTTCCCCTTTGATACTAAGCTATTCGGACCATTTGTGTGGAAAGGACATTGGGGACACACAAATGTTGTCAAGCGCTTCATTTCGGTAGTGGCGACAACTAAGGTTCTAGCGCTATTCAGTTTGAGTTCTCCTTTGAATTTAATATAAAGTTAGATTATACGATTTAAGAAGGAATTAAATAACTGGCTTCAATCCTTTGTTATGTAATGTTAATGGAAGTTGGATTGGTTTCTGTGTGTTTTATTATTTGCTTCATTTTTTTAAGAAAGTTATTATCTTTAAAGATATTTGATCGCGTGTTTGGGATTAATTCAGTTTATATTAGTTAAATTTTCTTAAGGATTTAAGTTTGTGAATGAAATATATAAATATGAAAATTTGTTATAAGCAAAATTCAATTTAAATATTGCTTTTATTCCTTATTATGACTTAAAGCGGTCAAATGCGATCAAAGTACATTTATTTAGTTATTTAACTGTTAAAAAATTATTTCCCCTAAGACTCAACACTAAATAATAAATAAATTATACTCGAATAACCAGTTTTGAATAATAATTGCAAAAAATGTATCAATGTATCAAAAAGCAATTTAAGCACTTCGAAAATATGAGAATTTGAATGGAATCATATCCTGAATGTAAAAAATCCCATCAACATTCACGGGTTTAACTCTATTAAATAACATTAATATAATTATAATATAAGATTTCAGTAAAACAAAATAAAAAAACTTAGAAGAATCACGATTAATGAAATAACAAATGTAAACTAGCGGTTCTCAACATTTTGTTCTATGTGAACACTAAATACGAAAGAAAATGGCAAGACCCTAGTAGAGTTGTTAATCATAGGTTTCGTTTTTATAATCGAATCATATTTTTAAGATGTCCAAAATTTATTTATAGATAATTTTTTCTTAATTTTCTACAAGATTTTTATTAAACCACACCATTATATACAATTTTTTTTTGAATCTTGCGAACCACTGGTGTGAAGCATAGCTGGAGAAACTCACCTTTGAAGTGTGCGTGCAGGGGCTTGAGGTCCGCATAGGGCGTCCCGAGCCCCAGCAGAGGAAAGGACACGCAGTGGGCGAGCGAAGGGAAGGGGCGGAAGATTTCGGCGGCAGACAGGTGGGCAGGCAGGCCTCCCCCGCCGTCAGAGCCCAGGGGAGAGGTTCTAAACGGAAAAACAACATCACAGTCTTTTTCAGTGGACGAACTCTTTTCTACAGTATGGAAATGTTTGTTTTATTGTTAGTTAGGATGATCAAGGTTTCAATATGTTTTGTTTAACCCTTTCAGTCCTATACTAGACTGCAATGTTTCTTGTGACCCTATGACGTCACTACAAGGAAGGAAAAACTGAGTGAACAGAAAGTCTGTTGGGTTGCTAGGAGAAGTTTCGGTACGCAAATCGTGATAAAAAAGACGGTATCTATACATGGGTTTAACAAACTAATCGTGTTTCTAAATTGAAGTTCTTAATTTTAATCAAAATTCAGACACACAGCTCTGGGAACTTTCTTTGTTTGCTTTCAGCCAGGGTCAAATAAAGTTGCAGTCTATATAGTCTGTTCATTTAGAATAGGCCAGGGGTCGGCAACCTTTTGAAAGGGAAGAGCAAAAAGTAACAGTTTACGAAATTTCCCAGTTTTTAAAGAGCTACTATTTTTTTCTTCAATGTAATTGTATATGCTCAATATATATTTCATTTTAGATAGGAAGGGTGATTTTATTTGGGGACCTTTTTAACCAAACATTTTTTCTGTTGGGTAAAAATGATCCTGAACGAAAATCACTATTTCCTCCTTTCGAGTAGTGTAATTTTTACATCAAGTTTTAGATGACTTACGTACACATTGTAAATTAATTTTAGTGAACTTAATTTCCAAATTTTTTATAAACGATGTGAATTCCTGGAAAAAGAGGGTCTGGGGGTCCTTCACCAGAAAAAATTTTGGAATTTCCCTATCAAAATCGCGTTTTAGCTCATTTATGCCTTTTTCGATTGACCCTAAGAGCACCCCTCATTATTTAAGTGGCAGAAATGTCAAGGAAAAATAGTATAGTTATTATAAACAGCAAACTTCCGAGGGGGTGTGGATCCCACTTCAGAAAAATTTTGGAAATTTGCCCCAAAAAGTAGTGTTTTGATTAGTTTTCAGAACTTCTATAACGACCAAATAAAGATCACTCATAAAGTCAGAGAATTTTCAAGGATAATCAGCACATATTCCAAAATTTTTAGAAGTGTTAAGGAATTCTCCCTTAGAAATTATATGGAATTCTTATCCTTTAAAGTAGAGTATTGATTTTGATTCATCTCGAGAACTAAAAAATATATTTTCTGATTATTTAAAAGTTTTGATTAGATTATTATTAATTTTTTCGTATGGAACTGGAGAGCCGCAACTTTACTTCGAAAGATCCGCATGCGGCTCGCGAGCCGCAGGTTGCCGACCCCTGGAATAGGCGGCTGAAACAGGATCAAACACGCTTAATAACGCTCATCACGCAACTTCAATGACCGATTCTTTTACAGTGTTTTAACTACTTCTGTTTAGGCTGCCTTGCACAAGAAATATTTTTCGATGATAATTTACATTCGTAACTTTTTCTAATACATTACGTCCCAGCCGCCAATTCTAAATGAACAGACTATAGTATATGCCGCCCGAGATACCATTGAATCTCATGGTTAATTGGGAGCCGCTAGGACTTCAAGGGTTAAAGAAAAAAATCACTCTTCAAAGTTTTGATATTGTTACTAATCCTTATTTCTTTTGATATATAAGCTGACAAAATGGAAAGCAATCAAAATACTACTGAACATCAACCAATAACGATATTCACGATTTTCGTTCCGTTCAAAACATATTTTGAAAATTTTGCCTTAAATAACAAATTTCACTGGCATACTACACCATGATTAAAACATCGTTCATTTTCTATGTAAAATAGCCTGCATCACCTCAATACAAATTTGGCAACTAATAATATGTGTAAAAGAACAAAAACTTTATTTCCATTGTGCAACACAAATGAATGTATAGTTGAGACTTCTAATAATCCTTGACGGGTCATAAAAATAATTGGAAATTCTTACCTGTGCATGAGAGGCGAGTTGTGAGGTAGTAGGGCTGATGATGAGGAAGGGGGAAAGAAGAGAGGGTGTGCTCCGGGCCAAAGTCCCAGTCCCAAGGGCCGAAAGTCGGGCAGGGGAAGCCCTAGTTCTTTGACCCGGTCAGGACTGTCTATTTTGTTGGTTCTGCCTGAAATGTCGAAAATAAACTTGGTTATATATCGGAAATTGGTTTGATTTTGATATTTTAAACATTTACTAAAACGTTTTACGACTAATGAAAGAATAACACTTAATTTAAACCTTTAACGACAATTTAATCTCATGTATTAAGTCCTAAACTCACATAAAAGTGTTAAATATTGGAGGGAGAAAATGAATATTTATGATATTTCGTTAGGAAAGGGTTAAGCTTATCTAATTATGAAATGATGTCTCGCTTTACATTATTAATACTATTAAGAGCACGCTTTTAAGATAAAGACAAAATTTTGTGCGACACCCCCCATATTTTGTTCCATCGTAAAAGTAAATGATTTTGCAAATTTTAGCTCAATCAAGAAATATTAACCAGTGCCGCAAAAGCCTTAAAGTTTCAAAAAAATGCTAATTTTTTCATAAAACAACTCAAAAACCAAAGACCAAATCCTCACATTTTGTTCATGATCTTTTTATGAAGAATTCCTGTAGTTATAGATATGATGTTCCAGGTTCCTTTCTTCTATGATCCCTCTTCCGGTAGTAACAATTATTCAATGTCAAAAGATCTTTTGTAAAGTTGTGTTTTCTGCATTTGTAACTCTAACTACATACCACTTAAAAACTTTAAATCAGTCCCATTTTGTTCATAACTTTATTCTCTTTGATTTGATGTGCATTATAACCACCATTTAAAAATTTTAAAAAAGGAAAAATTAAATATTAAATAAATATTTTAAAAGAAAATTAAAATCTTTCTAACTTCTAAAATAAACATTACCACCAACTTTTAAAATTTAATCATGTAGAAAAAGAAATAGAAATCTTCGATGAAAAAAGTCCCGAAACATTTCCTTTAATTTATACAAGAAGAGCAATTCACTCATGAAGAATTCATAAAATCGCTTAAGGGTGTTTATATGATTTAAAACATGCAAAAAACTTCACATAAATTTCAGAAAATTTAACTATTAACAGATTTGGTACAAAGTATTACTGAGCTAGTTCTCAACTTAAAGTTAATTCAATGTCAATATTTATAATTATGGTTTTAGTTTATTATTTTATCTTCAAAAATATTTATTTTTCTTTGATTTGGCATGTTAGAAGTAAAAAAACTAGTTATAAACATAATTCTAAAAAATATTCGGGTTAAATTGATGCACAATGAATTAATTTGGAGTTGGAAAGTAAGCTCTGTAAGAGTTTGTACCTAATCTGTTCATAGTTGTATTTTCTGAAACTCATGTGAAATTTTTGGCCTGTTATAAATCATATAAACACCCTCAGGGGATGTTATGAATTCTCCATCAGTGAATTGCCCTTGTTCTATAATTACATTGATTGTTTAGGGACTTGCCAAAACTACGAAGATTTTAATTTTTTTCTACAAGGTTAAATTTTATTTTCAACTTAATATTTGGTAGAAATATTTATTTTAGGAGTGAGAAAGCTTTAAATTTTCTTTTAACAATATTTTTAAAAAATTTTAATTTTTCCCAATTTTTTGAAATTTTGACTTTATTTTTTGAAAATGGTGGTTATGATGCACATAAAATCTAGGAGAATAAAATTGCAAACAAAATGGGACTGTTTTCAAGTTTTTAAGTGGTATAGAGTTCTAGAGTTATTAGCTGTTTTAAAATGCAAGAAAAACAACTTTACGAGATTTCTTTTGACATTAAAAAATTATTAATACAGAAAGAGGGATGATAGAAGAATGGAGCATTATATCAAGAGCTATATTAGTTCCTCATAAAAAATCATGAACAAAATGTGAGGACGTAATGAGAGAAAGCTGTGCAAATAAGTATATACGAAAACAGCAATTGATGCATATGTAATTTAATTTAAAAACTTTAAAACGGACATGTTTAAAGGATACTTGGATCCTCTTCTTCAGGGTCACACTAAGCTTAAATTCACACTGAATGAGCTTAAATTTTGCATACATTATTATTTTCTATGACACAAAACTAGGGGGCGTCACTAATTAAATTCCTAAAAAATTACCATACAAATAAGAATCACCCTACTAATAATTTATTTTATAAAATATTAAAACAAAAATCAACTGTTCGTCTTCTAGCTGTTAACAAAGAAGAGGTGTATTTTTCAAGAAATTCTGTAGTAAACAATCATACAGTACGGTACGGTGAAAACCCATTAACTATTACTGCACGATTAAACAACTTAAATCAAAATATTTCGCAAACAAAACTCCAACTCTTATCCCACAACACCCTCCGGCCACTTATAGATCTCCCTCTTCAAAATAACCCAACAAGGTCTCTCTAAAACCCATAAAACCCCATCCCCCAACAATACCCCCACAAAAAAACCCGACCCCCATCTTTCAACACCAACCCCCTTTACACAAAAAGCTAATTTTACACCCACTTTAAAATCATGGCTGGAAAAAAAGCTCCTCTGCAAAACGATTGACTATACAGCAGAGATCGGTGCAGGGTGTAAGGGATAAAGGGGTCGTGTTTCAATTGGATTAGAATGCTCTGTTGCCTGCCGACAGACGGGGACCCCATGTGCGAAGTAGGGGGTTGATGGAGGGATCAGGGGTCGGGTTCATGGGGGATTATCGTCTGATTCGAATGAATAATAAACTGCGGGGGTGATGTAAGGTGGTCGTAACCGCTCCCCGCTTGAATGCATGGGTTGGGTTGTCCATAGGTAGGTCTTTACGATGTTCGCTCTGATGCTAATAGAATTATCAGAATGTATTGGTTCAGTTCGCTGTTTGGGCGCAGTTGTTTGATCCTTTCTTATCTTGTTTTAATTTCCGTGGAAACAATTGGGAATGAATTGAATTTAGGTATGGGGTATAATAGTTTTGGCATTGAAATTGAAGTGTAGTAATTTTGTTAGAAATAGATGAATAAAACTTCGTTTTGCGTTATGTTGATTTAGAAATGGATTTTATTTTAAAATACCCATACACAATATTGTTTTTATTTAATTAAAGAATTAATCTCTGTAAATATTCTAGAACTGTGAGACAATGCTGTTCGGAGAAATAGTTTTTATGAATAATATTACGATTGTTAAGTTATTTGTGATAACTCTAAAATAATATTAGGTCATCCCGAAAGTTTTGTCGCTTAAACCAGTAAAGTACTTCTACTTCTATCTCTAAAGCCAATTTGGCGAATTTTGGCTCTTTTTTTGTTGGCTCACTTTTCCAGCTTTCCTAGTTTCTACGATTAATATTATAATATTTTGTTTACTTCAAGTTGCCATTAATTGAAAACTTTCAAAATGCAAATTCAAAGGAATTTAACTTTAATTTTAACTCATATTAAGATTGTACGGAAGATCTTATTTATTTCATAAGTTGAAACTCATTTTATACTACTTTTGAAGAGCGGCGGTAGAATTTCCAGCTATCTAGATTCCTGCAAATGATCATCCGGATCTTTCCTATTGAGGGTTAGGAGTAGCAATCCAGAAATTTAATATGGATGATTGTGATCAAACCCTCCGGACGCCTCAGAAAAAATTTAAATCTAAGTTAAATTTTCCACACTTGTTAAAAATATTTAAAACTTTATTGTTTTAGGGAAGTAGCCATTTAATTTTAATTTTAAAATCTTAACTTAAGAAAAATGCAAAATTTTGAGCTGAAAAGAAATGATGTAACATGTTATCATAGATTTAAGAAAAGCCCACTTGTCGATCAGCCCCTAAAATCAAGCCAAGATGCCATGTTGACGGTAGATAAAGTTACAGTTTATATTGGTATCACATAATGGAAAAGTGTCAAAAATATCTTATATACAGATGCTTCAAAGAGTGACAAAACTTTCGGGATGACCTAATACAATAGTTTTCTCGATATTCCTCGATACATGCAATAATGTCAGGGAAGGAAACACTCAGAAAGTCAAAACTTTTAATTAATCTTGTATTGTAAAGACTTTCCCTTAATTTACTCTCTTAAATGGAAATTTGAATATGATTAGTTTACCAAAATTTATATAATAAAACTATTAAATACCCCAAAGCACTACCGACGTAAATATACTCGAAACTTTAGTATTCAACATCTGAAATTTGAACCCAACACAAACACCACATTTATTGTATTTGGTACTCATTTCAATCTCATAACTTTAACATATAACTTTTATAAGTAAAAATAACTATTCTGATCAGGCCCGTATTTAGGGTTTTTGCCGCCTGGTGTATATAGATTTATTGCCGCCCCCTTTTTCATTTTCTGTTTCAAGAAAATCCCCCCCCTTTATTTCTTTTAAAAATCTACTGCTTAATGGTAGGGTGAAATTAGCATTTAATCCTATTTAACATTAATCAGGGGTTTAAATTTTCTACAGATAACAAATTGATGGGGAGTTTCAAAATATCAGCTCTTTAAATTTTAAATGCAAATTGTAAGATAATTTTTTGATTAAGAAAAGAAAATATCCTTGTTTCTCTATTCGTTTGTCCTTGATACTGTGGCGTGTATATAAATTTATTTCGGGAGGGGCCTAAAATTATTTTACACCTCCAAAGCAAATTTATCGCGTCCAATCTAGCTTTTTACGCATGTGTTTGTTTGAATTTACATCTAAAAGACTTTTTTATAAAAAAGTTGTGGTGAGTAATTTAGTTCCAAGAACGAAAGGGGGGTCTGGGGGTCCTCCCCCAGAAAATTTTTGGAAATTTGACTCTAAAAAACAGGTTTTTAGCTTGTTTTGGCCCATTATAGCCACTGTCTTGATACACTTGTAGTAATCTGCCGCCCCCCAAAATTTTGCCGCCCTGTGCTATAGCACATGTTGCACGTGCCTAAATACGGCCCTGATTCTGATCAAAACGAACACCGAAACAATCAAACATTTCAACACATTTAGTCTAAGCGGTACAACTTAAAACACTGCACTTTTTGATGACGGTATGAAACTTGGTACAATGATTCTAGGGACCTAATAAATGAGTTTTCGATCAGGACCCAAAAAAAATTTCCCTTAGAATTTAAAATTTTAAACTTTTTATAAAATTTCAATTTTTGCGATTTACACGGTGTATATCATACTTTTAATCATGTTTGGTGGTAACTCTATACAATTCGAGGGCGTAGAGTACGATTTTGAGGTCAAAATTTGTATTGGAGTGAATTTTATTAATTTTTTCTAAAAAATTTAAAATTTTAAAGTTTAATTCTTTTAAAAAATAGTCTTAAAACCAACTGATATTTTTGAACTTTCTACCACAGATGAAGACATAGATCGTTGTTCTAAATCTAAAATTTCTAAGCCTTATCTTTATTTTTAGCCGAGAAACGGGACTTAAAAGTTTGACGATTTTCAAAATGGCGGCCATATTTGATTTGGCGGTAGGTTAAGTCGTACCATTTGAACCCCTGCAAATATTGATCATGCTTTGAAACTTGGTACACTTAATCTAGGGACCTAATAAATGAGTTTTCGATCAGGACCCAATAAAAATTTCCCTTAGAATTTAAAATTTTTCAAATTTGGCTCCCTATTTGTGAATTATAATATTTTTAGTAGCGTTTTGTGACGATTCTATACATTATGATGTCGTAGAATGCGATTTCAATGTCCACACTAAAGTTGACGGGTTTAAAAATAGTTTTTCTTTAAAAAACGTAATTTATTGGTCTATTATAGCGATACATCTTGAAACGCTGCAAATGTTGATCATGCTTTGGAACTTGGTACGGTCCTTCTAGGGACCTAATAAAGGAGTTTTCGATCAGGACCCAATAAAAATATCCCTTAGAATTTAAAATTTTAAACTTTTTAAAAATTTTCAAATTTGGCTCCCATTTGTGAATTCTAATATTTTTAGTAACGTTTTGTGACGATTTAATACAATTTGCGGTAGTAGAATGCGATTTTAATGTCCAAACTGTAGTCAACGGGTTTAAAAATATTTTTTTCCTTAAAAAACCTAATTTTTTGGTCTATTATAGCGATACAACTAGAAACGCTGCAAACATTGATCATGCTTTGAAACTTGGTGCAGTCATTCTAGGGACATAATAAATGAGTGTTCTATGGGGAGACAATAGAAATATCTCTTATAATTTAAATTTTTAACTTTTAAAAATACTAAATTTTTTTGACGTTTTTCTTGTTAAATAACGTATGTATCAATTTTTATCTCAAGTATTTAAAATTTTTAGGGAAATTTGGGATATATACAAAAATTTGAGAGGATTCTATTTAGTATTAGATCGAGTACATATTATGAAGTTAGTTCTCAAAATTTGGACCATTTTCCTTATATTTGAGGCCCATCATTAATTAACATAAATGTTGGTAAAAAAACAACGTTCAGCAGACTGGGAAATTTCAAGATTAATTGGATGTAATAACAGGATATTTCAGGAATACTTTTTTAAATAGTTGTAGTATTACATAATTTAATTCTTAATTATAATGCATTATTCTAAACTTTTGAAGCATATAAAATTTACTATAGTCGGTTCATTTAGAAAAGGCGCCTGAGAGGACGAAATGTATTACAAGCACTGTACTGTAATTATCAATGAAAACTTTTCTTGTGCAGAATTAGAAAAAACAAAACATCTAAACAGATTTAGTTAAAATAAAAGAATCGGTCACTGAAATTCCGTGATAAGCGTTACTAGGCGTTATTAATCCTGTTTCAGGCACCTATACTAATTGAACAGACTATAATAACAAAAAAACAACCACTGGACTGAAATTTCAAGGAACACAGTAAGTCTCAAATACATAGATAAAACATCGGATAGGACATTTCTCTATTGAGGTATTTTTTGTGCATGTGCTTGCGCCTCGAATTGTTTTTTTTATAAGAAGTTTTTTTCCGAACCTTAAAATAAAATTTCAGTTTGAAAATTATAATCGCATTCTACGACCTTAAATTATACAGAATCGTCAACAAACATAACTAAAAATATTATATTTCTTAAATAAAGAACCCAATTTGAGTTTTAAAAAAGTTTGAAATTTTAAATTCTAAAGGATATTTTGATTGGATCCCGATCGAAAACTCATTCGTTAGGTCTCTAGAATGACTGTACCGAGTTTCAAAGCATGATCAGTATTTGCAGCGTTTAAGTTGTATCGCTATAATAGACTAAAAAACTAAGTTTTTTTAAGGAA
Organism: Tetragnatha versicolor; assembly: GCA_024610705.1. Lineage (NCBI taxonomy): Eukaryota > Metazoa > Arthropoda > Arachnida > Araneae > Tetragnathidae > Tetragnatha > Tetragnatha versicolor. The sequence goes on along the minus strand of JANDEH010000008.1, from coordinate 14,906,203 downwards.
AAAATTTTTTAAACCAATTAACTTCAGTTTGTACATTGAAATCGCATTCTACGACCTCAAATTGTATAGAAACGTCACAAAACTTTACTAAAAATATTATAATTCACAAATAGGAGTCAAATTTGAAAATTTTTAAAAAGTTTAAAATTTTAAATTCTAAGGGATATTTTTATTGGGTCCTGATCGAAAGCTCATTTATTAGGTTCCTAGAAGGACCGTACCAAGTTTCAAAGCATGATCAATATTTGCAGAGTTTCAAGATGTATCGCAATAATAGACCAAAAAATTTGGTTTTTTAAAGGAAAAAATATTTTTAAACCCGTTAACTTCAGTTTGGAAATAAAAATCGCATTCTACGACATCAAATTATATAGAATCGTCACTAAACGTTACTAAAAATAATACAATTCACAAATAGGGAGTCAAATTTGAAAATTTTTAAAAAGTTTAAAATATTAAGTTCTACGGGAAATTTTTATTGGGTCCTGATCGAAAACTCATTTATTAGGTCTCTAGATTGACTGTACCAAGTTTCAAAGCATGATCAATATTTTCAGGGGTTCAAGTGGTACGACTTAACTTACCGCCAAATCAAATATGGCCGCCATTTTGAAAATCGTCAAACTTCTAAGTCCCGTTTCTCGGCTAAAAATAAAGATAAAGCTTAGAAATTTTAGATTTAGAACAACGATCTATGCCTTCATATGTGGTAGAAAGTTCAAAAATATCAGTAAGTTTTAAGACTATATATTAAAAGAATTAAACTTTAAAATTTTAAATTTTTAAGAAAAAAATCAATAAAATTCCCTCCAACACAACTTTTGACTTCAAAATCGTACTCCACGCCCTCGAATTGTATGGAATTACCACCAAACATGATTAAAAGTATGATATATACCGTGTAAATCGCAAAAATTGAAATTTTATAAAAAGTTTAAAATTTTAAATTCTAAGGGAAATTTTTTTTGGGTCCTGATCGAAAACTCATTTATTAGGTCCCTAGAATCATTGTACCAAGTTTCATACCGTCATCAAAAAGTGCAGTGTTTCGCCGAAATCCGAGTTGTACCGCTTAGACTAATTGGGGCTTCCTCACCAATAATCCCTGCATCCTTGTCATCCCCCATCTGCTTCCCCCCGGTCAGCTGCTCCGGGTGGTGGGGCGGGGGAGGGGCGAGGAGGTGAGGGGTGAAGAAGGGCAGCAGGGGGAAGCTGGACTCGAAGGTGGCCACCGACTTGAAGGCGGCCGGCAGACCGTACCAAAAGCTGGGAGGGTAGCTGCACCGGGCGGGCGCTTCCACTGCCGCCGTGCGGTCATCTTCCGGGGAGGGTGTCCGGTAGCCTACTGGAGGGCTTTCCGCACCTGGGGAAGAGAGGAGTGTGAATGTTCATTGGGAAATGACGTTGAACAGAGAATGATGCAGATGATAGAGGGAGAGTTAAGTGAGAAAGAAAAATAATGAGTCGAATATGGAGTGATTTGAAGAGAGAAGCTATCTCTCATGGTTTTTTTATTAATTTAGATAGAATGGAGGAACAAACTTACAAATTTTGATATGTTTACTTAATTTTAATAGTGTATGTTTAGTTTATGAATTTACGTCACTATATAAGTGCATTTAACACACATTACTATTTATTCATGGGATAAAAATCCCAATTATTTAATAATTTTTAATACTTAAACAGCTCTTGTGTGAGTCATCAGATATTTTAAAACATAAAATCCCAAAATTTCTAATTGATGTGCTTTGTAATTTCGAACTACATTGAACTTATTATGAAATCCTTTTCTTTGTCGTTCTAAGTATAAGTGCACATAACTTATACTTAGTTTTCTGAGATCCTTCACTGCCTTTCTCCTTTTTTTGGTAGTGGCTTTTTCACTAATACATCTCGCCACATTCAGGTATTTGATTGGTTGTTAAAAAACAAACAAACACCTCATTACTATAATATTGTAGATCATTTAAAGTTTTCGTTTAAACAGAAATTATCATCATTTAAGGAGAAAAGATCAAAGCATAAGCTAGTAGTTTTAAACTTCTTAGAGAAAAATCCAGAATACGCAGCAACTTAGAATCCCATTACATCTTCATCAACATTCACTGTTTTTTTTTTCAGGGTTTGCTGGCAGAATAAAAATCTATCCACTAGTGTTGGAACCCAGTGTATGATATCACAGAAAAATTTCGTATAGGCACCTTTTTTAGAACCGCAGCTTTCCACCTTCATTAAACACCCGCTACTTCATCCACTACAATACCCAACCTCCAAAACCTGGTTCCCATTCTGCAGCAGCTCAAAAAGAGCCGACTCATTTCCAAGGCAAACAACCGCAGATAAGCCGGTAGCACCTTCCCCTGTCACACGGATGATGAATGGACCCAGCAACACCCCCACACACGTTGTTACAGCGCTCGCAAATGTTATCGTTGGGAGCCGCTACCGCCGAGAATCTGTCTTGAATCAGTGGGGGTGTTTGGGCTTTGCTGTGGAGGAGGAGAGGCTGCAGAAAAAGGATTGCTTCGTTATGATGATGTTCTTTAGCTAGTTGGGCTTGTCGGAGTTGGTTAGGTTTTTGTGGGCTAAATTGTTGCATGTGGTGTTGTGGTGTGTTTGTTCGTTTAGTAGTTTTATTTTGAGGTGGATTTTTTTGTGTTGAGGTCCGTGCCAGAAAGGTGTCGAAGATAATGTTCTATGTTTAACCCTTTCGGGGAAATCTTGGGTGGTGTGGGATTGAAGACGTTGAAATGTGTGGAAATGCGACCTGTGCTATATTACGAGTAGTAAAACTTGTGTGTAGTAAAACTTAGGTTTAATGATACTGAAAAGAAATATTGTTTTGAGGTAGGGTTTATAGTTGAGCAGATAGCACTTAAACACTGGCCATTATAGTTTTGTCAGTATTCGCCTTCATTAAACCGACCGTCTCTGAAATATAGACTAATATATCAACGACATTGCTCAGTACCGTCTTTTTGCTAGATACTATGGTTTCTCCGACATTGATTATTATCAAAGAGAAGCAAAGAAAAAAATTAAATTTATTTATTTATTTCAGTTATATTTCAAATGTTTTTGACTTTATTTAAAAATTCATTAAAAATTTTATCGATACCGCTTAACCAACGATAGTAAAAGGGTCACGTGATTTTTACAGACGTTGCGCGGCCGATAGTACTGGACTTGTATGAAATAAAATCTCCATATTGATGTTAACCAAGGAGCGGAACTGTTTAATATCAATGTGGAGATTTTATTTCATACAAGTCGAGCACTATCGGCCGTGCAACGTCTGTAAAAATCACGTGACCCTTTTACTATCGTTGGCTAAGCAGTATTTGTGATGTTGGTCAAAACTGCTTCTACACTGATCGTTGTTTCTGTGCTATATAGGTTGTTGTAGTAAACAAGTATTCCTTCTCATATTCTGAATAGTTAGAAATAAATGCAAGCTCTTTTTAGATTTTATAAAAGCCTCTTTTAAAACATTAATCATGAATAAAAATACCAACCAAAATATGTAAATTTGAGAAGATAAAATTATATGAATTAAACTAAACATGTCTTTATCTAGGTAGTGGGGTAATTACCTCTCCCTCCCCCCCCTAAATTCCCCTGGGTTTCACTTCATATGGTAGAGGGTAGACTGGGGAGGGCAGACCATAAGGGATTGATGATACACCCTGTCCTTTTCATGCATTAATATATTTTTTGGTTGGGTCTCGTTGCTTTGTATATTCAGTAAATGATCATGTATTATTATTTAATAGTCCCTTCTATGAAAACGTAAAGAAAATTACAATCTTTTTAAAAATTTATTTTCTTCATTCTCGGTTCAATTCTTTCGTAATAAAAGTTATTTAATTCCCTTTCCCATTTTAGAAAAGTATATTAAAATCACAATATAAATTTTTAAAATTTTAAAGCTTAAAAACTCATAACTTGTAAAACCAATAAGTTTCATACAAATTTAAAGTCTTAAGGAGAGTAGGTATAGCTACCTCCTTTGTATAGCAACGTATTTGATTTTCATATATTAACCTTAAACATAGGTTTCATTCTCAAGAATATTTGAATTACATTGTTTTGTTTACTTACGAGTATATCTTAAGAAAACAGTCGGATTATTTTTGTTATGTCTGTAATTTCCATCATCGTTTATCAGCCATCTTTCATTTTAAATGTAAACTTTTGATACGTTCTTCACTGTAATAAAATTATGAAACATTACTTAAAATAACTGGGCAACTGAGTTGCCCATTTTTTTAAAGTAATGTTTCTGGAAAATATCTGGAACGTTACTGTAAAATACTGAAACGTTCTGCAGAAGATAAAATTCCACATTAAATAAAATAATCACTATCTGATCCGAGGAACTACCGCATGAGAAGCAAACGCTTTACCACTAAGCCAGCCGCGACACGATGAGAGACATTCCATATAAAATATTATAACTTAAAATTAAGACCAAAGTCTGGAATTTTGATTGGTTAATACTAATGTAGGCGTTTCAGGTGCACCGCACTAACTATCCGCTTCTGGCAGAATTCAGTTGGATTCAGAAACGTTTCAGAAAGAATACCAGAATTTTTCAAGGAAAGTGTTAAAATGCTGTAAAAACTCATAAAAAGCAGGAACTTTTCTGGAATTTATGCGGAACGTTGCTAATATTTTTTATAGTGCTAGGAAAGAAAAATTTCTCAATTGGGAAAAATAAACATTGATTTTAAAATTACTACCAAGAGAGATTGTAAATCTATGCAAAAAGCAATAACGCTGAATGTAAACCTGACTTTTCGAGCTAGCAAGATTTCCTGAACGGTATAAAAACTATTCCCCGTCTATAAAAGGCACCTTCAGCTTCGGTTCCCAAAAAACACTAAAATCTGATTCGAAATGAAAATAGAACCCAGGTTCTTCCCGAAAAGAATAGAATCCTTGATTTCTTCGAAAAACATTCTTTTTTTGCCTTCAGGCTTGTAAGTCGTTTGGAGCATCCGAATTGGATTTGGCTGCGAGTGGTCAAGCCTGCCCTTCCCTAGCCCCTGCTTTACGATTGAAGTTGACTCGTGTATACATTGTCTGATTCACTTGTTGGAATGGGAAGGCGGTGAATTTTTTATCCGGGCATTGATTTGGTTTAGAGTGAATTCCAAGCAGCTTTGCTTTTGGAGGTAGTTGTATGGTGGCTTGGGGGCGTAGCATGTTTTTTTACTTCGAGATTGATGAAGACTGGTAGAATACCCATCCAGTAGTATACGGATTGTTCTCACAGGAAACAATTATAAATCTCTCACACTTATGAATTATGTAATAAGTTTTTTCCCTCAATCCTCTTTCATAACTAGTTTGAAATATACTATTTGTTTTACCTCTAGGTACTGCTTATTTAAGTTTTAACCACCAGCAATTTTATGAAAGTAGAGTATCTCAATAAAATAAAAATTAAAAATAATGTGTTCAACTTTATTTTTGCGATTATTATCCTTCATTGGTAAAAAATAGTTTTTATTATGTAATTTGCAGTATAAGTTTGATTCTACTGATTTCATATGACTAAAATATAGACGTTTAATGTATGTAGTGTTGAAGAAATAAGTTTTTATGGAAAAATTTGATTATTTTTAGAGCTATTTAAATATCTTTTGATTAATTGTTTAACTATGTATTAAATTGCCAAGTTATCTATCTACCCAAATAACCTATAGGCGTACCATTTAAATTGACTACCAATTGGCTACCATTTCAATTGAAAGGGTTCAGCATAGGGCAACCAAAATGGTCAAGGGTATATCCAGTCTAAGTTATGAGGAACGATTAAGTAAGTTAAATATGTTCACTTTAGAGGGAAGAAGGATTAGAGGGGATTTAATTAAACTTTTCAAAATGATGAAACAAGGGGACACAGAGGGACAAGATTTCAAAAGGGTAATAGAACGAGGGGTCACAGATTTAAATTGAACAAGGCTAATTTTAATGGGGATTGTAGGAAGTATTATTTTTTAACAGGGTAGTGGACAGATGGAATGGGTTACCTGAAACGATTATCAACTCAAGTGGGGTAAACGAATTCAAGATACTGGGAATCGGGTGGTTTGAGTTAAATGGGCCGGACCAACCTTGTTGGGCGCTTGCCTGTAGTTGGTCGACTTAATTTGTATTTGTAATAAATTAGGAGAATTCAGGAAAAGTTCATTTTTACACTCGATTTTTCTTTATTTACCATCAGTAGTTTTTTAAAGGCATATGTTATGCTTTTTAAAATCTGTTAGGAAACATGCTTTATAAGAGAAAATAATATTTATGAGTGTTTCCAAGGTCTTAAAACACGAATGCTTTGGTGTGATCTGTGAGGTACATACTGAATTTTTCTTCTTGCAAGTTTGGTAGAAAGTTTAACTGTCGTTCCACCTACCTTACTCGTTCACCGAAAGATGCACTTTAGAAAAACAAGGGTAGGTCTTTGCAAGGATAAATAATCTTGCAAAAACAGCTGATAGATTTATTATTTTAATCATTAATTTCTTCGTTTTTCGGATGTTATCTTTTTCATAAATATTATAATATAGAATATATTTCAGATATGTAAGAATAGTGTTTTTAAAAAACATATTATTACTTATACACCTGTGTTTCTTTTCCGTTAAATTCCTTAAAATGCTATGATTATTACTTCTTCTTTGATCCTTTTTGTACACAATTTATTCGTGTTACATGCACAAAAGATGTCATAGCGCAAACATTTTTCTTGACTTGAAAAATTCCAAATGATGCTGAGATAATTCCCAAAATTCCACTTAACAGAATATATATTGACTGTAAAGATCGACCTGGTGCTTTATGATATAATTATAAAGAGGAAAAATACGAAACAGATTATTTAAAGAGCGCATTGATGTGCGAGAGGTAGAAAAAAGCATAAAATATGTTTACTCACCTATATATTATTTTAGGATTTAATTTTTTATTTTTGTATAGGTTCTTAAATAATGAATAAATTTAAAGAAGCTTATTTGCCATTTTTATTTTATAAAAAAGCAGATGTGTCATAAAATTTAAATTATGTATCTTACAGATACAACCATTACATCGGCGTACAATTTTTTTACCATTGAAACGGAGTGTTAAGAATTCATATACAAGCAGTTTGAATAAAATAATAGTTGGGTTTAAAACAAAGGATCGTACACTCTCCTTTTTTATATCTCTTTGAAGTCGTCTTACTATTCCTTTCCATTTTGGAATCCGTATTTGCAAACAGAAATCTGAGAATCACGAATCCGAAAGATTTTTGCAGAAAAAAAATATATCTGAACGGAGAAAACACTACTACTCTTACTCTATACCAGAAAGATCCACAAAAATTCCAGAACGCATAAATATTTCACTTCCCAATATGCAGTGGGAAGGGTGGAGAAAGCATCCACCTCAAAACCGTTTGCCCAGGTGCCTTCAAAGTCGGTTCTTATCAGAGATTGTAAATCAAAGCTCCAGGTGCCTGAGTTTTTGATAAAAACAAAGATAACTCAGAAAAGAAAGAATAATGGGTGATTGACGTCCTTTGTGTGCGGTAAATATCAGAAGCTTGTCAAAAAGAGTGTAAATTTTAGCTGTAGATATGTGTAAGATTGTCCAAATACCTAAGAATGTAAATTCCACTATCTCAGAATTCAGCTATCCTGGTTTTAACTTAAATATCATCTAAAGGTACAACACATTATTAGGTTTACAATAAAAAATACAATCTTCCAAATACATCTAACCTATTGTTGTTTTCATGTTTGTATTTATTTATAAAACGATATTTATTTCGATATAGCGATTTAGATAGAATGAAGAAAAACTTCAATGAGAAAATTGTTAGCAAAATTATGACAAATTAACAGAAAAATGTTTTATATTGAAGGATATGTTAGCATGAGAAAATAGCCCTTTTTTAGGCCTAGAGAAAGAAAAGGTCACAAATTTGCAAGTCTTTCAGTGTTATCATGCTGTTTCACGTTTAGTTAAATCGATATATATTTTTTAACTACAAAATCAAAGAAACTGGGAAATGGGCCTTATCTTTTTCGGGGTCTGAAAAGTGCTATTTTTACTTAGTGAATATTAAAAATACGTTAATAAAATATTTTCTGCGTATTTTTATTGATATTTCAAACAAGTTTATGACTGAAGTTTTCGTTCTATCTCTTTTAGGTTTCTTTTGTATGTTTTTAGTTTTTTTATTTCGCAAATAAGGGCGCTGTAAGTCGTATCAATAGTTTCAGAGATGCACTTTACTTCTATAACCTTAAAGGCCGTATTCTGTGCTACTTAATTAGAGGTTAACCACCAATCAAAGAAGGAATCACCGACCTTGATTGGTGGAATCCTACTTGGATTGCTGTGTAACCGCTGGTCAGAAAGCACAGGAGAAGTTGGTTCAGAATAAAAGCCACGAAACTGACTTTTGTAATTCCATGAATATTTATTTATCAATTTATTTTTATTCAATCTAATTATGTAGTTTAAATAACTAAAATCATCTATACATTCATTAATACCAATAAAATATTTTAGAGTGTCTGTGTAACGAAGTGATTAATTGGGCATTATTAATAATGCTCAGAGTGAAGCCGAGCAAATTGATAAATTTCATTGATAAATGCCATTGAATTTATCATATTGCCCTTCTTAACCTTCGGGCATTATTAATAATGCCCGATTTATCACAGTGCCCGTAACATCTATATTAGACAAAACTAACAGCAAATTATAAATAAAATTAACAGAAAGTGTAAATTATAAAACGAAACTTAATTATTCGGTCTATTTTTTTAAAAGTACTTAAGTTTGAATTTATTTGTCAATTTCTTATCTCAATGATACCAAGCTTTTAACAGTCTCCAGCTTGAGAAAAGTTTCCGTAAAAAAGCCCCTATAGAACTATTATAAATTATCCCCTTTACATTTTTCTCCCTTTAAATTTAAGTTAACTTTTAATGTTTCCAAGCATTTTTACTCCACTGTTTGCTTCAAACATTGCTTTCGTGCTTTAAAACGTAGTTATTTATGTCATATTCAGATTTACTGGTTTTCCAGAACTTATACACCACAATCTTTCTAATGATAAGGTAAAAACCGATAAACTGTAGGGTAAGACCTCAAATGTAATACCATTGATCGAAACTCTTTGTAGTAGTTTCAATAGATTTATCGATACTCGCAACATTGCGTTTTTGTTTGACGCTCACTTGATTTGTGATTTCCAAAGGAACAGGCAAATCGTTGAGCATAATTTTTGTATAAAAGAATGATTTTCGAAGCATGCTAAATCAATATTACATAAAATAAAGCGTGTCAGATTTTGTTTGATACACAAAAATGGTAATTTTACTCTAAAGGAGCAATAATTTAACATGAAAGATTTAAAAATATATTTTCGAACTTTTCATAAAAGTTTTGAATTTGTATGAGAAAATGTGTTTTTTAATAACTTTTGAATTGTTTTTGAAATGTGTTGTGTGATAATGTTGTGAAGTTAGAAAAAAATCAAATATTTGAAGTAGTGATGATAATGTTTCATGTTTTTATAAATTTAATTTCCCGTGCAAAACTTACTTATTAAATTCTATTTATTAATTTTGTTTATTATTTTTCAATTTTTGTTTAAAAAATCTCAACCATTCAGTTTTTAATCAAAATCAAAATACAAGAAATTTGTTATAATTAGTATATGATAGTTAGGGAATACAAAATTAGTGGAAATTCAAGATTTCGACTCTTGGGAAATCATTGATGAGGTGGAAAAAATGCATTTAAAATTTTTAGATTTTTTAAACCATTATTTTTTTTTAATTAAATTTCAAAAATTACGGTTGCTAGAATCCGAGGTGGAGCCTACTTGACGTTACCTCTGCTTTCGCTGAATCTTCTACCAATCAATATTTTCAAAGGAAAGGTTTTAACCAATGCCGAATACGTTTTCGTACAAGTGTGTCGTGCCGAAGACGAATTAATGTCATGCACCAAACCAAGAACCCTTCTGCGCATTGTAGTTTTTAACTATTGAAAAATTAACTAATGATCATATTTCGAAGAAAAAAAATATTTTTTAAAGAAGCTCTATCGAAATAAATAAAATTTGAAAAATTGTTGTCCCCATTGTTTCAACGGTAGCTAACGATAGCAACTAATACAAAGTATAGTGCGAGTTAACTTTTCCCAAACTAAAACTTAAGGTGGTTGCCTACCTAAAAATGCCGTTTCGGACCAAAAATTCCAAAAAATTATTTCAAAAAACACATCTTTAGCTTTCCAAATCAGTTTAAATTTTGTCTTTATCTTTCCTAGAACCAAAGAAACAAAGAAAAAAGAAAGTAAAAAGTAACAAAGAAAGTTACAGAAATTTTACTCACAGCTAAATAGGCATTTTGTTAAGGAAAAAATAAAGAAATTCGGGTGTTTCTCAGAATCACATTTTTGATATTTTCCTTCTCCATAAAACTACATAACTCAAAATATTATAAGTGAATTCGTATAAAACCTGGGCACAATACTTGACATAATATGATTTAGGAGTCCTACTATATTTTGGCTTTGGGTGTAATATTTTTTTATTTTATGAATAGTATAACTTCAAACTTTTCTGAACTTCGGTGTGTTTTTTTAATTTTTCAAGTATAGTGCTATAACTTTTGATATTAAAATAATTCACACATAAAAATAGTAGGCCTCCTAAAATATATGTTTACGAGGATAATAAAGTTTACAAAACAAAAATATCTTCATATAAATTTGAGTTATGATGTTTTGCAGAAAGGCTGTTTATTGTGATTTTTATGCATAAATTCTTCAATAATATGAAAATTTAAATTAATATTTAATTATTTTTTGTATTATTCATATTTTTTAGATGCATTTAATTGTATAAATCCCAAATTAGGTCAACATTTTAATTATTAAAAAAAAGCCTCCATAGGTAGGCAACCACCTTAAAAGAGATAACTTTACTTAATACAATCATCAAATCATTATTTTGTGCTGTCTGTGTACAATGCACATAAATTTGTATCTCTTTATCCACTGTTCATCTTTACTGAAACTTTCCTCGACTTTTAAAACATAACTTGAAAAATAATTTAACATGTTAATTTTACCCTAAAAAAGCTTAACCATTAATGAAATAAAAAGTATGGATTAAAATTCAATATGAAGATAGGGTTAAACTTAATTACGCCATTTTTATCTTTAACTGTCACAAAATAATTTTAATGGATAGGTACTCGATCAAGTACCATGCCAAATCTGATTTCGTAAGTTCAGTACTCATATATCCTCTATTAATCTAGAACTTTCTCCTACTCCATTTTGAAATACTTCCACCCTCTCATCTTCTATCTAACAAAATCCTGACTGGATACTTTCGAAAACCCCAGACAGCATGTCGCCACACAAAGTTCCAATCCTCCACGTCAATCAAACCGCGATAGCCACTGATTTATTGCCTCCCAATCCAGATAAAAGCCTCCTCCGTTATCACACGAAGCGAGGAAATGAGTACGTGTCAATAAATACAATTAGAGCCGCAAAAAGGCGAAATGATCGAGATAAAGATATCCGGGTGGGCCAGAAACAGATCCTTTTTATGGTAGAACAGACTTCCTGACAAGCGTTTGATTTCAGATTCATAAAAAACATGGGGATCATAAAAACACGCCTTGTGGTGTTTCATCTTTTATGGCTATTGGAAAGTGCTATGAGTGGTGCCGCAGGATATTAGCCATGGCTGATAGTGGGGGTGATAGGGGAAATCCTTTTTGTAAATTATGAGAACATGTGTCTTAGAAAAATTAGATGGCTATGCGCGTGTATGAATTTTATTTTGGGTTATGTAAAAATAGTTGGAAGTTTTAGCGCAGTGTATGATGCGCAGTGTATGAAAACCTATGCATAGGTTTTTTCTGATAATGTTTGATGATTATTTTTTTGATTGACTATTTCCAGTGAAAACCTTTTTTTGTAGTTGTTCTATATAAATGACATAATTTTAGTGTTAAAATTTTCAGGTTCTTTGAAGAATTTGAAATAATCTCTAAAATTAAAAAGAATATCACGATTTTTTTGTAAATGCTTCATCTTTTCTAGAGTACGCACACGGTTTCAGGGATAGAGACTGTTTCAATCGACATGGTTTAGTTTAGATTGAAGTCGCTTTTACTTTATCCTTTTGAACTTCGTTATATTTTAGTAGGGTTATTTTTTTTAGAATTTTTACTACTTATAGATATTTTTTACTGTTATCTTTTACAATTTTATAATTTAGTAATTTGGTTCATACTTGTACGTTTTATTTTTATTGAATTGTTCCTATACACACATTTAAAATATCTTTTTATTAGTATCGTATAGTGATCTCAATTACATAGTTTCGCATTTTTGAACTTTATTAATTCAAACATCGTAAGTTACCTTATATGGCAAGGGTTATGTGTGTTTAATAGTTCTATTACAAATATTATTTTAAAATATATTTCAAAATAAAGCTTTTACACAGGATGTCTTTCACTTTATTGTTCATTTTTAAATGAATGTGCGGTTTCCTTTTTCTGCACGTTTAAACAAATTTAAAATTCAGGTTGGGAAAACTCGTATTGGGAAACTATTGTGCCCAATTACTACCTTAAATGATTATATTTTGTTTTGTGTTAGAAAGATATATTACAAAACAATGAACAATTATTATCAGCAGCCACTTTTTTTCGAAATTTCGAAACTTTTTCACCAGGCTCATCTAACTTTAAAAAACGAATCAAACTGCTTTATACTATAAGATAATATTGTCCTCTTAAAAATATTTTTCCTTGCAATAACAACATTTCACACCTAGCAAAAAAATGTATGAGAAAATTACATAATAAAAGAAAAAGTATTTTCATCACTTGCTCTAAATCTACCATTATCCCCACTTATGCCACTTCCAGAGAAACGTGCGAAAAGTTTTGAGATAATTCCATTTGGCTCCAATCCATAACGCTACATTTTTTACATGGATAATCAACTGAAAAGTAAAATCTCCTAATTTGTCATAAATCCTACCATAGGTTGTAGTCTGATGACACCTTACGCGTGATTAATTTTATAAATTACCCTATATGAATTGTGATGGGTGTATCTAATAATCCTTTCAACTACAGAAGAAGGTTCGAGTTTCTCTTTAGAAACGTTTAAAGGTTGAACTTCGTAATATTGTACTTGCTCTTGTCTTTTGACTATTTTCAAACTTGATTTAAAAATTTTCAAAGATATGATATTACTAGAGACGCTTCACAAACAACTTGTGAATAAAAATTTATTTAAGAGTTAAAATTAAGAAAATTACGAATTTCAGCTAAATAAGCTTTAAAGCAAATTGCGTTGCGGGTTATCCATTTTATAACATGAAAGTACTACAGTATCCTGTTAGAGTAAAGAAGCCAAATCGTTGATATTAAGAGGTACCCTAGTCACCATGTTTGGGTAAAAAGTTTTAAACTATGTAACTACTAACAGACTTTCAAGAAAACCAAATTGTAGTGTTAGATTAGCTGGAGGATCTGTGACCGAATTATTCCCAATTTAGGATTTAATAGATAAAACTTTTCTTGATTAACGCCTTATGACATCATACACTGATCAACTACTCAAATTAGATAAAAAAACTTTAATAATTACTTTGAAATTCTAGTAAAATTTAGTATAAGAAGCTAGTGATTCTAAAGATCAAAGTTTCTATCCACATATAAATGGAGCATGGGAAAACCTCAAGTAAAAGTTATTTTATTTTGAATTAATAAAAATTATAGAAACGTATTATAAGTAAATATGAAAAATATATATATATAAAAAGAATGTAATGATTTAAGTATGATTGCCTTAAATAGTTTTTAGAAACACTACTTATTATATTCTCATCAGGTTGTCATTAAAATTCGTGTTATAATATTAAATAAAAATAATTTATTCATATGTAAATATATTATTTAAATTCTTAAAGGATTTTTTATAATGTAAAGTAGTGGAATTAAGAAAACCCCATAATTCATTGGTATGGTTAATATGCAAAATAACTAAAGATTAAGAAATGCAATTCTTAGGGAAAAATTCATCTAAATATATTTGATTCCACTACTATCTATTAGAGTGAAATTTATGTATTATATGTTTCAATACTTCTATCCATGAGAAATGAAGCCTTTTGAATCATTTGTATGTTTGTACAACGGTTCATGTATACAAATTGTGACTACAGACACAAACTTGATATCTATAACATAATTTTTTAAATATCTTGTATAAATTTTTGAGTGGTTTGGTGTTTTACAATTCAAGTAAATTTCAGAATTCTTATACTGATTATACTTTATACATTTTTCGAATATTGATTTATGTGAATTGCTTATACTCAAAATAAAAAAAGAGTTCTAGCTTTTACCATACAAAAGAATCATTTATGGTGTGGTACTGTAATAATAGTTGCAACTTTAGTTATTAAAGTTATCTAAAAAGGCACTTTAAAACCATAATTAACTCGTGGGTGGTACTGTGTTACATAAATCATAAATACTCTAACAATAGTACCAGATTTTACTTTTTTGAACATTTAACTGACAATTCTGAGTGTTTTTTAAATATTAATAACGTTAAAAGGAAAGAAAACTTTTAAAAAGTTTAACAAATACTTAATATTTTAAGATTTATCTTTTAAATTTATTTCAAAAAGCTCTCGGTTTTATGGCACAAGGTTCCTATATGGACTTACTGTTTATTTGAGTAGGTAACGTGTGTTTATAATCATGAGTAAGTTTGTTAAAAAGGAAATACATATTTATAATAATATTGTATTTAATTACTACATAATTTCACTTATTTCCAAAAAGAAATATAAAACTCATTATATGTGTTTCAAAATCATTTGTATTTTGTATGGAGAGTAAGACTATACTATATTCCAGTTTACTCAATCTAAAAACTTTGCGATGCTGATTTTGGTGGAAGAACTTTTGGGTGAAGTTGATAGTAATTAGAAATCAAAGTTTCTTTTTAATAAAAATTATTATATTTTTTCTTAAATTTGATAAAACTTAATCTTCAAAAAATTATCTTAATGCTAAATTAACTATCAATTACCAATTCTCCAAACATTTGAGAAATCTATCTCCATTTATGGTATTCAACCGTTTTTAAAGAAATAATGTATACGTAAATTATATTATTTGAAGAAATATATAAGCATTGTACTTTAGGATCATTATTTTTAGTTAAATAAATGAGAAGGCTTATATTATAATACTATTTTATGGGATCTATTATCTTTATTATGTAACTAATTGATCATACTGGTTAAGATTATTTAAATGCGATAAGAAAAATAACTATCAAAACACAACTTTAAAGAAATTTAGGAAAAGACCAATTAATTCAAATAAAATCAAACAAAATAATTAAATACAACTGCCTTTCATGTTAATCATGCTTCTATGTCTCCTAAAAGAGAAAATGCACATCCTGATTCTGATTTTTTGTTGAAATGTAAATATTTTCCCCTTAAATACCAACTCTGATAAAGTGTGTTTTTAAATTTCTAAAATGATTAAGAAGAATCATTTCATGTCATGTCTTTTCACATGTCACATTTCTTTTTTAAATAACAAATTATAAATGAAAATAAAACTATCACTGTTTTCTTTATTGTTGAAAATTGTTTTCATAATGATCCCACTTAATTCTGTATGTAGCTCTAAGTTATATTATTATTTTATAATGAAATAAAACTATTCAATAGAAATTAAAGTTATTATTTAAAATCTTGGTAACTTAACTTTCTATATTTGGTGTAAAAAACAATAAGTACAATTTGGTGTAAGAAATAATTTTCCATTCATAGTTTATGTAAGTATCTAATAATATTAAGGTTGTGTATTGCCTAATAGAAGGGACAAGTATAACTAATATAGTATGCAAGGATATAGTATTGAAAGGAATATAGAAACAGAGATATCTCATATCATAAAACTTCTAAATTTTAAGTTACCAATGTAAGAAACAAGTTCTATCGCAAAACCTGTACGTGTATTAGATTTTTTTGTGTAATACGCAAAACGTTTTGTATTTCTAAACCTTTGATAAACAAAAACAAAACTAAAGTTTTTAGTCTTTAGGTTAAGGTCTTTAGGTTAAAGTCTTGATATTTCCCACGTTTAGAATCAAAATTTTAAATTTTAAGCTCATTTACATTAGATATTATTTACATTTTATGCTGTTACTTTATCTTTATACCATACTAATGAAAATTGTCACGTACAAATTACAGTTTACAATCAATTACTACACACCTAAAACACCTAATGGAAATACTATCTCTTACAACCTATCATAAATATTTATTAATTCTGTTGAGTATTATAATTTAATATTACCTATTATGTATTAGAATTACATTAACATCTCATCCATACTTTGAGTCATTGCATCCCTTATAGTGGTATTTCATGATAATTAGCTTCCTTACCTTTGTCCACTCTCTTGGGGGTGACGACTCTGAAAGCGCTGCCAACTTCCCTGCCGAACCCGGCGAGACCCCGGGAGGGAGGGGAGGATCTCCCTTCCAGCTGACCCCTCACCTTGTCCGGGGAGGGGGAGGGACGCGTCATCCCGCCGAGGATGCTCTCTCCCAGTAAAGAAGCAATGTTCGTAAGCGATGTAAGGTGCGGTGATAGAAACGACGTTTGGTTTGTTTGAGCTCTATGTAGTCTGTAGAGAAGTTTGTTTCAGAGCTCTAAGACTTTTATTTGTTGAAGTGTTACTGTAGGAATATATTCTTGCTGAACTACAGGTTTTTATTCGTATTTGTTCTGAAAGTTATTCTTTCGTTGACTGATGAAGAGCTGGTAAAGATCTTGTCCCATGGTTGTATGAAGAGGCCATTGAGTTCTCTATATTTATTGGCTTGAAGAATATATAAATCATGCCAAATAGATCAGTGTGAGTTCTTTCCAAGCAAGGCTGAAACTAGTTTTTTTATTTGAAGTTTCTATGTCTTCTTTGTATCATTTTTTATCGATATAATGGTGGGGATTTAGAATTAGATGAGCGAGTGTTTTTTGAAGTGTGGTAGAGTTATGAAACTGGCGTCATTATTCTTGATTAGTAGTAAGTCAAATTTTTAATAGCAATACAAATCAGACTCACTGCTTCTCTCTAAATGTAACAAATAACTGGCTGTATGGAAATATTTCAGTATCCTGGAATCCAATCATAGACCAATTTTCAATCACCAACTTACAATTTACATTGTCCATCAGTTTATGACATGACAACTGAAGAAAAACCTCCACGTCTTTTCTCCTGAATATAAAAAATTCACGCAAAGTTCTCCTTACAAATCATCCTTCACCTCCGTTACTCTTCGCAGTCCAAATATTTAAAAAATACAACTTTTTCCGTCACTCAAAGTCACTCCAACTCGCTCCATAAGCGCTTTGGACGACAGAAATCGAGCACCTTTTCCGACGGAGTGCTCCACGGCAAGCGGCCGCGTTTTCGCCGCGGAGCGCCGGCATCCGCGTGGCGCGCGACGCGCAGCTTTGGGACGCAGGTGGGCGGAGTCGGGGGCGGGGCCAGCGGCTGTCAATCAGCGGAGCTCTTGAAGAGCAAGCGGATTTGTTTGAGAGATAGGATGAGCTTTTTTTGAGGAGGTGGGGGTGATATCGGTGGTTTGCACGCGATAGGAGAAATTAGCTGTCCGGGAAGAGGTGACATAATCTGAGCTGTTTTTTTTTCTTGAGGTATTTGGTTGGATGGTCAGCATGATTTAAGTTGGGCCACATAAAAGGCTAATAATTATACGAGTAGACATTTTAGTTTGGCATAAAAAGTAATCTTTCATTGCTAACAACTGAATATAGTTTTGATAAAAAAAGTTATGATCAGAAAGTAAATAAGTATAAATTTCCTTTTAAATACACTATTTTCCAAAAGTTAATGAATATTGGTCAAGCCAACCATTTTTCTTCGACTTAAAATATCTATAGTAAAATTTTTGTCCTAGTATCAGCATTCCGGTTTTTAAGCACAACTCCTTTTTACCTCGAAGTATGCAAAAATATTTTTCATTACATTCATCTGTACCCCCTTCAACAAACCCAATCGAATCTCATTCGCAAAACCCATACAAACAGAAGCCTAAAACTTACAATCACACCTCAAAAATTAAACCTGCTGCCAATGATTTTTTTACCGATGACCGACTTTAAAAAATTTAAATCTGTGAAAATTATCTATAAGTCAAATGAACTCAAATAAGAAGCCCTATTATTTATAAGCACCCTATAATATGAGAACCTTTTCAGTATATTACACAGCTTAAACTAATGGTATTCAGTTTGTTTTTCTTGAGGAGATACTTCGAATACTTTTTTAGGAATTGGATGGATCATTAATTAATTAAGAATTTCAAAATCAAAATTTGTAGAAAATGAAATAAAAAATGCCAGCTAAGTAAGCATTAATAAAATTTCAAGCTTTTGCATAACTTGTTAAAACTAACTTTTAAAATATTTGATACCTTAAAAGCACACGTTCCTCAGTTAATTTTCATACTTTTATAGTTTTTAAATTCAATTTTTAAGATGTGTACCCCGAATTCCTACAAATCTTTACACTGCACTGTCTTCTTTTTTATTTTTTAGTAAACATCGACAATCTGGATCTGGATGTCTCACTCCATTAAAGCATGTTTTTGTGTTTAATATTACCCAGCTTTTCGTCAGCCTATTATTTTTATGTGTTTCTGTAGTTTTTTCTTTTATTCTCTGATGCACATTTAATGCATTCTGGACGGGATTTTTTTTCATTTCCCCTGATTTATTAATGTTTTCTCCATTAATTTTAATTATTTGCATTTCGTTATAAAGATTTTTAAAATAAATTTCTCCATCATATCTAATTTATTTTTTTACACTCCTCCATTGGGTGGTTATAAAATAACCTACTACTTTTAAATTATCTACAGATCAAATCAGACATCATCACTATCAAATCAGATAGGGTTACTTGGGGTAAGTGGGACAGCCCCCCCCTAAAACTATAATATATACAAGAAATTTCACACTTACTCGCATTGATTATGTTTATGATTATGTTACAGCTTGTCACACCGATGAGTTTTGCATATATTTGTTTCATTTATTTTTTTAAGATTTTAGAACTAATTTAAAATAGATTCCCAGAATGGATTTTTTGGAGAGTTCAAGATGCATTTCTCAAAGAAGTATTCCCAGGTAAGTTTTCATTGCATTTTAATGTTTATTGAACTGTTTTGCAGAGTTTGACCTAAACTACATACTGCAATTTGAAAATTTTCAAAACTTTTAATTTTTAAGTGTTTTAACAGGGGGAGGGGTCCCACTTACCCCATACTTTTAGCATGGTTGGTGTAAATGGGATCCCCCTTTTTGTCCCACTTACCCCATCACTTGGGGGTAACACACTTTTACCCCCAACCCTTACATCGCTTTTAGTAGGCAACATTTTTTTTCTCCTTGAAAATTAGGTGACTTCTATTTGGGTCGAGCACTACTCTCGGTATAAAATTTCAAAATTAGGGGAAATTAGGGGAATCTGCGCAGTCACATGAAAACTCACCTGGACAACCAGCCCCGTGGAAGCACAAATGAAACTCTCGTTAAAGATGAAAGTAACGGCTAGAAATTATGTTTATTGATGCAATTACTTTTATTTCAGTAAGATTTTTCTAAATTGTATCAGATTACCCTCCTTTTACCCTTTTTTTTGTATCAGAGTACCCTTCCTTTTTTTAAAAAATATTCAAAAGCATGATGTTGCATTTTATGACCTTTTGCCCTTATGTTAATTTTATGTCATTAATTTCTTTGTATATTTTTTTGTTTATTTCAAAAAATATCCTTTCATTTTCTCATATAGCAATCAAACATTACCTACTCAATCATACATGCTATTGATGTGCCTCGATCCAGTATGGTGGCCGAGACGGCTGGTAGAAGAGCTTTGAGCATTTCAGTTAACTAAATTAAATTCTATTAGATTGAAAAATTAAATAAAGAAAAAATTAGATTAGAAAATGTTTTTGGGATCAATCCCCACAAAAAAGTGCTTGTGTCCGATTTCCTAATTCAATTTTTTGTAAAATTTATTTTTGGTTGAGTTTTGAAATTATTTATCCGAGAAACAAGATATTGCCGACGTGCTGGCCAGGTGTTTAGAGTATCTGACTGCGAAGCCGTACGTCTGGGGTTCGAATCCCCATTTGGCGTGAATGTTAGTTTCTGTCCTTGTGTGATGAATGAATATGCCCCCCCTGTAAAAAGGTGTTGTGCTAGCGAATGTGTGTATGGCGCGGGTAACAGTACCAGTACTCGGGTCCACAGGTTCTCGCTGGGTAACTCTAAGTAGGTACTTCTTAGGGCAGTTCAGTGGTCAAGGATAATGTCTAGTAGTACCCGCCCATTGGAAATAAAAAACAGAAACAAGATATTTTCAAAAATGCAGTATCTTACGTAAGCATAACTCACATTCCCCCTCCCCCATGTAAGGAAAAATAAGCAAAGAGCAAACCCCCTCCCCCCTTAGGTGCTTACGTAATATTTGAACGGCCCTATAGTTATAGTTTATTTTTTCTTAAATGTCTGATATGACCGTTTTAATAAAAATTTACCTTCTAGACTTCTGGTGACGGACGGTCCGAAATACAAGACAAAAATTAAATTAAATTCAAATTTTTTTTGTTTCTAAAAAATTATCCTCCCTTCAAAATTACCCCTTTAAAATTTCGGAATTTTTGCCAGTAGTTTAGTCTGAAGATAATTTTAAAGTAGGTTTGTTATTTCATAACCACCCTGTACCATACACCTCCTTCAATAAATCTAATAGAACCCTTCTCCACACAAACAGCAGCCTCCCACACAATCCTACCTCAATAATCAAACCACCTAATGACCGATGACCATCAGACGATCCATCAGGCGAACCCAGTCATACTTCACGCTCAATCAGGAGACATAAAGAGGCGACACCACCCTCGCGAGGCCCCCCTAACACCCCCTCGAGACCGCGAGCTACAAATCTATCCATCAGGACAGAGCCTCCCTTCATGTGCAATTCATGCCCATCATTTCCCAGAGTGCTTCCTCCCTTACCTGTGGTCCGGAAGCTCCCAGAGAGGTCCGGCTCTGATGATGCCTCCGCGCGGCGGTCACAGGAAGGAGTTGTTGGTGTTTGGGACGGACGTCACGCGATGGGAGTTGGTGCATGGAGGGGATGGAAAGTCAGTTGTTGGGTGGATGCGATGTGCATCACCTGAGGGATTTTTTTTGGAAGTTGATGATGATGAGTAAAGTGGAGTAAAAAGTTATGAATGTAACAAACATTACCTTCTGATGTTGAAAAATAGAGTAATTTTATGTTTGTTCAGTTTTATGAATTTTTTGTGGTGTTGAATAGCATATGAATAGTTTGTCCCGAATACTAGCATGGAAGAGTTCCGTTTTATCCGCGATTGCTTCCTACCGGCGCGGCGCCTAATTGAAGTTGGCATCCTTTCACCATTGTATTTACAATGCAGAAAAAACAACTTTACTATGGTCAGAACTAATTACTTAGGTGAATTATCACTAGACCTAATAACCTCAAGTAAATAAAAATTGACAAGGTGTAAAAATTTGATAAGAGCTGATAAATTAATAGATATTTAAGTTAAGTATTATGTATTAAATCTATACGCACATTATTTGTCGTTATCAAAATTATGGTTTTCATGTCACACGAAAAGTTTTACTGATGCAAGTTTTTAAAAGTTGGCAGCTATGCTGAAGAATAAAAGTTTTAAAATCGTTTAAAAGGTGAATTAATATTTGAATGTTCTTAAATCAACGCTATTAAAAGCTACAGTACAACCTTCTTATAACGTGCCGAGACGGAAAAACTATTTTATAATTAAGATCAACAAAAAATACATTCGCCAAAAAATATTTTTGAATTTGTTTTTGGAAGTTCATATTAAGAACTGAGTAAACAGTTTCGTATAATCTTATAACCATTAAAGTAATCTAAATTATTAGCAATATTTTTCCTTCATTTTCTTGATTAAATTTTAGTATAAAACAAATTTTTACAAAAGATGATCACAAATAATCTACCATGGCGGTCAAGACATGGAATTTCAAATTCAAAAAGTTGAGCGATCGAGTCCAACCAGGTTCAATGGATATTGTTAGGTTTTAATTTTTGAGCCTATTGGAATTTTGTGTGCGTAATGGGAAATGTTTTTTGCAACTTTTAACCCTTTCAATACGGCGGGACATATTAATGTCCCATCAATAAAGCTTATAACATTATTGTTGTTGTTGTTGCAACGTCGTTATGTTATTGTCGTTATTGTTATTGTTGTTGTTGTTGTAAACATTCATACGTCTCTTAGACCTTCAGACATTCTCATAAACGATCCCATAGCGACGTTTCAACAACAACAATGATTTTACGAACTTAATAAGGAAGTTGCATGTGTCAGATTTTTAAAAACAAACAAGTGTTCCGTATCGTTTTTTGTATGGTAAAATGAAATATCTAGTCAGTTTTTCAAAAAAATGTACAGGTAATTAAATATTTTAATTTAAAAGTCGAGAAAAAAACACGTGACTGAAAACATTTATTGTTTAAACTATAAGATGACGTCAACAATAATACCATCAACTCCATTGCTTTACAACAATGTTTAGTATAAGATGACGTCACATTCAAACTCTCGGCGTTTTCGCGCGCTTTTAAAAAGGGGATTTTTGTTAATTTTTTTGACAATCAAAAAATTTCTCGATCGGCCTCAAATTTTGGGTAGTTGCTTATTTTTGCAAGAGGAATCGATTAAAAAAATAAAAAAAATCATGCAACTTCCTCATTGATGAGAAATCCGCTGTATAGAAAGCGTTAAAATATTTTTAGAGAAGTAAAGCAAAAAAAAAATAAGTTGTTAACAATTACCTTGTTTTAAAAAATCACCTCAAAAATCAGAAAAAAATCGCCTCAAAGTATTGAATTGGATTAATATCTACATGTATAAATTTGTTTAAAAGGTTTTTTTAATTAAAGTAATATTAATAAATTACTACATGCGCTTAAACGAACATCGAACACACTAATATTCCTGAATCGATAAAACGTTCGAATCTCCTCAAGTGATGGAATGTTTCACGAAAAGGACGAAAGTGAAAACGGAAACAATGAGGAAGTTGCATGATTTTTTTTTATTTTTTAATCGATTCTTCTTGCAAAAATAAGCTACTACCCAAAATTTGAGGCCGATCGAGAAATTTTTTGATTGCCAAAAAAATTAACAAAAACCCCCTTTTTAAAAGCGCGCGAAAACGCCAAAAGTTTGGATGTGACGTCATCTTACAATAGGCATTGTTGAAAAGCAATGGAGTTGATGGTATTATTGTTGACGTCATCCTACAGTTTAAACAATAAACGTTTTCGGTCACGTATTTTTTTCCTCGACTTTTAAATTAAAATATTTAATTACCTGTACATTTTTTTGAAAAACTGACTAGATATTTTATTTAACCATACAAAAAACCATACGGAACACTTGTTTGTTTTTGAAAATCTGACACATGCAATTTCCTTATTGGGCAACAATGCTGCCGTGTACAATTGCATTTTTTGAAGAGATAATTTTTTACGGTGCGGTGTACAGAAAAGAAGAGAATCAATTAATGAAGGAATTTTATCAACATCTTTGCTTCTGAAGCCTAATTTTAAGTTGTAAAATTTATCATATTATAAGGCATTTCCTGAGTAAGGTTTTAGCGAAAACGATCGTAATCCCAAATAATTTTGAGAAGATTTTCTACCTATAATCACTAGTCGACAGTGGTTTCCTAACAACAACCAAATTACTATTTTTGTTACTAATTCAGATAGTTATTTAAATATCTGCAAGTAAAAAATTCCACCACGTCCCATTTTTTTGTAACAAAATTTTTCGATTTTCTGCTTTTTTTCTTAATTTTTGCGTTTTAAGCGTCATTTCTGTCTAATAGCAACCCTGCAATCCCATCCATTTGATTTAGTTACAGTATCCCAGTATGTAGACATTCTTTTAAAAGTGTGGCTATGTTTTTGTACTGCAATTAATTTTGAAAATTGACGAGTTTTCAGTGTAGATTTTGCACATTTATGCACAATACGTTTTCTAAATTTGGGTACGGTTTAAATAACAATTTAATGGTAATATTTAACAGAAAAAGTGGGGAAATGTTTTTCCCACTGATTTGGGTCCAAATAGGTGACTAAAATGAAATCTTGGCTCCTCAAGTGTGTTGCAGAATTTAAAATGTGGATCTTTTTAAGTGCGTAAGAGTCAACTGTAGTTCTATGCAAATTACTATCCCTATAGTTTGGGGAAGACATTCAAATTATCTTGGTTATTTAATATCGATGAAAAATTAAAAAACACATTTAAAAAAGTATTTAAAATGATTTTTTTCGCCCTTAGGTGAAGGCAAACTCAAAGTCAGT
This sequence comes from Tetragnatha versicolor, assembly GCA_024610705.1. Classification (NCBI taxonomy): domain Eukaryota; kingdom Metazoa; phylum Arthropoda; class Arachnida; order Araneae; family Tetragnathidae; genus Tetragnatha; species Tetragnatha versicolor. The sequence goes on along the minus strand of JANDEH010000008.1, from coordinate 14,881,627 downwards.
ATGAACCTCTCATTAAAAATGAATTCACGACAAGGAAAATTTAATAAAACGAATTATCAGCTAGGAAATGGTTTTTAGAAGAGTGGTTTGTTAAAATAAAAATGTTTTATTCCCAATATAAGGTTCTCTTTAGTCTTACAAAGCAATAGAATGTTGAGCATCACTCAAAACTAATATTTTATATCCTCGTTTGAACTTATTTCCAGAAAATCTCACTGTAGTCAATCATAAACAAGGGTAAAGATTCCCTCTAGGACATTAACTCAATACACAGGTCACTGAGAAATATCAATTTTGGGCTACAGCTCTTGGTTCATTGAAAAAGGAGATTTAATGCCACTTAAGAGACAAAAAGGGATAAAACCGCATCGTATTTAATGAATGTTTAATGATTTTTAAGTTTTATATTGTCTGAAACATGTATGTAATCTTAATTATGATAGTATCTTATGCTAGAATAAAGAGATTAACTGTTAAAAATGAGTGCTTTCAACACTTTTGTCCGTTTCTTACAGTACTGGTGCCATATTTGTAACAAAAAAACTGTACGTGCTGCAGCTTTTTCACAACTATTTCTACATTCTACACCCTGAAATTAGTCGGAAATACCTAATCTAATTTTTGTTAGGGAAAAAAATTTAACTTTGTCTACTAGTGTAATTACAGAACCGACCTATTTTATACTGTTTGTAACTTACAAATTTTTTATTATTTTTTAATATCTGAATTTAAATTTAGGTAAAATTCTAAATTTATTTTAAAACTATTTATTTTGTTTTCATTCAATGGGTTAAAAATATTTCCGAAAATTAGTTACCTTTACCCCAAAAATATTTTTCTAGAAACCTAAAGAATGTTTAAATATTGCACGAATATTTTCTGCGTCAAGATATTGTTACTTAATTTTAATCATAAAATACTTACTATAAACTTAACTGAAAGTTTCATGCTTCTTTTAGTGTTTTTATTAGTTTTTAACATTAATTTTCAAATTTTGATTATTAAGAATATTATTAGTCATAACTATAAAACTGAAAAACAATCGTTTATTAAAACAATATAGTATTTAGTCTCTCTTTTAATATCGAAAAGGTAAGCACTCCTATTTTATTGCAACTAACATAGGTTTTTTAACTTGCTTAAAGTGCTACTTTGAAAGTTTGAAAGTTTGAAGTGCTCTTTTGAAAAAAAAAGCATTGTTTGGAAAATTCTTTAACCCTTTATTTACCGACGGCATTTACAAGTACCGCCAACTTTAAAATTACATAGAATGACCATCCTTGCGAATATATTGACGATAATTTGCAGGAACACTCTTTCAGTTATCCTCTTTCAGGATAAAAAGCAGCGATGGTTCTATGATGAGTATTTTAGTGGGAAATGCGAATAGATTTAACTGAAGTTGTAAGTTTAGCTGCCATTTCGATCGGATTCACATGATTGTCATTTTTGTTCCTGCAAAAAAGTAGTTAAAGTCAAAAGTTAAGTGTATTATTTTTTAAGACTTATTACTGCGATAAAAAAGCTATGTTTTTCTTGTATTGTGAGAATATTTTAGCACTCCGTGTACTGACAGTACCCAAAAGTATCAATTTAAGTAATTGGCTCTAGCGGATTCAATTTTCCAAAGATGATTATTTTATTTATGTATATCCCTTAATTTTCAATTTAGTGACTCAAAAAAAGTATTTGCACGAAAAAAATTGCAGCGAATCATATAGCGGTAAATAAAGGGTTAAAACATCTTATCGGTGCATTTATGATATTATTGGAAAGGAGTCTTGTAATTTGAAAGTAAGGCACTAAAAAGATATTTATCAGCTTTATAAATTATTGTGTACATTAAAAATAATCTTAAAACTGCCACATTATATTCAGTTTGGGGAAGAAATCTTTCTTTAAGTAACTATCTCCAACTACTACAAAACTTTATACAATGTTATTAATTTAAAAATAAATTCTAATTTGAACAAAATGTACGAGTGATTACATAAAAGCTAATAAAAAAGAATCAACTAACAACCATGTCTTATAAATGAAATATTTTGTACGCATTTCTAGTAAAGTTAGTTTTTCTGCATATAGCCTACCCTGAAGGAAAATATCGTTTTACAGAATCACCAACAACAACATGATAGTTTCAGCAATCCGCTCTCGTCTTTCAGCGTAAAGTTGTTTTTGCCGCATACAATCAACATTAAAGGAAAAACAGTTGTACAGGCATCATAAAGCAAAGAGGAAAAACAACTTGCTATCAGGTAAGAGAACAACCCTGAAGATGCATTCATTACCATTTGCATAAGTCTATTTTTGTGAAAAACAATGTCAGTTCAAAAAATGTCTTAATTTAATAGGAGATAAATTTGGAAAAAACTTGATAAAAAAATGTTAAAGCAAATTTTGTTAAATGTGGATGTGGAAGAAAAATGGAGGAATGCGTAGTTTTCTATAGAAAAAGTAAGAGAAAATATAGTAAAATATATTTATTTTATTAAATTTATGGTAGGTAACAGTTTATTAATGAAATAATTTCAAAGAAATGGTAAAGAAAATTTCAATTAAAACCAGAAATTTTCCTTGTAATTTTAAAGATTATCTTGGTAAAAAATTCTTTCAATTTGCCTCAAATACGTATACTACATTTAAATTTTAAACTTGTGTAGTTTTTGGAGTAATACATTTGGAGTTATGAATAGCATATTCATGAAGTGACCAAAAGTGTATTTGCTTAAACTCACAATAAATGCTTTCAACCGCTCTCAAGGGTACTTTTAAACCATTTTGTCTTACTTTTGGAATACATAATAGTATTATTTTAAAATATTTTTTTTGACCCGTTGCTGGAAATAGTTCATATATATTGCGCATACACACCGGAACACACTTAGATTTTATTCCATTTATTAGATCAGAAGAAAATACATCCAAATTAACATATTAGACATAAGGAAGTTTATTTATTTTCTGTAGCAATGTAAGAAGGCATACGTTCTTCCATTATTCTTATCTTTTGCGAGTATCTCGAGTATATTTTCTATAGTATCCCCTCCGAGTGGTAGAACTTCGACTCCAGAGACGTTCGAATTATTCCTCATAAGGGCGGGACGGAACACACCACACTTAAAATGCATATTACCCTCACCCCTAAACACCCCATTCAAACTTTATCGAACACACAGCACTCTGAGAAAAAGAGCCATCCTTCCCAAGGCCTATTAGACCGTCTTCCGCCTGCCCATAACGGAAAAACGTGTGTCCGCATATCGTATCGGAAGAACAGGGAAAATGCAAATTGTGCCGCTGCATAATAAAGCCATGACACCACCCCGGTGTAGAGCCACCCTTTATTTCATTTCACCTCGAAACAATTGCGTTGGAGCGCCGGCCCCGGAATAATAGTAATATTATTTCGCTTTTATATATATAGGTAATGGCAATAATGAAAAATCCCTACGGGAAATCCCTCCGAGGGATCTTCCCTCTCCGGGTCATGAATAATGCATTGGCGCCGTTGGCAGCAGATGGTAGGGCTTGGCGGCCGATCAAACGGACGATTTGGCGACCATATCCCATGGAAGGGGAATTTATTTATGTTTTATGTAGATGGGGGACTGATCTCTGTTCTTTTTTTTTGTTGAGGAGAAAGAGCAGTTTAACATTGAGGGTATGGTTCCCGATAGAGGTGAAACCTAATATTGCCGTTTAAGTCAGGGTTTCCCTGGGCTTTTATAGAGTCCCGGTGTATTTTATGTCCCGTTTTTTTTTCGCTAAGGCTGCGTAAGAGTGTATAAAGAATTCAGGGGGTTATTCTGTGCTGAATTACATGGGAGGTCTACTCTCATAACTCATTCTTTGGGTGGAGAATTAGTTCATGTCATAAGATTTTTTTATTTGATAAAATAATAATGCTCGCTTGTTTCTCTTGTTTGTTTTAGAAAAATAATGATTCGTATGCTATAAATTTTTATTGCGTAGAAAATAGAAAATGAATAGATGAAATTGTCAAACCATTCCACTCTTTTTAAAAAATACCTAGTAGAGCAAATTCACAAATGATGTTCAAATGTTAATTTTTTACCCTAAAGGTTTTATGTTTTATTCATTTTTAGCGTTTTATTCATTTCATCAATTGACAAATTTTTAATTTTGATTATAGATTAATCAAAAGGACGTACGAACGAAACCCCAAATTTATAGCGCAATTTATAAACAATATAAATATATTTATAAACAATAAATTTATAAATAATAAACATTTTGCTAAACATAAAAAAATCTTCCTTCTTAATAGGAAACTCACAGGACTTTTTCTATTCTTATTTAAACAGTATATGCCTTATTTGAAAATTTAAGTAGAAAAAAAACGGCTTTGTTTAAAACTACCTACAAAAGCCATACTTAAATCCACCGAAATATATACTTCATAGTATAATTTTATTTGTTTCTCAGACCAACATCTTATTTTTTCCTTCCACGAACTATTTTGCAATAAACATTCGCACAAAAAGTAAAAGAAAAGAAAAATTAGTGTTTAATCAAACAAATACAAATTTTAAAAGTAAAATTAGATTAAACATTCTTACACTAAAATTATTTTTTACGCCTGGAAATTTTTCCCCATTTTTAACTGAAAAAATACCGCCCCGAGGTCCTAAAAAAAAGTCGTATCCATAAATTCCAGAACAACTTTAAAAAGAATACCGCTTATAATGGAACTTAAAGACTGCCACTCGAAGTGAGTCTCGTGAACGCATTCACTTGTTCAACCCATAGATATTTTAGATAAAGGGAACACTTTAGGATGTTAATCCTGCATGCCAACTTGAAAAAGGCAAAATAGGAAAGTCTAAGAGAAGAAACGGATGGATTTTGGTTGTGAAAATTGCTCTCTGAAACAGAGAAAGATTGGGAAAAGGGAAGAACAATTTCCTACATGAAAGAAAGCAGTGTCGAATCATATTCAGTAAAAGTAATCTTTTTGTTTGGGGTGATTTTAAACAGCCCAGTTTTGGAAGGAACTACTTTCAAATGTAACTTTAGGTTGTTAAGGGAAGAATTTTCAAGGTAATAAGAACTTTCCTCATTCAGTTAATCCTTTTCAAATAGTAATCCATCATAAACTATGCTGAACTCATTGGCTAAACGTAAACAGCCCACAAGTTCCAAGGTCTGCGTTGCCCACATTCGTTTTTGGTGGCCCAGGAGGGCAAGGTGTTTAGGTATATGTACTGATTAGGTGGGGAGCTTATAATGAGACCTCTGGGGGTTAGTTCCCAATCATTCCCGATTTTCAGTTTATTGTCCTTTCGATAAAAGGTTAAATCAACCCTTTTAATAAAGTTGACAAGCCCTAGAAGTTGCCTGATTTCCTAACGATAGCTTTCCACCAACGAACTTTCAAGATTTGTTTCATGTATAGGCAATTTTCGTTTATTTCTTGTTGCAGTTACGTAAACTTAACATAGTTGGTATAAGCTATGCTACTAGGAAAGTGACTAACACCGTAAAGAAAAAGTCATTAAAAATATCTCTTTTACGTCAAAATTCGTTGGACAACTCAAAATTAGCACAAGCTTACTTTTCTTTTTTAAATAGCATAAGTCGTATAGTTATTCCTTTTCGTTTTAATTATTTATTAAATTTCTTACAGTTTGTTACATGGCTTTATATATGCGAGGCAGGCATAAAAATCTTCAACAAAGCAATGTCACCATGCCGGACAGTTCAACCCGCGATATACGATGAGAACCACATTCCCTATAAACGGGTACATACGCTCCAAGCGCTTTCTATTACACAATGCATCCGCGGTTCAACCCCCTCTCGTCAGAGATTCTGCATCACGCATCCCCACTTTGCATAAGCAGCCGATTCGAGGAGGGATGCAGATCACCCTCGAACTTCTCTCGCTGGAAGAACGTGACCTCCTGCAGCCACCTGATCCGCGGCTTTCTTCGCTCCAGTTCTGTAATCTGGGTTTAATGCGATTCTCGGGATTCGTTATCGAGAGAATTTGATTCCGGTTGCTGATCGAATGTTAAGTAGATTAGAAGACGGTGATTTGATGTTGGCTGGAAGGGATTGTGGAGCGTTTAATTGAGTTCAGGTGGTAACGAGATGTTTTGGGGAGTTTAATTGGGGCGAAGGAGGTCTTAAAACTCCACAATATAATTATAAATCGCTGCTGAAAAAAAACGAAAATTCAGCACGATTTATCGTGATTTAGCCCAGGACGAACTCTAAGCTGGACTATTTACCTTGGTAATAATTGTAGTTTTACTCTACTCTCTGTTCTTATAGGTTCTTATTTTTGACGAAGTAGTACGCTCTAAAGAGAAACATTGTTTAATTTTAAATCTTAATTATACAGAGGGAATCAAAAAATTAATATTCACTAAATTTTCAGAATGTATCACTTTTGAAAAAAAGCTTCCTATAAATAGATCTCAATGGATAATCAGTGGTGAACAGTGTAAAAACTTTTATTACCAGTGCCATTGCTTATTTATGGTAATTTTTCCATATTAGATGTTATATTTGGGCTATAATGGAGGAAAAAGAATAGTCAATGATTCTATAATTGTTTCAATTTTATTCTCTGCAAAATTGGTTAGAATAATGAGATTAATTATGTTTACAAGCGTTGTAATTTTATCGTTACTCTCTTGTCAATTTCATAGAAATTATTTTTTTTCACATTTAAGGAAAAAAGATTATTCATTTATTTTCTATACGAAAACCATTACTTAAGTTTTCCTAAAGGCTCATTCATACTGTTTCACTTTCATTTTTCATCATAACAAAATCACTTCAGGGAATCGCTAGTTTCCATAGAAAAGTGAATGAGTAAAGATTGAAACTCTAATTCGCACTTTTCACTTTGGATTGGAGGATTCCACCAAAATGAAGATCAAAAGTGAAATTTCTGTGAGCTTTAATCAAAATTTTTCCTTTCCCCTTCCTTAATTAAAAATTAGTGAATGGTAAGAGAAAACCCTTAAACACATGCATTTGTTTTTTATTTTTGGAAATTTTTACATAGAAAACCGTGATTCTAAAACAATCAATAAAGATACAATCACTTTCAACAAAATACAACATGCCCATTCATCAGCAATCTATTTCCACCACCAAACGCCTCATTTCAAATCAATCGGGCAAATTATGAAACCGTGTTCTTCATAACCCGATAAAATAAACCCAAATAAATATCCTACTCAATCTCTAACTGTACATATCGACCACCGTTTTTGGACCCGTTGCCCACACAAAATCCTTTAATCACATTCCCGACTCCCCACTCACCCAAAAGAGATAGAACGAAAATTCTAATTGCGAAAATCCACACTCCTCTATGTTGACAAAACGAACCTGTTTACCAAGAGCGCGAAAGGCGAAATCAAACCGGAGGGGGAAAAACCTCGCAGTGTCAATATTGTCTCTGCAACGAAGGAGGCAATGAAAATAAATCTTCGCTCACACCAAGACATTTTAACCATAGCAACGGGCCGGACAAACATGGCGGCTGTGAAAGCCCAAAAATCGTTCTTCCGATAAAGGTTCCAAATCGATTTGGGATCAGGCGACACCTGTGTCTTGATGCCTACCTGACAGAACACCTGTTCAATTTCCGCCGGGCTTGGAAATCTGAAAGGATAGGAAATGTGTTTGGTGAACCATAAAACAAGAGGTGATGATTAAGGTGGTTGGATTTTTATGGAGAGTAACACTAAACGCACGAACTGGTCGTGAATCTTCGCTTGATTATCGACTTTAGTTACCATTAAAACCTAGGTGACACAAGAAGATGTCATTAATGTTTGTGTTAACCCCTTCAGATGATTGCTTTCGGGGTTGATTTGAAAACATTCACGATACATTTTCCAATAATGATTAAAGTTTAATTTTTATTACATCTAGTATCCGAAAGTACATCAGGCAGCCAAGTTCCTCAGAAAGTAAAAATAATTCTTCAATCTTTTTTCCAGATTTCATTTTATTACAATCTGTAAAAAGAACCTTTTTAACTGAAGAGTTTTCAATCATTTTTAATAAGTTCACTTGAAAGGAAATTGTGAGTTATAAGGAAACACAGATATCCCATTCATAGTGTTTAGTAATGGCGATAACCTTAAATATCATTTCCTAATTATTCCAGAACTTGCTTTTAGTATTTTATTAAATGTAAAAAAACATTCCCTCTCTTTATTGAAAAAAAATTCTGAAAAATTTTTTTGCAATACTTAACTTTAAGTATTAAAACTAAAAAATAATTTTATGTCACGCTCATATTTGTTCACCAATGAAATCATAAAAAGGAAACTTAGCAAGAACCATCCATTTAATATACACTGGTGGTAATTGATTTCGAATTAAGAAGGGAGCCATCTAAGAAGAATGTAAATAACTAACTCAAGATGAAATACCATGTCTCCTCTTATATCGCTGGTTGCTTCACAATTTGTAAGTCTTACATCTTCAGTATAGAGGTACCTCGAGTAATTTAAATATTTTTTCTTGAGGCATGAGAATATATACTAACCACGGGGTTATACCGATTCAATGGTTCAACGACTCAAAAGTATACTTCGGAGCTAATTTCCCTTCAATCGGTATTTATACCCCATTTGAATAATCTGACTTATGGTGAGTAAACTAGCCACACCCTTTCAGATAAAGTCGCATCAACACCTTAATTAAAACCATACTCAAAATTACTCGAAGTACTTCTGTTTACTGAATATATAAGATTTTCGAGTTGTAACATTATTGCACGAAATAACAGCATAATCTCGCTCTCTCGAACTCAATATCTGGAAACAAATATTTTTCTCTTTAAAATTAAGTATTTCATTAATTTTCCTTTTTTTCTTGAAAAATCACTATCTTGAAATTTTTTCGGCCCCTTTCGATTTTTAGATGGTGAGGTTATACTGTAAAAGGATAAGACATTCATTTCAAGACACAAGCCATTCAGGAGGTTCTCTTTTTCCTCAGTCTTTTCTCTCTGTTGTCATATTTCGCAAATTACCCTAAATATTTTCCTTGGAAATTCCCAACTGTGAGCTCTTTTAAACAGACTCCCATCTTCTTTTGAGATTTTGAGGTTATACTCTATAAGGATAATGCATTTATTTCAGGACACAAGCCCATTCAAGTTTTTTTTCCTCCAATCCTCTTAGGATGTTTTTCTCCTGTCATACTCCCCCAATTACCCTCAAGTATATCTTTCCTTTGAAATTCCCAACAGAAAAGGTTCATTTAAAAAGACTCCCAGATTCTTGACAAAACGGCCCCTTTATATCTACACGGTGTCTAGATGTCTTTTCACTCCAACGCGTCATCTCCACAACACAAAAGAGATTCAAACTACTCAAACAAACCGCAGTGAGAAAGGTCAGCTAAACAAGCAGATGTGATAGCAGGATCTGCCATTGTGCAAGAATCGTAACAGCAATCCTCAATTACCACCAACAAAATCGAACTGCATTGTCGGTGTCGTCCGCGAGGCAAAGGTGTCACCAATACGTGTCAAGCGAATCCATTCTTCAAAATCCCTGCATTATTTACGATATTGGTTCTCCTTTGTGGTTACAACACGGTGTTTGGATGCCAATCACACCTTGCGAGGTTCTCTCAGGGTGGCGTCTAATTGTGTGACAGGGAAAAGTGCTGTATCTGTTTTTGAATGCTCCCTTTTAAATGATGTCTATTGATTGGACGGTCTTGGTTAAGGAGCTCTAATAGACCATTTTGATTAGAATTTCTAGTAGATAAGAACAGGATTGAACAGTTCTCCCAATATATTTGTTTTAAATCTTTTTGTAACTTATTTGTACGGTTTTGCCATCTCAACTTATCTATAATATTGAATATATATTACTTGAGACAACTAAGAAGTGACGAATTCGCCCTTTTATTAGTTTTAAATATAAATACTATAGGATCACATGGGGTAAGTGAAAGTGGGTCCCTGGGGTATGTGGGTTACCCCCCTCAAACTTAAATATGTACAAGAAATTTCACACTTACTCGCATTTGATATGTTACAGTTTGTCACACGGATAGGTTTTGCATTCCCCGATTTCTGTTTCATTTATTTTAAGGATTATAGTAGAACTAATTTAAAATAGATTCCCAGAATAGATTTTTTGGAGAGTTCAAGATGCAATTTTCAAAGAAGTTTTTCCAGCTAAGTTTTCATTATAGTATTTTGATACTTATTGAACTGTTGTGCAAAAATTAACTTAAAACAAATACTGCTATTTGAACTTATAGAAAATTTTATTTTTAATTTGGAAGTGTTTAATGGGGGGTCCCACTTACCCCGTAATTTTACCCTATGGAGTAAGTGGGACCCCTCAATGGGGTAAGTGGGACCCCAATATATGGAGTAAGTGAGACCCCTTATTATGATGCAAGTGGTTCTAGAGCAGTGATGGCGAACATGGGGCACGCGTGCCGCTGGGTGGCATGCGGCTGGTATTTCGGTGGCACGCGATGTTCACTAAAAATAAGTCCCCTGAACACTCCCCAAAAGCAACTTCAGAACATTTTTTAGCTTACTGAAGTTCAAAAATTTTTAGGTGGGGAACCCCGGACCCCATTCATCGTTATGGAGTAGTTTGGTTGTTTTCTATTGAAAAAATTGAAAATTTTGAAATTTTTGAAGAAGGTTGTATGCCTTCCCCCTTACACTAACAAGGGGTTATGGGGCTCAGATCAAAATTATCATAACGATGGTTAGTATCAATAAATGAGGATAATTATTATGTTTTAGGGAAATTTAAAAATGAATACTATTAAAATAGGTAGGGGCAAAAATCTATACACCCCTTAAATTTTTTAAAAGGGTAGTAGTATCTTCACAGTAGGTTGGTCCTTATTTATATGGTATAAGATTTTTTTTTAATTCTATTAGTGACGCCCCCTAGTTTTGTTTCACAAAAGAAAATGCTAATGTATCCAAAATTTAAGCTCATTCGGACAATAACAACACGTGCCGCAAAAGCCGTGAAGTTTCAAAAAAGTGCTGATTTTTTTACAAAACAACTTAAAAACCAAAGATAATATTCTCACATATATTTTGTTCATGAATTTTTTATGAGGAACTAATATTGTTATAGATATAATGTTCCAGGCTCCATTATTCTATCACCCTTCATTCGGTAGTAATAGTTTTTAATATCAAAAGCACTTTTGTAAAGTTGTTTTTCCTGCATTTTTTAACTATAAAATTTGCAAACCCCTGGTTCATCTACACTATTGGCCATTCATTTTCAAGTAGATTCATCTATCAAAGGGTTCAAAATGGTTTATAAAAAATTATAACAAGTAGCACACTTCACACATGAAAATCATAATACTGGGATACTGGGATTCCGGTAGTTTGGGTTAAAAAGACTGATCAACCTTGCTGGGCTTACGCCTGTAGTTGGTCGACTTAATTTGTATTTGTATTTCTATAAACCGCTTTATAAATTATAGCGAATTTATTATTATAGCGAAGGGTTCGCTATAATGCAATTCACAAAGTAGTCTAAGTCAATAGCGACACATTCGCTACATCGTTCAAGTTCAAAGTTCCACAAGACAGGAGCAAGAGTTGCATGTCACGCGGCTCCCAAAGCGAAAGCAAACGTTCACAACGCGAAAGTCTGATCATAATTATTCAGAACTCATTCGCAATAAAATAGTTGAAAAAGCAGCTGGGCTATATCTCCCTTGTCTACATGATTCACTTCTGAAGATGATTAAGACGTTCTATATCTATCCGTCACTCACGGGATCTGTAACAGGAATAATCGGATGTTTCGTCACAGGAGGGGAAACTAGAGGGGTCACTGGCAAAGCTGACAGAGGCCGCAGACTAGTCCACATTGAGCACCTCTTTAAAGATGTCTCGTCACAGGAGAAGGCGAAACTTTGTTGTTGCTGCAGGGATAAGCTTTGAGGGGTAGACCTGTTTAAAGGAAGACGTTTTTCAGAAACATTTTATACTTTTGAATCAATACCTTGAAATATGAGAATATACGACTAGTATAATGGCGCTACAAAACTATGAATCTGAAAATCAAATTACTCAATTTATTACCATTAAGCCGTTTTTTGTATATACCTACTAGTATCTGCATTCGTTTGATTCAGACCTATTTTTATTAAGTACATCCCAAAAGTTCTTTTGAAAAAGCATTCGTTCATATATCTTGACTCTGTTAACTTACTTTTTAAACACAAAAAGATCGATTACAATGACAAAGTGAAGCTTGTAGAAGCTTCAAATATACCAGTCACACTCGCTAACATAAATACAAGAAACAACAGTGTGTTTGAAATGAATTCTTTCGGCCGGACCGAAACGCACTAAAACAAATCAAACAAAATCGATTTATCTACATATTGAAACAAATCGTAATAAAATGGAAATGTAAAATAATTGCTTACCTTTCAGACTTCGAGCCAAAACACAAAACAGCAACAAAACATGGCGATAGCGGAGGAGTAGCCGATGCCAGATGCCAGGTGATAAAGTTACGTCCAGAAGTTACATCCAATGTACGTCCATTGGAGGTAACTTCTGGATGATCTATTTTACGTAAGTTTATTACATCTAATGTACGTTTGAGAAGGATGAAAAATAGATCATCCAGGAAGTACGTACATTAGAAGTCTAATAGATGTAAGTTCTGGACATGTCCAGGCTGGATGAATTCTGGATGAAAACTAGACGTAAAATAGACGAATGTGCTGTGTGGGTTACTTCCTTTTAAGTTTTGCTTGCTTTAAATATAAATAAAGAGTGGGTTACCCACTTAACCCATCTCTTGGGGTAAGTGGGTCAATCCTTTCATTTTTTAAAGAAAGACCAGTTAAGAAAAATGTGAAGCATTATTTAAAAACTAGTAATAAATTTTTTATGGATAAAGTATTAAATGAAATAAGTCAATAAGTTCAAATTTAACCCGTTCGAAATTTTTCTATTAAGCTACCAAAATGCAATAGGCCAAAAAGGGATCCCACTTACCCCAAGTGACCCTACATTAGTTTTTAGATGTAAAAACTCAAATACATTTTTTGTATAGGATAACTTCTTTTCTATGACTACTGTCGAATGTTACTGAAGAATAACAGTCGAATCCCTCAAGTCGTAGTTCACGAACAAAACATACCTTTAGTTAAAAACTTTATGATATTGTATTTTTTAAAAGCAACGGATAAATCATAATCCAGTCTCCAAACTCCTATACTACCTAGTTTTATGTTTTACACAGGAAAGGGAGGGTATCTTTAATTTTTAATTTTAGCTAATAATATGTAAATTAAACTAAAATTGAATATTTCGTTCTGTTCCTAAGAGACGACGAGATACCCGAAGGCAACTATTGTTTTTGTGTAAATAATTTAAATTCTGCATATTTCTAATTTACTAAAACATCTAGGTAATCATTAACGAATTCTAAAACCTTAACTCCCTGTAATGAAACAAATTAAATATAAGTACCGTCAGTAGATAAACGGTTAATTAATAAATAGCTATTAATCAAATTACCCGGAAATAAATATAATAATATGAAACACTATTCTTTAGCACGCATTCAAGAGAAATATAGAACGCAATAACCATGTGACCAAATTCATACAAACGCAATATCCAAAATATGGGCCACTATTTCATGCCTTTGTTACAAGCCCTATTAGAAAGTCCATTCATATCAATAACGCATACAATTTGTCAGTATTCATTCTTCGCAAAAGAGGGAAACCAATCAAAAACCCACAAAAAACGAAGTTTATCTTCCCCTTCTCTTCACACACTCGCGTTTTTATATCGACACCCACTTCAGCAAAAGTCCCTATTACCATCACAACAGACCGTTTTTTAACAAGAGCAAAAGGCGGTTCTGCCAAAGCACTAAATAACCACCACCATTCACCAAGAATCACTTATTTAGAAGGTCTCGGTGGCAACAGCTGTGGCGTGTCCGGGGCCCCCGCGAGTGTTAATGACTGTATCAGGTCGAAAGGGGGACCCCCTTATATCGGGGGGGGGGGGTGCACGACATAATAGCGCGTGTTCTGAACCTTGCCCGTTACGAGAATGCTTTTGAATATTACATGACTGGATTATTGCCTTTTTGATTTTCATTTGTTAGATAAATTGGGCGGCAGCGAGTGGATCTCGGACGACGATTTTTTTATCGGTTTTTTTACTGATTGATTGAGTGGCAACGGTGGAGTGTCGGAACAGGAGTTATGCAAATATCGTTTGTTAATAGAGCGGGCAGGGTAAAGTAGAGTTCGATGCTTAAATGAGAACGGTGGAGAGAAAGACTGATTAATTTGTCGGGGTAAAAAAATTATGCGTATAGCATCTGGCAGTCGGACTGTACCTTTACATCAGTGTAGTTAATTTATATTAATTAATGATTGATTCATATATGAAATGAAATAAACATTTCTTTGCCTTACACCGCACGATGATTAAATAATTATAAGCTTACTTATTTACTTAGCTTAACCCTCCCGCCACCCTGGGCCTCATATGAGGCTCCTACTTATGAGCTCAATTTTTATGATGTAAACACGCAAATTTATTTTATTTTTATCAGTGACTTCACTGATTCATGTAGATCACATATGAGACTTCTACCATGGTTTCTGAATTCGTTCCTAAATGGCAGCAAGATGATTTATACCTCAATGTTTACATTTTAAGCTGTGATGCTTGTGAAGAGAAAATACTAGCTAGATACTAGCTTCTGTAGAACATTTTTATAGGTTGGTAGATATTTTCTTATTTCGTAACCTTCTAATATTATGACCATGTCTTTTAATAAGTTCTAAAACAAGTATTTTCTGTTAAAATGAAAAAAATATGGCCTCATATGAGGTTCTTAAAAATAAATAGGAAGGAGTGCACACAAATTTTTTCCAGACAAATTATAGGGGCATTTTGGATGTATTGAGAAGAAGAAAAATTTTTTTTTTACTTTTTTGATGCTCTGGTGCCGGGAGGGTTAAGGGTATTTTGAAGCTAGACTTTTCTCATAAGTAAGGTCATGAAAGCTACACTGTAAAAAAATTCTCCAGAAAACGGATATTGTCCGGCAGTATTGTTGCCGAACTGTTTTATTACTTAAGAAGAAATCCGCGTATTTTTTTCCCGTCTTTCTGTCCCCAACTGTACAACTTTCTGTCATTTAGGGAACGTCCGTTTTATAATTTTTTCGTCAAAGGAGGGAAACTTTCCTTTATTTCTAGAAAATTTGAATGTGATCGAAAAATTTCAAATTAATAATAATTATTGCGCATGGTTGGACCCTATCCGGCAATCTTCTGATTTGAAATCCCACTTCTTGACCACTTCTCTTATATCATTTGATATGCGCTTGATCTAAATATTTTATATACTATAAAAACTTAGTCAAGTAATTCAGTTCAAGTTTAAATTTTAATTTAGTTCAAGTTTATTCACTTTTAAACGATGGTAAAACTTAGATTTATCTTAAGTTATCACACTTTAACACTGAAAAAATACTTCGGTAGTCTCAATATGAATAGTTAACATTTTTTGTTAGGCGTAAGAGCACACTGTATAAGTTCATGAAAATATGAAAATATTTTCACGGTTTTTAATTCCGTTTTCTAGCTTACGGAATTATTCCTTGAAAAAAAAACACGGAAAAGAATTTTTCTACAGTGTGGACAAAAGTAAAGATTTTAGATTTAGTATTTTTCTTGTTTTTTTACTTTACTTTTTAATGGGTAAAAAACAATCCCTTTATACTATTGTAGAACAGTATTTTCACAGCACAATAATTTTTTGCTTGGTATATGAATCAAAGAATTATCTTTAAATTAAAATGATAATATATAACTTAAATCAGACTGCTTTTATAAAATCCAATAACTAAAATTATGTAATCCAGGGCCGTATGCAAGGGGGGGTTTGGGGGTTCAAACACACCCCGACTTAAGGTTCAAAACTCAAAACTTTTCTTGGGAAGAACCCCTAACCCCCATTTCCGAAATAAATTCAGTTGTACTTTAACCCCTTAACTCAGTGCCGTATCCAAGGGGGCGTTTAGGGGTTCAATCCCCCCTGAAATTTTGCCATAAATTTTAATATTGTTATTTTTCAAGAAAATTATGTGTCACAAAGAGCGGTCCTCTTCGGGTGTAACTCAAAGGGTCTCAAAATGAGTCGAAATCCTACTTTTAAGGGTAAAAATTCCAAAATTATTCTGGGGGAGGACCATCAAACCACCACGAAATTTTGGAATCTAATAAGTACGGTTTTTCCTTGAAACTTTAGGCATTTACAAGGAGTGGTTCGCTTTGATGTAACCTAAAGTGTCTCAAAATTAGTTAAATGCCGCTTTTAGGGGCAAAATTCAAATATTTTTCTGGAATAAGAGCCCTAAAAACCCCCTTGAAATTTTTCTATTATAATACTGTATATTTTTTGCTTGAAAATTTAACTTTTTTCCTTGAAAATTCTGCCGCTTACAATGAGCGGTGCTCTTTGGGTGCAATCTAAAGGGTTTCAAAATGAGCTAAAACACTATTTTGAGGGGCAAATTTCCAAAATTTTTAAAGGGGATCCTTATACTACTTGAGATTTACATTTTTACACAATTATGGAATTTAGTGCTCCAAAATTAAAATCTTACGTCCTACGAAGTCATCTCACCTAAAACTTAGTATTCCTATACCTCAGAAAAAATGGCGAGTTAAAACCCCTCCCGAAAGTCGAAACAAAAGTCTGGTTACGGCCCTGATGTAATCTAATCCAATTCTCATCATCCCAATTAGTTAATTTATGTAAATCAGAAGGCCTTTGATTAATCATTCTATGATTATTACTTCAAAATATTAATGAACCTCGCTAAAAACTGTTGGTTACCAACCCCTAAAGACACAACATGCGAAAGAAAACCGAAAATATAATCCCACCAATGAAGTGGCATAATTAGGGCAGTAGAAACCCAAAGCTGTGTCCAAACAATCAATGTCCACAACATCGCAACCAAATCTTCCCATTAAGCCGCAAAATCGGCGCAACAGCTGTCGTGGCGTGCTTGTTACATGAACTTGCATAAGACCCGCCATTATCTTCCCCGTGCCAGATGACACTTGCACGCAAGACTGAACTGCGAGTAACTCGCTCCCAGCTACTGTCTGTCGTTCAGTTACTATTAGGTGCAGTAGTGTAAAGAAACAGGGTTTAATTTATGGAAAAATTCCTTTAGCAAAAAAAATATTAATAAAATAGAGAAAAAAACCTTTAGCGAAATGCTAAAGCAACAAATCAGTTAGATACATAGTTTTTTAAGTGGAAAAATTAAATTGATAAGAACGACACACGCAAAGCACAAATTTAATGCTAAGTATTTTTATAACCTTTATAGCAGTGGTTCCCAACACAAATATGTCTGCGGACCACTTCACTTAAATTTGAACCTTCGCGGACCATCTCTATCCCTAACTGTTTCTTCAAAATTTTAACTTTTTTTTCAGTGCATTCATTCCTCATGGAGGGTCTAAAATTTTGACTTTTTTTCTGAAGTAAGGGAAACCGAGTCTTACAATGTTTCTAAATATAACTTAGAAAATCAAATAATCTATTAAACTTAAAAGAAAAATTAACATTGCATTAATTTTATATCTAATTATTTAAAAATATACCTTTAATAAAAGACCATTTAACCATTTTTATCAAGCTTTTTTATCTATTAACCCTGGAAGAGTTCACACCTACACAAAATTTACAGGTTTAAAAAACAACAGTATAAAATGGTTATTTTTCTTCTTTTTCATAACCAACAAATAAGGTAATATATGATTAATAGATTTAAATTTGAAAGAAAGTACTTAGCTTTAAATTAAACTGCAGGACTAGAGAGCCTGTATACTAGGGTTATGATTTTTTTTCAGATTTAAAAGCCTGTGGTGGCAAATGATGAGTATTGGTCCATAACTCTCTAAAATAACTTTTATTTTTGAAAACTGTGAAAAAAGCTTGCGCGCCTAGTAAGATTTGCATAAGGCTGAAGCACTGAAAGGCAGTTAATGAAATCTTTTTTGAAGCTGAATATAAAAATTCATAAAAATTGTTTAAATTTGTAAAAGGGCTTTTCCTGTTCCTTTTGTTCCCAAAAGATAGTGTGTGAAATTTTCGCTCCCTAAGTTGACTCTAGGGTTTGCCTATAGAGCCCCAAAGTTAGAAAAAAGTGGAAAAATGACCAATTTTCAGAATTAAAAAACTATATTTTGATATTTATATTGTTATGAAACTGGTTCAAATCTGTTATTTAGGACATTTTAGATAGTTTATATTTATTTAAGGTTATTAACTGTACCTATAGTTCCTATAATTTAAGAGTAAAAGGTACTAACTAAGGGAGGTTGCGCTCATCAAAGCTTATAATGCACTACAGTGGTAGAAAGTAATTAAATTCCAATTTTCTTCAAAAGAACTCTCTCAAATGATGACCTTTGGTGTTAAATTGATGTTTTAAATTATAAAGGCCAGTGTAAAATAACAGTAGTTAGGCCTTTTACTGAACTTTTCATGTAAAAAATGCTTTTCTACGAAAATGCTTGTTTCTTGCTGATCAAATCCAAAATTTATTCTAAAAAAGAGGGTTATTGTACTTTTTTAGTTCAAAAACTTTTAAATACTATTATAAGCTTCATTGTTACGTAGAACTTAATTTTAAATCGAACAGATCGGAACTGACTTGGGTTATTTCTCTACCAGAAGACAAAATGGGCTTTCTTTATTAAAGTTAAGAAAATTGTTTGATATTTGTAAATTTTTTTTCATATTTTGATGAAAGAAGATTTCAAACTTTCCTCCTAATACGTTGAAGAGAGGTAATTTTCTTAATTTCATTAGAAATGATTTTATTTTATTTTGATGAAATTTATTTTTATTTCTGGTATAGGAGAAATTCATGTCATTTCCAATCTGTACGGTTTAAAGTTACGTTCTACCTTTAAAAAAGAAATCTATAAGGGTTTAAAAAGGTATTTCAAGGTTTTTGATCTTAAATGTACAATAACCCTCTTTTTTAGGGTAAATTTTGGATTTGATCAGCTAGAAACAAGCATTTTCGCACTAAAGTACTTTTTACATTAAAAGTTCAGTGGAAGGCCTAATTACTGTTATTTTACACTGGCCTTTATTATATAAAACATCAATTTAACAAAAAATAGCATCATATGAGGGAGTTACTTCGAAGAAATTCGGATTTAATTCATTTCGTCCACCGGTAAGTGCAATATAAGCTTTGAGCGCAATGTCCCTAAGTAGCAATTTTTATTCTTAAATTATAGGGCTATAGGGTACAGTTAATACACATAAATATATATAATCCATTTAAATATGTTTTAATGAATACATCTGAACCAGTTTTATAGCAATATAAATATAAAAATATTTTTTTAAAAATTCTGAAAATAGGTAGTTTTTTCCACTTTTTTTCAAATTCGGGGCTCTATAGGCAAACCCTAGAGTTAACTTATGGGGCTGAAACTTCACAAACTATCTTTTGGGTTCAAAAGGAATGGGAAAAGCCCTGGGGAGCAAGGTTTTTGGAAAAAAGTTTTTTTTTTTCCGAGACACCCTAGTGATTTGTTATATTAGAAAGTGAAATGATGTTAGGCGCGCAAGGTTTTTTCTCAATACAAAGAAAATAATACCATAAAATTAACATATGGGCAAAAGTTCATCGAATGCAACATCAGGCTTTTAAATATTTTAAAAAAAGTCTCAGAATCATAACCCTACTGTATACGAGAGAGAGGCGACAACTCAGTATATAGCGCGCGCAGATCGGTAAACAGGTTTTCTGTTCGCCACAGGTGGTTCCCTCCATAGGATTAGCATGGGACGCGAGACAAGCGGCATGATACAGTTTGGACAGAACTGGATACGCAGAGACGCTTTTAAGCGAGTTGTTGCCTCTCTCTCGTATACAGGCTCTCTATGCAGGACGAATGAGATAACCAGGAATTCTGTTGATCACAAAAAAGGTAAACTGGACATGCACTGACTGAGTTGTGGCAGAGGAAATTCTATAGGCGAGGCTGATGTTTTCCCGAAAGAAACCGCGTCAAAAGTAAATTATTTCAAAGGAGCGATTAAAATAGAAAATAATTTATGTGTTCAAAAACATTCGCATTTTCGGCAGTAAATTTTTCTCATATCTTCGAACAAACCTATTTCACGAGCATCTCAGAAATCTCTTCTTTTCATACTACGATTTCTCGAAGACCCTCTGTCTGACCATAGCATCCCAGTTTATTGAAGTATCTTTCAACAGTTCCACGCTTCGCTTCGTATCAAACCAAGTATAAGTACGATCATTCGATTCTTTATTAGCCCCACCCCGACGCCTCTCAGTTTTAATTAATCTGATGCAATACTTTTCCATATTATATCACAATTCGTTTCTACTCTGTCTGTAATAAACTACTGTTGAATAAAACTGTGCAAAATAATAGAAACGAACAAATGATTCATAGGAGAGAAAGAGAACATAAAATTTTTTTTATTTATGAGACGTATGATTTTTATTTTTTTGTATCTGTAGTGTTTTTACTATTTCCTGGAATGTGTGATAAGGAAAACTATTTTTTAAAATTTTCCACACATTTTTTGGATAAGTTATTTAAAAATCCTCTCACGGACCACCTCTTAAGGCCTCACGGACCACCAGTGGTCCGCGGACCACCTGTTGGGAACCACTGCTTTATAGTAACTACCATACTTCAACAACTTTAAATATTTAGCGCATTTCATTTTTTCCTTAGCAATTTATGGAAAAAACCACCATAGCGGAATCCCTGTTTGGAATTAAGAATTAATACGTAAATAAGTACAGTCGGATGCAAAAAAATCGAAACAGAGACTATTGTGAGCGATTGGTTGGGGTTAGGATACTGTAAACCCCAATTTCCCTGATTTAATGTCCTCTTTAAAACAGGCTATAATTTAAGTCCTAAAGGGGCCGTCTACACATTAAAAGAAGCACCAACTTTCGTTTTTCCTATGGGTGACATCAAAGATTATTCCTGTTTCTGAAAGAGCACCCTCTAAAACCCCCCAAAACCAATTTTCATGTCATTTGGTCCCCAAATAAAGCCAGGAGTAGGGGTTGAAGTTCGTTGAATTTACGTTGAAATCTTGTTTTTTACGTTGAATTCTCGATTTTGATCACGCGGGATTGATGGTTGTAAGGATCAAAATCGAGAATTCAACGTAAAGAACGAGATTTCAACGTAAATTCGACGAACTTCAACCCCCACTCCTGGCTTTGTTTGTGGGTCAAACACCACAAAACTTGGTTTTGGGGGGTTTTAGGGGGTGCTCTTTCAGAAACAGGAATAATATTAGATGTCACCCATAGGAAAAAAGAAAGTTGGTGCTTTGTTTAATATGTATACGGCCCCTTAAGGACTTAAATTATAGCTTGTTTTAAAGAGGACATTAAATCATGAAAATTGGAGTTTACAGTATCCTTCTAACCCCAACCAATCGCTCACAATAGTCTTTGTTTCGATTTTTTTGCAGCCGACTGTACCTACTTGCTCAATTTTTTTTCAAGTAGTTTTGACATGGAGTTGAGTTTTGGATGTACTCAATTTTAAATAAATACAGGCTTGAAAACTATTCGAAGTACATGATGTGATTGAAAATTATTGCTCTTTTGTTTGAATACTAGGAGCTCAGATTTAAAAGTTATTAAAATGCAAAATTTTACACTAATAGGAAATACATGGGGTGTTTTTTGAGTTCTAAGAAACATTAAAGAATTGCGTCAACATCGGAAACCAAAATAATTTTATGCAATAGAATGCGCTATTCTTTTGTTTGTTCTTCTTTACAATTTTTGCCGAAAAAAGTTATCAATTCAGGAATTTCTATAAATTTATAATTTACATCTGACTAAATCTTTGTAAACAAATCACGTCAATGCATCAATTGGAAATTGCTTCTACAAATAGTCATAGCCACAATTAATGCATGTGTCATAAAAATATATTTTATACTGAGTCACTTTCTCTCTCGAGTAAATAACAATAAAAAATCGGTTTTATTCATTAGATTGCAGATTGATATACTGAAATATTTATTTCATTTTTCTCCAATAATATTAGGCTAATGTACTGAAATGCACAAGTTAATATGAAATGTCTCCATCATTTTTTCCTCTGACAACGATTTTAGTTGAAAAAGAGTTAATCCGACTTAGATAAGTATGAACGTCACACACCATAATCTATAACTCCATTCACTAAGCTTTTTACCAGTTTAGATCGGTATCTCTAACCATCACTCCTACAGACGTGCGAGTTACTCCCATGACGTTGAACACGGCTGATTGCGCTCGTGTACAAAATCGGAGGTTGCGTATGTCACAGACTTTTAGCTGTCATGCGACGTCAGAGGGATGAATAATATATCTAAAAGTGAGTTTAAAAAGTATTGGTTTTTGCTTTGCGAGGACATCACTAATGACCGGGTTTGAGGTCTGAGGTTTCACCTGATTGGTTGAATCGGTGAGCGAATGGGAACTAAACTGATTATGGAAATTAAAATATTGTCTGTAGTTGAAAACACACTCCTGTATTATTTTTGACTTACCAACTTTTTAGTACTTCTAATTTTCACTTTTATGTCTGAAAAATATGGTTATATTTCGAATTCTTTCTGGAATATAAGCTATTAAATCCTATTTTCCTTGGTTTTAGTTTGAACCTTATTAGCATTAGAGATGTAAAATTCCCACATTTTTGTGAGGCGGGAAAAAATCCGGGATTTTTGGGAATAAACTAAAAATTTTAGGGGAATATTGGGAATTTTGAACGTAAACAAATGCAACGATATTTCATCATCAGTTTTCATTTTCTAAGTACTTTTTTGAGGAGTTAAAAATAATTTTAAACATGATCAAACACTAATTGATAGTTCTTTCTATAAACTATTTAAATAATATTATTGTTGAAACCAAAGGAAGAAACGCTCAGGTTTTCCTAAAACAAATCTCTTTATTACAATATAAAATCTCCCTTATATACATTCTTAGAGGTTCACAACGCTGCCAATAGATGTACAAGAAACTGAGGTAATTATTGAAATATACAGAAACAAGAGGCCGTGATTCAGCTGTCAACCCCGTGAGGTTGTTATGAGCTCGATTCCCAACAATTATATCGCTTCTGTTTTTAGCTTAAACCGAAATCCCAGTCTTAGAATTAAAATTAACCTTAAAATTATACATATCGCTTCTCCCATGCAAGACTCACACAATTTCAAAAATTTAAATGTCTACTTTATGGGAGCTTGGCGTGGAAGGACTTCTTTATTGGTCGCCAAGCCGAAAAAGTCGAGTCAATAGAGTGTGTTCAAAGAGTGTATTCGGAGTTAAGAGTATTTCAAATATTGTACAATATTTAATTAACTTTACATGCCATGTGTGAAACTACCATGATTTTATACTACCTGTATAATGCCTATAAGTTTCAGTAATTAGAGAATGTACAATCTTAATAATTATTTAAGGAATAAATTTTAAAAACTTCTTTTTTCAGTTTATCAAAACCTGTCATAATACTATTTTATACATAAGAGGTTACATACCATTTCCTCTGTTATTAATTAATAAAGGAACGTAGATTTATTGGATACATGGAATGCTAATGATTCTTTAAATAGAAGAAAGGTATTTTGTGGAAGAATATTTTAAGATGTTAGGGTTACCGCCGATTTTCAGATTCTGAGAGCCAGCGCAAATCTGAAACCGGAATTAGCTAGCGTATTTAGTGGAGTGTGCTCATACTGGAAGCGCGGAAACCTGTACTGGCGGCACTGGTCATCTGACTCAGATATTTTGTCGTAAATGAAATATTCATTCCGGTTTCAGATTTGCGCTGGCTCTCGGAATCTGAAAATCGACGGCATTATGCGCGTACCTATACACACTATTTTCCTTGAAAATAAAAAGTTAACAAATATCAGAACCTCTCTTAACAAAATGCTTTCTTTTATATCACTTCACAACAGTTCTGCAATGATAGTTTGGGAATGAAGTCCGTTATTTAATAAGTAAATAACATTTAATTTAATTAGGCTGCAATAATAAAAAGTTGCATTAAAAAATTTTTATGCGGTTTAATTAACAGTGAGGTTCCCAAAATTGAATCCATCAAGCCCATAATGGGTGCCTCAAAGTATAAAAGTGGATTATAGATAATTTTAGTCCTGTAAAGGAATGTATTAATCCTATTTAATATGTAGAATAGAATAGAATAGAATAGAATAGAATAGAATTTTATTTGCCTTCAGGCCGAAGCCCGCTTACAAAGACAAAACCACAAAACACACTACAAAATACATAATACACAAAAATTGCAAATTACAATAATAACAAAAAGTATAAAGTGTGACAGGACTAAAACTCCAAGGAAATGTTTTCGTTTAAAAAATTATTTAATTTCTGGGCATTTTTAATAAAGTATGCTATTGAGCGATATTCTCCATGTTTAAGGGAGAGAAAATTATTTATATTATTACGGAAATGAATTAAAGAGGAGAGATATTTTAACCGATAAAAATTATAAACTGGACACACGAAAAACACATGTTCCCAGGATTCTAATTCTTTTAAATCACAAAAATTACAAACTTGCTCAGGGTGTATTCCTGTCCTGATTAATTCTAAGTTGAAATAAAAATTTTTTAACTGAAATATCGGAAAAGGAAACCATGTAGTCTTCTATGAAAGGGTTAGATTTTATTAATTTATAGTGCAGATTAATTGTATTATTAGCCAAGCTAATCATATCTGACTGAGCGTATTGATTTATAAAACTTATGATAATTTGAGGAAGGAATTTTGTGGCAATATCAGGGTCCTGAGAAAACCAGACAAAACAAAAACCAGAGTTGTCTATTAAAGATTTAATGTTTAATGCCCAGTTGTATTTTATTTGCTCTGAGCCGTTATAATAAAATTGTTGATATGCTATTTTCGTTAATCTATGATCGGCCATTTTCAAAATTCGTGTCCAAAATTTAAGAAGCAATTTTATGATAGTAACAGCCAGACTAGTTTGGCCGAGTTCCAGTCTTAAAATGTAGCCTGGAGTATATCTCGACAGATAAAACAACTTTCTAATAAAATAATTCTGAATTTGTTCCAACTTATTAATGAACGATAAAGACCATATTGGAGAGCCGTAACTCAAAGTGGACAAAATGAGAGAATGAAAAAGTTTAAACCACTGGTTTGGAGAGGTTATTTTAGCGCCTGTAAGTATAGGCCACATCGCTTGGATCGCTGAGAATGATTTGTTGATAAAATATTTAATATGTAAAAGCTCTGAAAGTTTTTAAAACTAATGTTTCAAATTCTGATACCTCTTCTTTAAAATCGCGAATAACTTAACAGAATTGAGAATTCTGATAGGAGTGGTTATAATATATTTCTATGAGTGCTACTACGACTTCGGAAAAGTTTGGGAATCCTAGAGTTTAACTGTTACTGTAACGTAGCAAAAGCAACATTCAGTGAAAAGCTCTGTAGAACGTGTTTTCCAGCTTCAAGAGTGTTATAGTAAAAAAGCAAACATCCCTCATTCTTACTTGTCCCCTCATTCATGATCCCTCATAACATCCCTCATTCATGATTGTGGAAGAGAATCGGTATGCTACTTCTCATATTATTGAGAACTGTTTCTTATTCTGTACTGCATATTCCTAATTCTATCTAACCTAGAAAATAAAGTAACGTTCTATAAAATAACCTAATCCCAACGAATTAGACGTTAATCATAGAAATCTGGTTAAGTATGGCTACAGTAAAACAACTTGAAATTATTGCATAATTATAACGTAGGTGAAATAGAAACTATTTTTTAGGGGATTAAAGGATCCCTTTCGTCAATGCTAATAAGTTTTTCACTATTTACATAATAGTTGTGATTTACGTAAATTGAATCGTCAGTTTGAAGAAGGGAATAAGTCCTAAAAATGACAAATTGACTTTTTGTGCTCAAAACAATATCCAAGCTTTGCTCTACACATGGGTGAAAAGAGGGGGAAATAACTAACCCCTATAGGGAGATATCGTCCCTTGAAGTTGTGAAATCGATGTCCATTCATTGTATTTTTCAAGTTAATTTTGAGTTAAAGTTAATTTGTCCTTCTTTTCCTATTCTTTGAGCTGTAAACTAAGTTAAAATGAAATTTTCTTTTAATTTAAAATTTTTTTCAAACTTCTTTTATGCAGGGAATGTTTAACTCCATTTATATTCACTCACTCCATTGATACTGCTCTAGTAACTCAGTTTCACTATAATTTTGAATTTTATTTGTCTTATTCCTTTTATTTCACCCTTTTGTGGTGTAAACTAAGGAGAAATATAATTTAAATGTGAATTTAAGCGTTTTTTACGATTTTTTCATCAGAAAAATTTCATAAGTGGGGTAAACGAGTTCAAGAGGAAAATGGACAGATACTGGGATTCCGGTAGTGTGGGTTAAAAAGACTGGACCAACCTTGCTGGGCTTACGCCTGTAGTTGGTCGACTTAATTTGTATTTGTATTTGTATAAGGTTGAAGAAGGGAATAAATCCATTAACTTATTTTGACTGTAGAATATTTTTGAATATACTTATATTTGTTTTGATGGTTGCTCTGCTTTCTAAATAGGATTGTGAACTTCCAGTAAAAATTTGTTGATTATACAATGAAAATTCAGATACTTATACATACAGTTTTTTTCGATTTTCTCAAAACTTGGTTTTTGGACTTATTCCCTTCTTCCAACTGACGATTCAATTCAAAGTCGTACAAAGCGCTAACATCGTATGTTGAAATCCCCTTATCACGAAAGTCCTGAAGCCCCGTTTTTATTTGAATTATTGAAATACCATTAGAAAGAAGAAATTTTAAGGTCCCGTGAAGTTCGTTATAACGGAATATTACTGTAAACTAAAATACATTCTTCGCAAAGGCCTATAAAAAATTATAAGCATCAGTTGCTTGAACCTTTTTTCGAAATATGAAAACTAAAATCAAAATCATCTGCAGCTTAAATAGATGTCGAGAAACAACACTATCATTTTTTGAAAAAGTATATATCGAAGCTATACCATAAATTGGCATGAAATGCCCGGAGAGAAGATACCCGTAAGGAGCGTAATGTTTGCTTTCTTTCTCAAACACTCTTAAAGCAGAAAAACGCGTTCTACAGACTTTTTAACTGAATGTTGCTTTTTTTACGTTACACCCTAATTTAATCTACGTTACACCCTGATTTAATCCCTACGAAGTCGTGATGCCCATAAAATAAATTTAAATATTTTAGTAAAAAAACTTATAATTATAATTAACCCTACAATGCATGATTTTTTAAATTCACTTGAAAATCATTTATTTGACTTCTATTATGGTGTAAACACAGAGTAGAGAGCTTAACAGAGATTCCAAACCGCCGTTTTCCTCTTTAGGTCATTAATTTAATTCAGCATGTATATTTTAATTCAGTTCACTAGCAGCCAATCAGAGAACGCGAAATGTATTTGATTTGATTTTAACACTGATTATAGGCGATTTGGATTTGAGTGACAGCTTCAGTGGGCGAATGACAGAATTAGCAGGAATAGCGTGGTATTAAAGGAGGCGGGTCCGTCTGGCCTAAAATTTTTCAATGGGAAAAGCCCTGTTAAAAAAGTTGCCATTAGCGTCAATGGAGATGAACACTCTGTTAAGCTCTATACTCTGTGGGTGTAAATTAGTAAAAAATACTAAAAAAATTAATTTAATTTTTTTCTACATTTAATTGACAAGAAACTTTGTCCCTGTGAAATTAATTTGTGTCCCTTGTGAAATTAATTGTGAAGTGGAATAAAACCAAATGCTCTAAAAATATAAAAAAACAACTTATCTTTTCAAAAAAAAAAATTTCAAGCTGAAATTTTTTTTTATTTTAATTTATATGGTCCTTTTATTTTGGCATTTTCTGTGTCTTGACTTTCTTCTCACTAGCTATTAACAAATGTCTCAAAATAGTAGGGGAGAGGAGGGAGGAATGGGACAATTTTCACTAAATATTTTTTATTCATTATCCCCTGCTTATTCATAGATGCAAATGGTTGGATAATAAACTTACATGTTTAAACTTAATTTTTTAAAAATATACAGTTCTTAAATGTTGTTTAATTTTATCACTTTTGATCATTCAAATTACAAGAATTTTGTCCCATTCCTCCCTCATTGGTGGGAGGAGTGGGACATGAGTATGGGAGGACTGGGACACTTTTGAAAAGTAAAGAAAATTAGTAAAATATCATAATGAGAAAGGGCCTAGTATTTTACCTACTATTCTTTTAACCTTTGCCCACATTGTTAAACAGCTTTCAATCTTATATCTATTATAGAATAATTTAAAAAAAAATTTAGTACACTTGAACTCTGTCCCATGGTGTTAAGAATCAATAATTGAATTACAATGTAGTACTTGGAATTGTTTATTCAAGAAAAGAAAAGCATTTCAACTGAAGCGATAAGGATAGCTATCAGAAATTAATATTTTCAAATTTTGTTTACATTTTTGCAGATTTAAACAGACAAATTAAGTTTAAGCTGACTTTTGCAGATTTAAACAGATTAATTAAGTTAAGATTCAAACAGACAATTTAAACAGACAAATTAAATTAACTAAGTTTATATTCAATTGTAATTAATTGTTGGGAATCAAATACCAAACCCAAAGAATGTTCGGTACTTTGCTCTGGTTCTTTCAGTTTTAATAAAATGTCATTTGAGTTTACATAAGATTTGTCCTCTTTTTCCGGATAAATAAATGTCGAAACTTTTATGGAAGTTGGTTTAGAATTCAACAATATATTTTTATCAAAAGTTGGTCTATTTCCTAACAAATAATGCAATTTTTATAGAAGGGAGTCTGCAGTGGCGGATTTCCAAATGTGCCGCCTATAGGCTGAACCAAAATTTGCCGCCTATATGCTATACCTCTTACAAACAGAGCCGTGCCGAACGGCGCCCGGGGCGGAGGTTGCTCATTGGCACCCCCTTTATTTTTGAAACCACCCCTTTTATGTCCAATTTTTTATGTGGGAAAATTTTAGGGCAATAACCAGACTTTTGTTTCGGGGGGATTGACTCAACGTTTTTAATGTTAATGTACCCCTAACGAGTACCTTTATTTATGCGCTAAACTTTTAATCACTTGAAAGAAGCTCTTGAATGTGTTGCACAAATTGTCGAAATTTTTTAATGTGAGCTTAAGTAAAACTGGGGGTCCCCCAAGAAAAATTTTGAAAAATGTCTCGAAAAAAAGTGTTTCAGTTTATTTTGAGACCTTAAAAATCACTGAATTTTAAAGATCCATAATCATAAATAGACGTAAAATTTTGGAGAGGGACTGGAAGTCATCTTTATTTCGACACACTTCGGGGAAACACCTAAAGGAGAACTCTTCATTTAGGCATCATAATTTTTAATGAGAAAAACACTACCAAAAACCAACGCCAAAAAATTGGGGATTGTGGGTTCTCTACCAGAATTTTTTTTTCCTTTTTTTTAAATTTGTTCCTCAATATTAGTGTTTTAACTCAAAGACCAAAATTGTGAAAATCAAATGGACAGGGATTAGCAGAGGAATCTGATTTTGAAGTGAAAAGAAACGCAATAACCGAAGAAATTTCCGATCCATCAGTAAGACCGTAAACTAAACGAAAATCCGAACATTTTACGGACAAGCCTTAAAAGTTGGCAAGTATGAATATCCAATTATTTTTATGAAATTTACTGATTAATACAGTAAAATACGAAAAACAAATAGGAACTTACCAGAAAACGATGTTCCAATTTGGATTTTTGAACTTACATTACACATATTTAGAAGGTCTCTCTCTGTTCAAGGCTAAACTCTTCTATACTGCCAATTGAGAAGCAAAACAGAGCTTATAACTCTTCTATACTGCCAATTGAGAAGCAAAACAGAGCTTATATGGAAGCGGTCTCGTGAACACATTCAATGAAAGGGGATGAAAACCAACCCCCGAATACACAGGATTAGTTTTTCGTAGAATGGACCAATTGCTGATGAAGAGCTCAAGAAGCGGAATCCTTTATCTTCGATTTATTTATGACCCCTTTGAGCAGATGGCAATGGAACTAATTGAACGTTCTTTCCATCCCCGAGCACTCAAGATTTTCCTGGAATTCTTTGGTCAAGAAACCTGAAATGTTTGTTAGTTTGTTATGACAACAGCACCCCCTTTGAAGTAAGCCCCAGGCAGAACAAAACCTCCTAGTCCGTCTGGTCCATAAATCTTTCACACGTCCTACTCCATTCTCTGTCAATCGTCACCCCTACTGTGTCTTAAAACAACATTGCAACCGAAGACTGGAAGTGGACACATCTGGCGTTTACCCGAAAATGGAGACGCAAACAGGCGACCCCCATGGCGTCTCTCCCAAAAGGCGTGTGAGTGTCCGTGTTCTATGGTTCTATTCACTTCCTGAGCCTCAAGTGGAAGGCAAAATGAAATCAGGAATACATTTTTAATATTAACAACTCATGCAAAAAAACATAGTTCTCAAACATGAATTTGGCGCCCGGGGAGGCCGCCCCCTTAGCACGGCTCTGCTTACAAAACTAAACAGGGGCGTCATTTCAGTTTTGGGTTGGGGGCAAAGATTATAAGTGGGTTTGGTACACGCCGTGACTCAGGGCCGTAACTATAGACTTTTTCTTCGAGGGGGGTCTTGGCAAAAAATTTTCTTGAAAGTTAGTTCGATTTTGTCGGTGACAAAGGTTAGCAGACAGCGGCGGATCCGCGATTTAGTCTTTGGGGGGGCTAAGATTTTTTAATATCAAAATCGTCCATCAAAATTGTCCTAAAGGGGGGTCTGGGGGTCCTCCCCCAGAAAATTTTTGTAAATTTAAGTCTTTAAAGCAGATTTTCCAACTCGTTTTGGTACACCTAATCCGGATTTCGGACATACATTTTCAAGAATTTAATTTCCATTTTGGTTGGATTTTTGCATTTTGAGGAATTTTTTATAACAAAGCTAGCTGTAAGTAATAAAGTTTTATAGGGGGGTCCGGGGGTCCTCCCCCAGAAAATTTCTGGAAATTGGACCCTCAAAATATGATTTTAACTCGTTTTGGAGTCATTTTTCCCACCCCCGAGTTCCCACTTCCCCTCTTACGTTAGTGCTTATTCCTATTGGGAGGGGGTTAAAGCAACCCATAGAAGACCACTCCTTGTAAGTCCCAACCTCCCAACATTTTCAAGGAACGACTATAATTATAGATTTCAAAATTTCAAGGAAAGTTGGGGGTTCTCCTCAAGAAAAATTTTGAATTTTCAACCCCTTAAAAGTAGGGGTTTTAGGCACACACATTTTAAGACGAATTTTTAAGGAAAAACAGTAATAAAAAAAATTGACGTTAAAATTTCGGGGCCCCCCTTGGGTACTGCCCTGCCGTAATATTTTACACTAAATATTACAATGTAAGCTCGAAGTAAAAATGGGGGGGTTGCTTCTTAAAGAAGTGTTTCAGCTCATTTTGAGACCCTTACAGTTCCTTGAAAACCACAGAATTTTCTGAGGAAAGAAGCTGTATAAAACGTCAAACGGGGACCAGAGGTCCTCCCCCAGAAAATATTTGTGGAAATTTCCTCCAAACTTGTGTTTATCTACTTTTAAACTCTATGGAGATAGCACCAAAAGGGAAAAGCTTCTTGTAGGCAGCATAATTTTCAAGGGGGAAAACACTGTATAACAGCTATCAAAATTTGAGAGGGGAGTTTAGGGGTTCTCCCCCAGACATTTCTTTTAAAATTGCCCATTAAAGTAGTGTTTTAGCTCATTTTGAGACCCTTTGGGTAACAAAGAGAACAGTTCCTTGTAAACTACATAATTCGCTTTTTTGAAAGGACGTTCTCGTCTGAGCTTATGTTTAGTGTTTTATTTCTCCGCTCCTTTTTTGTATTGAGAAAAAAATTTTGCGGTCAAAAATTTGCCGCCGTAGGCTATAGCCTAGCTAGCCTATTTAGAAATCCGATACTGGGAGTCTGAAGAGGGAGGAATTGGACATGTCCCATTCCTCCCTCTTTAGAGTGTCCCATTCCTCCCTCCACACATTGCTTTTAAAATATAACTTGTCACATAAACTATGCTGGTGTTAGGCTTTATGAAATTGTAGATTAGCATACATTAGATCTTTTAGATTACAATGGCATTATATATAATGTTTGTTCTACAAATTACATGAGAAATGAAATAAAACTAAAGATATACTGGAAATTTACTTTGGAGGTGAGAAAATCAAATTTTTACAACTATAAACAGAAACTTGCTGCTGGATAAACTAAATGAAGGAAATAACAAGAAGCTATAAGAAAGCCATCTAATGACCAAACTGGAAATAAAATAAACTGATTTATTTTGCCATAATTTCAGCTGTCCCACTGTCCCATTCCTCCCTCCTCTCCCCTACCCCTGCTGCGATCTACTGGCAGTCTAAAGTGCTAAAACAATGAAATGTTATATTTATTGTACTTATTGCATGGTGTTGCCGTTTGGAAATGGAAGTTCGAGTAGGAAATGGGGAAAAATGTTGTGTTGCCAAATGGCAACAGTATGCACTGTAGGGTTAAGTGAAGGCTGTCTCGACATATCCAGCTTTGTTTAAAATTTAAAACCAACAATATATAAGGAACTCATTTAATTTTGCACTTAAAACATAATAAATATGTTTTAACAAACCAATATATTTCTGTAAAATCTTATCCTAAACTTCTCGTCTCACTCCTAATTTGTCTTCGTCGCATCTATAATGAGAACCCCTGGTTAACTAACGGCATTAATCCTTTCATGTTTTGTAAACACAAAAATTACAAGGAAGCATTCCCAACTTAACAAACAGAAATGGAGGAAAATTTAACAGAGGTTAGTAGATGACTTAAAACACTCACTGTGAAAAAAGTAATTGTGTAATAGCAGTAGAAAAGCTAATAAATTCTTAAAAATACTCAATTTTAACGTCAGGCAAACTTACCTGGCTAGAAATGCACAGAAAGCACCAATTACATAAATGAATTGGCCGCATTTTCTCCGAATCAGTTTAATTCGGCCAATCAAAAAAGGTTCATCCAAGTCTCAACTGAATTCATTTGGAAACTCATAACCCATTTTTCAAAATTAATTTACTCCTCTCCTAATGAAATTCCACAGGAAATTATTTTTCACAGTAAGTCTTTTGAATCATATTCTTATTCTTGTAAAACTTCCGTCCATTTTTGTGAGTTTAGCATTTGAACGTTTCCTTGTTAGTCTTATATTTAGCCGTATTTAAATTTGGTTATTTATTACCTAATGGTTTCAAGACCAAAAGCGTTTCGTTATTGGATTTTCATTACATAAATTCAATTATTCCCTAAACAGGTATCCAAATATTTTGACAAATTATATTTTCAAGGTAATACTGTGTTAAAGTTCAACATAATATTAAATATGATCAATATGTTAAACTGTTAAACCATTATATATTTTCTACTTATCGACCATCTTACTTCAATATTAGGTGTTATTAGCATTACCTTTACCCACTAAAAACAAATTTCATGATGGTTCTATTACGTGAAATGTTAAGAGGTTGTATACCGTGACACCCTAGTGTGATTGTCACCACACAATCAGCGACGTTCCAATTTTCCAGCAGCCAATAAATCGCGTGCTGTTATTGAACCCCGAATCTTTTTCGTAGTAATCAAGCGATGATTCTGATTGCCACTCTTCGATTCGCCCGTATAAACTCATGCAAATAAAAGCCCTCCCGATTCATGTCATCGTGTCTATCGCGTGTGAAGAAATAAAAAAAAACTCGCAAAAAAGAAAACATCGGAAACTCATCACTTGCGAACGAATCGATTCAAGACGCCCCACGTAACAACCTACGTCACATCGAGCGGGCCTCCTCATTCGCCCCAGCTCCGGAAAAAGGCGTGTGCGGGGCTCTAATTGGCCGAGATTTGCTCCCTTTTGCTTCTCCGAACCTGATAAAGTCCGCCAATTTGGCTAATCAAATCCATTCGGCGATTGGTCGCCAATCTTTGCTTAATTGGAGATGATTCGATTGTGAGACTCGGTTTATAGGAAGCGAGTAACTTCCCTGACAGTAACTGACTCGCAGGAATATAAGGATTAAACGAGTCGATTTCGTTTTAAAAGTGCTCTATGTTATGCAGTAGTCGAAGCAAGTAACAGGAGAAAATACATCTTAATTAAAGAGGTTTAATCCTTCCACTTTAATACCAAAAAATAGTTTAGGATACATTTCACTCCAATGTTAAAACTTAACAAAAACGTTTACAAATACAAATAGTAATTTTTATTGGAAATTTAACCTAATAATAATTTTTATTGAAAAGGGTTAAGAAAAGTATAAATAGGTGCGAAGTAAAGTACTAAAAACTAAACAGAATTACCATATTTAAATTTACTATTACTTTTATCAGATGAAGGCTTATTTTCAATGTTTCACTTTCATTGTTCATCATATGTTATTCACTTTTGTGAATCACTCAAAGCAAAGAGTGAAATGACATTCACTTCATTTTGGATGTTTCCTCCAAAATTAATAAATATCGAAAGTAATAAGTCTAAATAAGCCTTAAAAATCAGTGATAATGAATTAACTTTTATTATATGTATTGCAAAAAAATTGCAGTCCTTTTAGAATGTTAACATATTATCATGTTTTTAGACAAATGGTGCTATTTTTAAAAACAGAGCGTTAAAAGTCCCTAATTTTCCCTCACTAATTGGGTATTTTACAGTTTGTTTTGAGTGTTTTAATCTTCTGACAAAGGAATCTGATATTATTAATGAATGAGTTGAAAGAAATCGTCCCCTGAGGTGATGAAAGTAACTTTTGGTAGAAAACTTTCGTTGGATATTTATCTAAATGCGGAGAGGGGTTGCTTTCTTATTTTTAATTGATAAGAGTCGCACCAAATTAAACACAAGAAACCAAGTGGGTCAAGATATGGTCTATCTTATAAAAATGTTATATATATTTTTATTTTGTCTGAGTAATTTTTTTTTCACCAAATTAAGGAAAAAATATTTTGTTGTAAAAAACACCCACTTCCTCAATGAATTTTACAAATAACGGGATGGATTTTTTTTCTGTTTCTTTTAAGAAAATACATGAAATTTTTTTGTAATTAGGTAGTTTTAATCTAATAGAAGCTAACTTCGTGTTTTTACCTACTGGACCTCGATAGGATTGCAACATACCATCGAATTGCTTAACATTACGTAAAGTAATTTTTCAACAGAAAGTTTGTTTTTAAGGGATTTAAAGAAACAGTCTGTTAATCCAGTCCTTATGAATCAACCTTCAGATCTTGTGCCAAGTATACAAAGAATCATTGAGGCTTAAACAGCTATCTGAGAAACATAGGCTATATTCCAGTCATCAGCTTCGGTGTTAAGTAGCAGCTAAAGAAATAAATAAAAATTGGCTTTTCGCTTATTTTGATTGGTGGATTCTTTCTTTTCCCAAGAATTTAACACCAATGTAAATGGATGTGAATACCAAGAATTTAACACCAACGTAAATGGATGTGAATACCAAGAATTTAACACCAACGTAAATGGATGTGAATACCAAGAATTTAACACCAACGTAAATGGATGTGAATACCAAGAATTTAACACCAACGTAAATGGATGTGAATACCAAGAATTTAACACCAACGTTAATGGAAGTGAATACCAAGAATTTAACACGAACGTAAATAGTTGTGAATACCATGAATTTAACACCAACGCTAATGGATGTAATAATGATGATGAGTGTGGATATTCAGTCAGCATCGTCGGTGTTATATTCTTGGTCAAATAAGAATTCAATCAGGGTCAACGAAAAGCTGATTTTTCTGTCTTTAGCGGTTGGTTAATATCGACGCTGATGACTAGTTAAGTAACTCGCCAATCCCAGTAACTAACCGACCCACCCTCCCTTCGCCGTGTATGCCAGGCGTAAATCATCCGATTCCACCTCATTTTTCCTCAGGATCCCTTACGAGAAGAAGTCACGAACCCAAACGCACAGGCAGACCGTACCCAATTACCCAGTGCACACAATTAAGCTGCAATCAATGGATGATTCGGATGGACATAACACGAATTGTCAGTCACGCTAAGGGGGATGAAGTAAGTAACGAGCGGCCCACAGTCAATAGTGTGTCCGTCTCCCTACCACTGATTCGCTTGTTCTGTCTAGGAGAAGTGATTACTCCAGGGTGTGTTTAGGAAAGGTTTTAGATGTTCGCAAATAAAGATTTCGGGCATATATCTTTGTTCGCGAAGGTCATATTCTGAGTGGATCGTTGAGGTATCATTACTCTTTCAGTAATCTTATACAAGGCCTTAAATTATAAGGATCTCCAAGAATACACTTAAAAGAGCACTTTGATATTTTTGATCATTTGTTTCGAATAACTGCAAAGCTATATTATGTTATCAATTTTTTTTCTTTTTTTATTTCTTTCCTTTCTTGTCAATTTCTTAATTCCTTCTGAAATAAAAAATAAAAAGGTTACTATATTTTTATCGACGTTCATTCATCTAAAACGAACTTCCACCCGCACCTAGCCTGATCCTTCAACCAGTAGACCAGAGCGCCGGCTATAATATTTTATAAATTAATAGTATTAGGAAGAACTCTGCTTAAAAACAAAAAATAGTATTAGGAAGATTACCTTCTTTTGCTTTAAGTAGATGCGGTTTACAATATTTTAACCCTAAAATTGTCGTATTTCAAAACTCCTTACGAATAGACACTTTCTTATACAATTATTACCTCAGCTAGATTCTTATATCATTATCATTATTCTCATTCTATCATTCACTTTCATTCTTTGCTTCGTTCTCTTACTATCTTCATATCTAATACACTAGCGGAAATAAAAATCCCAACATCAAGAAGGAAAGGAGATATCAAAGTCAAATTTGTTTCTGTGATTTCACACAGTATCAATGTGAATTGCTTAAAAAATCAGCCTTCCTGGATATTAGGGGGCCGAGAAAACCAAGGAGGAGTGTTGTCTCCATAGGTGTCCATTACCGCCGTCACACGTCATGGTATGAGTGACATGGCATGGGCTCTAAATGACTTTTGAGGGATTGGAGGACCATGTAGCCTCCTCGGGTAGTCCAAATTCATATGGTGCACCAACGGACGTTGCATACCGGGCTAGGTAATTTCTCCTCTTTCTCCGGACATGTTTTGTGAGCGTTGGTTCTTACGAACGGATAGGCCTGGGTAAAAATGCAACATATGGGATTAAGAAGAAAGCTTGGACATTGCATAAAGCATGTGTTTGTGCATTTTTCTCTTGAAATTTGTCCCCAGGACAGGTCTGAAGGTAAGAACGGACAACCGGCTAAAAAACCTCAATGAAGCAGCTCTGGTTGGCCAAAGTACCGGTAGATCATACTGAGGATAAGCGGCAGTGGGATGGATGTCGTTTGCAGTACTGCGGATTGTCCGTTTGGTCTGCATAGCTTCTTACATCTTTGTCTACAAACCAGGAGCTGAAAATGGACCTTTCTGTTTCCAATAGTGCACGAAGTAAGGAAATGAAAATCCCAATTTCATGACATTGTGTTTATGAGAGAATCCTGCTTCGGTTTGGAGCACCACGACGCGACGGTTGGGTATGAGTTTGAAGACACAATGGAGAGAGCGCACTCAGCTGATCTAATCCATTCGTTGATTCTAATCGTTCCACGGAGTGGTGATGCAGGGTAACGGAGTGGGGATGCATTGGATTCCCTTTCTGCAACTCCTGAGTATGATTCACCAGTACGTCTTCCAATCAGAGTTGCGTCATTGAGGTTTTTTAGCCGGTTGTCCTCCCTTACCTTCAGACCTGTCCTGGGGACAAATTTCAAGAGAAACATGCACAACCAAATGTTGTATGCAATGTCCAAGCTTTCTTCTTAACCCCCTAGGTTGCATTTTTACCCCGTCTTACCCGTTCTCTTGAACCAACACCCACAAAACAAGTCCGGTAATGAGGAGAAATCACCTAGCCCTGTATGAAACGTCCGCTGGTGCACCATATGAATTTGGACTACCTGAGGAGGCAACATGGTCCTCCAATCCCTCAAAAGTCATTTAGAGCCTCTGTCACTCAATACCATGACGTGTGACAGCGGTAATGGACACCTATGGAGACAACACTCCTCCCTGGTTTTATCGGCCCCCTAACATCCAGGAAGGCTGATTTTTTAATCAATTCACATTGATACTATGTGCAATCATAGAAATAAGGACTAAAAGTCGTGTATGAATCATTGCCATGGTGTATGGTATAATTTAACTGTTTGTGCTTGGATACACATTATTTTCCTTCTCATCGGTGTTTAAACAACATTAAAATATGTGTGAGAAAGTTTAAATAAATTTATATATTGAATATTTAATCCAGTTTCATAAAAGTTATTCCTAACAAAGGCATTTAGGAAAAGGAAAAAAATTTCACTCATCTTG
Source organism: Tetragnatha versicolor (assembly GCA_024610705.1). Taxonomy (NCBI): domain Eukaryota; kingdom Metazoa; phylum Arthropoda; class Arachnida; order Araneae; family Tetragnathidae; genus Tetragnatha; species Tetragnatha versicolor. Next base: position 14,843,008 of record JANDEH010000008.1, on the reverse strand, counting down.
GTGATTATTTGACTAGATATTAAAGTCCTGCCCATCAATCAAATATATTCTTCAGTAAACAAATAAATATTCCTTGCTATTTTCAACTAAGACAAAACAAATATGTCTTGTTTTTAAATGCATTATTCATTTTCTTAAAAAACAAACCCACAACAAAAACAACATCCGATTTTAAACAACGACTTCATAAATTTCAACCACAAAACCTTACAAATTGCGCAGACAATTCGAGCTATCCCCTTCCCCCGAAACTAATTTACAACAGCAGCAGCAACAACAAACGTTTTTGCCCGCATTTCCAATTATAGGAGCAAAAAACCTACACAGGCTCGGATTACTCTGAAGCAGCGACAGCATTAGCATAACCTTCGCTCCTGTTTATGGGCCAACAATTTGTCACGGGCAAAACGTAATCAGAAACCCACCTTCCAGAACGAGCAAGTGTATTGCCAAGACTGAGCGCTCTTTCATTTTGGAGTTGGAACTCCCGAGAGACGGGTTCCGCATTTAAATGCGCTATGGCTTGCTTATTTGTTTTCCCTCCTTTTTAAGCTCTTAGATGCGTGTTCTTTCGCCTTTAAAAAGAACGACGCGACGTGTTTTAAGGGAGAAGAATCTGGCAGCTCTCGCGGAGTCTCGTTCCGGACGAGATGTCTCGGAATGGCCCGCTGGGGAAATCACGGGAAACAGATAAAATTGATTTGATAATTTATGCACCGTGAAATAAATGAATTTAATTTTATGAGAAAAATGGCAGCCTTTTGTTTTTTTCCCTTTTGCTCTTTAGAGAGGGGAGTAAATTAGAAAAGAGCTATAAATTTTTGAGCTGCTGAATCAATGCGAGTGTCAACAGGACTAATAAGATTAGATTTTCTTTTTTGCGTACCCTATTGTTTACGAGTTCTGTCGTAAACATTAAATTAGCTAGGTCGTGAAGAAGATATTTAGAATATTAAATTAGCTGGTGATAATTAACTTTCTGAAAAAAAAATATACCCTTCTAATATTTAGAACGTTTATCATATATTTGTGAATGAGGTATGGATAGCTTAATTTGTTCATTAAATTATACTATGAAATTATATTTATTTATTTTCAATTGTTTTTAATTTGTATTATAAAGTCAATTTAAAATGCATAATAGTCTAAAAAATTTTAAGACATCACCCATATAATTTTTAATGTAAAAATTATAGAAACATTCTGAAATTTCTGCATGTTTAGAAGTTAGTGTGTTCATTTCCCTATAACAATATTATTAATATTATTATAAGGTAGTTTTCTATTAAATTTTATTGTACTTGTATTACTATAAAATAAGAGTGTTTAATATAAGTTTGTTTTTATTATAATAAAAATTGGTATGTACCTCATGTTTTTGTTCAATTTTTTTAAAATAACTTTTTAGCAATTAAAATTGAAAAAGCGTATATTTTAATATGGCTAAAAAGTTGTTTTTGTCTTATTACTAGCAATCGATATTATAATAAAACATTAAATTAAACACTATCTGTAGTTTTTTTAGAGATAAATCAACAGCTATTTGTACAAAGCAAGCTGATTTCGAAACAAAATTTCGAGTCTTAGAACTCTACAGGGAAACTTGAGGATGAAACCTGTAAATGCTGCTTTGCGGAGTTAAGAGTCTTCATGCAGTGAAACTTGAACTTGAGAATAGGATGAAATCTGTAAATGTTGCTTCACCTGGTTAAGAGTTTAATAGATGTGAAACCAACATGCAATTGAATCTGCTAACCATACACTAAATGAAACCAACTTTTTTTTTGTTAAATTACAGTCCTCATCAAAGAGTGTTATTATTGTTCTAATTTTATTATATTTTAGATTCTTTAACACGTTCACGCCGGGGCCGATTTTCATGGTTTCCGCTTTGAGGCGGCGCTCGAATTCATGTTGTGCTTCATCTGGCGGCGCTACCCTATAAGGCGTTCTGGTGCGGGCCACCGGTGGACCGCGCCGCCCGATGAGAAAGTCTAGTGCGGGCCACCGGTGGACCGCGCAGGCGTGAACGTGTTAAATAGACCTTTGTTATCGTTGAAAAAGTTTAACCATTCAAGATATCAAAACATAATAACAAGCAATCCTAGAAATATTACTTCATAAAAATTTGAAAATATATATCAAAATTTAATTGATTTGTTTGTGAAGTTTATTTTCAGCATGAATAAAATCGAAACTAATAGTTGCTTATAGTTCCTTTAATATGGTTTTTATAATGATAGTTTCATGCCTATAATACTAAACTAAAAAGCGATAAAAACGTTTTACATGCACTTTAGAGCAATGAGAAAATACATTAAGAATAGTTTTATTTCTCTTTTCACTACAAAATGTTAAATCTTCTTAATATCCTGAAAAATTAAAAAAGACATTAATTCCCTTTCCTTAAACAAAGGATTATTCAATACGAGTAATTCATTGTGAATTGAAAGGAAAGAATCACAGAGTAAAATTTATAATTCAATCCATCGCTGGTTTGCAAACAACATAAATCAATTTCAAAAATTAAAATCACTTAATGCCTCTTGATTTACATAAATCGAGTTAGTGGGGAGAATATCCTCTCCTAGTAGGAGGGAGAAGAATTCAATCAGGGGGAGGAGGAGAGAAGGAATGTTCTAAAATCTCTTGCGGGGATTCTCGGCACGCCTCCGATTCCAACCCTGGAAAAGGGGTCGAGAATCCGCCTGTTAGCCTCGTTATTGGGCCCAAAGGCGGGAATCTCACGGTCCTTAAAGAGGAGAGAGTGGAGTTGAGGGGAGGTACTCTAGCTACCGAATAATCGTTTGCAGGTTCCTTCCGCATTTTTAAGATTTAAACTGATATTGCAACTATGTATGTATTTGTATAGGCTAAATTTATATTTTGATATTAAATAGAGATTTAAGTGGGTAATATTTTTGTAAAATATTAAAAATATTCATAGTTTTTTCACACTTTTCCAATTATACACTTTAGGTATACAAGTTTTGTAAAAAAAATCTGTAAATATGAATGATAAATCCTTCTACGTCTTGGTCTCTTTAATATCTTGGCACTCTAAGAAAAAATTAGGGTCTGGAATTATTGTATACATATTGTTGGACTTTCAAAATTTTTGTCTACTTGAATAATTTTTAAAATTTCCTATAGAAAACAAGGAGATAGATGGAAAACATGAAGGATGAAAACAGGAGGACTCCAACGTTTAGGTCATGAAAACTACAATACTAAAATCAAGTCAAGATTAGATAGTAAGTAAGGGAGTTCTAAAGGTAATTTTTATGTTTGCATCAATATAATTATAAGAATCTCCTTTATAACTATCATATGGTTACCTAACTCATGCGTAGTAATGCAATTTAGTTATGTAGCTCTAAGAAACTTGGAATCAAAATTAAGAAAAAAGCAGCAAACGTTAAATCAAAGATTTTCCCTTATATGCCGCTGGTTTTCAATTGTTTGGTTGTGAAGATTTTTGTTTAGAGTCTATTTCAATGCTCTGACAAGTGACAATGCCAATACAATGATAGATAAGGCAATAGTCACATGGTTTTGGTGACAGTACAAAACTATTAAGAGTTTTTGAAATTATGTTAATTTAGAGAAAAACGCAGTGAGTTCAATTAAAGAACATTAAACGGTGCCCAAAAATAGTCTTTCATGTTAATATCTATAATTTATCATCCAAGATTTAGGGATAAAAAGTTTTAAAATCTTGACTGCAGTTGTTATTTTTGAATCGAGAGGCATCCATTTTAGAAGATAATGAGGCTGAAAAAAGTGAGAAATGATACTTTCATTCAGGTAATTGGCAACAGTTTCCATTTGAAAAAAGTATTGGGCTGCTTCCAAACGAAGTTTGAATGGTAATAAATCTTTTTACTCGTTTTGTAGCGATAATGAAAATTACTGTAGGTGGAGAAAACAGGCGGGTGTGTGAAATGTGTATGCTGAAAAGGAAATTTTTCAGAAAAACGAAATCGTTTTTAATATGTCAAGGAGATTTGGGTATAATTATCAGATTAATAAATCATCCACAGTAAAGTTAAGGTTAACTAATAAATTCAAAGGTATCCAACTTTCGACGTTTTTAAACTTTGATTCATTATGAAATTAAATGATCCAGATAACCACAACTTCCTAGATTAAAGAAAGTTATTTTTTCCGATACATTCAAAGAGAGAGAAGTCATTCCCTTCAGAAAAAAAATGTCTCTACTAGGGAAAGGTATCCATCGTTTGAAAACGCAAGTAATATTTATACTTAAACAACTCATCTCTTAGTGCAATAAAGATTTAGTGGATGATCTGCCTTAGATTGCTTTTCGAACTGTACTTGTTTAAGCGAGAAAATAGTGTGTTGTAAAAAAATTAATTCATTCTCCATTCATACAGAGTTTATCAACAGAAATTATATCCTAAAAAGAAATTTTAACCAACAAGAAAAATTGTTCAGAATACATTATTACTCATTTTTTACATTTATTATTTAGCATAGTAAAAATTGGATAAAACATTGTGGGTACTTAACTTTTCTGAAAGTAATAAACGAACAATGGATGCCAGGTTAATCCAGGAAGCTGCCATGGTTATATTTCAGAAGCTTATGATCCAGATTTGTCTATACTTTCTGATTCTTCACATACTTTGTTACTTTACATTAATCTAAAATTTTCGTCACTTGTGAAAACCACTAAAAACAAAACCCGGTTCAATTATGTTAGGCTAAGCGCGCACTAGAGACTTCTGTCACGGCGACTATAAACACTAGGTCACTCGAAAGCAATGCATTTCTATGGAGCATTTCTATGGAGCAATCATTTCTCTTGGCAACCGGCCAAGTGTCTCGTCGCCTGTGCATGCTCTCTCGCTTCTTGCAATAGCCAGGGTGATAATTTTGTCTCTGTCGCCGTGACAAAAGTCTCTAGTGCGCGCTTAGCCTTAGAGTTCCCCCCTAAATATCGCTATGTTGAAAGCCAAAAAGTAGAAATATTGCTAATTCATTTCAAAGTCATAGTATAAAATGTTTCATTAGACCAATAAATGTTCAGTTTATCAATAAAAATTAGAAAAATATGTCGATATTTTAATAAAACAGCGTTCAAAAAAAACATGGCGATATTTAGCGGGAACTCGAACGGATTTGAAACCAAAACCCTATACCTTTAAGCTCATTTAAACTTATAACTTTTCATATTTATTTTGGAGGAATCATCCCAAGTGAAAAATGTAACTTGCGTTTCACTCTTTACTCCTTCAATTTTCAGTGTGAATAGCTATGGAAACTAGCTATTCACACTGAGTGTGAATGAAACCTTTTACTGCCATTTCTATCTTCCCTAATCTTGGAGTTTCTCACACCTTCATACACACCATAAATCCTTTTCAAAAAGCAACTACCCGCCACCCCTCATTGCAAGGGTTACATCTATGAGCATTAATATTGAGTTCGCCCCTTTTCCCTAAATAAGCCAACGCCGGGAAACACCTGTTACCGAGGAAATAGCATTGCCAGCAAAACGGCGCTTGCTTCTAATTGTGACAGGGATCAGGTGGTAGATCGAGGGGCCATTAGATGCAGCCAATGAGGGACGAGGAACTATGGAGCGAAAAAATCAGGAGCCCTCCCTAATTGTTTTTGCAGCCATGTGCGGATATGCGCATTTTGAGGGGAGTTTTGGGAGTTAGGAGAAAGGTTTATTGGGAGCTTTGGGTGGAAAATCTTAACCCTTTTTGGGCAGAAGATATGTAGAATAGTTATATTGTGAGGCGTTCTCCCATGTGAAAAGTTTTTGCTGTGAAAACTTTTATGAGGTTGTTGGAAATTTGTGTAATTCAAAATGAATCTAGGAATCACGATCGTTTTCTTAACTGAATAACCACGCATATATTCCCTTTATTAAGTGTTGTATGTTTTAATATAATTTAGTTTTCTATAATATTATTAAGTATTTCAAAATATTTTTTGTATGAACCTGATCTAAATTAGAAAATTCGTGTATCTTGGGAGAATTTTCAAATTATTTTTGGTACTTTTTATTTTGTTAAATATATTGTTATTCTTCCATGTTGCTGAACTAATTTTTTCATTACTCTATTATAAGGAAGATGTAATAAATATTTTCGTAAAGCACAATTTATCTGAAAATTATAAATTTTTTTATGAGAATGTAACTTTTTTTGTAAAATCGTGCGAAAAAATTTTCTATTTTGTCTTCTTTCTTTTAATATGTGGAATAACAGTTTTCTATCGCCATGAAAAAATTTTCCAATTTTCCCTTGGCATTCCCCCTTGGCTGGGTATATATTTATATGCTAGTATTTTTATTAAGTGTGTGTGGGGTTCATCACATTATTTTTATATCGTTTTCGTTTTCACGATCAAAATTTCTCGCATTTTGAAAGGTGGGCTAGTAAAATTATAAAATTAGTTTCCGAAATACACGCAATTTAATTAAAATTCATGTTTTTTAAGGATTTATCGTCTGCTTAAAAAATATAAATTCCTAAATTAACTTCCAAAAATTAAATTCAGAATCTCGTTGATACACAAAGATCCAAAGCAGAGCAGAAATCTTTTAATTTAAACTGAGGACATAAAAACCTCCAGAATATTTAATCAGAATCACAACTCCCGTCAACTCATTAAGATTTTGGTCTCCTTTGGCGCCATCACTTCTACACCAGCCACCGCAAGACTTTTTTGCAAAAGAGCCGTGATTACTCTTTGTATAATTAATTCAAACCTTCAGAATGAATTAAAATCCACTGAAAAGAGAGAAAAGTAAAGGGCATTTAAGTTTAAGTAAACAAACGTTGAAGGTGTTTCGCGTAAAGACTGTTTTTTGTTCTGTTGATAAGTAAATTATTTTACCTATTTTATTTATTGTTTTTCTAAAACTTTGAGGAAAAACATGAATAAGAATTTTTTTCATAATACTTCGTAATTCAATTTTATAACTTAATTTTTAAATGACGAAATTAATTACTGAAGCAACGACGCTTTACTTAATACATTTTCAGTTTTCTGGATAGGAACTCATTTTAGATTGATACCAATAAGAAGGCAAACCAAACAAAAACTTACTTACTTTGTTAAGAAAGCGTTAATTTTTTCATAACATACTACTACAGGGTGTCCAAAAAAGACTGATACATTTTAAAAATCAATAACTAATAATTTGAAAAAAAAAGCGGTTTGTTGCATTCTACTCCTAAGACTCCAAGGAGTAGCTAGCATACAACAAACCGTGTATTTTTATCTTTTTTAGTTTTCGAGTTATAAGTTTTAAAATGTGTCAGTCTTTTTAGTATAAATGTAATGATGAAAAAGTAAATGTAATCGAAGTCTTCTATTAAACACTAAGTTTAATTTCCTGATTCTAATATTTTGTTTATAAAACCTTGTGAAATATATTCCTATATAAATTAGATTGTAATTTAAAGTCAATAGTAGATCAAAACACGTCATATCTACTCCATTTCTGTATGAATGATTGAATTTTGATGTTAATTTTACAGTTGATATTTCTTACTTTTCAACTTAAATAAAAAGAAAATCTCCTTTTATTCTTTATACTCAGCTTTTAGTCTGAAGATTTTGAGTTAAATATATCATTTTATTTTAAGGAACATTTTCAGTGGTTTAAAAATATTTAATTTAGTTTTCTTGAGTTAACTTCTTTTTTTAAAGTAAGTTTTCTCTTCTAAACGTTGTGCATATTTATTATTAAAAAAAGTAATTCAAAAATTTATGGAAGACTCGAATTGGGTCCATAGGTCCTTTGAAAATATACATTATCTATAGTTAAAAATATCTTTGATAATAAACTATTAAGGATGTTCCAAACGTTTATTTTCAAAAAATTTTACCCACATGTGGCATGTGGCATGAGTTTATTTAACGAATTAGTGTTGCCATCTATCATGAAAGCTCTGAAGCATCATTTTTATTTATAGATTGATTGTTTGCACAACAGTCGTTGCGAAAAGCTAAAAAAAATATTCAGTATAAAAATCCCTTCTCATGGAGGAAATTTAATGTTCGTGACCTTTTGAGAAACTCAATAAAAAGATTTTGAAAATATTTTGTAACATAGTCTTTTAAAATGATGTTTTTGAAAAAATTTTATCTAAACTAGGGAGCTGCAGCACCTTTTACTTTTTATAATTATTTAAAGAGAAAAATTAGAGTTAGTATAGGTTTTTTCTTCAATTTTAATAAGAGCACTGGGACAAAATTTTTTTTTAAATAATTTAAATATAATTCTCATACAATACACCGTATTATACAGTAAGAAAGTCATAAAAATTGTATAAAAAGAATAATAAAAAAAGATAAGTATAAAATAAAGAAGTAAGTATAAAAGGACTACGACCTAAAAATTTTATAGTCATCCTGACAAAAATCCAAGATTTTAAATTTTAACAACTTCGCCTACAGGTAGGAAAGGGTAAACGTGAACTTAAAAATTCTAAAAATTCAAAGTAGAGGTAATCTGAAAATACTAACCTTCTCCTGGCCTCTACTATAGTTTTCTATAATATTTTCTAACATGTAACTCAAAGCAAAGAGTGTCAAAATAATCTAAATTTATTACATTATAGTACTACTAGTTTAAAGATAAATTTGTAAAATAGGACTTTGGGAAATTACTTTTCCAACATCCTCACAGAAAATATTAAGAAATATATTTTAACAACTTAACCAGTTTCTTAGCTAAAACGAGATTCTTCCTCTTCATTGCTTCCTGCAACAGGGTTCTATGGTCCTCATTCCTTGCCTTCGACACTGCAAGGACGTCCGCAGATTCCAAACCCCTCAACTTCGCGCACACAGCCGCAACGTCCCCCTTGCTCGTGTCCTGGAACAGACCCTCGACGAGCCCCAGTAGGTTCCTGCATCCCCAATCCTCGCTCACCTGCAAGTAGCAAAATATCTTGTTGCAAAGGCTTGACAAAAGCCGGTTTAAACCTGGGAATAAACCGGGTTTATTGGAAAGGGAATTTTGAAAATTCCCGGGAGTTTTCAGGAATTTTGAGCCAAAAGAAGGAAAAACATCTCAACTCACCCGAAAAAGCCAGTTTTGGTGTTTTGTTCTAAACTTGAACTTATAATTTGAGAATAAATACTTATTATTTGCTTACATTCAAAACCCCTCAAAATTCCCAAAATTGAGGGTTTATTCCCGTGTTTCGAAAAGTTCGGGAATTTTGCATTCCTACCTGCAAGGGGGTCTTCCCAGCCGCGCTCTTCGTGCTGCAGACGGCCCCGTGGGTCAGAAGGATCCTCACCATCTCCGCTTGACCCTTCTCGGCCGCTGCGTGTAAGGGGGTGTAGCCTCCTGTGAATGTCCTGCCGTCCAGCAGAAGTGTCGCTTCGGCCGGACCCAGTGCCCGCAGAAGGGTCTCTACGATCACCACGTGTCCTTTGGACGCAGCAATGTGAAGGGGGGAGTTGCCCTTGTCGGATACCACTGTGGGATCTGAATCGAACTCCAACAGCAACCTGAAGACGGCCCTGTAGTCATGAAGGGCTGCCCAGTGCAATGGGATGCAGCCTTGCCCATCCTTGGCCCCTAACACGCAAGGTTCCCTTAGGGCTATGTCAAGGATATCGTCTTGGTGATCTGCTTTCACCGCCTCGTAAAAAGTGTGAACGGTTTTCAACAACGTCTTCATCTGGCTCCCCGTAGCTACTTCAAGGGGAGTGGGCCCCGAATGAGCTCTTGAGGGGTTTTTCGCCCCTTTTTTGATTAATGCTTTGGCTACTTCGACTTGTCCGAATACTGAGGCGTAGTGTAGCGGCGTCATGCCGGTGGAGTCCTTGGATTCAATGTCCTTTCCACTTTCGATCAGTGAAAGAACCATTTCTAAATTACCATCTTTTGCAAACGAGTGCAAGGTTCCATCTGGGGCATCAAATACCCTAATGTTCTCACTTATTCGCATTTCTAGTAGGTGGAAGTACTCCAGTTCTACTTCGTCCAATTCATATTTATAATCTTCTATAATATGCTTCAAAACCTCTAGGGCTCTTTCTGGTTTGTTAAGGATTAAAAATAGATCGCTCTGTTGTTTTCTGCATGTGAGACATTTTGGATGAATGTCACCGTAAATTGATACGTATTTGTCAAGAAGGTCCGAAGAAAGTTTAAGAGCTTTAACAAAATCTTCCTGTATCATACAGATCTTTATTAAATCTCGCATGGCTGTCTCATAGAATACGATTGATTCTTTGTCGATTTGTTTGATACTGCAGGTTACATCCTCATATAGTGTCGTGGCTTCTTTCAAATTGCCTTGTTGAAACAAAACCTTTCCCATTGAATTCTTTGTTCCCAAAGTTTTCCTGTTGAAAGGACCAAACATCTTTCTCCTTTTCTCACAAATGCATTTAAGAAGTTCTACGGCTTCCGGTTCATCAGCCAGGAATGAGGCTTTGAGTTCGATTGCAGCGCAAATACCATCATCATCTCGGTCAAAAAGTATAACTCTTCTTTTGATGACATCATTTAGTATTGAGATTGCCTCTTCTGTCAAACTAAAAGTATGTATCATTGCTGCATAATGCATCCACCTTTTTAGATCCGAATCATTATTACACTCTAAAACTGTTAACCCAGGAAATATGATGCTTCTTAGATGAGTCTCTAAAAAAACCCGCAATGAGTTAATCGGCGGAGTATTGCTGAAGATAACGTTGCCTAACGTATTCATGGCAAACCGAACATCAATATCCCGTCCAAAATTACAATATTTTCTGTATGTAGTAGTGAGAATTTTTATAGCATCTTCTCTATTTTCTGCAATCAATAATGGAAGTCCCAAAGCACATTCTAAATTCATAACAGTTCTGTGATGCTCACCAAGAATGTCCGTCAAATACCTGTCGCATTCTTTCCCAAACTTGACAGCTTCTCGGTACTTCCCTTCTTTCACCATTCCAGCAATAGCCCTTCCCGGTAGGTCATCCAGTTCTTCAAGGACTTTAGGGTGTCCCTTGGCATATTTATAAACTGAGACAAAGTGTGGATGATCGTTCGGTCTTGCCTGAGAAAGAACTTGAATTGCCCTTTTCAAAATAATTTCTTCAACACACAAACGACCGAGATGATGTCTCAGTTTGGCTCCAATGCTTTCAGATATGGAGAACGTGTTTTCTTTGGGGCACTTCACTAAAGACTGTCTATTTAGAGATAAGATGGCCGCTTTAAGCTCAGATCGGTCCGAAATAATCGAGGAAAAGACACCAATCCTAATATCTATAGGAGCGAAGTAAGCTGCCACGTTTAAGATCTCCAAAGTCTTGTCTCCATTCTTTCCTTCTGAGATAATCGCTTTTTTCTTCATAAATGCGCGATCCATGATCAACAGGAACGAAAAGTTCAACTAAACTAGAGCGTGTTAGAGGGAAAATGTTATTCCAGACAGACGAAGAAACTGCGGTGCTTTAAAAATGTTGAATCAGCGTCTATTTGAATTGCACAGAATGACGAAAACCGAAACTGAAACAGACAGTTGTTTGATAAGCTAAGCAAATAAAGATTGGATAACGAAGGTCGCGGAGCAGCAAGCCTGAGCAGGAAAGGTCCGTCCATTCTATCCTTTGAATCCGTGTTTCTATTCTTTGAATATTCTAATTTCAGATTTCGCTCGCATAAAACCATGGGTGGATTCATATGGCTCGGTGTTGCGACGAGTTCAAAGTTTCGAGTAAAAAGTTTCTAATTGTTTTTCTCAACGATGTAACGAATATGACTGAGTCGTAGCTAGACGGCAGGGTGTCGGTCCAAGGGAGCCATGTAAAACTTTAAGCATGCTTAGGGGCCGTTCAAATATTACGTAAGCACCTAAGGGGGGAGGGGGGGTTTGCTCTTTGCTTATTTTTGCTGACAAGGGGGGAGGAGGGATATGAGTGATGCTTACGTAAGATGGTGCATTTTCGAAAATCTCTTGTTTCTTGCATAAATAATTCCAAAATTCAACCAAAAATTAATGTAACAAAAAATTGAATTAGAAAATCTGACGTAAGCACTTTTTTCTGGAAATGGACCACCCTAACATTTTGAAATTGTAACCCCGAAAAGTAGTATTTCGACTCATTTTTGAACCCTTAGGGTTACACCCAATAAGTACAGCTCCTTGTACGAGTCACCTAATTTTCAAGGAAAAAACAGTACTTACTACAAGGGATGTCAAAATTTCGGGGGTGGGGGTCCGGCAGTGTCTTACGTAATTATGGTGGGGGGTAGAGGTATGCTTATCTTTGCTGACAAGGGGGGAGGGGTGGTTAAAAATGACCAAAAAAGTGCTTACGTAATATTTGAACGGCCCCTTAGTTAGATTTATAAAAAAGGAATTAATAAATTAAAATAAAAAATTAATTAGTTTAAGAATATGATTTTTTTTTAAGTTTAGGCATGTTCGAATTTTTTTAGAAAATAAATGTTTATGCTCGAAAATAAATGTGGGTGCGTGAACTTCTTTTCATGTTGTATTTTAGTATGGTTTTAAAATGTTAGGTATATTTGTTAAAGCACGACCCTATAAATATCTAATATGGGCAATGACGTTTTCACGCCCTTTTCACGCCCTCTCAAAATTTGAAATTAAATAAAAAAATTAAAAAATCATTGTAATTTAAAAAAAATTTCGCGTATATTCCTCTCTCGGAGACCCTAGGAGACCTGTGTGCCAAATATAAGCCGTGAAACCGACTTTTCAAACAGAAATACCCTGTATGTTATGCCCTAACTTTCATTAAAAAGATACACCCGAATGCAGGTGTTTTCCCTTTCATGAATATTTCATCGAAATGTATTCACGGAATATATTTGCTTTCAGCGCTGAAAAAACAATATATAATTATATAACTTCCTATCTCGTTTTCAGATGTTGTCCATGGTGTAATGGTTAGCACTCTGGACTTTGAATCCAGCGATCCGAGTTCAAATCTCAGTGGCACCTAAGTTTTTCCTCTCATAAATTTATCACAACAGATAATTTTTTTACAAAAAAAATTACAAATGTTACTACCATAAAAAACAGCATGCTAATGTCTTAAGAAAAAGAATGTCTGCCGTGATTCATTATTTAAAATACTTATATGAAAAGGAGACGCTTGAGAGAGGTATTTATTTTTAAAGCTTTAACTTATTTCAAAAGAGAAATATACTATACCTCTCTTCCTCTGTGAAATTTTTTATACATGGTGTATCTGAAATGGTGCAACAAACTTTCAGGGATGATAGTAGACACCTAGACGAGTTAGAATCACATAGGATTTGGGGGTCCCAGACCAAATCCCAGGGAGTTAAAAGTAGAGCGACACCCCAAAAAAATCATTGAAAAATTCAATTTGTAGAAGAATTATTATTGGTAACAATTTAATTATGATTTCAAAAATTGTGGTTTAGCATGATCTTTAAAATTATCTCAAAAGTCTCCACTATAAAATTTGTTTTATTATGAAAAAAGTTAAAAAACCACAAAAAAATGTGAAAACTATGTCAAAACCTAATTTTGTATATCGAAATCCTTTCTTTCGATTTAATAATCTGAAAGATCATAGTTGAAAACCCTTAGGTCCAAAGTTTCACGTAAATACAATAAATATTAAACGCTTGAGATCCTGTTAAAGTTTGTTTTTTGCGTGCGCAAACAGTTTTCTAGAGCTGTTTCCAGAACAGCTGTTTGCGCACTCAAAAAACAAACTTTAACAGGATCTCAAGCATTTAATATTGATGTTTTTTACGTGACACTTTGGACTCTAAGGTTTTCAACTATGATCTTTCAGATTATTAAATTAAAAGAGATGATTTCGAAATACAAAATAAAGTTTTGGCAGAGTTTTCACATTTTTTTGTGGTTTTTAAACATTTTTTTGTAATAAAAAATTTTAAAGTGAAGATTTTGAGATAATTTTAAAGATCATATTTAACCACAATTTTTGAGACCATATTTAAATTTTTACCAATAGTAGTTCTTCTACAAATTGAATTTTTCAATAATTTTTTTGGGGTGTCGCTCCATTTTTAACTCCCTGGGATTTAGTCTGGGAACCCCAAATCCTATGTGATTCTGACTCGTCTAGGTGTCTACTATCCCCCCTAAAAGTGTGACCCAACATTTATGGGACACCCTGTATAGTAGGGTGAGTCATTTTCCTATGGCAAAAAAAAATTTTACAAATTCTATCGGGCAGAACAAGAAAGGGGTGCCAAATGGTCTCAAACTAACATGTGAAAATATTATTCCATTATAATAACTCTTTTTGCCTCCAGATTGGCCTCAAATAGAACAAAAATATGCAATTTTTCATATTTTTTTTAAATTATATAAATTAATTTTTTTTTCGATAACTTCTTAAAGCTCATAAATAAGGGTCTTTAAAAGCAATTTTAATTACATTAGTCACCTTTAGGTATTATCAATACAAAATAACTACCAAAGTGGCAATGTAATATGCTATCATATTAACAAATAACAATAGCCGTAGGATAGCAGGCTCTTTTTTGCCAACAAACAGTGGATTGTCAGTGGTACATATTTTAAATATTGGTAGTTCAGACAGTGGCGGCTCGTGAGTTAATTAATAGGGTGTTCACACAATTATATAAAAATTAAAATTTCCATTAATTTAATCCGTTTATGTCGTCAATGTCATCTTTAAATTATCTTTTAAAGTCCCTATCTTTTTCTTCTTTAACTTGAACAATGGTTAGATGAGGTGTTGGTCTGATGTTCTTTATTTCAACTTTTTTCCAGCGGCAATTGAGATAAATACAGATGCTTTAACTCAAACACGGAAATTTTACTTAATACCATCATTTAAAAAACATCTTAATAACAAAAGTATTAAAATATTTTGATGAAAAGATTTAAATTGTATTTAAGGAGTGCTCTTACTAGTACTTTCCAATTAGCCCATAAAATCACTTCTATTAGTCGTCAAAAAAGAAAGCTGTGCCTCAAAAGTCAAAGCCTCGGCACACTAAATCTGTGCTAACGGAGATCTCCTGCGCTTTGCCGTAAACTCAAATGATCTCCGGCAAGCAAGCAGACGGGGTTTCTTCGGATTCTCAAATTTTTTTCGCTCACACGTGCGGAAAGGGAAAGAAAAACAAGAGTTCCGTCTTTTTTCGATTTCTTTCGCGTTTCCGGTAGTAAATTTTTCTTATTGAGTGGAGATGGGGGGGAGAAACATAATTTTGAGCAAAAAAAAGATATTGAGAATATATTTCCTTTGATATTTTTTTCTTTACATTCGATTTTTATTCTACTTTTTCGGTGGGTGTTCACGTGCTCCTGTGCTCCTATGGACGAGCCGCCACTGAGTTCAGATACATTTTCCCTCAAGTTTGGTCAGTACAAAGCGGTATTTTTAATTTTTAAAAGTAGGAATAGTTATATTTTTCATAAATATGCCGCGCTTTCAAAATTCAGCGGACAGGTATTTTATTGGCTGGTCTTGGGATCCAAATATGATCTCAAAAATTTGGTGAAACAATTGTCGAATGGATAGTTCGTTCATTAGGCAATATATCGGTTATGATTCACCTCAGTGTCCTCAGTCATGATTTACCTATTTTTTGCTATAACAATAGACTGAAACCCAGGCCGATGAAATTATACTTTTTTGGAGGGAGGATTGACTCAAAATGAATCCTTAGCATTCTCTAATAATGCGTTCATATAAGTTAAAATATAGCAAATTGAACTGTTTAAGATATTTGCAAGTAAGTTTTGAAAAGTAATGTAGCTTATTTAAAAACTTAGGGGATAATACTGAGCTTTATGCTAAAAACTGGGATCTAACCGGTGTTCTTAAGAAAATGTTTCAAAATTTGACTCTTAAAAAGTGGTTTTAATTTATTTTTGGACATTAGTGACTCATATGGGGACACTTGGGATGGAGTATTCCTAATATGCCAAAGAAATTTCAAGAAACTATTATCTAAACGTAATCTTTTAAACTATTATCTAAACGTTTTCCTTGGGGTTGAAATATAACCCAAAAAAGGTACCCACCTTCTGACATATCCATTTTTATTAAAAATTCAAAGTTTTTAAAATCCTACTCAACCGGCAATAAGAGTTTCGCGCATTTTTATGATTCCAGCAAGAAATTTTTGATTGCCAGTTCTAACCATTGAGATAGTTTAAAATAGGTTGTATTACAACTCAGGTATTTCAACTCTGGTATTATTTTATAGTCTTCAATGATGATTTTATACCATTGTGCACATTTAGGGAACGTACCCATACTACGTGACCCTTTCAGGGGGGAGGGGGTCTTCAAAATATCACGCTCGGTCACAGGGGGGAGGGGGGGCTTGGGATTCGTCACGTAGTCAATTTCCTCTAGTCAATACAAAATTAAGCCAAATAAATTATTGAAATTTGCCAAATTAATTATTAAAATTCGACAAATTGATCCAAATTAATTTTTTTAACTCTGTTTGCAAAAAATGATTGAAAACCGTATTTATGTATTACTACGTGACAACTTGAGGGGGAGGGGGTCTTGGCATATACTACGGATGGTCACCAAGGGGGGGGAGGGGGTCAAAAATGGTTAAAAATGGGTCACGTAGTATGGGTACTTTACTTAACGTCTAAATACCTCTAAACGCGAAAATGAGAAATTTTCCTTTTTACGACTTAGATAAATTAAGGACTAAATGTATTCTTAGATGCAACATAAAAATCTGAATTTATAAATGATCCTTCTAAATAGATAAGATACACTATGTAGGTATTAAATAATTCATAAATAAACATCAAAAATTTATTTGCATAAACATTTATAAAACTACATAACTTCAAAATAAAAATAACTTTGTTCATTATAACATCATACCAATGAACATCCAAGCATTATAGGTAAAGTTAATCCCATATTTTAAAATCTCAATATATAATTGACTCTATAACAAAAAATAAATGCATTAAAACTCGGAATGGGACGATTTGGCGTGGCCGTTTGGGCGCCGGCCTGTTTTGGCACGAAACAAATTTTTTTCCTCCTAATTTTTAGAAGGGTTATGAAAGAGTTCTATGTATTATAATTTTATTTTTGGCGCCGAAACGGTCGCGCCGAAAAGTGGTAGACAGATTAAAACAATAGTTTAGTTCAAGTCAGGTAAGTAATAATAGCATGAATATAGTTATTAATATAAAAATATTTCAACCTACACTAAAAGAAATGCAGCCCTGTGACAATTGATTTCACAAAATAACAAATATATGAAATTTAAAAACATTGTTAAAAAACATTCAAAACCTTCAGAACATAGATTTTGGTATACAATTAACAACACCTAATTGAGGTGTTTGCTGCAACAAGCACCTCAATTAACAAAAACATAAACTTTAAAAAACTTAAAATTTTTCATTCCCTTTGCAAGAGATGGTTTTTAAAAAGACAAATATATAAAAATACAAAATTTAAATTTTAAAAAATGCTATTGATATGCATAAGAATAAAAAAGAGAGATTTCATATTAATAGATATTTATTTTTGCAGTAAGATAAAAATATTTTCTGTGTTTTTTTAATATATTTTTCAATGTAACAATTATATATTTACAATAATCTATAAATCCTCAAACTTCAGTTAATTTAAAAACTTGAAATTTTTTACTAAGACAAGAACTATTAGATAAAAAAAAAGACTAAGAACAGTAACAATATATTAAAAAGAACATTTTTTCATAACTTTATTTTATTTGGTAGATTAGGATTAAATACCTATTATAAACGATCAATAATACAGTAAAACCTCTCTGAGCGACTACCCCTATATAGCGACCACCCCTTCTAACAACCAGATTTTGAAGGCACCAATTTTTACACCTATTCTGTTAATGTTAAAATACTCCAATTAGCGACCGTTAAAACCCCTCCCAGCGACTAGTTTTTTTTTAATTCAGAAGGTTTCTTTTTGTTTTTTAAGGCTAGGATTCTAAATAATTCCATTCTAAATAAATTATTATTTTACGTAAAAAGAATCAAACCAAGAACGCACGTTCCATTTTTGTATCCTTATCTTTTTCTTAAAGTCTTATTTTTTCACTTAATAAACCGGAGTTTTTGCATTAAAATTCAAAGTTATGTACAAATAGAAATTCTTTTATATCTTTTTGTTCTGATACTTTTTTTCAATGTGATACGAATGTGATTGAAAATAAAGAGGATTTCGTCACATTAAAAGGCTAAAAATTAAAAATAAAGATTTAAATTTTAATTTAATTTTTTTACTGTGGATCAAGTTAGATCAATTCTAAAAATTCCTTCATTTAAATAGTCAATTCCACATTAAATACATACACCATTTGAGTAGATTGAGATAATCCAGAACAGAGTATTTTAAAATCACATTTGTTCTCAAGAAATTATTTAAGATATCTCAAGATTGGAAAATGAGAATTGAGTTCCATTAATTGCTTTTAGCTAGCTATGAACACAATGAAATATTCAACATGGATAAGACCAGTGTTATTCTTAGGATTTTTGGAGGAGTAAAAATACTCCTTGACTTTTTTAGGAGGCGTGAAATTCATTTATGAGGAGTGAAATACGGAAATATCGTAAACTGTATATAAAGAGACTAATTTTTTACAAAAACGTTTATCTTAATGGACAAACTGAAATAGAAAAAATGAGGATGCTATTTTGGTTTTTAACAATTTTAGCATCTGTTAATATAAGTAGAAAATATTAAATATTATAAATAATATAATTTATTTTACATTAAACATTATAAATGAAATATTTATTTTATGTTACAAATTTGAGTGGAAATTTTTTTTTGATTTCGGTGGGGTGCCATGCATTTTTAAGCAAAACAATTGTTACAAATTCAAAGCGTGAAAATACGCTTGACTAGTTTTTAAAAGCGTATTTCCTATTTTAAATGCGTGAAATACGCTCTCAGAGGCGTTAAAATTATCACTGGATAAGACTGCAATGTTTTTCTAGAGATTTGCCTAATAAGTGCATAATGATTAAATCGACCAACTTCAGTAGAATCAGTGGAGGTACAAACATAGTACATAATAAGCTATTTTATTGTTTTTTATGACTAATTGTTTGAAAAATGTTTTGAGTAAGTTCTAAATCTAAAGCAATCTCTTTCTCTTTTTAAGATGACCCCTTTTGAGCGACCACTTCTCTTAATGACCGATTTTTCGTGGAACAGGGGTGGCCCCTCAAGAGAGGTTTTACTGTACTACATTTTTTTAAGTTATAAATCCAGATAAAATATTTCAGTTTATTGGCTGCTATGATAAAAAAATTTAAAAATTTATTCTAAAAAAAATTTATACTTAAATATATTTAGATATATTCCTTGATACAGCCAAAATACTTGGAAATTTGTATCCACAATACTAAGATTTTCAACATGAAAATAAAAAAACAATACTCCACAGTATCTTGGCAATAGATTTTTGTAGAAAAACTATAATTTATACTTCAAATATTTACTCCTCCCAACACTTAATTTTATATCAATCCACACTGGGCTCAATAATACAAATCTATCTGGATAGAAAATGCACATTTCAAAACACTTAACATCTATCACTCAAACTATAGAGATCATTTCCAGGTTTAATAAAATAAGCAAGTTGATTAAATTGTACAAGTAAAAATATTTGATAACATTAATTATTATTTCTACATTATCTCTATTAAAAAGAAATACTTTTTAAAATAAAAAAACCTTGGTCAATCTTTTATAACTTTAAGATCATACATTGAGCATGATTATGGAATATGCAGCTAACATTGTTGGCATAAATTTATATGTTTGGTTCAGCAACTTATAAAAACAGGATCGTATTCACTGCACTATGTGTGTGTCAAAATGTTAATACATTAGAAATTACTATTAAAAGCATATGGAATAAATAAGCATTACAAGCATAAAAAATAAAATACAGTCAAACTAACCACCAAGATTAAGCAAGTTACAAGTTTTAGATGGATTCTCAACACCTGTATTATTAATGTTTACATTTTTATGCTGACAATAAAAAAATCATAACCATTTAAAAACAAATTTATAAAAACTTTTGGATCGGATGAATAATTATTAACTTATTAAAAACCTAAAATAAAATAAGTAAACCCTAAAATAAACAATTGGTACTAAATTTAACACAGAACTTCTGTTATAAAACTCAAAACGTGAAATGGAGGCTGCTTGAAATAAAAGTATCTATAATTTTTTGATAAAAGTCTATAAGGCTAAACTTAAGATGTCATCGAGATTGTTAGTAATTACATTTAATAATTAAGAATTATGTCAAGAGAATAACAAGAAACTGCATCAAATTACAAGAAAATTGTGTTTGTGATTATAAATGTTTTTTTAACATATCATCAGATTTCATAATTTCTAAATTTTCTGAGAACTTCATTAGCAGGATCACTCTCCCAAGAAGTAGTGCGGCAAGCATTTCCTGGGATAGGGGAATCTGAAATAAAACAGAAAAGAATTTGCGAAAAAAAATTTTAATCTAATGATAAAACACATTAAACAATTTAAGCCCTTAGGTATATTACTGTGACCCCAACAACTTTGTTCTCTACAAGTTTATTTACTTACAGTAAGGGAACAATGGATTAGTAAATTTCATAGCAAGAAAATAAAAAAGTGCTTAGTTTCATGGATTGTAAGTGTTATCAGTAGCGGATTTTCAAATGTGCCGCCTATAGGCTGAACCAAAATTTGCCGCCTATATGCTTTAACTATACATACAAAACTAAACAGAGGCGTCATTTCAGTTTTTGGTTTGGGAGGCAGTGGCGAATCCAGGATTTTTGTCTGGGGGGCTGAGTTTCACAAATAGCATAATTGCTATTATGGGCTGTTCAAATATTAATGTAAGCAACTGAAAGGGGGAGGGGGTTGCCAATGCCATAGCCAGATTTTTTTAAAGGGGTTACTGGGGTTTTTTTTCTGAAGGCTAATCATAAGAATACTAAGTTTTAAGTGAGATGACTTCGCAAGGTTTTAATTTGGTGCTCTAAATTTCAAAAATGTGTAAAAATGTCAACTCCAAGTAAATGGGGGGTCTGGGGGTCCTCCCCCAGAAAAATTTTGAAAATTTGCCCCTCAAAATAAAGTTTTAGCTCATTTTGAAGCCTTTTAGATTCCACCCTAAGAGCACCACTCATTGTAATACCCCGTTCGCACTGCCGCTAAAGGGCCCTTAAACTTTAAGTGCACTTAAACTTTAAGTGCGTTTTTTTAAAACAGCGTTCGCACTGGCAAAGGGTGATTGAGCACTTAATTGTGGAAATCTAAGAAATATTTAATTTATTATTATATATTTTATACTTAATAAATATAATCACCAACTTTTTTAAAAAAATGCAAGTAAAAATGTAAAAATACATAAATAATTATTAATTGACAGACGATTTAAGAAAACTATTTCTGAATTTCAAATAAAAACAAGACAAGCTGACTGGATTGTAGTGGGATAAATTGGATCATATCAAGGTAAATAAACTAAATTTTTTATTAAACTAAATTTAATCAGTTTTTGGTCTATTGTTTTCCATATTTTGATGTACTTTTATTTTACCAACTGGGTCTTTTACTATTAAGTAATTAAAAGCAATGAGCGGAGATATTGAAGTACAGCATTGTTTAGCTCACGGTTCAATTTTTGATGGGCTTTTTTGTGTTAAATTATTGTACTAATTCAAAGAACTTAATAACCTATAAATATGTGTGTAATTGTGTCCAGTGTAAACTGTTTTAAAATGTTTCTTTGGCCTCTATTTTATGAAAAATCACCAAAATAAGCATTTGACCATGCTGGGAAATATTGTGCGCCGCCATCTTTGTTGTTCAAACACCCTTAAAATATGGGGCGATTTTGTTATTCCTAAAGTGTGTTTCTATGGCAACTAAGTGCGAAATGAAAATAGAGGGTCTTTTTTCTGCCAGTGCGAACGGGGTATAAGCGGCAGAATTTTTAAGGAAAAAAGTTTATAGTATTATGAATTGGAAAATTTCTAGGGGGTTTAGGGGTTCCTATTCTAGAAATTTTTTTGAATTTTGCCCCTGAAAGTGGCATTTTAACTCGTTGAGTTAAGGTTACATCAAAGAGGATTTCATGTAAATCCCTAAAATTTCAAGGAAAAACCGTACTTATTAGATTCTAAAATTTCGAGGGGTTTAGGGGTCTTCCCCCCGAAAAATCTTGGAATTTTTACCCTTAAAAGTAGGGTTTCGATTCATTTTGAGACCCTTTGGGTAACACCACCAAATGTCCGAAACGTGTTGAAATTTCTTTTTTGACTTTATTGCTATTACCAAAACTTGAATGTCTTATTCCTGGGGGACCCTTACAGTTCCTTGAAAACCACATAATTTTCTGGGGTGACGAGTTGTAAAAACGTCTAACGGGGGGCCAGAGGTCCTCCCCAAAAAATTAATTTTGGAAATTCACCCCGAACTTGAGTTTATCTACTTTTCAAACCTTATGGAGAGAGCACCAAAAGTAAAAGGTTTCTTGTAGGCGGCGTAATTTTCAAGGGCAAAACACCGTATAACAGGTATCAGAATTTGAGAGGGGGTGTGGGGGTTCTCCCCCAGAATTTTTTTTGGAAACAGCCCATTAAAGTAGTTTTGTCTCATTTTCAGACCCTTTGGGTTACAAGTAGAACAGTTCCTTGTAAACCACATAATTGCTTTTCTGAGAGGACGTTTTCCCTCTTTCCAGCGCTTATGTTTAGTGTTTTCTCTCTCTTCCCGTTTTTTATTCAGAAAAAAATTCTGCTGGGGCTGAAAATTTGCCGCCTGCTAAAATTTGCCGCCGTAGGCTATAGCCTAGCTAGCCTATTTAGAAATCCGCTACTGAGTGTTATAGCAAATGCAACTGCAATTCTTGATCCAAATTGAAAGCGATAAAAAAGACTTAAGCAAAAGCTTTATACAAAACTTAATTTTATAGGTTTTAAGCATTGTTGTTAAAAACAGATAATATTTAGGCAGATTAAATTTCAAACCAATTTAAATATTTCCACTCAACTTCTATGAATTTTAACCAAAATATTACTTTATAAAGAATATTAGTTATATACCATTGATTTCATGACTTGAAGGTTCACTGCCACAACAGGAATTTTCTAGCATCAAATCCTTTTGCTTTTTACTAGCCCAATGTATAGACTGAAACCAAATTGTGAATAATATTATTTTTAGAAAACATAGCAGCAGTTAAATGAAAAATAAAAAATTAAACATAGCATTTAATTACTTAATTGTGTTGAACTTAAAGCACAATTATCTGAGAGGAGGTATCATGGGTATGGATCAGACAGAGTTAATTTAGCCAGCTCTGGAGCCTCATATAGGATTTGCTGTATCTTGCTTATGAGGTAAGTTATGCACAATAACAAAAGCACAATGTTGCTCTTTTTGAGAGATTAGATGAGGATTTTTAATTGTGTGACAGGGTCTCAGAAGTCAGATTAGCTGGATTTGTGAATCTAGCAACTTCTCTAATGATAATGGATGCAATTATACACTGTCCACCAAAATACAGGGCTTCTGTTAACACTAGAAGCTCCGGCAAGTGCCTCATACCTAGAACCCTCAAAGACAGTCATTTTGACCGCTAGGCTTTTTTCACCGAAAATAACCTTTAAAGCCAGGTGATATTTATAGACATCATAAAGAACATTGATTACATGATATTTAAAACATTTTTTGATTTTTAAATACCAATTTATGTAGTAAATTACGGAAAATCCACTACTTTACATCATTTTAGCATACCTATAAAAGCCTTAGTAAAGTCAAAAACATTTACTACACGCATATTTTTAATAATTCTTGCATGTATCAGAAGGTTGGTACTGTCCATACTTTGCATTTTGACCCTGTGGGGACGACTTTATGACGTCACTAACGCATGTTATATAAGAAAAAAGTAATAGACTCTATATCCCCTATTTCTTTCTCAATCCGAATCCAAATTGATGTTTACCATTTATTTTAATAATTTTAATTTAATGTTCACCTAAATACATAGTACAACTATGCTTAAGGACAAAAAATTCTCACCTGCAATTGTCCTGATCCGGCATTTGCTGTGCGTATCCTAGCCGTTTTATTTTCGGCCTAATCGCGAATAAAATACTCATTTTGAGTCAAACCGTGTTCTGAGCACACTAACATGCTCTTCTAAAAACATTTCTAATAACACAGTTTCAATATTCAAATGCGTTTCAATGAAAATCAAACGTCTGCTTATTTTAAAAAGATGTATCATGACAGATATTTGACATGTATCTTTATTTTCACTCATAAAAAGCTTTTGAAACATAATAAATTGATTAGGCCTTGAATATTTCCATCTTCAAATGAAGGAAATAATAAATCTTTCGTTCACAAAATGATAAACCAGGCCTGGGAATTATAAAAAGCTCTCCTATGGGATGTGCAACAAAATAAAGATGTATTTTATGATTTTCTGCAGTAAAAACAATATACTTCTTTTAATTTTGTGGAGGAGCCCTCTTAGGTACCTCGTAGAACCGAAAGATAACAAAATTTAAGCGATAGATTAGAAATAAGAACTTAAATACTCAGCGGTCAAAATGACTGTTTTTGAGGGTTCTAGGTAGTTCTTTTAATATCTCCGGAACCCGTTTTGCAAACTAAACCAAATTTGGACAGAAATAATAGCAGCAACAGTTAGGAAAAGTCACAAAAGTAGAAGTGTGTAACTCAAATATTTTGGAAGAAAACGCGTTTTAAAAATGCAAAACGGTCAAAATGACCGCCCCGGAGCTTCTAGTGTTAAGAAAAGGAAAAAAGCAAAAAAAAGGGGAGTCCTTTAAAATATTCAGTTTCAACTACTGCATTGAGTCAAACTTATACATTTTGTTTGTCTATCAAGTTTTGGTAGCTTACACCTGAAGATGATTGACAATATCGAATATTTTAGCATCATACTAGCCTATTTCTGATAAATCTAGCCATGTTAATTGGATTTGTAAGTGGCTTTATATAACTTAGAATATGTTGTCAATTGGGCACATCCAAGGTGTAAACTAAAACTTACACCAATAGATGTTTATTCATTGATATATCTCCCATAAAATGATATTTTCGGAGTCTGCAACTTTATAGTCAGGGATTGGTACAATAGAAGTTTGGTCAAAGACTCTCACCATAAATCTAAAAGCCTGAGGTCTTATCAAAAATTCAAAAATACTTACAGCGTGAGCCGATTTGGTTAAATTTAAGAACTTATCAAATGAAATAGAAAAACCACAATGCTTCCATTTGTCATAGAGGCTTCTTTTCTCTGGGTCAGTTAAAATTTCCTTAGCCTTTTTTATTTTTTGAAATGTTTCAACTGTAAAAAAAGAGAGAATTGAAATTATATTTTATTTAAAGAAAATACAGGGTATGGTGGAATAAATTTAAATTACCTGCACATGGGTTTTCAGGGTTTTTATCTGGGTGACATTCCAAAGAAAGGGCTTTGTACTCTGCTAGAATCTGTTCAGTCTAAATGTTGATGAATATATTTTGAATTAATAAAAGTATTGAATATACCATGATATATGACAAGATAAATTACCTTGACCTCTAAAAATTCAGATTTCCATTCTAATACTATTTACATACATTTACTTTGATGAAAAATGAGAGGAAATGTACTTTGTTTGAACTATTTCAATTTGTTCTGAATTTCAACCCTATAAAATGTGGGGTATTTTAACGAAATAAATTAGATCAAATTAAGGTAAAGGTCATTTTACAAAAATCAACCTAATCAATGTGATGTGCGCGTTTAAATTTTACTCACACTGGAAGATTCATCGCATCTCAATAATGTGTACAAATCTTCCTCATCACTCTTATCATAATTTAGAATACAATCCATTCTGCTCTGACTTTTTTATAAATGCACTTCCATCGAAACAGATTATTTCATAAATCCACCATCCATTTCGCAACTTTCGTCTGTTTATTTGTTTACTAAATTGTGTCGTAGTGAAGTGAAAGTGAAAGTTCAAAACTTTGTTATTAATTATTTTTTAAAATCCCTCAAAAATATTTTGGGCCTTAATAAAATCATTTTCATTAGAATATTGATGTTTAGAACCACAGAAATATAACTACTGTTTTCAAAAATGTATTAAGCAAAGTAGTATTTATATTATCCTCATCTGGGACTTGATTGGAAAAACTTGAGAATAGAATGGCAACTTGCTCATCACTTGAAATGTAAACATATGATGAGATGAAAAATCTGAAAAAATATGGAAAATCTTTAAAATATTGTTTTTATGCCTCAATTTAATTAAATTTTAAAAGATTTTAAAAGGCACTTTAATGTGACAGAAATTCCTGCTTCCAATTTTATTCTTTAGATTTTAGATGGCCGATAAAAAGAAAAAGAAAGAGAAAACTTTGAGCATTGAGGATTTTTACAGAAATAAGAATTTCGTGCCGCCAAAGGAGAAAAACTTAGAAACTATTTTCGAAGAACCTCGAGAGTCAAAAGATGGACATCCCGTTTTAACATCCACCAGAAAATTTAAGCGTTACTTGCACTTTGATACGACTGTTGGGAAAATCCATAAAAGAAAGATTAAGGCCAAAAAGTGTGTTAAAAAGCTTAATATGAATCGCTTAAAGACTCGGTCGTCCCCAAAAGCTGAAAAGTCTGTTGATATTTCATCGTACATATCTGAAGCTATGGGAGATTCATCAGAAGAAGAGATGAAAACAACTGCTGAAGTGGCCTTAACTAGTGATGCAAATAGGGTAACAAACAGTGATCCCAAACCAGACAGCTCAACGTTTTCGAAATTTGAAGAATTATCTTCTTTAGAAAGTGAAAAATGTGTTCAGAATGACTCAAAAGAATCCCACCAATCGGAAACGATTTCTGAAGACATTTGCAATTCCTCCCCTGATGCTCTAAATTCAAATGATGAAAATTCAGTGAACTCGCCAAGAAACTCGTGTCTTGTGTCATAGCAGTTTTGAACGAATAATGTATTTGATTGTTAATTTGTATTTTTAATTAATCCTGGTAGCTTTTATAACATATTGTACAGATCGTATCATTTTATGAGCTCTTTAAATGCTTGAGATTCATGCATTTATACTTAATTTTAAGGCATTTAAAATCATTGATCCTAACTAATCAAGACATGTGTGCCCACAGCTAATTGTTTCCTTTTATCTGCATTGACCAAGGAGATGGTCGGCTGAGGTTTTATGGCACAAGTCCAATGACAAAGGAGATTAAAGCATCTTAGAAAAATTTAAGTGGTTTGCTTGTTACATTTATAATTTGTGCATTGTAATCGGGAGTATCACTTTTCTGGGATAGTCTGGGAAATCTTGCTTTTAATAAGCAAAAATTCTGTGTTCTATCAAATTTTCTGAAAATTTGAGCTTGAGATTTCTGAATTTTGATTTGGAAAGTTCAAAACCAGGTCTAATTTAAAAAGAATAGATAGAATATTCTTTTCCCAAAGGATCACTAGTTTTAATTGGATTGCCTAATCAATGATATTTTAATTTTTAGTATTCTAAAATTTTGTTTTTGCTTTTTTAACCTGGATTGTTGTAAATGTAATCTTAATGTTTATCTTTTGGATATTTTTTTGTGTTAGTACAGAACAGTGGTACTCAACCATTTTTCCCACGGACCATATTTACAAGACAGCTATTTTAACTGGGCTGTAACTGATGGTAGATTTTGTCTAAAAATATAACCCTCCGAAATATGCATTAGTTAAAAAAATTTCAAAAACTGTTTTGATTAACAGTTTTTTTCAAGAGGGATGCTAAGATATTGTTTAAATGTTAAAGTAGGAAAGATGTGGTAGTTTGGGGCTTTCCCACATAAAACTTTGGAAAATCGCTGTCAATGGTGAGTATTTAGCACATTATATTGATTTATTACTTAACACCTTTATCTTTTCAAAGTGATGAGTGAAGCATGTATGCTTTTCACCTCACCTCAAAAACTGAGGAGCAAAACCTCCTAACTTGACATTTATTCATATTGAGAAGAAAAGTATGAAGAAACTCCAACAAATGTGAATTTTTTTGAAAATATCACCCTTAAAAGCAGTTTTTAACAAATCCTTAAAAAATCTTATATAATCATTCAAGACTTATTTATTAGGGTGCAAAACAAGGGATGGTGATCCACATGTGGCCAGTATGTTGTGAAGACCTGCTTTAATTGGTTTTCCAAGTGCCAAGATCATCTAAGTTGTCCATCTGAGTTGTTTTAACCATTTAATAGTTTGGAATTAATTTTATCAGTTTATCAACATACTTCACAGCAACGTTTCCTGAACCGAATACATCACTACGCAGAAGGAGAAAGTGAGTAAACACAAAGCCTGTTAGGTTGATAGGAGGAATTTTGATAAGCGTATTGTTATAAAAAGACATTATTTATACATGGGTTGCTGCTTACCTTGCTGCTTATGGGTTGATACATGGGTTGCTTAAGTTGCTGTCTAGTTAAGTGTTTTATTGATAAATAAGTTGTGTAGATGTGGTGTCTCGGCATTGGTATTGAAGGGATTTTTAATTAAATGGTTAATGGCTTTTTCTGTAATGTAAAGCAAATATATTTTCATTCATAAGTTAATACCAAAATGTAGATATTTCATGTTGCTGAATTATTAAAAATTTATTTATTAGATTTGGTCTTCTTTTTCTTAAGAAAGTGAAATAATTTTTAAAGGTTTAAAAAAATCAAAATGACCTTATTTATATTTGGAGTTCTCTTTCAAAAACACCTTATTACAAAATTTTACAAATAATAGGAATAAATTCTGGGGATGGGTGGGGCACTGAGCTATAAAACAAACTGGAGTGACAACTTCCGATAGCATAAGGTTATCAGGGGTGGAAAATCTGCGCCAACTGCGCCGAAATTGGTTACCTGCGCCAACTGCGCCAAAAATGGGCAAAATTCACATTTTTGCGCCAAACTGCGCCAAAAACCCGATAATCCGTTCAATCTGAATCAGTAATCCTGAAAATCCAACTGATAAGAAAAGAACCAATCCTCAGCCACAATGATCGATTCTCTTCCCGCTAGGATCGCTATGAAACGGGGTGGAAATAGGACGATTAGTAACTTGTCTACCGTCGCTTGGCGGAGAAAAACCGGTTTCTCTCCATTGTGGAACCGGTTTTCGTCCGCCTTCCGACGTAGACAAGTGCGTTGATTTGATTTTTGGCAGTGTTTTTCGGTGATAAGCAGGGTTCGTACCAGGGATGTGATTTTTCCGCGGAATTCCGCGTTTTGTGACTTTGTATTATGTTCCGCTTTTTTTTACAATTTTCCTCAAACTAACTCTTCTCCGCGGAAGAAATTTCCACGGAGAAAAAAAATTCCTCTTCACTTTTCTCCTCTTCGATCTGGACACAGGGATGTGATTCTTCCACTTCCCATGAAAATCTGACTGAGCGGCAGGAGTTCGAAAGCGGGCCGTTTTCCGAGAAACGTCGACTATTGCAAGCGAAAGAGGTCCGCGTTTCTTTCATTTCGAAGCTCCCGTTTACGGCCCGTGAACTAATTTGGATTTTTCCAGATAATCTATAGTGGTTTTTTTTTACTTTGCCTATTATTTCCGATAAAATGACGATTTAAAGTGGAAAAAAGTTGGAAAAATTGCGATTTTTCACGCAAGTTTCGTGTTGCTTGCGGAGGGTTTTCTTCCCGCGACTTCTTTCTTGAACGGCCGCGGGTGCCAAATTGAAGTCGGCTTCTTCTTGCGTTGTTAGTGCAATGTGGAAAAACAACTTTACAGTGGTTAGAAGTCATCGAGTCCGGTCTTTAGGATCACATTCTGCGGGAAAAGTCGAAAAATAGCGATTTTTCGCGTAAGAACCGTTTTTCCGGCGCCTAGTTGAAGCTGGTATCATTTCACATTGTGATTGTGATGCAGAAAAAACTTAAGCGTAGTCAAAGGAGCCTAATAAGTGTAGTGATACCTTTAAGATCGCGTTTTTATCAATTTCAGTGAGTGTTTCCAACTAATTTTTCCTAAGGATTTCCCAAGTTGTAAATTTTTACTGATAGATCACTTTGAAGTTAGATAAGATAAAATTGCAGTGTTTTTAAAAAATCTTGTTAGATTATAACCTGTTTCAGATATGATATCAAGGGGGATGCCAGGGGACCCAATTCCCCAAAAATCGGACTAGCTGTCCAAAACAAATTAAAACATTGTTTTTAAGAGTCGAATTTCAAAAAAAAAAAAAAATCCTGGGAGGGGATCCCCAGACCCTCTTTGTGCTTGGATCTCTATAATTAACCACTTTTTATATGTTAAACAAAATCTTAAAATTAAACACCAAAAAAGTAAGAACATAATTTGGAATTTCCTCTTTTTTGCTTTTTGGTCAATCACATCCCTGGTTTGTACGCTCCTTGAAAATTAATTTCATTTTCAAGCACTATGGAAACTACTTGAATTTGGGTTGTACTCCTTAAAAACTCTTTGATTTTCAACCTGAATATTTCTTCTATAAATTTACTTCCCCTATAAAATAGGTTTCAATCCGCAGCGTTTAGTGCGTTGAAAAGTCGGAAATCGCGATTTTTCGCGAAAGTTTCGCTTTTTTTTCGGAATGTTCCGTTCTTCCCGCGACTTTCGTGGACGGCTTTGGGTGCCGATTCAAGTTGGCTTCTTCTTGCGTCATTATTGCGAAGTAAAAAAACAACTTTACCGTGTTTAGAAGCCCACAAGTCCGGTGTTCCGTCTAGTGTTCCGGAAATCGGGAAAATAGCTACTTTTCGCGACAGTTGCGTTTTTTTCCGGGACTGCTTTTCCAACAGACTTACGGACGTTGCTGCGATGCAGAAAAAACAAATTTACTTGGGTCAGACCAGCCTGATGATAAGTCTAATATGATTTTTTTCTCTATTTTATTTAGTATTTTCAACTTAAGAGGATTTTCTTTTTCAAAGTTGTAAATTTTAATGAACGGTCGCTTTATAGCAACTTAATAAGTTGGTAATACAGTGTTTTTTAAAATCTTGTTAGATTATTACCTGTTTTAGGTATCTGATCTGATTCATAAGATTATAAAAATACCTTCAAAAATAATTTCTTACTTTTTTCTATTTAACTAAAAGTTTTTGACAATATCGTTTTTGCAATTTAATTTTTACTTAAATAATTATTCTATTAACTAATTTCCTTTATTTTTATTTGATTTTAGTTGCATTTTGACTTTTAAAGTGGTTTTAAAAACTGATTCAGGAATGCAGTGTGTGTTTGAAGCCGTGTAAAAAATTTGTCTTTCTTAAGTTATGTAAAAAAAGTACTCCTTGAATTTTTTAAAAAACACTTCTTGAAAACTCCTGGAATACTGTAAACTGATACGGAAATGAAATTTGCCTTGATACAAAACCACTAAAAGCTGATACAAAAATGCATTTTGACTTGATACAAAAATGCATTTTGACTTGATACAAAACTGCCCTAAAGCTGATACAAAAATCAATTTTGGATTTTCCACCCCTGCATAAGGGGACATCTGGAAAATATGTGAGGTCAAAAAGGGGGGAGGGGTTCGGAAAAATCTCACCACGGGGAGAGGGGGTCGATTAAAATTTAAGTTAGAAATTATACCGGTTTTTTTAAGTATGAGAAAGAAATAATATCCACAGATAAGATATATCTGTGGGCGCAAGTTTAGAACTGCTGATGCGCCAAGTTTTTAGCGACAGAAATCAATATATAGCAACCCCAACTAATGTTAAATGAATTATGTGGCTTCTAAATATGGCGCCAAATAGCCAAAACTCGCCAACCATCAGCAGTTCTAAACTTGCGCCCTAAATTGGTAATTTTTAGGCAGAATAATGTCCTTTTCCCACACATCATTAATAATGGAAAAATTTTGGGTGCTGTGAAGCACAAAATGCAAATGCAAACGAATAGGATAGAAAATTAGTTTTAAGGGTTGTACGGTACGAGGAGGGTTACAAGAACTTCACGAACGGGGGTGTGAGTTGAACTTTTGTGCGTTTAGGGGTTTTATTCCAGATATTTTTTAGCTTAACCCTTTATGTCCCGGTGGGACTTGTAAGTCCCATTTCCCAATGTTCCAAATTCGTCCAATTTTCGTCATGTAGGGCCAAATTTAGTTAACTTATAGTTGCAGTTACGTAAACTTGATATGTTTTGGATGAGGATGAGGAAAATAATTTGGGGCATAAAGGGTTAAGGTGTCTTTTGCTACTAAATCGATGTTTCTCTTCTCTACAGCTTAGTAATTGACTAATTTACTAAATCTTTTTCTCTTAATATGTGCAAGTACGCCAAAAACCGGTTGTCTGGTAAAAGTGTCTCTTAGCATAGAGCATCAACCTACATGACCGTCGCACAAATAAACAAATTACAGCCTGATGATGTCAAAGCGAAACTAAAGTTGTTCAGTAGAATTTCCTTCTCAACTAAATTACTGAACTTAGCCTGATTATTTTTAATTATAAAGATTGAAAATAAAAGTGGTGATCTTTAAAATATAATGAGTAAATTATAATATTTTATCACGTTGTGATCTTTAAAGCATTTTAGTGACGAGAGGAGATTTTAGGACTATAAGTTCGTTTACGATGGTTAAAAAGTCATTATTAATCTATTAGCCAAGAATTAATCCTATTCAACTTAATGATTTTATGGTAATAGCTTGTGGAAAATGTCTTTAAACTTAGATTCTCCCAAGAGTTCTGAAGAAAAAGCCACCCCGATAATTCAAAAAGTTTCTCCTCGAACAATTACGGGAATTCTTTCTGGACTCAACAAAGGAGCATTTGATTGGTATAAATACTTATTTCATCTTATATATAGAGACTATTTGTTTCATTTAAGGATAATCTTGTAAAATTGGCATATAATTTTAATTTTGTTGCATTCAATGACTTGTTTGCCACCTTTAGCCCCAATTTAGGCGATTTCAGAATGATTTAAATTAATTTTACATTTCCAAGATTTCTTGGCTCAAGTTTAGTCTGTTCCCTGCTGTCGCCAATACGTCGCCAATATACACAATATTGGCGATATTGTAGCTATCGCTCTAGCTTTTTCTAGTCCATAATGGTATATTTATCGCTATAAATTTGGCGCAGGGAACAGACTAAACTTGCGCCGATTTCTTTTGTGCTTTTGATGTATATCATAACTAATTCAAATGTTTTTTCTTTCAAAACATTTTGAGATCAAGCACACAAGCCAGAAATTATATGTCACCAAAATCCAATCTTCCAAAACATTTGTAAAGAAATAAACCCTACATTTTGCGTTAATAACATGTCAATAAGTGATATTACTAATTTAAATCTCTCGTTTTATCAAAATTTAGGTAATTCTGTGATACAATGGTTCAATTCTGTTATCAAGCTGCTGGGGTTCATCCAGGTTTTTCTGCCAGGTTCCTGTTTTATGAATTTTGTGAAAAATCAAGTGGAACTTTGTGAAAATGAAGAGACATAGTACAATTACAACATTCATAACTTATGGAATGGGTCCAAAACTGGCAAATTCCATTCCAAAATGATAAAAACACTTCTGAAAACATTTTAAAAACCAGTTTTGATTCTTTAACTTTTGTGAATAGTCCTTTTTTAGGAATTGGAATTTTGTGAAGGGTAGTCCCTTTTTGAAGAGTAGAATGTTGTGAAGGGTCCTAAAACAGACTCATTTTTCTTCTAGATGAACCCCTAAGCTGGAAACATTAGAAATATTGCCAAAAATTACAAACCCACTAATCAAAATGTGCTGATAAATCATTGACAATCATAAAAATTGGAAATGATTGAACATTTGGTGACCAAAAGAATTTAATGATAGTAAGAGCAAGAGGACAGATAAGGGAATTGAACTAAATAAGCTTTCATATTTTCTAACTTTATGGATCTCTATAATAAGGAGATGGTTTTCTTAAAAAAAAGGTTCAGAATAGAAAGTGGTTCAATTTTATTAACAGTCCCCCTAATACTGCCATGCTCTTTTGGGTACCAAAAAGTAGAAATATTGCAAAATAATTTCAAACTCGTGGATTAAAAAGTTTATTTAGATCAATAACTCTTCAGTTTATCAATAAAAATTAAAAATTTGGTGATATTATGATGTTCAAAAGAGCTTAGCGATATTTAGCCGGAACATGAAAGGAATTGAACCCAGTAAATTTCCATTTCTAATTTTTCTGGTTCCATAAGGAGGAATAAGCAGGTTATAATTTGCTATACCTATTTGGTGAATTGAATTGGCAAACAAAATCATATGTATAGAGTAAAATCCCGTTATAACGAACTCCACGGGACCGCAAAATTTCTTCGTTGTAATGGAAATTTCGTTGTAACCGTACTATCGCTAATTCAAATAAAAAGGCTGGGGACTTTCTGGAATTTCGTAATAACGGGATTTTTCGTTGTATCGGTATTCGTTGTAACGGGATTTCACTGTATTATATCCAGGGGTGCAGAAAATGTTTCAGGGTCCAAAATTTCCCCAGAATGCATTTTTTTCTCCAAAATTTCTCCCAAAATAAGATTTCATTTAAAATGTAATGTTTTTTTTTCCAATTATCAAACTTATTTCAGATTCATTAATTTTCACGTAATCCATAGATTTAAATTTTAATGTTTTATAGACTCTCCTTTTTAGTCTTTCTTACACACTTATAATCTTATTGCTCAGAATAGCCTATTTTCTTAAAATAAGAAAAATTGTCTAATTTTTAAAATTTAACCTAAATGTAAACTTATCCTCAAAAAACACAACTTTTTAGAAAAGAACATCAGTGTGATTAAAAAATTACCCATCTTACCACCAATACATTGTTTTTTTTCTACATACCAATCAGCAAGCAAGGAAAAGCCAACTTTCAGGTATTCACCTAGAAAACTAAGATTTTTAGTGCAGAGAACCGTAGTTTTCCCACTCAACATCCGTAACTCTGCACTGCAGTATTCACCTGATTTCTGTTGAAATTGGAAGTTATGATGCAGTCACTACCCAAAATATTTGTTTGTCAGTTAATGATAATTGGATTTTTGTAGTTTTTCTTTCTATCTTGGGCAAGAATTTCCCCAGAGCAGCTTGAATTTCCCCCAAACCTTGTTCAGACATTCGGACATATTCTGCAGCCCTGATTATATCTAATCCCTTTGATTAACTCATTTTCACCTTTAATTCTATTTTATATGAAGAATGCTTTTTGTGTTCTAGGGGATGGCAGTCATTTGTTGCTTATGGATGTCACAACCATGTTGTAATAGTTGATACACAGAATGTTAAGGTATTTTTCAAAATTAATCGTAAGAAATTTAATTTTTCTTAAAACCAACAAGAACAAATATTTTTTAAAAGTGTTCATAAAACTTGGTTAATGTACACTGTATACAAAATTACTTAAATATTGCTGTACATTTAAATGTCATCCTTGTTTAGTTAATCTACTTTTAATTGTGCTTTGTACAATGTTTTTTTCATGTATTCTAATATTCATCTTATACATTTTATTAGGTCTTTCAAACCTTAGAGAAGCACACAAGTGACATTGTGAAGGTAAATCCTGCTTTTATGTATGTAGCCTATGGCAAAGCAAAGGAGGTTCTTGATGGAAGAGTTATTTCCCTTAAAATACGAAACTTAATCTTAAAATATTCCATAAAATCTAAACGCCCCCATCATATGTGCCAACAAAATTTTGAAAGTTAAAAATCCTTTACTAAAAAAAATCTAATTACATATAGAGAACAGCATTATTTTGTTTGCAAATTAATTTTAAAAAAGTAATAGTTGATTGATTTCTTTGAAGAAATGGTTGGAAGTACTAATTTAAAATTTGTGTATCTTCAAGGACAGGATTTTAAAAATGTTAGGAATTTTTTTGTAATTAACTGTGTAACTAATACTGATTGGAAATTAATAGAGCAACATAATATTAACCCATTTATGCTTCATTTCTCAACAGTTTATGCTAAACATCTTTAAGTATTTTGCACTAGATGAGTCTTGCCTTACATTATTTTACTTAATAGGTAAAGTGGGCATCTGAAAATTATTATCATGATCTTGCCCACCCATATACATTGAAACTTGCATCATTGGATTCTAGTGGATTGATTGCTGTATGGGATGTCAAAGATGGGAAAACGATATCAACATTTTTTGAACCAGGAAAGCCTGCCTCAGGTACAAGTTCTGCTAATATTAATTCTTCTCTCCATGATATGTTTTCAAACAAAAACATCTTCAATAAATTTTGACAATTTCGATTAAAATGTGTTAAAATGAACATTATTTTTTCAGATATTGAATGGGTGTCTGGCCGAGATTCAAGCAACCATTTATTGGTTGGTTTGCACCCACCTTATTCCATTGTAGTATGGAATACTGAATCTGGGACTAAAGTTTGGAAGAAATCATATACTGAAACTCTCCTTACATTTGCTTTCGATCCATTTTCAGGGAACAACATTACTTGTAAGTACTTAATCCATTTTCACCCATATTAGTTCTGCTCTATAAATATTCATTATAATCTCAAATCCACGTAATCATGAACTAATTCAGACTAAAAACTAAAATTCAAACATTTTGTAATGTAGATTTAAATTACAGCCTATTCTCATTTGAGGATGCTGGGGATTTGTAAGAGGAATTTTAAATTATGTAGTAAGGGGCCATTCATTAATTACGTAAGGATGATTTTGGCATTTTTTGACCCCCCCTCCCCCCATGTAAGGGTACGTAAGATTTTTCAAACCCCTCCCCCCTGTTCTTACGTAAGATTCCATTATGTTTTCCAAAATAATAAAATGTTAGAAAACTCTCCGTTTGACGTAAATCAAAGATTTTTATTTTTCAATAGATAAGTAATATTCTTGCTGTCAACTACATATTACTATTATATTATTATCTGTTGATTAGAATAATTGGAATTCGTTTATATTAACAAGGAAAATCTTACGTAAGAATTGGTTTGACCCCCCCCACCCCCAAGTAAGGGTATGTAGAGATTTTTCCAACCCCCCCTCCCCCTCGGGACCCTTACGTAATTAATGAATGGCCCCTAAGTCAAAAAATTTATTAGAACAACATGTAAAAACAGATTAGTTTACATATTTTATTATATTTTGAGATAAAATTTATTTTAATTGTTTTAGTTCAATTTATATGTCATTTAATGAGAATTAATTTCAAACTAAATAATATTTAACCCAACAATTTTAAGGTTTCTATGAAACATAATACTTCTTATAAAAACAATTTTTATACAATGTAAAAAGGAACTTATAAGATGTTTAAAAATTTATCTATTGGATATTTATTTGTTTAGGATAAGATCATAAGTCGTCCATGCTAGAAAAACTTTTTAAAGATTTCTAATTGGATTTATTAGTACTTCTAATTTATTAAACCTCTAGACCATTTATCTCCAGGCATAGTACTTGTGGATTTTGAATATTTATGATCATCATATGAGGAGCTAATGCCAAATGAAATAGCTTTATGTAATCTTACTTGTGTGTGACTGAAAGTTAACAATCAAATGACTGTAGGGCAGCCTAAATTATTTAAACTTTTTTATTTGCTGAAACCTTTGCAGTTAAAAATCTGTATATGTTTTCAGTTTTGGCTTCAGATTGTGTGCTGTTTGTCGATGATTTCAATGTGCACAGAACTCCCTCCAGCAATGGTAGAAAGTTCTACATTTCCAACCCTTCAGCTCCTTCTTCATCTGCTTCAGAGGATCGGAACAAATCTGGTGCTCGCAACACCATCACTAAAAGAATGTGGCTTCTGGCTAAAGCTGATGCAAAACCCAGGTTTTTATTTCCAAAAGTTGATTTGCTAGTAGTATTTTTGGTTTTAGAGTTTGGATGTTTTTGTGGCATTAATATATTGTATCTTGGTGATATAATGGCAGTTATCCCCCTCTGCTTGTTCTTCAATTTTACAATGTTTTATGCTGAGAAGCCTTATTATGTTTGATGATTCAATTGTCAAATTTTTCATTTAAAAGAAAATGAGTTTTTAATTTAATCCAACAAGTAAGTGAGCTTAATTAAACTCTGATAATTTTTTTCATGTGATTTTTTATATTTTTTCCCATGTAAAATGAAAATACTTTAAAAAATTTATACTGGTTTATTATTATCAAGGGAAAATGTGATGGAATTAGTTAACGTAGTTTTTGGGCTAAAACTTTTGGAGATCCCAGGATTATACTTATTAATGTGTTTTCCATTTTTTAATCCATTTATTCTTAATAGTTTTACATTTTTTATATAATATCTATAATTAGGAGCTTATAAATATACCACTGTTACAAAATTTTTAATGAAATGTTCTTAATTTTAGTGAGGAAGGAGTAACATTGCAGGAGTGCCTAAATTTGACATACCACAAATCTTATAGACATCATCTTCTTTTACTATATCCAAAGGAAATCCTCATTTTAGATCTGGAAATTAATCAGGTAATATTGAAGCAATTTTGAAATTTCCCAAATAAATTTTCAAGAATTTCGCTATGTAATATTATTAATGAAAGCTGCTATTATGTTTGAAAGATACCTGATAAAAGTATTAATATTTGATGTGTAGTATCATTTATTTTCTTGTTTGGTGTTTCAAGACTTCTACTCAATTAAATAATGCTGAATAATAATAAAATTTTTAGAAATCCATTTTCTAAAAAACTAGTTTCCTTAATTGTGATAGTGTATTGTAAACAAGCTTTTTAATAAAAATTTAAAATAATATAAGTAAAACAAACAAAAAACATTTTAATTGAATTTTTTTATTAATTAATTAATTTTAACTTTTGCAAGATTAAAAATTTAAGTTTAAAAAACTTTTATATACATTTTTTTATTCGAGAAAACTCCAGCTCTCAAGCGTTGCCTCCAGCCATGGACCGGTTTCGTCCTTGTTGGGACTCATCAGCACAGCATAGGAAGGCAACATAGGAAGATTGCTGATGAGTCCTAACAAGAAAGAAACTGGTCCATGGCTGGAGGTGACGCTTGAGAGCTGGAGTTTTCTCACATATTCCTCTAACCAGAGGTACTGAGGAAATACTCCTCTTTTTATATTTTTTATTGTATAAAAACTAATGAATTATGAAGAAATCACTTCCATATTTATATCTTCATTTATAACATATAGTTAAAAATATTAGATCACAATAATACGAACCAAAAACCTTCGTCAATGCCTCTTCATCAGGGGGCTTGGACACAGATAGAGGGGGTGTTTCTGAATGCCATCCACCAAAATCGGCGAATGACATCAAGCCCTAACACCCATACTGCCTAATGGAAGCAAAACCAGGAAAAAATCAATTTTTTTATAATAAAAAAATATTTTAGATTTCAAGTTATTTATTTTTAAAATCCCTTACTTAAATCAACTAAATTTATTACTTCCAACACCTTTATTTATTTTCTTGAATGGAAGAATAAATAGTTTAAAAAAAACTTCTGCGGCTATTGCCTTTTCTGGAAAAATTCTAGTAAAATGCAATTTTATATCATTTTTATATTTTCTCGTCTTGCTCTTGAAGTTTCACTCTTCTTATGAGCATGTAGATTACCTCTTTCTCATGCAAAGTGTGCTGTAGCTAAATTTTTTTCCCTTAGACTGTCGGCATAGTTTCCTCTGAACATACTGGGTCCTCAATGATGCAAATCTACTCCTGTTGGCAGAGAGATACATTCTACATACTACATGATTCTGGCTGCATTTCATTCAGGTCAAGACACAGAGGACGTGCCCTAGCTGTTGCCACTCCATTAGAATGTAAGATGTTTGGGTAAAACTGCATTTGTTGAATAGTGTTGCATAATTGCTTGTGCTTGTTATTCTTTGCTTGTGATTGGGAAATTTTTTGTTGCATAAAAATCATTGGGTTAAATTTTGAAGAGTGAACTGAAAGAATGATTGTGTCTGCTGTGCATTACATTTTACTTTTAAAAAACTTAACTATTTTTTTGTTTTTATTTGTGTTAAAATATTATCTAACTAGTACTTTTTAATGCCCCTTAGGCAATCCACATTCCTAGTGTTAAAAATGCTCAAATATCTGAGGCCTGTATGCTCAGTTAGTTCAGATTTCTTACCTTCTCCCATTAAGGCAATGTTGAAGTTATCTTTTTTCGGCTACCCTCCTTTTTGAGATGGCACCTTGCAGTTCTCAGGCTTCAAAAAAGTTTGAAAAAGGCCTTGTCTGGCCTTTATCCACCGCTTCTTTAGTCCATAAAAAACTAAGAAGAAAATGAAGAAGTTAATGCTCGAAAATTGTTGCATTGCAAGAGCTTATTTTTGCATGAAATTTTAAAAGCTATTTGATTTAAGAATTACTGATCAGATTAACAAAAATGCATTCAAAATGCATTGAGTCATGGATTAAATTCAGGGTGGCCACAGACAGACCTGGAAAACCTGGAATTATTAGGTAATTTTGAAATAAGTTTTCTGTGTGGCCACCCTGAAATTTCTATCATTGTTTTTTTTACAAAACCTTCTTCTGCCAAAAAAAATCACTCCTGTTTACTTTTGCTTCCCAGGTTCTGATACAGGAGTCAATGCTAACGATGCTAGTCTTGAAGTCACTTATGATCTCCAAAGCCAATCAGACTCTCTGAGACTTACTAAGCATGCTAAAGTAACTGGAATGGCTGTTTGTCCCCTAAGTGAACAAAAGATTGCACTGCTGGTCAGTGATGGAAGAATACTGTTTTTGGAGGTATCAGCTATGCACAAGGTATCAATTTTTTTTATTAAATCATACTTCAAACATCTTGATTTTAAACTAATATTGCTTGGTCATTTTGTCTGTGCTGAATCATTAAAGTGATAATTTGTTTTCTCTTCCTTATGCTATTCCTATTTTTAAAAAAATTAACATAATTTAAAATAATTTCAAGTTAAATCTTAAATTTGTATTTGTTTTTTACTTATGCTAATATATCTCTAGAAGTAATTAGATATTACATATTGGCTTCTCTTACTATCCATAACTATATTATTTTCCCATGTAAATAAATTTGAAACATTTAAACTCATTCAGTATGTTGATAAGTTTTTAATGTTTAAAACCTATTCACACACACATTCACTGCATACTTCATTTTCTGTTTGGCTGAAGTTTCAAACAATGACTTGCAGAATCACAAATTTGATGTCTTAAAGCAAATTTAATCTACACTATTCATAAAATTTCTAATTCCTCTAAAAATTTCCCTCAACAGAAAGAAGATTTGAGCTGCCTGCCTCCCTACTTATCCACAATGCTCGACCGTTCCGCCTTTTCCAAGAAATCAGAGGGTGAAAGCAATGCTGACAAGTTCCCTTTGTTCCCCTTTCCGTCAGATTCTAGACACCCCGGAAGCACCCTTGCTGATAACATCAGCCCTGCCCTATACCTCAGAGAAGCACCAGCGGCAAAGCCAGTCAAGAATGCAAAGTTTAAAATGTTTATAACCGGTAATTTGTGTTCCCTGTCATCTCCTCCTCATGTGATCAGAATGTGTCCACCGGTTACCTTCCGCAATTGGACAATGTATAGACCACTGATGGCTGTTGGTATGTATCTATTAGAAGTCGTATTTGGTTTTGCTGATTGTATTTGTCTTGTAAAAACTAAAATATATATTTTGATTTTATTGTGTTTCTCACTGCTTCTAGGCAATGCAAGTGGTGGGATTCAAGTGATTAACATGGCGACAGGTGTGATTGAAAAAGAATTCTCCTTGCATACATCTCCTGTGAGGTACATCTAAAAAAATTTTTTTTTTCTGTTCACAAAAAAATATTTGCTTGTTTTATCCTTATAGAAATTTAGGGGTAGTTTCTTTAGATGCTTTTAAGAACATTTTTTTTGCATACATATGTGCCTTGGGAAAAATAAATATTTTTATTACAGCTGTATTCACCACTAATCAAGGTGGAAGGTGGAATCAAGCTTTTCCAAAAACTCCGGTTTAAAACATTTTTTTCTACTTCAACTACCAATAAAACGTTTAAATTCCAGGTTAATCTTAGGTTATATTAAAGGTGAATATGGCTGTTAGTCTTTAAAGGCGTTTCTGGGTGTTTTATTACTGTCTACCTTTTAAATATTACTTTTTCTAATTTCAGGGGTATCGAGTGGATTGGGTTGACTTCTTTTCTCTCGTATTCCCATCCAAACTCTGTCAACAGTTCAGGCCATGTTCGCAATGAACTAGTCCTTACTGATCTCCAGTCTGGACGGGTTAAAGGACTGAGAGGTGAAGGAAATGAAGAGTCGCCAATCGATATGATTAGAGTTTCATTTCAAAGGTTGACCCTTTTACTTATTATCACAATTTTAAATTTTTTGTATCTTTTGATAATTAGAAAATCAAATTTTCAAATCACTTTTAACGTTATTTTATTTTGAAAGACATACTGTAAAATTATTGTTTAATTATGATAGTTTTATTTCAATTCCTTTAGTTTGATGATAAATTAAAACTTCAAATATAAAAACTTGGAAAATTAGGCATGTGGATAGATTTTGGTTTCACGGCTTCAAAACATTTTAACATTTAAAAATTTTTTAACTAAATTCCTCTTATTTGAAGCACTGTTTAGTTGAGAAATTGGCTTAATTAGTAATTGTAAATTTATTATTTATTTGAGTAATCAAACTTTAACTTTCAAAATCTTCACATTTTTTGCAGACAATATGTTATAATAGCATTCAAAGAAGAACCTTTCGAAATATGGGACTTGCGAAATCTTGTTCTTCTTCGAGTGATGCCTAAAAACTTTCCAATTGTCACTGCATTGGTAAAATTTTTAATGCATTAATTTTTCATTATAAATTATAGCTTTGACTTTTAAGTTGTTTCCTATCATCTGTTAGATTACACTTTTGCATGCTTGGTTCATTCTTCCGTGCTTCTAAAATGTAATTTCTAATGTTGCTTTTATACTTGAATCTTTTTATCATGTGCTTCACAACTTTTACCAAAACTTTTGGTTTTGTAATTCAGATATCAAAGTGAGATGTTTTATAAATAATTCTATTTGCTATTTATGTTTTTGATCAAGTATTATAAAATTGAATGTAATAAATGATACTGTTAAATTAAGAATTCTAGTACTGAATACCTTTTGGTTTTTTCCTTGTAGGAGTGGTCTCCTTGTCATTATAAAAAGAATCATTCATCTTTAGATCTGTCATTTGATAAAGGAAAAGAATCAAGTAGTAGTCCTCAGGATGGATCTACTGAAGGAGATGGGTGTGTTTCCTTTTCAAAACTACATTTTTTTTATCTTGTAGTATAACCAGTTCCTTGTGTAAATAGAAGGTTTAAATCAAAGAAGTTACTTATTGAAATTCCATCATTTCATTCTAATAAACTGCTATAAATAATTTAATCACTTAATTATTAACAATTATTGTTAATCTTCAAGCCTGTAATTTAGCTTAACAAAATGGTTGACATCACTGTTATTGAGCTTTTATTTCCATATTGTTTTTATACAGCACTCGCAAGACTGTTAGTTATACAAAGGAACATCTGGTCTTCACTGACACAAATGGGCAGCTGTATCATTTTAATGTTGAAGGAAATGTTGTCAAGCATGGGTCTGTGATTCCAGCTGATGTGAGTTTTTTATTACTTTTTAAGTAAATGTTTTTTTACTTTGATTAAAAAACTAATTATCAATTTTCAAAATTCTTCTTTGTTGTAGCAAGCAATGGGAAGTGTTACTTGCATAGCATGGAAAGGAGATTATATTGTTCTTGGCGATGTTGATGGTAACCTCAATATTTGGAATTTAAAAGGGAAAGTTTCAAAGTAAGTATACAAGTTTTTTCTTTTGAACTATGATGCTGCTTGTGATGATAGTATGCTCTGGTTGACAAGGGTTTTTTT
Organism: Tetragnatha versicolor; assembly: GCA_024610705.1. Taxonomy (NCBI): domain Eukaryota; kingdom Metazoa; phylum Arthropoda; class Arachnida; order Araneae; family Tetragnathidae; genus Tetragnatha; species Tetragnatha versicolor. Next base: position 14,799,037 of record JANDEH010000008.1, on the reverse strand, counting down.
GCTACAAAACTGATGACTTTTTTTTAAATGTATTTTTCAATTCTGATTTATTCTCAATCTGCTTCCAGAAATCAAACCCAGGATTTTTCCACAATCCTATTTTATATTGTTGTATGGATCAAGTTAATAAATCTTAGTTCTCAATGGGATGGAAAACTAGAAATTGATTTTTGGAGCAAGGCTAATTACACTTTTGTATCACCTTTCGGTGTTCTTGTATGAGGGAATGTGCTGTTTTGTAGCCCTTTTTGGTGGTTTTGTATCAAGAAACATGCATTTGAGATTGGAGCAAGGAATCAATTTTGGAGCAGATTTTCCAGTCAGAGGGGGGAAAGACATTTTTAGCTGAGTTATAAATATTTTGTTTCCTAGAATGAAATGTTTTAAACAGTATTAAACCTAATTGAACACTAATTAAAGGTTTCAATTTTGTTTGGGGAAAACATTACAAATCAAATTCCTTTAATACCTTGTTGACTGTTACTCTAAATATAACTCCTCTATTTATAGAGGAATAGCTACACACAGGGGTTGGATCAAGAAAATTCGTTTTGGACCAGGAAAGGGAAATATGAAGATTTTAGTTTTGTACAGTGATGGAGTAGATGTTTGGGATGTAAAAGAAGTATGTTTATTTTAATTTGTATACTTTAATGTGGACTTTCACTGTTTAATCGAAGATAATTTTTTAGTTTAATCTCTTCAATTATTTGTTGAAAATTCTAATCTTGAAACGTTAACTAGGTAGGAAAAAGTTCTGTGCTTTTTTTAGTTATTTTACATTTTTCAGCTACACATAAATGAATATTTATTTCCTACAAATATTAATTTTTTTTCTAAAATAGCTGACCATTAAAAAAGTTTTTACAATATGCCATTCAAAATTTTACCATTTAACAGATCTCTATTTTAAGAATAGAAGTTATGAACTTGTATAATGTCATAAATCGTATTGCATATGTAAATATATTATGTATTTCTCATAAATCAAGAAATCAACATTACTTGAAGTGATTTTTATAATTTTGTAATGCATAACTACTCCCTCTCCTAAAGAAAACTATCTTTCATGATAAAACATTTTATTTTATTTCACGTTGTTTTCTTTTCCGTATTCTTATAGGTATCCTTTCTTCATCAAATTCGTTGTCCAAGGGAAATGCCAAAAGTTCAAGACCTTGACTGGGTTGGATCTGATCGCCCAGTGTTGGCTACAGCAGACGGCTGTCTCCGAGTAACTGACATCACTCTCAAAGTATGCTCTTCTCCTATCCAGGATTACCAACCTTCAGGTATTATGATCTTTCATTAAATCAAGGGAAGCCCAGTGGCGCAGTGGTTGTGCATCGCGCTTCCACGCCACAGGTCCGGGGTTCAAATCCCGGGCTGGGCAGGGTCCACTCAGCCTTTCATCCCTTCAGTGGGTCGATAAACTGAGGACCAAGCATGCTTGGGAACTAAACACTGGGGGTCTCACGTTAGACTGACCACCTAACTGGGACATTTGCCTAGCACCCCAGGCCCCACGGTCACGAAAACGAAGATGGGCATCGTAGGCCTTGGCCCACTAGGGCTGTTGCGCCGATGGTTTAGTTATTAAATCAAGGCCACCTTACTGATTTCAAAGCTTCAATATTCTGGATTTATTATTTTTTTACATAATAGTCAGCAGATTTAGAGTAAGACAATGGTAATCATTTGGATTTTTCAATGATACTTGTAACATTTTGTGCGTATATCTACTGAGAGATTGATTTATAATAGTATTTACTCAAAAGTATGGTGATTATTTTTGAGAGCTTCAGATGTCTGAATAATCGTAAAAATATCCTTATCACAGCATATATAATTATCCTTTTCTATTTTAAATTATTGCTGATTTTGTAAGTTACAAAAATTTATGTAGAATTCGTGTCTGCTACTTCTTATATCCTTGTCAATGTGATAGTCTTAAAAAATAAGAAAAAATTTTTATTTATAAAATCTCCAGTAAAACTATCACTTTTTAAAGTCCTATTTCCATTTGAGAGCATAACAGGTTTGTATATGGTATTTTTTTTATTTAAAAAAATATTATATCCTTTACTTACATTTATCTTTTCGTTTTCTGTAGGCTTTCCCATCTGTCCCCACATCTTATCTCCTCGTGTTTCCCTCTATATGAAAAGTTTTCTTCACCACATTCTATGGAAGCAGAAATTCAACACAGATATTGATCAGCAAGATGATACAGACATGCTTTGGGGTGAAGAGCAACTTGAGAATTTAGAAGACGATTGGAAGTATTTTCTCAAATTTTGTCCCTATGGAACCGCTGAGCGTTCCTTACATGTATCAAGGTATTTTGAAAATAGGTTGCTTTGTTTTTAGTAGTTTTATAAAAGTTTTAGCTATTCTAAAAATGCAAGTGATAGCATTTATAAGAGATATCGTAATGTTATCAAGTATAATTTCAGTAAAGCCATTAAGCTCTGTTCATAATAACATATCTGTTAATATAATCTGTTCATAATTGTAATATTTTTAATAGGCTGTTTGGAGATCATGAAGGTTGCTTGTTTTGGACAATTGCTTTACATTTTCTCAAACGTAAAAAATATCTACTTTGTCAGGTAAGGATAAACAAAAGTATTCTGATGGGATCCTTTCTTTTTTATCCCCAATTTATGCACTCTAAACATAATGCAGTCTTTGATCCTCATTTTAAAAGCAATATATTAGTTTTATCATATGTTTCATTATTAAATTGCTAATATATTGGTTTCAATAACATATACTCTTACTAGTAAAAAAACATCTTTCAGTGTTCCAGTTAAACACCAACCACTGTCATCTTAAAAATGTATAACACGCTATATTCTTAATTCAAACACCTATTTAAATTTCTTCATACAAATAAACTTCTTAATAAAAAAGAGTTATTATTTTTCTACATTTTGGACAAGGCTTTTAAATTAAGTTTTTCTCTTTCTTTATAGTTTCTGTATTAATAAATTTTAAATAGTAAACAAAGTTATTGAAATTTAAGTTCGCCTTATCATTTTGTGTAATGTTGTTCTGTATATTAAAACTTATTTAATTTTGTCTATTTCATTTTGATGCCCTTTGAAAGTTTTAAAAATAACTTTTATTTTTATAGACTGAATTTATGCCCAAAGAACAAGAAAAGAGTAACAAATTGCAAAATCCTGATATGTTTTTTGATCAACCATTAGATACTGGATATGATTTCTTGTGTGAAAATGACATTTATAAGGTATGTTTGCTTACTTTGTCCTTTTAATATTTAATTCTACTATTTTGTCCTTGTTTATAAATTTAATTCCCAGTTTTCTTATATTTTTCTGGTATTTAAATATAATATACCTTCATGAACTTTTTATATCATAAGTATTATTTAGATTGCAGTTTTCTTTACTCATTTGATTCTATCCATGTCATAGAAATTCTAGCTAGGATATAAGTCAAGAGTCTAATATTTTCATGTAAATGCATCACATCATACACTACACATGTATTCTTTAAAAGGAATCTTTTTCCTGTACAGCAGGTAAAATCTTTTTAGTAAAATTATTATAAAAAGTTAAACCTAAACAAACCTAAATCTTCCCATTGATAATTTCAATGACATTTTAATTCTTAATGTAATTACACCTGTAAATTAGGAATCAAATTCTTAGAAAATTGTGTTGGGTTGTATTTCATACCCTGTATTTCTCGAGCAGAATCTTCAGTTGGACCGTGTGCGTCTGCACCTGAGCAAGCGAACAACATACAGCCAAACTCAGCAGTGTGCCGAGAGACTGCTGCTTTTGGGCCAAACTGACCAAGCTGTGCAGCTGCTTCTGGAAACAGAATCTGAAAATGACAGCTTTTATGAAGACTGCCTCAGGTAACATCCGAAGCCCAACATTTTCAGTTAAAGATGAACATAACATTGCATAATATGAAAAGTGTAACTGTTCTCAACTTTTTGACTAACACTTTCTAATTGCAAGATTTTGTTTTTAACTTTCAAGCTTTGTGTAAAGCTGTAATACTCTCAATCCTATGCCAAAAATATTTCTTTGAATGCCATGGAAAATTTGGGGTAGTCAGGACTGAAAGGATTTAAAGGTTGCTGAAGTTTAAAATTTGGGTCATGAAAATAGTCGGACTGGCCACATGTGGCCCATGGGTGTGTTGTGCAGGTCTGTATTATAGTATGGTTCTAAAATACACTTTTGAGATAATTAGTTAGCAATGGTATTCCTACCTACCAAACAATCTGATTTCCAAGTAGTATATTGGATTATGAGTTTTCACTTTAAGTAACGTATTTAATTTGCATTCATTAAACTGCTTGTGCTGATTCACAAATGTTTGATATTTTGTTGATATAAGTTATGATATTTTTGTCATACAGAGCCTGCCTCATTGCAACAGTTCAGTCATCAGGTACATCCCAATCCATTATTAAGTTAGTTTCTACTAATCTCATCGCCAGTGGACGGATATCAGAAGGAGTTCAGTTATTATGTTTGATTGAGAAAGCTTCGGATGGTTGTAGATATCTTCAGGGAGCTGGAAGATGGGACGAATCTGTGTGGCTGGCAAAGGTTAGTTACCTGCTGGAACTTGAAACTAGTGGCTTTTTAATTAATTTTTGAAAATATGATATTTATATTTAAATGCTGATTTATCATCTTAATAAACATATCTCTACAAAAGATCAACTATGAAATAACTGTATGGAGAAATTTTCTCTAGAAGAGCTTGGCAGCAAGATGTTCTGAATGCTCACAGGAATAGTTTGTTTATAGATAGGTATTTACTATAAAATGTATGCCGTTATTGGAACAACATCCCTGAATGTTTCCTATTTGGCATAGTTTACTTTGATGCAAGTTAAATTTGCTGTTTTGTTCTTTTTTTGAAGAGGCAATATTATATCAGATTATCATTGGAAGAACTTTTACGGTATATGACAAATTAACTCAGCATTATATATCAACATATTTTTTTGTTCAGGCTACTCTTCCTGCAAATGAAAGTCAAGAAATTTCAAAACGTTGGGTGGACAATTTGTGTTCATCAGTTATGGACCAAAAGGTATGAAAGTGTTTCAAAAGCTAAATGAATTTAAAAAGATGTAAATATATCAAAATATTAAATTTGATGTTTAAGGCTGGCAAATTTTTATTTTCAGAACAAAGCTATTTTAGCTCTTCTATCAATTCATGAGTTTTGGAAAGTGGTTAAGCTTCTGTATTCTTCTCAAATGATTGAAAGAGCAGCATTATTTTTACAGTCTTGCCTTGAATTTGGGATCCTCACCAAGACATCTGAGAATGATATCCTTTTTATTTTATTTAAGTTTCTAACAGTATTCATATGAATCCATCTATTTGAAAAATCACTTAAAATTAAAGGATTTTTAGTTCATTTCTGTGACTAATTTCATAAAATGTTGCTAACATCATGAATCTGATGGTGATTGATTATACAGGGTGTATCTGAAATGGTGCAACAAACTTTCAGGGATGATAGTACTCATCAAGACGAACGAGAATCGGTACAGAAAGGGGGGTCAAAGACCAAATCCCAGGGAGTTAAAAATGGAGCGACACCCCAAAAAAATCATTGAAAAATTCAATTTCTCGAAGAACTACTATTGGTAAAAACTTAATTATGGTTTCAAAAATTGTGGTTTAATATGATCTTTAAAATTACCTCAAAAGTCTTCACTTTAAAATTTGTTTTATTATGAAAAAAGTTAAAAAACACAAAAAATGTGAAAACTCTGCCAAAACCTTATTTTGTATTTCGAAATCCTTTCTTTTGATTTGATGATCTGAAAGATCATAGTTGAAAACCCTTAAATCCAAAGTTTCACGTAAATACAATCAATATTAAACGCTTGAGATCCTGTTAAAGTTTGTTTTTTTGGTGTGCAAGCAGTTTTCTAGAGCTGTTTCCAGAACAGCTGTTAGCGGATGCAAAAAAGAAACTTTAACAGGATCTCAAGCATTTAATATTGATTGTATTTACGTGAAACTTTGGACTTAATGGTTTTCAACTATGATCTTTCAGATTATCAAATCAAAAGAAAGGATTTCGAAATACAAAATCAGGTTTTGGCAGAGTTTTCACATTTTTTGTGTTTTTTAACTTTTTTCATAATAAAACAAATTTTAAAGTGAAGAATTTTGAGGTAATTTTAAAGATCATATTAAACCACAATTTTTGAGTCCATAATTAAGTTTTTACCAATAGTAGTTCTTCTAGAAATTGAATTTTTCAATGATTTTTTTGGGGTGTCGCTCCATTTTTAACTCCCTGGAATTTGGTCTGGGACCCCCCTTTCTATACCGATTCTTGTTCGTCTTGATGAGTACTATCATCCCTGAAAGTTTGTTGCACCATTTCAGATACACCCTGTATAAGAAGCTGTTGCTTTTTAAATATCAATGCAATAATTTAGTGATATTTTTACAGAACTGGAGGGTTAAATATAGTCGAAAATATAATATTTAAAATAAAAATAATTAGTCTTAAAATCAGTATTAAACAACATATCAATATTTTAAGTAGAGATAGTTGAAAATGGTAGTTTTAACTTGAATTAACATTAGATACAACCTATATTTTAAAAATTACTTTAGTAAAAAATATTTTAGCATTATTTTTTTATAAACTTAATGACTTTTTGCAGGGATGAAATGTATTAATATTGTTCTTTATAAAATGTAATTTTTTCTTAACTTAAGATACCTAAAGAAATTGATGCCATCTTCATTGACTACTCCAAGTATTTGTTGACCATCAAGAACCGAACTTCTGCTATCCACTACTGTAAGCTGGTATCTGATATTGGGGATGATTTAAGGAAACAGTTTCAGTTCATTTCAGATGTATAGATCATTTTGTGTGAAAAACTTTGAAAGTTTAAATGTTATTCATCTTGGAGTGGATTTCAATGGCTTTAAAATTTCCAAAATGTTAAAATATTTCCAGCATTCATAGCTTTATTATATTATGTTTAGTTAAACAATTTTTCCAAATATTATCTAGGTCTTATTTTATTGACCTAATCTGTATTTTTTTATGTCATTCCACTTTAAAACTGTTTGAATAATTTTTTAGAGTAATTAAGTTAATGATGTGATAGGGAATAGACAGGTGGAGCTTTTAAATTCAAGGTTTTGGCTAGAAATTTCATTAAATAGGATGATTATTAAATAGAAACTATTTTTCTAGCCTAATTAAATGGTATACATATGGAACTTTACCATAACTCAAGTTTTTTTTCTTTCAAAAATTTTAATTTTTTTACTTTTTAATAGTAAAGTTACTAAAATCAAAATGTCATCTCATCAAAAATCTCATTTCATATCTTACTATCAAAAGTCTAACAATGTCAATACCTACTAATTTCTAAAATTAATTTTTAGCAAATAATAAGATTGAAATATTATAAATGGTACCATGGGTTTTCAATGCATTTATGTTTTTACTAATCAAGAGTTTTTTATATAGTGTATGCCAACTCAAGAGATATACTTGATGATCTTTCTATGAACTGCATGTTGTCTTATGTCATGACTTTTAATCATATTTAAGTAAATGAGCTAAGTTGTTTTGTTTATAATTTATTACTAAATCTAATATGAATATTTATGTTACATTCCTTACAGAATTTTATAATGTAGAAAATGCAATATATTTTTATATTATCTGCTTTGTACAGGTTTCTAGTCACTATTAAATTTATTATATAATTTTGGTTTTATGTGTTACTGGAGAAATTATTTTTTGGTTAATTTTTAGACAAGTAATATGTTTTACTATATTTTTTTATTGTAATCAAATTAATATTGCATCAATTTAAATACCTAATTTTTTTATGGAAAACGACCTGAGGATAAATGATCTATTTAAACCTATGAATTTAACTTTTATAAATAACTATTTTACAGCATATTAATAAAATTTTTCCAGGCATCTTTAAGGTATCGAACTAGTTTAAAAAACATTATTTTGAAAAACAGAAGGTTTTTTTTAATCTTCGATTAAAGTAATTTAAATTGGTTTTCTTGATTATTTTACTTAGTATTTTTAGGTGAATTAGGGGACATCCATAAATTACGTGTGGTTGAAAAGGGGGTCCACATACATGTGATTCTTCCGCCAATTGGCGGAAATCCGCCAATTTTCTCTTGGCAAAATTAAAATCCGACAATTAGCTCTGCAAAATTAAAATTCCGCCTTAAAAATTTCTTTCAGATAGCCAAAATTTCACGGCCAAGCTACAGCCAGCGATGATTAGTCACCGTCGTGCCGATGTTTTCTCTGGCTTTCTCTTCCACATCGGCTGCCTACTAATTTGGATTTTTTCACACATTCCCTAGTTTTTTTTACTTTCCATATTATTTTCAAGAAAATTGACGATTTAGAGCGGAAAAAATTCAGAAAAGGACGATTTTTTGCGCAAGTTTAGTTTTCTTTGAGTGTTCCGTTCTTCCCGCGACTTCTTTCTTGTTGAAATCGTCTTCTCATGTTGTTATTGCGCTGTAATAAAAACAACTTTACCATGGTCAGAAGCCATCAAGTCTGGTGTTTTGGATCAGTTTGCAAAAATGTCAAAAAATAGCGATTTTTTGCAAAAGTACCGTTTTTTGGCGCATAGTTGAAGTTGGCTTCTTTTTTTTCTTTTCACATTGTAAGTGATATGCAGAAAAACGTAAGCTTGGTCAGAGGATCTTTAAATGTATAGATCGCAGGATCGTATAGATATATAAAAATGTGACTCAGTCTCAGATCGCATTTTTATCGATTTTAGTCATCATTTTTAGCTATTTTTTCTTAACGATTTCATAAGTTGTAAATTTCTACAGGAAGTTCGCTTTGAAGCAAGATAATGCAGTGTTTTTTAAAAATCTAGTTAAATTTACTAAATATTTTCAGCCAATTTACTGTCAGAGCAATCACATGTATGGGTCCAGCAAAATCTTATGTTGACTTTTAGTTCAGAAAATATGCGTTTTTTTCTCATATCTTTTTTAGCATATGTTTTGGAAAAATGTGCATATCAGTCAAACAGCAAAAACTAAACTTTTCTCCACCATATGTTGCCGCCAAAAAGTAAGAGACTCGGGAATGATTTTGCTAAAATGGCAACATTTTTTATGTAGCTACTTAAATTTTTACTTTTTTAAAGCTATGTCAATCTGGTTTGTGTCTGTGTGAAAAAAAATTAATGTTAACAAGAGTTAGTTGTCATTATAAGTCACACTCATGGGCAGATCCACAGGGGGGGTGATCCCCTTCCCCTGAACAAAGTCACCTTCCAAATTTCTGGCCTAAAGTGGTGGTGGCACCACCTAAAGGCGGTGGGTAGAATTGAACCCCATGTCAAAGCTGGCTGTGCTCAGAAACAACCTAGTGGAACTCTGCATTCGTTTTTAAAAAAAGCCAAGAACTGATGCTTTTGATGACAGCAGTGTCTATTATAAAATGCTTGCTTCCTTTACCAACTGCTATAGTCTGTGTAATTAAAATAGGCGGTTGGATGTCATCATCTGAAGTTTGTCGCCTTGGTAGCGAAGGAGAAAACGTAAGTGATTCTGCTTTATTTTTGCACATCAGTTATGGCAGGGCATGAAATTTAATTGAAACTTTGAATCTTAATAGTTGTAAAACTAATTCAAATTTTTTTAAAAACGAAACGACAATCTTTTTGAAAAAAATAACTACATTTGTTTAAAATTTTGTACTTCTATCATGATTAGTTTTTCTTTTATAACGAAAAAAAGTGTTCCGATTATTTCATTGGCTGCTGCGACATGAGTTAGATTCAATGACAATCTCGGGCGGTTGTGGGCTTGGCGTGATGTGGGGAAAATATAAGACTGGTGGAAACCATGGCAACGCACAGGGGAAGGGTGTGGTGACTGGGAAAATCAGGTGACTTTTCAACCGCCGATTCTAATTACACAGACTATAATGCCACTACAAAAGTTAGCAGGGTGGCTACAGATCAGGGAAAAGTCAGAGGGAATTTCATTCATCTGGAAGAGTCGGGGGAAATTCTTTAAAAATTTAAAGAATCGGGGATATTTTTAGTAATTGTGATTCACAAGGAGCGATGTCCATCCTAAATACCGATGTCCTGTTTAGGAATCCTCGAGTCCCAAAAGAAGTCAAAACGCTACTTGTAAAGGGAAAAAATTCCAAATATTTTCTGGGGGAGAATCCCCACTCAAAATTTTGAAATATATATATTCTCTGTTTTACTTTCAAAATTCTCGATTTACGAGGAGTGATCCTCATTTTGTGTAATAAAAAGTTTTTAAAAAATGAATTAAAACACTACTTTAAGAGGCAAATTTCCAAAATTTTTCTGAAGTTGGACCCCTAAACTCCCCTTAAAATTTTGCTGTTAATTTACTATGCTAGATTTCTTTGAAAACTCTGCCGCTCCTCCTCACTGAGTGGTGTAGTTTCAAAAATTCCTTAAAATCAGCTAAAAAATGCTTTTTTTGAGGGGGCAATTTCCAAAGTTTTTCTGGTGGAGGATACTCCCAGACCCTCCAGTTTTACTTGGAATTTACATTGTTAAAAAATTACAAATTAAATTCACCAAAATGAATAATGATGTTCAAGTCATCTAAAACTTGACGTACAAATGTATCCTAAAAATGTTGGGTAACCCCCCTGAAACAAGTCTAGTTATGGCCTCATGATAGGCATGAAATATATATAATAATTTTAATGAATAAATTCTATTTCTTAATCAAAACCACTTATTAGTTAACTTTTCATCATAGCTGAAGATTTGAAAGAAAATAACATTCATATTTGATATTAGTTTTTTATTAATTTGCACATAATAAAAAAATTATATGTGCTTACAATTAATATTTTACATTAACCCCTTAACAGTGACATTTATTTCAGAAAAATTTACCAAAAATGGAAATTTTTCTTGACTGTTTAATTTTGTTCTTTATATTATTATCAGTGTTAGAAAATAGCTTTTTATAACAAAAATTTAAATGAAATTATTTTAGCATACACATAAAAAATATTGGATTACACACATCTTATTCAATTAGGAGGAATATTATCCAAACATAAAGCCTCCCAATATCTAAACGAAAAAAAATCACTATCATCATCAAAACGAACTCAGTTTGGGCTTTACAAAATAAAAACGTTAATTTTTCTCCAACCTGAACTCAGTTCAGGCATCACAAATTCTGCATGTAGTAGTTGCTTGAGCGACACTGTTAAGGGGTTAATAATATTTTTAAAAATTAAATAATAATTTATAAGAGGTAAAATTATTAGGAAAAGCCAAAAACACTTTAGGGGTCATCCATAAATTACGTGAGGTCAAAAAGGGGGGGAGGGGTTTGGAAAAATCTCACCAAGGGGGGAGGGGGGGGTTGATTAAAATCTCGCGTCAACTTTTTAAGTTAGAAATTATACGATTTTCTTTTTTTAAGTATGAGAAACAGATAAGATACTGCAAATTATTTTTAAAAAGTTATAGGTAAATCTCACTTGGGGGAGGGGGTTCCAGCAAAATCTCACTTGGGGGGGAGGGGGGTTCCAGCAAAATCTCACCAAGGGGGGAGGGGGGGGGTCCAGATTATGGAAAAAACGCCTCACGTAATTTATGGATGACCCCTTAGGAACAAATTCCTTTATTAGGGAATTATCAGGTGTTATTAAAATTTTTTGTACTCCAATTTCATACTATTTCTAACTGATAATGGGGGTGCATAAGGTAGCGAATGTTAGTGGTAAAAATTAGTTGGTGAATGTTGTCCCTCAGATAACTTCATTTAAATTGCAGACCACTTTTGAAGTCCTCAGTACTCACCTACAGTCTGAAGACCACCACCAACAGTATTTGAAACTAATGTCTTAGTATAAGGGGGATCTGGGGATATTTTTGGGTTTTTAGCTCGAAACAAGTGAATTTAAGCTATTTCGTATACTCCCCATCTAGATCCACTATTGCTCCATGCTCATCGCCCCCTTACTGCCCAAAACAGGTTCAACGCCCCTAAGCATCCCCTCACCGCCCCCGTTGAGAATCACTGATCTAAAACTTTACGTACTTGTTAGGGAGTTCCTTAGGAATAAAATGTTTAGTCAACTCCCCCCTCCCGAAAGGGAAGTCTAGTTACGACCCTGGTCGTTATATAACACCATTTTTAAGTCCCTAAATACAGGTTTCACTGTATTTCGAATGGTCACAAAATAGGATCGCCCCCCCTATACTCAGTAGGGTGTATCGAAAAAAACTTTTTTTCGATTTTGATGACGTAATAGTGCGGAAAAGTTGTCTAAGGTGCCAGAGAGTACCTGTGAATTTTTTCAGAATTTTTGGATAATTTCTTAAGGTGCCACATTGGCCCTGAAGTTCCCCATGTTAATCCAATGGGGCGCGTTGCCAAAAAGGCCGAAAATCGGTTTTTCATGCCTCATTTCTACCCTAATCACACGACGAATGTCTCGTCTCGAGTTATGGACTCTATATGATGTATGCTACCCGAAAAAACTTGAATAATAACTTAAATCTCTATATTATGTTGATTGTGGGCTCTGATTTGAACGAGGAAATACGCGATTTTCGACGAAATTTGAGCAGACAAAAAAACGTAATATAGATATTTAGGCTATTATTCAAGTTTTGTCGGATAGCCTAGATCATATAGAGTCCATAACTCGAGACCAGACATTCGTCGTGTGATTAGGGTAGAAAAGAGGGGCGCGCCCCATTGGATTAACATGGGGAACTTCAGGGCCAATGTGGCACCTTAAGAAATTATCCAAAAATTCTGAAAAAATTCACAGGTACTCTCTGGCACCTTAGACAACTTTTCCGCACTATTACGTCATCAAAATCGAAAAAAAGTTTTTTTCGATACACCCTAATACACAGTCTCTGGATCCACAACTGTGGGCAGGATTCAGATATCTGCATTCAGAAGATTCTAAAATGTAAATACGACATGTCAATAATAATGTTATACTAGTATTGCGCTTTTCTGGCCAACATAATTTTTAAATTTTACAACTACACTTCTAAGGCTAGTTTTTATTGGGCTGCACAGATGGAAATGGTCTGTGCGACCCATTCCATTCCTCAACATAATTAAAAATAATAATGTTACACTAGTCATTATTTGAAATGATAGATTTAACTAAATATTTATATATTTATTAAATCATTCGACTTAAATAAGCTAGAAAGTTGTCTTTTTCAAAATTATGACAGCAGACAAGGAGAATTATAGTTTCTTTTTTATTGAATTACAACCTATACCTCTTATGGCAGTGATCATAAAAATTGTAATGGGAATTAAACAATAAACAGTGATGAGTTATTTAAAAATAACGTTATTTTATTTCCCTATCCAACCATTGATCTTTTTCTTCCTCGCTGTCTAACATCTTCCAGTTTTTCTGATACTGCTGCAGCTCGATCACCAAGATCTGCAAAATACTGTTCTAAAATAGCCTCGTGAAATTTATCTGAGTTGGGATGTGAACTTGAAATGGCTCTCTCTAAAACATATAAATCAACTGCCATATCTTCAGCAACAATATCTCTTTTTGATAATCCAAAGTCTATGAAAAACACCTTATACTTTTGCTCAGCAGAAATGGGTTTCTTGAGAGTACTTTCATCCATAAGAAGGTTTGAAGTGGTGAGATCGCCATGCACAAGCTCATTTCTATGCATCTTGGAAATGCCTTCTCCAATTTTGCGAGCTAGTGGGAACAATTGATTGATGCTATCTGGACCAAATTCCTTTATGACAAAATGAAGGTACTCTTTTACAGTGATAGAATTGGGGATTTTTTGAAATATAATACAGCGTTGTCCTAAATCTGTGAATAGTATAGCTGGACATGGTATGCCGATCTCTTGGCATTTATGCACTGCTCGAACTTCAGCCTTTATGCGTTCCCCTGCTAAGGTTCGATCAAGGTCAGGATGTCGATACTTCTTTTCAAACCTCTCTTTAAGAATAGCAGGTCTTTTAATAAATTCCCCTTCATAAATCTTGGCTTCAGATCCCTGGGTCTTAAACGTGAAATTCTGAAAAAAGTTCAATTCAGCTCTTAGATCAAAGGTAGAGATAGATTTATTTATGTTCATGTTGTCTTGAAATGACCAACGGTTTACACAGATGATTTGAAATCAGTGATCAATGAAGTAAAGAGTTGTATACGATAGTATCGAAACAGACTGATTACTTTTAGGCGAGTTTGTAGAAAATGGAATCACTCAGACTACGAATATTCGTAACTCTTGTAAGTACATGAAATAAGAAAAATCTGTTAGAAAACCACTGTTTAATCACGTTTTTTACCTATACCGGCAAACAAATCCGTAAGATCAACGTTGTTTGTTTATTATTCAGCATTTTTGTTGCATTGAGTTGTAGAGTAGAAGGTTTGAAATCAAAAAGAAATTTTTTAGTGTCGAAGTAAGTTTTTCGCATTGAGGGTTTTCCCTATTGATGTTTTGATTTTAAATTTATTTAGCATATTTAATAGTGAAAGAATTTTCATAGCTTTTTCTGCATTTTCAATATTTACATTAAAAAAACCTGAAACTTCCTATTTCTAAAAAAAATTTGAAGATACTTTTTATTAGCTGGCAACACTTAAAACGTAAATATAAACAAAAATCAAAACATCCCGGCTTATAAATTTGAATAGCAGTATTATTTACTAAATTTTTTCAATTCATGTGGAAAGTAAGGTAATTAATTGAAAGAAAATGTCTCGCATTATTAAAACTGTTCAACTTTTGAGACGGAATTGGAAAAAGTCTACATTTCTATTTGGAGTAATAGCATATGGATCATCTTATGGTGTTGATCGATATAAGTATGCTTTGTTTAATACTAGAGTTGTCAGGAAACTTTTACTTTTCATCTTAAATTCCTATATTTTGTGTATGGTTAACTAGCATAATCATTTATATTTTTAAATGCAGGACTTTTCAAATGATGAGAGCTTATTGTGAAGAGGCAAGAGTAAGTTTTATTCATTTTTCTTTGTCTGAAACAGCTTTTGGAACAGATTTGAAACAGGTCCTCCATGGTGACCAATAACTTGGCTCTACTGCTGTGGCTGGTTTCTTGTTCTTGGTGACACATCACACCCTTTATGCCATGGAGGACCTGATTCCAAATCAATACCCATACCCACCCTCTTTTCAAATTTTAATTGAGGGTAAAAACTACCAATTTTAATACAGATGCTCTTAATTAGACTGTGTTCAAACTTAGAGCTAGAGGCAGCTACATTTTCACCAGACCAGACATTTTGTCAGGTTTAACCGGACTTCATCAACAAAAGAAAATTTGGTTCAATTCCGTTAACGTTCACACTGAATATTGCCAATCTGGTTTGAACATCATATATTCAAAAATCAACATATCTTTCTGATTTGTAATGATAAACTGAACAGTTATTGATCTAATTAACCATTTTAATCTATAAGTTTGAAATTATTTAGCAGGTTTTCTACTTTTTGGTGTCCAAAAAAGCATGGCAGTATTTGGTAAGAATGTTACCGAAATTGAACCAAAAATTTCACTGTGCATTCTTTGATTACATGTCGCTGATTGGTTTTCAACAGCAGTTATAGTCCCATGTTACCCATAGCCATTGAGAATGACTATGCTTCCTCCCGTGCTTTGCTCTGTAATGGACCTTTAACCATTCAGAGTAGGAGTCTTCATTCATTTGTACACCAAACGTTTTCTCCAGAGCAAATGTTTAGTTGCTGACCAAACATAGCTCTGCATCTGGCTCTTATTTTATATTTTAAATGTTTCAGTCTATTCATTATATGTGTAATTCTCTAAAATAACTGACTAAACTTTCAGAAATATGGAGAAATACCTTTGCCAACAATGGAAAAACCAAAGCACATCACTGTCATTCTGAACCCTGAGGCCAATTATAGGTTTGAATGTGATATTATAACATATTGATGGAATTAAGTTAATTTATGTGATGTGTAGTACCAATCATATCTTGTCCAATTTTTCAGAAAATCAAATATTCAATTTGAAAAGTTTGCCGCTCCCTTGCTTCATCTTGCTGGTTTTAAAGTCAGCATGTTCCAAGTAATTAATTTTTAATTTGAACAACTATAGAAGAAATATACATTGTTGCATGTCATTTTAAAAAATTAATAGGAAATTTTTATTATTCTAAAAATTTTAATATTTTTATTAAAGACTACAGAACTTTGGCATACTAATGCTGAACATGATAAAGTTTCTATTTAAAAGAGCAAATTGTAAATAGAAATTATGCTGATTTGTTTAAAGTGTTAGAGAAATGGATTGTTATTTTATCTGATATCAAAGTATTTTAGTCATCCCACTGATAAAACTCAGTTTATATGTTCTTTATTTGATATTTTCAGACAGAAAAGGCAAAACAAGCTGGAGATCTAATGCAAGTAATGTCAAACACAGATGCTGTTCTAGTTGCTGGAGGAGATGGAACTCTTCATGAAGTATGATGCTTTTGACTTCTTATAAACTTTAATCTATTTAAGTTTTCCTGATTGCTTAAAGTAGCGATTTAATACTATTATTGAATTACCTTTTAGGCAGTTACAGGACTGTTAAGTCGCCCAAATATAGAGGTAAAGTATGCATTATTATTGGTCAAAAGTATTTTTAATTTATCTTATTTCAAATTCAAAGTAATTCTTTTACTCTTCTGTAGTACATGATCTGTACTGAACAAAATGAATGCCCTTAAATTTATAAAAAGCTTAAAGGGATAAATACAAGATTTATTTTTTGGCTCAAATTTTTAATAGTTTTTATAAGATAATCAAATAAAAATGAAGGCTCATATGACTAAAGCCAATAATAAAACTTTACTTTTCAATATTCTTGTTATTAATTGGCTGTAGTTCAATGATACATTGTATATTTTGTACTCGACTAGTTTTGAAATATTTTAAAAGCTGGGTATTTTTATGAAGTCTTTGCTACCAATAATGGCCTATGTAGTTAAGATGAATCATCCAATCATAATTAATTCATAATTCAATCATAAACATTCATTAATTTCATAATTGTATTGAGTTAACACCTTATTTGACCCTTTTCAAATGTATACTCATTAGTAAGTCAATTCTCAAGTTTAACATCTTGTAATTTATGTAATTTGTTTCCCTTAACTTTCCAGTGGGCACGCGTATGTGAGAGATACTTAGGTTGGATTTGATCATAGAATATTTCAAATATGTTTAAATGAAACGTAATCATTTTAACCATAAACGGATCACAGCTGTTTCAAAACTTGTTATGGTTGAAAATATACATTTCCGATTGTTTATATAGGATATTCAAGTGCCCTTTTCTTTCTCTATAAAAAGCGCACCTGCTGGAAGGTTAAGTATGACCTGTGACTTTAATTTAAATAAAACTGCTTCTTTGTTCTGTTACCCGAAAACCCAGGAATTTCATGATTATAAATTTTTTATAGGAGGAAAACCTTCCCTTAGGGATAGTTCCCCTTGGTAAAACCAATACAGTAGCCCATTATTTATTTGGATCTAAATCTTCATCAAATGCTCAGTAAGTTTTTCCTGTTTTATCAAGGTATAAAATTATTTTCACGATTATTTTACTGATTTAACTTTTTTTATCAACTATACCAGTTTTGTTTCAAAATTCAAAGATACTTGCTCTATTAAATAGTTAACTCCAATAACTTTACATTAGACTTGGCTCATTGTTGCTGAAATTTCCTCAATTACTATCTTAAGCCTATTTTAAGAACAATATAAATAACTACCTTTTTCATTTTTAGACTTATGGCTGAAGCTGTTATGGCTGTAATTCGAAACACCACAACTATGTTGGATGTTTTAAAAATAAAGGTAAGTGATAAAAAAAGTGGGAGTATTAATTATATATAAAGTAAATGCCTTATTTAAGTTATACAAACATAGTCAAAATGTTACTAAAATCCTTGATCTTTTTCTAGTATCAAGATGAAGATCAACCAGTGTATGCTGTGAGTTGTTTTGAACAAGGAATGTTAGCAGATGTAGATCTATTAGTTGAAAAGTTAGTAAATATGTTTTAATTTCTTTGTGGTATCTTATCTAAGGTTCTTATAACCAAAATATAACTCTGACAGGGATATTAAGTTTTTTAATATGTGTACTATTATGTACTAGATACTTCTATGAAAATATTTTAATGTTTGCTAATATTGGGTACTGAATTTCTGAAGTATTATATTCAAAAAAATTTTGTGTTTCTATGAGTATAACTTGTAAAAAAGTATTTTTTATTACATTACTCTGTGGCAGATTTCTAAATAGGCAATCTAGGCTAGCTTACGACGGCAAATTTTCAACGTAGAAATTTTTTCTTCATACTTGGTGCTACAAAACAAGCTTAAACCCTGTTTTTTAGTCATATTTCCAAAATTTTTCTGAGGGAGGACCCCCAAACCCCCCTTTTGTACTTCGGTTTAATTATTCAAAACTTTTTTATAACGAGTTCATAGAAATCAAAATCCTACCTCTAACAAGGAAACATTCTCAGGATGAACTCACAGAATTGGACGAAAATTTTACAGGGGTTAGTATATGACTCAAAACACCTTCTGTAAAAAAATTAGCTGCTGAATTACAGTAGAAAAGCTGTAAAAAAATTATTGAAAATTATCATATTTAACGCCAAATGTAACCCTACAAGGCGAGAAACGCAGAGAGAACGCCAAATGCTAGAATGAACTGGCCGCGTTTTCTCTGATGCCACTTTAATGAGCGAATAAAAAAAGTTCAGCAAAACAGGAATAAAAATTAATTAAAGAAGGAAAATTAAAGTAAATAACGCATGAAGCAATACAAAATTATATGCAAATTAAAAAGAATCCAATATCTATTTAGCATTTAATTTTTAGGAGTTATCTGTTTGCCGCATATTTTTTAAAAATGCATTGGAAACTATATATTTTATGGCACTGTCTAAATCCACGAAAGTAACAACTCAACTCTAACAAATTTCGCTAATACTTTAGCAAGGGCCAACTTTCGTGGATTTAGACACTTCGAATCAAATTTCTCATTCCATCCGATTGGAAAGTCGCCAAGTGGTGCTAAATGAATGTATTTGGCAACTCAGAACCCAAATTTCAAATTTAAATAACTCCTTTCCTATTGAAATTCAGCAGCTAATTTTTTCACAGTAAGTGTTTTGAGTCATCTTCTTATGCTTGTAAAATTTTCGTGCATTTCTGTGAGTTCACCCTAAGAATGTTTCCTTGTAAGCATATGTCCTAAATTCGGACTAGGTGTACCAAAACCAAGTTAAAACCTGTTCGTTATAGAGTCTAATTTCAAAAAAATTTCTGGGGGAGGACCCTCAGACCCCCTTTGATTAACTTTATTGCTTACAACTTTTCTTAATTAAGTTCTTTGAGGTGTAAATTCTACCTAAAAAAGATGGACCTGTTAATTTATGCGGTGGCTGAGGAATAATTTTAGACCACTCTCAAAATAGATTTCTATGTACGACACTGGTCTGAAGATTGCATAAATTAATTGTTTTACCAGTTTCTTGATATACACGGCACTTTGAATATTTCATTTGCTAAAATATTTCAATATATTTATATTCTATTGAAACAAAGTTTTTGGTAGTGTGTTAAATTTAATAAACATAACTTTTGAGAAAATAACTAGTGTATTTCCTATATTATTGCCTGGTTCAATTTAATTTTGTAAGTTATATAGCACTAGCGCTGATGCGCTAGACCTGGGTTTCACTTTTTTAATAAATATCATGTAACGATCCTGCGAGAAGAAGAGGAGAAAAGCGCCGACGACACACTGCTTGCGTCATGCCTTCCCGTGTGTATAAAGCCTGCTCGTTTTGGTCGTTCTTGGCAGATCCCTTTTCCCCTCTGCCTTGTGGTCACGTTGGATGTTTAGCTAATTTTTTAAAATGCTTGTTTTAGGTTTTAATAAATAACTTTTCTTTTATTGGTGTGGGATTTTATTGTGCTGGCTTGTTTTTGATTGGTTACGTCACATGTGGATTTCTGGCGAGCCAGCCAGGATCGGTGCTTTTGGGATCTCAGCTTTTCTTGTCTCTAACATGGTTTTTCTTGGTTTCTAGGATGTTTGAATTAGTGATCTGTGGGTTATTGTTTGCGATTTTAATTATTTTGATCTTCTTTCTGGTAACCGTTTGGGATGATCAGGCTAGACGCCCCCATCGTCTCATTGATCCCGGTCACCCTGTGCGACAGAAATCAAATTTAAGTTTTGAGGGTTCTCCCGGAGATTCCGTGGATGAGTTTGTCCGACGAGTCGACGTTGAGGCTGCTTTGTCAGGCCTTACCGACAGGGCCACGGTGCAGCTGGCGGTGGAGAGCCTTTCCGGGAACGCGGCGCGGTGGTTTAAATTCATGGCCTTTAGACCGGAGGAGCTTTCGTGGTCCAACTTTAGGGCATGGCTGCGGGAACAGTACCTTGGCTCTGGTTCCCCTTTGTGTGGAGCCCAGCGTCTCCTCCAGATCGAATTCAAAATTGGGGAGGATTTCGAGGATTTCGCCTGGAGGTTCCGGGATTTATACCTCGACTGGAGGCCGGATTCCTCGGAGGCTGAAGTGGCTCAGGCGTTGGTAGAGCGGCTACCAGATGCCCAACGCCTTCCCCTGAGTCTGGTAAATTTTCGATCAGTAAGGGAGGTAATGATTCAGGTACGGCGCTTCTCTCCCCCTGCTCCCGTGAGCAGCAGTAGGCCTCGGAGTGGTCCAGTGGATGCACCACTTCTGAATGCTCCAGAGGTACAGCAACCGGTGGCCGAGCGTGGGTTTAGTAGGGCTGGAGTGCGTTGCTACCAGTGTGGTGGCCTGGGTCACATTGCCCGGCTCTGTGGGCAGGGAAACGCCTACCGGGGGCCAGGTTAGGGGATATGGTTCTCGGGAGTAGTGGTTCCCCGCTTTCGGCCTTTCTTGAGTTTTTGATTCCCACCGTGGAATTTGGGGGACTGTCCCTTAGGGCACGGATAGACACTGGTGCTGACAGATCTTTAATCAGTCAGTCCTATGCACGTCGTTTGGCTCCTACAGGAAGAGTAAGTTTTAGGGAGGAAAACCTCAGCCTCTGCAATGTTTCTGGGGAGGCCACCCCCACTCACGGTATTCTTAACGGGGTCTTGGAGTGGAAGGGCATCAAGAGGGAGCATGAATTTTTAATTGTGAGTGGCCTACCTGTGCCGATGCTACTTGGCATTGATGCCCTGGTGGTATGGGAGGTGAAGATAGACTTTAGCAGAAGGGAGATTTCTGCCTGTACCCCAGTAAGACAAGGGAATATTGAGGAAGGAAAGATGATAGAGCTGGCTGAAAAAGCGGGGGATCAGGGGGTGCGCCTATTGGAAGTTTTTAGGGAATACCCCGAGCTTTTCTGTTCTCGCCCCGGTATGGTTTCCGAGACTGAACATCGGATAGAGACTGGGGATGCGGCTCCTATTTACAGGCACCCCTACCCTCTGTCCCGAGATAAGGCCGAAGAGGTGGGGAGACAGGTGCGGGAGATGTTGGATTCCGGAATTATTGAGCCCTCGGACTCGCCCTGGGCCGCCCCCGTGGTACTTGTTCCTAAGAAGGACGGAAGTTCCCGTTTTTGTGTAGACTATAGGCTCCTGAATAATGTAACCCGGGAGGATAGGTACCCCTTGCCGTTGATCCCTGTGGTTCTCAGGAATGTTGGCAGTGCCGTGGTTTGGTCCTCTTTAGATCTCCAGTCCGGCTATTGGCAGGTAAAGATAGCTCCTGAGCATAGACCAAAGACTGCCTTTATCACCCCAGAAGGCTTGTATCAGTTCCGCGTCATGCCCTTCGGTCTACGGAATGCTCCGAGCACCTTTCAAAGGATGATCAATCGCATCCTTCGTCCTGTCTTGGGGAGAACCTGCGAATGCTACTTGGACGACATCGTGATCTACTCCCCCAGCCTTGAAAGGCATCACGAGGATGTCCGTGAAGTTTTTGCTTTGTTGCATCGGGCAGGGTTGACTTTAAAGCCGGAGAAATGCCACTTTTTCCAACGGGAGCTCAATTTTCTGGGGTATCATATCTCGGGAGAAGGGATGCGTCCACAGGCCGGTAAGACCCAGGCTGTGCTTGACTTTCCCACCCCTCAAAAGGCTCAGCACATCCGCCAATTTTTGGGCCTGTGTTCGTGGCACAAAGCTTTTATTCCTCACTTTTCGGACGTCGCGGGACCACTGTATGCCTTGACTAAGAAGAAGCGGCGATGGCTCTGGGGACCGAATGAGCAGCGGGCCTTTGCTCAGCTAAAGGAGCTGATGACACAGGCACCAGTCCTTGGGTTGCCCGATGAGACCGCTTCCTTGGAGCTCTACACGGATGCGTCGGACACTGGTTTGGGAGCCGAGCTTGGTCAGAGGAAGTCAGACGGGTCATATGAGGTTTTGGCTTTTGCCAGCCGGGCACTCAGGCCCCCGGAGAAGAACTACGCAGTGACAGAAAAGGAGTGCCTCGCTCTTGTCTGGGCTTGCGACAGACTTCGAATCTACCTCTCCCGCCCCTTCCGGGTGTACACTGATCATGCTGCTTTGGCTTGGCTACAAACCAAGAGGGAATTAAAGGGTCGTCTGGCTCGGTGGGCCATCCAGCTGCAGGAGTATAACTTCCAGATAACTCCTAGGAAGGGAACCCAAATGGTTACAGCAGATGCCTTGTCACGGAATCCAGTTGGACCTCCGGAGGAGACCACGAGCCCAGACGCTATGGTGTTAGTCGCCCAGTGCGTCAGCCTGGAGGATATCGTTAAACATCAGAAGCTGGACCCTTGGTATCAAGAGATGGTTGTCTACCTTGAGACTGGTACGCTTCCCTTTGATCCAGCTGTAGCTGCCATGATCATCGGACGGTCTGCAAGGTACAGACTACGGGAAGAGTTGCTTGAGTTCCAGAGTGGGAGGACAGAGGCATGGAGAACTGCCATTCCGAGAAGTCTGATTCAGGCGGTGATCACTGAGTTTCATGATCCTCCGTCTGCGGGGCACTTGGGTTTTAAGAACACCTACAAAAAGTGCCGTCAAAGAACCTACTGGCCTGGCCAAAAAGGGGATATTAAGAAGTTTGTTGCCTCTTGCCAAGTATGTCAGAGGCTCAAGTTCAGTCAGCGGAAAAAACAGGGTTTACTTAAGTCCACGGAGGTGACCGCGCCTGGTGAGATGATGGGAATTGATTTAATGGGGCCTTTGCCTGTTTCTAGTCGGGGAAACCAATTTTGTTTAGTTTTAGTTGACTATTATTCGAAATGGGTCGAACTCTTTCCTCTCCGCCGTGCTACTGCCATAGCAATCGCTAGATGTTTAGTACGTGATGTGTTTTCCAGGTTTGGTTGTCCGAAGGCCTTGCTGTCTGATAATGGGCCCCAGTTCATTGGAGAAGTATATGAGGAAGTGTGCTTGCTGTTTGGAATACGTCGTAAGTTCACTAGTCCTTACCACCCTCAAACCAATTTGACTGAGCGGGTGAATCGGACTCTGGGTCGGATGATTGCCAGCTACGTGGGTCAGCGCCATGGCACCTGGGATGCGCATCTGGAGGCCTTGGCCTTTGCATTGAGAACAACTGCCTCGGAGACTACTGGACAGACCCCTGCTCGCCTTTTCTTGGGGCGTGAGATAGCCCTTCCCTGGGATGCAATGTGCCAGACCGATGTGTGGGCTCGGGCGGATGAGTATGGCGTGCTGGCGGATGTGGTTAGCTCAAAGGTCAAGTTGGCACAGGCAAGACAGAGGAGAAACTACGATCGGAAACGTGTGGAAAAGGAGTTCGAGGTGGGAGATCTCGTGTGGCTGCGTCTCCGCCCAATATCCAACGCTGACCGTAACATAATTTCAAAGTTCATGCCCCGGTGGAGAGGTCCTTGCCGCGTGGTCGTCAGGTTGTCCCCTCTGGTTTATGAGTTGCAGGATGTAGAGACAGGGGCCATGATCGGGTCTCACAACATAGTGGACTTGAAAGATTTTTTGGGACGGGACTCCACGACGGAGGATGAGCGGAGCCCGGTGAGATCTCCTGGCACACCACCTGAGGGGGACGATCTCGAGGTGTCTGTGGAACCGTCTCCGGCTGTGTCTCCTGAGCAGGGCCCGGTGGAGTCTCCTACCACACCATCTGAGGAGGGGGACGATCTCGAGGGGCCAGCGGAGCAAAGCCCGGCCGTGTCTCCTGGCGCTCCATCTGACGATGAAGGGTACCTCCCTGAGAACCCGGATGTCCTGCAGCCGAGTGAGGAGTCCTCGGAGGATGAGATCGAGCCTGAACAGAGCTCCTCTGTGGACCACTGTCCCAGTCCGGGACCTAGAAGATCCCAGCGAGTGAGGCCACGAGTGGACTATAGGAGGCTGGCTGGGTTGCGTCCTGCTTTGGTACGGTAGTTTGGCTTTTTAAAGGTATGGTTTTTGTGTTTTGTTCGCGGGGGGGAGAGTTGGAGTTTTTGACTTTGTGGTTTTGGATTGAGTCTTTTGAGTTCAGGTGGTAGATGTTTTAATAGTTTTAGCTTTTGGTATTTAAGTAATTTGTGTAGTGAGATCTTGTAATTGCTTAGTGTTTGTGTTGATTTAGTTAGTTTTAGGTGGTCGGGGAATAGGGTCAGGTCTAGTGTGTAACTTTTCTTTTGTTTTCGTTTGGTGTAATAGGTTCAGGTCTAGTGTGTAACTTTCTTTTGTTTTCGTTTGGCGTTTGTTGATATTAATTTTGGGTTTGGCTTTCTCTTTTAGAGTTCGATGCGACCATTGATGAGACTGGCTTCCTTTGTCTCGTAAGCAGTTCTACGCAAAAAGGAAAAGGTGTTCCCTTTTTTTTAACGCAGGGGGAGCATGTAACGATCCTGCGAGAAGAAGAGGAGAAAAGCGCCGACGACACACTGCTTGCGTCATGCCTTCCCGTGTGTATAAAGCCTGCTCGTTTTGGTCGTTCTTGGCAGATCCCTTTTCCCCTCTGCCTTGTGGTCACGTTGGATGTTTAGCTAATTTTTTAAAATGCTTGTTTTAGGTTTTAATAAATAACTTTTCTTTTATTGGTGTGGGATTTTATTGTGCTGGCTTGTTTTTGATTAGTTACGTCACAATCATCTGGTGCGTTACAGATGGGCTTGGCCAGTCCATTTCTAAAAACAATTATCCTGGTGTGTTACAGTGGGCTTCGCCAGTCCAAATGTGGAAATAGTTAAATAAGGGAACCACTTTTATGTTTAAGCTACAACAATGGATTTTAAACTACAACAATCGATTTCAATCTTCTGCTTCTGTTATTATATTTACAACGATGGGTTTGCCATGAAGTTAGGCATGAAATTTGGGTTTTTAAGCATAAAATTGGCCAAAAAAGTTATTAGGATGCATCGATTTTAAATTATTTTTATTCAGAAACCTTCCCTGGAGCGAGTAAATCAACGTGGTATAGTTTAATAGTTAATGTAGGTTCGAAAAGTTAAAAACTATGAAGGACATACAGACATACATACATACATACAAACATTGATTTTTATATATATAGATTTAGACAGCAATGGGCAATACCACTATTTTTTTTATTCGATAGAGGTACCCTAGAGCGGAATATAAGCGCAAAATTTTTTTAATTACAATCATTATTTATTTTTTTATGTAATTTCAAAGTTCGACTTTAAAAAAGGGCGTTAAATCGTCCAATTTCCTAATATGACGTACTTATCCCCTATACATTGATTTTAAACAATGCTTTTAATTAATAATTTATTTCATTTTCCGGGATAGATGGCTGTGTTTGATGAATGGAATTTCCAAACATTTCGCTCTCTGCTTCGGAGAGCATCCTCAGTGGCAAAAAATCAACTGATGCTTTTAATGCTTTTAATTGTTTAAACAAAGCAAAGTCATTGTTGGGTTTCTCGTTAAAGTCTGTATGAGTCAGTTGTGGTGTACATATACCCTATACAAAGACAAAGGGCTTGGCGATTTTAATTTTAAATATTTAATTAACTAAATTTTTTTGAAACTTTTCATGTGGATATTTGGATTTAGATCTATTTCCTTTACTGGAAAAATGCATTTTTTTCTGTTTTCAAAAAATGATGGTATTGCCCATTTCTGGTTCAGCCAATTGGTGGCACATTTGGAAATCCGCCACTTACATTACTAATTCTAAATCCCATTGGTTTTTAATACGTGTACTGTTAAACTTGTATATACTTGTATAAAATATAAAAATAAGTTTAAAAAAATATATTTTAAATTATTAAGCTGGTGACTATGATTGATATACACTCCATTGTTTATATCCTGTTTGTGGTAATTCTTACAGGTATTGGTATTTAGGAGCCTTAAAAGACAAATTTACATATTTTGTTAATTCTTTGAAAGTAAGTAAATCTTTCATCTAATTTCTGCTGACCGTTTTCCTGTTGACTTAGTATTTTCTTCTTTGTCATTGTGTTAATGTTTGTGAATGTTAGGTTTAATCTTAAAGAAATCTTTTTATAATTTTTACATTAAAAATGTCACAATTAATTAGTGAAAGTTTCAAGTATCTAAAATTGTATTACATTGAATTCTCTGCTCCTAATTTTCAGGATAAGCAAAACATAGAGATTGAATCTCTAGAATATGTTGCACCGTGTGATGGTTGCTCAAGATGCTATGTTCCCTCAAGGCGAAAGGAAAATTTAGAACAAGCACGTAGATGGTGGTCTTCTTTTGTCCCAAAAACAGAAAGCAAAGGTTAGGATTTTTATTCTTCTACTGAATAGTTTTTAATTTATTACAGTAAAATGCTAGTTTGAAATAATTGAATTTTTGTACAATGCGATAAAACTAATTCAGTTCCCTTTTTCAGAACTCAAAGCTGCCTTAGAAAAAGATCGCCTAATTGCTAATACAGTAAATGAAAATTGTGGAACTCATTTAAGGCTAGATCCAACTTATAGTAATTTATGCATCACTACAAATTCTGCAGATTCTAAACATTCAGTGAGTTGAAAATGTTTCTAACATATTGTATAAATTTATACCCAAAAAGATTTCATTCACATATTAATTTTACAGTTAAACATTGATTATCTGACTCATTTTTTATCAGATTTGTAGAAATTTTTGATTGATTTGAAAAGTTTTCGAACACAACATTTTCTTGAAATTAAAAGCAGCAGACCAATGCTTTTGAAGGTCTTTTCAAAGGAAACTTAGAAATTATTTAAATACCTTTTAACCTTTAACCCTGTCAGTCCTAGCCTCACCAAATTTTTCTAAGGATTCAATGGCAATCTCAGGTGCTCTAGGATTGAGAAGATTAAGTTGAAACTAAACCTCCGTTATTATTTTTTTCCATCTAAAATATGTCATTTTTTGAAACATGTTAAGATAAAGTAATAGTAAACATAACCTGATCAACAAAATTAACGATAATACAGTGAAATCCCGATACAACAAAAAGTCCTGCTATTATGAAAGTCCAGAAAGTCCCCAACTGTTTTTATTTGAACTATCAAAATACCGTTAGGGGCCATTCATTAATTACGTAAGGGTCCCGAGGGGGAGGGGGGGTTGGAAAAATATCTACATACCCTTACTTGGCGTGGGGGGTCAAACCCATTCTAACGTAAGATTTTCCAAGTTAATCTTGACAAAATTCCAATTATTCTAATCAAGAAATAATAATATAATGGTAATATGTAGTTTAGGGTGTCTCAAAAAAAACTTTTTTTCGAAAAACCGCGCTCCCCAGGGCTTTTCCCATTCCTTTTTGTCCCAAAAGATAGTGTGTAAAGTTTCAGCCCCCCAAGTTAACTCTAGGGTTTGCCTGTAGAGCCCCAAAGTTTGAAAAAAGTGGAAAAAATGACCAATTTTCAGAATTTTTAAAAATTATATTTTAAGATTGATACTGCGATAAAACTGGTTCAAATGTGTCATTTAGGACTTATTTAGGTGGAATATATTTATTTATGTGTATTAACTGCACCCTATAGCTCTTATAATTTAAGATTAAAACGTACTACTTAAGGACGTTGCACTCGCCAAAGCTTATAATGCACTACAGGTGGACGAAATGAATTAAATTTGAATTTCTTCGAAGGAACTCCCTCAAATGATGCCATTTGATGCTAAATTGATATTATAAATTATAAAAACCCTTGAAATAACAATAATGAGGTCTTCCACTGAGCTTTTAATGTAAAAAGTGATTTTCTTCAAAATTTCTCTTTTCCAGCTGATCAAACCCAAAATTTATATTAAAAATGATGGTTGTTGTACTTTTTTAGATACCAAACATTGAAATCTTTATAGGGGTTTCATTTTTAAGAAGAAGAATTAAATTTTAAACTGCACCGATCGGAAATGACATGGAACATTCCTATACCAGATGTGAAAATTGATTTTCTTTTTCAAAGTTAGGAAAATAGTTTAATGCTTGTGAATCTTGGTTGAAATGTTAAAGAAAGCAGTTTTTAATTAAAATTTTCCCCTAATACATTAAAAGGAAGTAATTTTCCAAACTTAAAAAAGAAAATCGATTTTAACGTCTGGTATAGGAAATATCCATGTCATTTCTGATCTGTGCGGTTTTAAATTTAATTCTACTTATTAAAAATGAAACCCCCATAAAGTTTTAAATGTTTGGTATCTAAAAAAGTACAACAACCATCATTTTTAATATAAATTTTGGGTTTGATAAGCTGGAAAAGAGAAATTTTGAAGAAAATCACTTTTTACATTAAAAGCTCAGTGGAAGACCTCATTATTGTTATTTCAAGGGTTTTTATAATTTATAATATCAATTTAGCATCAAATGGCATCATTTGAGGGAGTTCCTTCGAAGAAATTCAAATTTAATTCCTTTCGTCCACCGGTAGTGCATTATAAGCTTTGGCGAGTGCAACGTCCTTAAGTAGTACTCTTTAATCTTAAATTATAGGGAGGCTATAGGGTGCAGTTAATACACATAAATAAATATATTCCATCTAAATAAGTCCTAAATTACACATTTGAACCAGTTTTATCGCAGTATCAATCTTAAAATATAATTTTTAAAAATCTGAAAATAGGTCATTTTTTCCACTTTTTCAAACTTTGGGGCTCTACAGGCAAACCCTAGAGTTAACTTTGGGGGCTGAAACTTTACACACTATCTTTTGGGACCAAAAGAAATGGGAAAAGCCCTGGGTAGCGAGGTTTTTCGAAAAAAAGTTTTTTTTGAGACACCCTAATGTAGTTGACAGCAAGAATATTACTTATCTGTTGAAAAATAAATATCTTTGATTTATGTCAAACTGAGAGTTTTAGTGCAACTGATCCTTTTCTAACATTTTATTATTTTGAAAAACGAAATGGAATCTTACGTAAGAATAGGGGGGAGGGGTTTGAAAAATCTTACGTACCCTTACATGGGGGTAGGGGGGGTCAAAAATTCCCAAAATCATCCTTACGTAATTAATGAATGGCCCCTTACCACAAAGAAATTTTATGGTTTTGTGAAGTTTGTTGTAACGAGATTTTACTGTACTACATAAACTTATCAACTTTTTATTTGTTAATTTTAGCTTTAACTGACAATGTAAAAATTTTTTTATCATAAATATTTATTACATATAACAATACAAACTGGGTTTATATATTTTTTATACTTCTACAATATTAAATTTATGGTTCTTTTTTATATTTTTTCAGGAAAAACCGAATTCACTGTGGGTGAAAATTTTTCCTGAGAACTTATCAATGACACAATTTATTTCAGCTGGGTAAGTTTTATTCTTGAGTTTTACTTCTACTTGGCAAATTTTATTCGTGAGTTTTAATTTTACATGATATGAGTTTATCCTTGTGTTCCCAAAAAAATTGAAATAGTCTAGGTTTCCTCTTATCAAACTTTCCCTAAGAAAAAATGTATGCACATTTGTGAATTTAATTCATCTAAGCCAAATAATCTATTTAGGTGATAGCCAGAATGTTTTGGTTTCGTAAAACACCCAATTGCTCCTAAAGTAATAATTAGCTCATTTTAGCTTTTTTATTAATAAGAAATTTGACACTGGAGTATTGTTTCCTCATTTTTAGATTAAGTCATCGCCAATTCAAGCATCAAGACCCTACTGGGACTGCAACTATTGTCAATGCTCGGGAAGTAATCATAAGAACTGAAAAGCCTGAGCATGTTGAATCTGATTCACATCAGGTATTGGTGGTAGTCACAAACTCAGCTAGCTCTAATAATACAATATCTCTGACTCCAGTGGAAAACTCTAACTCTGTGTTAGGTGTCCCTGCAGAATTGATAACTATAAACTCAGAACAGTCTCATACTTCCAATCAACCCGAACTAAGTGCAGAAGGTCTACCGGAGGCTGGTACTCCTACAACAGCAGACACATCTGAAATTAATTCTGCCGATGCATCTGAAGAAGTCACAGATGAAAAAAGTGACCAAAAAAAGGTAAAGTGCTAAATAAAAGATAAAATTTTAGCTTGAAAAAATTTACAAACTATTTTTTTCTTTTTCTTCTAAAACTTAATATTTTTTAAAATAACATTTTTTTAGTAAAAATATTTTTTGATTGTGAATTTATCTAAAAAAATGTGCTTCACTATCCTAAAAGTTTTTATGCAAGAAAAAACTGAACATATTCTGAATTCATCCTTTTATTATACAGGAGTTCTACAGCTATATTGACAAAGAAAAATACAAGAGAGGACCATGTAGTATAACCTTATTACCTAAAAAAATAACTGTATATGCGTGATTTATAATAAATTATTTTTTTAATTGTCTTAATTTAATTACCAAAGATTTAGTTACAGTCTTTTTTTAAGTATAATGGTAGGGCATCTAATTCACGCATGACATTTCATGTATTGTTTAACTTTAAAATATTGTGTTCGAATGGGAAAAATTCTTTTAAATGTTGCACTTGATTACTTAATCCTAATAAGTATATAATCAAAATAATACTTACATTAAAATGATGAAATGACATTTAATTATTTAAACTTAATTTAAAAAAACATTTACATGTGTATTTAATATTATTTAACAATTTGTTGAGTATAAAAAGCTTAAACAAAGAAGTGCTTAAAAATTTTTACTACAAGTTACATCATTGTATAAAAGGTGAAGAAATCAGGTAAGTTAAATTTTGAGTGTCTTTTATTTAAGTTTCTATCAAAGAAAAATAAGAACAATTAGTACTGACTTCAAAAAGTGTTATAATTGAGTTGTTGGGGTTTTTTTAGTTGCAGTTTTGGCTTAGCATTTTAAAAATTTTCATTTCAATGGTTTGATCATCTTCAATTTAGTTACCAATATTTTTATCCTAGAAAACATTTCTAAAGTTAAACTATATAACAGGGTTAATTTATAGCTTTTCATATGTTTTAGTTAACCACTTTTAGAGCATGGGTTCTTCCAATTTAATATTATGATACATACTATAAATAATTGAATTATTTAAGGGGGTTTTTTAAGATAAAAGCTGTTTTAAATTTGAGAAATAGCAATTAAAATCAGAAACATGTTAAACATGTATCAGTATAAGAACTTAGACGATTATGGGGTGATGTTAGGGGGAAATACCCCCAACATTTTGCTTGAAATCTTGCTTTCAGAACCATCAGAGAGAGCTTGCCCCCTCCTTAGGTTTTCATCATGACCCCCCCGGGGTTCCTCACCTAAATCTGCTCATTTATAGGAATTTCAAGATAAAATATTATCCATAAAGAAACACCAGGACCATTTGGAAAATTTTTTCAAAAAATTAAATTGATTAGCAGAATTAACCAGTGATACTTTTTAAGTTAAAAAATTTGGATCTTAATCTCACTTGGTTCCAAATCCACCATAGCAGGAATTCTGCTATGGTAGATTTTTTTCCCATATTGCAAAAGAAGCCCCTCAGAATAGCACTGTGTAAAAATACGACTGCTAAACTATTTTGAGAATCTTAATTTTTTTTCACCAAATCAATTTGGTTTCTTACCCCATCGTAATACTGAACTTGCTCTCATCAAATTCACTAAATTTATTTACAGTAGTATTGATAAAAATAACTATACATTAGCAATTTTCTTAGATATTTCAAAAGCTTTTGATTCTGTTAATCATAATATTTTATTAGACAAATTATTTTCGTATGGAATTCGAGGTTCATGTCACAATTTTTTAAAATCCTATTTAAATAACCGGAAACAAATTGTTAAAATTAAAAATTGCCTTAGTCAACCATTGTCACTTACAAAAGGAGTCCCCCAGGGTTCTGTTTTAGGCCCACTTTTATTTTTAATCTACATAAATGATCTGCTTACCCTAAAATTAAATGGTGAAATTATATGCTTTGCAGATGATACAACCCTTCTTTACTCTGGCCAAGACAAAGATGATTTAAATAATAAAATTCAAGATGACCTTAATAAAATAAGAACATGGTTTTATGCAAATGATTTAAGAATTAATGTTGAAAAAACAAAGTATATTTATTTCAGTCTAACAGCAAGAGAAAATCCTTTTTATCTAAAATATCATGACGTAGACTGTTCCAATTTATTTTTATGCAACTGTGTACAATTGGAATGTGTTAAAACGATAAAGTACTTAGGTCTTCAAATAGACTCTAACCTCAAATGGAAATCACACGTAAGTTTATTGTCTAATACGTTGAGATATTTGTTATATAAATTTTATCATCTTAAAGATTACGTTGATTCGAAATTTCTAAAAAAACTTTATTATGCTTGGGTTCATCCCAGGATATATTATGGTTTATCAATTTGGGGGGGTGATTATATAACTACTATACAAATAATTGAAAACCTTCAGAAAAAATTTGTTAAAATAATTTTACATTCCACAAATCATAGCATCACATTTTTTTCCTATAAAAATCTAGATATTCTTCCCCTTAAGCATTTAATTTTTTACAAAAATTGTTACAATTTGTTTCAAAATCCGACTTTATGCTCAATGAAAACTTTTGTTAACCCCAGACGACCTTGTATTATTTATAATATTCCCAAATCCAATAAACAAATTTTTCATAAATGTTTTTTTTACCTAGCACCTAAATATTTTAATAGTTTACCCTCAGATATTCAAACAGCACCCAAGGTTACTATTTTTAAAAAAATGTTAAAGCAATTTTTATTTACTTCTGAAAATGTACCTGCTTTTTAATATTTCCTTGTGCTGTCTTGTACAAATATTCTTTTTTGATATTGTAGATGTTCTTATGACTTTCCAGGTATTTCTTTTTGGTTATTTTGGGTGGTTAATTATGTACAACTGACACCTTTGCCAATCTATAATTCTTATTTTATTTCTTGTATTATCCTAAATTTTGTTTTTCCTTTCCATATGTATATACAAATATTTTTTTTTCACTTTAATGGGATTTTTAAATCCCCAAAGTGTAAATAGCTTCATTTGTAAATAGTGTATGTGATCAAATAAAAATTGAATTGAATTGAATTGAATTGAATGCTAAAATAGTTTTTGACATTTTCAAAGAAAGACAAATGAAAAATTGGAAAGTCATAAGTATTTAAAAATATAAATATACTTGAATTTCCTTAAATATAACACATTTAAATATTTTTATAGAAATATTTAGGCTTGAGTTTGTTCTTTGTGTAGTTTCTAATAATTAAATTGTTCCTGATAAAAATGCAGATAAATGTAACCAATTTGTAATTTTAAGCATTTTCCTTAAGCTTTTTTTCTGAAGGAATTTTCCCCCCTTGCCTTAAGCCAGGGTTTCCCAAAGTGGTCGGTACCTACCCCCTGGGGGTCGATGAAGATTTAAAGGGGGTCGATGCAGCTCTAGGGATCGACGAAGCTTTGGGGGTCGATCAAAGTTAAACAGTCATAAAAAAGAAAAGTGCAGAAAAAATTCTAGTTCGACATCGAACTCTTCAAATGAACTTCAGCCGGATGCAGCTAGAAATCAAGAAATTTTTTGCGAAAATCAAGAAACAGATTGAATGTTTTAGAAAGAGATTATTTACACCGTGCGTATAATAAGTCATTTTAAACCAAATAAACCCTTTTTTGCAGCCCAGCATCAGGATCACCCTTCTCATTGAATATATTCTTTAATTACCCTTAATTGTATTGCAATAATAATAATTTTGTTTCTTAATTTGTTAATTAAAAGGATTTACTCTTATTGTATTTTAGTTTGTGTGCCTCAAAAATTTTTCTTCTTAAGAGTTTTCTTATTTTAATAAAATCTTGCTATCTTATTGTACAATGCAATGCTGTGGATGATTCTAAGTATTTTTCTGGTCCCTTGAACTTTCTAGAAAAAATTTGGAAACCCCTGCCTTAAACCCTGTCCTACAAATAACTGGCTGAGGATAGTTGTAATTACAAACGGAGGATTTGTCAGAAGGACACTCTTGGAGAAAACGGGTGGTATTCACTCTGGGCTTTCTCTCCACGGGTCTATCAAAGTAGAATATAATATGTTCAGATTACCGGACATTTTGCGTTTTGAAACATTACTGTGGTGAATCCACTAAAGAAAGATAAAATCCTTATCACATCCAAAGGTCTTGACCCTCTGGGGAATTGTAGCAATCCCCAGTTGGTATCCAAATATCAAGGATGCTAGAGGCATAATATCTCAGTCTTTAATAAATCATTTTGGAGTCCTTAACCAGTGGTGTGTATAGCGAATCCCATCATTGCAAAAGAGGTTTTCAACTGCCCTTCAACCAAGCTTCAAACAAAGGAAACCCTAAACAACCACCAAGCCAGTAGCTCCTTCCGAATTCCATTACGATGGTTACAGCATTCTAATAATAACGCACAGAACACAAAGGAACATTTTCACTCACTGAGACGCAACAGAAAGAGCCTTTTCCCCTTGGCCTGTTTGGCTGATTTCTGCCAGGAACATCGAGAAAACCACCCGCTTACGCCCACGTTCCACGTTCGCTCCTTCGCCCTTCAGTCGAACGTTTTGCGCGATAATTTTCGAACATTCGAAACGATGAGGGGCCGAGAAGTTATCGTCTGGAGGTATCCCAGGAGGCCCGACCCTCTCATAGTACCAGTTTTGGTACAAGTGGACTTCGAGGTCTTTGGTGATCTGCAAGGTGGGTATAAAAACCATCAATAAAAATTTTTCCCTAAATACTCTGCTCCCGTGTATCGGAGCTTGACGTCCCTCTCTACTCAAAAATTATTTACCAACAAATAGTCTCTTTCAAAAGTATTTGAAGTGACAACTGAAGGTTTTTTTCATAATTTCATAAAACATCTTTTTCTTAAATTGATAGGATAGTGGGAAAACCTTAACAGTTTCTTATGGGAAAATAGCATTCAAAGCCGTCAAACTCCATATTTAGAGTAAAGATATTTATTTAAATGTATTTAGTACTCTAAATCAAAGCTTCAAATCTAAAATGTTAGGCCCCTTACAAATTAATTCTTTCTATTCTTCGTTTCTGGCCCAGAATTGTCGTATATGGCCTTGGGTCATTAAACTTCAACCATCCATTTATTTTTCTGCTCAAACTAAAATACAGGTATGTGTTATTACTTGCTCTAGATCAGGGGTGGCCAACCCAAATGTTGTTGAGGGCCACTTTTGAAAACCACAATACTCTCGCGGGCCGCATATAAAATTTCAGGATATTAGGAGCACAGATTGACAGTGAAGTCAATTGAATAAATTAGGGAGTTTCTTAGATCCTTTGCTTAGTTCAGGTATAGGCAACCTTTTCGAATCCGCCTGCCGGATTCAATGATTTTAATGACGTGGAGGGCCATAGAGTAGATAACCTAATATTTTTTAAAGTAAAAAATGAGTAGTTTTATTACATATATTTACGAAGTTTAATACTAAAGTTGAAATTTAATCTGGACTTATACAATATATTGATTACATACAATAATTATAGTGAAGTTACATTAATCTGGACTAGAATAACATTATATACAGTAACTATAAAGTTAGTTACATTAATCTGGACTAAAATAATATCTTCCCAAGCAGCACAGAAGCGTCCGTTAACCGTTGAATATTGGTTCTATAGTTCGAAAAGCGTTTTGTCTTATCTAAGCAACGTTAAGAAACCGTTTATATAGATCAAATAATGAAACGTTACCCGTTCCGTCCGGATCTCACGTTTTTCAAACGGCCGATCCCGGATGTTTTACTAGACTATTCAGACTTTCGGCCCAGTCGGTCGTGTTTTTAAATACATTTGACGGACCGTTTCCCCTTCCGTCCGTAGCTGACGTTCTTCTAAAGGCCGATCCCGAATGTTTTACTAGACTATTCAGACTTTCGGCCCAGTCGGTCGTGTTTTTAAATACATTTGACGGACCGTTTCCCCTTCCGTCCGTAGCTGACGTTCTTCTAAAGGCCGATCCCGAATGTTTTACTAGACTATTCAGACTTTCGGCCCAGTCGGTCGTGTTTTTAAATACATTTGACGGACCGTTTCCATTTCCGTTCGGAGCCGACGTTCTTCTAGAGGCCGATCCGAACGCTTTATTCTGTTTTTCTCATTTATTGGGGCGAGGGGGGACCATCAGACTAAAGGGAGGGAAAGGAAATACCAGAGAGCCGAACCTCTGACTCACACTCCACAAAACTTGTACATCATGTGCTCAGAGAGAAAAAGGTGATTTCTTTTTCTCTTCCTAAAAAATTCCAGCATCCCCAGTGAATGCCTTTATTTTTTCTTTCAAAATTATACCACGATTTATCTGTAGATACCGGGAATTACAGTTTGCCGTTGAATTAATTACGTTCATACAAATTAAAATCCGTTCTTAAAATCCATATTTCTTTCAAGAATTCCCTTTTTCATTTTTTAAATGATTAGAAATTATATTTTTTATTTAAAAGTTCATTTTTATTTCCTCCAGTAATCAATGGTCGAAATGTACAGAATTTATAGGTTGATTTGATTGATATGATTACTTTAGGTAAAATTTAAATCAAAGACATCTTTAGCTACCTCTTTGAAATACGCACACAGGATAAATGCCAGGTAATGCAATTACACAAGCACTGTGTTAAGGCCTGGGATCAGTGTTTTTATAAGTAGAATTGTTCCTGATATACTCCAGACAAAATTACTAGTAATACCTCAATAAGGAAGTTGCATGTGTCAGATTTTCAAAAACAAACAAGTGTTCCGTATGGTTTTTTGTATGGTAAAATGAAATATCTAGTCAATTTTCAAAAAAAAATGTACAGGTAATTGAATATTTTAATTTAAAAGTCGAGAAAAAAAACACGTG
Source organism: Tetragnatha versicolor (assembly GCA_024610705.1). Classification (NCBI taxonomy): domain Eukaryota; kingdom Metazoa; phylum Arthropoda; class Arachnida; order Araneae; family Tetragnathidae; genus Tetragnatha; species Tetragnatha versicolor. Next base: position 14,761,702 of record JANDEH010000008.1, on the reverse strand, counting down.
ACTGAAAACGCTATATTGTTTAAAGATCTCAACAATAATACCATCAACTCCATTGCTTTCCAACAATGTTTATCGTAAGATGACGTCAACATACGATGATCCCAAACTCTTGGCGTTTTTTAAAAAGTGGATTTTTGTTAATTTTTTTGGCAATCAAAAAATTTCTCGATTGGCCTCAAATTTTAGGTAGTTGTAGTTGCTTATTTTTGCAAGAAGAATCGATTAAAAAATATAAAAAATCATGCAACTTCCTCATTTCCTTACGAGAAGAAAAAAATTATACATAAAGTATTTTTAAAGAAGATGAGATCTAATATTTTTCCAAATTCGACTCAACATTATGGAAAAAAGGATATAGGTATTCATTTCAATTCTAAAGAAATTGATAATGATCTTCTGAACTTTAAATTTCATGCAAAAACTCCAATTTCCACAGTTTAACTAGTTTTTTTTCTAATGGAAAAAAGATGAAGAATATTTTCTGTATTTATACATTTTATTTTTATTTTTAATCCATAGCAAAATATTTGATAAATTATTTCTTAGATTTTATTTAGAATCCTATTCTTATACTACATTCACACATGAAAAGTTAATCTAGTTTAAGTGCTCATCTAGCTTAAAAATAACATTACGACAATACTATAATTAAGCTAGATTAGCCCTTAAACTAGATTAACTTTTCATGTGTGAATGTAGTATACCCCAAAACTTAGGGCAAAAGAAAAAGTTCACAAAAATGAATTTCATAAATATTGCGATTTTTCTTAGGATATTCCTATCGTAATTTTTGTTGGAAAAAATTAGCTATTCAAACTACGAGGGTTACTCTAGAAATGTGAAAAAAGGGAACACAAATTTTGGAAAATTAAACTTCTTTCATAACTTTTTTTAAATATTAGATGCCCATATCGGTTGGTAACCAATATGGAATAATAAATTTTAAAATCAATTTAGATGGTAAAAATCCCAAGTAGTAAGTAAATCTCAAAAAATCAAGAAAAAAATATCAAAGAAAAGTAAATCGTTTGCCGTTTTTGTTTTCTTACCATTAAGATTTCAAATTTTCATATTCACTATAAAATCATGAACGTTCCTCATTGAATAATTCCACGAAAAGTTAAAATTATTGTGATTGTACCTAATTGATTAAAAACTAGAATTACTTAGTCAATTTTATATGGCTGATAATGAACTAAAATGTGAGGGCAGGAGAAAAGAACGCTATTTCGTGACCAAAACATTTCAATTCTAAAAATTAGTTTTAAAAATTAAAATATTATTTACTATCTACTAAGGAATGTTCCTGTACCATAAAGTATTACTAATAATATTAGGTAACAAGATCTAAAAAAAATGCTTTTTTATAGGCTAAAAATCCTTTTATTTGAGCATATATGTCAGTAGTAAAACAATCCAAAATGATGAAATTTATAAAAGTACAATTAATAAAATATTTCCGTCTTTTCAAAATTTTGAATAATTCTTGGAAAGTGCGACTTTTTTACCCCTCATGAAATTGATTTCAGTTTTCATTTAAATTTATGCAACGCACATTGATCTCGTGAGGACGCAACGGTGGCGTAGTCTGTTGTTTGCCCAAAAAGCCTTTTCAAAAGCTTTGAAAAGGAAAATGCTTAAATGAGGCGTTTGCTATCAAAACCAGCTCATTGCTTTTTTGGAAATTTACAGGAGAGACAAAAAACTTCTCACGTCCACAGTTCTAAAGCTAAATTTTTTTAAAAATTTAATTGTAGGTAGTATAACCGCCTAGAATTTGATTAGTTTTTCATGATTTTGATGGAAAAAACGATTTTCCATACTTTTTTCAGTTTTTTTTGGTTCAGTTAAGTTGTGTGAATTTGTTTTTTTTTCAGTTTACTAATTAATATTTGTCTTTACGAGCTGTAAATAAATGACATCCACTTAACTTTTTCAAATGATCTGAAATTTCAAAGTTGAGATCACAGTTCTCACCTTTTCATCTAATTTCGGGTTGGTGGAATGAGCTGGATTTGAGCTATATCCCTTCGTCAGGTTATGAAGGACCCTCTAAATTGTCAAAATATGCAAAAAAAAGTGGATTTCAGAAAAATATGGAATTAACTGCTTTTGACAGCAAACGCCTCAAATATCGGGTTTAAAATTTTAAGTTATTATCCAGTTTTTAGTAAATGTTTTATAAGAGTTTTGGGCCATATTCCATTTAATAAAACATGATTGAGATTATGCTATTATATAAAAGATACCTTAACCAAGTAACTTTGCCTTCATCATGGCATGAAAAAAATGTCTAAACTATATTTTGGTACTCAGAATTTTCAGCCTGACAGCATAATATTTTCTGTTAACTGATTAAATGAAACCGAAACATGCTAGACCACGATAATCGTCTCTAAATATCCTGCTTCAATAATGTTTCTGGATAAATGATTTTGAAATTCAATTCCATGTTTCAATTCCAATTCAATGTTTGATAAAATAATTTCAAAAGATCCATAATTACAATGTTTGAATTGCCTTTACACTTTAGAGTTGAGAGTTCAATTATTAGGAAACCACACGTAGTAACCTAATACCTATTAGAAGGAAGTTCCTGAGGGTTTGTTATTGTGAAGGATGGTACCTTGAAGGCTTAAAAAAATTCATAGTGGGGGGAAGTTTTACCAAAATGTTAAAATAATAAGTTGGTTTTATACAGACAGTATTTTTAGCTGTAAAAATTGAATAAATTGAAACTGCACAATATACGAATTTAATGTGCGTATGTATTTTTCCAAATCTTTATGTTATATATTTAAACAACTTCAAGAAGTATTTATTTATTTTAAGAAACTTCAAAGTTCAGTAGTTGTTTTTATTTGCACTTTTCCGAAAATAGTTTAAAATATGTAAATAAAATATAAAATAAAAATTCGAGGTTTTTGCTCGTATTTTACGAAAAAAACTCTAGTGGAACCCATGTAATAATCTAGTCCTGATTGATTCCAGGGGATCAGAAACAAAGACACAATGTTTTTAATGCTAGAATAATGCCAATTTATGACAGAGAGTAATGCTGAGTTTTATACTTTTATAAATAGCATGAATAGAAAGCATAACGAATTATTTAATTTCGTAACGATTAATTTGATAAGGAGAGCGCCGTAAAACCTCCTTTCCCGGCTCCCTTTCAAATGCAGCCATCGGAGTCTCGGAGAGAGAGACCTCTGCGCCTCTGCCCTAGAGCCCTTGACAACAAAGCCCACCAATCGCCAACTCGCTTGTCCCGCGCCGCGTCCCGTTATCTATATTCTTCGAAAGAAAACCTCTCCCCTCTCCGTCCGGCGTCTCACCAGAAAGCAAGATGCAGACAGCCAGGCAGGACCCGTCCAAGAGTGCGCTCGCGGCTCGCGTCTATGAAGTTGTTCATAAGTACAATTTTCCTTGTTTTTTAATGAAATTTATTCTATTTTGCAATGATCTAACGTGTGTCTGACTTTCAGGAATCAAAGATTTTCTGGCGTTTAGAAGATATAGGGAGTGGAATCGACTTGTAGTTTTTTGTTGAGAAGATGAAAAAAGTATCCTTTTCTGCAATGGTTTTTAGAAATATTTTGATCATAACTTTTTGGGGTTGTGCTATTTAATTCCTCTTAAAAAGCAATGGGTTTTTTTAGAGTTTGTTTAATGTATCCTTTGGAAAGTTTGGTGGTGTATCCTTTTCTTAATTCCGTATTTCTTCAACTCACAAATTGAGAAAGATACTTCTTTGTAATTAATTAACGATTACATCATTTAAGGAAAATTAGCACATCAAATTGAATATTTCTCAAATTTCACATCAAACTGAACATTCATTTTTTTATTGATGAACATTCAGGTGCAATTTAAAGTAAAATAATTAAAAAGTAAACACCTAATTAAAAATTTCTTTCGTTATAAATTTATCATTTCAAACATTTCTTTTAAAGGAGTTTTATCAAAATACTCACATTTAATTTTCTTTAACTTATAATTTCAATTCCTTTAATAAGAAGTTAAAATTATAAGTTTAGAGTTTAGGAAAAACAAATGTGAGTATTTTGATAAAATTCCTTCATTGAAGGAATTTTATCAAAATACTCACATTTGTTTTTCTTAAACTTATAATTTTAACTTTTTATTAAAGAAGTTAAAATTATAAGTTCAAAACAAATGAGTATTTTTAAAAAATTCCTTTAAAAGAAATGTTTTATTTCAGTTTTCTTATGTTTCAGATTAGAAGCAAGCTTCAAACTGAATGAAGTACCTAATTAGAAAGCGGAAAAAAACAGGAATAAAGCGTTCATGAACTAAAGAAGATATTGCTGACTACAGATTAATAAGTTGCTTTTAACATTCTACACCAAATAAAGTTAAACAAAACGAGTACTTTGACCCCATCAAGGTCAAGGGAAAGAAAATAAAAAAAAGAAGAAAAGGGTCGAGGCGGGAGCATCCAGCATCCCCCCTCAGGGGGGCAGGGGTTGCGATGCTCCCGAGGGAGGGGGGATTCCGTCACCTCATCTATATAAAACGACGTTCATCGGTCGGATATTAATACCGAGTTGAGCGTCTGCAAAACGTATCCAATCGTTTGGTTCGCCACCCCAACATGCTCATTCCCGATCTTTAGATCGAGTTTAACGGTCGCTAAACGCTCGGATTGTCACCCTTTCCGTCACAACAAAACGTCCAACTCATTCAAGATTTGCCGGACACATTTTCATCATTTTTGATCGAGTTGCTCACGCTCAGCGAACCGTCTTTAGATCCACTTTAACGTCCACAGGACAGATTGTGCTACTTGGGTTGATTACATACAATAATTATAATGTTTAAGTTACATTAATATGAGCTAAAATAATATTCAGAGCTCATAGTATTGAAAAAATATTTCAGGACACACTTTAACAATTGTCATTACATGATACAGGAAAATTAATGGAGGAGGAATTAATGTTCAGGAGGACAGATTAACTTAAGCAGCATTGGGAAAGACAGAGAATGACTACCAAGTTACTCTCTACTTCCAAGTTAGGGTGAAACAGGAGGGGAATATCAACCGTCGGCGATCGTCCGTCGTGAAGTAACAATTCTCCCAAGAACGAAATATAGTTGTACAGCACGTTTTAACTGCTAAAATTAGGTTATTTTCGGGGGAAAGTTCTGTATCCCCTCTTTTGCTCTTGTTGACGAAAACCAGAGTGATTTTTAGTACAATTTTTAAAATGTTCCACGGGCCGGATCAAAAGACGAGGCGGGCCGGATCCGGCCCGCGGGCCGTAGGTTGCCCATCGTTGGCTTAGTTTGACAGATTCCTAAATAAAATATTCATTTAAATTTACCTTAAGGAGCAACCCCAAAAAAACCTTCTGTAGTATATCTATAGGAACTAAACAGGCGCCGTTAAAAAAACACTTGGAATCACTCGAAACTATAAGGAGCCAGTGGCACTTATAGAAATTTATTTCGGGAGGACCCAAATTTTCTCTAAATATTGCAGCTAGATTTTTGCATCGGGAAAAAGTACACCCAAATCTTCCTCTCATGCCTCCATGCATATTTAATTGGTTCAATGCATCAATTAAAACATATTTTAAGTTAGGATTTGCACCTGACTGAACTAATATCCTAAAAAAAGTTGTGAACAATTGAGTTACTAGTACTAAAGGGGGTTCTGGGGGTCCTTCCCCAGAAATTTTTTGGAAATACGACTCTAATTAACAGACTTTAACGTGTTTTGGTACCCTTTGTCCGAATTTGGGGGGCCTTAACTTACCCTAAAACTTTAACTTTTGACTAAAAAAATTCTTGCGGACCACAAAATTATTTCAAAACGGTCCGCATGCCGGCCGCGGGTTGGCAAAGCCTGATTTGAAATGAGTACCTTCTGTACAATAGGATCGCGACTTTACCGACCAAGCCCTGAAATTTCTACATCTATAGACCAGGCAAAGCAGCCCACCTCTGAAATTTCAAAAACATTTTTATGCTATTTTTCTCTGAAAATTTGTCTTCTGAGTATAACTCAAATGGTCTAAAAATGAGTAAAAACTACTGGTAAGAGTAAAATTTCAAAAAATTTTCTAGGGGAGGACTCCCGAACCTCCCTTGAATTTAAAAATCCATTATTATACTGTTTTTCCTTGAATATGCTCCGACTTACTAAGGAGTGGTACTATTTCAATGTATTCATCCGAAGGGGCTCAAAATGAGTTCCTATGATGAATTTCCATCCTTCAAATCATCACCTCAATATGCCCCTCTAAGTCTCCTGTATAATTCGAAGACATCTCGAGATTTAAAAGATGTTGTTGTAGTTTTTGGAGATGCTCCAAATTCAAAGCGCCAGGTATTTTTAAAACTGGGTGGGGAAAGATGGTTTTCTTCTGGAAATATACGGATTTTATTCTTTTGATGGTATGGAGAACTATAGGGCTAATTTTAAGTGTATGGATTTGGATTGTATAGGCAGTGGCGGATTTCTAAATAGGCTATAGCCTACGGCGGCAAATTTTCAACGGCGCAATTTATTTACTGCAAAAAAAGAAGAGAAAGGAAACACTGAACATAAGCACTGGAAATATGGAGAACGCTCCTTTCACATAAGCAATTATGTGGTTTACAAAGAATTTTCTCTTTGTAACCCAAAGGGTCTCAAAATGAGCTAAAACACTACTTTAAGAGGCAATTTTCAAAAAGTTTTCTGGAGGAGAACCCCCTCTCAAAATTTTACATCTGTTATACAGTGTTTTCCCTTGAAAATTTGCCGCCTACAAGAGTCTTTAGTCTCCAAGTTTGGGGGGAATTTCCAAAAAGGGGGAGGACCTTTGGCTCCCCTTGAAACTTTGACGTTTTTTCATAACTTTCCCCCCCAGAAAATTATCTGGTTTACAAGGAACTGTAAGGTCTCAAAATGATCTAAAACACTAGTACTTTAGGAGGCAAATTTTCAAGAATTTTCTGGAAGTGGCCCCCCAGGGCCCAGTCCCTCCATTTTACCCTGCATGTGGCAATGGTAGGTTACTACAAAGTTCATGCTTTAATCATTTAACAAAACTTCTTTCTATAAAAAGAAAAGTAACTTAATTGGAGTAAAAATGGAATTAGGTACAACTTAAACTCGAAAATATAAACTTAGTCTTCTAAAAAAACACAAGAGATTAACTCCGTGAGCGCTTAGTCTAAGGTTACCATGCACCCGATTTTACGGACACAGTTTCTAGAGTATCAAATAAAAATCGTTTAAGTGGCTGGCTGGAGCCAATCATTTTTTTGCAATATTCTAAAATGTCAATCTGAATCATTTCTGTAATGAACAATTTTCCAATGATATATGGAATTCGGTTAGTATCCCCCTAAATATCCAGCAACAACTGTATCAGCTTTTAGTTAACACAGAAGAAACATTTTACTGAAATTTTAAGTCCTAAAATTTGGTGAAAAGTCTTGCACCATCACCTAAATTCACTTGACACCTCTTTAATTTATTAAATCTAACATTTATAGATGCATCAGTTCTATTCTAACGAAAGTTATTTTACTTTTTAGGTGTGAACTTTATTCAGGTATGTATTTGTTTTTAAAAAATTATCTTTTGTTTTAAAGGACTTTTGATTGCAGCCCTTTACTTTATTCAAGCAAAAATAAACTTAATTTGGAAATGCGATTAAATTTAGAATAAACTAAAGGACCTTTTATTAGATCAGTTTTTAGAACCAATTCTCTCAAATTAAGCCAACTTTTACCTGATTCTCTCTATCTCTATTGCTATTTAAAATAATAAATACTTAAATTTAAAAAAAGTTAGTCATTTACAGCATTTATGAAATGCAAATTTAATTACTTCAGTCTAATGAGAGCAGTTTTCAATCTTTTTTAATTTTAGCATGCCAAAGGGCTAGCTGATCGCTTGGGGGTTAAAGGATGGATCAAACTCACCCATTATGGCACTGCCATTGGACAGGTTCAAGGTGAAAAGGACAGGGTAGATGAAATGTAAGCTTCTTATATATTTTTTAAAGAAATTCTCATTATAAAGCTGTATAGTATCATTAAAAGTGAGAAAACAACAAAACAATGAATCTTAACTTAATTATCTGCTAGGTCACATTTTAGCTAATTGAGTCCTATATTCAGTTTAAGATTTATCCATTGGAACAAGGTTTGTGGGTAGACTCATTAAATACTGATGGTTTTGAAAAGATTAAATCTTTTTAATGCAAATTTAACTTAGACACGTAAATTGTTAAAAAAAACCCAGCTGTGTCTATTACCTTCTTTTCAGTACAATACAATAGATCAAAATTAAAGCAATCTCAGATTCTTTCAAAACAAATCTAATAATATAGTCTCTTTTCTCACTAGGGGGTTAGTGCAACCCTAAAATGTGCCCCTTTCCTAATGTTAGTGCAACCCCAATGTGCCTAAGCTAAATGAAATTTAAGAATATTTGAAGTATTGTGATATTTATTGCTTAATCCAGTGTAAGAGTTTTAAAATATTAAAGGAAATTAAAGTTAATTAGTGAATTTTGAATCTTTCCAACAATTTTTAATATTTTTTACTGCTGTTGCTAATGCCTTATTTTAATACCAGGGCCCTTTGGTTGAAGCACACAGGCTGCCCACGAGCTCGAATAATGTTGGTAGACTTTCAAAACTGGCGAGTAACTGATGGATTTGAGTACAGAAACTTCAATGCTCGAGTATGAACAGAATAAAAAGGTAAAAGAGGTTAAGAAAAGTCAAGATCTAATGAATGGGACAAATGATGAACAGGAGATTGTACTACATCATTGATGTAGTCATACTAAACTAAATCATAGTCCTCATACTAAATCATCCATTTCATAAGTATTCATAAATAAATGTTTCATGTTTTTGTCTTATTTGCTATTATTAACATCTGTGTGTTCTGGTATTTTGTTTTTAGTAACATTTTCAGCAGTACAGCTCATACCAAATACCTTAAGTTCATGTAACAGCAACTAGAAGTTAACTAAATTAAAATGTACCTGACAAAAAATTAACGAATATTGAACGTTTGTGCTGCTAGGGTATGAATTAAAAGAAGCTGAAATGGTATTTGATTGAAATCTCTCAAAACAACTTAACTTATAGAAAATTTAATCACCTGGACTACAAATGATACTGTGGATAACTTTGGAAATCAATTGTAATCCCACAGTTAAGTGAAAAAATTATACACATATATCAGGGGTCGGCAAGTAATTTTGCTTGGGGTCCAAATAATTTTGAAAATTTTCATCGAGGCCTAGAGAAAAATTAGGTTACTATTACTACCTCAAATTATAACCTTCAGACACACATATATTTTTACAAAGATGTAATTTGAGTATGCTACCTGCTTAATTAAATTCTTAAATTTAATATTATTAGTAGTTTTTAAATTAAAAATGGGGGGTGTGGGGGTTTCCCCCCAGTATTTTTTTTTAAAAATTTGACTCTTAAAAAGTGTGTCAAACTAATATTTTTGTGTAAAAATACATTTTAATTATTTTTTAAATGCTATGGCAGTCAAGGAAATAACCTCACGCGGTCTGGATGCAGACAACGAGTTGCCGACCCCTGATACTTAAGTAAATAATACCTCATAAGAGTAAAAAATTTTAAAAGTCTGACACCAAATTGGAAACTAGAAACTAGTGATGGGCAGGTATCGATACCAAATACTTAAGTACTCGATACCTATAGGTATCGAGTGTATTCGATACCCACAAAAGTATCGATACTTTATTGACATATTTCGTTTTAAATTTTTCAATGAAGTAATCTTTATAATACCTACTGTAGATCAAACGCAGCCTGTTTCCGTTTTCATTTTGCAACGCTCAAACCCAAGTCGTTATCATCCTCGAGAGAAATTTGACGCGGCTAGGTTTTTCCCCCGCCAAATCCTTCGCCTCTATCCACCTCCAGGCCCGTAGCTACGGGGCTTTTTGATGGATCGCTTTCAGTTTTTTGAATATTAGTCTGATTATGGATAGGCCCTAAAAAAATTGTCCCTTCAGGTTCATTTCCCGACATTGAAAAAAAGTACTCGATACCTAAAAGTACTCGATACCTATAAGTATTCGATACCAAAGTATTCGATACCTAAAATTATCGATTTTGCCCATCACTACTAGAAACATAAAGTAGAGATAGAGTAGTTTTTCACCTATAAATAAAGTAATTTTAATCGTTTTAGTAGAAGGTCATATTCTCCATATCTATTGATTCTTTGCAAGCCAAAATGGACACTCGTGTATAGGTAATGCCAAATGAAATTTTCATGATCTTTGGATTGATTAAAAAAACAGTTTATTTAAAGGACTGTACATTGATTTTGTTCTTGGAACTATCGAGTAATTTGCATAATAGCAGCAACACCTGAAAAAGAAAAGAAAATTTAAAATCACATTTTCAGGAAAATAATATGATACAAGAAAAATTTTCAGTTGAAGGTAATAGAGGCATTTGTTAAGAACTATCCTTTTAGCATTTAAATCTATTTTATTTATGATAATGGATCTTAACCCTGACCTGGAAAAAGTTGTAACCTTCCCCCGAACCTAATAGAATTTCCCCAAACCTTATATATTGCTCCTATGGAGCTGGCAGGGGTTTCCCCTGAACCAGGTTCGTAGGTTCGGGCACTTTTTCCAGGTCCGCTTAACCCCTAATTGTTAATCCTACAGTGCAGCCATTTGGCTACACAACATTTTTCTACATTTCCTACTTGAACTTCCATTTCCAAAAGGCAACACCATGCAATAAGTACAATAAATATAACATTTCATTGTATTAGCACTTTAGACTGCCAGTAGATGACGGAAGGGGTACTATTTTGAGACATTTGTTAGTAGCTAGTGAGATGTAAGTCAAGACACAGAAAACACCAAAATAAAAGGACCATATATTGTGAGGCAGAAAGCGAAAAGGGACCTCTTGTCGGCGTTCGTCGAAATGGAGTTATTATTTTTTTCTCAATCTGTACAGATTTATGAAGATTTAAGACCATCATCATCCTTGTAGCTTCTTAAAAAATGACAAATCGCCAGTAATTAAAAGTTTTAATAGAATAAGTGTATTTCGCGAAAAACGACCTTAAACTTTCAAAATGCTACCCTCTTGTTATTTTTCACAGTTAAGGAATGATTCCAACAGCTAAAATTCGGTTCTAAAGGGTCCAAGGATCGATAAAATCGAGAGAAAAAAAATTGATAGTTTTGACCTTCTTCCGGTTTTTTGGCTTTTTCTTGAAATCAACTTTGCCGACAAGAGGTTCTTTTTCGCCTCACATATATATAAATTAAATTAAAATTTTTTTCAGCTTGAAAAAAAATTGTTTTGAAAAGATAAGTTGTTTTTTTATATTTTTAAAGCATTTTGTTTTATTTCACTTCACAGTTAATTTCACAAGGGACACAAATTAATTTCACAAGGACAAAGTTTTTTGTCAATTAAAAGTAGAAAAAAATTAAATGAAATTTTTTTAGTATTTTTTTACTAATTTACACCATAATAGAAGTCAAATAAATGATTTTCAAGTGAATTTAAAAAATCATGCATTGTGGGGGTTAAGATTAACCCCTAAGCTCACAGATCCCACATCAACTGAAATGTGTCCCGTCCACCCCAAATGAAAGTCCAAGTGGAAGTGTGTTTTAAACATAAATCTAAAATTCGGTTCTAATCAACACCAAGATTAGTATAAATAGGTTTAATTATTCATCAAAAAACATCTTTGACTGAACAGAAAATTTTTTACATAGATTTTTGTTATTTTGAAGAGCTAAAACACACAAGAGCAATTCATAACAAATTTGAAAATGGAAGAAAAAGAACTAAAATGTACTGAAAACGTTTGTAGACTTTGGGTAGCATATTCATTTTAAATCAGAAAAAAATAATAGCAAAAACCAATTATATCTCAAAATAAGGTAAAAATAAAGCATAGAACTGCAGAGGCCTGGCATCTATGGGTAACTTCACAAATCTTTATATTTTAATATTTCTATTTATAAGAAGTAACTTGAAAAATGTAATTGTGAATGAAAAAATACTATTTATATTCTACTCAACTTTAAATCACTCCCTATAACTGTTTGTATAAGACTTATGAGAGAAACTGTTCTCTTTACGAGTTGAGAACAAATTAAATTCTAAGATATTTTGCTAAAAATAAGATACTTTCGATGGAGAAAAATGAACTTACTATCAAATTCAATTTTTTCAGTTATGTTCTTAGTCTTGATGTTTTCTTCCTGATTACTAATATAAATCAAATTATCTCCACAATCTTCCCATCCATATTTGGTCATCCAGCCTCGCAATTGTGCCTCTAAAAATGAAGTGAAAATTGAATTGAAGTGAACTTTTTTGGTGAATTGAAAATTCTATGTAAAATAGATTTAAAATAAGGCCAGGAGACCACAAATCCCTAATAAATCCAGGTTTCCCCTTATAATCTGGAATAATTTCCCCTCATCTATATAAATAAAAATCAATGTTTGTATGTATGTATGTCCTTTATAGTTTTAAACTTTTCGAACCTACATTAACTATTAAACTATACCATGTTGATCTACTTGCTCCAGGGAAGGTTTCTGAATAAAAATAATTTAAAATCGATGCATCCCAATAACTTTTTTGGTCAATTTTATGTTTAAAAACCCACATTTCATGCCTAACTTCATGGAAACCCCCCATTGTAATAAATATCATAAGAGAAGATGTAACTTTAATTGTTGCAGGCATATTCTCGATTGTTGAAGATTTAAATCGATTGTTGTAGTTTAAAATCCATTGTTGTTGCATAAACATAAAAGTGGCTCCTTAATTTAACTATTTCTACATTTGGACTGGCGAAGCCCATTTGTAACACACCAGAATAATTTCTTTTAAAAATGGACTGGCGAAGCCCATCTTTAACGCACCAGATGATATTTATTAAAAAACTGAAACCCGGGCGAAGCCCGGGTCTAGCGCGCCAGCGCTAGTATTTTTCATAAATACATGGATGCAAAAGGCAAAATGTAGTTTTGGAGCAGCTACAGAGAAGAGAAATTTACAATTAGGAGCAGCTCCAAATTAGTTTAAGGTTAAAGACGAGAAATAGAAAACTTTATACTGAATACACTCCTAGATAGATATCTAAAACATGTTATAATCCAACAAGTTTAAAAACATTAAATTATTATTTTTAAGTTTCTCCAAAGTAACCTTTCAATAAAAATTTACAATTCAAAACTCATAAATTGAAAATACTGACTGAAATCGAGAAATACACTCCAGACTAGACTTATTAGGCTGCTCTGACCACAGTAAAGTCATTTTTTGCATGGCAATTACAATGTGAGAAGAAGCTAACTTCAGGCTCCCGTAAGAAGCAGTCGCAGGAAAAACGTGACTTAAGTGAAAGTTTGTCATTTTTCGACTTTTGGAACAACAAACTAGTTGGCTTCTGTAGTAAAGTTGTTTGTTCTGCATCGCAATAACAGCGTTTGAAGAAACCAACTTCAACTTAGCAACATCGTCGCGGCATCACAGAAGAAACCAACAATTCGCAAACAAAACAAAATTTTGGCAAGTTGCGAGAAAAACGGAACTTCCGTGAGAGGCTATTTATTGACTTTCGGAACACTTGACTATACTCAAACGCAATGTTTCTTGTCCATGGAGAAAAGATGCTGGGAGCAAACAGAGGAAGTAGTTCCCAGCGCTGTGCCTGAATTTCGAGTTTAAAACGGATTTTCATTAAAAAAATACTTCAGGTTACTTTGATCCATTCATTTATAGCGATTATTTGTCGTAATTTTCGAATAACGTTGTTCATTTTAAGTTTTACGAATGCATAACGCGGAGTATTCTTCCGCGCCTCGTGACGTAGTATGGACAAGAAAGACTGCTGTGAAGTATAGCTGGCTTCTGACTACGGTAAAGTTGTTTTTTCTATATTGCAATTCCAACATGAGAAGAAGCCGACTTCAACTTGCCGCCCACGGCTGTCGAAGAAATTAATGCAGGAGGAACACTCCACAAAAAAAACTATTCACTTTTAGGCGCAATTTAGCTCAAAAATTGCTTTTTGGAGCAGGTTACCCAAGTTTTTTAAGTTTTACAGGTCTGGCTAATTTAAATAAATTTTACTAAAAATTAATGTCTATTCATGGTGTTTGTTCTAATAATTTTGAAAATTAAGTTTTTATGTATATTGATGAATTATAAAAATGGTTCTATTTCTATCCTTAACCAAAGGGAGTAAAAGGGCAGCTTATAGTATTTACAAACCTGAAAGGCCTCCCAAAAATTGAGACAAGGCATTCTTCGAAATTCTTTGATAAGTTATGTTTACAACATGGCATATAACTGAAAAAGAAAATAATAATTATTTAAAACAACAAAGCATTTAAATAATCAAGACAGTCTTCAAACTAAAACAATAATTAAATTTATGCATAGTAAAAAAAGGCAAAACTAGAATAAAGAATACTCCAAGAAAGGTCTTACATTTTCTGATTAAGTCTTCAAACCCAGTGATAGTCATGATGATTGGGGCAACAGTTTCAATATCTTTCTGAAATAAAATATTTCAAGGTCAGTAAATAAAACTCAGTAAGAAAAATAAATCATCATGTACGATGGTAATTACCCAAAATGTTTTGAACTGACAAGTCTCCAATAAATCGTGCAAATGCACAATGTTCTGGATGTCCTCGTGAACCAGCTAGAGGAGTTAAGAAATAAAATACACGCAAAATTGTTAGCATAAGGGGGTACTAACGTACTATGCTGCGATGCTCATACATGTGATTACTCCAGGGGTGGAAAATCCAAAAATGATTTTTGTATCAGCTTTAGGGCAGTTTTGTATCAAGTCAAAATGCATTTTTGTATCAGCTTTTAGTGGTTTTGTATCAACGCAAATTTCATTTCCGTATCAGTTTACAGTGAATCAGCATCAGGCTAATCTAATAGTTAGGTTTTATATGATCGGGGAAGGAATGAATGATCAAAAATGATGATCGGGGAAGGAATTTTCAATGATCATACATTGATCATTGAAAATTCCTTCCCCGATCATCATTTTTCTAAACACCATTAAGGGAACTCCATTCTTTGGCAAAAAGATTAATATTGCATGTTTTAAAACTCACTCTACGGTTTAGCAAGTGGTCCAATTTCTATCAAATTTATGGTGTAAGTAGAAAGGATACTGCTGTACCTCATGCAATAAATTTTTTCATTTAATTGTTTTTTTCCGTTAAACGGGCCTTGGAAAAACGTCCTTTTGTAACGCTCTCGCACTACATTAGGTCCTAGCTCTTTAACAGTGTAACTGCGACCCCCCTTTCTATACCAATTCTTGTTCGTCTTGATGTACTCTACCTACCCTACCCAGTTTGGTGCACCATTTCAGAATCACCCTGTATAATGCAACAGGGTTCATAAAAATTTTCAGAAATCAAAATCAAGGAGTGTTATTTAAAAAATTCAAGGAGTACTTTTTTACATAACTTAAGAAAGACAAATTTTTTTTCACAGCTTCACACACTGCATTCCTGAATCGGTTTTTAAAACCACTTTAAAAGTCAAAATGTTAACTGAAATCAACTAAAAATAAAGGAAATTAGTTAATTAATAATTATTTAAGTAAAAATTAAATTGCAAAAACGATGTTGTCAAAAACTATTAGTTAAGTAGAAAAAAGTAAGAAATTATTTTTGAAGGTATTTTTAGAATCTTATGAATCAGATCAGATACCTAAAACAGGTAATAATCTAACAAGATTAAAAAAACCACTGTATTATCAACTTATTAAGTTTCTATAAAGTGACCGTTCATTAAAATTTACAACTTGGAAAATCCTCTTAAGTTGAAAATACTAAAAAAAATCATCTTATTAGACTTATCAGGCTGGTCTGACCAAAGTAAATTTGTTTTTTCGGCATCGCTGTTGAAGCTAACTTTAACAGACGTCCGTGAGTCCGTAGGAAAAACAGTCCCGGAAAAAACGGAACTGTCGCGAAAAGTAGCTATTTTCCCGATTTCCGGAAGACTAGACGGAACACCGGACTTGTTGGCTTCTAACCACGGTAAAGTTGTTTTTTCTACATCGCAATAATGACGCAAGAAGAAGCCAACTTGAATCAGCACCCGCGGCCGTCCAACAAAGTCGCGGGAAGAGCGGAACACTCCGAAAAAAAAATTCCGAAATATTGCTATTTTTCGGGCTTCCGGAACACCGGATTGTGGGCTTCTAACCACGATAAAGTTGTTTTTTCTTCATCGCAATAATGACGCATGAAGAAGCCAACTTGAATCAACAGCAACACCCGCGGGCCGTCCAAGAAAGTCGGGGGAAGAACGGGACATTCCGCAAGAAAAAAAAAACCCGAAACTTTCGCGAAATATCGCGATTTCCGATTTTTCAACGCACTAAACGCTGCGGATTGAAACCTATTTTATAGGGGAAATAAATTTACAGAAGAAATATTCAAGATGAAAATTTGAAAGTTTTTAAGGAGTACAACCCAAATTCAAGGAGGCTTATCACCGAAAAACACGGCCAAAAATCAAATCAACGCATAACGTGACGTTTTCTTCCTCATTTGCTGAAGCAATCCACCACGTAGCAACGCGAGCTGTGGAAGTAGGATTCGACCGCTCTCAAAATCGTCGCAAAACGTAGTTGCATCCGGCCCCCCCGTTTCATAGCGATCCTAGCGGGAAGAGAATCGATCATAGTGTCTGAGGATTGGTTCTCTTCTTATCAGTTGGATTTTCAGGGTTACAAATTCAGATTGAACGGATTATCGCGTTTTTGGCGCAGTTTGGCGCAAAAATCGGAATTTTGCCATTTTTGGAGCAGATTGGCGCAGGTAACCAATTTCGGCGCAGTTTGGCGCAGATTTTCCACCCCTGTTACTCTGACGATAAATTGGCGGAAAATATTTTATGAAAAATTCTATGGCACCTAAATGTTCCTTCATTTTAAGTAGAGGGTGTCCATTGGCTTCTACTTCCTGAGATCATCTACGATTCGATATGATAGTCATATTTTTCGGCTTAAATATTAACTAGTTTTCATATTACTTCGATATTTTTTCGATTTTACTTAAAATTTATTACTAGGCAACACTTTTGGCCAGAGTTTTCAGTAAAAAACGGTTGGGGGAAAATAAGAATGTGGAATTATAGTTTTGCAAATTGAATTGTGGGATTTTAATTTTGCTAACAAATTGGCGGATTTCCGCCAATTGGCGGAGGAATCACATGTATGGATGCTGGAACCAAAAACGCCTCCAAAATCACCAAAAAGTGGATCTAACGCCAAAATTAGAAGTCGACTATGTCATAAATCAATGAAGAGCATAAGTTATTGCAAGAGGCAGTTTCCAAAAAACGTAGAAAGCAAGTAAACAAGTTTTTTTGTTTTATTTAAAATAACTTAATACAGAACTGGAAATGAGATAAATAGAAAATGAGATCTGCTAACTATTCAGTCTTATACAGGGTGATTCAGAAATAATCATCAATAATTGGGGGGAGGTAGAGAGAGCCTAGACAAGCATATTTCGAATAGGGATGGTGGGGCGCAGCCTTACCGTTAAAGAGCTAGGACCTAATGTAGTGCGAGCCCGTTTCAAAAAGCCGTTTTTAGAAGGCCTGTGTGACGAAACAAAACATAATAAAATGAAAAACATTATTGCATGAGGTACAGGAGTATCCGTACTACTAAAATCCTCAATGTGATAGAAATTGGACCACTTGCTAAACCATGGGGCGAGATTTAAAACGTGCAATATTAATCTCTCAGTCAAACAATGGAGTTCCCTTAATGGTATTTAGAAAAATGATGTTCGGGGAAGGAATTTTCAATGATTAAACAGTTCCAATGATCAATGTTACGATCATTGAAAATTCCTTCCCCGATCATCATTTTTCTAAATACCATTAAGGGAACTCCATTCTTTGACTAAAAGATTAATATTGCACTTCTGAAACTCACTCCACGGTTTAGAAAGTGGTTCAAATTCTTTTGAATTCATGGCGTAAGTAGTACGGATACTTCCTTACCTTATGCAATAGATTTTTTCATTTTATTATGTTTTGTTTCATCATACGGGCCTTCTAAAAACGGCCTTTTGAAACGCGCTTGCACTACATTAGGCCCTAGCTCTTTAACTGTAAGGCTGGGCCCCACCATCCCTATTCGAAATATGCTTGTCTAGGGCCCCTCTACCTCCCCCAAAAATATTGATGATTATTTCTGAATCATCCTGTATATCAATTTTAATGACTTAAAATTGCTTAGTCCACCCAAATAATTATAATTTTTCATTATATTATTTATTTATCATAATTTTTGTTTATAGCATTTCTGTGGATTTTTCAGTTTAATTTTAAATTTAATTGTTTGATCAATAAAGTGAATTCGACATTCCAATCATGGCAATGTCTAGTGTTCTGTTTGGCGACGTTTCAGATTAGAGGCATAGTTAACAGGCTTTGACAAAGTTTTCAAATTTTGCGGTGCAGTCGACAGCGTAGTACGTAAGTACTTGATGTTTAAGTGAACTTATAATTTATAAGATTTATCCAATTTGTTTAACAAGTATTTCCATTACAAAGGATACATTCTGTTGATCAATGAGACACTTGCATAATACAAAATCAGTGTGAGGCAAGTTGGTTAAAGCCTTTAACAGAATTATTGACACAATTTGTGCTCGGTACTGGGTGGGATTGAACTGGTACCTGGAAGAAAAGAGAGTTATCACACACTAGACAAAAGTTTTATTTAACTTTTAACCACTTTTATATTGAAAAAATTAATAGGAAAAAAATGCAAAAATATCTATAACACTGGTCTACAAAAAAAAACTTTTTTCTGATGGCGGTAATATTAAAGCTGTTTTTGTATATATTTGACCTCCTGATTCGGAATATGGCATCCGTTTTTGCTCATCAGCTCTAGTTTTTAAGATATTCGAAAATTAAGTTTTTTTCACTTTTGACCTACCTTTTATACCAGTGGTTCCCAACTCAAATATGTCCGCGGACCACTTCACTTAAATTTGAACCTTGGCGGACCATCCCTATTCCCAACTTCATCTTAAAAAATAACTTTTTTTTCAATGCACTCATTCCTCACAGAGGTTGTAAAGTTTGATTTTTTTCTTAATAGTACAGAAAAACATAGTCTTAATACGCATCTTAAATGGAACTGAAAATCAAATAAAATCTATTAAACTTTAAAGAAAAATTATCATGACATTATTTTAAATCCAATTATTAAAGATAAATCTTTTATAAAAGACATTAAAGACGAGGATACTTTACACATGACAATAATTGTTCAGGTCCGTTCGTTATCTATATTAGCCCTGGAAAGGTTCCTGATCATACCTACACCCAAGTTACCCCAGGTTTAAATAACATCAGTATCAAAGAGTCATTTTTTTCATACCCAACAACAGTATTGTTAAATTTATTAGTCAATTTAAATTTGAAACAAAGTACTTATCTCGGAATTTAAACTACAGGACAAATGAGATGACCAGGAATTCTTGATCACAAAACAGTAAACTGCACATGCACTGACTGAGAGCTGTAGCAGCAAAAATTATATAGGTGAGGCTAACTGATGTTCTTCCAAAAGAGACCACGTCGAAAGATCGAAAGTCAATAAATAGTTATTTCAAAGGAGCAATTTAAAAGGAAAATGATTTATCCGTTCAAAGACTCGCATTTTTTACAATAAATTTTTCTTAGATCTTCGAACAAACCTATTTCGCCTTGTATCAGAAATTTCTTCTTCCTATTACCATGCAATTTGTAGTATCTTTCACTTACAAACTTCGCTTCGTATCAAACCATGTAAAAGTCCGAACACTCGATTCTTTATTTGCCCCACCCTGACCATTATTTTCCCATCTGAGTTTCAATTAATTTTGTTCGCAACATAATCACATTTCGTTTCTAAATAAACATCAGTTGAATAACTTGAGTTAAATGAACAAATGAATCATTGATGAACAATGATTTTTGGGTTTTCATTTATGGTTTTTTACTACTTCATGGGATATGTGATAAGAAAAACTATTTTTTTAAAATTTCAACACATTTTTGGATATGTTTAAAAATCCTCTCGCGGACCACTTCCGATGGCCTCACGGACCACCATTGGTCCGCGGACCACCTGTTGGGAACCACTGTTTTATACAATATGGTGCTATAAAATGACTTGAAAATAAAAAACCTAACCACCCAAGGCTTTTCCTATTCCTTAGGGTCCCAATAGTGTATAAAGTTTCAGCCCCCAAGTTAATTTTAAGGGGTACCTATAGGGCCCTAAAGTTGAAAAAAAAGTCGAAAAATTGGTCTTTTTTTCAGAATTTTTAAAAAAATATTTTTGAGCTTTCTAATTTGATAAAACTGGCTAATATATGTTTTTTAGAACTTATTTAGACCGCTAAAAATATTTTTACTTTAAAACTGCACCTCTTTAGAGCGATTTTTTAGTTTTAAGGCGAGAATTAGGGTCATTTCGCTCAAAAACGCTTGGTACCAATAATGGTGGTTGAAACTAATAAATTTCGAATTTTTCAGAAGTAAGTCATCAAAAAAGATGTCCTTTGATGTAAAACTGAATTTCACATGATAAAGATCAGTAAAACAGTAGAAGCTCCTCTCGAGCTTTCAAGCCCTAAAATTTGAAAAAATTGGAAAAAATGCTTTTTTCACTGATCTGTATCATATGAAATTTCAGTTTTCATCTTTTTTGATGACTTACTTCTGAAAAGTTCAAAATTTATTCGTTTCAACCACCATTATTGGTACCAAGCGTTTTTGAGCGAAATGACCCTAATTCTCGCCTTAAAACTAAAAAATCGCTCTAAAGAGGTGCAGTTTTAAAGTAAAAATATTTTTAGCGGTCTAAATAAGTTCTAAAAAACATATATTAGCCAGTTTTATCAAATTAGAAAGCTCAAAAATATTTTTTTAAAAATTCTGAAAAAAAGACCAATTTTTCGACTTTTTTTTCAACTTTAGGGCCCTTAAATACCCCTTAAAATTAACTTGGGGGGCTGAAACTTTATACACTATCTATTGGGACCCTAAGGAATAGGAAAAGCCTTGGGTGGTTAGGTTTTTATTTTTAAGTCATTTTTATAGCACCATATTGTATAAAAGGTAGGTCAAAAGTGAAAAAAACTTAATTTTCGAATATCTTAAAAACTAGAGCTGATGAGCAAAAACGGATGTCCTATTCGGAATCAGGAGATCAAATATATACAAAAACAGCTTTAATATTCCCGCCATCAAAATGAGTGTTGACCAGTGTAATCAGCAAGATGTCTCTGAAACAATATTTAAAGCTTGAGGTGTTCTTGATTACATTGCTTTGTGAAATACAAGGAAAAAAGTTCTCTCCAGGGGTACACACGGATGCAGAAAGATCTGATCTGGCAACCTAGGATTGGGGTAAATTTTAGCCTTCTGGAGAATTTTTGTGGATAAGTAAAGTATTTAATTAATAGTAAAATATTTAAATATTACAAAATTCGGCAGTTTGGCGCAATTTAAAATTGTACTTTTGGCACTAAATGCGCACAGGTTTCGTTTTGGTGCAGATCGATGAGTTGGGTGCAGTTGTTCCATCCCTGAACTAATTAAAAACTCAATACTTAAAATAGTTGAGTAATTTATTAATCACCTCTGGGCTTAAATTTAGAAGTGGGTTCGAACGCCAAAAACCCACTTCTAGATTTTTCACCCACCTCTGTTCCACAACTAGCAAAACCATGACCCCCCTTTCAGCAACTACTCCCAATTCCCAGAAAAACTTCCAGCTGCATAAATAATAGGAAAGGAACAAAACAGTATTCCCATTAAATAAACTTATTCCATTCATTCCTGTTAAAGTAGTGGATTTTGGAAACCCAGTTCAATAGATGTTGAAATCTTTACTTGTCAATAAACGACTTTGGAAACACCAATTTTCGCAATAAATATCACCTAGTCCCAGACTATATGGATTTACCAGAAAACATGAAAACTAAATGAATATTTTAAAACTGTGTTATCCCATAACATTTGACAGACTTGGTCTTGGTATGGATAAATTACCATTGAAGCATTTTGAGCCATTATGCGTTTTGCAGGTTCACACAGTAAAAATAAAATTTAACTGATATGGTGGGTATCACTTACAGTTTTAGAACTGCCAAGTTTGCTTCCAAGTCGTATGCATTTTCTCTTGCTTGAATTTCAATATATTTTTCCAACGTGTTGAGATTTTCTGGGTTATACCTGAAACATAAGGTGGCATGAGAAAATTTTAGAACGAATAGAAACATTAGATGATCAGATTGATTAAAACAGAAAAATACCTATCGATGCCTTTTAACATCGAGGCAACAGTAGCCTTCATTGCTTCAACCATTATTTCCAAATTATGAATTGTTTTCTAAAATAAAACTTCCACACTTTCTACGAGCGAGTAATCGCAAATATCAAAAACAAATTTGCACTAAAATATCGCTTCACTTCACTCGGTTTTAAAACTACAATTTATTACAATTCCACTTCCACCTCAAGCCTCAAACAAAAAGCAAAATTTTAACGCCCAAAATAAAAATTGATATTCATATGTATTTTCGTTAAGTTAAAACGGATGATCGTATTTATTTGTTCTATTTCATTTATTGGGGCTGTAACATCTTATTATTCATGATTTTAAATATAGAATATTTTTAAGAAGTTAAGTTACAACTCTACTCAAAGCTGTATCGGCATGATTTTTTGTTTACATACGTCAGGCTTTCTGTTATGGTTTTGGATTTGTAATTTGGTATGGAAGATGTGAATCAAGAAACTGTTTTCTGCTAATCTAAGATACGTCTCCTTTGTTATTATTAATAATTAAAGAATTATGATTACTCCAAACTCCACCAAGATTTTTTTCATTGTCGTGTTACTGATCAACGCTTATGACTTTATATCTAGTTTGAATATTGAGGAACTAAAATCATTAAATTATGAAGTTGACATATCCCAAACTCCTGTGAAAAGGAGCGAAGTAAGCATAATTTTAATTACATATTTACATTATTCTATGACTTCTGTTGTATTTTTTAACCTATGGAATAAATATAAATTACCTACCACTAAAGTTTTTAACTGTTCTAGTTTTCCATCTTAATTAAGTAATTATTTATGAAATTTTATACTGTAAAGCGACATTTATACGTCTTTCAAGGGACTGTAGTTAAACGACGTATAAATAAAAATACGTATAATTGAAAACATCCTTGATTATCAGGTTTCTAATGATCTTAATGCAGATTTACGTAAATACGATAAATTTGAGGTTTTCTGAAGGAAAATTTACTTCAAAACAGTTTCTAAACTGAAAACAATAATTAAATTTTAAAATAAAATAAAACATTTAATATAAAAATGAAACAAACCATACCTTTATATTAGTTCATTCTAAAAATTTATTTATATGATTTTTCATATTTTGATAACTATATTGCATATCCAAAAACATTGCATTGTATATGAATATGAAATCTTCAATTTATAAGTAGGGGAGACCGGGGAGGGATGGGACATTTTTTACAAGAATATTTTTTAAAAATTTAGTTTTCCTTGTATAAATTTGAAACTTTCAAAGTAACATCTTGAAACATTTTAACATGTTTAAAAAATATAACCTATGTGATAACAAATAAAACTTGAGGGTTATAAATAAACGAATTAAAGTAAGTCTAAAACTGTCCCATTCCACACCGGTGCTGTGGTGGGATGAGACATTTAAAAAAAATTAAAATTTATGATTAATTTTTAAATATATTATTAAAAACCACAACAAGGGAAGTATTTTACACATTTTAAAGATTTGTTACAAAAACATTTGTTAATTTACCCTATATTTACTTCGAAAAATCTAACTCAAGAGAAAAACACAAAATAGTTAAAATTCTTCTTTAATCTTAAAAAATATGTTTTCAACTGCAATACTTAACAGTTTAAAAACAAAGGTATCTAAAGAATTGTATGCAATAGCTTGTATTTAGGAATTGAGAGGAATTTGTAGACTTACCATATTTTTTCGGGGCCAACCCAGGACATATTTTTGAAATTTCTTTATAAGTGCAATATCAAATTACCAAAGATTAAAAGCTAAGAAAAAACTATTCAAACTAATAAACATTAAACAAAAATATCAAAATTTTTTTTCATTTAACGTTACTTTTTCAAAAATTGTTTGATTGACTTAATTTTTATAACAAAATCCACTGAAAGTAAGTTTTCTGAAGTAATAAAGACGTTAGAAAACGTAAAAAACGCAATTTTAAATAGTTTGGTTATGATTTTTTCATAAAAATAGTCTGGCACATCTTAAATGTATGAAACCCCAGACATTTAAGCGACCCAGGACATTTCCCCGGACAGCTCTAAAAACCTTGGACTGCCCAGGGTAATCCTGGACGTATGGTAAGCCTAGGAATTTGGCATGTCCCATCCCACCCCAAGTCATGGTGTCCCATCCCACTCCGGTAGCAACAGTTTATAGTGGATTTTAGGCTTAACTCAACTATTTATTCATAAAGAATACATTATTCTGTTTAGAAAACAATGTAAACCATTAAGAAAGCAACCAAGAATCAGATTGAAAGTGTAATACTTAGTTATTTTTGCTATAGTGAAACCATCTTTTTCATTCAGAAACTATTAGGAGCTATAATACATAGTAAACAGCAACAAATATGAAGCCATGGTGGCTTTACCTGGTGGAACACTCAAAAACAAATTTTATTTTTAATTATAAGATTTATTGAAGGTGTCCCATCCCACCCATCCCATCCCTGCCCGGTCTCCCCTACATTATATTTTTAAAAAAATTAAGATAGTGGGAAATGACGTGTAACTGATGTTGTGTGTCCTATAAACAAAGAAGTTTTGCATTAAATTTAATAAGAAAGAATTGGGACTTTGTGAAAACGACGTAAATATGGAAAAGTCGTATAAACGAGAAATATATAAACAGTGTTTCACTGTACTTAATTTTTAAAGAATTTTTAGATTCCCTGTGTTAAAAATCCTTGAGTTGTTTAGGAGCAACATAACTAGAGCAGTAATTTATTAAATGTGGATAAAAATTATTTCAGAACAGATTTATGTAGGTTCTCCTTGGCATCTGCTGTATATCAGCAGCCATTCTGCCGGCAGGCACGGATTAAGAAACTTTTCAAGGGGGGGCGATCCAATTTTTTAGGGTAATTTTAATTTTATGATTATTCCGTATGTTGAAATTGAAAGTTATTTTAAGGATTAAATTGTGTGAAAACATTAAATAACTATTCAAACCCTTCAACATTCGTATCTCCTGTTGACCAGTGGCGGATCCAGGATTTGGTTTGTGGGGCTAAGAATTTTTATAATCCAATTGATCCTTCTTGTTAATGGTAATACAGAAAAGGTAGTGAATTATCCTACTCAAACCAATAAAAGGGGGGTCTGGGTAAGTCAAAAACCCCACTTTTTCAACTCGTTTTGGTACGCCTCATCCGAATTTCGGGTATGTATTTTTTGCGTTTTGACAAACTTAGTAAAATATTAGACGTTTTTTTTGGGGGGGGCTTCAGCCCGAAAACCCCCCGCGTAGATCCACCACTGCTGTTGATTTTATAAGAGCATTATGTTTTAAAATTCTTCCACATAACATAATAATTTATTCAGAGCAAAAAACTTTCCTGTAATGCAAATATTGTCATAAGCTGGGTTTTTTTAATTTCTTTCTTTCCTTGCCTTACCCTTCTACTTCAACTTACATTATACAATTCAAATTAAAATTTTTATAATTCTTACCCGTTCTACTTTTTTTGAAGAGAAATGTAATACTCGACTATCGCTACGTGATGTACTTTTATATTGTGTCAAAATCTAAAGCAATTTTTCTTAATATGTCCTTACAAGAATATTTTCAGAGGGGTTTTCATTATCTTAATGAGGGATTTAATAAAATTAGCACACATAATTAACTTAACAAAATAATTTTTTAAGTATAATAAACATAGACCAATGCTCAACATGACCCTTGGTGTCTAAAAATAAAAAATAGTTTTATGGATTTTAAATGAATTTTTATTGATTCTTTGGCGTTGTTAAAAGCTCATCTTCCAGATAGAGTTTTCAAATCCCTCAAATACTATATCCGATGATCAGTGGCGTAGCCAGAAAAAAATTTCAGAGGGGGATGTTGATATTTCGGGAGGGGATATGGGGTATTTTTAGTGGTTTTCTATGGTCAAAAAGGAAATTTCCTGAGTTTCGGGGGGATATATCCCCAAATCCCCCCTCTGGCTACGAGAGAGAATAGAGTAATGATTGTGTAGAAAGCATTTTTAAATGAAAGAAAGGCGTGTAAGCAGTTAAGTTTTGAAAAACACAAAATTGACACATTCAATTACTCTTAATTATGTATACACAACTTTTGGTTAGTAAATTTAGCATTGGGTTCACTAAATTTCATCTACAATATTAGATTCATAAAGTTATACTTAATTTTAAAAATTTGTGAATATTGATGACAAATCTAAAATTGGATGAATTGAATAAGTAGCAAAGCGCTTAAATATGTAAAAACATATGAATAAACCGAAGTATGTAACATAAAGCTAGTATAAATCGATCGAAAATCCCTTGAAACGTGTAATATTCGAAACAGAGAACTCTTCAAAATAATAATTATAAAATAAATGTAATAACATGGAACTTCCAGACCTAGTCCTAATTTTAAATACATGAAACAAACATTCTTTTAAAAGAGTTGAGTATAAACTTACATTTTCTCCTTGCGTATAGAAAAATATATAAATTGGTAGGCAAACGCTTGAAGATAAAATGTCCTTATGTCCCACAGGCCACAGCTCGAAAGTTCTCCAACAGCAATGACAATTTTCACTCGCGACCCGAAGCACTGAAATTGTCTCATTAGGCAGTGACCACTGGTGTTTGAGAAGCACCTCACGTGAATATTTTCACTAGAAGGGGGGGTGATATCCCCTTACCGAGAACTCCCTGCATTCCTTCCCAGTTCCTCAGAGGAAACACGAAACAGGGAAGAAACCCTAAAACAACATAGGGGACGACGACGAGAGTGCAGATAAACAAACGACAGAACGACTGTCCGGTTATCTTGTTTGAAAGACCTCTTCAAGGTGACAGCCAAGGTTAAAGGGGGCCTGTGTTTGGTGACCTTTTTCAACCCATCCAACAGGAGCTTTTTCACTTACGTGGTTTACTGAAAGCTATTTTACTTCTTCGAAATTTATTACGAACAGAGTTTTGTTATTTGAAACAAAAAAAATTTTTTCGTCCCAGGGCAAGGGGGGGCGATCGCCCCCACCGCCCCCCCTTAATCCGTCCCTGTCTGCCGGTCTCCAGCTCTTAGTTACTATTGCTCTTTTCACTGGTGGAGGATATACATAAAATCTGTTCCATCCATAATTTCTAAAACGCATGTCTGTCTGTTACTGAATTTTGTTAAGGGGACATCCATAAATTACGTGAGGTGTTTTTTCCAAAATCTGGACGTCCCCTCCCCCCTTGGTGAGATTTAGTGAGATTTTTCTTGACCCCCCTCCCCCAAGTGAGATTTACCTACAACTTATAAAAATTATTTTCTATCCTATTCGTTTGCATTTTGTGCTTCATAGCACCTAATTAAGTTATAATTAAGTAAAAAAGAGTTGACTTGAGATTTTAATTTACCCCCCTCACCCTTGGTGAGATTTTTCCAAACCCCTGCCCCCCTTTTTGACCTCACGTAATTTATGGATGTCCCCTAAATTATCGCAGGATAGTCAATTATTATTGGTCAGTAGGTTGGAATTAAGAAGTGAAATACTTCACTCTGTGAACAATCTCAAGGCAAAACCACATCTGCCTTATTGTTTAGAATTATCTACTGGTCTTTTTCCATATTTGTTGATGTCTATTTCAGGATCAAGCTCATGTTGTTTACATGACCTCTAAATATGGCCAGGGATATCAGTGTATACTGCCTCAAACTGAAGAAGAAGAAATGTCTGAAAAGGAAACAGTTAATGAAAAGGACACAGATGTGAAAGAACTTCTTAAACCCATGAAATCTGGTAACTGTTTATTAAAAGTAAGTATTTTGTACATCAGTTAGATAATTTGAAAGGAAATCCTTAATTATATCCACAGAGATATTTAAATATGATACATTGAAAATTATTGTTTTATTGTTGTCTCTATGTTGAATTTACCTGTTTTAGGGTAAAGATTGGTGGACCTATGAATTTTGCTTTGGGCATTATATAAAGCAGTTTCATATTGAAGGTTAGTATATAATTTTTATTTAGTTTTATAATTACTGGTTATAGGGTGAAATCTAGGTACACTTGTTACGTATTCAAGGTTATTTATTTTATCCTGCATGTAATAGAATACTCTAGCTAGCCAGTATATATCAAGAAAAATACCTCTTGTGTTATTCTTGCTTTTTATCTACATTTAATTTCATGGCTAGCAACTGTAGCACAACAGCTGAATCAGCAAAGCAACAAATTTGCATGAGTCCAATTTTATAACTTTTTACTACCTTAAAAGGTTTTTAAATAAAATAAAAACCTGCATTAATTTGCATTCTATGTTTTATTACATTTTTAATTACTCATATTAATTGAAATTGGATTTTAAGAAAGTACTGATTCATATGAAAATCGTTAGTACTTTTTAAGGTTTTAAAACAACACTTAAAAATTTTTAAGTAAATTGAAATATTGAACCTAAAAGTTCAATAATACAGGTCTTCCTTTCCCATTGTAAGTAGCTTTTATTTTGTGAAATTAATCTTTTTATGCAAAAATTTTTAATTATATCTTCAAAAAATATTTCTACTTTTTTATTGTTTAATTATTAATTTAATTTAAACTCTTATCAACCTAGACTATGTTTATTTATCATAATCTCTCAACTATTGATTCAATCTTTTTACGTAAAAATATACACTTTTGCTGTCAATAGACGGTCAAATCCTTGGACAAGTGATTACCTTGGGACTTTTTGAATCAGATTATGATTGGAGCAATGAAACAGATCAGGTATTTTAATTTGGTTTCCATAAAATATTTCTTGATTTTCCTAATACATTAACAATATCCATTCCTAATATATAACTAATATTACCAAAATGTTACCAAAAAAAGCATACCCTCTAATGTTTATAATTTATATACTTTTTCAGGAAAAGTTCAAGCATGTGAAACAACGCTACCATTCTCAGTATTATGTCAATGGCACCAAATGCGATCTAACTGGTCAGCCCCGTACAGCAGAAGTTAGAGTATGCCTCTTTCTTTTTCAATATTTTTGCAACTAGTTTATTAAATAGTTTATAGGTCAATGTAATTATATTCTTCAAAAGCTATATGTTTGCTTTACATTTGTATGTATTTTTTGTGTTTTATTTCTCAAGCTTATATAAAAATTTCATTCCAGATGTACTGTGAAGAAGATGCTGGGGATTATATCTATCGTGTGGATGAGCCAGGAACATGTAGTTATATAATAACTATACATACATCAAGATTATGCTCACATCCTTTACTGAAACCTACTCCATCTAAAAAAGCCCACACTATACCTTGCCATCCTGTTTTGAATGAAGATCAATATGCTAAATACTTACAGAAGTACAACGGTAAGTAATAATTGTTATTAAAGTAGGTTCTTTTTTCTTATACATTGTCGTATTAGACCCTCATAACTGATTTATGAATAATTTTGATCAAATTTCATATTTTCAAAATTTTGTTCTCGATATGTTTCTAAGGATCTTAAGGTTATTTGTTCTAATCATAGGTAATTAATTTTTACCTGGCAAGATGTAATAAAAATTAAGAAAAGGCAAAACCTCAAGTTATTTAAAGCTTTATGTTATATCAATAATCATTTAATATTTTTGTACTAAAATTTTATATTCATTTTTTGTCTAACTCAATGGCACATGCATTCATTTTAAAATTATCTTTGGTAAACCTAATCTATTTACTCTTACTATTTAATATTTTAAATAAAATTTCTCTTAGCAACCATTGTATCCTATAAAAATTGATTAAATTTAAAATGTGTGTCTAAAGTTCGGATTAGGTTTACCAAAACAAGTTGAAAACTTGCTTTTTAGACATAAATTTCCACAAATTTTCTACGGGAGATCCTCCAAACCTCCCTTTAAGTAGTTGGAACACTATTCCATGACCTTTTAATATTGTGTTCGTTGAGAAAATTATGAAAGTTTTCAACCCACCCCAAAAAAACAAATACTGGATCCGCCACTGACTGTCTCCTGTAAGCCCCCTAGCAATGTTGTTTTTATAACAATACTATAGAGAAGCAGATGTTGCAAGAATGTTAGGTAATAAATCTGTAGATTGTTGGACACTGCTTGAAAGTTTAACATGCAGAGTTGGGAGAGGGCGATCCGATTCAACACACTTCGACTTCCGCTTTAGTAAAACCTTCCGTGTTTAAAAAATTTTTTTTTTTTAAAGTAAATGAGAAGTTGTTTAAAATTATATAATATTATCCTCCTAAATATTTCTATGTTCTCTAACATAATATTTGATAAATTAAATGCATTATACATAAATTAAACAAATATAGCTAAAATATAATTTAAAAAAAGCTGTAATAACAAAAGAATGATTTAAGTTGCCCCCCCCCTAAAAAAATGAGTGCCCCACCTAAGGGAAATTGGCTATTAAAATAATTATTGGCCCCTAAAAAATGGCTATTAGCTGTAATAAATAGATAATAAAATAATAATAAATAGCTAAAATTTAGCTATTTATTATTTTCTTGTAATCAAAACATCTATGTGTCCATTTATTTAAAATTAATTTTCTTTCTCATTTGCCTTATGTTTTATTTGTACTTATTTTGAGATTTATTGAAAAAGTTCAAAGTAAATCTGTAACATTTAGAAGAAAAAGAACTGGCAAATATGAAAAGGAACGAATGGCTGAGTAATCAGCAAGCTCGTTTACAAGTGATGAAGCAAGAAAATTTGGCAAGAACTGAAAGTGAGGAACAAGCTGCTTTAAAAAAAGATAATGAAGATATTAGAGGTGAAGATGATAAGAAAACATCTGTTCCCGATTCCCGTTACAAACAAGAAACAAATGATAAAGGTATAATGCCCTGTTGTTTTTTTTCTAGAATGTGTTTTTATTAAGTGTTGTTGTACTGTAACCACTTCAATTTCTTCAAAAAGTTCCTAATGAGGGTAGTTTTCTTCATAAATCTTATTAACTACAATAATGTGAGCATTTACAATGACCAAAAATATGTAATGTAGCTTAAAAAATAAGTAAATCAAAATATATCAGCCAGCAGTGTTGCTATTAATATTTTTTAATCAGAAATTGGAGTAATCAGTAAAGCACTGGCCTATAAAGTCTAGTTAAAATTAGTTTTGCACTAAGAGCTAATCACAAAGTACCAAATAAACTTATTTCAAACTCTATTGTTCACTTATTAATTTAGCTTGAATTACATTTATTAGCATTTCAATTTAAATAGGCTTGTTCTCTGTATTTCTTAATCCGAAACCATCCAGAACTATTGTAGCTCTACTTCTTAAAGATCCCCTCAAACCTTTTAAGTTCTAGATGTCCCTAGTTGGATGCTGTCAACTACTGGGAAATATTTTAAACCTGAGTAAATTAAAAGCTACCAAAGAATAAATTTAAAACATGAAAGTTTAAAAGTTTTTTTAAAAATGAATTTGGTTTTATTGTTAAAACTTGTGTCTATTTCTTAAGTAATATTGGTATTTTGGGAGTCCTGTTTACAACTGTTCAAAAAACGGTTAAAGAACGAAGTTTTCAAGTATTTTCTTTCAGTAAGACATATTTTATGTATTATTATAAGTTTAAACATTAACTTTCTAATTCCCTAATTTGAAGTTACTTTTAATGTGTGTGTGGAATAAAGTTAGTATTTCTTTTTAGATGAAGATATTTCTAAAGATAAAAAAGAAAATGATGAAACTACTGGTAAGTTTTTCAGTTGTTAATACTTCCTGAAAATTAAGTACCTTAATTTAGAAAATAAATCACTATTACAAGTTTCTTGGGAGAATTTTATTTCAAGATAACTTGAGTACTTGGAGTATTAAAATAAATTTTTATGAAAAATAAACACAGTAACATAAAATAAATAGAAGTTCTTCAGTTGAAAAAAAATGTATCTTTTTTTCTCAGGTACCTAGTTATAGGAATTTTGTAAATACTTACTCCAGAAGAACTTTTCATTTATAATGGTTTTAAAACCATCACTTTTATTTCAGATGAAATTTTATCTGAGCAAAATGAAGACCCCAACAAGGAGAAAGAAGAGAAGATAAATTCACTTCTAGATGAGAGTAAGTGTTTATTGAAATTTTTATGGGTAATAGATTTTTAATGTTTGATTTGTTATTTTAAAGCAATTATTAATTGGATATCATATATGTTATTAGACTGTTGCTATTTTTTTGTTTGGATAATTCTGCATTATTTAAATCATAAACTTGACAAAAATTTTGTCAAGTTTTTGAAAATTTTCGTAATTTGAACTTTAGAATTAGAACTTTAAAAACTTACTAGTTTCTGGAAGAGTTATTATTTATTTTTGTATAATGATAGTTGTTTTTCTCATTTAGCTACCAGTAAGGGTTGATTCATCATTTCTGCATCAAGTATAAA
Organism: Tetragnatha versicolor; assembly: GCA_024610705.1. Taxonomy (NCBI): domain Eukaryota; kingdom Metazoa; phylum Arthropoda; class Arachnida; order Araneae; family Tetragnathidae; genus Tetragnatha; species Tetragnatha versicolor. Next base: position 14,728,899 of record JANDEH010000008.1, on the reverse strand, counting down.
TTTACTGTTAGAATTTACAAAAACAAATTGTAACTTACATAAGGAGATAATTAATGCATAGCATATTGTGTTTTGTTTAGTTTTGTTATTCATCTAAAGGTCCTATTCAGTTCCTTAGTTTTGAAAAAAAAATAGTTCTCAGTTTTATTTTTTGATTTTATGTTTTTTTTATAGTAATAGTAGACCAATTATCCTACTTGCAATCAGTGGTTACAAACAAACAAAGAAAAAATCTCGAACAAGCTGTGAAAGAGAATTTAGAAAAAGCTGGAATAGATGGTATTAAATGAAATTCATGAGTAGATTTCTCTTTTTATTTGCTCATCCTTAACAGGTTACATTATTTCTATTCAAACTACCTCTTCTACGAAGACTCTTGCTTTTCAAAGTAAATATTTCTAGTTGTAACTCAAAGTATTTACTTTTAAAGATTTCATCAAACACACAAGTATTCAAAAATGACTCTTGAGGAAATTTTGAGGCTTTTATTTTGTTTCTAGTAAATTCAGTCAATCCAGTTAGAAAAACACCTTACATTTTCTATTTAAAAAAAACTTACAGGTCTTGGCATTTTAGAATCAATTGAAACATGGCTGTAATGTTTTTCTTTTTACTTACTGATCTATGGAAAATTTTTAGGTAGAAGAATTGAAGTTAAAATTATCCAAGCTGGATACTTTGACAATGAAAAGAAAGATTTTCATACAATAACTGATGTTGAAACTAGTCAATTTCAAAATATGATTATGGCGTTGTTGGTATGTAATGTGTATTCTTTAGAAATGTTAGCTATTTACTTTCTGAATACTGAGTCTTTTCATAATTTATACTTTCTATATAAATTTGTGTATAAATGTTATCTATATAATCTTTATGGAGTTAAATAATGGTTTATTTTGGTTCATTTTAAATTTTTATTCAGTTTTATCATTCATAGACAGAAATGTTTGAACTTATTCTTTCTATTTATTAAAAATGTTTAAAGGTTTTTAGAAACTTGCTCGATGCTCACTTTTTTGGTTTACTGTAATTTATGGCAGCATTACGAATTGATAATCTGTTATTGAGAAGAATCTTCCGATCATATTTTCACTGTGTCATTTTTTTTGTGTGATTAAGTAAATGACTAGATATCTATCTCTAGTATAAATCTATTTATGATAATTATATTTTATATAAATCTTTGCATGAAGAATTAAAAAATTTTATGCTTTCTTAATACAATAAGGGTTTAACACTGCAAAGCATTGATTTTTAAGAGAAGTTCATTTATGTGATAAGCAAACAATCTTCAAATGATCATAGAAATTCAATTTCATTTTGAAAGAACTTGTGTATAGTATCTATTGCTAAAGAAATTTCTAAAAATAATGGTAAACTTTCCCTATTGATAGTTATCAAACAACTGTTTTACTTTGATATTGTAGTACATATTTCATTATCTCTTAGACTGGTCAACAGGAAGCTGTTCAAGAAATAGAAAGACATAAAAAGCTGGAAGACAATTATAGGTTCACCTGGGAAGATAAGGAAGATGAAGAATGATCATATCTAGTCATGGTTTTAAAAGTTTAATAATACATTTTGTATCAATGTATATTGATTTAGCTCAACTTTTTACATAGTGGAGTTTAGTAATCTCCTCTTTTACTGAATACAGTTAAGTAAATGCAAACCTAATAAGTAGGTTTTTTTATAAAGAAAAGCAAAGTCTTTGTGAAAATACTTATTAGGAAAGGAAAATGAGATGTGTTAAATGCTAGTCTTCTTGGAGTTGATCACATTTTAATGCCCCTATTTTATGTGTTCTAATTAACTGACTATCGTCAATGTTTTAAAAATTACACTAAAGCATTTTACAACCAAACGCATCGATGGTAATTGAGATACAGTAAAGCACCGTTTATACGTTTCTCATTTATACGACTTTATCATTTATACGTCGTTTTCGCGAAGTCCCAATTCATTCCTATTCTTTTTAATACAAAAATTCTTCATTTATACGACGCGCAATATCGGTTATACGTCGTTTTCGGCTGTCTTAAAATTCGAAAATATCCAGTATCAGTTGTTATTCCGTGGGAAAATTTCCCCAGGAAAGGTTGAAGAGCACTACATTCCTTGGCCATTGTTGGGGGCATGACCAATGGAGTGGGGGTGAGAAAAAGGGCAGTTCGTTGAACTGATAACGGGATGAACTACACTACAGTTTTATGGCCCTTATCTCTGGTTAGGGGGTCTCCAGCACCCCCTACAGAGGAGAAGAATTCTTTTGATTGCTAAATGACCCCACAAAGAAAGCGGGACCATAAAACTGCCGTTATATAACCCTATCACTATAAAGGTAGAGTTTCTTTAATTTTTATGTTAAATGTTTTAATATTATAAAATATTTAATACTATTTTAAAGTTTATTAGTTAATATTTTTCAGTTTATAGACTGTTTTGAAGTAATTTTTTTTCTTTAGAAAAACCTAAAATTTAACGTATTTTTGTAAATCTGCATTAGGGGCGTTATAAACCTAATATTAAGGACATTTTCGTTTATACGTTTTTTCATTTATACGTCGATTTACGTCGGTCCCTTGAAAGACGTATAAACGGTGCTTTACTGTATTTTGAAAGTTGATTTTTTGGGAGGGGGGTTAGAAAACTTGGTTTTTGTGCCCCTCTCATTCCAAAGTACCAAATTATTTTATTAAGGTTGACCATCTACAAATTGTGAAAGTATATAGAAAAGGATTAGGTGTAATTTAAAAAAAAATTTGTCTTGAGGAAATGCATCAATAAAGTTAGGTAATCCAGAGATAGTCTTTGAATGAACAATGTTAAGTTTGCTTTTTTGTAAATTGATCTTAAGTGTCAGTTCACTTATGTTGTGATAGAACATTTTTATTCTAATTTAAGAATGAGCAACACACATAATGTTTAAACGTTAATGGTTGAAAGTTTTCTTACAGTGGGATAAATTTTTAATTCCCTTCTCTTCAGTATAACACTGAATGGAATCAATGTTGTCTTGCCTCTTGTATTAATTGCAAATTAGATCAAATTTTTGGTCATGAGCTTTTTTGGGCTATAGTGCAGATTTTCGCCACTAAAGTTGTGAAGGTTTTATGAAATTAAGTTCATACTGGGGATCTGTAAAGCATTTATTTCTGAAAATGGGGTTTCTTATTCAAGTTTTTTAAAGATCCTTGTGATAAACCAAATATCACTTTTATACTGCTGTGTATTTGCAATGGATCTTAGTAAGACATCAAAGAATATCTTTAGGAAATTATTATTTATAATTTAAATGTTTTTTTTTGTGATGTTGGTTTTGTGGTGTTGTCAATTTGTATTTTGTTTGTTTTAAATAAATGAATGTTTAAATAAATATTTGTTACTGTGAATATTTCATTATCTCTATTATAACTTCCTACAGGCAAGATATTCTAATGACCTAATGTTTTTTTAAAACATGCTTTAATGAATTAAGTTAAAATTTATTTAATTACTTTTAATTTCTGGGAAATTAGATTGTTAAACTTTAAAAGAAATTATATGAATGATATAACATATCTGCAGAATTAAAAGTAATCCTTTTACCTAGTTTTAAAACAAGAGGGATTTCCATTCTTAATTTTTTTAACACCAAGAAGATTTTATTGAATGGACTTATAATGGGATTTCTTAATACAGTGCAGCTTGGGATCAGTAGTCAGAATGGACTTGTTTTGCTAAAAACAATCAGCAAAAATCGGAATTACCACCAATTAGAAATTTGATTGCAAAGAAATCTTTGCAAGAATTGGGAACATAAGGGAAAAACCAAAAATTCAGTTTAAGAAGTTATATTTTTTTTGGTGAAATCAGGAAAGTTTTGTGACATTTTTTTGCATTCAACTTCAAAGCCATGGTGAACCCAAGGTATGATCATAACATATTTTTGATGAATGAAACAACTTCTAAATAATATGTAGAATCGATCAGAGTTTATGCTGATTCTCCTCTCAACACAAAGGGATTTTAATGGCTTAAAAATCTTTCCCCAAAATTTAACCGATTCACTCCGTTTTACGGTACAAATGCAATAAAAAAACCACATAGCTTTTCACACCACGTGCTTTGGCCCTAGCAACAGCCCAAATAACCTCCTAGCAACAAGTTTGTAGGACCAGACCAGGCGCATGCTCAGTGCATGCACATTAGGGTGGTTACAAAAACACCAACTTCCGAATTTCTTCGGGGGGGACCCCCCTAAAATGTGACAATGGGCTAGAAAATAAGATTGGCAAAGTTTAAGCTCAATCGGATAATATTAAGACCCGCCTCATTGAGGTCAAAGTTCAGAAAAAAAGCGAAAAAACGTAGTTTTTTGGCCATAAAATCTGAACTATGCGTCCTAAAAATATAGTTCGCATCTCATTTCATAGTAAATTTTATTGGCTTGAAGATAGATCTCCTAAACTTTTTTATTCAAATTTCTAGAGCGAAATATCAACATTTTTGTCAGGTAAGGTTGAAGAACTCCCTGTAAAGTTAATTTTCCAGCAAACTCGTAAAATCTTCTAATTATTCAATTAAAAAGGTTTTTTTGAACTTTTTTTGGTGTTTTTCACTTTGTGCATCAATAAGTGTTCTTCAGTTAGAAGCATGGACGGATTTAAGGGGGCTCATGGGGGGCAGTGCCCCCCCCCAATTTTTTCAGGAAATTCCGTTTTTATAATGGAATATCATGTTTCCAAAGCCATCGGGGACATATTGCCGCCCCTCAAGGTTTCCAGTGTGCCCCCCAGGGTCCACCACCTAAATCCGCCCATGGTTAGAAGTATTTTCAAAAGAATATGCAACATATAATTAATTCAAAGTAGTAAAATTAGCAGTAAAAAAGAGGAAAAGTAAATGTGGGAAATAACTTCAGGTAATCAAATATATTGAAGGAGATTTACATTTATTTAATTAGAAAAACAATTTGATCAGTAGGATAAGTTGAAATAAATACAAACGAAATTAAAGATAAGAAATAATATATTCAGTTTTTTAGATTTTTCTCTTGGTATTTTTCATTTTGTGCATTAAAAAGGCTTCACTTACAAGGAAACGTTCTCAGGCTGAACTCACAGAAATGGATGAAATTTTTACAGGGGTAAGTAGATGATATAAAACACTTACTGTGAAAAAATTAGCTGCTGAATTTCATTAGGAAAGGAGTAAATTAACTTTGAAAATAATCATTTTCAACGCCAAGTGCAACCTTACTAAGCGAAACATGCAGTGAAGGCGCCAAATGGCATAAAGTAACTGGCCGCGTTTTTTTTCTAAAGTAATTTAAATTGCGAAGTGTCTAAATCCACGAAAATTGACCCATGCTAAAGTATTAGCGAAATTCGATAGAGTTGAGTTGTTACTTTCGTGGATTTAGACAGTGCCTTTAAATTGGCCGATCAGAAAAGTTTCATAAAATATATAGCATGAATAAAAATTAATTAAAATATAAAAATCTCATGAAACAAAACAAAATTACTACAATAAATTACAATCAAGCCAACAGTGACATTTAGGATCCGTAACATTTAATTTATTAATTGAGCCACTTCTGTCATATAGAAATCAAATTGGCACTGTCTAAATTCACGAAAGTAACAACTCAACTCTATCGAATTTCGCTAACATTTTAGTACGAGTCAACTTTCGTGGATTTAGACACTTCGAATCAAATTTCCCATTCCATCCGATTGGAAAGTCGATAAGTGGTGCTAAATGAATGTGTTTGGCAACTCAGAACCCAATTTTCAAATTTAAATAACTCCTCTCCTATTGAAATTCAGCAGCTAATTTTTTCACAGTAAGTGTTTTGAGTCATCTTCTTATGCCTGTAAAATTTTCGTGCATTTCTGTGAGTTCACCCTAAGAACGTTTCCTTGTTAGAGATATTTTCAAAAAAATATGCTACAACATATAAGTATAAGATTGTAAAATCAGGGGGAAAGGCGAAGAGAAAGAGAGAGAGAGAGGCTTAACCCCACCACGGAGTATCATCGAGCCCCTAGAACTATTTTCTAGATATATTCGCCTTTACTAGCCCCCAGAACTATTTTCCCGATGCTCTATCTCTCTGGGACCAATGGGTTCAGGTTTTCTGAGATTCTAGGCAGTAGACTGCAGGTTTCGATTTACCGTTATCCGTGGGACTTGAATTTCCGCGCCTGTTCTGCATCTAACTCTAGTGTGGAGTAGATTATCAATACCGGACCTACTTGACCAGGAGGAGTTCATATAAAAAAGCAAGAGTTAGATGCAGAACAGGCGCGGAAATTCAAGTCCCACGGATAACGGTAAATCGAAACCTGCAGTCTACTTCCTAGAATCTCAGAAAACCTGAACCCATTGGTCCCAGAGAGATAGAGCATCGGGAAAATAGTTCTGGGGGCTAGTAAAGGCGAATATTTCTAGAAAATAGTTCTAGGGGCTCGATGATACTCCGTGGTGGGGTTAAGCCTCTCTCTCTCTCTCTCTTTCTCTTCGCCTTTCCCCCCTGATTTTACAATCTTATATTTATATGTTGTAGCACATTTTTTTGAAAATATCTCTAAGTGAAGCCTTTTTAATGCACAAAATGAAAAATACCAAGAGAAAAATCTAAAAAACTGAATATATTATTTCTTATCTTTTATTTTCGTTTGAAATTTCGTTTGTATTTATTTCAACTTATCCTACTGATCAAATTGTTTTTCTAATTAAATAAATGTTAATCTCCTTCAATATATTTGATTACCTGAAGTTATTTCCCAACATTTACGTTTCCTCTTTTTTACTGCTAATTTTACTACTTTGAATTAATTATGTGTTGCATATTCTTTTGAAAATACTTCTAACCATGCGCGGATTTAGGTGGTGGACCCTGGGGGGGGCACACTGGAAACCTTGAGGGGCGGCAATATGTCCCCGATGGCTTTGGAAACATGATATTCCATTATAAAAACGGAATTTCATGAAAAAATTGGGGGGGGGGGCACTGCCCCCCATGAGCCCCCTTAAATCCGTCCATGCTTCTAACTGAAGAACACTTATTGATGTACAAAGTGAAAAACACCAAAAAAAGTTCAAAAAAACCTTTTTAATTGAATAATTAGAAGATTTTACGAGTTTGCTGGAAAATTAACTTTACAGGGAGTTCTTCAACCTTACCTGACAAAAATGTTGATATTTCGCTCTAGAAATTTGAATAAAAAAAGTTTAGGAGATCTATCTTCAAGCCAATAAAATTTACTATGAAATGAGATGCGAACTATATTTTTAGGACGCATAGTTCAGATTTTATGGCCAAAAAACTACATTTTTTCGCTTTTTTTCTGAACTTTGACCTTAATGAGGCGGGTCTTAATATTATCCGATTGAGCTTAAACTTTGCCAATCTTATTTTCTAGCCCATTGTCACATTTTAGGGGGGTCCCCCCGAAGAAATTCGGAAGTTGGTGTTTTTGTAACCACCCTAATGCACATGCTATTGTTTTCCACCATACGGGTGTCCTCCACGATTAACAGTTTAAAAAATAACTGGTCGTGACGTTATGGCGAAGAGCTCTATTCCAATTTTTATTTGTTCAATAAATTAATATTCGCTATGTATAAAACCCACACATTTAGGTTTAGTTTTTTTAGATATAAAATTCTTGAATTAAAACTTAAATACTGATTTCTACTAAAAGTATTTAATGTCAAATAATTCCATACCTAAAATGTATTCTAAAAATATTTTGATTTTGACTATAACTATTGCATGAAGGATGATGCTTACCCATCAGAGACTGCGACTGCACCTGTTGGAAAACACGAACAATCGAACGCACATTCACAGAGCCCGCAAGGTTTTTATACTTTGAAAACAATGCGCATGCGTATGGACTTAATTTTGCAAATTTTAATAAAATATTATCTGGGGATACGGATAGGACCCACTAACTGCCGCATGCTACGCAGGCATCCTACCTCTGCTCCAGCGGGGATTCAGTAACTTTAAAACTTATTAGTTATAAGATGTTATTTCTTTGTGACGCATGCGCATTATATCAAGGTATAAAAACCTTGCTGGCTTTGTGAATAAGCCAATCGCACATAGCCCTTACCTCTGTGAACTAATGCTCCAAAAGAAGATTACTTCTTCCACTCCACATCTGGTTTCAACCTGCGTCAGTCATCTGTCCCCTATCTAGACCTCAACCCCCAGAATACAAGAACTGAGAGTACTGCCATGGCCATAGGCCAGTCATGGGCAAAATACGGCCAGCGGGCCAAGTGCGGCCATTCGGGCTAGTCAATCTGGCTCACGACAACACGACATGGTTTTGAATAACCTCCAAACAATTACACTAGGACAAAAAAGTATCCTCTCCACTGAAGAGTCATTTTACTACTGGTATTTTTCAATCTCTCTCACTCGGATTCGAATCTGCAGCTTGCACTATCCAATCATCTCGACCTCAACACTCATCGGGATTGGCACAGACTGCTACAGGCGCATTCACCGACTACTCATCTCCATCTGGTCAAGACAAACTGCTAGTGACTAGTGAATACTAAATAGATATTTTTTTTCATCAAAGTATACTAGACGAAAACTTAACGAACAGCAAATAAACCTACACTTTCAAAACAAAATAATAAAATATTTTCAGACAGAATTCTTACGATCAAAAACAATTGACTCGAAAGCTGAATCAAAGTCGTGAAATGGATGAAAATCATTTTAATAAGAGTTCATCTTCGTCAATGGTAAGCTTTCTTCTTGTCTTTTGAAGATTTTTCATTGACAATAGTAGCCTAACGTCCATTTTCTTAGCTACAGATCAATATCTTAAAAAACGATAAGTTTACAAGATTCTGGAGATAATTAGTGAGTGCTTGAAAGTAATGAGGAAATGAAGTTAAACATTTTTCACACTTTAAAAGCTGGTTTCTTTCTACTCATCGTATCTGTTATCTATCAGTCTATTCATCGTATCAAAAAATCATCCGTTTATTGAAACACATAGGATTATAAAAAAAAATTTAATGTATACTTTTGGTGCACTCAATATAAATTGAAGTTAATGATTTTATTTGGTACATTTCTGTTACCTGCCCCGTTAAAAATCGAAAATATCTGACCTTTCTCAAAACTTGGATTTTGAACTCATTCTCTTTTTAAACCAACGACTCAATTACACCATTATTTTTTTGTGCCAATCATTATCTCCCATTTCTTGCAGGAGCACGGAGGGTGTGAAGAGCCCGAGGTGTGCCAGCTGACCCATGAGGCCTCGATGGCGCGTCTCAGACGCCTCTGGAAGGTGCTCGCGCGCAGGGCGGAGAAGACGGAGTTCGAAGAGGTGAAAATCTGCGGGTAACTACTTACTGCCTTAACCCTCAAAGTGAAAAAAACCGGCACTTTACTCAAAAAGTGGTGTATAGTTAGAAATGGCCTCCATACATCGATAGATGTTACACCACGATACGGAGGGAACTCCCTCCAAATCTAGGTAGGGGAGAGTCGTCCAAAACGGGGACGGCGGGTCAAATGGGGACATTCGGTTTCTCACTGATAAGTGCTGACATCTGGTGATCCAATGTACTACTATTATTCCTTTACATCAGATTGCCATTTTGAAAAGATTTTTTGACGCCATTTGCTGTTATTCTTCCTGCTACGAAGTTTTGAATTTTTAGCAAGAAAAAAGTTCGATTTTGCCCCTGCACTATATTGAGCTGTATGAATTTACATTTGAAGATTCAATTTTGGTAAGTAATCATTTTTTTCGCTCTAGTTTTAAGTTATATTCTGATATGTTTCTTCATTTTCTATCTTACATGTGTGTGAAGAGATGCCATGTTTTCTAGCGTTCGTCATGGTCGGCTCAAATGGGGACATAGAGGGTAGTCCAAAATGGGGACGTCCCCGTCTTTACATTGACTTTACATTGACTCGAAACACAAAGAGGGATGGATTCAATGTAGCAGCTGTCGAGGTTGGGCCCATGAAGCATGTTCAAGTGTTGACGAAAGCGATGTCAATTTTATATGTGACTTTTGTATTTGATTACTTTTTGTGACATTCTAGTAACTGTTAAAAAGGTAAAATTCCTTATCTGCATTTTGATTTTGCATTAAAGTCAATCTTTCTTTGTAAAACAAGTTTTTCTAATAAAATTTCGCAGCAGAACTTGAATTTATATGCTATTTCATATGAGTACCCCATTTTACCCACCCGGTTGTCCAAAACGGGGACTTCGAACATTATTCAGAAAAATGTTTTTTTTGCCTATACTAAGGATTTTTTTTAAAAAATCGCCTTGCCATCTCATAGTCTAAGACATGCTCTAAACGGGAAATGCTTTGCCACATTTTTCTTATTTATAGATTTTTTTTGCAGACAGAAATATGTTAGCGTCCCCATTTTGGACAACTTTCCCCTATAGGAGGTTCCTCCGTATCGCGGTGTAACATCTCTTAATGTCAGGAGGCAATTTCTTACCACCACTTTTTGTGTAAAGTGCCTTATTTTTCTACAGTGAAGTGCTTCTTTATCTCTTAGGGGGCATCCATAAATTACGTGAGGTCAAAAAGGGGGGAGGGGTTTGGAAAAAACTCACCAAACCTCACCAAGGGGGGAGGGGGGTTGATTAAAATCTCACGTCAACTTTTTAAGTTAGAAATTATACGATTTTCTTTTTTTATGTATGAGAAAGGATAAGATACTGCAAATTATTTTTAAAAAGTTATAGGTAAATCTCACGTGGGGGGATAGGGGGGTCCAGCAAAATCTCACTAAATCTCACCAAGGGGGGAGGGGGGGTCCAGATTTTGGAAAAAACGCCTCACGTAATTTATGGATGACCCCTTACTTGCATTCATCCTTACACCTTACATATCTTGCTGTAGGCCTAACGTGGCGCGGTTCCTGTCCGAGCAGCTGGGCAGCGGGTGCCAGTGGGTGCGCTACGCCGCCCTGGACCTTTTATGCGGCGCCGTGTCCCGCCTGGGGGACCCCCTGCTGCTGCCCTTGGTGCCTAGGGTCCTCTCCTTCCCCCCGAACGCCCCTCGGGAGCTCCGCCTCAAGGCGCTGCACTTCCTCAGAGCCCTGAGGAAGAACTCCACAGACCTACACAGGTGAGATACCATCGGATAACCTCGTATCTATCTTTGTATGTCGTATCTCGTGTTGTATCTTCGTATCTGATATATACTCTCCAATGGCGCTTATACGCCATGAATATGGTTGAGCAGAGTTTGGACGGAAACACTCTGTAAAAAGGAGCGTTTCCAGCGTTTGGTTGACAATGACGAATCCCAGGCAGAAAAAAGGACGTCACTTCATCTGCTCAAGAACCGAAACAAATTGCAAGTGCTTTATAAGGGCCAGCCCACACTGTACTGACTCAAGTCGTGCAAGCCATTAAGACCCTTATTAAGCGGAGGGTAGACAGAAGGGGACCTGAGGGGAGATGCACTAGATGCGGTTGGAAGTGGAAGGAATGACACCCGTTCCTCTCTGCCACATGGGGTCTGCATCTTTGCTTAAGTCGTCTTCTTTCTCCCCTCCGTTTGGTAAGGATATTTATGGGACAATAGTCGCTCCAGTGTATTTTGGCCCTAATGCGTGACGTTGACGTGCAATACGTTGTTGCAGGCTGTGCATCTACTACCTGGAGCACGGACTGGAATCTGGCAACGAGGCGCTGCGCATCGCCTGCATCCACGGAGCGAGCGTGGTGTTCGACGAGGAGCTGGAGGATCCCCAATACGCCCTCCTGCTGCCCGCCCTAGCCACGCCCCTGACACGCCCCCCAGGCCCAGCCTACCTGCCCGCGTTCCGCGCGCTCCGGCGCATCCACACTCGCATCGGCGACGCCCGCTTCCGCACCCACGTCACCACCCCGCACTACGCCGACCTGCTGTTCTTCGAAGAGACCGATCCCTACCTGGCCCTGGACCCCACCGCTCAAGGCGCCCTCCCCGCATTGGTGGATGCCTACCAGCGCAAGCGGCGCCGCGTGCGCCTGGTCCTCGCTTTCGGCGTCGCCGACCCTGCACTGCTGGAGGCAGTGAAAGACGGCGCCGACGCTGCAGCGCCCAGAGCGCTGGAGGCGTCGATCCAGGCCGCGCCGTGGGGCGAGGCCGACATGGAGTCCCATGTGCCGGACCTGCTGCACATGGCGTCCGCGATGATGTGCGCCGAAGGCGCAAAAGCCACCCAGGAGGCCGGGCTGGGGATAGTGCGGGAACTGACCGTTCGCTTGGGCTTAGGGCTGGCTCCCCACCTGGAGAGGGTGGTAAGGGCGCTGCTCGGAGCTCGGCTCGTGGGGGCGGAGAGGGTGTTGGCTCGGCTGATGAGGGAGGTCCACCCCATGACTGTGCTGCTGGAGGTGCTAAGGGTGGGAGGCGAGGAGGAGGCGGTGGTAAGGATGGTGGCCGCGAGGATTCGGAGGCTTCCCTACTACTATATAGACATCATGACCTTGTGCAGATGCATGGGTGAGTAGCTTTCTGTTATGTCGATTCAAAACTGCAAAAGGTATTATAATAGTGTATGATAGAATAGGGCGTTGGAAAAAAATTTGTTTTTTTTTTAATTTACCAGAATTACAAATTGAAAACGAATTGAAATTTGAATTACAAATACTAAAACATTTTTACCTGCAAATTATCAGGTCTCTAGTCCAATTTTCGACCCCCGTGCACCTCTGTACCTGAAAAGTAGTTTTTCCATGTTAATGCATTGGAAAAATATTGAAAATATCTAATTTTCGTTGTTTTCAATTCGCAGTCAATATTGAGTTAAAACCTATTGGGGAGAGAAGGGCTTATTCGAACATTAGAACAAACCACTTATCTCTTTAATGTTATAGCCATTGAATATTTTTTCAGCGCATTTGCTATATTATGATATATTGCAAAACAATTTTCTCCCTTAATTTTTTGTTCTAAATCTTTTAGTTTTTTAAATTTACAATTTTTAATTAGCTTTAACTTCATTAGTTCATTTTTAATCATTATTTAATTTAAATGTCACACACTACTTTCATAAGAGACATGTTAGAGACGTTGTTTCCAAATAAAAGCCGTGAAACGGACGTTCTTAACACCCTGTATAAAATTTTTAGAATAGACAGTTGCTCCCGTAATTAATAAGGAGAGTTTCATTGTCGCAGGTCAGTGGTCGTCGGAGTGCCGGGGTGGCGTGCAGAGGGCCAGCAAGGAGTGCCTGGACCTGCTCATGGAGATTATCGACAACTCGCCCGTCCCAGACCTCAAGGCACAGGTGAGCTATCAAAGAGTTAGGGACCGTTCAAGTATTACGTAAGCACCAAACGGGGTTTGCTCTTTGCTTGATTTTTCTATCAAGTGTATGGGAAACGTTTATTGAACTGGCCAATCGCATACTGCAGAAACTGAAGACTGTATTTCAATTCGGTTCTTTAAATCTCTACAACAGGTTTATTCTTTCAGGTGCTAAACACCCTTATCCGCGACAAGATCCTACAGCCGCGCCCCCTATGGTCGGGGGGCAGCGAGGGGGAGAGGCGATTGCAGTGCCACACGGCGGACGAAGAGAGAGCTGCAGTGGAGCGGGCTGCCAGGAACATGTACGGCAGGTGAGATCTGCAAATACGTGAAATGAATAGAAATGTTTCTAAATAAGTTAAAAGCAGTTTGTCACTAGTGATGGGCAGGTATCGATACCAAATACTTAAGTACTCGATACCTATAGGTATCGAGTGTATTCGATACCCACAAAAGTATCGATACTTTATTGACATATTTCGTTTTAAATTTTTCAATGAAGTAATCCTTATAATACCTACTGTAGATCAAACGCAGCCTGTTTCCGTTTTTGTTTTGCAACGCTCAAACCCAAGTCGTTATCATCCGCGAGAGAAATTTGACGCGGCTAGGTTTTTCCCCCGCCAAATCCTTCGCCTCTATCCACCTCCAGGCCCGTAGCTACGGGGCTTTTTGATGGATTGCTTTCAGTTTTTTGAATATTAGTCTGATTATGGATAGACCCTAAAAAAATTGTCCCTTCAGGTTCATTTCCCGACATTGAAAAAAAGTACTCGATACCTAAAAGTACTCGATACCTATAAGTATTCGATACCAAAGTATTCGATACCTATAAGTATTCGATACCAAAGTATTCGATACCTAAAATTATCGATTTTGCCCATCACTATTTGTCACACACCTATAAGAGCAAACAAGTGAGTGTGTGTGTTCAAGTTAGTAATAAGAACAAGCTGTGTTTTTTCTTGCAGTGGAGTTAAGGCGTCGCTGTCTTCCACACAAGTTCCGGACGACTTCAAACTGGCCACGACCTCTACCGACGTCACGTGCGAAAGAAGAGGAGGAGGGGACACGGAGGAGTGGCAGGCAAGTTCTTTCTCTACACTACAACATAAAGTTTTTTCTAATACTTCTTAAAAACTTGAAGAGAATCAGTCTTAAGATCAAACTTTTGGTTATTTTAAAAGATGGTCAAAAATATTTGAAAATCGTGAGAAAAAAAATGAAAACAGATTCGATTAAGAAAGATAAATCCAAGTTAGCTTTCAGGGAAAAAAAGATAGTAAGTTTCGAAGAGGTTCTTAAAAACGATAGAGAGATAATAATGTTAAAGAATGTTAATTGCGCGAACTCATCCGGGTCCTTTTGCAGCAGTCGTCGTCCTGCTGGAAGGAAGAGGTTGAAAAGGTGGAAGAGGGGGCGGGAGACGAAGAACCCTCCCCCTGCTCCTCTGAGGCGACACTGAACGACCAACAGGTGAGACAGCGAGACAATCAATGCATATTTTAGGTTTCGGTTTGCGCGTACATTTTCTAATTTAGCTCTGGTTTCGGTTCGCGCGAACATTTCCTGAGCTAGTGAGGGTATCGGTTAGTGCGTATATTTCTTGTTTTGGTGACTGTAGACCACTATTTTTCCTTTTACTATTACAAATGGCGGGTATTTATATTAATTAAACCATAGGGGAGAGTGTTGTACCTATGGACAAAAATCACGTTTGGATTTTTCCAAGACAGGTAAAATCACATTTTGACCATTTAAAGACCTCAACCTATAGTCCAAACCTTTGTGAGAAGGGGGATATTTTTTATTAGCTAAAATATTCAAAATTGGATTTTTAATTAATTTTAATTACTTGACGAAATTTGTGTCCATAGGTACAACAACGTGCTCTCCCTATGGACAGACCCAGTTGTACCTGTGGACACCCGTAAAAAGAGAAGTTTTAGCTGAAAAAACCTAAAAATGAACATTTTTATTGATGCATTACCTTTTAATAACCTATTTCAAGCCTTTTTAAAATTGGAAATAGATTTTTTAAAGTAATGTAGTTTTAGATCGTAAATGATCATTAAAACGAAGTTGAATGATAAAAGTCTTGATTTTTCACCCCAAACACATAAATCACAAGGGATTTTCAGATCAAAATTTAAGGTAATAGTTTCATCAATCATGCTGATTGATCTGATCACTTCACTGATAAAAAACAATTTGATCAACACTTAGTTGTGCAAGCATTTGGTGGTAATAACTCCCGCAAATCTTCTTCAGTGGAAATTTAAAGTTTTTTTAATCATCATACTTAAATGCGATAGGGTGCTTTAGATTTTACTCCTTGATTTTACACCATATTTTACACTAAATGTCAAGTAGAATCAATTTTAAAAAGTAGATTAGATCACAAAATATTTTATTTTTCACATCTAAAAATCACTTGAAAATAATCGTCGAAAATAGATAACCATTTAGAATTAATTTAACATGCACTAAAATGAAACCTGATTCTAAAACGCCGATTAGCTACAGACACCCACAAAAACGTGTCCGTAGGTACAACACTTATGGTGTCCGAAGGTACAGCATCAAGTGTCTTTGCATTCAAAGTTCTACAAAACATAAAAGAATTGAGGTCTGACGATTTCTAATATCAAAACTAAAAAGTCAAAATCTCGGGGATTCACCCCATATGTCCCATTTTATCATATCATAATTATAGGGGAAGAAAAGAATTAATGTAGTGATGCACTAAAAAAAACTTTCAGCATCTAAAAACAGTACATTTATTTTATAAAATTTAAATAATATTTTAAAGAGCTGATTTCACGTTAGCATTTAGATAGCATCTATTTACATTCAAAATCGACCCCAAATTCAATTTTACATATTTTCCCGAATTTTAAAATGAGGTGGCTGAAGGTACAACCGTCCGTAGGTACAACACTCTCCCATATAATTATAATTTGTGTTACAATTAATAAAACATTGTAATTAAAACTTATGTTAAAGTTAATTAAATCTTATAGTTAAAATCTAGCGTTAAAATTAATTATACCTTGTGATTTAAACCTCGAGTTAAAATTAATTGAACCTTGCAATATTCTTTCTTCATCGCATCGTAGTATATGAAGATAACAAACTTGCAGGTTTTTTATGTCTTTATGAAGTTGTATTGATTTTAATGTAGGTACGTTTTTGGGTTTTGAATATTCTTCTGAAGATTGATTGATTCTGATGATGATGATTTTTAAATTACCTAATATTACAAAGAGGGTTATAAGTCCGTCTTAAATACCCCTAAATATTTAAAAGGATACCGATAATGAAGTTATTTGAATTCGAAATTTGGTTTCCACTAGACTGAAAAGGCTTTCAGCGAATTTTAAGGATTGCAGATCATGTACTATTACAGATTATTCTACTTTCGATTTAAATAAAGACTTAAAATAAAGTTAAGAAAGATAGCTTTCCCTAAATATCAAAGGTAGCAGAGCTGCCATCTTTGTATGGATTCGAGAACTACCATTGTTCAAAACTTTTTGTATGAAAATTATTTGGTCGTCCAAGTATGATGCCGGAGATGGCGTATTTTTTCATCTCTTTTAGATTTTTTGTTATTGATTAAAAAAAGCAAGAAGAATATTCCCTCAGAATCATCCCATCCCTTTCTCCCTCAGATCCACTGCCAAGTGAAGCAGATGAACCCCAAAAAGTACAACTTCAACATTCTGAGAATCAGCACCCCTCCAGAGACTACGCAGAGTGTCCTGGAGTGGGAAGCAGGGGACGAAGCTTCTGAAACCACTGTCCACCCCACCTCCGTCCTGGAGCCAGACACACCCCCAGACCCCCACAGATCACCGCACTTGAAGAGAGGGGTCCCTCGAAAGGGGGTTCAGAGCAATTCCTCCTCCTCGGGAAGATCTAAAGATAGTGTGTTATCGTCCAGCCTCTACAAGAAGGTCGCTCCATTATCGTCTGTAGAAGACATTACTGAAAGATACGAAGAGAGCCAGGAGGTGGTCTCGGAGGAAATAGAATCATCGATGACTTCAATCGGCGATCAGACTCCGAACTTCGACATGTCAGACTCTGAAGAGATTTTGGAGGAGCCACCGGTTCAAAATGGACATTTGGAAGGAGAGGAGGTGGTGCACATGACTAATTTCTCCGACCACTCATGTTACGAGTACTTCAGCGAGAGCGATGCGAGTACGTTGGACAGGAAGCAGGGATCCTCTGCCCTGAAAGATCTGCCCTCGATAAGAGCCGCGGCTGAGACTTCGCTGGAGAATGTGGACGCAGACATGTCTTCGGGTAAGAAGATTGTATATGCTCCGAAGAAATCCAGTGCCGCAAAGAGACCATCAGCTGCTGCTACAACAAAGGAGAAGTCGAGTGTCGTGAAGAGACGGACCTCGATGGACGAGTCTCCTGCCAAAAAGGATGTCGCGAAGAAGTCCGTTGTCGTTAAGCGACCTTTGAAGGGGGTTGAGCAAGACCTGTCCAAAAAGTCGCCTTCTAAGAAACCCGTCGTCATTAAATCGATTCGTGGTGGTCATCCCATCGGGGATTCGCTACAAGAGACACCCAAGGCGGCTGCTCCAAAAAGAGACGTCAAGAGATCTCCGGCTCAAAGCTGCGACCGGGAAGAAGGTCCAATCAAGGCCCCATCAAAGAAACCCGTCAAGGAGAAATGGATCCAGGAAGACATTGTAGAAGAAGATCCGATGGAGACATCACCAAACATTGCAGATGTGCCGAAGCAGACAAGATCTTCGACTCGCACCCAAGAGAGCCTGTCCAAGTTGTCCCCCTTGGCGGAGAGGCCGAAAGAGAGGGGCGACTTTGGGTTCGACACCCCCGACGAAGAACTAGGGGTCGGTGGGGGAGACGGAGGGGACCCACCATTGGGGGAGGAAGAGGAAGAGATCGTGGTCCCTCCGGCCAGCTACCCCATCGACGCAATCTCGGAGCACTCTCCGCCTTTCAGGAAGGGTCGGGAGCTGCCCAGGACGCCGGTCAAGGTGTCTGAGAAGAGTGACCTCATCCCCGAAAAGTCGTCCGTTGTGAAGAAGCCCGTCGCG
The DNA here is from genome assembly GCA_024610705.1 of Tetragnatha versicolor. NCBI lineage: Eukaryota > Metazoa > Arthropoda > Arachnida > Araneae > Tetragnathidae > Tetragnatha > Tetragnatha versicolor. Next base: position 14,710,510 of record JANDEH010000008.1, on the reverse strand, counting down.
CGCAATAAGAAGCCTCAAAAGGTGAGCAGACGACAACAAAGATATCAGGCAGCACTGTAAAAAACACGACACTTTACACGAAAAGAGGTGGAAAGAAATTGCCTGCATACACTGAGAGATATATGAAGGAAAGATGTACCTCCTTTCTATCGCGGTGTAACATCTCTCAATGGATGGAGGCAACTTCTTTCCGCGATTTTTTGTGTAAAGTGTTAGTGCAGGGGCCCCCGCACGTTTTTTTTCTGATTAATAACCGGCTGAATCTTCGTCAGTCGCTTTGTTTCCTCGAGACGCCCAACTTTTCTCAGCGGAAAAATCTCCAGAAAGGTAGCTGATAAACTGCGCATGCGGGCAACATGTCGATTTGGTGTTTACCTGATTTTTTTACACCGACAAGGTAAATATTTAAGTAGTTAAATGGCCGCATTGTCCTACAAATCAAGGGGTACGTTTTCCCAGTTCTACACTCCGAACATGTCCATTCCACGGCTATAATTTTTTCATTAATAACGACCTGATTTTTTTTCACAGCCTAGGTAAATATTTATGTAATTAAATGGTAGCATTGTCCTACAAATCAAGGGGTACGTTTTCCCAGTCCTACATTCCGAACATGTCCATTAGGGTGTCCCTTGTATGACAGGAAAAAATTTTCTTGCAAATTTGAAAACGGTTACCCTTTACTTTTTTTATAAATGATTTGACATATTCAGATATAAAATTTCATCTCTCAACGATAATATTAACCCGTGCCGAATCTCAATTGAAGATGGTCAAACAGCTAAATTACCGGTACGCGCCCGTGAATACTCACCACTTTTTTTCTTTTTTTCTAATTTTTCCGGCTTTTCTATATATATTTATATTTTTAGGCATTGAATTGTAATATTAATCGGTCTGAATTGTCTACCGCTAAAGTTTAACTTCACGAATGTTAAACACAGCACCGCAAAAATTTGTCCATTACTTCGTAACTTAGATCCAGTAATCTGGTGACTAGAATCGCCAACTAAGTATATTGGTTTATCTTCACTTTGCTAACTTCTTTTTAAAACGGTAGAAGACATTTTAGACCGATTAATATTACATTTTTATGGTCAAACATATAATAAAATATAAAAAAGTCTGAAAAAGTAGGAAAAAAAGAAAAAAGTGGTGAGTTTTAGCGGGTGCGTGCAGGTAATTTAGCTTAAAAAAAGTAGAGTGTAACTGTTTTCAAAATTCGTACGAAAATTTTTTTCTGTCATATAAGGGACACCCTAATGTCCATTCCACGGCTATAATTTTTTCATTAATAAAAATCTGATTTTTCACACAGCCTAGGTAAATATTTGTGTAATGAAATGGCCGCATTGTCCTACAAATCAAGGGGTACGTTCTGCCAGTCCTACATATAATTTTTTATTAATATCTGTAAGACAAATATGCATGTTAGTTTAATGAAAATGTCTAATCTCCCCTAAAAAAACAGTGTCCTACAAAAAATTAATATAATTTAACAAGAATTGATTGAAATACAAACTTTACAATTGAGGTGCTTACAGGAACAAGAAGAACCGTTTTTACATTCTTGCTGCAAGCACCTCCTTGCAAGAAAAAATTATAGCCGTAGAATGGACATGTTCAGTGTGTATGACTGGGAAAACGCACCCCTTGATTTGTAGGACAATGCTGCCATTTAATTACACAAATATTTACGTAGCCTGTGTAAAAAAACCAGGTCGTTATTAATGAAAAAATTATAGCCGTGGAATGGACATGTTCGGAGTGTAGGACTGGGAAAACATACCCCTTGATTTGTAGGACAATGCTGCCATTTAATTACACAAATATTTACGTAGCCTGTGTAAAAAAATCAGGTCGTTATTAATGAAAAAATTATAGCCGTGGAATGGACATGTTCGGAGTGTAGGACTGGGAAAACATACCCCTTGATTTGTAGGACAATGCTGCCATTTAATTACACAAATATTTACGTAGCCTGTGTAAAAAAATCAGGTCGTTATTAATGAAAAAATTATAGCCGTGGAATGGACATGTTCGGAGTGTAGGACTGGGAAAACATACCCCTTGATTTGTAGGACAATACTGCCATTTAATTACACAAATATTTACGTAGCCTGTGTAAAAAAATCAGGTCGTTATTAATGAAAAAATTATAGCCGTGGAATGGACATGTTCGGAGTGTAGGACTGGGAAAACATACCCCTTGATTTGTAGGACAATGCTGCCATTTAATTACACAAATATTTACCTAGCCTGTGTAAAAAAATCAGGTCGTTATTAATGAAAAAATTATAGCCGTAGAATAGACATGTTCGGAGTGTAGGACTGGGAAAACGTACCCCTTGATTTGTAGGACAATGGGGCCATTTAACTACTTAAATATTTACCTTGTCGGTGTAAAAAAATCAGGTTGTTATTAATAAATATTTTTCAATCACCAAATCGACATGATCCCCGCATGCGCAGTTTATTAGCTACCTCTCTGGAGGTTTTTCCGCTGAGAAAAGTTGGGCGTCTCGAGGAAACAAAGCGACTGACGAAGATTCAGTCGGTTATTAATCAGAAAAAAAAACGTGCGGGGGCCCCTGGACTATGTATTTTTTAGAAAGTGTGAGTGGAAAAGTTTACAATCGCTCGTATGAAACAAGAAATTCTTTTTCAGAAGGTGTCGATCAAGAAAGCGGAGCCGGCGGCGAAGAAAAGGGTTTCGAAAGAACCAGAGCCACCCGTGGAGGTAGAGGAGGAGTTGGAAATAGAGGAGCACATAGAGGAGGACGAGGAGCGAGGCGCGGGAGAGTCGGCCTATAAGGGATCGCAGTGGAGGTGATTTCACTTTTTCTTTGGACAGTTTTTTTTAAATTCACGTTTTGCTAGGTTAATGTATGATCTATTGATCTTACTAAAGTATCTAAGTAGAGTATTTTGAGGATCACATTAAAATAATGGGATTTCTTTTCGCAATTTAGTATGCAGTGACACTTGAAGAGATAAAAGATAATTCAATTATTACAAGCTTTGGTTTTACGCATGTAGTCCAGTGATGCCCACGAGGCTTTCGTAAAAGGGAACCCTGACAGCTAGTCAAATAATACTACCTCCCATCAAAGCTGTCCCGTACTTTATTTTAAATTATCTTCTATGAGGTTTGACTCTGCTGATATTATTAAATTCGCTTAATGATTGAGTTTCATAACAGTTTTCAATTTTATATGCTTTTGTCTTTCTATTTTTCCATTTTGAAATGTTCGAACAGTAATAATTGAATTGCGTTTTCAGGCGCGACCTGGAGTACGCGTCAAAAGGGGGCGAGTGCGCGTGGGCGCAGCGCTTCGAGGGCACCGTACTGCGCATGCGCCCCTTCGAGAGCGACGACGTGGCAGAGGCGGCACTCAAGAAGGCCCTGGACGACCTAGAGGGAGACCACTGGTGAGACATTATCCATATATGAAAGCCTTATGGCGGATTTACAGCAGCACGTCAAAAGAGGCCAAAGCGACAAAAACGGTCAGCGACAGACCTTCCCACAGATGGCGCTACAAGGATAAGAGGCGAAAGCGGTTGCCGCTCACTGCCACGGTCAAGCATAGTCATTTAGAGCTAGAAGGCCTGTACAGCTAAGTGGATAAGTCATTCTTTCTGTCGAAAGCTTTTGAACGATTGGTTGAGGAGAGGGGGGGAAACACGAGAAGCGCATATGCTTATTGGAGGTTCGCCACCTTGAAGACGGAGAAAATGGCTCATCGAGGCAAAGTGTCCAGTCCTCCTTGTTCTAGATGGCTATGGGTCAAGGCCGTGAATCCCACCTTGGTCTTCCGTTTCCCTTTGTTCACTTTTGTTTCTGTCCCATCAAAACGAACATAAAAATTTCATTTCAACATAGGAAATCAAGTCTATATATTCACAAATAGCCTAAATAATTAACTGAGCCTGATGATAAGACAAAAATATCATTTCACAAAATACCGTTGAGTTATTTGAATTTAGCTAGATAGTTGGATTTCATTACTTATTTTACTCAATTAATCGGACGGAACACACTATTTATGCAACAGCCTTTGAATTGCAAGGATGCACAAAATTCTTATTATGCATAATTTTTACATTTTCATTGAAGAAATCCATCCCGAAATCTTATCTTTCCACTCGCGGCTGCCGCTATTCCCGCGCAACTTTTGAACAGCGATGGTTTCCGAGGCCGCCAGAGTCCCAATTGGTCTTAGGTCTCAATTGACGCGCTGCTGTAAATTTGCCGCCACTAAAAATACGGCCCTTTACACATAAGTAGTGGATAAAGATTGCCTCCATACATTGAGAAATATTACACCGTGATACGGACAGACCTCCTACTACCTAGACTCGAAGGGGGTCCCACTCTGGGGAGGGATGATCATCCTCTCAATGTATGTGGAGGTAATTTCTATCCACCACTTTTTGTGTAAGGTGCCGTATATTTTTACAGTGCAACTATCTTCCCGCGTATATGCACTCTTTTCTGTCTATTTATAGGAAAGCGAAGGAGGAGGCGATGAGCGCCGTGATCCGCGCCGCCAAGCACCACCCTTGGCTGGTGTCCGAGCAGGTGGCACGGATGGTGGTGGCGGTGTGTGGCGAGGTCAAGAACTTCCGGCAGTCGGTGGCGGGGAAGGCCATCCTTACGGCCGGACACCTCTACGCCCTCATGGGCAAGCAGCTCGAGAGTGTGAGTGTTTCATTACATGGCATACACAATCAATATTATTGAATGAAGATTATATTATTATATTAACTCGTTTACAAAAATTAGGGACAGTTTTATTTTTGGGGAGTTAACACAAATCTCAATTCCTTATCAATGAAATTCATGCCATTTTAAGGCCGTATTCAGAAACTTTAACACGAGATGGAAACGAGATATTTCGGGAACGAGATGGAAACGAGATATTTTAAACTAGATATTTTTACTCCACAGCTGTCGTCCGCCATATTGTTCTGAGATTCGAAGAGCATTCCGATTGCTTTTACACTTTTTGTGGCCCGTTTAATAGTTCCAAAAAATTTAAAACAGCTATTTATTACTAAAATAAGTCCTCAGAAAGTAATGGACATCTAGTGCCTGTAAAAATTTGTATTATCAGTGTATAATTAATTACTTGTGACGTTTTTCGACAGATGGCAGCATGATCACTCCGGCTCTCGAAACGGTACCTTCGGAGTGGCCGTGGATTTTTCATCTTTACCGTCTCGTGTTAAAGTTTCTGAATACGGCCCTTAGTCTTTTCTAAGAGTGAAAAAATGTGGTCTGGGACCAAATTACTCTTACAATAATTTAAAGGGTGGTAAAGAGGCCCTCCATTGATTATGGAGTTCCGGTAGCAGTGAAATATTTTTTTTCTAAAGGATATGATATTCCTGAACTCTCTATACAAGATTTTAAAAGCGTGGAATATCTTTAAGTATAAGTTTTAGTAGTAGACGATACCAACACCTCCTCAATCTACATTTATGGCGGATTTCAGATCTTGGATCCTTTATTGGCGGGTAGTAACATAAGATATTTTTTTAAGCTCTCGCATGTGTTTGTCTCGTCCTTAGTCTGGGGACCCACTGAAAATTACATTACAGGAAGTAAGATTTGTGTCATTATTCACCCTAAAAAAACCAGGTTATCCTTAATTTTTTTGGCCGCGAGTGTAGAATAATTTTGTTTCTTTTGCTTAGAAACTTCGTCTGGTGGTGGGGGCACTTCTGTCGAAGAGTGGCAACCGGACGCTGGCCGCCTACTTCCGGTTGGTGATACGAAGCCTCTTCCAGATCATCCGGCACTCCTCCCTGCAAAAGGCGGCGCTCGCCTTCATCAAGGAGGGCAGCAGGTAAGAGCAATTGATCACGGTTTGAAATCTATATGCATTTTAGATGTGTAGATAGAAGAAAGAACCTATTTTCTTCACACCCAACGCTATTTTACAGGCACGCAAACAAGGCTAGCCGCGAGACTGCCGCGCAGTTCCTGGCGGTGATGACCGAAAGCCTGGGGTGGAAGGGGGCCCTCTCGCCCCCCATGGCCCCTCACATGCTGCGCTGCGCACACGCCTTCGTCTTTGACTGCTCACCGCTCTCCAGGTACCTCTTCCTATACCACAATAGAATACTCACGATAGGGCAAAGTCGATGGGAAGGGTAAAAAAAAGTTTAAGGCTAAGCGCGAACTAGAGACTTTTGTCACGGCGACTGAGACAAAATTATCACCCTGGCTATTGCAAGAAGCTAGAGCGCGCGCATTAGGCGACGAGACTCTTGGCCGATTGCCAAGATCTCGCCATAGAGATGCATTGCTCTCGAGTGACCTAGTGTTATTGTCGCCGTGACAAAAGTTTTTAGTGCGCAAGCGCGCACTAGAGACTTTTTATCACGGCGACTACTCTATGGCGAGATGCTTGGCAACCGTCCAAGAGTCTCGTTGCCTAATGCTCGCGCTCTAGCTTCTTGCAATAGCCAGGGTGATAATTTTGTCTCTGTCACCGTGACAAAAGTATCTAGTGCGCGCTTAGCCTAAGAGTTTTCTGCATAACAAGTTAAATTAGAGGAATACCTAACGCCTAGGGGGAAGGGAATATTTTTTTTTGAAAAATAGGGGTTTGGAATGTGCACTAAGAGCAGATGATTGTTGTGTAGGTACTGCGGCAAGCGCATGCTCCGTGTGCTCATGAGCTGCCCTCATTTGGATCGACTGAGGGAGCAGCACCTGAATATCGACGCCTCCTCCAGCCTCGCCAAGGTGCTCGAGCAGATAGAGGCCAGGGTGAGTACATTATGTCTCTTGCAGCACCGTAAAAGATGTGGAACGTCACGCAATAAAGTGGTGAAAAGTAATTGGCTTCATGTTATCGAGAAACGTTACGCCGCTACACGATGGGAGATCCCACGGTGGGACGACCTTCCACCGAGTCACAGTGGGGCTGATGATAAGTCAGAAATCACTGATGATAAGATGAAAATTTCTTTCAATCACTTTATTGTATAAAGTTCAATAATGTTTTTACAGTGAACCCTTTCTTTCCCTTTCATCAAAATCGAAAATACTAAACATTTTACGAAACTTTTACCCGAAAACGCAATACATACACGGATTTCACAAGCTTAACAATCGTATTTCTGAAATAAAGTTTTCTACATTGTCAAGAAACGTTGGTGTGGAGGCACCTAGGAGGAGGTATATAGGCACTGAGCTATATGATAACTTGGAGGGCAAACTCAGCATGCCAAAATTAACACTGTGTCAATAAGCCAATAAACAAGTTCCCCCTAATGCTTATTGCAAAAAAGGATGGATTTGAGAAATTTGACACAAAAAGTATTGTTAATATCAATTTTGGATATACAGGCTCATTCACATTGTTTCCCTATTCATCCTGAGGGATTCACACCTGTGAATCACTAGTTTCCATAAAAAAGGGAAAGAGTAAAGATGGAAACACCAAATTAATATTCTCCGCTTTGGACGGTTACTCCAAAATGAACGCAAAAAGTGATAAGAAGTCTGAATGAGACTCTAGGAACACCTTAGATAGGTGAAAGTTAAAATCGCAAAGAGGTGGGTTTGGCCGTGCTTACACCATTTCGCAAAGATTGCAAGGAAGTTAAAATATCCAGTTTTTTACCATTGCGTAAACAGAAAGTTTCAAGGACCGAGAGAAAACTTTAAAGACGAATTAAGACGTTCGCGAGCTATTCAAGTTTCATTCTCTGTCTGTTAATTTCGATTTTTTTTACTTTGACTTTTTTTGCTCTTTAAATTAAATTTAGATTTGGAATAGATTATATTAGTCAATTTTACTTCACTCTCATATTGCGTGGTTAATTATTTATTATTCTTAATTATTTTTATTCTTTTTCAGGGAGTGTCAGAGGAGCTTTTACCCATACATTTAATCAAATAGTCTCTCTAATACTTAGATAATTCTTATTTTAAATACTGAAAAGTAACGCAGTGCTTATTTTTCTATTGAATCGTACCAAATCGTACGTGCAGGAAGTCAAATTTAATACCAAATTGATTTTAATCAAAGTATTGTAAATAATTTATGAGTACAAATTATCATTTACATTTTGTAAATAATTTATGAAATTATCATTTATATTTTGTGAATTATGTCTGTTAATAAATAATTGTGAATCCATATTGATATTATTTCAAAATTCGTTAAAATACCACTAAACATCATTCTAAATTTTAAACAAACAATCACTACCCAAACACTATTTTCCTAGGCCCTAATTATCTAAAACGTAAAATTAGCTTTTACAATTAATTAAACAAAAAAGTTTTCATTTTAGAAATTTAAGAAACATTTTAGAAATTTAAGTTAAAATTAAAAACAGCTTTTCTGTTCAAATGAGGAGTTAAAAATGTTTTTGAACATTTACACTCCTTTAAAAACTCAGTATCAGCAACAAACCTATGTTATTGTAAAAAAAAAAATTTGAATTTAGTGCCTAAAAACGTACTTTAAAACCCTTTTGATAATTTCTGACTGATTTGGTTGACTAATGACGCACCTGAATATGCACGGAATGTTGTACATTAAAAGGGAAAAACATAAATTAACTAATTGATATTTTAATTTTTTCAATTAAAATGGAATATTTGTGTTCAGCACTGAAAAATTTTTCATAAATATGTAACTTCTTGCGGACCGATTGTGTCCGATTTTTAAAATGTTATTATTGAGGTCATATTCCCAAATGAAAAAGCAAACATAAAGCTGCCAACTGAGTTCGTTCAAAACCCAGAAGATATTTTGGATAAAAAACGAAAGATTTTTAAAATACACATGCACGCATAGATATTTCATAAAACATCGGTCTTTTATAAACTGAAATGGTTAAATTTTTAATGTTTTATTAAAATGCTCAATATTATTAATCTTTTCAACACTTGAATTTTTCCTTGATTTTATACAATTCTGCTATAATCGATAGGCAGCTATGAGGAAATGTTGAAATTTTTTTTCCCGAGGACTGAAATTGTCGCTTTCTCAAAAGATTTCTGAAATAGAATAGAAAACTAAAGGAGTGTGGTCGGCCGGGGCGGCAGAGGGCGCTCGCTGAGCCCATCGATCGGCAACAAACATGTCGGTGTGCGAACAGCTCTAGCCACGAACACAACAGATGGTGAGTTTCTTTTGCTTTTCCTCAGTACATACATCACCTTGCATTGATGATTGGAAATTTTGCGTGAACTATTTTTGCAATACCATACTTTACTATGGAGTGTCCCCTATGCTCTGGCTTTGGAGACAGACCGTGCTAAAAGCTTGCACCGATACCGTGCAACTTATTCGAAGGGCAAACTAATTTTCAAATTAATATTTTCCCGGAGAACCTATTTTATGCAAGGGTTGTAAAAAGCAGGCTCTGAAGCAATGCATTTAGAGCGAACAGCTATACGAACGATGCTTTTCTTTATTTTATTTTTCTCGTATTGTTCAGCCTTGTGTGTACAGATATAGCAACATTTGTAAGCACTGGAGTCATTCTTGACTTTAATGAAATTCAGTTCTGTAGTTGGCAGAAATATTAAGAGGAATATTTTCCCTCTTCTGGCAACTTATTATCATTTTTATGTGTGCGAACTCCTCACATACAAATAAATAGTTTAAGGGACATAATTTGTATGTAGTCAACCGTTGACGTACAGTAGCCATGCACTGACTTGTGAAGGGCAAACTAGCTTCTCGGTCGACGTTACACTGTAAAAAAATATACGGCACGTCACACAATAAAATGGTGGAAAGAAAGTGCCACCATAGTCAAGTATGACTTCTCTCTGAGTCTAGGTGGAAACCCCCTCCGTATCGCGGTGTAACATATCTCAATGATATATTGGTAATTTCTTTCCACCACTTTATTGTGTAACATGCCATATTTTTTTACACTGTACTTTTTGCAGTACACTGGTGCAAACGCGGGGAGAGACACGTTTCAGTGCCAAATAAACCCCATAATCAATACTTCTACCACCCAATTAAAATAGTGTTGTAAAAGTGTTGCTGCAAAATTACAGAGACAGAACATGTGTTCAATCCAAATTCACGTACACTTTCAGATGCAAAACATTTTACAGCCCTATTTTTAGATGACATTTCTGGTAAGAAACGCATTTCTAACACATTCAAAACACTATCAACTCAACTGAAATGTTGTTAATTAGAGGACCTAAAAAAAGCTTGGTATTTACGTATTATCCCTTTCCGAAGATCATTACGAAATCTCATAGTAGACTGTCTCGCTGAACGGTCGACAGGATAATACGTAGGAACCAAAAGTTCTTGTTGGAGTTTCTAATATGTTTACTTTTGTGTGAAACGTTTGCAGTGTGACATCAACATTCCACCTTTGCAATATTTTTCACGATAGCTCTTGTACACCCCTCGGGTTCTAAAGACGACATCAGTGAGAGAAAACACCTAATACCTTGATTTCTAGTATTGCTAAAAATCCGAAACCATTGAAGATGTAACCAACGAGAGACACGAATTTCGTTTATAGTTTTTCCTCCGCTAAAGGATCCCTTACACTGTTTCACTTTCACATCCACTCCTATGAATCGCAAGTTTGCTTAGAAAAGTAAAGGAGTCAAGACTGAAACTCCAATTCACATATTTTCACTTTGGATGATTCCTTCAAAAGTGAATCTCAAAAGTGATAAGCCTGAATGAGCCTTAAGATTCATTGAAATCATTCACCAAATTTAAATGAGCATCGACTACAATTTGAAAATATCCTCTTTTGTTTTCAGATTTAATTTTTTCAAAAAATGATATCCTATTTTATTCATTATATACTTTATTAATATCGTGTTTTATTTTTTACTTGGGAGTTACCCGATAATCAACTGGATCATTCAGACTTTTCCCCTTTAGATCTTCATTTTGGGGGAATAATCGAAATTGAAAAGTGAACTGGCCTTTTACTCTTTACTCCTTCACTTTTCTATGCAAACTAGTGATACGCAGGAGTGAATTATTCAGGATGAACAGTGAAAGTAAAACAGTGTGAATGGAGCTTGTAGCTTGCCAAACGCATCGCACCTCCAGAGGCGAGAAAGAAAAACAACTCGGTTGCCATGGGAACGAAACGATCTCTGCCAACAGTACGTTCGGGGACCGTTCGGCTGAAGCACAGGGATTGTTCAAATATTGCGTAAACACGACTTACACCCTCTTGTCAACAAAAAACACAAATTGCAACTCAACATTATAATTTCGTAAGCAAACTACGAAATAAGCAAAAAAAATACACTTTACACAATTCTGACGACTCTCGTTCGGATCAGGAAGTGACCGGAAGTGTGTAGAGTATGGACTTCCCGTTTCCGCTCTAAACTCATTTTCGAATAAAAAAAAAGTCGTTTCGCGTTAGACGCATTCACTGCTCCAAATACTCAGCTTTGCATTTTTCCTGAATTTTGATTATTATTGTGAAATGTTAGATGGCAACGAATCTACTAAACGAAAACGAGGTAAGGTCATTTTCATTTTATTTTTTTATACGATAGAGATATCCGAGAGAGGAAGGAATACACGCGCTAAATTTTTCAAAGTTTTATTTTTAAAAAGGGCAGAAATTTGAAGTTTTAGTTAATTTGTCTTTTATTTATTATTCTTTGGGGTTTAAACTAAGCCAAATTAAATTTTGTTCTATTTTTAAAGTGTTTTTACCTTTTTTTCCTTCAAAGAATGTTTGAATCCATTGATATTCATTTAACTGCCTTTATAGTAACTCAGTTTAATAATAGTTTTGAAATTTGTTTATCTTAGTCTTCCTATTTCTATTTCTCACTTTTGTGCTTAAAACTAAGTAGAAATGTAATTTACTTCTTAATTATTAAAATCTTTTTTAAAGATTTTTTCGGCAATTATTTGCTTCTGTATTTTCGGCAAAAATTTCAATGAAAAAATTCCATCAATTATGCAGTCCCCCCAATTTTCTCAAAACCCGTTTTTCGGAATTGTTTTCTTTTTCAAACTGACGATTCACTAGAGTTAACCGAATTTATTTGCCCTCATTATTGTTAATTCCTTTTAGATTGTAATTATTTTAACCACCGTTCATACTAAGATTCATTGAAATCAGGATTATTTAAATTCATGTAAGATCAAATTATAAAACAAGGATTTCGAGGATAAGCTTCTTTTCAAAAAGCTCCCGACTTTGTCCACACGTTGATTGGTGACAGATGTGACACGCGTCACCTGTGTCTCACATTCTGAACCTCAAACGATTCGCATAAACGCTAGATATTGGGGAGATGGCAGGTAAAATGGAATTGGCGGAGAAGCAAAACCAAGTAAGACGTTTGAACTTATCTGAGAGTAGGGTGTGACCAAACGTCCCGCTTTTTGCCTCTCTGTCCCGCTTCCCGAATCTCCCAAATAAATTCCCCGCTTTTTTCATTAAAGTCCCGCTTTTCTGACTAGTTTTTATCAAACGATAAAATCCTAGATTTTTTAAATTTTTCAAAAGTTCTTTATTTGTAATCTGAATTTATTCATTACTCTCTTCATTGTTTTTCATTTATTAGTTACTTCATGATTTAAAATCAACTGATTTAATACAGTATCCTTTTACAGAAGATTGTGCGTTTTGGGGGCTCTTGTATTAGGTTAAGCCCCCCTCTCGAAGTTTCATTGAAATCAAATTTATTTTGGCGTTTGTTTTATCCAGTTGTTTTTGTGTTAATAATGCATAAATGTTACTAATATGATTAAAATTGTTTTCAAAGACCCTTATTTGTGAGCTTTAAAAAATTATCGACAGAAAAATTTAATTTACAAAATTTAAAAAATTATGAAAACTTACATATTTTTGTTCTATTTGAGGCCAATCCGGTCCTGTAAAATAAGTAACGTGTAAATTTGCTTTGGACCTTTTCAATAATTTTAATTTTATTGTTATAGTATGGATCCCAGATAGGAATGTAGTATTTTAAATTAGAGCGAATAAGACTGCAATTCAATGACTTTAAAGCATTTTGAAGTATTGCTCTTAAGGTGCTATCCTACCCCTGGAGGCTTTTTTTAAATATTTAAAAAATGTTTTAAAAGTAGCATTGTATGATTAAATACATCTAGAAACTAGGATAAATGTAAAATTTAAACCAAAATTTAAAAAAAATAGATATCCTCAATCTGTAAATTTTATTACATAGATTAAAACCTTTTTTAGGAGTTAGACCACTCTCAAAAGTGTCACTGAATTTTTAATACTAGAGCACTGTTTTAAACTAACAACAAATCAAAATCGCCAAATTTTATAACAACTTCTTAATTTAATCATCATTTAAAAAAATGTAATTACTTTTCATACACAGAAATGGTCCACCTTCTATATTAAACCTATTTAAATATTGGTACAAAATTTCAAGTCATTTGAACCATCACTTTATGAGTTATGAGGTTCTGCAGTAGAGTAAAATGTTAAAAATGTGTTTTGAGAAAAAATAAAAAAAAACAAAATAAAAATGCAATCTTACCCATAAATCCAAATAATAATAATGGTTAATGGGCTATTTAATAATATGGTTTCAGAAAGCTAAGAAACATACTTTAATCTTTAATTTAACACCAGATTTGAAAAATCGATATTTTGACCCAAAATGACGATATTAGGGGTAGGATAGCACCTTAAGGAAACCGAGAACTTTAAATACAGCATTGTCGATAATTATTAGCGAAATTATATGTATTGTTCGGAATTATTGTTATTCGCGAAAAATCAAATTATTCTTAATTTTTGGACAAGAGTGTAATTAACTACCAATGTCCTCAATGTGTTGCAGCAGAAGAAAATGCCGAAGAAGAAGGGAGAGCGCTACGAGCTGCACCCTTCCGACAAGGACAGCTATGGCTCCTGCGACAGGATCATCCTGCAAGACGACAGGGTGAGAGACATTAACCCCTATCCTGACATTAGGGATCTAAAAAATCTTTCGATTCTATTACTGAATCGATTCTTAAGGTCGATACTTGGATTCGATTCCAGCCTGGTATCGAATCCTGGTATCCTGCCCTGTTTTTTTTCAAAATGCAGATTTTTAAGTGTTTATTTCTTCCTGTTTTAAAAGTCTCAACGTATATTATCTAAGTTTTATAAGCTTTCGGAAAAACTTATATCCAATATTATTGCGGTTACAGGGTGGGAAAAATATAAGTATGCTTTTGAAAATTCCATAAAAACTGGATAAAAATCGGAACAAGAAAATCTTCAGTCTCAGTATTCTGCTTTTAGTATTAAACATTACGTAGATGGAACTGTTCTGTTGATGACGATCGGTTTCTTTTCAGGACGATGACGAAGAGGAGTCGGGGGACGAGGGAGAGGAGTCACCTGGCCTGCAGATGCCCCCTGTCCCCAAGTGTGACACAGACACCTACTTCAGGGACGGAAAGAGGAAGATAGGTAAGCACAAATGTCAAATACAGGGTATTAATACAGGGATGTCTAATACAGGGTTATTTCAGATAAGTTAGTGTTTCGGTGTATTCCCATTCCTATGCGATTCTCCATCCTCTGTTTATTTAAATCAGGGGTTCTCAAACTTTTTATGTCGCGGAGCCCTTTTCAAGAGACAAATTCTTCGCGGAGCCCTTTACCGAAATAAATTTTTCAAGGTATAAAAGCAAATTACATAAAACCCATTGCTTCTAGAAATAAAAGCATAATAGAAATTTATTTCGGAAGGGGTCCAAAATTATTCCTCAGCCCTTCCCATGCATATTTAACAGTTTAACGTAGCTTTTAAAAACATTTTTAGGTATAATTTGCATCTAAGATAATTTATTTGTAAGAAAAATTGTGACGAATTAAGATCCGAGTACAATAGAAGGGTCTGGGGGTCCTTCCTCTCCAGAAGATTTTGTGAAATGTGATCCTTAAAAACAGTTTTTAACTCGTTTTAGGTACATCATTGTCCAAATTTTGGACATTCATTTTTAGGTAGGATTTTAATTTTAACGAAATTACTATAAAAATTGACAATAATAAAGTTTCAAGTACAATAGGAGGCTTTGGGGTCCTCTCCCAAAAGAATTTCGGAAATTTGACCCTAAATAACATGGTTTTAACTTGTTTTGTTATACGTAGTCCGATTTTCCGGGGGAGAGGCAGGGCCCTCTCGCCCCTTTGATATACACCCCAGGATATATGGAATATTTTGTTTACCAATTATATTTTATCATTGGATACAATGTTAATCTTTATTTTAAATTTCTGTGCCTTTTATCTCATTTCTGTCACTTAAATTTTGTCACTGCTATCACTTTTTAATCATTATGCCGGAGATGCATGAACAAAAGATTCATACAGAAATCTATACATCTCAGTGGCGGATCCAGGGGGGGCAACAGGCCTTTTGCCCCCCCCTTGGGCTCGGGTACCTTTTAAAAAATTATTGTAAGAAAAGGAAAAAAGAAAATCGGACATCCGATATTCGGACAAGGTGTACAAAAACAAGTAAAAACCATGTTTTACTGTGTCAAATTTCCAAAAATTTTCTGGGGGAGGATCCCCAGACCCCCTTTTGTATTTGGAACTCAATTATTCACAAATTCTTTACATTCTGCTCATCAAAATGAAAATCCTACACAAAAATTGTACACCTGAAATTCGGGCTTTAGGTACCAAAACAAGTTAAAAACCTGTTTTTATGGACAATTTTTTTAAATAATCTCCTAGGGGAGGGCCCCCAGTCCCCCTTTGGTACATTAAACTTAACAAATTACTCACAACTTCTCTTATTCTGTACACCCTTAAGACACTAATTTATTTAAAATGTGTTACAAAGTTTCATTAAACCTATTGAGTATGTATGGCAGGAATAATTTCGGGCCCCTCCTGAAATAAATTTCTATAGTATACGCCCCTAATGGGGAATGTCCACGAGACCGGTTAATCATTTTTTAACCCTGTCCATTGATCATTGTTGTTTTTTTGGTAAACCTGACAGACTAATTTTGTAAATTTAGAGGATAAATTTGGAGACTATTTCCAAATAAAAATCTATATACGCCACTGGGGTGAGGAAAAAAGAGAGGGAAGAAAATTGGTGACCTGTGGAGCAATCGGCCACATAAAGGAAAAGTCGCCCATCCTGAAAATCGAGTTTTGGCTTTGGGTACCAAAACGAGTATAAATCCTCATTTTTAGGGTCAAATTTCCGAAAAAATTTCTCGGGAAAGACCCCAAGATCCCCTTTTTGATATTCAAATATTTATTTTGTTTCACATTTGTATACTGTAAATATATTATACATCAAAATGAGAATATTTCCTATAAATGCATTAAAAAAGTACATAAAATCTATGAAGGAAAACCTATGAGGAATAATTTTAAGTCCTCTCCCTAGTTACAGAAATCTAGCTTTTGGCCTGATAAAGACTTATTTTTTAGACGATATTTTGGTTCCTTCAGAAATAAATTTATATTTACGCCACTGCCATCTAGTCTAGAGCAGTGATAACAGCTCATCTCAAGGGTCTCTCTGGAAGGATGGGACGTTAAAATGCTATCCCCCGATCCCATCTTAAATGTTCGAAAATGAATCAAAAGACTGCTTTTTAAGGTAAAATTTAAAAAAAAAATTCTGGGGGAGGACCCCAGACCCCCTTTTTCCCTGGGACGTCATCCAAGTTTTTTAATAATAGACTCAAATTTTAAAAAATTATCTGGGGAAGAACCTACAACCTCATTAAAATGTGGTTGCCCCCCCCCTTAGGTCCAGGCTGGATCCGCCACTGATACATCTGTAAATTTTGTTTTCTTAAAAGTGACTTCTTTTGAAATCGAGAGCTGTTTTGGGGGGCTGTTAGACCATACGTCAGAGGTACATATCGAAATTTATTTACACATGGCCCAAAATCATTCCTTATCCCCTCCCATACCATAGGATCAATGTGAGCTTTTTATACATTTTTTGGCAGAATTTGCATCTTAAAGAAAGAACTTAATATAAGAAACGTTTTGTGTAATTAGGTTCCAAATGCTATAAAGGGGGGGGGCTTTGAAATTTGACTCTACTAAAAACATGTTTTCCTTTGGTTTTGGTACATCTACTGCGAATTTCGTACATACTTTTTTAGGTAGGATTATAATTTTGCTGAACTGTATAAAAAAAGGTGCTGAGTAATCAATTTGAGAGGTGGGGGAATGGGGTTCCTTGGTGTGCTACTATTCGGCGCGGCCGTTTCAGCGGCAGAAATAAAATGGAAGTAAAAAGAACTCATAAATCTTCTAAAAATTAGAAAAATTTGGTTCCGAAACGGGCCGGCGCCCAACCGGCCAGCGCCAAATCGTCCCATCCCGGGGGTTCCTCCCCCAGAAAAGTTTTGGAAATTTGACCCTAAAAACAGGGTTTTAACTTGTTTTGGTAAACCAAAAAAGACCTGAAAAAGGCAAAAACCAGCAGACCTTACCAACACCTTACAGAAAGTTATTTATATAACATTTCAGAGAAAAGCAAATTAGAAATTATCAAAAAGTGTAGTTATTTCAAATTTCTTCGCGGAGCCCCTGGAAATGCTTGGCGGAGCCCTAAGGGCTCCGCGGAGCACAGTTTGAGAACCGCTGATTTAAATCATCCTGTGTTAAAATCTCTGTTTTTCAGAGCGTTAATGGAAAACTATTCTTCGGAAAATAAAAGTTTAATAGTGCATTTGTAGGAAATTTTGTTAACTCCAACTTTGCAATTAAGATTGATAATTTTCGAGAAACATGGGTTTTATAAGGAAGATCCGAAGATAGAGTAAACATTTTGCGATTTTTTTTTGTTGAAATTTTTGATATGAAGATGACCTTCCCCGTGGAAGCGAACAGTATATTTGGAATCAAAACCCCAATAATCATTTGTAAAACCGTTAAAAAAACCCTTCTCTACAAATTATTTTCGAGCAACTACAGATCACTATTTTAGAGGTTTTAAGGAATGTTAGTTTCTTTTTAGAACAAATTGCGCATTTTTTCATCAAAAAATGTTTTTTGACCCTTAAAACATATTATTTGCCCCCAAAAAATCTGTTTATCATTAAAACCACCGAAAATAGGACCAGGGGCTCTAGCACCATCCATTCGTTTTCTAAACGAACCCGTCTTTCGGATAGGCGGAGAATTCGTGAACGCCCGATTTCTCTTTTCGAAAAATCATTTTGACCTTAGCACCATCCTCCTATCGTTTAGGTTGTAGCGTGTTCTGTTCGTTTAGCTCCACGAAGGAAGCTAGCCAATCAAAAGCAAGGATTCTATTCGATGCGTGTACCCTTCCGCCACCATCCTACGCCAGCGCCATGTTTTTACGATGTTTTGGAAGCAATCGTGCATGAAAAAAAGGTAAGCAATTATTTCACATTTCCATATCATTACGATTTGTTTCAATATGTAGATAAATCACTTTGGTTTGTTTTAGTGCGTTTCGGTCCGGCCGAAATAATTCATTTCAAACACGTTGTTGTTTCTTGTTTTTATGTTAGCGAGTTTGACTGGTATATTTGAAGCTTCTATAAGCTTCACTTTGTTATTGTAATCGACCTTTTTGGGTTTAAAAAGTAAGTTAACTGATAACTAGATCTATGAACGAATACTTTTTCAAAAGAACTGTTGGGATGATGTACTGTACGAAATCCTACTACGACTACGGCTACTGTTTACTTCCGGTCCAGTGTACATCTACATCGCCGATGAAGCGCCGAAGCAAACGAAACGGCGAATTTCATGTGCTCTTTACTTTATTTTAAGCTTGATTATTCAAAAATCTTCTTCCTTCTCTCAGAGTGCCTGACTTTCGAAAGATTTCCCCTGTCAAAATTTCCTAATGCAGACGCTAAAAATAATCCTGTCTGTAAGCAACGCCCGGCGATTGTTTACATCTTATTCTCTGGCGTGTCGTGTGTTGTGTTTATTCGGGTTGGTAATGCGATGCTTGATCTTTTTCTACTATTGGGCTCTTCTATCCGGTTACCGATTCTCATTTTATTATTCAAAACTAAGTATTTAGGCTTTATTTTTCGGAACAAATGTTATAACCGGCCCTCCCCTTGTGGCGCCCTCTATACCCTTACTAGTAACATCGACATCCTATGTATATATATCCATTGCGCATGCTCCGGATCTTAGGATCTCGGACACGATTCTAGGTGTCGCTACTGTCTCTATGCAGCACTACTGTGAAGTGTGACCGCAATTGTAAAAACTGCGTTGGAGTGACAATGCCTCGTCGAGATGTATCTAGAATCGCACGTGCAAGACTTTTTTCAGGGTTGCTTTTTAGAGCTGATTTCAGATATTTCATCAAAACTGTGGTTTGAAATTTTTTTAAATTTTAAATTTTAAAATTTTTTAAAATGATTTAAAAAGGGTTTAATACTACACTCATGCCCGTGCAAGACATTTTTCTTGGCTGTTTTTTAGTGCTTATTACAGATATTTCATCAAAACTGTGGTTTGAAATTTTTTTTAATTTTAAATTTTTTTTAAAATGAATTAAAAAGGGATTAATACTAAACTCATGCACGTGCAAGACATTTTTCTGTGCTATTTTTTAGTGCTGATTACAGATATTTCAACAAAAACGTTGCAACTCTGGTTTGAATTTTTTTTTTAATTTTAATTTTTTTTAAATGACTTAAAAAGGGTTTAATAACTACACTCATGCACGTGCAAGACGTTTTTCTAGGCTATTTTTTAGTGCTGATTACAGATATTCATCAAAACTGTGGTTTGAAAATTTTTGAAATTTGAAATTTTTTTTAAAATGATTTAATACTACACTTCTGCACATGCAATACTTTTTTCTTGTCTATTTTTTTGTGCTGATTACAGTTATTTCAGCAAAAATAGTGTAGTTGTGGTTTGAAAGTTTTTTAAAATTTTGATTTTATATAGTTCACTTTTGGTATACGAAACTTTAAAAAATTTGGTACAAATTTTTTGTTACTTATAAAATTAATTGCGTTGATTGCAAAGTCTCTTTAAATGATAAGAATACCCATAGATCATTCAACACAATGAGCCTTTTTATGGTGACCTTAGAAATATAAAGCATGCAATTTAAAAATAAGACTGTGTAAATACTCTGAATATATTTTGAATTTTAAAAATAAATTAAAAATTAAAACTTACTAAAAATTTTCCAAATTTTTATATTCATAATAATATTATATTTTTTTATAACCCCTCTCCTTAACAATCATTCAACTAACATTTTGGTAGTTTAAATTATTTTATTAAACATGAGATTTTTAAATCTTTTACCTCAAAAATCGAATTGGTGGCTAGAAAGTTAGAACCATATTCCAATGATATTTTTCCATGGAGATTTTTCTTACGTGTTAAGTTAAGTATTTTATAAAAATGAACATTGAAAATACATGCAAAAAAATCTTACAATCACAGGTAAAAGTTCAATATTTTTTTATTTTTTAATTAATTATCTAAAAAATTATTATTTCAAAAAACAGACATTTTCTAAAAATTTATTTTTAGTTTAAATTTTTTTATATTAAAACTTAAGAAGATAATTAAATCATAAATTATAAATAATTAAAATTTCATAATAATTTAAATTTTTAAATTACATGTAGTGCCTTAAACATTTTTCTTTTCACATGATGTCGAGTTTTGAGTGCAAAAACTGAAAATTCAAATGAAATTAAACTTTTGCTAGTATTTTTGAATTTCAAATATATAATTACAGTAAAGCACCGTTTATACGTTTTTCAAGGGACCTACGTAAAACGACGTATAAATGAAAAAACTTATAGATGAAATATCTTTAATTAATAGGTTTTTAACGCATATTTACGTACGTACATTGAATTTTAGGTTTTTCTAAAGAAAAAATTACTTCTATACAGTTTTTAAATTGAAAATAATAAGTAAGTTTTAAAATATTTGATCATCGAACATAAAAATGAAAGAAACCCTACCTTTATAGCGGTAGGGTTTTAGCAACGGCTAGGGTTTTTAGAATGGCAGTTTCATGGTCCCCCTTTCTTTGTGGGGTCATTTATCGATCAAAAGAATTCTCCTCTGCAGGGGATGCTGGCGACCCCCCTAACCAGAGATAAGGGCCATAAAACTGGTTTAGCACATCCCGTTATCAGTTCAACGAACTGCCCTTTTACTCACCCCCACACCACTGGTCATACAACAGCCAAAGTAATGAAAGGAATGCAGTGTCCTTCAACCTTCCCTGTCCCTGGGGAAATTTTCGAATTTTAAGAAGCCGAAAACGACGTATAACCGATATTGCGCGTCGTATAAACAAAAAATGTTTGCATTAAAATGAATAGGAATTAATTGGGACTTAACAAAAACGACGTATAAATGATAAAGTCGTATCTCGTATAAATGAGAAACGTATAAACGGTGCTTTACTGTATTTTGGATAATTTTTTTATGAAAATAGTTTAACTATTTAAAATATGTCTTTTGCAGTTTGTTTTGCATAGCGGCCCACATTTGAAAACATAAATTAGGGAGATTGTGAGAAAATCTCCCTAATTTTTGTAAACAAATTAGGGAGATTTTTACGACTTCTAACCTTGTTAGAAATACAGTACTACTCTAAGACTTAAAAGTAAAAAAAATTTTTTTTAAATAAT
Source organism: Tetragnatha versicolor (assembly GCA_024610705.1). Lineage (NCBI taxonomy): Eukaryota > Metazoa > Arthropoda > Arachnida > Araneae > Tetragnathidae > Tetragnatha > Tetragnatha versicolor. Next base: position 14,688,872 of record JANDEH010000008.1, on the reverse strand, counting down.
ACTATGTAAGGATTCTTACAACAGAAATACTACTTAAACGTTTTTATTACCTTTTACTACTAATTATAGGCTATTATCGATCGGTTTCTTAGACACTCGCAATCGGAAAAACGAAAATTTCCGAGAAAATCCTCAAACTTGATTTATAAAGAAATTCGGGAGATTTGATACTTTTTCGGGATATCGGGTGATAACAGTGAAAAATGCGGGAGTCTCCCGAAAAAATCGGGAGAGTTGGCCGCTATGTTTTGTATTCTGTGATGTGAGGAACATATTACTTAAAAAAACAGCATTAATAGCATTTAAATTAACAAATATAGTTAATTTATTTTAGTTTGCTACTTTTGTGCTTAGAGAAGTCTCTTTATTTCAATCAATTTGCAATAATTATTAACTAATTTACACCTGCCTGACTGTCATAATGCTAAATTTAACATATACATGTATATGGTTAGATATTTAGCCCTTTTTTGCCCTCCCTAGTAACCCAAAATTTTAAAACTGGAAATTCTAAATTTAATGCACTCTGGGTAGATCATCGTTTTCATCATAAATAGAGAGTTTTTCTTTTCATTAAGTTCTTCAACTGAGAGGGCAAACATAAAGTTATTTTCTTCACATGGAGCGTTCTTGACTACACTACAAGTTCCTTTTGGTTCATCAAAGTCAAAGTTAGTGTCAAGAGTTCGGACTTGTAAAATTTCATCACTTGAGAGCGAGCGCGCTTCACTGGGGATTCGTTCTACTCCCCATGCCGCTGTCGGGTGGCTCTACTAGTTCTTAGGGAACTGTATTATCATCACCCTAGCCGTTATAATGTATAGTGGTTAGTGTATATTGACTGCGTTGGAACAAAATAGAACGAAACAATTCGGTTGATTTGTTTAAAAATACACACATTTATTCTTGATTATGTATATATAATAATACATTCCATTAATTGAATAATTAGTTTTCTTAGTGGATATCAAATAGTACATATCATTCGCATGCATTAGCGTTCTAATTCGAGCCTTATTGGCTAAATTATTCAAATAAAATATGATCACACATCAAAACATATCAATGATTAAATAATATTATAAGTATATGTATACATACATAGGCACTTGGCACATACTTAACATGCACATATTCAACACATTATACAATTATTATCCCAGGCATTGTTCCCACTCATGGTCCGCAATATCATTTTTAATGAGGATTCTCTTATCATTACTTTCTAATTCTTCCTATTCATCCCTACGAAGTAACTTCCCAATCCTCCAATACACTAATTCCTATCCTTTACTTTTACCCTAAAGTTTAAGCTGGGATAAAACCCGCTGAATTAATGCTTACATTAGTTCACTTAATATGTAATACATTGCAAATTACTAATATCATTAGTAGACCGAGAAAGAATGCCTGAGAGCAATATCATGCGATAAACCATGCGCCTTATGGACGCATAAATTGAACACAAAATTTACAATACACATTTTTGCAATAATATACTCATTATATTTAATGCTTGTGATAATCTGGACTGAGAGGAGAATTGGGGAAATTGCACCTACCTAAGAGAAGCAGCCTAGAGCTCCTCATTGTCCTCTGCTAAGTCAATCCGAGAGTGATATAGTGTTCACAATTGGGTTTCGCACCCGAGAATAGTTATTCTTGAACGATTAGTAATTCTTGATGATCACTTAAACAAAATGCACATTTTCTTACGAACTTAATCGCGCACTCGGGAAAAGATATCTTCTTGGATGCTAAGGGGTGTCCGATTATCTCGGGCCGTTGGCCAAAATCTTCGGGAGCCCAGCTCCGGAGGGGTAAGGAGTTTGTAATTCTTAATCACCGGAAGGTAAAGATTTTATGAGAGGTTTTCCGTCGTTCCTGACTTTAAATACGGCGCCGCCCACCTTTGGGTGGTGCTACCTTTGACCACTCGTGAGGGACCACCTACGCCCCCTGGGACTGTCCTGGACTCCTCACCCAATCTCCACGTTCCTTATTGTGTTGACCCTAGCCTATGGCAGAGTTCTTAGTGTTCCCCAGTGTATTCTATGTGGCCTATGGCGAGGCACTCTTCCAGCTTTGTTAGCCTCGAATTTATGGGTGACCATCGCCCTGCTTGCCGCTTGCCCCAGGTGTGCATACCAAATTTCCCTTTATTTCATCTAGCTTTGCCCTTGTGCCTCCCAGACCCTTTGTAACCCCCTTCTTGTTCCGGCGGTCTACCTGTCTCGTAAATTCGTCATCGTGTTTTCGCGCAGCTCTCCTTTCTCTTTTATTCCCGCTGTGGTGCGCTTTTTTTGCCCCCTTTTCCACGGGGAACTTGTGTGGTCTTTCCGGAGGGAGGTGATGCAGGTGGCCGATGGAATGTGTTTTGATTCCAGCTGGCCAACAGAATCTACCCTACTCCCGCCAAAAAAAAAGGGTTATGCAAAGGCAGAAACCTTTTTTTTTCTTACGAGAAGGAAATGAATTTTAGAGAGGGTTACAAGTGCCTGAGGTTCACCCCCTCCTGCTCAGTCCAGTGGTTTGCACATAACATCCAGAAAATGCTAAATAATTGAACGGGTAGTGAATAGAGTAAATAAAAGCTTACTGGAAACCAACCAGAAAGAAAAATATAACATAGGGATAACATAAAGATAGTATAATAACATAGGAAAGACATATAAATGATCCTTACGTTTAATTACTCCTTGCTGCGATGCTAATTGCCAGGAAGTGAAGTTAGTGCGGTAACATCCGGGAGCAACTTATCATTTAAATGTGTATGCCCCATATGATGGCCACGCATACGTCAAGCGTCCTTGGCGATGCGTCCCCATCCATGGAAATGATGTTATTCCATCAGGAATAAGGAAGCATTGGATTGCTCCGAAATGTATGTGCACCCCAGAGTCAAGTGCTCGGGCACCCCACCTCCTGGAAAATAATGCATCTTGCATGGTTATATATTAGCCCGAATTAGCATGCAGGAAAGTAAAGAGAAATATGTAGAATATGCATATAAGAGAAAAAAAAAACTAGATAAAAGAAGTTAATTAGTAAAATTCACTAAATAAAAGTGAGTTCATAATTGAGAGTTCACTAAATAAAAGTGAGTCCATAAGTGAGAGTTCACTAAATAAAAGTGAGTCCATAAGTGAGAGTTCACTAAATAAAAGTGAGTCCATAAGTGACAGCTTATCTCTGTTTGCAGCAGCAGGTGATGAGGGTAGAGACGATCGTGATGGTAAGTCCAATGGCTAAAAGTGCTGCTCCGGCGAATTTTAGAATAAAGAATGCCGAGTTAAGGCTGGGAAAGTGGACCCACTCGAACAATGAGCCTTGGGTGCTGGTGGCTGTTTGTTCCATCGTTTTGCCCTGCATTTTTAACAGTTCAATGGAAGGCTCGTCCAGGCAAAATGATATTTGGCGACACTGAATGTTCGAGGACGATTGTAGGCAAATCTTGTCCTCGAAGCACTTTGTTTCAGCCAGGAGCTTCACTGTGATGGTGGAGGGCGCGACTGAGAGCTCGACTGCCTTAGTATGTACCTGGATGCTCTCGAAGGTGACGGAAACTAGTCCCGCCTTGCATGATGATTTAGCCGTGAGAGTGAGCTCGGCCAAAATCCCGCACTTGTAGCATCCGGATACCTCGTAATTTGAGCCCTCAATAACGGGGCAGACTGCGTCCCGCTGGACGGATATTTCATAATTGGAGAAGTGCAGCTGAAGCTTGATGGCCGACGATGCGAGAAGTTTTGATCGCAACCGTCCCTGGTGCAGGTGCAGGCTGTGAAGTTCCCTGGTGATTGGAAGGCGGCCTTCCTGCGTTTCCACCATGGTGTTTACTGCCTGAGTGTTCTCTATGCATCGTAGCTGGTCCTCGAAGAAGGCACAGTCGGCGAGGTCCTTGGCGAAGAGGAAGGTCTTTGTGTAAGACGTATTGGCCTGCACCGCTCCGATGAGGTTCGCCACTGGATCGTTCTTTTCACTCCCCATCACCAGGTAGCCTTCGGAGGGGTTGTCGACGCTGGTGACCAATTTCTCTGGGATGAGCATTGTAGATTGGTCATACGCCCCCAGAAGCTTCACTTTTATTCCGTCGATCGCTATTGTTTTGTCTCTTAGGGTGGCCCGGGAGGTTGTTCCATTTCTGGAATGCTCTAATGCCACTTTGTAGCCGCATTTGTAACCAGTTATTTTGGAGACCTCATAAGACTTTTCCAGCTGTGGCACGAAGTACACGCGCTTGAACGCGCAGGCCGGTGTGTGGCTTATTATGCAGCCGTTTCCGCGGTTGCTCGGCTCACACGTTGAGTATCCGCTGTACGATCTGGCCTCCATCGTCTCTGCCTCGAAGTTCAGTCCGTCGTATGAGTGAATAGCGCAATGTTCGCCCCAAGCGCAGTATTTGTTTTGGCTGCAGGTGATCTGTGATTGGGAACGGGTCTGTACTGGGAAGGTGTAATACAGTCTTTGTGTCGAGAAATGACACTCCACCGACTCCAGGGTGATTTTTAGTGAGAATAGAGGCTTACTATCTTTGGAGTGAAACCATAGACATGATGCGTGGCGAATGTTTTTGATGGTTACTTCCGCAGAAGTGGTGAGTTTGCAGGTTTCTTCCCATGCGTCATGGTGTTCACATAGTTTTAGTTCCGATTGAACTATGTTATAATCGGAGCAACTTGCGGTGGCACCATCGACGATTAAGCAGAGTGCCAGGACTGCAAGTGAGACCGCCTTTAGTCCTGTTCCGTATCTTCGGTCTCTGTGTTCTAATGCCTCGTAGATTCCCGCACCGAAGTGCCTGATGGCATGTCCCGTCGCCGCTCCCAAGAGAAGACAGAACCGTGCCGCCATCCGGATAAGTCGACATAGTAGCATGATTTGGTAGAAGAGGAGCATGATGGTCCACGTGATAGTTTTGATGATTATCTTAACCATGATGAGGCTTACCATGGTTAGACAGATGAGAGCACCCCACAGGAGATTCTGGAAGAATGGCTGCCAGCATCGGTAGGTTTGGAAATTTTCTTTACAAAAGATGCACCCCGTTAGGCGACAGAGCTTTTTGCCTTCGATGTGTATCTCCGCATCGACGGAGAGACCATTTTCCGCTATGAATATGGCGGTGAGCGTTGTCTTGTGTGCCAGTAGCTCGAACGGGACGGTGATGTGTCTGGTATCCTTCACCGTTACGAGTGTCTCGTAGTCGTCGGTTCGCAAAATGAGTCGGCCATTGGTGTCTGGCAGGGTGAGAACAGGATCAGTGAACGTGAGGGTTAAATTGTTCTGTTTGAATGTGGCCCGTTCTGCTTCCAGTAACTTCCTGCTATAGGACTTCTTCTTCCGGAAGATACATGTTTGTATAGTAATTATCGTCGGATTGTCTATAGATCGGTCCTCTCCTACGTGCGTTATTAGCGCTTTGTCATGGGTAAGGTGGCACTCACACTGAGCAGATTGCGAGCAGTTGTATAACTGACAAAAATCGTTGGGGCCTTTGCAAGTGGCCGTGTTGCAGTTGCAGGAGGCTCCCTGCGGTGCCCGGCAGGTATAAAAGGTCGTGTTGAAGTTCAAGTGTTCGACGACCGGATGTTCGTTTTTGAGAATGAAAGTTGTTGGTGCAATCAGTTCAAAATTAGGCGTTAGTATATATGATTCATAGCCAGTGACGCAGTTGATACACTTTTGCAAGGCACACGCGTGGGAAGGTAGGTCAATTCGCTGCAGCAAGTGGCGTGGGAGTGCTTCTTTCTCACATCCCTCACCCTCCATTTTGCATATGGTGATATGGGGAGTGCCCATTATCACCGCTACTGCAGTCCATAGGTAGCCTGCAATGCAATATCACCAATTCACTGCCCAGTCCAGAATAGTGTTACTTAATTCTAAAGTACATGCTTAAAGTTTAGATTCTAATCCTAATATTTATATACATTTTAATGATTCATTATAAGAAAAGAAAAATAAATAAATATATACATCATTAATGCCATTTCAGAGATGGCACTCCGCTGTTCAAAAGGAAGATATATTTCAGCCTTTTGCTCGGGACTTGTCCCTTGAGCGCTTATTGAACGTCCTTTTGAATAAGCATTTCCCAATTACATGCATGCAAATTCTTGCAATTTGTCAAATCGCAAAATTTGGTAATTTTTTTTCTACTATTTACATGTGTAATATGTACATGTGTAATATCAGTGTGACTTATCCTGAGTACCGTTATCGGTGCTCTTACTAATGTCTTAATGACACCAGTTGGAATTACGTGTCTATTTGACCACGGGTTATTCCCACCGATGGGATATGTGCGGGCAGGCACTCTTTTCCTATTCTCTAATTATTTTTATTATCTCCTTGCAATTCCTCTTCCTTCAATCGCTATTGATCCCTCTGTTGTGATACTTGGGAAAGTATCACTCCCGAGAGCTCTATGCTTTTCTGGGGTCTTGGACTTCTAATTAGGTTTTTGTTTCGTGTAGGGTGGTCAGTTTCGGGTGCTGCCCTTTTCTTTCCCCATTTGCCATATTCCCCGTCTAATCCTGGATGCAGTTTCGCGTTTTCGTAGATGTCTTTTTTTTTCCATTCCTTATTTTGTGTGGAGTATTCACCTCTCTTTTAGCTCCTTTATGTGGCGCGAATTTGTATAAAATTCGACGCCGTAGGGTGTGCCCATATGCTACCCTCGAGCTCTCCACAGTTCTCACCGTTCCTAAATTTCCCTATTCGTTCTATGCGAGTGAATCGTCAGGTGTTGGATTAGGTAATTGGTATTGCAGTGATTGTCCATTTTCGTTTGTTACTTCGCCTCCCCGGCCTCGTCCTTTGTGAGCAGATTGCCGCTCTCTTTGCTTCCCCGAGTTTGTTTTGTGTCCCTCGCTTTCTCACCGGCCAAATTATGTCCCTCGGGGCTTATTTACCCAGGCTTATTTATGGACAGTTTGTGCCCTGGCCTTTTCTTACTTTGTGTGGGCCCTCTCGGTCTTACCGTATCTGCGTTTTCGCGGTCATTTTCCCCCTCTGGTAGGATTGGTTGATGGTTTTATTTCCCTTGTTGTTTGGACAATGTATTTTATTTCGATTTTTCCCGATTGATGCTTTCGTATCTGTGCTTTAGTCTACCCTTTGCAGTTTAGTCGATATGTACGAGACGTTGATGCTCTGGGAATTGCGGGCGGCTGGACGCGGGCGACGGGACTTTCCCCGGTCAACGGGGCCCATTCGGCAACCATTTAGCCGTCCCCGTTGTTTGGGCGGCCCGGGTGCGTTCAGGGTACCCGGGGAGCCCTGCGCGATCCCTCGCGAGCATGCGCTTGTATGTGTGTGCCTGGCTAAGTGCAGAATCCCGCATGTGCACTTGCTAGTGTGCACATGTATTTAATTTTGGTTGATTGGGTGTGTGAATGAGTAATTGGATGAATGAATGACGTTTGAATGTTGTGTTGTCCTTTGTATTTCTCTCCTTTCTTGTTTGTCTCTTTTACTGTTGTGCATTCGTGTTTTGGTGTTTCCCTTAATTTTCTTTTGTTATGTGTGTTTTACTTATTTTATTTCTTACTTGTTTAACCCGGCACGTTGTCCGCGTCCCCCAGTCCGCACGGTCCACAGTGAATTCCAGTCAAGTAGTAACCTACCATCAGGTTTTTTTCTTGTCACTTTTTTCCCCATGAATTTTGTTTTTAGCGTTTAGAATGAATCTAATTCTGCAATCTGATTTTTGTTCATGTAATTTATCTATGCCATGCAATTATCTTCTAATTTTGAATTTTGTTTTCGATTTACTTTTTCCTCTGGATTCGTAACCGCGTGTTTGTATTTATTTGAGCCTGTTGTGTTCTTATATTTGTTTCCATTTTTTAGAGTATATTATCATACGGTCTTACTAAGTTTCAAGTTTTGGGAAGATATTTTTTCAAGTTATGGAATTACATTTTGAAATATATTTTGCCCCGCGCAACTTTAACGCGGTCATCTAAGGATTCTACACAATTTGTAAGTAGCTGATATTTATTTATTGTATTCTATGTTGCAGTGTTACATTTTACACCCTATGTACCATGTTTTACACTATGTTTCCCTTGGTTTTTTTTCTTTTTTCCCACATTACATTATCTATTGTATTACTTATGTTACATATTTTTACATATTTCATGATTTATTTATTAATTTTTTCTTTTCACCGTACATTCTGCATTTTATTCATATTGCTTATATTAATACTTTGGGTTGGGTGGTGGTAGAGATAAACGCCAGCGCTTAATTTCCCACTTAAAATTGTCTCCGCGGAAGACAATTAAAATCCTCCCCAAGTATCTCAAAGCAACATATGAGGCTAGAGATAGTTTGAAATATTTTATTTTAATTCACCTTTGTTTTATTGTTTTGCAACATTTATGTTTATAGTTATTATATCACTTTATGGTTTTTGCCCGAAAATTTATGCCTCTATGTAGTTTTTTTTTTGTTTAAATTGGGTTTTGGTTTTCCTATATTTTAGACGGGTTTTAAAATTATTTGCTCTTGAAATATTTCCCCTTACCGTTGATATTATTTTATGTTTGGAGTTAAGTTTTGATCTATCAGGGAGTATAAGTTTTCTTAATTACTGAATTACGCCATATAAATCATTAATTTTGATCCGTTTGGATATTTTGCTTTATTTGCTCTATATCTAAGATTGATTTTATTTGGCTGATTGTATTAGTTTGCTCATATGTTAAAACACCTACCAGTATTCCGAAAAAATATCATATCAATATCTGACCCTGTATGCATCGTCAAAATTTGTTTATTTTATATTTAGTTCATGTCATTTCCATCCATTTCGAGTTCCCTATCTTAATATCCCACCGTGTGTTGTGTTGTATTTGTGTTTCCGTGATTTATCCTATGCCTTTTTTATTTGTTTCCCTGCTATGCCCGGTTTTGTTTCCCTTTGTAATTTACATTGCTTGCTAACTAGCGGTACCTAATCATCTTTCAATCTCTCCGTCAATGTGTCTAGAAGGGTTAAAAGTTGAGACTGCGGTCCCTGATCTTCGTCCTCCGATGGACGAGTAATTTGCTCTGCCCAGTTCCATAGGCGGGTTCCTAAATTGTCCGTGGTAACCTGTGAGACCGATGTATTGGGTCGTGACCTGAGCGAGAAGTCCCGACGTGGCTGGTCCGCCCAATTTTTCCGCGAGTATTTTTTTCTTTTCTCTCCCGTTTGCTCCGAGTCATTATCTGTATCAGTTTCAGTCGGTTCTGTTGCCGTTTGAGTATTTTCTTCCGCGTCCCGCTGTTCGGTTATGTCCGTTCTTTGTTGTGCGCCTGACCTATCGTTTTCCGATGTTTCGTTCCCCGTCGGTTGTGCTCCTGGGCTAGTATTTGGGGAGTGGGGTAAGGCGTGTGCCTTAGGGATTCCCTCCCCGTTTGGATTGTCGGATTGCGTACTTTTGACGGGTTTTGCGGGGATTGATGCTTGTGAACGATACCTGTTCCGGGTGAGCGCGTAGTATGCAAGTGGGATGTCTTCGTCCCAATCGTCTTCGGGGGGAAGGGTTGGTTTTATGTTAGCTTCTATATTCCGGTCTATGTATTTGGGTGTGGTGTCTTGTGCCCCGTGTGCTAATTTAAGTGTGTTTTTCCTTTCTGTGAATGGCAGTAATCTTTCAACGTGTACTCGTTGAAGTTTTGCATTCGGGCGTTCAGCGTTCCGAATTGTGTAATTTACGTCCGTGTGTTTTTTTTCAATTATATACGGACCGTCGAAAAGGGGTTTTTTTATAGAGTCTTTATTCCTTTCCAGATTTGGAGTGTGTAAATATACCTTTTGGCCGATTTCAAAAGATCTGTGTTTCGCGCCCTTGCTTAATCTGTATTCCTGTTGTTTTTTTGCTGCCTGTTTGAAATTTTCCTCAACTGCCTTTTGCGCCTGTGCGTATATTTTTAGTCGATTTTCTACATATTCGGGTATGGAGTTATGTTCCTCGTCGGATAAATTTGGTTTAATGGTGTAAGGAACTTTTGGTTCAAGACCGAACATTAAGTAGTATGGGCTGTAGTTTGTTGTGCTATGTCGTTGCGCATTATACATTAATTGGTAGAACTCAATACCTTTTACCCAATTATGGTTATCCCTAGCAAAAATAGCTAGGGAAATTTTTAATTGTTTGTGAGATGCCTCGTTCATCCCATTTGTAGAGGGTCTGTAACTAGTGGTTTTGAGTTTATTTATGCCTAATTTTTCCGCTAGAGAGGTTAAGATGGTTCCTACAAAGTTTGATGCACAGTCCGATAGTAGATTCTCAAAAAGTCCAAAAATGGATATGAAATTAAGCAATTTGTCTGCAACTTCGGTTGCTTTTTGTGTCTTCAGAGGGTAAATTTGCATGTAACGGGTAAAGTAGTCATTTACACAGAGAATGTATTTGTGTCCACATGGACTTTCATTTAGGGGTCCTACTATATCAATACTTATATATTCAAGGGGCTTCTTAGCCAAGATATTACTTTGTAAAGGTGCAGGAGGATATCTATTGGGAGATTTGTAATGTGAGCAGTCTGTACATGACTGAACAAAATTTTCTGCATCGCTGTACATTCCAGGCCAATAAAAGTATCTAGTTAGATTATCGTAGGTTTTAACATGTCCCGCATGATTCGCGTGTGTGAGATGTAAAATGTTTGGTCGGTAGCATTTGGGGATTACCATTTGTTTGGTTTGTAGTTTACCGTGACCCGGTTTGCTGGTTATACGCAGCAATAAATCGTCCTCGATTGCGTAGAAGCGTTCTGACCGTGTTAGTGTTTGGGGGTTGCTTTTTATTTTGTTTATTATTTTATTAAGTTCGGGGTCTTTGTGTTGTTCTGTGCGAATTTGGTGAACTGATGGCATTTCTATTGTTACCGCGCTTATGTTATTTGTATTTATGTCGTTAATTGGGTATCTGCTGAGAATGTCCGGAACTATGTTTTCCTTAGATTTTATTAGTTTGAATTCGATGTCGTATTCTTGCAATTTAAGTATTTGTCTAGTTACCCGGTTTGCTGGGTTCTCAAGCGTTTTTATTTGTGACAGGGCTTTGTTGTCACATTCGACTATTATTTTTCTACCGTATACATAGTACTTGAAAGCACGCAAGTTCTCGGTTAAGGCATATAGTTCTAGCTCGTAAATTGGATATTTAATTTGATTGTCATTTAATTTTTTTGAGTAATAGGCTATTGGTCTTTTGACACCCGTTCTTTCGTCCAGTTGACTAAGGCAACCACCGATAGCTTTAGTGCTAGAATCGGTCGATAGGACGAACTGTTTCGTAAAATCCGGGTGTATTAAGATGGGAGCCTTATCCAGCGCGTCTTTTAATATTTCAAAGGCCTCTTGAGCCTCGGAATTCCATTTAAATTTCCCTTTTAATTTCAAGATATCCGTTAGAGGAACGGAAATTTTGGAGTAGTTTTTAATGTATCTGCGGTAATAACCCGTGAGTCCCAAAAATCCTCTGACTTGCTTTAAATTCCTTGGGGGTTTAAAGTTATTTATTTTTATTAGATTTTCATTTGATGGTTTAGAACCATATTGATCAATATTATGACCTAAAAAGGTTATATGTTGAGTGATAAAGGAACATTTTTTTGGGTTTATTGTGAGGTTATGTTTCCTCAATTGTTGGAAGAAACTTCCTAATGTTGAAAGCATTTCGTCGATAGTTTGGGCTCCAATTGCGAAGTCGTCTATAAAATTTGCAATTCTTAGCTGTCTTAAGGGGGCAAGTATTTTATCTGATAGTTTTTGAAGGGTAGCGCTGCTGAAGCTTGAACCCATGGGCATGGTTTTAAATTGAAATGCACCAAATGGGGATTGAAAGGCTGTGTATTGCTTTTGCTCGTTTTTTAATTCAATTTGGAAAAAGGATTGATTTAGATCAATTGTGGTGAATAATTTGGAACCGCTTAATTTATCTATTTCCGCGTTCATTAAGGGTAAAGGGTGATTAGTGTAGGTTACTAGTTTATTGAGTGCTCGAAAGTCCACGCATGTTCTATAGGACTGTGGCGCTCCAGGGGTATTTTTTTTCTTTACCATTACTAAGGGGAAAGTTACATAGCTGTTGGAAGGTTCAATTATTCCCGCCTCTAGCATTTCTTCCAGGTGATCCCTTAGAATGTCTTTAAGGGCGTGCGGCACCGGGAAATATTTTGCTGTTTTAAGTTCGTCGCTTTTAACCGAGAACTCTGGCTGAACTAAATTTGTGCGCCCCAGCGTTCCCAATCGTTTGCTGAAAACATCCGCGTATTTCATGAGTAGTTTCAGCAACTTAGACTTCGTGGGATTATCTAAGTGTTCCAATTTAAAGTCCGATTCGTTTAGTTCTTCCCTACGGATTTTCCTAATGCTCTTTATGTCGGCGTCTTCTGTGTCAGTGTCTACTGTCGCGATTCTTGTGTTTTTGTTTAGGATTATGTTGTTAGCAGTTAAATTGGTGATTAATAGATGTGTAGTTCTGTTCTTACCGATAGATACTACTGCCGGGGTTACTTCAATATTTTTATTGTTTAGCGAGGGGTTTAAAATTACGTCTTGATTAAGATCGAAATTCGGTCCTATTTGTAAAGTAATCATGGCCGTTTCATGTGGGCTAAGATTACACTTATTTATTAATTTTGCATATGTATGGATGCGTAAGTTGTTTATATCTCCGCTATCTTTGCCCGATATTTCTAACTTTTGTTTGTTGTTTATTAACACATTACGGCCAAAATCTAAAGTAACATTATTTTTTTTTAAGAAGTCATAACCCAGTATCATAGAATAATGGGAGAACCGTTGGTTTACAATGTAGAAAGGGTGTTTAATTATCATGTCCGCAATATTTATGGTTATCTCATAACACCCGTGAATTTTAAGAGGCTCGTCATTTACTGACTTGATAGTTACCCATGAAGGGACCCGTTTTATGCTAACCTCATTTTTTATTTCTTCAAATTTCTCCCTAGTGAGCAATGAACATGCTGCTCCGCTGTCTAGTAGGGATAGAATGGGTGTTTTTCCGATATTGAGAGTTACTACCGGCAGTAGATTCTTTGTGGCGAATTCTGTGCCATGTTGTGTTGTGTTGATGAATGTGACCGATTTCTTATTCGCATTAGGTGTGTGTAGGTTTTGCGTACGGTGTGTGTTCGGAATATTTTGTGAGTGCTCCCCGTGTACGCGTGTATATTTCGTATGTGTGTGGGTAGTGTTTTTAGTTTCCATAGACTTGTCGTGGGATTTCTCATCCAAACGGGGGGGTTGTTGGAAATCCCTTTTTAGTTTAAAGGTCTGTTTGACCTTCCTCTTCCCCTGTCCCCTCTGGGAACGAAACCTTGGCTCTCGTTATTGTATGTGCCGTTCCTCCCTCCATTCCATGTCTGTCTCCTATCGTTTTGGTAGTAGGTGCCCCTTCTAATTTCCCCTCTACCTCTATCGTTACATCTCCACCTTTGCTCCGTGGAGCGCTCCCCCCTTTGCTCCCCGTAATAAGTCCTAGGGTAATAGCTTGAGTATTGGGGCGGTTCTCGATAGGAGGGGGGTGGTCTGGCGAATGCCGGACGGTATTGTTGCGGGGCGCGGGGGACCTGGGGATATCCCATTGGGGTCGTATGTCTTTGACAGTTGAAATTATGGCATTGGCTACATTTCCTCCCTCTTGGGAATTGGTTGTCCCCTGCCCTGCCTATGTTGTCTAGTTTCTGTTTGAATTGGTTATTCTCCAATCGTAAATTCGCGATTTCTTTAGCTAGGTCAGTGACGTCATCCCTTATTTTGGTGTCACCTTGAGGGGGGTTTTCTGGCTTCCCTGACTCTATCGCGTTTATTGACGGAGATTGTAAGATTAATTGATTTGCTTGAAGTAGCTGGATGAATTTGATGGCCTCATCAAAGGAGGAAACATCCTTCGTTAGTAATTGGGGTTTATATTGGGGCAATACGCCTTCTAGTAATCTGGCCAATCTCGATTTATCATAAATTAACTTCATGTCTGGGGAATCGAAGTCCACTGCCCCAAAAAAGTCTCTAGTAGCCCTCGTGAGTCGAGCTGCAAAGATTTTTATATCTTCCTCTGGCTTTTGCCGACATGAGGCTAGGTTTTGTTGGCGTAGTGCCAAGCTTTGGGTTTTCCCAAAAAAATCTAGGAATTTGGCCTTAAAGGCCTTTAAGTCCGTTTCGTGGACTAATTCCGAATTACTAATATAACTCGTAAGCGCATCTCCTTTGATTTTTGCTTTTATTATGTGGATCTTTTGCGCGTCCGGTATGTTTAGACCCTCTGTTAATTTATTTACAGTGTCTATGAAGTAGTCTGGGGTTATCGCGGAATTACCATCATATGTGGGGATCCAATTTTGAATTATAGCTAGACTTGGTAAGTCAGTGCTATGCCCGTTCATGCCCGAATTTTCTACAGTGTCGTTTTGTTCGGTATGAGACATTTTGGTATATATTTATGATTTACTTATTTAAAATTAAAAAAAGAAAAGGATCTTTCAATTCAAATTTCTTACTTATACCCTCAAAGCTTTGTGTGTGGAGTGTGATACTTCAATTATCTTATACTATGGTGTATGGTATACATATACTTTTCTGTTCCATTTCGTTTCTCTACAGTCAATCAATTAGTATTAACATAAATTTTGAAAATTGTGGTTCGTGAATGGTCACGGTACCACTTGTCGGGTGGCTCTACTAGTTCTTAGGGAACTGTATTATCATCACCCTAGCCGTTATAATGTATAGTGGTTAGTGTATATTGACTGCGTTGGAACAAAATAGAACGAAACAATTCGGTTGATTTGTTTAAAAATACACACATTTATTCTTGATTATGTATATATAATAATACATTCCATTAATTGAATAATTAGTTTTCTTAGTGGATATCAAATAGTACATATCATTCGCATGCATTAGCGTTCTAATTCGAGCCTTATTGGCTAAATTATTCAAATAAAATATGATCACACATCAAAACATATCAATGATTAAATAATATTATAAGTATATGTATACATACATAGGCACTTGGCACATACTTAACATGCACATATTCAACACATTATACAATTATTATCCCAGGCATTGTTCCCACTCATGGTCCGCAATATCATTTTTAATGAGGATTCTCTTATCATTACTTTCTAATTCTTCCTATTCATCCCTACGAAGTAACTTCCCAATCCTCCAATACACTAATTCCTATCCTTTACTTTTACCCTAAAGTTTAAGCTGGGATAAAACCCGCTGAATTAATGCTTACATTAGTTCACTTAATATGTAATACATTGCAAATTACTAATATCATTAGTAGACCGAGAAAGAATGCCTGAGAGCAATATCATGCGATAAACCATGCGCCTTATGGACGCATAAATTGAACACAAAATTTACAATACACATTTTTGCAATAATATACTCATTATATTTAATGCTTGTGATAATCTGGACTGAGAGGAGAATTGGGGAAATTGCACCTACCTAAGAGAAGCAGCCTAGAGCTCCTCATTGTCCTCTGCTAAGTCAATCCGAGAGTGATATAGTGTTCACAATTGGGTTTCGCACCCGAGAATAGTTATTCTTGAACGATTAGTAATTCTTGATGATCACTTAAACAAAATGCACATTTTCTTACGAACTTAATCGCGCACTCGGGAAAAGATATCTTCTTGGATGCTAAGGGGTGTCCGATTATCTCGGGCCGTTGGCCAAAATCTTCGGGAGCCCAGCTCCGGAGGGGTAAGGAGTTTGTAATTCTTAATCACCGGAAGGTAAAGATTTTATGAGAGGTTTTCCGTCGTTCCTGACTTTAAATACGGCGCCGCCCACCTTTGGGTGGTGCTACCTTTGACCACTCGTGAGGGACCACCTACGCCCCCTGGGACTGTCCTGGACTCCTCACCCAATCTCCACGTTCCTTATTGTGTTGACCCTAGCCTATGGCAGAGTTCTTAGTGTTCCCCAGTGTATTCTATGTGGCCTATGGCGAGGCACTCTTCCAGCTTTGTTAGCCTCGAATTTATGGGTGACCATCGCCCTGCTTGCCGCTTGCCCCAGGTGTGCATACCAAATTTCCCTTTATTTCATCTAGCTTTGCCCTTGTGCCTCCCAGACCCTTTGTAACCCCCTTCTTGTTCCGGCGGTCTACCTGTCTCGTAAATTCGTCATCGTGTTTTCGCGCAGCTCTCCTTTCTCTTTTATTCCCGCTGTGGTGCGCTTTTTTTGCCCCCTTTTCCACGGGGAACTTGTGTGGTCTTTCCGGAGGGAGGTGATGCAGGTGGCCGATGGAATGTGTTTTGATTCCAGCTGGCCAACACCGCGCAAACGGACGACGATGCGGCATAGTGAAGAGCGATACGACCGGACTCGGTTCGTCGTACTTTTAAGGCTCTTAATTAGTATCTAATAAGTATTGAATATATATGTGTTTTACATCTTTGGATAGGTAATCGAAAAGGCTTTATGAAAGAGTTTATTACTAAGTTGTGTCATTGGTTTTTGATTTATTCGAGGAAAACTGTAAAATATCCGTTATCGAAAAAATTTCTTTGTACTTGTTGTACATCTTTGAAATTTTAATATGTTATGCGCCTTTGATAGACAATTAAAACGGCGTATTACATTAAGGTTTCACTTTATAAGAAAGACCTCAAATTGCGTCCGAAGGTTGTCCGTAATATCCTTAAAAAAACCTTATAATATAAAATAAATCAATCAATAGTCAAGGATACATTGTAGTATATTACTAGAAATAAAACATATTAAAATTTCGTTAAAATCGCGCAGTAATTTATATGCTTTTTAAGAGTTTGAAAAAAAAGTACTGCTTACTCGAAAAAAACACAAGTCCACAAATCGCTAATAAATCGATAATTATTATTTTAAAAAAAATTTTGAATTTTTTATGAGTAAAGGACACTTGTGGCAAGGTTTTTCCAGAATTACGGGCTTCGATGTTGATTCTGATATCATCCAGGATTTTTTGAAGTAGAATGGAGTTTACTGGTTCTTAACGAGAGCGAACCGATAAAATTTCCCAGATTTGAATTCTTGATTTGTTTACTATTTAACTTAGACTCAAGTGCCTTATATCGTTGGAAAGCTTATCTAAAGTAGTTTCAGGATTTGGAAATTTTTAAGGGACCGTCTCCATATTGCGTTCATAATTTGGGGTCAAAGAATTTTTGTTTTACTTCACATTTTTCCCAAAAATGATGCCAGTCATTTAAGATTTTAATATGTTTTAGAATACGTTCAGCCAAAGAATTTTATGCATCGCATTAAGGATTCGGATAATTAGTTCTCGATTTATAAATCATTCGTTTATTACAGGTTTCGATATTATACGGCCCCCTAATTGTCCCAAATTTCAAATCGATAGGTCTACAGGAAGTCCTCATTTAAGTCCACATCCGGTGTTTTTAAAATTTAAAAAAATTCCAGTTAAAAAACGTGCTTACCGATTTCGATAAAATTTTAGTATGTCGTAGCATTCAATGAGATGCTTCGATTCGAACGCTGTATCGCACTAATCCGTGCATCGAAATTTTCCCGCCACTTTTACACTTTGAACGGTTGTTATTTGTATACGACCCCCCTAAATCCACAACTACACCATTTTTGATGAAACATGTAATTGATGGAAGGATTCATTTATGGAAGGGTACCAGTTAACCAACTTGCAGCTTCCTCCCTCCAACAGGAAAATCAGTGTGAGATAAAGTGGAGAAATCTATTTTAATTATTATTATTCTCAAGATAGTAGATTCCAAGATTGAAAGTTAGTAGCAGGATTTGAAATAGTAGTATTACTCGTAAAAGTAACAGAACCTGTAGCAGCATTCTTAAAAGTTACAGGATTTGAAAATGTAGCAGTAATAGTTGAAAAAAATCAGTTTTCATAAAAGTAGCAGAATTCTTAACAGTAGGAAGTTTTGTAAAAGTAGCAGGATTCCTTGAAGTGGAAAGATTTCTAAAAGTAATAAGACTAGTATAAGTAGCAGGGATTGATAAAAGTATAAGTAGCAGGGTTCAAAAATATAGACATTTGTAAAAGTTGCCGGATTTGGGAAAGTAGCAACATTTAAAAAAGTAGCTGCTAACATTTGGTTCTTTTCCCATCATGGCCTCTTAATGTTAATAACTGAATTGCGCATTAAGTTCGAGTCGAGTATAAGTATTCGTATCGAGTCACGTGATCAAAAACGACAAGGCGCGGCTCGATACCTCCGGAGGGTCTCGAAAAAACAAAAGAAAACCGTTTAGAGAACCTAAAAGTAGTTGCTATTTTAAGAAATAACATTATACAAGTTACCACTCAATTTAAATGGCCAGATTCGAATTGGGAGTAGAGCAGTTAAAACATTCTGTTTCAAATTAAGAACCAAAAAGATGTGCTCATAAAATGGCCCAGGCGCGGTGCGATCAAGTACTACTTTATTCTGTTATTTGTAACTGAAAATTTGTAACTTTTCCCAAAGAACGTTAGAGAAATAAAGGGTTTCACGAAACTCTTTATATTTAAGGGGTAAAAGCTTCTTTTACAGCAAAAACAAATTAAAATGATGATATAAGAAGTGAAAGAGGATGATTTCCTACCGGGATAAAAAGTAGCTGCTATTTATAAAATAACGATAGTACTATTGCCGCCCAAATTTATAAATAGAATCGTATTATGATTGTCAGTTGAAATTTTATCAGCTTCCGAATAATAATCAAAGATTGCGATCTGATTGAGCTATGTTGATTGTGATAGGCACAAAATGCTACTATGCTACTTGAATCCTGTTATTAGCTACTGTGAAATTAAAAAAACCAGTCACACTAATTTCAATGAAAGAGCTGTAATCAGCATTAAAAAGTAGGCCAGATAAAAGTATTGCATGAATATTAAACCGTTTTTTAAATTATTTTTAAAAAATTTAAAGTTTAAAAAACCAGTCACATTATTTTTAATGAAAGAACTGTAATCAGCACTAAAAAATAGCCCAGAAAAAAGTATTGCATGAATATTAAACCGTTTTTTAAATTATTTTTTAAAAATTTAAAATTTAAAAAATTAAAAAAACCAGAGTCACACTAATTTCAATGAAAGAGCTGTAATCAGCATTAAAAAGTAGGCCAGATAAAAGTATTGCATAAGTATTAAACCTTTTAAAATCATTTTTAAAAAATTTAAAATTTAAAAATTTAAAAAACCAGAGTCACATTATTTTTAATGAGAGAACTGTAATCAGCACTAAAAAATAGCCCAGAAAAAAGTATTGCATGAATATTAAACCGTTTTTAAAAAATTTATATTAAACCCTTTATAAATCATTTTTAAAAATTTTAAATTAAATTTTAAATTACGATTCTAGATTCATCTCGACGAGGCATTGTCACTCCAACGCAGTTTTTACAATTGCGGTCACACTTCACAGTAGTGCTGGTTAGAGACAGTAGCGACACCTAGAATCGTGTCCGAGATCCTAAGATCCGGAGCATGCGCAATGGATAGATATACATAGGATGTCGATGTTACTGGTAAGGGTATAGAGGGCGCCACAAGGGGAGGGCCGGTTATAACATTTGTTATAACCGGATTCATCTCGACGAGGCATTGTCACTCCAACGCAGTTTTTACAATTGCGGTCACACTTCACAGTAGTGCTGGTTAGAGACAGTAGCGACACCTAGAATCGTGTCCGAGATCCTAAGATCCGGAGCATGCGCAATGGATAGATATACATAGGATGTCGATGTTACTGGTAAGGGTATAGAGGGCGCCACAAGGGGAGGGCCGGTTATAACATTTGTTCCTATTTTTCTTACAAAGTACTTTACTTTTGATTTTATTAACTGTTGTGCATTTCTTCCAGTAGTAGCAAGTACACCACAGTTCGTTTTGTTTTTAGTACCTCAGGTTTACTTTTGTTTTATTGTTTGTGCTTTGTTCATTCTTTCTTTTTCAAACAAAAGCATTTTGTTGTTTAAGTTGATGTTTTGTTTCTTATTGCTGAAATTTTACTGATGGTTAATTTCAACTTATATTTAGTAGTGATTCAAGGTCGCTTAGGTTGTTACTTTGGTTAATCCGGGCTGCAGATTTTCTTTGCCAAATTTGGGGATAACTATTCAATGCTCGGATGCTAATTGGTTTTCCACTTGCCGACCAAAAAAATTGACAAATTCAGCTGCAGTCCAGATTCGCTTCATTTACCGTTACTTTTTATTGAGTTTTCTTGCAATCATTTATATTTAAGTACTTTTCCTTTACCCGGGCACAAATATTGCACTAATTGTGACCTAAACACAAGCCAAGTCGCCAAGCAATGCGAAGAACGGTTGTAAGATTTTGCTGGAATTCTGCATTATTTTGTAATTTTTCCCTTGCGCTTGGCTAAAGGATAATTGTAAGGGCACAGCATATCCAAATTTTTCATCATAATGAGCAAGGGCGAAGCCCGTCTACATCAGAGCATATTTGTCAAGCACGTTGTACAGGAACCCGTCAATTTTAGGGCAAATTTACATTTCGTTTAGTCAGGCACGTTGCATGGGCAAGGCCCATCCAAATTCATCATCATAATTAAGGGCGAATTTAGATTTCAATTTTAATAAACGTAGCCGAAGCCTGTCTATGGGTAAATTGCATATATAAAAATTCTACATTATAATAATAAAGGGCCAAGCCCGTCTATCAGGCCAAATTTTTCATTATACTAGTCATATATTCTCATATTTCAAGGTATTGATTCAAAAGTATAAATTATATCTGATATATATTCTGAACCTCACAATTGTTATTCCTTTAAACAGGTCAAACCCCTAGCTCCCTGCAGCGACCCCATACTTTCAACTTCTACTGTGACGGAAAATCTTTGGAAAGGTGTTCTCTGGCCGGAAAGACGGCCTCTGTCAAGCGTCAGCTCAGCAACCCCTCTATTTTCATGTGACGGGGAATCTTTGGAAAGGTACTCGGTGTGGCTGAGTCTGTGCGGCCTCTATCATCCATCAGCTTTGCCAGTGACCCCTCTAGTTGGACCTTCTCCATTGCTGTACTATACTGCAGTGTGTGCTCGATGCTGACTAGGTCTGAAGGAAGAGGATGAGACGGAAGGTCTAGACGAGGACGTATAGATCAGAGAATGGCCGATAGTACTTTACACAACTAATTCTTCGAGAGATGGCAGCTTGAGCTTTAGTTGCCATGGTTTCCACTACAGCTAGAAAAAAAGACATTCTCTCGCAAGAGACTGACTGTTTGTCATGCGAAATTTTTGTAATCTGTTTGTAACTAAGTTGTTTTAAGCTCACTCCATCCTTTTTGAAGATTATAATCAGGTAACTCTAAAAACGTTCTAAGGCGTCCACAACTTATTTGCCATCCTTCTGAGTAGATCAACAAGTGCGGTCTTTTGTAGTGGTTGGGGTGGACTTTGTAGGTCCTCTCTAAACCAAATGTGCACACAAAAGGAAAGCTACTAAGTTTTAATCTTACATTTGTTTATATGTGTGCACCGCCCCCAAAGCCATTCATCTCGAGCTCATTTCAGAGCTCTCTCAAAAAAATGGGGTGGTAATACGAGCTGTCTCGAGTTCTGAACCCTGCCCGAGGTTCAATGGTATGTATATGTGATTCATAATTCTTTGTATCAATTGTAATCATAATCTTTAGAGGAGATTGGTTAAGAAAGTTTTCATATTACCCACTGATCGTTATAATTAAATGGTGTTGAAACCACCCTCCGAGGTTTCAAGGGGGGCAGTATATGTTTGAGTGTTAATTCAAAATAATTTTTATTATAAATACTCTAGTGTTGAACCCAATTCACTGTGCTTCAATCTATATATCATTCCTTGTAATACATATTTAATCGTATTTCTACTTCCTTGTTGGTATCGAGTGAATTTTAAAATCCAACAATTTGATTTGCAAAACTGAAATTCTACTTTCTTATTTTCCAATCGTTTTTTTTTACTGAAAACTCTGACCGCTAGTGTGGCCCCAGTATTAAATTTTAAGAAAAATAAAAAAAGAATTAAGAAATATCAAAGTAATATGAAAATTAGTTATGATTTAAGCTAAAAAATATGAATCTAGCATATCGAATCCCAAATTTCGAGCTATACCTTGTCTTGGGTTATGCGCCATGAAAACCCGACCAACCTAGATCTTGTGAAGTAGAAGCCAATGAACCCCCTCTACTTAAAATGAAGAAAAATTTAGGTGCCATCGATTTTTTTAAAAATATTTTCCGCCAATTTTTTGTTTGTAATCACATGTATGATGAACATGAACTGCGCTGTTTTTATCGTGTCATTGAAGTGTGAGTTGTGTCGAACCTAGGCATACCCAACTTCCCCCTGTCCAGCAGATATTTGACGGAACCTTGATAGGCAGTAGGGCGTTTTGGAATATGCATGTTTTTGTGTAAATAATTTTAATAGTTATGAAATAATTTTCTTTTGGGATATTTTTTCCCAGCAAAATTTATCTCAGGCATTTATCTTTCAAACATATGCCTCATTTAATATAGTGATTTTAAAACAGTTTTCAATTTAATTTGACTTTCTGTTATTTATGATGAATTTTTATTGTATAATCTAAATCTTTAATATTCTTGTAATTTAAGGTACTATATTCCTTATTTTTTCCATTTAATTTTAGTAGTTTTTGGAGAATATTCTTGAAAATTATCCTCTCAGAGAACAGAGAATATATTCAAGAGTGTTCTCTAAAAGATTATTACTGATAATTTTACAACTACTTCTGGCCAATGTAAATTAGTGCATTGTATAGTATTAGGTTTTGAAATTAACACTATATTGTTTTACTTCTTTTCAATTCTACTTTAATGTTGAAAATGATGGGGAATTCAAATTTAAAAAAACTATTTTAATTCAGAGGTTGTTTGCATTATTTATTTTTGTTTTTGTCTTGTATATATTGTCTCAAATAAAATGCAATTATTATCTGGTCGACAATATTTGTATTTATTTTCTAATATCTGCTTATTACCTCAGTAGTTAATAATTAGTTTTTCTATTTAAGATGAGGTTCCGATGGGTTTGAGTTTTACATTTATATGATGGGGAAGATAAAAATGGATTATAGACAATTGTTAACATACAGTATTAATTCTACATTCAAGAAGTTCCAGAAATTCATTGGAAATTTAAATTTCTATCTTAAAGAAATCAATTTCACAATTTTAAAACATTAAAAATTGCATAATTTAAAAATAAAATTCCATTATAATGAAACCAAATTGGAAATTCTAGCACACTTAAGGTTTCAATATTTTTTTATGTACTGAATTTGAAAATATTCGTGAAATTCAAATAAAAATTTTTATAATAGCTGCTTTAAATCAAAATGGGAGCTGCAAATAACCAGGTAAGTGTTTAACAATTATTTTCAGAATGGTTTTATGCTAAAAATGTATAAGCAAAGTTTAACCTAGATTGATTTAATGAAGCATTAATTTAATGTTTCATTAATATATATATATATATATATATATAATAGAATGCTTATAACTTTTTTTAATATTTATATGAAATCAATAAAATGGAATAGTGAAGTATTTGTTTTATAAAAAACTAAATGTTTAAAAAAATTTATTTTAATACAGAATAATATTAATTAAAATGACATAACTCATTCTCATCCCCACCATTGAAATTGAAAAATAATAACAATAACCGCATCACTCATTTCTCGCAGGAGTAAATTCGTACACATACGCATAGAAATAAGTTCTTGAGCAATATACTGAAATATTTCCATAGAAGAGATGTAAAATTAAGAAAAATAATGATTCCTTTTAAAAACCTGAAATAAAATAATAATATTTCTAAATAATAATGAAAACACGTCATATTTTTTATTCGAAGTTGCTTCACGACACCTTCCGAGGTGTCGTGTACGATGCTTCGTTTACGAGCGAATAAACGATACCCTTCACGAATTCGTTAAGCTTTCGAAGGGATTGTGTTAGGGACATTTGACGGTTCTTCGTTATGTGACGTCATTGGTACGTTAAGACGGGTTCGTGTAGCTAAACGAATGGATCGTGCTAGAGCCCCGGGGCGGCAATTTTTGTTTTTGACCGGAAGTCCCAAACGGCGTTTCCGAAGGCTTACGGACGATTTTGGATTCAGCATGTTTTAAACTATACCCCCAGCAATTTTGTTTTTTATATACCAATCTGAAAAAATCTTTCCTTTAACGGGCCCTACTATACTCTATTCATTTAGAATTAGCGCTTGAGAAATAGTGCTTTCCCCCACGCTAGAAGCATAACCATAGTTACGATCTTCACGCAGCCAATAGTAAGCCTTCTTCGTCACTTTGACGAGGATAGTTGCTATGGTAACTGATCGATGGTGGGGGAAGGAAATATTTTCAAGCGCCAGTTCAAAATGAACAGAGTATAATAAATTGGTGTGTTCAAAAGATGTAAGGTTGTTTTTCCGCATAACAATCATTACAGTGAAAACAAGAGGTAGCCTGTAAAACTACCTTTTCCTTTAGAGTCCTTTTATTGCAGGGAAACCAAACAACCTCTCCTACCTCTTTTACGAGTAAAGTTAGTTACCGGTCAGGATATGTTGCATTTAGGCCAACACGTGATACCAGTATGCCAGCCGGGATTTGACTGGCAACCAGTCACGTGGTTACTGTGTTAAGTTAATTAATGTTTATTGGCTCACAGAAAATAGTTTAATCTGTTTAAAATAATTTTTTTGTGTTAACCCTCAAGTGCCCGCCCATGTTAGAAATTATGCTCTTTTTATCATCAATTTTCAACAAGTTTTTAAGTTATTGCAGAAATACCTTCAGGTGCCATAATTTTTAAAAATTAGTCTCTCCATGCTTTTCTCTCTATATTAAAAAAAAGTTACTGTCACCGCTGCCGCTGTTTCAGAAAATTTAATTTTTCAACTATTTGTACTCTCATATCGCAAAAACTACTTGATATAAATCTATGAAATTTGAAATGTTTGTAGAGGAATATTTGGGGCACATTCTCGAACAAAAAGCTAACTGATGTGATAATTAGTACTGGGGTATTTTTAAGGTCAAAGTTGAAGTTTTTCTTTTTTCGCCGCGTAATCCAGTTCAGCGAAATCTATTAGCAGCAGAACTGTGATTTTTTGCATCCTAATACTCTGAAGTATGAAGATGTGCACTACTTCACCCTTTTTTCGAATTTCGAATTTGGTTCAGAGTAATTAATTTTTTAATTTTCGAAATTTTTGACACTTTTTTGGTTTTTTCTATTTAAATGAAAAGTAATCACGGTATAAATATGATTTTTTAAACACTTGTAAACTTATTTTTTAGAAAGAGATTGGCATTTAATTCTTTAAAAAATTCTAATTATTTTTGGAATTATTAAGCATCAAAGTTTCTTTTTTTTGATAGTTTTAGTAGGTCTTTATCAGACGTGTTTAATGTTTTTTAAATTTTACATTTGCCTGTTCACTAGATTGTCGTGAGAACGGCTATTTAAATTTAAAAGTTTTGAGGTGCAAATTTTTGCTCTAAGTTTGCTAGCGATATTGTATAGACTTGGTTAATAATCTTTTAAAGGTACTTCGATACTTTTTGAACTACTAGAGAAATAAATAATTTAGCTTTTTTGAGTGTTATTTGTGTCGATGAAATGAAGAGGATTTTCTGGAAGTTTGTTTTACTCTGCTAAAGATCGATTGCAGATATTACAGATCGCGAAGCGATCTGTAAAGAGCTGCATAGCAGTTACGGGGGTTGGTGAGCATAAGAGAGCTGGAGGCGGTAACCCCCTATCCATTAAATTATTGATAATTTAAAAATGAATATTTCAGTAAGAGTTTTATTTTGTTATTTTTATGGTAATGATCCCGATTAAATTATTGAAAAGTTTGAGAGATAAAAAGTTTCGATATTAAATGATCATTCACTATAATACTCTGTTCATTTAGAATTAGCGCCTGAGACGTAATGTATTAGGTCGAAAAAAGTTTCTTCTGCAATGACAAGACAGCCTAAGCAGAATTAGTTAAAATACTGTAAAAACAATCGGTCACTGAAGTTGTCTGATGAGCGTTATTAAGCATTATTGAGCGTTTTTGTTCCTGTTTCAGGCGCCTATTCTAAATGAACAGACTATAAGCAGACAAGTTCCAGGTTGTACTGGATAGTGGAGATGAAACAAGCGAGCTCAGCTCGCTAAGATCGCGAAGCGATCTTCAAAGAACTGCGAAGCAGTTCCGGGGGTTGGTGAGCGATAGCGAGCTGGGGGCAGAGCCCCCTAGTAAATTAAAGAAAAAATTGCGTTTTTATTTTATTTGGCCCTATCTATATTAAAAAAAGTAATAGTGACCGCCGCTGATTTTGAAAATTTTATTTTTAAACACTTTAAGGGGGGGAGGAACTCTCACTACGCAAAAACTATTCGAAGGAATATTATGAAATTTTGACCATTGGTTGACATATGTCTAATTAGATAATTAATTACAACTAATAATATAATTAATTAATTACCTAATTAGTTCTGGAGTTATTTAATCGCAAAGTCGAAAGTTATTTTTTTCTGCTTCGAGTTCATCCCCAGCAAAATCTATTTACAACAGAAACATGGTTTTTTTTGCAGACACATACTCTTAGGTATGAAGTTTTGCACCTCGTCGCCCTTTTTTGTATTTGTACTATGATCCCTCTGTACAAAAGAAAGTTTTTTATTGCGTTTTAAAATTTTCAAGCAGACGATATGTGAATAAACTTGGTTTGAAAGTGGAGATACCAGGTTCCTATGTTCACGATTGGCATTTATGTTATAATCTGTATCCTCAAGGAAATGTTTATGTTTATATAATGCATCACTGTAAAAAAATACGGCCTTTAACACAGGTGGCACTTAACACAGTGGTGAATAGAAATTGCTTTCATGCATTGAGAGATGTTACACCCCGATACGGAGGGACCTCTCACCTTGACTTGGAGTGAGGTCCCACTACAGAGGGATCTCCCTCTAAGTCTAGGTCATCTCTCGATGTGTGGAGGCAATTTCTTTCCCCCACTTTTTATGCAAAGTGCCGTATTTTTTCAGTGATGTATCCTCCTCCTATGATATGTTGCTCCCATTGAAAACTTTGGCCTGTTGCAGACTACGTCTTGGTGTACGAAGAGCGGCCCGAGGCGCATGCGCAGAAGGCCTACAAGCACGAGGGCTGGAGGAAAAACTTCATGGCCAACCTGGCCAAAGCCGGACTACACATGGAAGAGGTCCTTAGAACCTTTCTTATTCTAAGTCACGGGTTTCCAACTGAAGGTTCTTTTGTCATTCTGAATACGATTCCTTTGTCTCGTAGGAGGCGGTGGAAAGCGGGGGCGGAGTCATCCACTTCATCAAGCTTCACGCGCCTTGGCCAGTCCTCGTGCACCACGCCGAACTGCTATGCATGCGCGCGCCCCTACAGGTATACATTATTCTCCATTGCAGTGCTTATAATCAGTACTTCAACAGATTGATTAATATGATAAGTATAGGGATGTGATTTCCATGTAAATAAAATCTGAAAACATGAACGGTTAACGTGTATTTATGGTATTTATGTTAATAAAGATTTTTATGTATTGATTCTGAAACGCATCGTTTACGTAAGGCGACCGTTTTTTTCAAAGCCGAATCTGTCGTTTCGCAGGCGCACCCCAACCCGTCGCACAACTGGTCGGAAGGGGTGCTTCGAGCCCTCCGCCTCCCGAACCCCATGCTCGAAGAGGTGCCCAACAAGCCCCTCGACTACTACACCTGCGCATTCAAGAAGAACAAGCTGGACAAGTGAGTATCACTTCATTAATACACCCAGCCGGCCTGGCACTCGGCACTCGGGGATATAGGACGAGTAGTGCCCTTTATACTGAGTGTTTCAGGACTTCTAGGGGAGGTAGGGTCCATCAAGACGAGACGAACAAGAATCGGTATAGGTTTGGGGTCGAAAGTGTGGTTCAAGGGGTAAAAATAACTTAAGGAATAACTTAATAAACACTCAGAACCACGTTAAAAGTAAATTCCGTCCTTAGGGCCATATTCAGAATTAACTCTCTACTCTTGATAATATGAAATGCCACTATACATAAAGTCTGTTACTTTCGTAATATAATAATGAATGAAAACTTTTTTTTGATACCCTTTCAGTCCTAAGTCGCCCGATATTACCATTGAATCCAATGCGATATTTGGGACGGCTAGGTCTGAAAGGGATAAGTAGCTATTCAAGTGTTTGTGGATCCATTTAACCCCCGACCACAGAAAGTGTAAAAGCAATCAGAATAGATCCTGCCGTCTCAAATATCTCGTACGAGGGATATTTCACCGTTTACGTACCTTTCTCGTATCGTTTCTTTTACGCGTTTTTTTTTCATTCTGAATATGGATGGCCCTATAAGTCAGCTCCGTCCTAAAATGGTGTTCTGTCGTTGCAGGTTCGTGGGCAGCGAAAGCGAGGGCGAGTTCTTCGGCAGCACGCAGCGCATCCGCATCGCACACTCGATCCTGCAGAGCGCCGCCTTCGGGAAGCGGCGGAGGGCACAGATCGGCATCGACCGCCTGCTTGAGATGGGCGTCTACGCCGCCGCCTTCCCTCTGCACGACGTACGTCACCCCCTCTACGTCTCAATCAATATGTACTGTACACGGCACGTTACACAAAAAGTGGTGGATAGAAATTGCCTCCATACATGGAGAGATGTTACACCAAAATAGGGAGGGACCTTCCTTGAGTATCTTCCTTCTTCAGGTCCTTCTGTATCTTGGTGTAACATATCTCCATGTATAGAGGCAATTTCTACCCACCACTTTGTGTGTAAAGTGTTGTATTTTTTTACAGTGAGTAGTTTTACGTAGAATAGTATAATAGAATACTGTTACACTCAATAAGGAACTTGCATGATTTTTTTATATTTTTTTAATCTATTCTTCACGCAAAAATTAGCCACTACACAAAATTTGAGGACGATTGAGAAATTTCTCGATTGCAAAAAAAATTATCAAAAATCGTCTTTTTCGAAGTGCCCGAAAACGCTTAATTGCATGCATAGTGACGTCACAGCACATAGACTTCGCCTAAAATGTTTGCCTTGGATTTCTGACCGTC
Organism: Tetragnatha versicolor; assembly: GCA_024610705.1. Lineage (NCBI taxonomy): Eukaryota > Metazoa > Arthropoda > Arachnida > Araneae > Tetragnathidae > Tetragnatha > Tetragnatha versicolor. The sequence continues at coordinate 14,659,729 of JANDEH010000008.1, read as the reverse complement.
AGCAGAACTGTCTAGAAGGTAAATATTTATTAAAACACTCATATAGGACACTTCAGAAAAAAGAAATCATCAACTAAAACATAGAAATTAAATTTTGATTGCAATATGGCCGATGGAATTCTACGTCACTGTGCATGCAAACACACTTGGCGTTTTCAGTCACGTGTTTTTTTCTTGACTTTTAAATTAAAATATTTAATTACTTGTACACTTTTTTGAAAAGTTGACTAAATATTTCATTTTATCATACAAAAAACTATACGGAACACTTGAATGTTTATGAAAATCTGACACATGCAAGTTCCTTATTTGAAGCAATCTGTATAACACCGCTAGTTGAGACATTTCAATCTTCTTTTATTCAGGGCCCGTACCAGCTTCCCAATCGGCCGGTGGCTGCGGAGAACCTTAACCGTCGTCAGATCCTGTACCAGTACTGGGCACGCTGGGGCAAGTGGTACAAGTACCAGCCCTTGGACCATGTGAGGGAGTACTTCGGGGAGAAGATCGGCATGTACTTCGCCTGGCTGGGTGAGTCACTCAGGCTCGTCTCCAAAAATTAAGGATAATTCATAAGCTTAATATCAAACACTACTAGTCTCCGTTCGGCAAACTTTGGGGATTCCGATCCTTGATGATTTACGACCAGACGCCAATTGAAACCACTACCCTCTACCCTCACCACAACCATCTACCCATAACCAATCAAATAACACTAAATCAAATAATAATAATAATAATAATAATAATAATAATAATAATAATAATAATAATAATAATAATAATAATAATAATAATAATAATAATAATAATAATAATAATAATAATAATAATAATAATAATAATAATAATAATAATAATAATAATAATAATAATAATAATAATAATAATAATAATAATAATAATAATAATAATAATAATAATAATAATAATAATAATAATAATAATAATAATAATAATAATAATAATAATAATAATAATAATAATAATAATAATAATAATAATAATAATAATAATAATAATAATAATAATAATAATAATAATAATAATAATAATAATAATAATAATAATAATAATAATAATAATAATAATAATAATAATAATAATAATAATAATAATAATAATAATAATAATAATAATAATAATAATAATAATAATAATAATAATAATAATAATAATAATAATAATAATAATAATAATAATAGCCTCGTAAGCGCTGACAGCATAGAGCTGGAAAGATCCAAACCAATCAAATGAGCTTCTCCACTTGCCAATCCGAATATACTAAAAGCAGACTAGAGAAGACATCGTTATTCACGATATGGCAGACTAGAGTCCCTGAGTTGCCGTGTGAAATCCACGTTCTCGTTTTGTAATTTTGAATCTGTTCGCAGGCTTCTACACGGGCTGGCTGTTCCCAGCGGCAGTGGTGGGTCTGGGCGTCTTCCTCTACGGTGTCTCCACCATGCACTACGACATGCCCTCGTGAGTATAACAAATTAACCTCTCCTTAATCCACTTAAAGATGGACTTTAACCTAATTCTACCCCACATGAGGTCTTTTCTTAACAAGGCAGGACAAGGAAACGTTCCCAGGCTAAAACGGACGAAAATTTTGAAGGTATATAAGATGACTCAAAACACTTGTGAAAACACATGAGACAAACACATGAGAAAAAAAATCAACTGCGAAATTATTTCATTAGGGGAGAAGTAAATTAATATTGAAATTGGGTTCTGAGCTGCTTCCTTCTTCTGATGAAATTCTGCAGCTAATTTTTTCTCAGTAAGTTTTTTGAGGCATCTTCCTATGCCTGTAAAATTTTCGTTTATTTCTGTGAATTTAGCCTAGAACGTTTCTTGTGAGCCCATCTTGTGCTATACCATTAACCTTTTTTCCGCGTTCTTTTAAGGCGGGAGGTGTGCAACAGCGGGGCGCAGTTCATGATGTGCCCTCGGTGCGAGGGCTGCCCCTACTGGCTGCTTAACGAAACCTGCCTCTTCAGCCGCCTCGCCTACCTATTTGACCATCCGGGCACCGTCTTCTACGCCGTCTTCGTCTCATTCTGGGGTAAGTCTTAACGACTCAAATATATGCCTCATGACTTCATACGTATACACTGTAAAAAATAATCCTGCAAAAAAACAGAAAATTTCTGGCAGCAAAAGTTGCCAGAAAAAATCTGTAGGTTGAAAAATCCTGTAAACAGAAAAAAGCTGTAACCTACAGGTAAATGCTGTAAAAAGGAACTTTCTGTCAAGTGGGCTACAGATTTTTCTGTTGCCTCTCAGTAATTTTCTGCTTGTGCGCATGCACTTATTTCAGTAGAGTTTTTTTTAATTTTAATTAATTGATATCCGGGGATAGAACCCGCGACCTACCGCATGCTAAGCACGCACGCTACCACTGAACCAAAGAAGATTCAGTATAACGTTGCCAATAGCTGTATTGGTTTTCAATGCAGTAAGTTTCTGTTTAAGTACAGATAAGCTAAAAAACTAGGTAAAAGCTGTTATTTTACATAAAATAAATAGAAGTGCGGTGGGAATGTTACATGACAGAATATCTCTGTAAACATAAAGTCACTGTTATTGAAATTTCTGTTTTTCTACAGTTTTTTTTACAGTGTAGGTCGAAGTATCAGTAACGCACACAAAAAAACTAATTTTTTACTCATCGCGTTCCACGATAACATTGAAAAACTTGCAAATTTACGACCGTTTTCTCTTTTGAGGCCTATTTTCACTCGCTAATATCTTCTTAAATATTTAAGATATTTTCATCAAATTTTTTACTGTTTTTTGGGTGCAGCGGTGACGTTCCTGGAGTACTGGAAGCGGAAAAGCGCCAGCCTTGCCCACCACTGGGACTGCATGGACTTTGAAGAGGAAGAGGTGAGAACTCTAACTTCTTAACTCAAAAAGATAAAATTGCACACACTGTAAAAAATATAGATCGTTTGTTACACAATAAAGTGGTGGAAAGAAATTGCCCCCGCCTATTGAGAGATGTTACACCACGATACGGAATGACCTCCCACCTAGACTCGGAGGGAGGTCCCCTTGTGACTATGGTAGCAATTTCTTTCCACCTCTTTATTGTGTATCGTTCCTTATTTTTACAGTGCACTGCAAATGCGTTGAACAATTTTGCAACACTAAATACTTGTAAGCACACTAATGAACACTTCGAATCAAAAATCGTTTGAATTGCATTGCGATTTTATTGAGATTGTGTTGTGTGGGATATAGATAATGTTGTAAAAGTGTTGTTAGAGACAAATCCAACTCGTAAATCCGGACTAGATGGCTGGCATTTCGACATCTGTTGGCAGGTCTGTCGCTAGCCGCTATTGTCGCTTTAGCCTCTTTTAACGTGCTGCTGTAAATCCGCCATTCACACAGCAATTCACAGATCCCATTGGTAGAAAAAATAGTGTTTCAAATTCAATCTTGAGATTTGTTTGATACCTTGCTCTGTTTGATTCGCAGGAGCGGCCGAGGCCGGAGTTCGCAGCCAAGGCGCAGTGCGTGGAACGGAACCCCATCACGGGCATCAAGGAGCCTTCCTTCCCGCAGCCGGTCAGGGTGAGGCGCATGGCCCTGGGCGCAGGGGCCATCCTCGTCATGGTAAGTTGCACCCCAAAGCAGTGTTAACAAGACATTGGGAAAACTTAACGTAAACCGAAGATTTTAAAAATCACATGAGGATAACACCTCACCTGTTTCGGAATGAGGGTAAACCTTTTATGAGTAATGAGAAATCCCTGGAGGATCGTCATCTTTATGCTTCATAGTTGAAAATTTAATCGGATGCTTAATATTTTACTTTTAATGCATTTCAATCTACTATTCAGGGTGCCAGATATTTAGGTGTCATTGTTATTTTTCAGCTGAGCCTGGTGGTGATCTTTCTGGTTGCGGTGGTGCTGTACCGGGTGCTGGTGTCGGCGTGGCTGTCGAGCAGTGGGTCCCTGGTGGCCACCTCCACCGGCGCCCTCCTCAATCTTCTGCTCATCATGGCGCTAGGAAGGGTCTACGAGAAACTCGCCCTGCGCCTCACGCAATGGGGTTAGTATATTTCGCCCTTAACTGCTATATCTGTGGAGGGGTCTTTCAGACCTTGGTTTACTTGCCCACACTGGGGCGATTCGAGGCGCGCAAGCCATTAAGATCCTTATAAAGCGGAGGAGAGAAAGAAAGGGACTTGAGGGGAAATGCACTGGATGCGGTTGAAAGTGGAAAGGATGACACCCAATTTCCTCCGCTACAGGAGAAGCCAACTGCATCACCCCTCAACTCCCCTCCTTTCTTCCCTCCGTTTGATAAGGGTCTAAATGGTTTGTGCGACTGGAGTCGCTCCAGCGTAGGCAGTGTCTAAGACGTCGTTTAACAGTTCGTGTTCTACGCAAACGCTGTAACTCATTATCATGTGGTTTACTTAGGTTTTTGGACTTGGACGTATTATTGTCCTCCTAAAAAACATATATGTAAATTTCTACCAGGTAAATTTGGTTGGTAAGTTGTAGTTCTCTATCATCGGGCATGCGTGATTAAGAGTTTCTTTGGTAAGGATGATGTTCATTGGTTGCAGCCTTATCTACACGTCACGTAGTCACTTCCACAGCGTGCCTCTGAAACCACATGGGAGAAGAGGTCATACCAGTCATGTGGTGTCTTCGTTGTCTTTAGACTCCTTGGCCAATCGCGTAACGTCATGCTCCCTGAAAAGTTTCCGCCAAACAGTCGTCACCCAGGGCAGACGTTGTGAAAGGTAACTGCATCGATGGGAATATGAACTTTGGTAGTATACGAGGTGAAAACCAAAATCATAATCGAAATCACGTGATAAATTCAATTGCGTTAGAACACGGGTGTAAGGGTTAATGTCTAGGAGCGCCTGGCCAATATTAAAAATGTTGTGAATAATTTACGTAAAGGAGGTCTGGGGTCCATCTTCCCCTCTTTCTCACTGATTGTTCTCGTTCCTTTTGGGGAAGGACTAAAGCCCCCTGTATCCGCTAGTGCCTTATCTGACGAGTGTTTTGCAGAGATGCACCGGACGCAGACCGACTTCGACAACCACCTCACCTTCAAAGTGTTCGTCTTCCAGTTCATCAACTTCTACTCCTCCATCTTCTACATCGCCTTCTTCAAAGGCAGGTGAGTAGCGCTACTGTGCCATCATCACTATATGTCATGCGATACATATTCATAAGTACGTATAATATTGATGATGTACGCAGGTTTGTGGGCTACCCGGGCCACTACAACAAGATGCTCGGACTCAGGAACGAAGAGGTGAGATTTTACTTCTTTTCTGAACATCATTTGACTTTCTTTTAACAGCCGACAGTAAGCTCATCATATTCTGTAAGGCTTGTCGGTGGGCCCGCTGGACATAATGGAGTAGCGAATGCGGAGCTAAAAACTTCGAAGACCCTTGCTCATTATCATGCTTTACAACATGACCACAATTTGTGTTTTATTATTGTTCTTATCTAGGACTTAAGTAACTTTGATCACTTGTAAATTTTAACGATTTTTTTATTTGATTAATAGTATACTTGGTAACCCTACAGTAGATGCTCCTCTGGGTTGGGGCGCCCCTACTCCTACAGGCACTTCCTATGACCCCCATAAACCGCAAGAGTAAGGTTGGAGGTGGGTTCTGGTTGCCCAATTTCCTTTGTCCGATAACACACCAGATTGCCGCTTTTTCCACCCTGTGCTGCACCAATCCAAAGAGGTTTACCACCATTATTCCTTAAAATATTAACGTACTACATCCTTTTCTTGTATATTTGGTTGTTAGTATCTTGACCCTATGACGTCACTACACGGAATGAAAAACTAAGTAAATGGAAAGCCTGTTGGGTTGCTAGAAGTTTCGTGATCAAGACGCTACATGGGTTCAACAAACTAATCCTATTTCTAAGTTGAAGTTCACTCAAAATTCAACTTTCTTTGTTCAGTCAGGGTATGGTAACGTTGCAGTCTAGTATAGCGTAGTGTTTATTTACTGTCCCGTGTGTCGTTTCAGTGCGGCACGAGCGGCTGCCTAATGGAACTAGCTCAGCAGCTGGCCATCATTATGATCGGGAAGCAGATCATAAATAATGCCCAGGAGATACTAGTTCCGTGAGTATATCCATGCATACAATATACATCATCTTCACCACTGAGACATACTTCTAGGAGGGGTAGAGCATACGACTCAGAATCACATAGGAATGGGGGATCAAAAATGTTAAGTGTCAGTTTCCTCTGGGGTTATACAACCTCCCATGCCCAGGTATAGGGATGCATTTCCGACCACTCTTTTCTATGTGATTCTGAATCGTCTATGTATCTTTTCTAGAAGTATATCCCACAGATAATGATACACCCTGTATACCTGTGTGCTATAGTTGTGTTATCGTTTGCAGAAAGGTGAAGTCGTGGTTCCATCGTAAGCGCACGCGGATGGACGGAGGGGGCGCTGCCACTCGCTGGGAACAGGACTACCAGCTCATCGAGCACGAGGGACTCTTCCAGGAGTACCTGGAGATGGGTAGGCAAACTCCTTCCTTTATCTACTGACGGTACTTACAAGCTTACAAGTACCACTCCCTTTAAAATTGCATAGAATAGCCATTATTACGAATATAATATGCAGGAACACTCTTTTCATTTTACTCCTCCGGGATAAATTGCAGCACGGGATAAAGTGAGGGTTATCTTTACAACCCCCAGTTTTATGGTACTCTATAGTGAAGAGAAAACACTCCTCAGGTCACTTGTAGTCAATTAACAAACAAATGAAACTTCCTCCTCGAACGGAGGTCTAGGGGTCCCCTTATCTCCCACTATAAACGCTCTAGCCGTTGTAAAAGTCTATCCTCACCCTTAGAAACCCTGGCCGGTACACTTTTGCAGGTAATAATGTTTCATAATTTGCACAACATGAGGGTATTTTTTCTCCGTAGTGCTGCAGTTCGGGTTCAGCACGCTGTTCGTGGCTGCCTTCCCCCTTGCCCCCTTGTTCGCCCTGCTCAACAACTGGGCGGAGGTGCGGCTGGACGCGCAGAAGCTCGTGCGAGACACCCGTCGCGCCGTCGCAGAGCGAGCCCAGTCCCTAGGCGTCTGGCTCAGGGCGCTAGAGCTCATCGCGCACCTCGCAGTCGTCTCCAACGTGAGTATACGCTTCTTTTATTCACAAGGTTGCATCCACAGAGAAATTCTCCTAACAGGAGGGTCCAAAAGCTATTTTCAAATGCCACTGCAAATGTATAGGATTAACAGATGGGTAGGCAGTACAATTAGGAGACCACAGCTGTGATTGGCTGTGACATGTTCATTCAATCGGTCACCCTCGAAAGGGTATTAAGGGATTGGACGATTGGGATTCAATTTCTCCGCCTCTCTGTGACGTAACAAAAAGAGGCGCGATTTTGATGGGATCCCATGCTTTTGCGATTTCCATTACTGCCTATGGAATCTGTTCTGGTACTCTGTGTTTATGAAATTTCCAAACCAACATGTCATTTGTAGTTACGAACTAACCTTTTTTTTGTCTTGTGTGAACCTCACGATACTGTTTTCTTTTATCTTGTATGAATCTGGTTTACAGGCGTTCTTGATCGCCTTCACGTCCGAGTTCCTGCCGAAACTGCTGTACGAGTACGAGTTCCGCTCCGACCTGTCCGGCTACGTCAACTTCACCCTCGCCTGGGCCCCAGACAACACCCTCGCAAAGCCCTGCAGGTGACTCTTTGACAAAAGCAGCTTTCGCTACATACAAAGGTGTTTCAAATAGTGCAACAATAGAGGTTCCTAACACATTTGCCCTACTAGACGCATACTTTCAATTGCAAACTTCATTTAAAAAAGGGAAAAATTAGATGGAACTAATTTCAACTTTCTGGGATGTCTACTAAATAAACTGCAGATAATAACTTTTTATATGGCCCCCGTTGATTAAAAATCCCAATTATGAAAATTTTCTTCATTCATCCCTTAACAAGAAATAAAAAATTTCATTTTGATATCTTTAAAACAGAGATATTAAGAGTTAAAATTCATGACATTCACACCACTTTATAACACCCTATTTGAGAGCAAAATATGGTTCATCCACAAATTTAAGTTCAACCTGTTTTTATGCAGTGATAGGAATAACTTCAAAAAATAATTTGCTACAAACCCATTAAAGTTTAAACCCGCATATCTCAGTGAGTTTTGAAGATATCGAAATTAATTTTTTGTTCCTTAGAGATGAATGAAGAAAAATTTTCTAATTGGGAAAAAATCTACGGGGGCTGTATAAAAAGTTGTTTTCTGCATCACCTGAAATAGATCCCCTGAGTTGAAACTAGCCTCATATCATTTGTCACCTAAATGAATAAAAATTTGTAATTGGAAGTAGTAATGTAGGGAAACTATTTTAGGAAATAGCCTATTTTACACCCTATTTGAAACACCTGTATATCACCTGAAATAACTTGCTCTCTTTTGGACCCTTAAGGACCATTTCCATTCTTAAGCGTCACTGTTTCGACTTTCGTCCCCAGGTACCCAGACCTTCGTGACCGAGAGGGCAACCTCACCAACTTCTACTGGAGACTGCTGGCTCTGAGACTGGGCTTCGTCATTATATTCGAGGTAACCCAACCTTGTTCATTTTTTCTGTTTTACTTCTTCAATAGCTCGGCAGCCCTGGCTTTCTCCAGCAGTCTTCTACAAGCAAATCTGTTCTTGGCGAATCTTCTCCACTTAGAATTAAAGTTTGTTTATTTAGAATATAGGCCGGTGAGATGTAATAGTAATGTACTTGAAGCATTATTTCTCATCAAAACATTTGTTTTTTGCTATTACTAGACAACCTGAACTGAAGCAGTAAAACAGTGTAAAAGAATCGGTCACTGTGCTGTTGTGCGTTAAGAGTGTTATTAGGTATTATAAAGCGTTACCCCTCTTATGTTTCACAATTTTCTAAATGAACAGATTATACATTTAAAGTCTTTGTTAAATGAAATGAATAGTCGGCATTTATGTGCAAGTGTTACGGGGTCTCTAACTGAATCCAATAAGGGGTACGTCTGGGTACGTCCAATAGTGTTCAAATAAGTTAACACACTACTTTTAAGGGTACCAAGTACCAAGGCCCCTTAACATGGTGCTATATACTTTGTTAAAATTTTACATCATTGGTAAATATCAAATTTCTAATTGAGGCCGTTAGAGTGCAAGAACCAGGTAACTCCACTTTCAATTCAAATTTACTTTAGATGTTTTTGGTGTGCTTTAGGATTGCTGTATAAACTTTGCGTATATGATCAATACAGAAGTCTAAACAGCAATAACCCTTGTATTCGAAAGTGGAGATGCCTGGTTCCTCAATTTCTCCACATCAGCACAGAGTATATAATATGTTGTGTTGTTGTAGCACGTGGTGCTGAGCGTGTGCCGGCTGATCGACCTGCTGGTGCCCGACATCCCGGAGGCGCTCGAGCTCAAGATCAAGCGAGAGCGCTACCTTGCCAAGCAGGCGCTCGCAGACTCCAACGCCATCATGAAGGTATCCTCCTCAGCGCTTCTTCTAAACTATTTACGCATCAAAACATCTCCCTCTCTACATAAACTGGTTTTATGGGAATCCGGCTCATTTGCCTGACACTCAGATGCCCGACAATTCAGTGCAATAAAAATACGACACTTTACACAAAAAAGTGGTGAAAGAAAAATTGCCTCTAATACATTGAGAGATGCTACGCCACAATATGGAGGGACCTCCTATATACCTAGCCTCGGAGGGAGGTCCCGATGTATGGAGGCAATTTCTTTCCACCACTTAAACACTTAGAGGCTGTTGATGTCGGGATTTTGAACCAGACCCGATTTCATGGGTTCGCCCCCTCCGAAATTTTGGCATTAATTTTATACTGCTTTTTTTCTCCTTGAAAAATTATGTGACTTACAAGAAGGGGTTTCCTTAACTTTGTACATAAAAGGGTCGCAAAATGACTCAAAACACTTCTCTGAAAGGTAAATATTCAAAATATTCTCTGGGGAAGGACCCCCTCCCAAATCTTACACGAAATTTTAAAATCTTATAACGTACTGTTTTTCCTTGAAACTTTTGCGACTTGCAAGAAGAGGTCCTCTTAGAATATAACTAAAGATCCTTATAATTGGTTGCAACTCTACATTGAGGGCTCATTTTCAAAAAAAATTTTGAGTAGGTATCCCAACTCCCCCTCAAAATTTTGCCTTTAAGTGTACTATACTGTTTTCCTAGAAAATTCTGCCACCTACAGTGAGCTGTGCTCTTTGGGTAAAATTTAAAAGTTCTTCACATTGGCTTAAAACACTTTAGACTGGGAAATTTCCAAACTTTTTCTAAGCTGGAGACCTCCAGACTCCTTTATTTTTTAAAAGAACTTATATGATTTACACAAGTTTTAAATAAGTGCACCAAAATTAAAAGAAATTGTTTACAGTTATCTAAAACTTACCGTATAAAAGTATTCTTACCTCATAAACAATGTTGTGTTGAGCCAACCCCCATCCGAAACAAAAGTCTAGGTAAGGGCCTGGCTGAACCATTCCTTTTTTATATTCCCAGATGGCGCAAAGGAGGGACGGCGACGAAGACGAAGAAGCCCACTAGCCACACCCCCCAACCAAGGGAGCCGACTCCGATTGGAGCAATGGACAAAGAGACATCCTCTGTGATACCTTTTCTCGTCATGATACCCTTCGTGATACACATTTCGACTGGCTCTTGGTGGCAGAAGAAGTGACGAGCACTCTGTCACACTCGTGTCCAAATTTTAAGGATAATTTTTAGTTTAGTAACAATGACACAAATCTGGGCTTGTTATTAATGAAATTTATACCATAGGAAGTATCTTCTAAGAGTGGAAATATGTGGCCCGAGATCTAATTACCCTTAAAACAGTTATAGAGGATACAGATACTCACGGTGTCCAAAAACAAAGGGTCCATAAGCCATAGGTTAAAGGTTACCCGACAGTTAATTAACCTTAATTTTTGGACGCGCGTTAGAATATTTGTTGTTTGGTTGCCACACAGATTTATGTATGTACTGGGAAAGCCTCGTTTGAAGAGAAATACTACTTCTTTTCTCACTAACCGGTGGAAAATCAACATAAAACAGCAGCAGATCGCTTCATACGTGGTGCTGCAAAAATAGTTATAGTTGTTGAGTATAATAAAAGCAAACTACATCAGTTATAAAAGACTGAAGAGGCAGTTTACTTCACAGTCTGTTTCTGTAAAATCATCCTGAGACAAATTGGAGCCTAATGTTTGCCCTAAACGACTCAGTAACACTAATTTTCCATTTTAACATGTTCCGATCTCATTGCAATTTGGTAAATTCAGTCCTACCGATTTTCAATAAAACATTTTTCCCTACAAAAAACCATGCAGTCAAGAAAATTGACAAATAATCCCTTTTGAATTATTATAGTAAATAAAACTAAATAACACTAGCCAAACATTTCTAATTAAATAAGTTTTTGTCAGCTAGTTCTTCTGCCTCCGAGAGACCATAAGCAAGGGCCAAAAGCAAAGTATGAGCGGTGGAAACTATCCTTGTATCCCCCTGTGATACCCTCTTCTTAGTACATTCCTAATGCATCTATATTTGCAATAAAATACAAGAACAAATCAAGTTCAGAGCAGCCTGTGGAACCTCTTAAAATCGTACTCTATTATAATGGACCCAAATTCAGTAAAATAAATCTTTTGAATCATCCAGAAATTAATTAGAAAGCTTCCATAAATTTTCTTCAAATTTTGGAATCTCCCCTTTCGCTTGGTCAGGTTTTGCTGGACCCCTCCCCTTTTTGATCTCACCTTATTTGCAAACGTCCCTTTATGTTTAATTTTTTTTGTTATTGCAGTTTACGAAATTTCGAAAGAACATACATACAAAAAGAAATAAGGTGGAATGAAGGTACGAACAGGGACCAACATAGAAGTTTTACGGCCCTGGGCAATTTGGAGGAGACCTGAAATGTCTTAAAATAAAACTGTAACTTACTTGATTTAAAAAATGACAAAATCAATTATCATTAATCCAAGGGTAAACATCGCATGAAAAGTATTTATTTGAAAGCTTTATTAGCTTAATATATCGATTTTAAATTCATAAGTTAATAAATAAATTTTGTACTTTTAAGGATGATATGCGATTTTAAGCAGCACCTGACACTCTTTCACATTATCTCAGTTTCTGAAGATTTTTTGAGACCAATTTGAATTAGGTCCCTGGACAAGTGCCAGGGCCCTCCCAAAAATCAGGCCCTGGGTTCCAATTACGACCGCAAAAGAAAAGAAAATTCGATCGCACCGACAACGGGTTTGTTTGGTCTGCTCTGAACTCGATATTTCCGCGTTGTTGGGAGATCGTCTGCGTTCTTCTCCTGACCACCGTGGGAATTCGTGAACAAATTCTCGACCCCATCACATGACCTCCAATGATGCTCGGAAGTCGAATGCTCGTGGAAAGTTTTTCGGACAGAGTGGGGAATTTAAGGACTCTAACGGAACATCTCTAATTACAATTCTACCATTCTAATAAGTACTCTAAATACCTTACAAATACTTTTCTCCCATCAATTTAGTTATTTCTCAGAAAAATAGTATCTAATTCCATGCGTATCCTGCTTGAGAAAATAAACCAAGATAATCGGTTTGTCCCAATTCAATAAATACATAAATGAAAATATCCAAAATGCATAAGACAATCAGAACTATTTCAAAAGTGTTTCCTTAATTACGGGTTCAACAGAATTAATAACTACCTAAGACACATAATACTTTAAAACAACATGCCCTTCAAACTGAAAATGAGGTTTTGCCCTGTTTTAAAGGGCAAATTTCGAAAAACTTACCCGACCTCCCTTTTTAGTGTTAAGCCACTGATAATTCACACTGTAAAAACACGGCACTTAACAAACAAAATTGTAGATAGAAATTGCCTTCATAGATTGAAAGATGTTACACCGCAATGCAGAGGGACTTCCCACCTAGACTCGATGGAGGTCCCTCTGTATCGTGGTGTAGCATCTCTCAATGTATGGAGGCAATTTCTATCCACCACTTTTTGTGTAAAGTGCCGTATTTTTTTACAGCATAAGACTATTAAAGTTATTTCAATCTTTGAGGCAAGTTTCCGAAGGTAGAACAAAAAAGCACTTTTTGGTAAAATGAATGAAGGTGTTTTAAAAAAGCTCCACGGGGATTCTCTGGGTAGTCTTTCCACCTGGAGCTTCGGAGTGTTCAATATGTGCCTGTGTTCACGGATTCCCACATAATGTCCCGCTTATTCAGTGTGTTTTTATCAATATTTGTAAATAGAGTTTTTCAGAGTCTATTCTTCCTGTCATCTCAGCTGTATTTTCTTTCAGTGTATTAAAATCAATCAACAAAAAATGTCTTATTTCAATTACACTACACACATTTAATTGGGAAATCTGAACAGATGCTACGGGCAAAGTCATAAATCCAGCCTTTATTAATAATAATGCCCTCGTATTTGGCGCAAAGTTTATATCCTCAAATACCCAATATTGCCCTTAACTGCCCAGCAAAAAAATCAGCAAAATTTCATAAAAAAAAGTGAAGGGAATTTGGATACTTTGTCTGCAGTTTTCTTAAGAAACTCTGTAGTTTTTTACAAGACTGCTGAAATGCCTTCAATTCAATTCAAATTCTTTATTTGTTACGTACACAACATGAACATTTGACAATTGGAACAAACAAAAAAAACAGGAAGACATGTGAGTTGCCCAGGGGTCAGAAACCCATATGGGCCTTTAGAATGTATTCAAATTTGCTGTAAAAAACTGCATACTTACGTGCTGAAACTTAACATGAAGCGCACACATTTTTCAGTAAATGACCATGCGATGTACTTTGGACCGAAGGAAAGCGTTGTACCTTGTACCAAAACACTTTAATACCTTGAGGATTGAAAAATTACTCTTCTGACTTTTTAGTGGGATTTCTAACTTCACGAAAATGGGTTTCGCGTGCTTTTTCGTGATTATGCTTAGTGAAAATAGCCATTTTGTTCCTTAGAATCTGTAGTTTACGAATCGCGATGGTGGACACTTCGGGTCTGCGCCAGGGGATGGTGAGAGGCGCAGAAGTGGAAAATCGACAAGTTTCAATTTTGTGTTGTTTGGAGTCAAAATGGTTCCTTTTACTTTTTAAATTTGCTCAAATGCTCCATAATATGAGAGAGGCGAGGGAGGACTAACGGGACATAGAGTTTGGAAAGGATCAGTTCATTCCAGTAGAAGGGGTGGAAGGATAAAGTGGAACGTAAAAATTTGTAAGCCTATTTTCTCTGAGGCGCAGGCTTATAGTCGTCCATTAACGTAATGAAAGGTGCCATTCTTTTCCTTATTTTCAGGCGAGAAAGAATTGCGATAGTAGAAATCTGGCAACGCTCACTAGGGGTAGGGAGAGGGGCAGGAAAAAATTACGAAAATCAGCAATATCTCCTGAAAAATAATTTCTTTTCTGCACCAACTGCGGTTGAATGTTTTGTAAATTGATACCAAAAATGGGTAAAATGCATTAAACCGATTTTCGAACGATTCTTCTACTTAAAATAGGGCCTGAAAGGTGTAGAAAAAAATAAGGGGAAATTCTCAACTTTTAAGTCTTTTAAAAACTTATTTTTACTCTTGAAGAAGCACTAATTTCAGGCTAATTTTTCCCTTTATACACTTATGAATACGAAATACAATCGTAGATATCTGGGACCTGCGATTAAGGAGGGGGGCAGGGGCAGAAAAAAATATTCCTGTTTTTATACTCTTCGTGAGAGTAAAATTCAAAATTTTCTACTTTTAGTAGAGTCATAAGTGGTGCAAATAAAGAAGATAGATACCTGACATGTCTAACAGCCCGTTAGAAAAGAGTTCCTCCCATTGGAAGGTGAAATGGAAGGGTTAAGCGGAACATAAGGAATTATATGGGATGTTTTGAAAAAAATTGTGTCTATTTTAGTGAAATAATGTAGAAATCTATTTGAGCAGGTTCTATGTAATCTGTAGAACTGGAAATGCGACAATAATAGGGATGTTACGGTTCCACTGGAACAGTTCCATGGAACCTAATCCCAGCATGGAACCGTCAGAACCGGTTCCACGAAGAACCGCTTAACGGTTCCACCCTGGAACCGATAAAAATCAATAACAAATCCAAATTTCTCTGCAATCCTATCCAACATTGAACGAGAACGCCTCAAATAAAGAGGCGATTTCCAAACGAAAAGATAAGCAATGCCCGCAAACCGCTACCGCAGATATATTCTATAGCAAAAAAACGCAGCGAGGCAAAAAACGCAACAATCTATTCGCACCATAGAGCACATCTGCCCAAAACTGAATCTATAATTAATCAATCCCTTTTCAAAACAAATACTATGCTCTTATCTCACTGAAAAAACGCAACGAGGGAAAGTAAATAAAAAAGAAAGACATCTGCCTCCTTCGGCCTTCGGCGAGAATATGGGCGAGAAGCAGCTGAAGAAAAAACGAATGACTGACAGCCGCCTGGACCAACCAGAAAGCTCCAAAGCAGGTGATAGCTTTTATCCCTGCCGCCCGAAATTGTTATGGATTTTCCGTTGGAACGGGGCCGGCTTCGTGAACACCCTGAGTTCCACGGATTATGAGCTTTCATTACTGCCGCCCGAAATTCCTATGGATTTGCTGTCGGAATGGGCCGGGTCGGCCTGGAACTGTTAGCGATCGCTAACGGTTCTGAGAGAAATAAGTTCCAGTGACAGAACTCTTTACGGAAACTAATACGTTCTCGTGGAACTTGTTTCGAGTGGATTAGTTATGTTGGGAGGAATTCGCGTAACTGGAATGGAACCGGAACTTGATTAGAACTTCTTTTGGAACTTATAACTGGTAAGAACTTTGGAGCTATTTTGGAACTTATAACTAGGTTTAGAACTTGGGAACTCTTTGGAACTGGTAAGATAATAATACTAATAAACCTGGAACTGGAACGTATAAGCGTTTGTTTCTGTTTGGGCTTCGTTGGGAAGGGTATAACTGTCTGTCTGTCTGAGAATGAGAATTAAATCTGGAAATTCATTTTAAGTTTCCTGTAGCTTGACCACTGGTCAAGATGACTAAAATTCACTTTAAACTAAATGTTGGAGTTGCCAATTTATCTTTTGTAATCCTTATTGATATAACGTGTCTTTGGTTCCGACTGACCGTTGGTCAGTCCGATCCTCATTTTGCAACTTCTGTGCTTTGGCACTGAAGTAGGTCATATGGGGGCTCAAACCAAACGCCTTGAGGCGGGTAACATTTTGGTGTTGACCACTGGTCAATATCTCTTGACCAGTGGTCATTCCACTTTTTCTCACTATATGTAACTTTTCTGACTTTCTCTTTTTGTCTCTTGATTGTTTTGGGGGTCCTGGCCTTTGGTCAACCTCATTTGACCACTGTCCAAGATGACTAAAATTCATTATAAAATAAATTTAGGAGTTGCTAATTGATATTTTGTAATCCCTATCGTTATAACATGTGACTTTGGTTATGGTTGACCATTGGTCAGTCCGGTCAACTTTTTGTAAATTCTTTACTTTGGCACTGAAGTAGGTCATGTGGGGTATCAAACCAAACGCCTTGAGACGGGTAACATATTGGTGTTGACCACTGGTCAAGATATCTTGACCAGTGGTCAATCCATTTTTTCTCGCTATATGTAACGTTTCTGACCTTTTCTTTTTGTCTCGTGGTTGTTTTAGGCGTCCCTGACCTTTCCTCAACCCCATTTGACCACTGGTCAATTTTTGAATTTTTTGACTTTATTGCTCCTTTTTGTCTTTGGGACCCTTGCGTTTTTTATATGAACGGTTTTAAAGTTGGAACCGTTTGGAACTGGAACTGTTAAGGGAACCTAATCCCACCTTGGAACTGGAACTGTGGAACCGGTTCCACACTTTAACTAATACGTAACATCCCTAGACAATAAGTAACTTTCATTCTCGACCGAGGATAGTAATTGGGGCAGAAAAAAAGTTAAAATTATACTTTACTGAGAAAAAGAGTAATTATCCTGTTTAAAAGGTTTTATGGACTGAAATTTTTGATTGGGGTCACTCAAGGTGGTCTATCCTGAGAAGCATAAACTCATCTTTGGGGGTTGAATGGATGAAATGGAATACTAATTCGATTTTTTGACAAATGGCGTGAAATTTCTTGGAAGAGAGTGATAATAAACAAATCGATTCCTCTTTCCAACTCTCTCGAATGGGTTACCAGACAATGAAATTTGGGAATCAAGACAAGGGTCCGTGGTCGGCGCAGAAAAATTTTATACATTAAATTTTAGTTTGTATAATTGTGTCTAAATAAGATAAAATATCCCTAAAATAAGAAATTTCATAGCAGATATGAAGGAGACCCATGTTAAAACTGTTTCTTGGAGGGTAAGAGGATAAAATAGAATATTAGGGGGTATTACATTTTACTATTTTACAAAAAAGTGAGTATTTCTCGCAAAAATTGCATAAATTTAAGACATTTAATTATTTCTCAAAAAATTATAATATTATAAAGTTTTTTGTCTTAATTTTGTAATAATTACAGGTTTTTTTGCCCAACTAACCTTCCCCTGCCTAATACTACAGATTTATCTTATACGTATCATATTCCATGGAGTAAAATTGGAAAATCGAATCCTTTTAATGCAATTTTTGCGAGAAATACTCACTTTTTAGTAAAATAGTAAAATGTAATACCCCCTAATATTCTATTTTATCCACTTTCCCTCCAAGAAACAGTTTTAACATGGGTCTCCTTCATATCTGCTATGAAATTTCTTATTTTAGGGATATTTTATCTTATTTAGACACAATTATACAAACTAAAATTTAATGTATAAAATTTTTCTGCGCCGACCACGGACCTTTGTCTTGATTCCCAAATTTCATTGTCGGGTAACCCATTCGAGAGAGTTGGAGAGATAAATTGATTTGTTTATCATCACTCTCTTTCAAACAATTTCACGCCATTTGTCAAAAAATCGAATTTGTATTCCATTTCATCCATTCAACCCCCAAAGATGAGTTTATGCTTCTCAGGATAGACCACCTTGAGTGACCCCAATCAAAAATTTCAGTCCATAAAACCTTTTAAACAGAATAATTACTCTTTTTCTCAGTAAAGTATAATTTTAACTTTTTTTCTGCCCCAATTATTATCCTCGGTCGAGAATGAAAGTTACTTATTGTCGCATTTCCAGTTCTACAGATTACATAGAACCTGCTCAAATAAATTTCTACATTATTTCACTAAAATAGACACATTTTTTTTCAAAACATCCCATATAATTCCTTATGTTCCGCTTAACCCTTCCATTTCACCTTCCAATGGGAGGAACTCTTTTCTAACGGGCTGTTAGACATGTCAGATATCTATCTTCTTTATTTGCACCACTTATGACTCTACTAAAAGTAGAAAATTTTGAATTTTACTCTCACGAAGAGTATAAAAACAGGAATATTTTTTTCTGCCCCTGCCCCCCTCCTTAATCGCAGGTCCCAGATATCTACGATGGTATTTCGTATTCTTAAGTGTATAAAGAGAAAAATTAGCCTGAAATTAGTGCTTCTTCACGAGTAAAAATAAGTTTTTAAAAGACTTAAAAGTTGAGAATTTCCCCTTATTTTTTTCTACACCTTTCAGGCCCTATTTTAAGTAGAAGAATCGTTCGAAAATCGGTTTAATGCATTTTACCCATTTTTGGTGTCAATTTACAAAACATTCAACCGCAGTTGGTGCAGAAAAGAAATTATTTTTCAGGAGATATTGCTGATTTTCGTAATTTTTTCCTGCCTTTCTCGCCTGAAAATAAGGAAAAGAATGGCACCTTTCATTACGTTAATGGACGACTATAAGCCTGCGCCTCAGAGAAAATAGGCTTACAAATTTTTACGTTCCACTTTATCCTTCCACCCCTTCTACTGGAGTGAACTGATCCTTTCCAAACTCTATGTCCCGTTAGTCCTCCCTCGCCTCTCTCATATTATGGAGCATTTGAGCAAATTTAAAAAGTAAAAGAAACCATTTTGACTCCAAACAACACAAAATTGAAACTCGTCGATTTTCCACTTCTGCGCCTCTCACCATCCCCTGGCGCAGACCCGAAGTGTCCACCATCGCGATTCGTAAACCACAGATTCTAAGGAACAAAATGGCTATTTTCACTAAGCATAATCACGAAAAAGCACGCGAAATCAAGTTAGAAAACCCCCTATTTATTACATTGGTATATTTATTTTAAGAGCAGATGATTTGGTATTGCATTGTTGTCAATTATATTCCAGTGTTATACTTATAATAGATTTGAGTTATATTGTTGCAATCGGCAATATTCTAAAAATTGGCCGCCATTTTGAAATAAAAGTGATTTTTTTAATAAAAAATATCCTATAAAGCTTTTATTTCTAATACAGGCACTCAAATATTTCATCTGGAAATAGCTTTCTGGGGATTATTTTAAATTTTTAAAGAAGTCAAGCACACTGATGCTATTAATTTTTAAACATATGAGACACGACCCCTTCATAAAGTAAATTTCGAATAAGTTTTAAAAAATAGTCAATCAATGTGTTCAGCCTTAAATTGTGGAAAACTTAAGAAATTTCGATTAAAAATAAAAGTCAAACAGCGCTACTAGATTTTAGTGTAATCTATCACCTTATCAAATAGGGGGTTTGGGGTCTTTCAAAAGAAAATTTTAAAAATTTGACTCTAAAATAGTTCATAAACTCATTTTCAAACCATTTAAATCAGTGGTTCCCAACAGGTGGTCCGCGGACCACTGGTGGTCCGCGACGCCCTTAGAGGTGGTCCGCGAGAAGATTATTAAATAACTTATCCAAAAAATGTGTGGAAAATTTTAAAAAATAGTTTTCCTAATCACACATTCCAGGTAAAAACACTACAGATACAAAAACATAAGTAAAAAATCATACGTCTCATAAATAAAAAATGTTATGTTCACTTTCTCTCCTATGAATCATTTGTTGATTTCTATTATTTTGCACAGTTTTATTCAAAAGTGGTTTATTACAGAGTAGAAACGAAATGTGATGATGTGGAAAATTATTGCATTTAACTGAGAGCATAGAGGTATAAGAATAATAGAGACGGCATGGGCGGCAACCCTGTGTTCCAAAGATCAATGCTAGGCAAAAAGAATTCTTTAACATTGGAGCTCTCATAGACACGTCAATTTCGAAGGTGAAAAATCGTAATAACTCACATAAAAATGATCGGAAAAAGAAAAAAACACCTGTTTATGATGTAGAAGGAAAATACTAATTATTCTGAGCTTAAAAATTCATAATATTTCCGAAACATTTTTATGAATGGGATTTTAAAAAACTTCGCGCCGAGTTCGTTCGACTTTCACGAGCTATATTCGATTATATTTGGCAGAATTTCAGTAAAATTACTTCTAGTATTATAAAATGAAGATTTGTGATTCGATTGGATGTGTTTTTGAGTCATTCCAATCAATATTTCTGGTTGAAAATTGTTTTTTACGAAGTTAAGTCATGAAATGAGCTTTGGCGGCCGTTGGCGATCGAGCTTGGCGCTTGTTTTGTGTTGGTGCGGGTTTAATTTTAGCGCGTTATTATTTTTTATTCTGCCTCTTTCTCAATAATTCTATAAGATGATTTCCTATAATTTTTAAGGAATAATATAAAGGCATATTCCAATTATTGAGATGCAGTGTCTATATAATTGTGGTTTTTTTTAAGTTTCTGTGGATTTTTTTTGCCATATTGTAAAGACTATTTTTAGATTGCTGCTACATTAATGCTAAATGTATCAAAATAAGCTACCAATTTTTAAGTTTATGTAATTTTTGTCACAATATTGTTAATAATATTATTATGTCCTATTTGCACAAGATTTGGGTATTTCTTTTAGAATTTTAATACCTCAATAAAATAATGTAATAATAAATAATGTCGCCATCACAGGGGCTATTTAAAAAATTTTCGCTTTGATATCCTTGAAATTTCATAACACAAAACCTAATCAGTAGAATGTAATCTTATTAACTTAATTTACTAGTTCAAAAGCCATCAAATGTTTAATTCGAAAATATTTTTTCAGTTGCGAGTTTGCCATTAAAAAAAACTGTCAGCAGATTGGTTGGTTGGGGTTTTATGGCATAAGACCCCCCTATTTTCAGAAAAATATTATTTTGAAGCCACATACTCTTATGAATGAAGATTACCGTCACTCTTTTTCCTATTAGTTTTTGGGTATTTAAAATTTGAAGTTTCAAGCTTTTCGGTGCCTTTTCGGTTTTTGCAACATTGCTTGCTAAGATCGCGAAGTGATATAGAGGGGGTTAACGAGCTTTAATGAGAAAGGGGAAGAGTCTCCAAGTAAAATAAGGTAAAAAGTAGACCATCAAATTTCAAAGTGATAATTCACTTCACAAATCCATAAACTTCTTCCCTGTATATGTTTTCGGATGTAATTCTCTATTCAAATTACACAATTTATGCACTTCTATATAAAAGCAAAATTAATTAACTATTTTTTTAATCTTTCTAACCACTTAAAGTAACAGTTTACTTTAATTTTGGTATTCATCAATTTAAATTTGCTTTCCTTTAAATATTACGTGTGCTTTATCGTTGTGAATTAGAATATGATATAGAGTAGTGTTAATTTCATTTATGTTTCAGATAACAGATACTGGAATTAAAATTACTTAAATAAAATGTAACCTTTAAAAACAGAAGCTATCACTAATTTATATTTTAACTGTAAAAAATACGATAGCATTGATACAAAAATACGAAACTTATAAGGCAACAAAAATAATATATATATTCTGAGAGCCGTGCCAAACAGCGCGATAACCTCGCCAAATAGCGTGAAATCTCATAAATCATAGCGTTGACATGTTAGGCAGTCTTGGGATCGCTCGCTTCCGTTGAAATCGAACCCGATTCCTCCTCTATTCTTCTTTCCTAACTCTATGACTGAGAGGCGTCGGGGTGGGGCTAATAAAGAATCGAGTAATCGGACTTATACTTGGTTTGATACGAAGCGAAGCGTGGAAGTGGTGAAAGGTTTTTCAAACTGGGATGCTTGCTACGGTCAGACAGAGGGTCTTCGAGAAATCGTGGTATGAAAAGAGGAAATTTCTGAGATACACGTGAAATAGGTTTGTTCGAAGACATGAGAAAAATTTACTGCCGAAAATGCAAAAGTTTTTGAACACATAAATTATTTTCTGTTTTAATCACTCCTTTGAAATAATTTATTGACTTTTGACGCGGTTTCTTTCGGGAGAACATCAGCCTCGCCCGCCTGGCCTATAGAATTTCTTCTGCTATAACTCACAGTCAGTGCATGTCCAGTTTGCTTTTTTGTGATCCACAGAATTCCTGGTTTTCTCATTCGTACTGCAGTTTAATTTAAAGCTAAGTACTTTCTTTAAAATTTATATCTACTAATAATATATTACCATATTTGTTGGTTATGAAAAAGAAGAAAATAACTCTTTTTTTATACTGTTGTTTTTTTAAACCTGTATCTTTTGTGTAGGTGTGAACCCTTCCAGGGTTAGTAAATAAAAAGGCTTGATAAAAATGGTTTAATACCCTTTATAAAAGGTATCTTTTTAAATAATTAGATATAAAGTTAATGTAATATTAATTTTTCTTTAAGTTTAATAAATTATTTGATTTTCTAAGGTATATTTAGAAACATTGTAAGACTCGGTTTCCCTTACATCAGAAAAAAATTCAAAATTTTAGACCCTCCATGAGGAATGAATGCACTGAAAAAAGTTAACATTTTGGAGATACAGTTAGGGATAGAGATGGTCCGCGGAGGTTCACATTTAAGTGAAGTGGTCCGCAGACATATTTGAGTTGGGAACCACTGATTTAAATGGACTAACTTTCAGCTTCACAATAGAATTTTGAAGGGAAAACACTGAACAAAACTTACAACCAAAACTTTTAAATGGTTTTTGAGAAATACAATCTAATAATACAAATTATATTATTAAAAAAATATTTCAATTCTGTAAAATTGTACAGTCGCAGAAAAAAAAAGTGAGACAGTTCGCATTGTGAGCGAACTACAGGGGTTAGGATGATAATTTTTGTGTCATTTTTCATGATTTAACTTCTTCTTGAAAATAAGATATAGTTTATGTCCTTAGGGGCCGTCTACATATTAAACGAAGCACCAACTTTTGTTTTTCCTATGGGCGATATCAAAGATTATTCCAGATTCTGAAAGAGCACCCCCTAAAACCAATTTTCATGTCATTTGGTCCCCAAATAAAGCCAGGAGTTGGGGTTGAAGTTCGTCGAATTTACGTTGAAATCTCGTTTTTCACGTTGAATTCTCGTGCGGGGTTGATGGTTGTAAGGATCAAAATCGAGAATTCAACGTAAAAAAACGAGATTTCAACATAAATTCGACGAACTTCAACCCCCACTCCTGGCTTTATTTGGGGACCAAATGACATGAAAATTGGTTTTGGGGGGTTTTAGGGGGTGCTCTTTCAGAATTAGGAATAATCTTTGATGTTGCCCATAGGAAAAACGAAAGTTCGTGCTTCGTTTAATATGTAGACGGCCCCCTAAGGGCATACTCTGTATTTTATTTTCAAGAAGAAGTTAAATCATGAAAAATGACACAAAAATTATCATCCTAACCACAGTAGTTCGCTCACAATGCGAACTGTCTCACTTTTTTTTCTGCGACTGTACACAACATGCCATTACATAGTGATTTATTTTTTGACTCTTTTAGTAATTTTTTTCCTTTCTTGGAAAAATTAGAAATGTGAATACATAAAATAACATAAAATAATCAGTTACCTACAAAATTAAGTATTAAGAAAACCGTTGAGTTAATAAGTTTAAATTAACGCATTGTTGATACGCTAAAATACCACTCAGTCATTGTACAGAATCAGTAATTAAGTTTTTAACATTTTCAATCATTAAATATTTATTAAATTATATAATTAAGTGATGAGCACGTTCATAGCTTTTCACTAAATTTAAAGGATTTTAGATGAACAAGAAAAACTTAAAAAATTTTTCTGTCTCACTCAAGGATTTTTCCTTCTACAAAATCTACCCTTAAATCTCAAACTAGTTTGCAAACAACCACAAAACAGTTCACTTCATGGAGTCCAATTACCAAAGCTCCCTGTGCTTATGCAGGTGGTTTTCAGATTGAAACAAAATGTTAAAAGTAAAAAAAACTACCTCTATCCAAAAAACGAATATTTTGGAATATGATCTGATGACAGAAGTTCAGATCATCTCTTTAATTATTTAGGGGCCTTTCCCAAATTACGTCAGGAGGTCGTTCAAGGGTGGTAGCCCCGCAAATGTGTTTTTTTTTCACGAAATATTCGAGTTCAACAAGAAAGCGCAAAATTAGGTCCAATTGAAAAATTAGAGCAGAAATTCATCACTGACATAATCTTTTATGAAGAATCCCGTTCTACCATCGGTGTTCCAAGCGCTATTACAAAGTAGCTATACAACAATGATTCAGACGTTCACACTGAACCATTTTCCCATTTTCTTTACATCAGATTCTCTTTGTAAAATTAAGTTCATTGATAATCTTACATGAGTAACCTAATACAGAGTCGTTAACATATGCTATCGTTTTACCAAATAATTGCAGCTTTTATGAATTTTACGCATTGTTTTCTATTAAAAATATATGATTCAATCCAATTTTAAGTGTTTCCCCTGTAACCTGCTGAATCTAATTTTTTAAAAATGATTGAGTATTGATATACCGCCAGAAGAAGAGCTATTGACGTCATACGATGATGCTGCGGTTGTTATAGAAACGGATTATTCCACTGAATTTCGGGGGTGATGATGATTCTTTTGGCGCTGAAATAAATGTTTTGCGCCAAATCTGAGTGGCTATTTTTCAACTTTATACTTCTTTCGATTCTAGAGTCACGGATGGGAATTTCCTTACATTTCTAGATCTAATCTGATTTGTTACACCTGATAAGATCTATTTCAACTGATCAGATCTATTTCAACTGATCAGATCTATTTCAACTGATCTTTCATATAATCTGATCTATTTAATTTAATTTTATATTATCTGATTTACATCATCTTACCTGATTTGATTTCGGATATTTTGTAATTTTTTTTTGATTTAATCTGATATATATATCAACTGGTCTGATCTATTCCATATCTGATATGATCTTAGATATTTTGTTAATTTTTGCATTTAAGTTCAGTTTGCAGAGAATAAGTTCAATGAGCAAATCTTTGTGATGATTTCGAAGCGATCCGAAAGGTCCTGCATACGCAGCTTGGTGAGCGATAGCGAGTAGGGGGAGATAGCTCCCTAATCTTATATAAAATATCAAAAAGATAATGAATACATATTTTTTATATTTTGTCACTTCACAAGTTTCTAACGCCTTATTTAAATTTCACAAGTATGATGATTAAGTTAATAAATTTACAACTAAAGTTATATCAGCTATATAAAACTGAATATAACTAATTCCCTCAAAATAGCAATATAAAGGCATACTAAACGATAAAAAGTTTTCATGTGAAAAAGTATTTCCGATTTTTTTACTGACGAGAAATTTCAAAGATAATCAATAATTTAATGTAGTTTAATAAAAGTTTTCTCATTCGCCAAATGTACGCTTAAAATGCCAAATATTGCAGTTAAATTCATACCAGCTTCCCTCTTCTTTTGGACTCGTCTACTCACGGCAACCCTTTTCATAGCTCTTCTCCTCGCGGTATGTCTTTTTTTTTTTTATACATTATCAAAAGCTTTTGACTTATCCAGAAAGATTTAGTAAAATAATTCCGCTAGAAACGCCCAGGGGCGCCCATATGTTAAAACTCAAGGGGGGGCCCAAGAAAAATTTTAGGTTTTCAGTCAGGCATTTTTTTTTGTTTCGAGGGGAGGAGGGTTTGGTTCAAAGTTATAGAAGTTTGTTTCATTCATGTATTGTGCGTAGTATTTTTTAACACCTTCTAATTATAGTTTTTAATCTTTTTATAATGTAGAAATCTACTTGTTCACAATATACCTAGTCGATACTAAAAAGGGGGGGTCTGGGGGTCCTCCCCCAGAAAATTTTTGATATTTTACTTTTAAGAGTAGAGATTTAACTCATTTGGAACACTTTTGGGCAGCAACCAAATAGAATTGTTACCCATGATTTTCATGATATGAGTAGAATTCAGGATTCCTAGATTTTGTTACTGGGGTGGTGGATATGGCAATGTTTCAGTGTATGAAATGTTAGAAACAATTTTCATATTGCTTTTGAATTAGTTTAAAATCATAATAAAGTATTGATATAGTAGAAAATATAAAATAGAGTGCTGAATAAAAATTATTTATTATGGTTAAATGAAGATTTTATGTAAATTTTTGGGGATTCCAGGGGGGGGCCCGGGCCCCCCTCTGCCCTTATGTATGGGCACCCATGGGTCGACCCTTCTCCTGATTTTGGTGCAAAACATGTTTCAGTTATCAATTAAAAAATGAACTCAACTCTTTTATGATAAACTATCTTAGCTTGAGAAAAATAAAATCATAAAACTTAAATTACGAGCATGAATCCCTAAGCCACATCAGGAGTATTTTTCAAATCCAAGATATTCATGAAACCTTGATTTAAATCAAAATCCCAACGATATAAAATTGCATGTATTAATAAATAGGCCCCCAATAGAGCTCTTTCAATCACGTGACCCCTATGACGTTTTATAGCTATTGTTTACTAACACCGTACCTCCAGCAGTTAACAGTTAAAGGAAAATAACTGGTCGTGACGTCATGTGCGAATGCTCTATATTCCAAATTGTGATCCCAATATCTTTCAGAGATTGTTAATTGTTTTCCTTCTTTCTGCTGAGGGAAAATTTATTCAAAAGCAGATGGATCTATCCACAAGATCATTGGACGAAACTCGAAATCTCTAACCATAATGCAGCACGTAATTCAAGAACCAATCGAAACGAAGGATTCCATGGAAGGATCAAACGTCACAATAACTCATCGGCAGACGATTCTCACCTGCCTTTTTACCGCCATTTTGCTAATTGCGTTCGTCTTGTGGAAATGCTGGCTTAATTAAGAGATTTTTAAAATGTTTAATTAAATTTAAATGAGACCTAGGTGAGAATTTTTATCGAGTTCTGCACTTGTCATCGAGCAACTTCTTCACTGGAGTTCAGGTATGGTTGAGAGCTCTGGTTTTCGACCCGTTTTGATGTTTTTAAATAGTACTTTCAATTTTTAACCTAACTGAGGTTTTTGATGATTTAATAAGAATAAATGGATATGAACGGAAATGTTCAGAGTTGCTAATAAATTTTCATTTGGTTGAAAACTTCAGCTTTTAACGTGAAATTTGTTTCCTATTAATGTTTTAGCTGAACTTTGTACTTGTTTAATCAAAAAGTGATTTCTAGATGTATTCTGAAAATGAGTGCAAGTGCAATACGTTTTTTTATGATTTGCCTAGAATAACTAGTATTTAAATACCTATTGGGTTTTGAAAAATCGTAGTTCTAGTTTGCTACACGTAGTATTAACTTGGTCTGTGACCGATAATCTTTGCTATTAATTAATTGTTCGAACATAAGGTGATGATTTTGATTGCAGATGTTCTTGGTGTCATGAACCTTAATAATTTTATGGTTACCTATATTATTGTCTTTTGTTAGAAATACTCTAAACTCGCCCAATGTTTAATTATCAATTTAACTAATTTTCTGCTCTGATCTCTTATGATTATACCCTAATAAGTTTATCTTGATATTATTGATGTTGGGAACTATGGTCTTTTTTATATCGGAGATTCAGCTAACGCTAAAAAAATTGAATTGTGTGCAGTGTGCAAACATTTTTACAGCCTTTTAGTTCTGCTTCACTTTAAAGAGGAGTCACTATAGGGTAAATGCTTTGGTGTTAAATCGTATAGGAATGATTTTGATACTTTAATCCAGGTGGATTCAAGCTTGATGTTCCCAAGCTGGAAAAGTTCTAGCAAGAATCAAATGAAACTCAATCTTGAAACTGCTGAAAAATTCAAGCTTGATTTCAGACTTGAAACTGACTTTCTCGAGCATGATTTTCCGTGTAATTTAACTTGAACCCACCTCAGCAGTTGACGCAGTTACAGGTTGAATCAAGTTGGATATATGGCTTGCATTTGACTTGCTAAAGCTTGACTTTATCTTGATATTTGTTACAGCAAAATTCAACCTTTAAATCACCTTTAAATTTTCAAGGAGATTCCTAGTTTGACTTTTCATGCTAGACTTAAGTAAATTTGAAATTTTCCCACTTAAAGTACCGTTATTCTATCCAGCTTGAAACAAACTTGAATATTCCACGGATTTTCCTGTTGGAAAAAGTAAAATAAAGCTCAAGGGAAATTCAAACCTAGTATTTCCCTCTTGTAACTTCGTTGATTTTTCAAACCTGAAACAACATTGAATGTTCCACTGAAACTGAAGCTGAAGAAAATCAAGGGAAAATCAAGCGAAACCTAAACTTAATTCCGTTGTTTTTCTCAGCTTGAAAAAACAGAGAATTTTTCACAACGTTTCAAGCCAAGGTTAGTAGAATACTAGGTTGGCTCTTCTCATAGAAACGAAAAATTCAAGGGGCGTGTAAGATTTAAACCAGTGACGTCAGTGGTTTTCGTCTTATTAACCAATCCCATTCACTTGGGTGGGACTGAAATAGAGGCACTAAGTTTTATAGGGACTTTGTGTTTCAGAGAGGGATATTTCATCTTCGGTTCAACAGGTTTAGTTGTACGACTTTTCTAAGTTAGGAGTTTTCTCTTTAATGATGCGATACATACGCTAGCAGTCTGCGCTCTGTATACCTGTCGTCGCACAGTGGAGTATTTCACCCAAAATCCCTGCCAAAATTATTTTTCGAATTTTGTGATTATAAAAACCACAAATTTGACTTAAAATATTTATTTCATGAGTATATACACTGATTTATCAGTATGTTTTAGAATTTAAACATCTTTTTATTTAATTAAAGTGCAAATCCATATATTTATAACGGCTGGTAGTATATATCGTGTTCTGAAGAAAATACATTTTATACAAATGCTTATCTTAAAAATCCAAATTAGATATTCAATTACATATATAAATTATTTTCATAAAGTGTACAAGAATAATAACAGAAATAAAAAGCAATTAAATGTAGCAGAAAATAAATTTGTCCTTACTGTGTATCTTTTTCTTTATTTTAAATACCATAAAGATAAACCATAATTCATCTGTCTAAAAGTTTAAACCAATTCAAGAACATAAATAAATAAAATGTTAAATATGTTGCCGTACTTTTGTTTTTAATTAAGCATAAATGGATAAATATCGTTTGCAATATAAAAATAAGAGCAGAAAAAGAAAAACAAAAGCGTAGTTGATAGAAATAAAGTACTAATTAAAAACCATGCTCCCAGCGAATGTAGACGAAAGACTCGCGAAGCCAGGTGCAAACTTTCATCATAACAAAGAAAAAAATGCAAACGTTTGATCAAGGTAAGTCTTTAAAAAAATTATTGTGAAAAAAACGCAGGTTTGCGCACCCTAAATTTAACT
The DNA here is from genome assembly GCA_024610705.1 of Tetragnatha versicolor. Lineage (NCBI taxonomy): Eukaryota > Metazoa > Arthropoda > Arachnida > Araneae > Tetragnathidae > Tetragnatha > Tetragnatha versicolor. Next base: position 14,630,010 of record JANDEH010000008.1, on the reverse strand, counting down.
GGAAGTGTTCTCTAATAGTGTGAACTTAATCAGTAAATTTTGATTTGGGCGGGACAACGCGGGGAACCCTTTCAAAAACCTTTCTAAATATAAAAAATGCAGTTGTAAAGGCAACAAATTGGCCGATTCTTGATTTTAATCGCTTTTTATAAAAGGAAAAATATAACTATTTTAAATTTAAAAAATACGTAAAGAAAGCTCATGCGATTCGTAATCACACTCTTTTTATTCCGTTTTAATAAGTTTATTTTTCCATTCACAAAAAATTCTTGCGTAAACCTCTTAAAAAGCCAAAAATCAATGAAAAATTGCCTCGATATCAACGAAATCTCAACTTTAACTGAGGCTAGCAACAAAACTAAAAAACCAATGGCCAAAACAAGTATACCGCTGAATGCACAATTTATTCAGCTTTCAGACAATGTAATTTTTATTCATGTTCGTAAAAATTTTTGTTAAGCCTTTTTGGCACTCAAATACTCCACTGTGCGTCGGTTCGATTCCGGTCTTGCCCTGGGTGTATTTTCTCTCTCTCTCTCTCTCTCTCTCTCTCTCTCTCTCTCTCTCTCTCTCTCTCTCTCTCTCTCTCTCTCTCTCTCTCTCTCTCTCTCTCTCTCTCTCTCTCTCTCTCTCTCTCTCTCTCTCTCTCTCTCTCTCTCTCTCTCTCTCTCTCTCTCTCTCTCTCTCTCTCTCTCTCTCTCTCTCTCTCTCTCATGTAACTCCAATCTAATACTATATCTTTAATTCTTAAAACTAGATATCCTAGAGTAGGAAGAGAGGCGACAACGCACTGGCAGTTTCTGATTGGCCGAGAGGGAATTTTTACCACCGCAGGCTATTACGGTTTCTCAATTCAGCTGTAGGGTGGGGATTGCGTTACGGTCCGAACATAAAAAGAGTTTTTCAATTCAGCTAAGCTGAGGGATTCTCGCTATGGTCCTATACGGAGAGGCGACAACGCACTGATCGTTTCTGATTGGCCGAGAGGAAAGTTTTACCGCCGCAGGTTATTTCGGAAAAACCGGTCATGCGCACATTTTTAGGGATCTAAAATAATACAATGAAACCAAATTTTTACTAACTATAAAGTATTAACATTAGTTTCGTTTTCGATGAATTGGATATGGTGATTTCGTTTTGATTTGTTCGAGTTTTTTTGTTTCGGTTAGGGTTGTCTTTTTAAAAAATTAGATCGAGGCATAGAGTTAGGAAAGAAGAATAGAGGAGGAATCGGGTCCGATTTCAACGGAAGCGAGCGATCCCATGACTGCCTAGCATCTCAAAGTTATGAGTTACGAGATTTCACGCTATTTGGCGAGGTTATCGCGCTGTTTGGCACGGCGCGGCGCTCAGAATATACATTTTTTTGTTGCCTTATAAGTTTCGTATTTTTGTATCAATGCTATCGTATTTTTTACAGTTAAAATATAAATTAGTGATAGCTTCTGTTTTTAAAGGTTACATTTTATTTAAGTAATTTTAATTCCAGTATCTGTTATCTGAAACATAAATGAAATTAACACTACTCTATATCCTATTCTAATTCACAACGATAAAGCACACGCAATATTTAAAGGAAAGCAATTTTAAATTGATGAATACAAAAATTAAAGTAAACTGTTACTTTAAGTGGTTAGAAAGATTTAAAAAATAGTTAATTAATTTTGCTTTTATATAGAAGTGCATAAATTGTGTAATTTGAATAATGAATTACATCCGAAAACATACAGGGAAGAAGTTTATGGATATGGGAAGTGAATTATTACTTTGAAATTTGATGGTCTACTTTTTACCTTATTTAACTTGGAGACTCATCCCCTTTCTCATTAAAGCTCGTTAACCCCCTCTACTTATCACTTCTCGATCTTAGCAAACAATGTTGCAAAAACCGAAAAGGCACTGAAAAGCTTGAAACTTCAAAATTTAAATACCCAAAAACTAATAGGAAAAAGAGTGACGGTAATCTTCATTCATAAGAGTATGTGGCTTCAAAATAATATTTTTCTGAAAATAGGGGGCGGGTCTTATGCCATAAAACCCCAACCAACCAATCTGCTGATTACAGTTTTTTTAATGGCAAACTCGCAACTGAAAAAAATATTTTCGAATTAAACATTTGATACCTTTTGAACTAGTAAATTAAATTAATAAGATTACATTCTACTGATTAGGTTTTGTGTTATGAAATTTCAAGGATATCAAAGCGAAATTTTTTTAAACAGCCCCAGTGATGGAGACATTAATTATTATTACATTATTTTATTGAGGTATTAAAATTCTAAAAGAAGTACCCAAATCTTGTACAAATATCCATAATAATATTATTAACAATATTGTTACAAAAATTACATAAATGTAAATATTGGTAACTTATTTTGATACATTTAGCATTAATGTAGCAGCAATCTAAAAATAGTCTTTACAATATGGCAAAAAAAATCCACAGAAACTTTAAAAAATCACAATTATTTAGAAACTGCATCTCAATAATTGGAATATGCATTTATATTATTCCTTATTGATTATTGGAAATTATCTTCTTGAATTCTTGAGAAAGAGGCAAAATAAAAAATAATAACGCGCTAAAATTAAACCCGCACCAACACAAAACAAGCGCCAAGCTCGATCGCCAACGGCCGCCAAAGCTCATTTCATGACTTAACTTCGTAAAAAACAATTTTCAACCAGAAATATTGATTTGAATGACTCAAAAACACATCCAATCTAATCACAAAACTTCATTTTATAATACTAGAAGTAATTTAACTGAAATTATGTCAAATTTAATCGAATATAGCTCGTGAAAGTCGAACGAACTCGGCGCGAAGTTTTTTAAAATCCCATTCATAAAAATGTTTCGGAGATATTATAAATTTTTAAGCTCAGAATAATTAGTCTTTTCCTTCTACATCATAAACAGGTGTTTTTTTTCTTTTTCCGATCATTTTTCTATGAGTTATTACGATTTTTCACCTTCGAAATCGACGCGTCTATGGGAGCTCCAATGTTAAAGAATTCTTTTTGCCTAGCATTGATCTTTGGAACACAGGGTTGCCTTCCATGCCGTCTCTATTATTCTTATACCTCTATGGATCGAGGTCGGTTTTTTTGTTATCGAGGGAGTTTGCTGTTCTTTTGTTGGTTGATTCTTTTTTGAGTGCGTTTTTTTTATTGCATTATTCGAAGGTCTGCAGGATGGCGTTGTATGATAAAGGGAGAAAGGAGGACCTTTTAATTTTAGCTAAAGAGCTTAGCTTAGAAGTGGATGAGGAAATGACAGTTTATGCCATAAGAGAGAAAATACTCAAGGATGAAAACTATGATGAAGCGTTTACCAAAGAATTTTTTGCATCCATCGTTGAAGAAAGGGAAGAAATCGAGGAAAGAAGGAGACAAGAAGAAATCGAAGAAAGAAGGTGGCAAGAAAAAATTAAGGTTGAAGAAAGAAGGTGGCAAGAAGAAATTAAAGAAAGAAGGAGAAAAGAAGATGCTGAAGAGGAAGAAATAAGGAGAAAAGAAGATGCTGAAGAGGAAGAAAGAAAGAGAAAAGAAGATGCAGAAGAGGAAGAAAGAAAGAGAAAAGAAGAAATCGAAGAAAGAAGGTGGCAAGATGAAATCAAGGAGAGAAGGAGACAAGAAGAAATCGAAGATAGGGAGAGATGGTTGAAATGGGAATTCGAAGAACAGAAAAGGAAGGAGAGATGGTTGGAATTGGAGAGATTGGAGGGTGAAGTGCAGAAAAAGAAGGAGAGACAGTTGGAATTAGAGGAAATGGAGAAAAGGGAGAAGGAGAGGCAGTGGGAATTTGAAAGGTTAAAAATTGTATTCCCAGAATTGTTAGAGAAGTATAGGATTGTGCCTCAAGAAGACCTATCTTACAGAAGTTCTTTGGAGCCAGATACCCATTACTTCCAAGATAAGAACTTTCCACCAGCAAACAAGACTGGTATCCACCGTCAGGCCGACCGGAGAAGGGGATCGTTCAGATGCTTCGAGTGTCAGGAGGAAGGGCATTTGAGAAGGAATTGTCCGAAGTTAAGACGCTCTTGCAGAACAAACCGGAAGGTCTGGACGGGACGGAAAGATCTTGACAGAGTTTCTGTGAATGTGGAAAATTCACGTTTGGAAAAGACAGTAGACGATGCGGAAAGGGGACTTCAGAAGGCAGTGTTTGAAACGGGGAAATCAGTGGAGACAAAGCTGGTCAACCCTGGAGACTATCAGATATTGAAGGGAAAAGAAATTAAATATCTGGGAGATGAAGGACCGGTGAAAGACGATATGTTAAATCTGGAGGAGAGGACTCACAAGGAAGTGGACGAACCTGTTCGACATTTAGAGGATGACGATGATATATTAGGCGTTGAATTCATCCAGTGGGATCAGGTTGAAGTGGAGGTAGAAGAAGAAAATAGAACTTCGGAAGAGAAGGTAGTCGAAGATGAGCGCTTGGATGAAGAAAGAGAAAACGAAGTTCCTGGCGAGAATGGAATTAACGTTGCAGAAGAGTCTCTGGAGGTAGAGACGGGAAACGAAGTTTCCAGAGAGAAGGAAACTTATGCTGGAGAAGCTGTATGTGGAAATCAAGGTTCGGAAGGAGAGGACGTGGATGAAGAATCTACGGAGGAAACTGAGGACTCTGGATCTGAGGATGATGCTAAAAAGGATGATGTCAGTTCCGAAGTAGGGAAGCCTTCTAAGAAGCGTCGAAGGCGACCTGCGAAGTCTAAAGCTAAAGTTACCCCTGCCAAGCGACGAGGCAAAGCTGCTGCTTTCAAGTATGCCGAGGATCCTGGCTCGGAAGAGGAGATGGATTTAGGTTCAGAAGATGAAGCTCCTAAAAAGAAGAGTCGAGAAGCTGAGAAGAAAGCCCCTGCAAATCCTATGAGACGTGGTGGCTGTCAGAAGAAATCGACCAAGTGCACTGAAGACTGTGGCTCCGAAGTCGAAGAAGGCCAGGCCCCTGAGAAAGAAGACTGCAAGCCTGAAATGAAGGCTGACACCAAGGAGAACCCTATGTTGGACTTTCAAACTGAACTGTGGTGTTTTAAAGGTGGAGGTGGAACTCTATCCGACGACTTGGATGATGACAACAACGACGACTTGGAACACGATGATGGACCTTTTTCAGATGAGTGACATTTTTTTTATTATTTGAAATTAATTTGTGCTAACTTTTATTTTTTTCAAGTGATTACTGAGAAGACTGTAATTATCTGATTTCCTAAGTTAAGTAAATTTATGAAGTGTTATATCAGTAATGATAATTTTGTATAATGAAATTGAGGGGTTACTTAATTTTTGAAGACAATGGAGGATAAATGACTGTCTGAATAAGAATAGTTCTGGTTTTCAAAACTGAAGGTGTAATGTTTTGTTTTCTGTTAAACCTTTTATTTTTCTTGTGAGTTCAATGTTTTTTTTTCTTTTGGTTTGTTGTGGAATTTTATTTTAGTCGCGTGAATATTATTAGTTTCTTTTTAATGTGTCTTCACGAGAATATTTTCTTTTTATTGGCTCTTTGAGTTTGTATTTGATTCGTGTTCTTTATTTTTAAGGTTAAGATTTTGATATTGCATTTTTGTATTTTGATTATAGTACCCGGTATTGTTAAAAAGGCTTCTGTACGTCTGGAATTATTTTTTTTTGTCTTGTGATTGTTTTTTTTTGGTTGGTCTCCCCTGCAGGACATGGTCCGGCAGGTAAGAGACCGGAGGGGAGATGTGAAGTTCATAGGGAAGACCCTCCCCGTTGGCAACCCGGCGGGTTGCCGGAAAAGAAAAAGAGACCTTTTCGATGTTTATTTTGTTGTTTTTATGATTATTGTATGATGGAGCTTGGAGCGAGAGGTCGCGTGTGCGACGGGATCTGTAAATTTATCAGCTTAATTATTAAATCTTACTATTAATTACCAAGGCCTAGTTATTTAGAACAACGAACCCAACAGAAGTGTTCACTGAATTCATACTTAAATGTTTTATAAATAATCTCAAATCACCGTCAAGAGTATCTTTGTAATCTCATTACAAGTCTCAAACACTAATTCCATAACAATATTTAATCTAAAATATTTTGATCCTAACAAAAAGGAAACAAAAAAATCATCATGTAGATTATAAGTTTAGAACGAACAACGAACCCAACAGAAGTGTTCACTGAATTCATACTTAAATTTTTTATAAATAATCTCAAATCACCGTCAAGAGTATCTTTGTAATCTCATTACAAGTCTCAAACACTAATTCCATAACAATATTTAATCTAAAATATTTTGATCCTAACAAAAAGGAAACAAAAAAATCATCATGTAGATTATAAGTTTTACTAGTATTTAATAAGAAAAAATACAGTAAAACTATGTATCCATAGCGATAACATGGATTGGTGTTACATATATTTTCCGGTTTGTGTGCTTGACTCCAAGGATCCTCTTATAATCCTTCGTCAAGGCACAAACATAATGAGGTATTTGCATGAGTGAGGGATTTGCTTGATTTTATACTTTTTCGATACATTATGGTTTAAAATTTCTAAATTTCTGATTTTTAAGTTCAAAAATTTGTTTTAAATAACTTAAAATTCAATTTTATTTTTGCCAAAACGTCAGAAAAGTCACGTTATCAGAAAACGGGCTTCTATTGGATGTGACATCACAGCGCATGAAAACCATTGTGTTAACTGGTTTCACGTGATCAGAAAACGAGCTTCTATTGGATGTGACCTCACAGCGCATGATTTGAGATTCGAGAGTGTTTTGGCGCCCAAACAAAAAATGAAATTTCAAAAATTTATATGTCAGAAGCTAGGCTACGAAAATACTTGATGTAAACGTCATTCTTCATGTTTTTTATCTACTATTTTAAAAAAATTTAATCTCACTAGGGGGCTCTGCCCCCTGCTCGCTATCGCTCACCAACCCCCGGAACTGCTTCGCAGTTCTTTGAAGATCGCTTCGCGATCTTAGCGAGCAGAGCTCGCTTGTTTCATTTCAACTATCCACAGTACAACCTGGAACTTGTCTGCTTATAATTTGTTCATATAGAATAGGCGCCTGCAACAGGATCAAAAACGTTCAATAATGCTTAATAACACTTATCAAACAACTTCAGTGACCGATTGTTTCTACAGTATTTTAACTACTTCTGCTTAGGCTGCCTTATCATTGCAGAAGAAAATTTTTTCGACGATAATTAGAATAATAACTGCTTTTAATACATTACGTCTCAGGCGCTAATTCTAAATGAACCGATTATATAGTTTATGATTATTCTTTTTTAAATTATCAACAATTTAATGGATAGGGGGCTACCGCCCCATACTCGCTTACGCTCACCAACCCCCGTAACTGCTATGCAGCTGTTTACAGATCGCAAAGCGATCTGTAATATCTGCAATCGATCTTTAGCAGAGTAAAACAAACTTCCCGAAAATCCTCTTCCTTTCGTCGGCCCAAATAGCACTCAAAAAAGCTAAATCATTTATTTCTCTAGTAGTTCAAAAAATATCGAAGTATCTTTAAAAGATTATTAACCAAGTCTATACTATATCGCTAGCAAACTTAGAGCAAAATTGCTAACCTCAAAACTTTTAAATTTAAATATCCGTGCTCGCGACAATCTAGTGAACAGGCAAACATACAATTTAAAAACATTAAACACGTCTGATAAAGACCTACTAAAACTATAAAAAAAATTAAACTTTGATGCTTAATAATTCCAAAACGAATTAGAATTTTTTAAAGAATTAAACGCCAATCTCTTTCTAAAAAATAAGAATATAAGTGTTTAAAAAATCATATTGATACCGTGATTAGTTTTCATTTTAGATAGAAAAAACCGAAAAAGTGTCAAAAATTTCGAAAATTAAAAAATTAATTACTCTAAACCAAATTCGAAATTCGAAAAAAGGGCGACGTAGTGCACATCTTCATACTTCAGAGTATTAAGCTGCAAAAAATCATAGTTCTGCTGCTAATAGATTTCGCTGAACTGGATTACGCGGCGAAAAAAGAAAAACTTCAACTTTGACCTTAAAAATACCCCAGAACTAATTATCACATCGGTTAGCTTTTTGTTCGAGATTGTGCCCCAAATATTCCTCTATAAACGTTTCAAATTTCATAAATTTATGTCAAGTAGTTTTTCCTATATGAGAGTTCAAATAGTTGAGAAATTAAATTTTCTGAAACAGCGGCAGCGGCAGCGGTGACAGTAACTTTTTTTTAATATAGAGAGAAAACGTGAGAATACCTCATTGTTTTACTGACAGAGAGAGAGAGAGAGAGAAAATACACCCAGTCCAGGGAAAGGGTAAGGCCGGAATCGAACCGATGACAACACAGCGCGTAGGCTGCTAGCGACAACAAATATTGCTTTAATTTCAGCATTTATTTCCATAAGAAGAAGAAAACTACTTGTTTATATTTTCCCTGAGTTTTTCTTTTCTCCCTTTCTACTACAGAAAAATCTCCGTGATTTTTCTTAACAATCCTGATTGGCCACTCAGTTCGGTAGGCGGAGAACTTTCAAACCAGTGACGTCACAAAACTGAACGTAAAATGAGAGCTGATGGGCCCCCCCTGGTTTCAAGCTGGAAAAAGTAAAGTAAAGCTCAAGGGAAATTCAAACCTAGTATTTCCCTCTTGTAACTTCATTGATTTTTCAAACCTGAAACAACATTGAATGTTCCACTGAAACTGAAGCTGATGAACATCAAGGGAAAATCAAGCGAAACCTAAACTTAGTATTCCCCACTTGGAATTCCGTTGTTTTTCTCAGCTTGAAAAAACATAGAATTTTTCACAAAGTTTCAATCTGGAAAAAGTAAAGTAAAGCTCAAGGGAAATTCAAACCTAGTATTCCCCTCTTGTAACTTCATTGATTTTTCAAACCTGAAACAACATTGAATGTTCCAATGAAACTGAAGCTGAAGAAAATCAAGAGAAAATCAAGCAAAACCTAAACTTTGTATTCCCCACTTGGAATTCCGTTGTTTTTCTCAGCTTGAAAAAACATAGAATTTTTCACAAAGTTTCAAGCTGGAAAAAGTAAAGTAAAGCTCAAGTGAAATTCAAATCTAGCATTTCCATCTTGTAATTTCATTGATTTTTCGAACCGGAAACAACATTGGTCTTCATATCTTGGTGTTCCCGGTACCTTTTGATATACCGGTTTTCCCGATAATTTTTATGTCCCGGTTATCCCGATAATTTTTTGATACCATATATGGTATCAAAATGTCCAAAAATATTAACTGTTAAATCTTGATTGAAAATATTTCCACCTATTTTTAATGTTCATTTTATTTAATTAATTGATTAATTAATGATTTAACCATCAATTTTGGGTTTTTTCGTTTATATAGCTATATGACTACAATGTCCATGGAAAAATAACCTTGGCAAATGCCTCAAACGTTTTTGACAGGAATTTTAAAAAAGGTCGATTTTTGAGGTAAAAAAAATGAAAATCTTAAATAAATTAAATTTTTATCGTCCGATTTTTATCAAATTTTAATATGTTGTTACTTTGGTTATTTCTGAGTGAAAACCGTCGAAAATATTTCTTTTTTAGTTTTTTTGTGGTTTTTAGGGGTGTTTTAATTTTTTCGATTATCGAAATTTTCAAATTAGTTTTAAAAATAGATATTTTAATTTTTTTTTAAATTTAAATGGAATATTCGTATTCAGCACTGAGAAAGATAGCCTATAAACATGTATCACAAGTCTCAATCTCTATTATTTGATTTTTTGAAATTTTTTTTCGGCCATTTTTTAAAAATTCAAAAAAAATTGAACTTCCCACGGACCGATTTTGTCCGATTTTTAGTATGTTATTATTTAGGTCATTCCCAATCGAAAACAGTTGAAAAACTAAATGTATCAATTTTTTACCGGTTTGACCTTTTTTTCAGTAGATTTACTGGACTATAAGGACAATAAGTTCCTAAAGTTCAAGAAGATGCAAATTTTAACCATATATTCTTAAAAAATTATGTGTATTAATGTATATTGTCTTTAGTCAATTCTCTAAACAGTAAAAAGGAAAGTCGCCCTTAATATGTGCTTTAATCTCAGCACTGCATTTGATAAAAATATTTATAAAGGGGCTTTGTGATATTACTCCCCTGATACCTTTTTAAGGTCTTGCTCCGCCATTGTCGCTTATTAATCAAATATTCAGCTAAAATGGGCGTCCCCTCCAAATATTTTTCTACAATCTCAGCAATGTATATCATGGTAAGATCAGGGTGTGAAATTAGTACCAGCAAGAATTAAACAAATATTAGAAATGTTAAATTAAAACCACCCTCTTGAATATTTTTCTATTTTGATTTCATAATAGTTGACTAATTTATTTCTGTAAATAGTTATTTCCCTGTACTACTATTTGAGATTAATATGTTTAGCTTAAACTTTAAAAGACAATGCTGAAGCATGAGGAGAAAAATTATCACACTTGATTAGATAGTAAGCTTTTTTTACTCCACTCTGGTAATAATTGAAGTAAACTAATAACAGTAAGTAAAATGAAATTTAACATGCTTCCAGGTTGATTTTTAAGTTCGTTGGTGTTGATAATTGAATTTATGAATGTAAATTGTTTGAATGGCGCCTTTTGTGGTTTTGAGGGACGTTTTTATGTTTTCAATGTACAATGTGTATGTGAGTGCGGTCATTCCATAGAGTTAGTACTAATATAGAGACAGCTTAAACATCTGCTCCGCTGTTCTAAGCGTGACCGGTCTCCGGTTTCGCTCCGCCACTCACACTTGACTTTTTGAACCAACTTGGCCACTAAATCCCTCTTTTGGCGTTTTCGGTTTTTCGCGTGGGTTCACTCGTAAAGAAACTACGGCAAAAACGCCCGCCAAGCTTATACCGCCAAGCAGGCTCGTATTTAGGGTTTTTGCCGCCCTGTGCGTATTGATTTACTGCCGCCCCTCTCTATTTCATTTCCTGTTTCAAGAAAATACCCCACTTGTTTCTTTTAAAAGTCTACTGCTTAAAGGTGGGGTCTTTACCTTTTGACACAAAATATCAAATTATTGAGGATTTTTTCAAAAGTGTCATGCAAGATTTCCTTGTGGAACCGCAGGGGGGTATGGGGGTCCTCCCCCAGAAAATTTTTAAAAATTTAACTTGTAAAAGAAGGGTTTTATCTCATTTTAAGAACAATTTTGGGTCCAAGAGGGGGCACTGTCCAGAGTGCCCCCCTTGGATCAGCGCATGGGTGAAATTAGCATTTAATCCTATTTAACATGAATTAGGGTTTCAATTTTCTACAGATTACAAATCGAGGTGTTAAAACATCAACATCTCTAGAAGTAAATTGCAAAACAATTTTAATTAAGAAAAGAAACTAGTTTTTCTCTCACCGACCTTCTTCCTTTACGCCGATCCACTCAAGAAAGCCCATCCATTTTAACGCACAAAAAACAAGCTTCTATCCCTAAGATGCAGGGTAACTAACTGACAATATTGGGACAGAACGAAGATGACCATGCCATCTGATCTGGCGTCTTCTCCATTCCGGGAAACCAAAGTCATAAATATTTCCCGTCAAGGAGTTGGATTACCTTATCGGGGTTGTTGAAAAAAAGAGTCGGATAATTGGCTCACCCCTTCACATGGGGTCTTGAAAACAGGCTATGCTTGGTATTTGATTATTTTTGTATCGTTCGGATATTTTGGGGGGATGTGACCGGATGCTGGGAGTGACTCAACCCTAGAATCCTCCCGTAGTGAAAACTGTGTGGTACTTTTTTTTTTCAAAACTATATATGTATGTAGCATTATGAATTTGTGTAATCTGCCGCCCCCCAAAATTTTGAGGCCCTGTGCTATAGCACATGTTGCACGTGCCTAAATACGGCCCTGCCGCCAAGCGCCAAGCTTTGCCAACTCCCAGTTCTTACCTCGACCACTAAATCAGCAATTTTCTCCCTTAAATACTTGTTTAAATGAATCGGAAATGACTCGTATCGAATCAGGAGGGTTCATATTATATAGTGTGAAGCTCTTTTTAAAGAAATTCCCCCCGCAATATTATAAAAATACAGTTTAAAACTGTTTTTTCCGAATCAGAGGAATTTTAAAAAATTACAAGTAAAAAACTAATTGAGATAGAGAAATTTTTTCTTCACTGAACGATTTGTCATTGCTTTTTCTCGAGTTTCAAATTGTCGGTATCTTTTTTTCATCATTTTTCTGGGAAAAAGAGCAGTTTTTACACCTCAAATTCCACCCGCGCCTACGGGAGCTCCCATGTTAAAAATTTACTTCCGCCACTCACACAGGTCCGACTATTTTCGACATGCAGGGTTGCCTTACCGAGAAGAGTAAGCTGTCTCTATATTTGTACTAACTCTATGGGTCATTCTCAAGTAAAAACCGTCGAAAAGTAGAATTAACTGTTTCAATTTTTGGTTGGATTCAAAAAATAATTTTAAACCTATAATTTATGTATTTTTCAATTAATTATTTTTCCTTGGTTTAAGAATGCAAAGAGATATCCCCTGTGCTGTATGGCCTTCAAACACAATGGCTAATCTCGTAGCAGAAATACAAGCTCTAAAAGAGAAAGTAGACGGCAAGTTAGATAAGGCCCCTGACAAAGATGCCACCTTAAATATATTAAAAATGTTAGGCCGAGCAGGAGGTAGAAGAACTAAATGTTCTTCTAGATTCAGAGACTGCCTCCAGCTCATTGGTAGGTTTCATTATATAGTTTTAGCTTATTGTATTATTGTATATTTTTGAATACTTTAAAAATTAATTGGATTTCAACAACAAAAATGAGCTAAACGTAACTAGTTAAGGTATACGCCTACCCCTAAAATGACGATTTTCGACTTTTTCTTCGAAAATTTGGTTCTTACATTTTCATGTAGTTTAGATTGATCTTTCCAAAACTGTTTTCATTTTACTTGCAGATGATTTAGAAAAGAAATTACAACATTTTAAAAACAGATAGTCGTGTGCGATCGTATACAAATATAAACTTTAAAGCTAATGTTCCCAGAACTAAATTTTGCATAAAAACCCTCCACTATTTACATGATTACTTAAAAACTATCCAAGATATTCACTCCAAATTTTAACAGGATATTAATCATACGGTTATTAACCAGATGGTCTACAGATTTTTATGTAAGCTTGTATTTTTATTTTTATGGATGTTTTTTTGTTAAATGGTAGTAGAAATTTTGAAATTTTACATTTACCTTTACATTTTATGCTGTAAAACAATTAATTTTCAAAATATGTCTTAGAAAATAGTCCATTCTGAAGATAAGTGTTATACAATACTTGTGTCCAAAGGAAATTTATATAGGGGTAATAGTTTTTGGGCAAGAGTTGTTGTTGTATCTTATGCCACTTGGAATAACCAAGCTCCATCCGCAGAGCGTACAGGATTTAAGGCAAAGGGGGTCTCGGATGATAGATGCTGCCACCATCTATCGCCACCTCCACAATTTTGACATGTCTCTGAAGGGGGGAAATTGTCTCCAGAGACCTGGACCCACGGTAACTGCACCATGACCGACCACAGGATTTCGGACCCACTATGTTTTGATGTACATTTAAACTAAAACTTAAAAAATAAATTTGTAAATCAAGTATTTCAAAAACATTGTCTCAAAGGTAGGCGGATACCTTAAAGTAAGTCAGTGCGAAACCCAATAGATAATTTAATAATAGTATATAGATAATTTTAATATTTTACTAGAGATTTTTTAAGCTTTTTTTACTAGAGTAAAAACCTGCTTTCCTTATTCATTATAGGCAATTCCAAACGTTGTTGCACAAAGCATGGAGATTGAGATATCTTAATACTACTAGGTGGCTACCGCTTCCTGAGATTCCAAATTTCATAAAATTCTCCAGATAATTAGGAGGAAAACACCGTCTTTTTCACTTTACGTTTCAGTCGAATATTACCGTCTTCAAATTAGAAAGTGATTTTCTCTGCTAATTATTGAAAGAATGAAATTTGAAATGTAGGAAGGGGGTTTAAAGGGTGTTTTTCTGAATATGTAAAAATATTTGAGGTTCTTAGAAGACTAATTGGAGTTTTAGCTGTAGATTTATATTTAAATATGGAGTTTAATTATTATTTTTATGTTCATTTTCATTTATTTTTAGACCAAAATACTGGTTTCGGTAGGTGGAAGAGACGCCAGATCAACGACTTACTCCTGCTTAAAGAAACTAATGGAATCAACAGTGGCGCAAAAGTATTCTTTCACTGGAAGACCCCCAAAAGATGGAGGGGTACCTAAAAAAAAATTTGGTGATACAAATATTTTCAAGTGTTTGAGGGGTAGGTACTTACATCATTTGATAAATTGTTAATTTTTTCTTCTTTCAGAGTGAATTTTCGATGTAGCACAAAATTTAAAAGGATGTGAGAATGCGTTTATAATAACAGCGTTAATCAGATATTAGGGATTCATATGGCAGAAAATGAGAGGAAAGCAAAAAATCAATGTATATTTAGAGGTGTATAAAATTAACAATAAAATCTAACAGATATAATCACCTAAGAGCATCACTTAGAACCCAAAGGAAAACTTTAGTTGATCATTTTAATTATAATTAAGTAAAAAATGAGGTGTGTGTAAATTGGGGAATATCGTGCAAAAAAGCCATCAAAGAAATAAAAAACTGATTATTTAGGTTTATTGTTTTAACTGACCTATATTAATAAGAAATTTTAGAATGGCATAATTTATTAAATAATAAAACCTAACGGCTCTATAATATTTTCCAGCTTTTTCTTTATGTTTTCATTTAATCCCAAAATGTCAGAAGTGGAAAATACCCAGTGATTTTATCAAATATGATGGGTGTTTTTTATTATTTGTCTTTTGAAAAGTGCCTCTAAATTTTTTTCGATGGAGTGTACGTTCAAAATTTCAAGTCTCCATCTCATTGAATAGCAATTTTCTTTACTATTAATTTAAATCACTCCAAACTGCAAAACAAGTTCAACAATCAAAGTTGTTGTTGCAGTAAATTTTAGTTAGAGAGGGTTTTGAAACATAATACATAACAGACATTAATTATGAATATTATTTTAAGGAAGCTATCTATTTGTTTTGGTTAATAAACTTAATACTTTTATTTCTTAGCGGCTGTAATTAAGTGCTTTGGTGGGACGAAGGAAGCAGAAATACAAACAAACGTTTCATCTTGGCTACAGCAAGCCAAACACCGGGTGGAAAAGAGGTAAACAAATTTTGTTTAATGTAATGGTTTATCCCTCTATTCTTTAAATTAATTGGCTAAAAATAAATTGCTGTTAGTTTAGGATAGTTAGATGAACTTATCAATGATTTTAATATTTTATTAATTCAATCGATGAACATCAATCAATATTTTTTTTATAAATTAGCTTTAATTAACTCAATTGAAAAAACAACGTTTATTTTACGCAATTTAAAAGCAGTAGACAACTGTTTCGGGGATCAATGGATCCCCTTCGTCAGTACTGAAAGACGAATGTAAACATCAAAACAATAATTTAAACCTAACATGAAAGCAAAAAGTTACAGTTTAAGTGAAAATAAGTTTCTGTTCTAAGCAGCTAAGTATAAATGAGTATAGTTTTTGCCTTCATGTTATGTTTAACGTTTTGATGTTTACATTCGTCTTTCAGTACTGACGAAAGGGATCCATTGATCCCCGAAACAATTGTCTACTGCTTTTAAGTTGTGTAAAATAAACGTTTTTTTTTTCAATTGAGTTGTCAACATTTGCACAAGATTTTTTCGTTAGCTTTAACTAGTTTGATATTTTTCAGGGATTAATAATTTCACTTTTGTCAATACCTTTTTCTAGGCAAGATATTTTTTGGCATTTTTTAAAACCAAAATTTATTAGCAAGTTAACTTTATAATTTATAAAATGATTTTTGCTGAAAATGCTCTTTAAAATTTATGAACTATTATTTTCCAGACATATTGAATAACATGAAAACAAAGATTTCGCGGGTTGTGATAATTATGTTATTAGGTTTAATAAAAGTAGCGCTGTCTAACAGAATGTTTATTTTTTTACAGGAAGGAACATGAAGAACTTCCCAACACGGAACCTGAAGAACTTCCCAACAAAGAACCTGAAGAACTTCACAACACACTGTGAATTAAAATAAATTAAAAAATAAAAAAATTGTTAACAATATATGTTTTTGATTCCATTTGATCCATGATATAAATATTTATATATACATTAGTTTGTTTCTAGATACGTCAATTTTAAAATACAGATTTAAAATTTAAGGCATCTTAAACCTACTTCCAATAGTAACAATGATTGGAAGAATAGTCTTAAGCATTACAAACTGTAAATAATAATTTATAGCTCTTTATGTAAAACTAAAGTTGATAAAGTGAAATATAGCTTAAGTCAAATTAAAACAGTTTATCAGACAAGTAACCTTTCAAGATTTAGTGGTTAAACCAGTAAGGAACTCCCAAGTCAGATTTCAACAAAAAACTAACCGTGTACAGCTAAGTTTAAATTGGATCCTACTACAAAAAAGGTGATATTTTAGGCTATAATCCAGTTTTAATCAAACCTTGAGAAATCTAGATTTTACCTTGATTTAAAATGAATTATAGCTTGATTTAAACCTTGAAAATGGTTTACCCAACCTCGATGTTACTTAAGTTTAGCTTGATATAACCTGGGCTCAAGCGTAATAAGAGGCTTGATTGCAGCTGAATAATAACTTGATTATCTTCTGGAATTATGCTTGATTTAAGCAGGAGTAACGATTGATTTGTACGCGTTAATCAAGCTTAATTAGAGTTAAACTCTAGCACTAATCCAGCTAAATTCAAGGTATAAACCAAGGTCTTATCCAGTCTAAGACATGGTAAAATCAAGCTGTAATGCAGCTAAATTAAAATTAAAAATCAAGCTGTAAACCAGCTATATTTAATGTTAACTTAATGAAAAAATAAAACTGTAATCAAGCTGTTATACAACTTAAGTAAAGGTAAAATCAAATTGCAGTCCAGGTGAAATCAAACTGTTATACAACTTAAGTAAAGATAAAATCAAATTGCAGCCCAGGTGAAATCAAGCTGTTATACAACTTAAGTAAAGGTAAAATCAAATTGCAGCCCAGGTGAAATCAAGCTGCTATACAACTTAAGTAAAGGTAAAATCAAGCTGTTATACAACTTCAGTAAACGTAAAATCAAACTGTAGCCCAGGTTAAATCAAGCTGTTATACAACTTCAGTAGACGTAAAATCAAGCTGTAGCCCATGTTAAATCAAGCTGTTATACAACTTCAGTAAAGGTAAAATCAAGCTGCAGCCCAGGTTAAATCAAGCTGATAATTAAGTAATAATCCAGGTAGGGGAAGCAATTTTCAAGGTTGAAATTATAGAATAATCAAGGGATTTTTAATGGATTTTCAAGTGCTCAAACTCCAGTAAAAATCCAGGTTTGGGCAAGTTATTTTCAAGTGTGAAATCAAGGAAAAACCAATGGATTTTCAACTAGAATATAAAGTAAAAATCAAACGTTATTCAAGCTTAGTCAAGCCAAATGCAAGCCTTGAGTCTAGCTGGAATCAATCTGTAACTGCGTCAACTGCCGAGCTCGAATCAAGCTTGAACTCTAGTTTGATTCAAGGTTCGTACAGTAAATTTCAAGCCTGGAATTCAGCTTGACTTAGGCTTACTGTGCCGTCTGGGTTGAAAGCCATAAAAATTACATTGGTTCAATATACCACATTTTTTTTATTAAATAGTTACAAGATACTGAAATAACTCCAGTTGATTATGATATCTAATTTTAAAATTCTAAAAAGGGTTACTAAAAACTACTAAATTAAAATTAAATGTGTACAGATAAACTTGTATTTCTAACAATACTTCAAATATACTACTAAGCTAAATAACTTAGCTGCCAACAAATTGCAAACGTTTTTCAGTAAAAAATATTGTAAAAAGTTGATTCTAATAACTTTTTAATTTTTGAATTCTATGAAATAACTGCTTTCATTAAAAATCAAAAAAATAAATTGTACAATTATGTACAATTTCTTAAATTTTTGTCAGAAATGTATTTAAATTTTATAAGAAACTTATAAAAAATTGGCTTAAGATATAAGTCCTTGCAGGGGACAATGTCTTCTATTGAACAGAAAATTTTTGTATGGTAAGACATAAAAATATAATTACCTATAAAGAACTGTCGGAGAAGTAAAAAAGACTACATTCAGAGAGAAATTGACTCTTGGGATAAATATAAATAATATGGTCCTTTTTCCAAATTTTATTCAATTTGTAACTAAAGTTGGGATATCATATTTCTTAAAGTCAGTCTTTTCATGCTTTCAAAGCATAAGTTATAGTCAAAATTTTAGGGCCATCTCAGTTGGACCAAATCCTTGTCAATTTATCCCTGCAAGTTGTGCATTTGTGCGTGTACACCTTTTTAAGAACAAATATTTCTTTATGTCATAAAAAAGTGTATGAATATAGCCACTACAGAGTCAAAAGTTTTACTGCTGAGACAAAATTGCCTTTTTTAATTTCAAGATTGCTCTTTATGCATTTTTTACCATTTCATTGATAAATATTTTTGTATGTGATGGGATAAATTCCCATTACTCCTCCTAAACTGTCTTTTGACAGAAATTCATATTATTCAGGAAGCAATTGAATCCAGGATGATAAATTTAAAATGGTCTTTTTTCCAAATTTTATTCAATTTGTCACTAAGATTAGGATAGAATATTTCTTAAAGTCCGTCTTTTCTAGTGATGGGCAAAATCGATAATTTTAGGTATCGAATACTTTGGTATCGAATACATATAGGTATCGAATACTTTGGTATCGAATACTTATAGGTATCGAGTACTTTTTTTCAATGTCGGGAAATGAACCTGAAGGGACAATTTTTTTAGGGCCTATCCATAATCAGACTAATATTCAAAAAACTGAAAGCGATCCATCAAAAAGCCCCGTAGCTACGGGCCTGGAGGTGGATAGAGGCGAAGGATTTGGCGGGGGAAAAACCTAGCCGCGTCAAATTTCTCTCACGGATGATTAACGACTTGGGTTTGAGCGTTGCAAAAAGAAAACGGAAACAGGCTGCGTTTGATCTACAGTAGGTATTATAAAGATTACTTCATTGAAAAATTTAAAATGAAATATGTCAATAAAGTATCGATACTTTTGTGGGTATCGAGTACTTAAGTATTTGGTATCGATACCTGCCCATCACTAGTCTTTTCATGCTTTCAAAGCATGAATTGTAGTCAAAATGATAGGGTAATTTCAGTTGGACCAAATCCTTGTCAATTTCTCCCTGCAGGTTGTGCACACCTTCTTAACTACCAATAACACTACCCTGCGAAATTTAACTTTTTGAAAAATACAAGATAAGTGTTTAGTAATTTTTATGTTACTTGGTATGCTGTTTACGAAAATGACCTCCATTTTCCCCAATCACATCAGAATTTTTTGTAAAATCAATATCGATATTTTTGCTAAAATCCTATAAAAGAGACATTATAGCGAAAAATTGTGGGTTTACTATCTAGAAACTGTGGTTTTATCCACTTAAATATGTGTAAAATAGTCAAATCTTTGTTAGGAAAGTTGGTTTGATTATTTATTGACCATATTTTTATTTTTTATGTATTTAAATGTATGAAAATACATTACATGCCAGATCCCATGACCCACCTCTGGTCGAGAAAAACACAAAAAAAATTCAAGAGTTAAAATTTTTAATTAAAAGTATTGTTTCTTCAAAATAAAATAGCCGAAATATTTTTTTAGCTTGTTTTTATAAGATATCTTACATGAAATAAACGATTAATCAAGAAATGCAAATATTATGTTTGTATACATGATAGCTTGGAAAAAAAATTAAGCTTATTCAAAAGCAAATAAAAAAGTTTATAGTTAAGTACGTACTCCTTTTCCTGTCAAACTTCTTTTTGTGGCTCTTCTTTTATGCTCAATCTCGGGTCTATCGCGCGTTAACATCCAACAGTAGTGGGCGAGCATATTCCTGTCCCATCTTCCCTGATACCTGCGTTCCATATCTTTGATGTCTTGGTGGAACCTTTCACCCTGTTCTTCACTGACTGATTCCAAGTTTTCGGGGGAAAGTCCACATATGAGTGAAGGAAATGTATTTTGACCCTCATGGAGCAACCCAAAGCTTGATATTTGTCAAGCATATTCATCACAATTGGTTTATAGTCAGGATCCTTGTAATTACCGAGAAATTTACTGACGACTTCTTTGAAGGCAACTCAAGCTTCTTTTTCTTTTGTAGTCATGGTAGTCTCAAATTCCTTATCCTTCATAAGCTTCCGGATATCTTGACCATTATATAGTATTTCCTCTTTTAACTTGGATTCGGAGAAGCCTGGGAACTTTTTACACAAGTATTTGAAACAATCGCCCTCTTTTGAAACAGCCTTCACAAACTGCTTCATTAAACCTAGTTTGATATGTAGAGGGGGTAACAATACTTTTTTTGGATCAACTAAGCAATTCCGAATCCCATTTTTGGAGCCTGGTACAAGATTTTCTCTTTTAGACCATTCTTTTTTGACCCAATGTTGAGTCTTATCACGGCTGTCTCACTCACAAATGAAACATGGATACTTTGTTATGTACTTTTGTTATTTGTTGCTTATTATGTATCAATGCATGCACGGTACCACAGATGTCTGCACTCCTGCAAAAGGTCAACGAATGATTCGAGCCCTTCGCGCGTCATTGGTGAAAGCTATTGGTTGATGGTACATAAAGCGGATGTTCCGATGGAGAGGGAGGGATGGCAACATAATATAGAGTTTCTCATATCGGTATTTTGTATGTTTAACCACTGTAGAATAATGATTAGGCAAAGAGGGAAGATATTCATTACCAAAATATTTTTTTTTGGTATAAAATCATAAAAATCCAATAAAATTGAATTTTTCTAAAAAACTTGATGTGATTGAAACTTTTCGTTGGTATTTTCGAAATCAGCACCAAAAACTACCCCAAGAACAGCTGTCAGACCCCTTGTATTTTTTTCATCGCAGGGTAGTGTAATTTCTAATTACACTGTTCAACAAATTTGACCTTCAAAATTTTTTCCTTGATGAAAATAGCCATTTCTTATAGATTTTGGGTCTCTGAATAAGAAAATCACCATTTAAATTCTCAATTGACTCAGGATTTTCGGGGAACAGCCCCTCCCCCTTTTTACGTTTTCAACAACTTTATAACTTTAAACTCGATTTTTAGAGTCAAAAAGCATTGTTTTAGTCTTCAAATTGCCCCCAGGTAACAAGAAATGTTCAAATTTATAAAATATGATAAATTTATAACAAATAGATAGGTTTAAGGGGTAATTACCCCCTAAAAATACAAAAAATAGCTAAAATTATAGAGGTTTCTATACGCTATTTTTTCCTCTTATTTTTTACGCAATTCACGTTTAAAGAGTCCTAACCCTTCCCCAAGAACCCAAATTTGATGACAATATGCAGCAATAATTTTTACTAAAAGCGGCTGAGGTGTTAGCCTCCCAGAAGCCCCCGCGGAAGAGTTCGGAAGACTTCCAGAATCGCGAAGGCGCTCGCGAGCTCAGGAATTAATATTGATGATTTTGAAAAGATTACAAATGACGTTTTTCTTATATTTTGGGTCTATCCTAAGTAGAAACTCTTCAGTTCTTTAAAAACTGACCGGTTTTAGGGAGTGGGGATTCCATGATTCAAGATGTAAATTGATGCACGGCTGTGGATAACAATTAGGGGGCATCCCCTTAAAAACTGAGGGTGATGGAGGAAAAAGGGTTTCATATTTGAATTCAGAAGTGTGACATTGAACCCTTCCGTGGGTGCTTTGGGGGCGCTCTCACCTCAACCGCTTTTAGTAAAAACCATTGCTGCATATTGCCATCAAATTTGTGTCCTTGGGGAAGGGTTAGGACCCTTCAAACGTGAATTACGTAAAAAATAAGAGGAAAAAATAGCGTATTAAAACCTCTATAATTTTTAGCTATTTTTTGCATTTTTAGGGGGATGATTACCCCTTAAACCTATCCATTTGTTATAAATTTATCATATTTTATTAATTTGAATCTTTCTTGTCCCCTGGGAGGCAATTTGAAGATTAAAGCAACACTTTTTGACCCTGAAAATCGAGTTTAAAGTTATAAAGTCGTCGAAAAATGTAAAAAGGGGGAGGGGCTGTTCCCCGAAAATCCTGAGTCAATTGAGAATTTTAATGGGGATTTTCGTATTCAGCGACCCAAAATCTATAAGAAAGGACTGTTTTCATCAAGGAAATTTTTTCATTGTTGAACAGTGTTATCATACAAAAGTATGAATATTGTCAAAAAGAGACAAAAGTTTTAATGCTGAGAAAAATAATTGCCTTATTTCATTTAAAGATTGCTTTTTATGTATTTACAAATTTTATTGATAAATATTAAGTAATGCGAGAAATTACACTTCTCTTAACCAAAAATTGTCTTTTGACAAAACTTTATTTTCAGGGAGCAATTGTCATAAAGGATAGTAATTTTTTTAAAAAAATGGTCCTTTTTCCAAATTTTATTCAATTTGTCACTAAGGTTAGGATAGCATATTTATTAAAATCAGTCTTTTCATCCTTTCAAAGCGTAAATTGTAATCAAAATTTTAGGGCCTTCTAAGCTGGACAAAATCCTTAACAATTGCTCCCTGCAGGTTGTGCACACCTCCTTAAGTGCCAATTATTTCTTATTATCATACAAAAGTATGAATAATGTTACTACTAAAAAGTGTTGCTGCAGAAACTCATATTTTTTCAATGTAAATGAGTGCATTCATCTTATTTGAAATATTGGTAAATGATTTATAATAGAATGGTGTAAAATTCATTCTACCGAAAAAAACCATGGTCTTTTTGTAAATCAACAATGTTGCTGCAGAAACTATTGGTTCTTTGTATGTAAATGAGTGCATTCATGTTATTTTAAATATTGTTGAATGAATTGTAATAGAATGGGGTGTAAAATCCTTTCTATCAAAAAAAAGAAAAAAAATGAATTAAAAAAATAAGCATATAAAACAAAACAATATTAAAAAAATAATTAAAAAATTAAAAATTAAAAAACACAAAAAATAAATTTAAAAAAAAGCAAAAAAAATTTTTTTAAAGAAAAAAATAAGTGTTCAAAAAGATTGCTTTTAAAATTGTTTCTACATCTGTAAATGAGTACATTCATGTTTGAAATATTGTTAAAGGAATTGTAATAGAATGGTGTAAAATCCATTCCAACAAAATAATATTGTGTCTGTGTAATCAGCAGTGTCGCTTTAGAAACTATTGTTTCTATTTATGTTAATTTGTACATTCATGATATTAGTACAATATACTAATTAGTAATGTAAAA
Source organism: Tetragnatha versicolor (assembly GCA_024610705.1). Classification (NCBI taxonomy): domain Eukaryota; kingdom Metazoa; phylum Arthropoda; class Arachnida; order Araneae; family Tetragnathidae; genus Tetragnatha; species Tetragnatha versicolor. The sequence goes on along the minus strand of JANDEH010000008.1, from coordinate 14,606,589 downwards.
TGTATGTTAATTAGTACATTCATGATATTTAAAATATTGTTGAATAAATTGTAAAATATAAAAAAAATTAGACAAAAAATATGTTGATAGACAGGAATTTTTATTCTTCTAATTTTTCTGTTAACCTAAATTTTTAATTTGAATACCTTCTGCTTTTTTGTATCTTGGAGAATAATATTTTTGTCATATTTAGGTTCTCCAACGAAATCCTGGTGTATGTTGTATTTAATTCTTCAACTACATTAAATCGGTGGGTACGAAAGTCCGGTGGTCGGTCATGGCGCAGTTTACCATGGGTCCAGTTCTTCTGAAGACTTTTCCTCTATTGACATGTCTTGTATGAACCTCACTTTCACAGGAGCCGCACTCCCTAACTACTGTACGCTTTGACGAAGAAGCATTAATACATCAAGTGTGGCTTTAGATACAAAAACAGTTCAGTTGCTATAGGGTATGTGTACTATTTTATTTAGTAAACCATAACTTACTAACATTTAATAACAACTGGGGAGCCGAAGGCAATTTATTCTTGCTATATTGTTAAACTGTTTATACACGTTGTTACTTTTTGACATTATAGTTAAGACATCAAGATTGGTGCTACTACAATACGAACTTTAGATTCTAAAATATTAAAAGCCAGGTCATCTTTAAGATTAGTACCTGCCTCTAAAGCCATTTATATTTAGTTGCAAGTTCTAATTTATTGATATTAGTTAATTTTGTATTGATATTTATTTAGTGATTTAAATTTCGGCTGGCAGGTTTTAATTTAAGGTTAGTTAAAAGTTATAAGGCATCCCTAGTGAATGTAAATGTGATGTCTATTCAGAAGATGACATGGATTAGGATAGGGATAAGTATTGTCAAGTGCTGTTTCAAATAAATAGAAGCTGTCAAGAAAAGTTGAATTGTCATACAACACAGACACTTAGATCAGGTCTGCACAACATTTAAGTTACTCCCCAACCTCCCTTTTTTCATGGTTTATATATTATAAAAATGTAAGGATATGTAGAAGATTGAGGGTTGAAAATTTTTGAACTGAAGTTAATCAGTTCGTAAGTACAGTTTTATATTTTAAACGGAACTATTAAAATTATCTAATAAAAACCAATTACTGTATGACATAAACCTTCTCGAAATTATACATTTATTTGCAGTGTGTTTAAGTTATGTCTGGCCCAATATGTCATGATTTAGAGCCTTGTGCGCCCCACACAATGGATAATTGCAGTTTATATATTTTTAAAATATTATTGTATTCAAATGGCTTAAAACCTCTAAAAAGCATTTTAATTTACTTTTCAATGCCCTTAATTTTAGGTTATTTTCAATTAAAAGGAAGACTGAGCTCTAGTTTCTTTACTGCCGAGTGTTTCGATAAAAACGGTGTTCCCACATAAGAGGCACGCGTGAGATCACGCTGTTAGGAGCTTTCTGTTATGAAATCACCTTAACCGGAAAAAAATTTGTTGGGGAAAGACAAGCGTATTTTTGGAATCGGGATAATTTCTTTCGTTTAATTATTTTTATTTTATCAAGGTTATATTCTTATAATAGTGAAATTTATCTGAAACTTGCCCCATCTATATATGATAGTAGAAATTTTTTTACCCCGAGAAGGGTTACGATTTATTTTGACCCCCATCGCTAATAATGTTGTGCGGATTTCGGTCCATCGGCTACCCGATTCTATGGTCTAACATAGAAAATGTTGTACACAGATATAGGTCATTGACAAGATAGAATAGGGGTTTCCAAACTCATGCATAAAGTAACAACTTCTAACACTTAATTCTGAGATGAAAGTAAGCAATTTGAATATGATTAGAAAAAAATGGGTGTAGGGTAGGAGTGAAGGATGTCTGATGTCTATTAAAAAGGATTGATTACGGGAAGGTGGAGGAGGGCACCGAAGAGGATAAATAGATAAGAGGAATGAGGTAAGGAAAAGGGATGATTTTGGGGATAAAGTCTAAAAGGCGATAGGGAATGTTCAGGAATCGGTTGAGATGGATTAGGATGAGAAAAGTATAATAATAAAAGCAAGTTTTTTGTGCAAATTGGCATGAATATATTCAAACAACGTTTATTTCGCACACTTCATTTAAAAACTTTAAAACAAACATGTTTTGAGCATACTAGGTTCCTCTTCGTCATAGTGAACATGAAAGTCTGACAATCGGTATATACAGGGTGTTTCAGATAAGTGTTTCATACTAGGGGGGATAGTAGACACCTAGACGAGTCGGAATCACATAGGATTTGGGGGTGCAATACCAAATCCCAGGGAGTTAAAAATGGAGCGATACCCCAAAAAACTTATTGAAAAATTCAATTTGTTGAAGAACTATTAGTAGAAATCTAATTATGGTCTCAAAAATTTTGGTTTAATACAGTGCTAGAAGTGCGGGGTGACGCGTACCCCCACTTTTCGTAAAAATACCCATCCGTCCCCCCACTTAAAAAACCCACTTTTTCAATTTGTTTTGGAACGCCTCATCCGAATTTCGGATATAGATTTTATAGTAGAATTTTACGTTTTGTCAAACTTAATATAAAATAAAGTTGTAATAATAGAGTTACAGGTACCAATAAGGGGGTCTGGGAGTCCTCCCCCAGAAAATGTTCGAAAATTGGACCTTAACATGGTTTTAACTCATTTTGGTGCATAAAATGAGTAAAGTGTAAGACTTTACATTTAGAAATTCACCCCCAAACTTGTGTGTATCTACTTTTCAAACTCTGGAGAGAGCACCGAAAGGGAAAAGCTTCTTATAGGCGGCATAATTTTCAAGGGAAAAACACTGTATAAACAGATACCAAAATTTAAGAGGGGGGATTGGGGGCTCTTCCCCAGAAATTTTTTTGAAAATTGCCCCTTAAAGTAGTGTTTTATCTCAATTTTGAGACCCTTTGGGTATCAAAGAGAGAAACATTATTTCCTTGCAAACCACATTATTTTTTTTCTGAAAGGACGTTCTCTGTCTTTCCAGAGCTTATGTTTAGTGTTTCCTTTCTCTTCTCCTTTTTTATTTAGAAAAAATTTGCCGCCTACCAAAATATGCCGCCGTAGGCTATAGACTAGCTAGCCTATTTAGAAATCCGCTACTGGCTCTCCCAGAAAAAGTATTTCTTAGCCGCTGGTGCTAGTCAATCAGAATTTTCAACGGTTACGTATATTGGGTTTAAAAATTAAGTAAACACTACCATTTAATAATGCAAATCGCTTACAAAATAATATTTTAGAATAAATGCATCAAAAGAATAACACTTAATATTATTGGGCAAAGTCAAACTCAGCAGTAAAATGAAAAAATTAAACCTCCTGTTTTACCATAACAAGTAATACCGGCTTTAAAACGCAATAAAACGTCTATCTTCTCATGCGACACAACCTTCCCATCGTAAAAATGATACTGCGCGCTCTTAAGAGTTTAAAAATTTTGTGTTCGGTTTTGCTCGCAATATTTTTTTAAATAATAAAATAATGAAAAACAGAAAAAAAAAACATACCTATCTTTGACCCTCTGGGTCGTAAAAAAGCCGTAAACTTTGTTGCCAAAGTTATGGAACTATTACGTTTGAAGCCTAAAAATAAATCCAAAATATTCTGTGCGACTTAGGCCACTCTTGCACAGAAGAAAGTTCAAACGAAAGGGAGAGGGAAGAACTCTCACCAAGAACGCACAGGTGTCAAGTTTTTAATAGCGAGTAGGAAAAGTTTATTAGGCCGGGTTTACGTGCAGGATTCTAGTGATCCTATTGCTTTCCTCATCGATTAAGAACAGGGATGGCCAAAAGGCCAACCCACGGCAGTGGCACGGGAAGTTATCACAGGGGTTAATCCAGATTTTTCTGTCAGGGTCCTGTTTTAAGAATTTTGTAAAAATGAAGGGAACAACCTAAGCGTTCATACAACTCTTAGAATTGGCCCAAAATTTGGCAAATTCCATCCCAAAATGATGGAAACTCATTTTAAAAACAATTTTCAAACCACTTTTGATCTTAAGAATTTTGTGAAGGATCCCTTTTTGAAGATTAGAATTTTGTGAACGGTCCCTTTTTGGGAATTGGAATTATGGTCCTTGTGAATGGAATTTTCCTTTCTAAATGAACCGCTGTATCACTAAAAAAAAAAAAGTAAAAAAAAAAGATTTTTTAAAAAACGCTTTTATTGAAGTGTTCTAAAAGGTCAAAAATAATTATTTCGGTTTGACAAATAATTTATTGGGAAGTAGAAAATACCTTTTTGGTTAGTAAATAATAACTGATTTTCTAATTACTAAAAATAAAAGCGTGGGCGCTAGTAATTTATATATATTTTTTAATTTAAAATTTTGTTTATTTATTTTTTAAAATTTGTACAAATTCACCTGAAGGTAAGGACCCGTATATGTAAATTCAAGTTCAGTAACACTAACATCTATGCCGAACGAGGGTTCGGACCCCAGACGTACGGCTTTGCAGTCAGATGCTCACCACTAGGCCAATACGTCGGCATTTATGTATAATTTTACATAGAACATAGAATAAACAAGTTAGAATAAATAGTGAATGTGAAGAATTACTAGCGCCCACGCTTTTATTTTTAGTAATTAGAAAATCAGTTATTATTTACTTACCAAAAAGGTATTTTCTACTTCCCAATAAATTATTTGTCAAACCGAAATAATTATTTTTGACCTTTTAGAACACTTCAATAAAAGCGTTTTTTAAAAAATCTTTTTTTTTACTTTTTTTATTTTCTACTTTTTAGTCATGGTATTTTTTTTAACAAAAACTCACAAGAAAAAATTTATTTATTTCAACCATATTTAATCTGATGTTAGAATGGAATTTTAGTTTTCTACAATGTGATGGTGAAATATAACATCGGCTCACTCGCCGATAAAATCCGTCCATATCAAAAAGATTCACAAGAAAAAGAAAAAAAAAGCATCCCATTCAGACTTTTCAGTAGTCCATAAATTATAAAAGTAGTGTATTTTTCTGCTCTCGCGATGGGCACCAATATTCGGCGATTTCTCGCTCTTCTGGTGATTTCTCGCTATTCTGGCGATTTCTTCCTTTGCGGTTATTATCTTAAATCGCTAATTATCTTAATTGTTAATTGGAAGGTAAGAAATCACGTTTTGAAGATAAAATATTGCAGTGATATACTTAATATATTATCTTACTGGTTTTGGGAGCCATTGGCTTCACGGAAGTGTCTCAAATTTGAATTAAAAGGATAACTAAAAACACTCATTAATTACCTTAATTACGGAGGTTTTGACTAGTTGATTATTGAATATTGCATTGTCATCGAGTTTACACCATGGTGCAAAGTTTTAGAACTTTATATCGTTTAGAAGTGCCTGAAATTTTATGTACAAGATCTTGTAAAAAAAAAGTGATTAATCGTCCATAAATATTGTAATTACTGGGCAATTCTCGTTTTGACTTTTGAATATGATGAAGTTATGCCTTATACAACATTGTGCACGGTTTAGGGAGAATAGTCCCTTGGGAAAGGTCTCAAAATCTGGTTTTTCTGTTAATTAAAAATACTCGTTAATTAACTTAATCCTTTGGTTGTTTGACTAGAGAATGGTTGGATATTGGAGTGTCATGATGTTTACACCTATGTTCAAAGTTTCGGGGCCCTAACATATCGGGAAGTGCCCGAAAATCGAGTTTTAAAATTCCTCCCGTAAAACGCCGCCAAAAGCAAGTAGAATAAAAGCGTTTAATAAGACACATTACACAAAAAGTGGCAGAAATGAATTGCCTCTATATATTGAGAGATGTTACACCGCGATACGGAGAGACCTTTCACCTAGATCCTGATGGTTCCACTCCGTCGAGTGGGAATCCTCCAAGGGAAGATTCCGAGAGTCGAGGTCCCTACGTAAGAGACGTCTTACAAAGAAATTGCCTCCATACATTTTTATACACTGCGATACAGAGGGACCTAGACTTGGAGGGAGATCCCTCTTTAGTAGGACCTCACTCCGAGTCTAGGTGGGAGGTCCCCTGTATCGCGATGTAACATCTCTCAATGTATGGAGGAAACTTCTTTCAGCCGCTTTTTGTGTTAAGTGCCGTATTTTTTTTTATAGTGATAAAAAATTTGAGAAAATATAATGACGTCATCAATGAGATTAATGACAATAAAATCTTATGCGTAAGTGTTCATGTGGGCCAAATCTATTTTAAGGTACCTGAAAGAGAATTCTATTCACCTCGATTACTCCAATTATTTTAGAGAAAACCCTTTTTATTTAATAACTTAAAAACTTGTTTTTAATATTTCCCTTTTCATTGACTACTATCTTTAACCTGTATATCCCTTTAATTTCTGTATGTAACTTTTTATGGTTTGGGGAAATTTTTTTTGATATTATAGTACATTTTAAAATACTTAGTGTTATTAAGAGTTCGCTTTAAGGGGGGATTTCTTTCGGCCTGAATCCGCCTGATCGTACTTTGTGGCTGCCCCCTACATGAGGTCGATTGAGCTGCTCATCAGACAAAGGAAGGAAGGAGAGCGAATTAATTGAATTGTGTCCTCTTCTCCCAATCATCGCAGCCACTTCCCGCTTTTGAACCCTTTACTCAGGGCAATATGAATAGGCAGTTTGAAACAGGGAATATGTCCAAAAACCAAATTTTAAGAAAATTGATAAAAAAAAAGAAAAATGCTTAAGTAATTGAACTTTCATTGTACAACCGCCAAATTTGTACTGAGCATGCAGGACCCAATTAGACTTAGTCCATTAACCCATTAACGCCCAAATTATTTTCGATCAAAGAAGAAAACTCGAACTTTAACCCATCCCTGTTACAAAATAAGTGAAGCAAACGCAAAAAACACAGGGTATTAGAATTGAGGGATGTTTTCTCTTGCCATATGTGCAGCTTCGTTACTGTTGGGTGAATTTAAGGTAATTTAAGAGAGAATTTATGACCTTATATTCAGCGATCTAGAAATAGATCACTGGGGGCGCTAATGGGTTAAAAATATTTTACAGTTGAAAAGGGTTGATGGACTTATTCCTTTTTTCAATCCGAATTAAGGTAATGTTTCAATGAAGTACCTAACGCATCTAAAATTGTAGTTAAAATTTAGTGAACATGATGATATTTAGCTATCAAAGGTTGTGTATGCATATTCACAGATCCTGCAAGGATTTAATATTTTGATAACTATGCATATATGGACTTGATTTTTGAAATTTTAATAAAATATTATCTGGGGATAAAACCCACGAACTGCTGCATGCTACGCAGGCATCCTACCGCTGCTCCAGGAGGAATTCAATAACTTTAAAACTTATTAGTTATACATGTTATTTGTTTGTGACGCATGCGCATTATATCAAAGTAAAAAACCTTGCAGGATTTGTGAATAAGCGTTGCGTATTCAGGATTGTCAATTGATGCATGTTCAGTTCAGTTTCGTGTTTTCCATTTTGGTCGAAAGAAAAACAAAAACTAATTTCGTTTAAAATTATCTCTACGTATTACAAACATAATGCTTTTAGGGTTCTGCTGCTTAAAAGGTGAATTCTTATTTACGTAGGGCTGAGGATTTAATATTACGTATACTTCTTAAGGTGTTAAAAGGAGCTCTGACAGCAGGAGCTTGCCTTAACACGGGATTTCTCTGTTAACACTGAACTTTTTCTGTATGCTACGATTTTTCCTGCGAAAGTGTTTAGGGACATAACCCACTAAAATTTAGGAGTTAGGGAAATAATGAGACACCAGTGATAATAATATGATGAGAGTAGTAATAATATGAAGTTAAATAAATGGAATATTTCAGTTGCTCAACAAGATCATTGCTTAGAGAAAAAGTTGAGTCAACAGAAAAATCCTGTGGAAAAGTAAGTTTTGGCAACTCTTGTGCCTCTTTTGTTTCTTGACAATTATTTTTTTTTCAATTGAGGTGTTTGCTGCAACAATGAGTTAACTCCATATTCAGAAACATAAATTATTATAGAATATTCTCATCTAGGAACTTAGTTTTGAGGTGACATTTTAGTCACCAACCCTCTTATAAAAACAGCACTGACACTTAGGTGGAGCCGAATTCTGCTCTTGGAGTTAACTCCTCGTTGCAGCAAACACCTCAATTGTAATAGAAACATACGATATTCCAAAGCGCCATATAGGGATGAACTCTCCTGCTCTTTTCCCCGCCGTAGGGGAAAAAAGTAGCACGGTGCGAGAGGCGGAGTCCTTGCGGCAGAGAGAATCGTGTCCTGCCGAATGGAGTGACCGCCGCTCTCCGTAAGTCCTCGCTCGTGCTTTTCCGAACACTTCGCTCGTGCTTTTCACCAGGGCCGGATATAGAATTCTGTTTCAACATTATTCTGAGGTACCTTCTTATTAATACTTTATGTTTTTAGATAGTTTTGGTACGCCGAATTTAATAATGCGTAAAAGCAATGTGCATCGTGGTGAAACCGGGGGGATCTTGGGGTCCTCTTCCAGAAATTTCTCAAACTTGGTTTTTTACTTGTTTCTTTTTCAAATTGACGATTCAACTATTGTCAACCAACTTAGGGAACCAACTAAAACTTAAAGAAACTTTGAAATTTATAATATACGCATAAAACAGGCCTGTTTGCCTATAGAGCATACAGAAAGAGAAGAAAAATTGAAATTTACCTTGAACCTTTATAAGTCCAACACTAATTATAATTTTAAAAGTATATAAAACGCCACCTTTTTTTAATAAAAAATTTCAGTCTTTTATTATGTCACAATTCTTACAAGTCTCCTTGTCACAAAGTCACAGATTATCCTTCCCCTCCAAATGTGACATATTTCGCCCTAAATCAAAGATCATAAGAGACTTAAATTGAATCCCTATCCCCCCTAGTGAGATTTTGCTGGATCCCCCTTTTTGACCTTGCGCCAGAGGGCGGTGACTGATTTTAATGAATTTGGACTATGTGAACGTGAACCCTCTGTTATCTAGTGAAAACTCTGTTTTTTGTGTCAAATTTTTGAAAATTTTCTACAGGATGACCCTTAGACCCCTTTGGTACTTGGAACTCGAATTTTCACAATTTTGTTCACTTCATCAAGATGCGATTCCTGTCAAAAGTAGTGATGGGCAGGTATCGATACCAAATACTTAAGTACTCGATACCTATAGGTATCGAGTGTATTCGATACCCACAAAAGTATCGATACTTTATTGACATATTTCATTTTAAATTTTTCAATGAAGTAATCTTTATAATACCTACTGTAGATCAAACGCAGCCCGTTTCCGTTTTCATTTTGCAACGCTCAAACCCAAGTCGTTATCATCCGCGAGAGAAATTTGACGCGGCTAGGTTTTTCCCCCGCCAAATCCTTCGCCTCTATCCACCTCCAGGCCCGTAGCTACGGGGCTTTTTGATGGATCGCTTTCAGTTTTTTGAATATTAGTCTGATTATGGATAGGCCCTAAAAAATTGTCCCTTCAGGTTCATTTCCCGACATTGAAAAAAAGTACTCGATACCTAAAAGTACTCGATACCTATAAGTATTCGATACCAAAGTATTCGATACCTATATGTATTCGATACCTAAAATTATCGATTTTGCCCATCACTAGTCAAAAGAAAGAAAAAAAATATACATAAAATGTGAAACTTTTCTATTAGTTTCCTAACCCTTTCAACCGCTCGAGATTACCCTAGACTAGAATCATATGTGGGAAATTTGGGGCGGCTAGGTCAGAAAGAGGATACAAATTATACGTTAAAAAGTATTAAAAAGTTTCATGGGACCTCTAACAAATTAGGCCGAGATTATAGGGAATGTGATTTTGGGTTCTCTCCTCCGGTACAAAAATCTAGCTGATAACACGATAATGACTAAATTTTACAGAGAAAATTTTCGCTCCTCCTGAATAAATTTCCACTGCCTCGCATACTATTAAACGGTCCCTTAGGGCCGTGGTCTCCAACCCGCGGACCGGTGCCGGTCCGTGGATCAAATGGTACCGGGCCGCCCGGCCGACCATTTAATTGAAAATGAATTTAAATTCTAATGTTTCTACTCCAAATTAATAAATTAAATGAATTATAAATCAGTTAACATTTATTTTTTGGTATAACTGTATTTTATTTTGAAAGCATACAATTAAATTCAAATTAATAAATCAAAATAATCTAGAATGTAAACAATCAACGCCCCCCCCAGTGGGCCGCGGTAAAATTATCAAACGTTGACCGGTCCGTGGTGGTAAAAAGGTTGGGGACCCACTGCCTTCGGGAAAAAATCCTTTAAGAGGAATCATCTTCGTCACAAAAAGTAAACATCGGAATGCAGTCTTATCAACAGATTGTTAAGGCTTATCAGATGCCTGTGGAGGAGCTATCTCCTTCAACCGGAGCTTATCTTTTTATAAATTAGTTTTGCATGTTTCTTTCTTTTCAAACTAGGCCGCGAAAGAGTTGTTCGGATTCTAAGAAATTAAAAATTCCAACAAGATTAATTATTTATTTTAAATTAATTGAACTTATTTCCTCTAGTTAAATTATCCTAATTACTTTTCTGATTAAGCATGAAATGTTAGATTTTTATGCATTATCCCGTCGAATGTGCCGCTGAATTCGAAATCTTTATCAAAACCCATTTGCTAATATAGTTGTGAATTTCTGAAGTCTGAATTTGACGGTAGCTGAAAGGTCGACGGAAGTACCAAAAAAAGTTATACATACTATGCTCTGAAATGTAACTATATTTTTTAGGAAAAAAAAGAACGTTTTTAAACCCCTGCCAAATTAAGTTCCAGCAAAAATTTAGAATTAATTTTTTATAGGCAGGAGAACTTGTGAATTTTGAGCTCACGAATAACAACACATTGTGGAGTTAAAAACACTTGTGAAAATTATTCAAAAAGATAGTAATTAACCAAACGAAACAAAGGAATGTATACTTGACCCGCTTGGCGGAGGGTGACCGACGTATCGCTTTTTGGCTCTCTGTCCCGCCTAAAATGTCCCGCTTTTTCATAATTCCACTAGTCTAGCCTTTCTTACTATGCTCTATCAAAAGAGAAAAATGTAAAGAAAACCTCGATTTTTTTTCAATTGTTTGGAGACAGTCTTTCAAATCTACTTAATTTGTGGGCTGAACTCAATTTATTAGTTGTTATTTAAAAATTTAGAAGAACTTGATCTTATAAAATATTATATTACAGAAGGGTGCGCGTTCAGGGTGCTCTTACAGGGTTCTATTCCCTCTCTCAGTTTTGGCGAATAGTTTTGTGGAGTTTTTTTCCGCCTTCGAAATTCTGTTTCGTAGTAAAAAGCCAGTTCATCCCAATTGTCTAAAAAAGTGGTGAAGCTTTATTTTACAGTTTCTGAGGGAGGACTCCCTGTTCCCCTTATTTCACAGATTTATCGTTCTACCCTTATATTCTTAAACTGACTACGAAGTTAAAATAATATCTTTTTGTGATATTATTTTAACTTCGATTATTTTGACCATCCTTTACCATTATGGTCAATACTTCAATGAAGATAATATTTTAAATCTCTAAAAAACTAAAAACTAAACCATCGGCGCAACAGCCCTAGTGGGCCAAGGCCTACGATGCCCATCTTCGTTTTCGTGACCGTGGGGCCTGGGGTGCAAGGCAAATACGCCGGTTGCGTATATCCGAACCCTCAAGCGCGCAACGCACTAAAAGAAGCACACCAGACACGCGCTAAAAGAAACATAGATAACTCGCTCTTTAAACTACGGCAAACCTATTTGCTTATGAATTGAGGTGTTTAAAGGAAAAGCCAACATTCAGGAACATGCATGCTTGCGTACGCTGAACTCGCTTGCGATTTGACTAGCAATATGAAACCGAAACTGAACTTTGAACTCGGGGTTTTGGTTTGCACTAACCATCGCTTCGCTTCGTTACTTTGCATGGCATTACTCCATAGATCGTGGTGGATCCTAAATATTGATGTGAAACATATTTCCGAGCAACTTTCTTCAATTTATCCTTCGTTGTTGGTTGATGAAACTAAATCCACCTCGGAAAACGCTGTTCTTAGACTAATTTTAAAAGATAAAGACGATGCAGAAAATTTCTAAATACTTTGTGCCAAGTAGTAATATCCAAATAGTATGTATTCTAAGTACTATGTAGTATTGCTACAGTACTACATGACCATTTCATATTATCAATAATATTTACATTTATTTCCAAATATCAGAAAAAAAATACTCTCAAATATTATTCTCGGAAAATATTCTCGTTTTCCAAAACTATTCAAGAGCTTTTAAAAAGAAATAAACTTCATATTCTGTAAAAATTCATACTTAATATGTCAGAGTGTTATTTTATAGACATGGAGCTAATAGAGCCTCAATTTTTATAATTAATCTCCCATACTTTTACATTACCATTAATTACAGTATTGAAAAGATATAGTCATAAGTATACACTAAATTGTTGACTTAATTTGAACTCTAGATTGATAATTTCAGATTTATATATGTATGCTATGCTACCATGTAAACTCTTACATTCAAAATTAACTTAACAAATACTTCATTGACCCATCGACCATCATGCATAGTTCTGAATATCATAGTTTTATAAAAAAAATTTATTCACTATGACTTCAAACGAGAAAATTATTTGGATGAAATTCCTATCACTATAGCTACTAAAAATGTTATCAAAGTTCACTGAATGTTCTATAGCTGAGCTGCTGAATGTGACGGTCACTGAACAGTTGACAGGATAATATATATGTACCAAAAAAGTAATAAACCTTGAATTATTAATGTGTCAGGAATTCTATTTACACAAAGGTCTTTAAATTAAGTAGGAGAGTGGGGATAGTGTAGCTACTTCTTACAGTTAATTTTATATATATTTATGAACTAATTTACAGCCAAGCGGCGATAAAAAAAGTATAGGATAAAGAATAGAATGTAAACCTTGTAAGCAAAAAGTTTCACGAAAGTTTACACAATTTCTTACATAAACACATAACCTTAATTACGTTCTTCAAATGTTTTATTAAAGAAAATTAAGTTCTTTTTAGAAGCCTTGATTATGATAAGCTACGAGTTAAACTATTTTGTTAAAATTTGGTTGCAAAGCAAGCGTTTGTTTAGATTGTGTACACCGTTTGATGGTTCGATCTCGACTCTAACGCTATGGCGGCGTAAAAGCATTCGCGTGTAACCTTGATTCGCGTGCCCATATTTAGCGCCAAACAGTGCGGCGCTCTTCAAACCGCGCCAATGCGTTGCACGCTTGAGGGTTCGGATATACGCGCCCCGGTTAGGTGGTCAGCACAACGCGAGACCCCCAGTGTTTAGTTCCCAAGCATGCTTGGTCCTCAGTTTATCGACCCACTGAAGGGATGAAAGGCTGAGTGGACCCTGCCCAGCCCGGGATTTGAACCCCGGACCTGTGGCGTGGAAGCGCGATGCCCGATTTTAAATCTCACATGGAGATAAATTTTGCAAGAAACTCACTCTAAACCTTTTTGTGTTCAAAAAGGGGGTAAAGTTCTTTACAAACACTGATTTCTCTAATATTCACAGGGCAGCTAAGGGGTGTAGCAAAGCAAAAAGCAATAAGGAAATCCTAAAAAATTATTAACTCCCCTCGTTAGTGAAATCTCTAGCTTTTTAGATTGAAAGATCTACTCACATTACGTATGAACCTAAAAACTCTTATAGTAATTAACGGAACTAAATCACACACAGGGAAAGTATGTTCGACCGTTTGGTGCTAGGGATAATATATGATAATGTCGGTGTAGAATTTTGAAACGAAATCGAGCGTAAGGGAAAAGTGCGGTCGTAAATCACCGAGTACAGCAGGAGACTCGCGATTTCTGCGGCGATAAAAGCCGTAACTTTTTCCAACAGACCTTTGCACGACTGCAGCTGCATACCGATAAAAAAGATTTTAAATTTATACAGCCAAGCCGGTTGATGCGGCACAGAGTGGACTTTTAAACTAGCTATTTCAATAGTGGCGCATATAGAAATAGAAATTAATTAAAGTATAGGAGCCCAAATTTTTATCTAAAAAAAATTTATAATTTTTAGACTCCCAAGCTAGATTTTTGCACCGGGGGGCATATTTACAAAGGATCAAGGCTGGGAAAACAGTAGCACTTTTTTAAATGAGTGATGAATGAAAAAATTCAATGAGGTTCCCCAGTCTTAAGCCATTGTAATATGCCACCGGGTCCGGGGGAGAGGACCTGAAATTATCCCTCAGTTCCTCCCATGCATATACAGGGTGTCCCATAAATAGTGGGCCACACTTCTAGAGGGGATAGTAGACACCTAGACGAGTCAGAATCACATAGGAATCGGGGGTCCCAGTCCAAATCCCAGGGAGTTAAAAATGGAGCGACACCCCAAAAAAATTATTGAAAAATTCAATCTGTAGAAGAACTACTATTGGTAAAAACTTAATCATGGTCTCAAATTTTGTGGTTTAACATGATCTTTAAAATCATTGTAAAAGTTTTCATTTTAAAAATTTTTTTACTACGAAATAAAGTCAAAAACCACAAAAATATGTGAAAAATCTGCCAAAACTTTATTTCGTATTTAGAAATCCTTTCTTTTGATTTGATAATCTGAAAGATCATAGTTGAAAACCCTTTAGTCCAAAATTTCACGTAAATACCATCAATATTAAACGCTTGAGATCTAAATAAAGTTTGATTTTTGCTTGCGAAAACAGATCCAGAAAAGAAACGTTGAGGGAAAATCTACGAATTACGGATTGATGCTTGCGAAATTTCTCGCCATTATTTGCGATACGAGATTCCTCGCCAACTTTCGCCAACAACAGATCGCCCAAGCTGTCTTGGCGATCTGTAGGAGCTTGGTATGTTTCGCCAAACTGGGAGAGAAAAGAAAGTTAGCGATTATCTATCCGTAACTCGTAGATTCTCCCTGAACGTTCGTTTTCTGGAGCTGTTTTCGCACTCAAAAAACAAACTTTAACAGGATCCCAAGCGTTTAATATTGATGGTATTACTTTGAAACTTTGGACTTAAGGGTTTTAAAATATGATCTTTCAGATTATCAAATCAAAAGAAAGGATTTCAAAATACAAAATAAAGTTTTGGCAGATTTTTCACATTTTTTTGTGGTTTTTTGACTTTTTTTCGTAGAAAAAAATTTTAAAGTGAAAACTTTCAGCATAATTTTAAAAATCATATTAAACCACAAAATTTGAGACCACGATTAAATTTTTACCAATAGTAGTTCTTCTACAAATTGAATTTTTCAATAATTGTTTTAGGGTGTCGTTCCATTTTTAACTCCTTGGGATTTGGTCTGGGACCCCCGATTCCTATGTGATTCTGACTCGTCTAGGTGTCTACTATCCCCTCTAGAAGTGTGGCCCACTATTTATGGGACACCCTGTATACTTTTTTCAATATGTAGTCTTTTACTCTTTAGGTAGGATTCGCACCTCGATTAACTTAAATATAAAAAGTTGCCAAAATAGAGTTCCAAGATAGGGTGTATGGGGGGAGTCCTACATTTTTTATTGCTTTAATGGATAGAGAAACAAGTGCAAAGCGATTGTCTGTTTTTATTTAATATCGATTAAAATAATTTTTTTAACTTATTTAATGGCGAATTTTGAATTCTGGACCATTAATTTTACTGGAAAAATGCATTTTCATTTTGTTGTTGGGAATTGCCATTACTTGTAAAATTTTACCTGTTGTTTTTTTAACTTCTGGTGAGATCTACGTAATATCCAATGAATTATAATTTAAGTATGTCTCTCCAATTTTCCATTAGTGAGGGGATTGATTTCCAGCATTAGTTTTTAGAATTAGAATCTCCACATAAATTAGATTGAGGGGAGCCATTAGCCAAGTTATTTTAAACCGTATAGTACCCTTAAAATATTCAGTTTCCGGTAAGAAAAGTGTATCTTTTTGAACTACAGTTATTGCTGAATCGTAAAAATTTGAATATTTTGGAAATTATTAAGCACTTGTTGCACGCCCAAAAATAGTTAAATCTTTTATACTAAGGGTCCTATTTCCAAAATTTTCCTGAGGGGATCTCCCAAACCATCTTTTAGTATACAGCTATTAGTAATTTACAAGCATTGAGCCTAAAAAGAAAAAGAATCAAGAAAGAATTCAGAATTAATATTATTAAGGATAAGAAATCTATAAAATGAGTACTTTTTTCTTCGGACATCGATTAAGTTTTTTAATTATTCGGACCCCACGTAAAATATCTTGCCAAGCTTGTGCAAAAAAACAACCTGTTCTAACCCCTCTAACAAAGCTCTATAAGGTTCTACTACGTTCGTCTTTCCTTGTTGATTCTTTCATTGATGCAGAAGAGAAAATCAAATGGCGCGCTTCCTCCCTTTTCGCAATCACCTGATCTAACAAAGAGCATAAACAATGGGAAATCTATCAATCGCTTCTTTAAAACTCATCTGGCGCAACAACCTTCGCTTTATATTTATTCCGACCTTGAGTTTTAAAAAATGAACTGGAATGGGAAGATGGAGTTCAGATTTATCTTGATGATAGCGGATGACCGGAACGTTATACAGGGTGTATCATTATCAAAGGGACAAACTTCTGGAGGAGGTAGAGCGCACCTATAGACGGCTCAGAATAAAATAGATAAATAAATAGAAGAACGTGGATTACAGAACGTATGACTGAAATTTATTCGGCTGAGTGGCTTAGCCTGATGCGTCTGACGAGAGATACCACTCTGAGATTTCTTGGCTAAGGACTAACACCATTATCTCATTATAAAATCACCAGTTATCTGGAATCGTACAAAGGAGAAACCCCATAAAATGACCATCCAAAGGGTGAGGCTAAACTTTTACAACCCTCAGTTTTATGGTCCTCTAATACAGAGAAAATTATCCTCAGGCCACTTGTGGCCAATTACGTACAATAGAAACCCCCCTCCTCCAACGGAGGTCAGGAAGGTCAACCATTGTTCTCTTCCCCAGCCAAAGGGTGTCTCGCCCCTTAAGCGTGCGTCTACAGTTTTATGATAGGCTCGACAACGCTGGGCAGAGGATATCTCCCCCATATCTTTGTGTGGCAAGGTAAGGTCAATTAGCGAACAAAATAGTTCCCCTCCTATGAAGGGGATGCCTGGTAAAACCCCATAACCACACAAAGAGATGGGGAGATATTCACTGCCGGATAAAGGTTGTCGAGCCAATCGTAAAACTTTAGACGCACGCTAAGGGTGTATTTAGAGATTTTTACCCCGACGATTGTCAAGAGCGAAAGGTTTATGAGGAGGGGAACATCTTTTGTTCGCTAATTGACCTCAGCTAACCACACAAAAGGAAGGGGATATTATCAATGATCCTAATCTCCCCCAAATGAGCCTCGTCGTTTTGTGTGGTTAGCTGAGGTCAATTAGCGAACAAAAGATGTTCACCTCCTCATAAACCTTTCGCTCTTGACAATCGTCGGGGTAAAAATCTCCAAATGCACCCTTCTCCAGTCACAATTACTGAAAATCGTCCCGCGGTCCATTAAGATTGTAATAGATTACTCCTATAACAGAGCGGTTGAGGTACTCCTCACTGACAAGCCTGGCAGTGGCCGTTTGCTGTCATCTCACCAAAAGTAGTCTACTACATCGCCCCTCGAGTCCCCTTCTTACTCCTCTCCTGTTGATAAGGATCTTAATGGGCCACGCGACGATTTTCAGTTACTGTGGCCGGGGCCTAAAGGGTGAGGATAAACTTTTTCAACCCTCAGTTTTCTGGCCCCGATCTTTTTGTGTCATGCGCTTAGTACGTAGTCGGGGCACGTAAACCACATGTACCAGAACCAGATCTTTATGTGTGGTTTGGGGGTTTCCCCTCGCCATCCCGTCAGAGGAGGAGTTTTCTTCTCTTTGCTAAAAGAAACCGGGTCCATAAAACTGAGGTTTTTAAAACTCTGGGTGTTCTTAATACCCCTATAGGCGAAGTAGTTTGCAGTTTCGTCTTTGTTGGATGGGGATAACTGCAGATTTCATAACTGACGTTAACACAGACCTTATTAGACGCGTAGGGGGGCATAGCATAAGAAGCATTATTATTTGCCGTTTGGCAGCACTCCACGAAGTCTCTAAATGGGCACTTTTTTCGCGCCGCAAGGACAGAGGAAGCGGCCGGTGACAATGGGGGTCGTTAGCGGGCCAAAAGGTTTGCGCCAATGTCACAACGTCAATTGGTCCTAATTGTCCACAATGCAACCGCGTGCTCTCGAGAAGCTCTTCGTTTCATAATCCTCTTCTTAGTAGAAACCCAAATTGCAAAGCGGTTGTTGCGCTAACTATAATGACAGCTCATATTTGGAATTTTCTACAGAGTGACTCTAAATCCCCTCGCTAAATTGACGTCTTTGAGAAAATCACCCAGGATAAGGGAATTTTATAGAGTTAAACAAAATGTTAGCAGAAAGAGTTGTCGCGGAAATAAATGGTTGAGGACGAAATTCCAGAACTGATTATGATGACCTTTAACTTAGGTACTATACATATGGGCGCCCAAATGGTTGAATGCAGGAGGGGCCAACGAAATTTTTTTCGTTAGTTAACCAGCAAAGACGTACCCAGGATCTTATTTAGAGGGAGCGGGATAGGGCCCGCAACCAGACCTTGGTTTCGGGGGTGGATCAATATTATTTCTGAAATACCTTATGAGTCCGGCGTTAAGTTTTAGATGACTTATGCGCCATCATATGTAAATTGTTTTGCAGTGAATAAAAAAAGTTTTGGAAATTTCTCCCTTGAAATAGCGTTTTGGCTCATTCTGAGACCTTTTGGATTACACCCAAAAACCACCGCTCATTGTAAGTTGTATGGGACAGAATTTTCAACGAAGAAAAGTATATTATCATAGACGGAAAATTTGGGGGTCCTGGGGAAATTTCTTTCTATGGGTGCTGTTTTAACTCATTTTGAGACCTTTGAAGTTACACCGCTCATTGTAAGTCACATAACTTATAGGGGAGAGACAATAACGTTATTAGTTATATGACCCACCTCTAGTTTTGTCCCCTTTGAGCGGCAAATCACGCACAAAAAAGTGGCACGATTTTTGCGATGTTTAAGTATAGGAAGTTCCCACTCTGAACAGACGCTTTGGACCCGCCACTGCCGTAAGTCTAGTACTCTATTGTGTCATGAAATAAAAATAAAAACGACGTGAAAAGGACTCTAAAAGAAGATGATTCGATGGTCTCTGAGGAGAGCCGTCTCCCAATTTCTCCAATGAGTCACTTAATTTCAGGATGGGATGTCGTATCCGTCCAAACGACTTCAATTGAAAAAAAGAAATCCTACATTCCAGTTAGCCTAAATGGCTTCTTCATACATTCAGGGTTTATTCTTATCTTTTTAGGATAAAAAAGCAACTTGTTTGCCTGAATCCGTGTATCGGAATTGAACGTTTTTTACTATACTAATTTTAGCTAGAGCAAGAGTGTCGGCTATATTTGAATTGTCAGTTTGAAAAAAGGAACGGGTCCAAAAATCATGTTTTGGGAAAATCGAAAGAAACTGCTTAGTAGTTGAACTTTCAATTTATATGACCAGCAAACGTTTAAGGGAAATTCTAGACTCTATTTAGAGTACAAAACAATAATCGAAAAATTATAATATTTTTTCATAAATATGGCCAAGTTGAAAAAAGTGGATGTATTTATTCCCTTTTCAACCTTATGAAATATTGGAAAACATTTTAAAATACTTCTTAAGTCTTTCTACTTAATTCACAGCACGGAAAAATAGAAAGACTAAGTAAGACAAAATTAAAATTTATAATTTAATGAAGGCATTGAGGCAATTTTATAGGAATAACAATGAAGTCCAAAATTCCAAAACTTTTAAATTAAAAACAAACTAGGGGGTTATCGCTCGCCAACCCCCGGGAACTGCTGACGCAATTCCTCTAGGATTGCTTCGCAATCCTGTGCTCGCTACGCTCGCTTGCCATACGCTGGTACAGCCTAACTGTGTTTCATTACCAACTAAATTCATTGGTTAAAATAAGAGTTTTATACAGGGTGTATCTGAAATGGTGCAACAAACTTTCAGGGAGGATAGTACTTATCAAGACGAACAAGAATCGGTATGGAAAGGGGGTCCCTGACCAAATCCCAGGGAGTTAAAAATGGAAAGACACCCCAAAAAATCATTGAAAAATTCAATTTGTAGAAGACCTACTATTGGTAAAAACTTTATTATGGTCTCAAAAATTGTGGTTTAATATGATCTTTAAAATTACCTCAAAAGTCTTCACTTTAAAGTTTGTTTTATTATGAAAAAAGTGAAAAAACACAAAAATGTGAAAACTCTGCCAAAACATTATTTTGTATTTCGAAATCCTTTCTTTTGATTTGATAATTTGAAAGATCATAGTTGAAAACCCTTAAGTCTAAGGTTTCACGTAAATACAATCAATATTAAACGCTTGAGATTCTGCTAAAGTTTGTTTTTTGGGTACGCAAGCTGTTTTCTAGAGCTGTTTCCAAAACAGCTGTTAGCGCATGCAAAAAACATACTTTAACATGATCTCAAGCGTTTAATATTGATTGTATTTACCTGAAACTTTGGACTTAAGGGTTTTCAACTATGATCTTTCAGATTATCGAATCAAAAGAAATGATTTCGAAATATAAAATAAGGTTTTGGCAGATTTTTCACATTTTTTTGTGTTTTTTAACTTTTTTCATAATAAAAAAAATTTAAAGTGAAGACTTTTCAGGTTATTTTAAAGATCATATTAAACCGCAATTTTTGAGACCTAAGTTTTTACCAATAGTAGTTCTTCTACAAATTGAATTTTTCAATGATTTTTTTGGGGTGTCGCTCGATTTTTAACTCCCTGGGATTTGGTCTGGGACCCCCTTTCTATACCGATTCTTGTTCGTCTTGATGAGTACTATCATCCCTGAAAGTTTGTTGCACCACTTCAGATACACCCTGTATATAGTAATATGCAGCAGGGAAACATTAAATATGTGTATGAAAAATATGTATACAGTGTTTATCAAATTCATGTGGGTACTGTTGCATTAGTCAAGAAAAGCCACCATTATATCAGCCAACAAATACATCAGATACTATTAACATGTATATGTTATACTTAAAAGTTGATATAGGTGCTTTTACTTACCCCATTATTTAATCACTCCTCTAAAACTTCTTTGTAAACACAATTGTAAATACTCTTGCTTGGAGCTATACAACCGTCACAGATTGGAAAAATAATTTCTAGCTCTACTTAAATCCATCTTTAGATTGCTTTTACATTTACGAAGCTTAAACAAAACAAACCAACCGTTGCCAACGGGAGAAAACAAATACCGCTAAATTTGAGCGTCACGTAAGAGAAATATATACAGGGTGTCCAGAAAATAAGTAACCCGATTTAAGGGCCTCTAGAAGCCAAACTGTTCATAGGAATTGAATAAAATTTTAGTGGAAGACGTTTTGAGGGATGGGGAGGAGAATGGTATGGGGTGGGGCCATAGAGGAGATATAACAGTTATATCTCCTCTATGGGTGGGGCTGTTAAACTTTATCAGTTACGGTTAAAGTGAAAAAAATTTTGAAAATTCCCAATGTAACCCCCCTTTTTTTATTCGCTCTATGTGATCCCTGATGTTTAAAAACACAAATAGCGTTAAAACGGTACCTCTAAGTTGTAAACTCACTCCTAGAAAGACAAATGAAAACAGCTATGAAACTGTTATCTCGGTGGGAGCTGGACTAGTGAATGAGGAAGTTGCATGATTTTTTGAATCGATTCCTCTTGCAAAAATAAGCAACTACCCAAAATTTGAGGCCGATCGAAAAATTTTTTGATTGCCAAAAAAATTAACAAAAATCCCCTTTTTAAAAGCGCGCGAAAACGCCAAGAGTTTGGATGTGACGTCATCTTATAATAAACATTGTTGTAAAGCAATGGAGTTGATGGTATTATTGTTGACGTCATCTTATAGTTTAATAAACAATAAACATTTTCAGTCACGTGTTTTTTTCTCGACTGTAAAATTAAAATATTTAATTACCTGTACATTTTTTTGAGAAACTGACAATCGAATGATTAATTTAATTTTTTTTTGTTCTTGTATTTACAAAACAACTTCTTCCACTATAAACCAAATCGATTTTTTTATCTTACTTTTAACAAAGATATTCTGTGACCCCATGGACGAGCTGTAGCTCCTTTGGGATATTCATGTACTGGATCACTTGTAATTTTTTCTGTTCTGTTCTTGTTTGTTTAATATAATTTATTTATTTATTTATTTATTATTATTTATTTATATTTAATTTTACCATACAAAAAACATACGGAACACTTGTTTGTTTTTGAAAATCTGACACATGCAACTTCCTTATTGTTAAGAAATTATGACCAGTGAATAAGTTTGTTTTATAGCTCAGTGAGCATACTTTGATTTTACTAGTTTTTATTGTTATTTCTTGTACACTAGTCATATTTTATTAACCATTCACTAGTCTAGCTTCTACAGAAATAGTAGTTTCAGAGCTGTTTTCATTTGTCTCTCTAGGAGCGAGTTTACAACTTAAAGGTACCGTTTCAACGCTATTTGTGTTTTTAAACATCAGGGATCACATAGCGCGAATAAAAAAAGGGGGTTTCATTGGGAATTTTCAAAAAAAATTTCACTTTAACCGTAACTGAAAAATTTAAACTGCTCCACCCTATACCATTCTCCTCCCCATCCCTCAAAATGCCTTCCACCAAAATTTCATTCAATTCCGATGAACGGTTTGGATTCTAAAGGCCCTTAAATCGGGTTACTTATTTTATGGACACCCTGTATATAGACTACTTAAATCAATCTTTAGATTGCTTTTAAATTTACGAAACAACAAAACAAACCAACCGTTGCCAACGGGAGAAAACAAATACCGCCAAATTTGAGCGTCACGTAAGAGAAATAAATATATAGATTTTGTTTTTGGTTAGTTAACAGCGCAAAGGAGAAGAAAAGACAATTAAGTAAAATTTCAAATTTAATCAAAATATACAACGAATGGACATATATATGGATGGAGAATGGACATATATATACAAAATATGGAACGATTTTTCGCCAAATGCAAAATTCTATAACTGTCTACAGGAGGGCAGTTATTTTTCCTCTTCCCACTCATGCTTATTAGAGTAAAGCTTGGAGATATTTTTTGAGCACAAAAAGTCAATTTGCCATTTTTTTAAATTATTGCCTTTTTCAAACTGGTGATTTATTTAATTTTTCGTTTATTCCAAACCGGTTTGAGAAATTGTCCTTTCGCGAACAAATTTAAAGCTGATTTTCGTGCAAGCCCTTTCCCAGACTTCTTCTGTTTCAAGCGCCAACTAAATACTTAAACAATACAATTCCATCCCACACTCAATAGGGAAAATGTAGCTTTTAGCTCAAGAGTCACTTAAGTTCAGGATGTGCTATCCGGCCAAACGGAAGCGACTTCAATTGAAAAAAAAGTACATTCCAGTAACATTTAATGGGCTTGATGCCACTCACTCAATATTAAAACAACTCTCCCTGCTTCCCAGCATCACTTTTCTGTTAAGCATCTCTATACTCAAAATAACTTTTTCTCTTGAGTATCTCTCTTTTCTCCGGCATGCCTTGCTCTTCAGTATCTCTCTCTCTACTCCCAAACCAATTTGCTCTTCAGAATCCCTTTTCTCTTGAGCATCTATCTTGCTCTTGAACTTATCTCTTTCTAATCGAACACCTATTTGCTCTTGGGCTCAATCTGTTCTGTGGAATTTTTCTATATTGAGCTTCTTTCTCTGCTCTTTAGCATCCCTTTTTGCTAAGCTTTCAAAAGCATTGTAAAAGTTCAAACAAAAAATATTCATGTTTTGGGCCTGTATTAGTGATTATTTGGAAGCTTAAACGATTATTTTGCCAACTCGGACTCATGGTAAACTTACTGACCTAACCCTTTCACTCCTATAGACATCAATAGAGATTACTACTGAATCCTATGGAAAACATGGTGTTATTAGGACTGAAAGGGTTAAATGAATATTTGGATAAAGCTAACGTTAATCAGGGCTATTGGAGTTCAATAATCTAAAGGATCTCTCATCCAGACTTATCACTTCTGATATTCATTTTGGAGGAATCATCAGTTTCACTCCTTACTCCTTCTCTTTTCTAAAGAAACTACTGATAACTCAATGAACAGTGAAAATGAAACAGTGTGAATGAGCCTTTACGCTTCTCATTTAGAATATTTCCATCAAAATAAAGATCGAAACTACGAGCGAAACTCTCATTGACACCTGAATACCCAAAAACTGATTAATTTTGAAGCGTGTTATAGAGCTACACTCTCATTTATCAGTTCAAGTCGGCCCCACAGATGATTATTCAGCAGAGTGATTCCGGAAGTCCGCTCTACGGGGCTTCTCGCAGTAACCGCAGGGGTGCGCATGTTAAAGAAGCTCTCTAGATTATTCAGTCTAATTAATTGCTCAAACCATATAGGCATGAGCAACGAATCAATTTGGCTCAAGCAAAATAAGGTGTGAAACTCTGGACATAATTATTAAAATTCGAAAGGATGTTATTCGACGAATGCGCATGCGTTGCGCAACCATCAAAAGGGTGCCTCAAATGTTACTCAACGATGTTTTTATAATGCTGTCTTAAGTTTGACAACATCATTACCAAAATGAATATCCTTAACTCTTAATAACAAGGGCTGGTCTAGCCTCTACTAAAGCATTTTTTCGGGGGGGGGCATATCGGAGGGTAACTTTAAATATTTTCAAGGCCCTCAGAAAAACTTTTGAATTTTAGCATTACAAAGAGTGCTTTTTGAGCAGTTTTTAGGGGTTTATAGTAACTTCAAAAGTAATAGATTTTTAAAGTTGGGGGTTGAAACATTTTTGTAGGGCCAAAAGCAGATTTTTGTTTCGAGAGGAGTTTTATTCCCAATTGTTTCTTGGTACTTTTTTGTACATCGGATTTGAACTGTGCAAACAATTTTGAAATTAAGTGAACCAAAATTCTATCTAAAAGTTAAAGCATAAAAGTACTCATAAAGAGGTACTACCTCACAAGTAATGTTGAGTCAAAGCGAAACAAAAGTCTGGTTACGGCACTGGTAAGAGTATAGCCATCATAATTCCTCCACTGAATCGAACAAAGCTCCATTGTTCTGCGATTGACAGCCGGAGGAAACCGTCAATGCGTTCTCTTCACACTAGATCAAGATGGATTAGTTTAGCTGTTGACGACATTATTGACTACCTAAATTGGTTTGCCACCTATTTGGATAAGAAATTGAAAACAAAATAATACAACTACACTTGGGTCCAAAAATCAAGGATTTATCTTGATTTTGTGGGAATAATAACATATAATAGTTTCTGTAATGTAATTTTCTGGGTCCTCAGGCATAAGTCAAAATGAGCACACTTATTGAGAGCTCCTAAAAATATGGTCACCACCAGCTATTAAAGGATCGACCAGCTAAAATCCACGGAAAATGAAGATTGAGGAAGTGTTTGTTAATATCATCTAAAAATATCCTACTTTAAGATATCCCACGCTTAAAAAATTAAGCATCGAATTCAAGAATATCATATCCTTTACAAATAATAAGGAATTTGTTTGATAAATAACTCTCACAGGAACGTTTCTGCTACCGTTCCGAATATATAAAGAACTCCTTTATCAATGAAGAGCCTCTATCAAAATCAAATTCTTTCCAGACTTAGTGGCCCATCAGGTGGTGCCTATCTCCGTTTCATTAGCCTTCGAGCTTGGGATGCTAATTGCGTCCAGGCCGAGTGACTAGCCTGACGATGTAGCCCCAGTTGATTCCCCAAACGAACTCGGTCCTCATTTTATAGACCCCGGAAGGATGAAGGGCTGAGTTGACCCATCAGAAGCCGCAAGGCTTCGAACCTAAGGCCGATTATGACCGTAGCCAGGCACGCTGACCACTACACAAACGTGGCCACTGGAGGGCCTCTGTAACTCCCTTAAACTAGTGTTAAGGTAATTTGATCCCTCAAATATTTCCGATCTTAGAAAATCCTATGGCATGTGGATTTCATTGATAAGGAACTGAGATTATACTTGTCATTATTTTAAAACTAAAATAATACAGGAACTAGGATTTATGTTATTATTTTCACAAAATCAAACTATCCTTAGTTTTTCGACACGAGTGTAGTAATGTTGTAATTACTGTAAGTAAAACAAATGTTTATTTTTTGCAGAAGTATTCAATTTGGGAAAAGTAACGATGGCAGAAGGCCTACAACGCGGTCTCTTGATCGCTCTGTGAGAAGTGCCCAACCTCCATTTCAAACCAATCCCGTGCTTCCCTAATACAAGTGAGTATATACCTTTTTAGTAAAAAAATAAATTTCATTCTTGTAAGTTTTTCTCCATTCAGTATTTCGCTAATTGCGAACACAACATCAGAGGAGACAGATTCCCGTGAAGGATGATTTTAAGGGATTGTAGGAGCAAATGTGCGTGCGAGGCGCGGGTGGCAGTACCAAAATAAAAATACCCACCCATTGGTTAAAAAAAAGGATTTTCCTGATTTCCACCCTCTGTAAAACATCCTGTATAAATTAGTTTAAACACTACTTCAAATTTCAAAACTTTTTTCTTCTCTTATGAGAGGATCTCCGTACCAAAAACGTGTCTATTGTACACAAAATTATGTTTCAACACTGTAAAAAATATGGATCGATACACAAAAGGTGGTGGAAAGATATTGCCACCTATCTATCATTGAGACGTTACACACCGCGACACAGATGATGTGGTGGCAATTTCTTTACACAACTTTATTCTGTACTCTTACTACCATGTTTTTATGGTGATTATTTACGTAAGCTCCTGAGGGGGAAGGGGGTTTGCTCTTTGCTTATTTTTTCTGACAATCAGGGGGAGAGGATGTATGAGTGATGATTTCGTAAGACAGTGAATTTTGGAAAATGTCATGTGTCTTGCATAAATAATTTCAAAATTCAACTAAAAATAAATTTAACAAAAAATATTGAACTATGACTAAAAAAAATTCCAGCATTTTGACTTGACAAGGAAAATTTTAACGATAGGTTCAGTATTCAAAGAGCACAATGAACTTTTAGAGCTAAACATTTTGAACAAAAAAAAAGCAACAAGGGGAGGGGTAGGGTAGTTTTCTTACGTAATTGTGAAGAGGGGATTTCGGTTTGCTTCTCTGTAAAAAAGATACGGCCCTTTACAGAAAATTGGTGGAAAGAAATCGCCTCCATACATTAAGAGAATGTTAAAAACCATGATACGGAGGAACCTCTACCTTGACTTGGAGGGAAGATCCCTCCGAGTCTAGGGGGATTCCGATGTCCCTCCGTATCGTGGAGTAAAATCTCTCAATGTATGGAGGCAACATCTTTCCACAACTTTTTGTGTCCCGTGTTTTTTAGTGTATCTGCTGTTAAGGGGGAGGGAGGCAGGGGTCAAAAACATACTTTCAACATGTTTAGAATTGAACGACCCCTAAGTGCACCAACATTCATATTCTACCTCTAAAAGGTTGAACCACTATTTAGTGTAAGTATAAAGGGACCTTAGAAGTAATGTTTACATAACACACAAAATCCTTAAAAATTAAATTATTTCCGCCAATACTTTTTTGACGGTTGAATTCACCTGCCGCAAACTCGAGTTAAATTTATTGAATATCCTATAGAAATGGAATGGATACAATGGACAATCAATGGAATATTACGAACCGAATTCCTTTAAACGAAATTTATACCTATTTCAATGTTTTGTTAGTGTGTCACGAAGGAAGAGGATCATGGTTTCACAAAATATCATATCATGAACCCCTCGTCATTATTATATTGAATGTGCCGTTTATTCGAATCCGAAGCCGTTTTGACAAATATTGAGCTAATCTAACAATACAATCTGAAGCGTTTTGGAAAATAAATAAATTTTCTTTTTAATCAATCGATGAATCAGGAGAAAAACCTTGAATACCTCTTAACAATGGCAAATTCCATCCATTAGATGTCTAAAATATTTTGTCATTCGAGTGTTCTGTTCAATAGAATCGTCAGTACGAAAAAGGGGGAAAAGACCTAAAAATGGAAAATAGGGATTTTCTCTACCGATTTTTTGTGCTAAAAAGTTCTCCAAACTTCGGTTAAATGAAAACATACAGAAATAAATTAAAAACAGATATATTTTGTAGGCATATTAATGAGTCAAAATAAATGTTTTTTCTTAAAGAGGATCAGATGGTCGCGCTGAGTTTCAACACAAATTTGGTACCTATTTTTACTGATAATATACTTAAAATAAGTAATTTAAAGTCAATATTACTAAGTAATCACCTTTCCCCATAACCAAAAAAAAAGAAATTTTCTTAGAAATAACGTTGCAATTTCAACGTAATTTTCAACGTTGAGAAATTTTGGTAGCTTTCAGGGGATGTAGCTTTAAAAAGGTTGAGAACCAGTGCTCTAGGAGGCGATCCAAGTATCCCCGGAACAGTCACACATTTACTTCTATTTGTGCAATTTATACGTTCGTTCTCCGTTACATTTACTACCAAAAATCTTGTTCTGCATTTAATTTTTAAAATCGTCCTTTGGTGTAAAATCTGCAGCATTTGCGAGCGTTCTTTACTCAAACATATCGATATCCGTCACATAGAGTTGACAGTAGGGCCACTCCACCATGATAAGATAGAGCTGTTTGCACCGGAGCGGCACACAAAGCAGAGGTGATAACTAAGGTGCCGACACAAGCGGTGTCATCTTGAAGACGCATGACTCAGGTCTGAGAAATTAGGTCACTGGGCTCAGGGCAGTATTAAACCCTTCCCTTCCCGAAATATTTGACGTCAATTTTATGCTGCCCATACCTTGAAAATTCTGCAACTTCAAAGGATTGATCGTCTTTTTATCACTATAAAAAATACGGCATTTACACAAGTCGTCAAACTTTCGAGGGGACCTCTGGGGGTCCTTCCCCAGAAATGTATTTGCAATTTTACTCTCAAAAGTAGTGTTTTAACTCATTTTGAGACCCTTTGTATTACACCACTGTAAAAGAAATACATCCCTTTCCACAAAAAGTGGTGGGGTAAAAATTGCCTCCATACATGGAGATGTTACACCGCGATAAAGAGGGACCCCTACCTAGACTCGGAGAAAGGTCCTTCTGTAGTGGAACCACACTCCCCGATGAGAGACCTACCTCGGAGTCTAGGTGGGGGTGGGGGTCCCTCCTTATCGCTGTGTAACATCTCTCAATGTGTATGGAGGCAATTTCTATCCACCTTTTTTGGTGGAAAGGGACGTATTTCTTTTACAGTGGTGTAATACAAAGAGTCTCATAAATTAAACCACTACTTTTGAGAGTCCATTTTTAAAAACATTTCTGGGGAGGACCCCCAGCCCCCTCGAAAGTTTGATGACTATTTATCTATCTTGAAAATTCTGTGGTCCACGAAGATGATTCGTGTGGCCCGTTTAGAGCAATGCCCCCGCGTATACCAAAACAAATTTAACCTTGTTTTAGGGTTAAATTTCAAAGCTCTTTTCGTAGTAAGTTCAAAGTAAGATGAAAATACTACCTAAAATGTATTAACATTGTCTTACATTGAATCTATTAAACATGCATAAGGAATAATTTGTGGTCTTCCCCCGGTGCAAAAATCCAGCTTTGAGCCTGATAAGAACTAAAATATTTCAAGTATAAATTTAGTCCCCTTTCGATATGAATTTCTATATTCGTCACAGTTTATATGTTTGTTCTCTTGTTGTGAAGTTTCAATTCCATAGAAAGACTGGAAAAATATTAAATAGCGATTTATTTTTAAAATTGCTGTTTTTTATCCTAATATGAAGTGCGGGGCAGAAAAGATTGGGCACTACTGTCACTGTCTTATACTTTTGAGTGTCGAATTTGAAATATTTCTTTGGGGGAGAACCCCCTCCATATTTCTCTAGTTAACATATTGAACTGGTACTTTTCGAGGGATGAGTTACACCTGTGATTTTTGTAAAGGGGCCGTTCAAATATTACGTAAGCATCTGAGGAGTGGGTTAGCTCTTTGCTAATTTTTCCCGACGAGGGGTTATAAATGATGCTTACGTAACAAACATGCTTGTGTCATGCATAATTAATTTCAAATGTCACCCAAAAATAAATTTAAAAAAAATCAACTTGGAAAAAATTTCAAACATTTTGACTTTACGGGGAGTTATGGTTTGCTTATCTCTGCTGATGACAATCAATAACATTCTCACGTAATTTCAAAATATTTGAACATCCCCTAACGTGACTGACACAAGATGGTGTTTTCAAAACATAAATGTAGAAGTGCAGGAGGAATTAAGTAAAAGAATAAGGTAAAAAATAATATTTAATGTGACAAAATTTAGCTATTGTAAAACAAACAAAATCCAATCTCTCTTTTTCTCTTCTAATAATTTTGAATAAAAATAAATAAACACCTCGCTCTCGCATCACGCGACTCCATGGTTACGTGATTGTTGGCACTAGTCCGTCTTCTTCTCTAATAGCGGCTAATCCTACTTAAATGTTAACCCCCATTTAAACTACATACAAGAGCTGCCGTTCGCATGACATAAACCGTTTTTCAGTTTGATTCCTATACCTATTCAGGAACCAAGTTCTGCCCACACTGAGGCGACTTAAGTCGCGTTAGCCATTAAGATCCTTATAAAGCGGAGGGGAGAAAGATGGGGACTTGAGGGGAAATGCACTAGATGCGGTTGGAAGTGGAAAGGATAACACCCGTTTTTCTCAGTTAGGCTCAAAACACTGCGCGGTTTATAGTCGCTTACTGCAATCAATCTCCATAAAAAAAGCATGGGGAAAGCCTAGTCCCATATCTTGACAGGAATGAAGATTCTTGTCAAGATAGGGGGAGTCTCAGGCTGAACTCCATGCTTTTTCCCCTCTTTGATTGATTGCTGTCACGTCTTATGGTCGCTAGGTCTGACTTGCCACTTACAGGACTAGTCTAGTAGTGCATCGCCTCTCAACTTCCCTTCTTTTTTCCTTCCATTTGATAAGGATCTTAATAGCTTGCGCGACTGGAGTCGCCTCTGTGTGGGCAGGCCTTTATTGAAGTGCAAGCCCACTTAAGGAAGAAGAGCGCGGATTTTTACGAGGATGGCTGTTTTTTACCTGTCCTTGGGTTTTATGTCCTCTCCGTCGCGGGACGCCCGTGGGAAGGACACCTGTTATTGGGACGCTTCCTTCGTTCTCGCAACTATGGCCATTTCTATGGTTGATTTGAGTTGCAATAATAACGGACAAAAAACGAGCGACAGGCCCATCCTCGTTTAAGACACGTGGTGCATGTGTCAAACATGGATTAATATTTTGGCGGCGTATAGAAGAAATTTATTTTATTTCGGGAGAGGTCAAAATGATTTGATAAAAATCAGTCTTTATCAGGTTTTTTAAGCTAGATTTTTGCACCGAGGGAGAGGATCCAAAATTATTCCTTATCCCCTCCCATGCATATTTTGCAGGTTCAAAGTAGCTTTTTAATAAATTTTTTGGTGGAGTAAAGATCATTCAATTCGATTTTAAAAAAATCTTATTCTCTCCCAAAACCAAATCCTGGATGCTCTATTTATGTCTCCTCCGTTCATCGTTCTTGCTGTAAGTTTTGTGGGAAAAATACCTACAGAACAAGATATTTTTTCCTATACTCTGTTCATTTAGAATTGGCGCCTGAGACGAAATGTATTAGAAGCAGTTACTATTGTAATTATCATCGAAAAATTTTTTTGTCTGCAATGACAAGGCAGCCTAAACAAAAGTAGTTAAAGTACTGTGAAAAAATCGGTCACTGAAGTTGTGGGAGGAGCGTTATTAAGCATCATTGAGCGTTTTTGATCCTATTTCAGGCGACAATTCTATATAAAATCTGTATATGTTCCGGATTTTGGACCCTCCCGGATAAAAGGTGCGTTACTCTATTAGTGCCTGCATTTTTTTAACCTTTTCCCTCTCTGTAAAAAAAAATTCGGCAACTAACACAGAAAGTGGTGGAAAGAAATCGCCTCCATACATTGAGAGATGTTACACCTACACCGCGATTTGGAGGGGGACCTCCCACACCTAGAATCGTAGAGAGGTCCTACTACAGAGAGACCTTCCTCCGGTCTAGGTGCGAGGTCCCTCCGTATCGCGGTGTAACATCTATCAATGTATGGAGGCAATTTCTTTCCACCACTTTTTGTGTAAAGTTACCGAATTTTTTTACACTTTTCCGAACTGACGATTCACATGAGCGGTTGCAATGAATGAAGAAAGCGTCTCTCGAATTAGAACAGGTAGCGGCTTGTTTTTAAAACGACAAGAGACCGTAATTCACACACAGGAAAATCCTTTCTTCAAACCAAAACTGATTTACGAGATCTTTTAAAGTGGGCCTCGTAAACCGAGATAACACGCTCGTAAATGGAAGCAGATAGGACTGTTTTAAAGCGACCTAAAACCAGACTTTCATGTTTTTATTGATGCGTCAAAGTCAATAGATAAACCTTTTTTTAAAATTACATCACATTTGAAGGGGGAGACAAACTCGACAAATGTCAGCAGGATTTCATCTACTAGATAGAGGACTTATTTTATATAATGTGTTATTTTTTAATATGTGGTATTGTGGTATATATACAGGGTGTTTCAGGTCCCATAGGCAGTAGGGGATGGGGATCCAGGGGTAGTACGGGGGCATGTGCCTCCCCAGGAGGCATGGGCACCAGAAGCAGGGAGTGCACTTGCACCCACCTGGCAGAAAATAAAGTACTGAAAATACACAGAAAATTAAAGAAATTTTTTTCATCAGTTAATCGTTGAATAAAAACTTAGGTAAGGCGTCTAGATGATCAAGTTTAACCTTGCTCGTGCTCAGACTGGCTGGTTTAGCAGATTTATTACAGGCGAGTGTTATATAGAGGTCTCACCGGTTATTATCTTCGTTACGATGAGGTGGTGGAACTAAAGACAAAAATTGCCACTTGAAGTCTCTGTTAAGCTGTGAGAACTCCAAATCTCAAGTGTAGCCTCCGGCCATGGACCGGTTTCGTCTTGTTAGGACTCATCAGCACGGCATAGGAAGGCAACGCAAGAGAGCGGAGGGAGAGCTTTTAGTCTAGCCGAGAGACTATAACGGAAAAAGTGGTGACCATTGATTAGTCCTACTTTGCCGTGCTGATGAGTCCTAACAAGGACGGAACCGGTCCATGGCTGGAGGCAACGCTTGAGAGTTGGAGTTCACACATATTCTCCTCTAACCAGAGGTAGTGGTGAAATACTCCCTTTTTCATCTCTGTTAAGCTCTTTACTCTGTGTTAGAGAACCACTGGTTTTGTCATTCTGAAACTAAACTTGAGGTTTCATTCATTGCAGAGATGAAGTACTTTGACCCGGACAACGGCGCGTGGCAGGAGATGTCGGACCGCCCCCCGCAGAAGACGAGCGACAACGACGCCCTCTCGCTCTCCTCCCTCGAACAACAAAAGTGAGTATGAGTCTTCCTCTTAGTTTTTAATTTTAAGATCCACCTTATAAGCTGTGACTTAAACCACGGCTGACTTGATAATACTATGCATGCTAGCCGAGATGTAGAAATCATTAAACATAAGGGTGTCTCAAAAGTTTGGCGCCAAACTTAACATGCAGGTTGTCATGCCATGACAAACAAGATTTTCATAGGAACCCATGTCCGTAAATGCAAACTGTGTCCGCAAAAGGACAATGTTTGCCGGAGAAGGGGCGACGTTTTTAACACTTTTGTTCGACCCAAAACTTCTTACATATTCGGAAAGAGCACCCTTGAAAACCGCTGTTAACCAAATTTCATTAAAGTCCGCCGGTAATTAGCAGAAAAAAATCACTTACTAATTTGAGGACGGTCTGAAAAAATAATGAAAGAAAATTGAAATTAAAAAAGAAAGGTTTTCTCTTCTATTTACCGGTGGAATTTAAAGAAATTAGGTTAACAGGGGTTTTAGGGGGTGCTCTTTCCGAATATGTAGAAAAATTGAGGTTACCCCCCCATAGAATAAACAGTTATAAATGCCTCTTCACCGGAGAACATGCATATCACTCTAATGGACGCAGTTTACATTTGCAGACATGGGTTCCCATGGAAATCTTCTTTGTCA
Source organism: Tetragnatha versicolor (assembly GCA_024610705.1). Lineage (NCBI taxonomy): Eukaryota > Metazoa > Arthropoda > Arachnida > Araneae > Tetragnathidae > Tetragnatha > Tetragnatha versicolor. The sequence goes on along the minus strand of JANDEH010000008.1, from coordinate 14,572,358 downwards.
TGGCATGACAGACCTGCATGTTAAGTTAAGCACCAACCTTTTGAGATACCCAGTAAAAAGCCCTAAATCCTTTTTTTTTCTAACGTGTCTCCCTTGTAGCCAGCCCATGCTGTGCCGCAGCAAGAGCACTTCGAGCCGCCACTCGCTGCGCTCGGTGGGCACGGACTCGGGGATCGTGCGGCTGGCCAAGGGGCTGAGCACGCGCCAGAGGAAGCGGGTGGTGCTCAAGAACGGCAACGTCAACCTCTCCAAAGAGCACGTGAGCAAGCGGCGACAGCGCTTCCTGCAGGACCTCTTCACCACGCTCGTCGAGATCCAGTGGCGGTACAACCTCATGGTGAGACAAAGCATAGTGTTTACGTCCAAAAACACTCATTTTTCTTTATTATGATCTAAGAATACATTAATGTATTCTTAGTCGTAATGTATTCTTAGTCGTAATTCTTAGTAATGATAAGACTAAGTCTTAGTTAGTATATCGTTTAACTTTCCACTGAAGATAACTCCCGCAGCTGGGGTTGAAACGTTTGAAACTTTACATCTTCTAGATCTAGAATACGGCCAACTAATCATTTACCTAAGTTATAAAAAGGAAAACTCAGATTTGCGTTAAGAGGAGCGTTTCAGGACGTATAAGAGCGAGTTTGGGAATGTAGTCTCTCGGACAACTCATTTTCAATTGCAGACCCCTCTCGAAGCTTACACATACCACCAATATTAGTTAAGCTAATTCTCATAGTCTCCTTCTTGATCCACCACTGCTCAATGATCCATGCTGATCACACCCACTGTAAAAAATACGGCACATTACACAATCAAGTGGTGGAAAGAAAATTCCATCAGTCACAGTGGGTCTGAGTCTAGATGGGAGGTGCCTCCACATCATGGTGTAACATATCTGTCAATGAGATGGCGGCAATTTTTCCCACCACCTTATTGGGTAACGTGCCGTATTTTTTACAGTCCCCTTACTGCCCAAAACAGGCCAACAACCCTTAACCCTTTCAATCCTAAGCCACCCGAGATTACCATTAAAACCAATGGGGAATTTGGGGAGGCTATGTCTAAAAGGGTTAAGATCATCTCACTGTTGTATCTGAATCAATGTTTCTGCCTAGGTGTTCGCGCTGGGCTTCCTGCTGAGCTGGCTTGGGTTCGCGCTCATCTGGTGGCTCATCTGCCTGTCGCACGGGGACTTCGAGCACGCGGGCGACGACACCTGGACGCCCTGTGTCTCCGAAGTCACCGACTTCGCCACCGCCTTCCTCTTCTCCGTTGAGACGCAGCACACCATCGGTACGCAGTCTACTTCTTTTGACCCTAACTGACTCTAGAGCAGCGTTTGCCAACCTTTTCACCCTATGAGAACTCTAGTGACAATGATTTACGGAACCCCTAATTATATCATATCGTAATATAATATTTTGTGAGATCTAATAACAACAGAAATTTTAAAAAGCATTATTATTAATTGCAAAATGCAACTCAACCTAAAAAATGAAACAAATTAGCTAAAATGTCGAAACTGACTGAAATGTAAACGGTTGGATGAAGATTATTTTAGGTTGGTAAAGGATTTTTTCTTTGGATTTTTCAATTTTGTAAGGAAATAGTACCCAGTTTTCTGCTTGGGGGATACTATCCCAGAAAATATTCGGAGATTTTAATTAAAATAGTGTATCACAATATCCTCCAATTTTCAGAATGTTCCTTTTAAACTTTTCAGAAGACAATTTCAGCTACGCCATGTCATAAGCCCTAGGTAAATGAGGGAACCGGGGTCTTCCCCCAGAAAAATTTTGAATTATATCATGCCATAAAGTACTATGGTACTTTTGGGGGGTTAACTGGTATCCCGCTTTCTGGAGGCGATTGAGTGCTCATGTTGCTTGCGGAACCCTGGTGAGGAAACGCTGCTCTGGAGTGTTAACATGCACTACTTACTGCTATATTTACAGCCATCGGCGTCGGTGTTAACCAGCGGCTAAAGAAAGAAAAATTAGCTTTTCGCTTACTCTGATTGGGTGGAATCCTTCTTCGACCAAGGATTTAACACCAACGCTGGTGAATGTGAATATGGCTGTAATAGTCTAGTTTCAACCAGTACTCAAATGATTGTGGAAGTACAATAACTCTTGTGTTCGCAGGGTACGGTTCCCGATGCACGAGCAGCGAGTGCCCCGAGGCCATCTTCGTGATGTGCGCGCAGAGCATCACGGGGGTGATGATCCAGTGCTTCATGGCGGGCATCGTGTTCGCCAAGCTCTCGCGCCCCAAGAACCGCTCGCAGACGCTCGAGTTCTCGCGCTACGCGTGCGTGGGGCTGCGCGACGCCCGCCTCTGCTTCTCGTTCCGCGTGGGCGACGTCCGCAAGTCGCACATCATCGGCGCCACCGTCTCCGCCAGGCTCATACGACGAAAGACCACCACCGAGGGAGAGGTGCGTATATACTCACTACATATTAGATGTATGAAGGGGCCATGGGGAGTCTTTGTGATTAAGGCATCGGCTTCGGGATCGAAAGGGACCCGGGCACGTAAACCACACCTCCAGCCCCCCTAGGATACAGCCTTATGGTTAAAAGCAGAGATGCTGACCTACCGCCTTTTTAAAAAAAACTGAAAACTAAGTTCCCCCCGTATTCAAGGAATAAAGGAGTGGTTTTCGTCTCATCTCAGCGGTTCCACTTTTTGTGGTGCTGCTACCTAGTGGGATGTAAAAGAAGCATTTGTTTCATACCGACTAAATATATTTAATACCTGATACTTCATCTTGAGGCTATTTCCCATTTGACAAAAAAATAGTTTTTGAAGTCTTTAAACATAGAATAATTCCTTTTACAGGAATCATACATCCATGCATTTTATTCTCCGTTTTGTCATTTTTCAGAATTTTTTTTGTCTTAGAACTTTCAAAGTCCAATCGAATCTTCTCAACAAGCATAATATTAAAAGGTCATGGATAATCGCATTACTTCTAACTACCTAAAGGGGGTCCTCCCCCCGAACATTTTTGAAAATTAAGTTTAAAAAGCAGGTTTTCAACTCGTTTTAGTCAAAACTAATCCGAATTTCGAATTAACATTTTTAATTTAATATATATACTCCTGTTCATAAAAAATGCAACACCAAGAAGGAATTGTCCGATCAACTTGAAATTTTCAGGGTATGTTCATTATGGTTTGATTATCAAATGATATCAAATTCAGAGCTATAGCGCATGCGCGAGCTGAGCAGTGTCTTCTCAACCACTGATTTATTGGTATATTTTGGGGGCTGTAACGGGACGTTAAGGGCTTGTAAGAAGGCTGTCTACCGTTGATTATCTTGTCATTAGATGTTATTATACCCCTTAGACCTTAACGGATGTCATATGAACATTTAACAGATTTTTAAAGAGGATTAATGTTAGGCCTCCCGGAGGGGTGTTTTTCACACTGTTTTACCGCTGGTCAGATGAAGGGAAACCGGACTTTATTGAGGTGGGTTTGAAAGCAGAGGTCCAAAAAGGGTAAGGCGAGTTGAAAATTGGGGTCTGGACCCCTTATAGTCACGTCAGCACGGGATGAAAGAGGCTTCATTCGCATGGCAGTGCCGGATCATTGAGTGACTTTTCGACATGTTTCAAATTGTTAGAATACTCGAATTTCACATTTCAACGGAATTTTAGTGATTGAAAAAACAATAATTTCCCCTATATCGATAGTAAAACTTCGTTTTGCTCTTAATAGAGATTTTTTTCAAGAGTTAGAGGGTAAATTCAGGAGAAAAAACATAATTATCAAGAGTTTTAAAATTTAAAAAATAAAGCAAATTTCAAGAATGGCGTACGAACCCAGGTCAATCATGAAAACTGGCGTTTTGTCGTCCCTTAGGTGATCCCGTACTACCACAGCCTGCTGGGGGTGCGGTTCGACGGCGGCGACGACAGCGTGCTGCTCATCTGGCCGGCCACCATCGTGCACGAGATCGACGAGAGCTCGCCCTTCTTCCTGCTCTCGGCCGAGGACATGCTGCGCGACCGCTACGAGGTGGTGGTCATCCTCGAGGGCACCATCGAGTCCACGGGTCAGGCCATGCAGGCGCGCTCCTCCTACGTCGGCTCAGAGATACTCTGGGGACACCGCTTCGAGCAGGTTCGCGCACATTTGCTTCTCTTTAACGTCCCCGGAGAAATCATGCTGCCAAGAGCCTTATTCACTGCTACCGGACTCGCAGAGAATAGAGCTTATTAGAGGTCTCATCACCATAGACGCTAATGGAAACTCTTAAAGTATTGACTCCCATAGACACTGGCATCCCCCTAACTGGACGGATGTACAAAAATTCCGGGTCAAAACAAAAACAGATCAACAAATTTATAACATTGATAAAGCTATAATTTTGTTTGACCGGATTTTTCGCGACACCAACTGGACCACCTCCAAGCTCCACCGTCACCTTCTCCCTTTGAAGGTTTTGCTTTGCCCGCCTGTCATTAAAATCAAATCGGTTGAGGGGGGAAGCTTTCAAAATCTAAATTCCATATCCAATTGTACTATCTACCCTTCTGTCAATCATAGACATTTGCAGTGATCCTCGCTATCCTACGATGAGACTTGAAAAAAACGTTTAGGAGTTTTCTCTGTGTCTAACGACCCAACTCTAAACGAAATTCAAACTAAAAATTTACAAAAAGCTCCATTTATGAAGGGGCAAAGGCAGTGTTATTCTTAGGATTTTTTTGGAGGAGTAAAAATACTCCTTGACTTTTTTAGGAGGCGTGAAATTCATTTATGAGGAGTGAAATACGGAAATAGCGTAAACTATACATAAAGAGACACATATTTCAAATAAAAACGCTTTTCTTAATGGACAAACTGAAATAGAAAAAAATGAGAATGCTGTTTTGGTTTTTAACAATTATAGCATCAGTTAATATAAGTAGAAAATATTAAAAATTATAAATAAAATAATTTATTTTACATTAAACATTCTAAAGGAAATATTTATTTATTATTACAAATTTGAGTAGAAAATTTTTTTGATTTCGATGGGGTGCCATGCATTTTTTAAGCAAAACCAAAATTCAAAGCGTGAAAATACGCCTGGCTAGTTTTTAAAAGCGTATTTCCTATTTTCAATGCGTGAAATACGCTCTCAGAGGCGTTAAAATTATCACTGGGCAAAGGTATCACCACTGTAAAAAAATACGACACTTTACACAAAAAAGTGGTGGAAAGAAATTGCCTCCATATATTGAGAGTTGTTACACCGCGATACCGAGGGACCTTCCACCTAGACTAGGAAAGATATCCCCACTACACATGGCGATACGCGAGACCTCCATCCAAGTCTAGGTGGGAGATAGAGCCCTCCGTTTCACGGTGTAACATCTCTCAATGTGTGGAGCCAATTTCTTTCCACCACTTTTGTGTAAAATGCCGTATTTTTTTACAATGACCCCTGGAAACTCGAAAATCCTTTTTTCTAAAAAATTTGTCCTCTCTATCAGGTGGTGAGCTTCCGGAAGGAGACTGGGGAGTACCTGGTCAACTACAGCAAGTTCAATGCCACCAACGAGGTGCAGACACCTCTGTGTAGCGCCAGGGACTACTACGAGTACCAGCGGCTCCTGGCGGCGGATCAACAAGAGCAACAGGAATCCGATCGAGTCTCCTCGACCCCCTGAACTCAACTACTGTATCGACATCCATTGGGCCCCTTCGAGCAGTGGTTCCCAAACTTTTTCAACACCCCAAACGTTCAAGATTCGTCCTATATATGGCCAAATTTCATTTACTTTAAGAAGCAGTTGAACTTGATATGTTTGGTAAGAGCTGTGCTACTAGTGTCGTGACGCCCCAGCTGACTAAAAATTCATCCAGTGGGAGGAATTCTGAATGCAAACAAAAACACATCCCCGAACAACCCAACTGGATTTCCTATTTAAACCATTGTCAAATGGGAACCCGCTCACACAACAGAATGAGAAGTACCTGAAAAGTGATCGATAATTGAAGGGCTTGGTGGATAAAGGGGATATGTTACAAGGCCTGTCCCAAAAGTAACGAGACTGAATTCCCTAATTATTCCCCTTCCTCCACCAAGCCCTTTAATTCCTAATGTAAACATTTTTTACCACGCGCTGAGGTTTCTAGGAAAGGAAAGCTAATTAACCTTTTATTAGATAGCTGTAAGCAGTTCGGTTCAAATCACACGATTAATATTTTTAATTCGCTTTTTCCTTCCTTCAAATCCCATTATGAAGAAGAGATGCTGGGTAAAAAATGGTAGCGTCGCGTCGTCTAGATGAATTTGTAGAAAATTCGTCCTTAGAAGCCGGATGGTGAATATTTGTAGTATAGTTTGGGAACCACTGATTAGAGATTGCATTTATAGTATGTGAACACAACTGACTCCTTCGGACTGCCTCAAACCCATTCTGCGAGAGTTGTGCTCGAACACAGACCAACTCATAAGCACTGCTTGGACCATTTGAATATCACTTCAAAAGTATACTTTTTGTAGTTTTTTCCCTTTTCGAGCTCTCAACATGGAATTCTTCATTGCAATTGTAAATACCACATTTAATCATCAAATACAATAAATAAAAGCAGTGGGATCTTTTCTCCATTTAGCTTTCTTATCACAATCTCTCTAAACCTTCTGGTTCATGACTTTTTAAACAATTTTCATGAGAAGCTTTTCTTTATTATTACACTTTAAGCAACCATTATTTTGATGATTAAAGCACATATACTCAAATATAAATATAATTTGTGATCAAATTCTTCTTAAATGTCCATTTTCGCAAAAATAAACCACGGATAACCCACCAAAGTTGGGTGGTCAGATTTTGGGTGAAAAAACCGATGGTTATTCGTTAGTTGGGGCTGGTTGATAACGTTTTACTTAGGATCAGCGGATAATCCTTCAATCCATGGTTGAACAACGATGGTTAATACGGCCGATAATGAAGCATTTCATCAGGCATTTAGAAAATGATGTTTATTTACAATAAAGTTTTTCAAAAAATCCAACAAATTTATATACAACTTTGTAATTTCATACAAATTCATAGATAAATAACTAAGTATAACAAAAACAAGATATCACATAAAAACCATTGAGATTTAATAATCAAATCAAATCAAATTTATTGGACAAAAGACAAAACATGTATAAGACATGGAACACACAGACAAGGACTGTACAAAAAACACAGAGGGAAATATATACATATATTGACATTTAGTTTAAACATAGAAAAAACAAAAAAGTTGATTATGTGGATCCCAAAGAGCCAAAGGCTCGCCCAGGGAACCTAAATTAAAAAAAAAAGACTTTATCATGTGGCAAGAGCTGCGCTTATTATTTAGGAATTTTGAACAAAGCTTCAATATCTGAGTGTCCTGAGATAAAAAGATGAATACCGGATTTAAATTTGTTAATATTGTTGGTTAGTTTAAGAGTTTCTTCCAGTTTATTAAATATGTATGGTCCCAAAAAGGCATGAGATTTATGAAATATTTCTTTTTTAGATTTAGGGATATACAAGTTACCTTTAGCGCTTCTAAGATAAGAAGTTATATTTTTGGTTTGATATAAATGTTTATTTTTATATATAAAAAGTAATAAACGAAAAATATACAGTTCTCTGATTGTTAAGATATTATTAGGCAGGGAATTATATTTTAAGTGAGATAAAATCTTTTTTTGTAACTGAATGAGCGGTTTAATATTATTGTAATAATCAGATGCAAAAAGCACGTTATTCCATAATTAATTGTTGATTGCACCCAAGCAAAATATACTGTTGTTAGAAATTTATGGTCAATTATACCTTTTAATTTAAACAGCTTCATATTGATAAAACGCAATTTGTTTAACAAGATGTTTATATGGGATTTCCATTTTAAATTAGAATCAAAATGTAGACCAAAATATTTAATTGTATCAACACACTTAATTACATTACAGGAGGAAGAACCATTACACTCACGATTACAATTTGGTTTATGGATTTTTAGGGAATCCCTTATAGTCACTGAAGTTTTAAGGTTAAAAATCATAAATTTAGTTTTCAAAACATTAAGCTTTAGCATATTATTATAAAACCAAATATTAACTTTTTGTAGGCAAACTTCAATTTTTTTAAACAGCTTAGAGTAATTAACCGCCGAGAAAACCAAAACCGTATCATCAGCAAATGTAATAATATCACAATTCAAATCAAGTTTACAGAAGTCATTAATGAAAATCAAAAATAATAATGGCCCTAAAATAGATCCCTGAGGAACACCACCTCTAATAAGTTTTTGGGAGCTGCAAATATCATTAATTTTAACAATTTGAGACCTGTCATTTAAATACGATTTGAACCAATTATATGTATTTCCTCTAACTCCAATCATGTGAAGTTTATGTAGAAGTAAATCGTGATTGACTGTATCAAAAGCTTTGCTTATGTCTAGGAAAACGGCTGCTGTTTTTTTGTTATTGTTAACATTCGAAAATATTATTTTTGTAAATTTCATTAAAGCAAGCTCTGTACTTCTACCCTTCCTAAAACCAAATTGATTGTCTGCAATTACACCCTGTTTATCCAAAAATTTTACTAGACGAGAATGAATTAATTTTTCTATTACCTTTGAGAAAACACTGAGTAAGGAAATCGGTCTATAATTATTCAAATCATTTTTATTACCTTGTTTGAAAATTGGAACAACTATAGAAGTTTTAAGACCGGAAAAAAATACACCTTGTTGAAATGAGAGGTTAATCAGATATGTGATAAATTCTGGATAACACTTAAAAAGTACCTTTATCATATTTTTGTTAATTTTATCTATTCCAGTGGATTTTTTATTAGGAAGCGAATTTATGACATTTGATATTTCAAAATCTGTAACATATTCTAGGAAAAAAACTATTCACGTTAGATTGTAAATCAATATTATTAAGACCGATATTTTGATTACCACCATTTGTGTTGAAAACCAAAGAAAAATGAGCATTAAAATCTTCAACTAAAGTTTCTAAATTGTTATTTGTCGGTAAAACTATACTTTGTTTTTCACCAAGGACTTCTTTAATTACCTTCCATTGATCTTTGTGATCAGAATTTAAAAATTTTTTATGAAAATAATCGGTTTTCAAGGTTTTCAATCTAGATTTCAGCCTATTTCGGAGTGAGGTGAATTGATTTTTTATTTCTTGATTAAATTTATTTTTACGGTATTTTTTGTATAACTTATCTTTTTCATTAATCAGATTTAATGTTTCCGGTGTTATCCATGGTTTTTTTGGAGTTTTTTCCTTTTTACAAATATGGGTAACTTCCGACATAGATATAATTTTTTTTACTTGAGTCATAAAGTCACCAAAAACCAGGTTAATATCAGTATTAGTAACAACGGAAAACTTAAATTAGAATTAGTTAATAACTTATTAAACGTTCCAAGATGACAATAATTGTCATAATACATAAAAATAAATGTCAGCATGAAAATCAACTCATGCCAAACTTTATGAACAAAATATATCTTAGAGGAAGTAAAACAGAAATTTTAATTCAAGATAATTAATCCTTTCCCAAAATTTTCAATAAAAGGATTCAATGACAATCCAGTGCTGCCTAAGACTGTTAAGAATAAAATTGTAGAAAAAAATAAGTTTCTAAATACCTATTATTAAGAAATTAAAATAAAATCCCATTTATTACTAATAAGAAAAGTTAGCGTAAATTAGATTTTACTGTTTGCAATATGAACACAAAATATTTCACAATAGAACATTAACTACTCAAAGTTTACAGCCTTTTTTACGTGTACAAATATGTATACAAAATACATTTGCGAAAAAATACAGATTTGTGTGTAAGCATTTTCTTATTTATGTGCAAAGATAAAAATAAACTCCTTCGTATGAAGGATTGACTCACTGATAACATGGATTTGATCTGAAACTGGCATTGGTATTTACCTAAGCGTTTATGCTCTATTAGGATGCTTTGAGATCAGTCTGTATTGATCATGCAGTATATGGCATAAATCATAGGAAAATATTGTATACTCTCAATATAACAAAGTCGAAGGAACGGGTAAAATATTTCAAGATAAAAAGCTTTTGACTTAACAAGTAAGGCGTCCAAATTTAGGAAAATAAGAAATATGGGGTCACAAGAAAACATTTTACAGTAAAATGTCTCAATTTAAATCTTAATTTTACTTTTAACACAGTATAACATAATTTTTTATGGAAAAAATTATTTGAAATGACTTTTTTTTAGATAAAGAATTTTAAATACTGTAAATTTAAATTAAAATTGAACTTACTTATAAATTCTTTAAAATGTTCAGTACATTATAGTGGCCAGTCAACTTTTCTCAGAATGTTTCTGAACCTATTTTTCAATACATGCAGTCATCATTCTCCACATTTTTAGATTGACTGTTAAATCTAAAGCAATGTTACTGAACAAAGAACCACAGTTAAAACCCATTGACCAATTGGGAAGAATGTCCAATATATTTTTTAATTACCTAAAGAGGGGTCAGTAAGTCTTCCCTCAGAAAATTTAAGTCTAAAAAGAGCCTGAGTCTTTTCAACTTGTTTTCATACTCTGAATTTTGGACATACATCTTCAATATATTCAAGGTATTTTTTGGTAGGATTTTTGCATTTTGACAAGCTTACTATAAAAAATAGTTACAAATAATAACTCGCCCGAAAAACAGCGTGTTTACTGTAAAGACGGAGTGAAGTATCAACATTTTGGTACCCTCTCACTTTACATATAGCCTGACTGCCACAAGAAAAACTTAGGTGCAAAATCGAAACTTTAAAAAGAAGTTCAAATCTAAATGACAACCACACAGATTTGGCACAAAGCATTTTTTTCACAGGTTTGTTTATAAATAACCATCACCCCCAAAATTTAGGAGAATAGCCGGTTTCCATAACACTGGCTACAATATTGCACGACGTCAAAAGTTTTTCTTGTGGCGGTCGGACTATACACCCCTGAGTTCCGACCTCTCCTATTCCTCACTTTTAAATAAGCGGCTGAAAATATTTCCTTCCCCCACCACTGAATTAGTAACCACAGCAACTATCAACGCCAAAGGACGAAGAAAGACTATTGACTGTGCGAAGAGCGTTACTATGGTTACGCTTTTATCAAGCGGGAAAGCCCTATTTTTCTGCCGCCTATTCTAAATGAACAGAATATAGTTCTTGTTGCCCCCTGGATCCCCTAGTGGGCAGAGGGGACGAGGTTGTCGAGGCAGCGGTCGGCGGGCAGCCACATGAAGAGGGCCGCCTCGGCAGGGCCACTGGGAGCGCAGTGCTGCGGGGGAGGCTGGCGGACAGCCACCGCCCGCATGCGGCGGGCGTTGCGGGCGGAGGCCTCGGCGTGGTCCACCATGGGTCTGGGATAGTCCCTGCCCACTACGCACCCCGCCGCCTCCTGCTCGGCGAGGGGCGCCCGCCACGGCTCGTAGATGTACTGCGTCGGAAACCGGGACAGCTCGGGCACAAACTTCCTGCAAGGAACGACGAGATCTTCTTACATTGAAAAACAGGGTTGATACAGCTCTATATCTAAGATACTAAAATTCAGGAGTGTTGCACCAACGGCCTTGGTTTACATGTTGTGTTTCTCCTTTACATTCAGTTTGCACAAACTACTTCTTTATCAGTACCTTTTCAATTATATTTGAAAAAAACTGTTAGTCCGTTACACCCTAAGTTGGCTCTGGAGAAAAGGCTACAGTGACAGAATCACACCCGTTAGCATAGCAATCCGGGTTGAGAAACCGGTTTAACCATACGGACTGTATTTATTCCCTTCCCAATTAAAGACTTCTAATAAATGACTAAATTAAGTTATTTGATAATAATCACAATAAACTACATATAACGCATGTTACATTTTTATAAATGTGTCTGCATATTCCTTATTTTCAATTACAATACAAGCTAGTACTATTTTTTCAGGTGGATTGGAACATCCCATGCCTTTCCCAGTACTGCCAAGTTAGGGTGGAACAGAGTAAAGTTGTTGGTTAAAACCACATTCTCCATCTAACAACCCCCATTTAAAAATCAATGGTAAGGAGGAATGCATTACCTGATGTAGTCCCCGGAGGGCTCGAAGTGCCTCCCGTAGGTCACGGGAGAGACGCAGACAGGGCACTGGAGGATGTTCTCGAAGGCTGAGCTGGACACCCACATCCAGTTGCCTGCACAAACAGGGAAGTCTGCGTCCAGCAGGTACTTCATGAACACCTGGAAAAAGTTGTCATAGGGTAGAGAGAGAGGATTGGGGTGTCATTTTTCATAGTTCAGTGTATATGTTTCAGGAAATGTGATAAATCTGTGAGCATTAAAGTAATCAGGGGTATATCCATGTTTTGTTTTTCAGGGGCCCATTTTTGTGAAAAATTAACTGTTTTTTGTGAAAAATAAAATGTTTTTGCGAAAAATTGAAGCAGAGATAGCTGGCAGATTGGTGCACAATAGTAAAAATCGACCACCAAGGAAATCATGAAAAATTCAAATATTTTGAAAATGTTTTTTTGCTAATGAGCTAATTAGTTTGAATTTTGTGAAAGGGCCCCAATTTTTGGCTGGATGACCGCTGATAATGCAAATTGATAATAACTCTTTTAGTTTAAACGAACAACCCAAGTGTGGTGACCTCACCTTGAGTCCTTCCTCCCAGGATATCCAGAGGTCTCCGCGCGTAAGGAAGCAGGCCACTGCGTTGCGCGCCACATGATGCAGCCAGCCCTCCTGGCGTAGTTGGCGCATGGCTGCGTCTATGAAGGGGAAGCCCGTACGACCCTCCTGCCAACGCTTCAGCGCCGCAGCATCACACTCCCTGCAACAGGGTTGAAAAAAAACATTTTTAAAATAAAAAACAAAAAACATGTCTCTTTTTGTTTAAAACATGGTTTTTTTTATTTTTGTTACGTTCACTGCCACTCTAAATCAGTGTTCCCCAACCTTTTTACCACCACGGACTGGTCAATATTTGATAATTTTACCATGGCCAGCTAGGGGGGCGTTGATTGTTTACATTATAGAACATTTGGATTTATTAATTTTAATTTAATTGTATTTGTACCAGGCGCGGATCCAGCACTGCTCCAAGGGGAGGGGAAGTTTTCCAGACAAGATCCCCTTGTGGTACCATTGGGGGTATGGGGGTCCTCCCCCAGAAAAAATATTGATATTTGACGTGTAAAAGTAAGGTTTTAACTCATTTTTAGAAACGTTTTGGGTCTAAGGGGGGCACTTTTCAACACTATTTCCTTTACTTTTTGACCTAAAATGTAAAAATTTTTGGGATTTCCTAAAAATAAGCACTGAATACCCCATTTTGATACTAATGGGGGGTATGGGGGTCCTCCCCCAGAAAAAAGTTTGAATTTAGACCTATAGAAGTTGGGTTTTTACTCTTTTTGAGTACCTTTTTTGGTCTTCAAGGGGGGCACTTTCCAGAGTGCCACCCCCTAGATTCTCCACTGATTTGTACATACTTTCAAAATAAAGTACAGTTGGGCAATTCCACGGGTAACTGACTGACATTTTTTGAGAAAAACGCTTAGTATTTTGTTATTTTCTTCCCAAAAATAAATGATATAAAAATACTTTCCCCCCAGTTTATTGCTTTCTTGTTAGCTTAATCTAATGGCGCGATTAAATTTTCAAAATATGTTTTTATTGATTTTTAAAAATTTTAAACGACATGGTAACTGACTGACATTTGTGAAACATTTATGTCAGTCAGTTACCATGTTGTTTTGAATTTTTTAAAAATCAATAAAAACATATTTTGAAAATTTAATCGTGCCATTAGATTAAGCTAACAAGAAAGTAATAAACTGGGGGAAAGTATTTTTATATAATTTATTTTTGGGAAGAAAATAACAAAATACTAAGCGTTTTTCTCAAAAAATGTCAGTCAGTTACCCGTGGAATTGCCCAGTTACACCAAAAAATAAATATAATGTTTTAATTTGGAGTAAAAACCTAGGAATTTAAATCAATTTTCAATGAAATGGTCTGCCTGCGGTCCGGTACCATTTGATCCACGGACCGGGGGTTGGGGACCACTGCTTTAAATGACATAGAAAAACAGGGTACATGAGAATTTAAAATTATTTCAATTATTTACATAAAATATCTTGATGGGTTTTTTAGGGTATACATTTTGGAGTGTTTTTTTAAGGACAGCACTATATGTGTAATCAGACCAATTTTTGAGCATTTATCTTAAAAACTAAAAAATATATAGCAGGCTAAAACATGTAAGAATCAGTTAAAAGGAAAACAATGATAGTTTCGAAAGAGGTCCCTGATTATCTTCCCATTTTTAAAATAGGTTTTACTCTTTATTTTTATTGAAATTGGAGTAACTCAATAAGCTTTAGTAGTAATAACTCCTATGAGGAAGGTGTTTTAAAAGGAAAAAAATATTGTAAATCTTTTATAAATATAGTTTCAAATTATTTTCCAAGTGTGTATAAATTTAAATTAAAAGCTCAATATAATTTTGTATTTTCCGTAAATATTAATCTAACATTTGTAAATACATTTAATTGCATTAATATTATACAATACTTATAACCATAATAAATTAATTTTATTGGTGGTATAATTTATTTAGGGCCGTTATATTTTAAATCCACGGAATTTTCCTCTTATCACATGTCAAAGGGAACAAACTAGAGATATAATACCCTGAACTTAACAAAACCAGCCTCACATTTAGTAAAAGCTTTTTATCACTGTTTAGCACACCTATGTTATATCTGTGGTAATAGTAAAAGACGATAAAAAAGTGTTTAAGAAAGTAATTTAAAGCACGGGAAAAACTATCATTCTTGGTTGAAAAAGACTCCCTAAATCCTGTAAATTCCTGAAAATGTAATCCCCTAATTCCTGTAAATGTAAAAAAATCTAATTAAATTTTTAAAATTAAAATTAGAAAAACAAAGCTATAATTTTAAACACACCACAAACACTTTTTTATCACAGAACAATGCTCTTTAACAAGCAATTTGGTGGTTTGTACCCAACATGAAAATGGCAGGATATTTTCCCAAATAAAGGGAACAACTTGCTAAAAAACTTGTTTACTACTTGCTTGTTTTTTTTTCTTTGTTTTAAAGGTGTCAAAAACAAGTGTTTTGAAAGTAACAACCCTGCCCTGCAACAAAACAACCTCAGTATATTGCCAAAAGCAGCAGTACACAAGCAAAAGGCACTACTGGCTCAACTTCTCCGTATGAAGTTACACCAAATTTAGGTCAGATTCTGTAGTTGGGCCTGATTGGCGAATAACTTTTCACCAAGTTGTTAGTGAATGTTGGTAGAGTTATTAGCAGGTATTTCATCACGAAAAAGAATTTTAGAACCATTATATCTCACCAAATCTTACTCATAAAAGCACAAGATAATAGTTTTATATTTTTACTTTGAAAATGAAGTAAATAATACAATTATCTGAAAACATGGCAGTGGATGGTGTCCAACGGAGGCACGTGTGAATTATTCCTTTTCTTTTTTGTCTCCCATTTTGATCATAGTAAATGTCAAACTAAACCTTCACCAACATGGACCCTGTGATCCCTGGTGACCATAAGTTGTGTACAGTAAATAAATCTCTCACCAGGGGATGTTGAGGCAGACGGGGTTGTCGAGCATGGTGCCGAAATGGGGGTTGTCGAGGCACATGGCATAGAAATACTCCCTCCACAGCAGCTGGCCCATCAGGCTGTCGGGGGTGTAGAGCGCAGAGTCCGCCAGCTCGTACAGCGCCCAGTAGAACCTGCAACACCACTCTGCATCAGTCAAATTCTTGGAGAAAAACTAAACATATTTATTCCCAACATAAGTATATCTGTTCTAAATTTTTTTTTGGTGAACAATTTCCAAAGAAAAACTTTTTAATTACTCATCCGTATGACACATTTTTAGCATCAAAACGTCTGGATTTTTTTGTATATGAGTGCACCCTTCAATTTTTTTTTAAATTTCAGTTTTAAAGTATTTCTATTTTTTCTTTACTGATAAGGTATTGATGAGTTACTAGGTGCAAAACTGAATTTAAATTATTTATTTCTATGAATTTTTTAGAATGTTGATTGATAATAGCTATTAATACTTACTGGATATTTTTATAAAATAGATATTATTTAAATTATTGATGTTAGAGTTCATAATTATTCTAAATTTTAATATGTGTTAATTATATTGACATATTTTTGGAAAGTTGGTTTACGTTTCTTCACCTTTTTTGACAAATGTCGATGTACGAATGAAACTAAGTGCAGTGAGCTGGGTTTTGTGAGGATAGTGAAGCGATTCAAAAGGTTCTTTAGATAAAAGGAGATTAGAAATATAATATTGCTAAATAATATAAAACTCCTGGCTTAAAATGTTCAGCTATGTCAATAACTGTTCAGTTATATCAATAAAAACCATAAAAAATTTTCCATATTTGAACACATAGCGTTCAAAACAGGTTGGTGAAACTAATTTTCCCATGAATAGAATGGAAGCCACTCACTTTCTGACTGAGAGGCAGCCGTGAGCGAGGGCTGCGCTCATGGACATGGGGGGCCCCAACAGGTCCGGGCGCGCTTGGTTGGGCATGCACAGCCCCTCCTCCAGGAAAGCCCGCTCCACCCCCAGCCGGGCTGCCAGGTGGCGCAGTGCCTCTCGCTCTCCCCCACTGTACACCTGCAGAGATCATGTCCTATACACATGTGTCCAGATATTAAGGATAGTTTGTAGTTTTAAGAATATTAATTCAAATCTCAGTTCCTTATCAATTATGTTCACATCATATGATCTTCCAGGAGTGGGAATATAATTCCTGAGATCAAATTACCTTAACAATGGTTTATGGGGTGCTACAGAATGGCACTCCATAATTAAATTTTTTAATCAATTTTAAAACTAAATTTTTTCCCAAAATTTTTGGGTTTTTTCTGGCCATTCCCATTTCTCAGCAAAATGCACCAAACCCAACCAACCACCTCTACTGCAATACACAAACTCTTTTTCAAAGAAGTGAGGTGACGAACGAATTTAAGGTCTTTTATGCATTTAACACACCTTGTCCTTCTGTTGCGGGCACTCCATTTGGAAGCCGAGGTCTTCGGGCGTCCAATCGATGCCATCCAGGCCATACACGTCCTCACTTCGGAACACGGCCTTCGTCAGGTCTAGCTCAGGCTCCGGTCGGTCAGGGGGGCCGAGCAGCTCAATCACCTGGAAAAAGGGAATAAATCTCAAAGCTAAACACAAGTCAAAATATTGGAGGTTAGGGAAAATGACAGTCTTTCTGATTAACATCTTTTATTGTTGCAGGGGTCAATCCAGCCAAAAAATGGGTAGATTTTGCTGTGCATGCAGTTTCACAAAATTATCCCTCCTAAAATCAGCCCCCACATAAAATTCAAATTTATAAAAACAGCCCCCTTTCACAAAATTCTAATTCGCTTTAATGATTATTTGCAAGAAAACATTCACAAAATATTTGAACACATGAATTGAATATTGAACACAAATATTGAAAGACATGAAATGCATATATTATCACAGAAATAAAGAGAGGGATAGTCTACTGGCTAGGCCATGTTGAGAGAATGGAACCAAGCAGAACAACTAGAAGACTCTTTAAAGAAAACCCAAGTGGATCTAGACTAGATCCAGAGGAAGACATGGGCACCCATACATAAGGGCAGAGGGGGGCCCGGGCCCCCCCCTGGAATCCGAAAAATTTACATAAAATCTTCATTTAACCATAATACATAATTTTTATTCAATATTCCTATGGCATATTTTCTGCTATATCAATACTTTATTATGATTTTAAGCTAATTCAAAAGCAATATGAAAATTGTTTCTAACATTTCATACACTGAAACATTGCCATATCCACCACCCCAGTAATAAAATATAGGAATCCTGAATTATACTCATATCATGAAAATCATGGGTAACATTTTTATTAGGTTGCTGCCCAAAATTGTTCCAAATAAGTTAAATCTCTACTCTTAAAAGCAAAATTTCAAAAAATTTCAGGGGGAGGACCCCTAGACCCCCCTCTTTTTAGTATCGACTAGGTATATTGTGAACAAGTAGATATCTACATTAAGTGTAAAAATATTAAAAACTATAATTAGAAGGTGTTAAAAAATACTACGCACAATACATGAGTGAAACAAACTTCTATAACTTTGAACCAAACCCTCCTCCCCTCGAAACAAAAAAAATGCCTGACTGAAAACCTAAAATTTTTCTTGGGCCCCCCCTTGAGTTTTAACATATGGGCGCCCCTGGAGGAAGACCCAGAAGTAGATGAACAGACCAGGTTGAAAAGTACTTTGAGACTTGAGATAACAAACTGGAAACAAAATCCTTTTAGTCTGGTAGAAATGAAGAAAGTAAAGAAAGAAGAGTTAAATATATAGTCTGACTACCACGAGAAAAACTTTGACAGAAAACCAAACTTTGAAAAAAAGTTCAAATCTAAATGGTAGTCACACAGATTTGGAAATAAACCTTTTATCAGCATTTATGAATTACCATCACAACCAAAATTGAGGGGAATAACCCCTTCCAACAACAATACAACACAACAACGTCGAAAATTTTTCATGTGACAGTCGGACCATAGATTAATGCTATGATATTGCCGATGTCGTCCACCCCGCTGTGAATGAGAGGAAAATCAGCAGAAAATCTTAAAAAACAACAACCATGCACGTCTGAAATTAAAAGTACAGTTGGGGAAATAAAAAACGACTCAGTTGCGATTTCTGGCGAACCACTTGGGTTAGGAAGACGAATGAGGTGTCATGTTTCATTGTTTAAAGTATTCTTTAACCAAAAAAATTTTCGGGTCCTTAGGGGGTCGTCTTCATATTAAACGAAACACTAACTTTTTTTTCCAATGGGGACCCCCAATTATTATTAGTTTTTCTGAAAGGCCATCCCCCCAAACCCTTAAATACCAAGTTTCATCCAGATTGATAAAAAAAAATTATTTTTCAAAAATAAACTTAAAAAAAAATTTTTTAATCGTGAAATTTTTTTATGGTAATCGATTCTTTAAGTAATTTTATGTTGGAAACCAAAATTTCAATCGATTTTATCGAATAGTTTTTGATAAAAACGACCTAATATCTTAAGGGGCCGTATACCGTTGCCGAATGCATACCGCAAATGCTCTTTCTATAGTTCGTTTTATCAAAAACTATTGGATAAAATCGATTGAAATTTTGGTTTCCTACATAAAATTACTAAAAGAATCGATTACCATAAAAAAATTTCACGATTTAAAATTTTTTTTAAAGTTTATTTTTGAAAAATAAATTTTTTTTAATCAATCTGGATGAAACTTGGTATTTATGGGTTTGGGGAGATGGCCTTTCAGAAAAACTAATAATAATTGGGGGTCCCCATTGGAAAAAAAAAGTTAGTATTTCGTTTAATATGAAGACGACCCCCTAAGGACTCGAAAATATTTATGGTTAAAGAATACTTTAAACAATGAAAAATGACACCTCATTCGTCTTCCTAACCCAAGTGGTTCGCCAGAAATCGCAACTGAGTCGTTTTTTATTTCCCCAACTGTACCTTTCATAAGGACTAGGACAAACTAAGGAGTAATTTACTTTTAAAGGCTGTGTGAACTAAATGGCTCACCTGGCACAAAAGCTGGTAGGTAACAGGGGGCTGTCCCCTGTTGGCCCCAAGGATGTCCCTAGGGCGCCAGAGGGTGCGTGAGGGGCGGGTGAGCACCCTCACCCCCAGCTCCTGCACCCGTGCTTCTTCTTTCGGCCACAGCACGTCCTCCTCATACGACACGCACCGCGCCCCCCAACGCTCCACCAGGTCACACAGGATGGAGGGTGCGTCCCCACGGAACACTCGCAGCCTGCAACAAATATTACATGCATTTTTTAGCAAGTTGTTTGCTTTATTTCTGCAATGAACTTGCATTTCATGCGGGGATCACCCAGAGTTGAAAAAGTTGGTGTCAAATATAAGACCTGGGCACAATTCGCCATGACTTAGGTGGTATATTACTTGATGAAGAACATGATTCTGTGATGAGAACTTACAAAAATCATTTGAAAGGACAGTATCTTCAGTCACCTTAATACCGGGTAATATTCAGTAATCGAGGTTTTCGCCTAATAACGCCAAATTTTGGCGATGACCATTTTAATGTATGCAATAATGTTTTATGTTGGGGGGATTTCCTCCACGCTTTTAAATCCGATCTCGCCAAGTTTGGCAAAAACCTCGATTATGGAATCTGTCCCTTAATACCAAAAAGTACTATCTCCGTTCGGCAAACCTCTGGGATCCCGATCCTTGGCGACTTACTACCAGACACCAATTCAAACCACTACCCATAACCAATCCACCAATTAAAAATCACTAAATCACATAATAATAATTACTTCAGATCGTTAGAGACGCTCATTTGATGGGTTTGGCCTTTACCAGCTCGATGATGTCCCGCTTACGAACTAATGAAATGAGCTTCCCCGCTCGCAATTCCGAATATTCCCGAATGAGACCAAAAGACAGTGTTATTTGATTTTAAGATGACGAAAATGTAGCGCCTGATGTGGTAACCTGCTAGCCTCATCAGATCACCCGATATTGTCATTGAATCCTAGAGAAAATTTGGAGCGGCTAGGACTGAAAGGGTTAACAATGCCTTACAGGAACCTTTTAACAACGCCAAAACCGCCAATACCACGATCCGAAACTGAACGACTAAGCTGCGCGGTTTTTCTGAGATAGTATTCTAAGGTGACGGTATATATATAAGTTAGCACTGTATTTAGCAAGTACAGCTTTGTTTTATAATCTAATTTTAATTTTTAAAATCAAATTAAGTTTTATATAAAAATCCTGCTTTTTAGCATTTCTATGTTGAGGGAGAAAACACCATAAATAAAACATGTTTTAAACTAAAAAAACAGGGTTTTTTTCCCAACCCTGGCAAGCAGAGAAAGTGCAAGGGTCTGTCCAGACTTTCTGTGAAGGATCCGTTTTTTTTAAACTGAAAATGTACTCATAATTTTGTGATTTGAAGTTAGCCTTAAATTAGTTTTTTCAGCCAAAAGCCTGCTTTGGCAAATTTGTGAAATAGGGTGCCTTATTTGTAGTATTGTGAAAATTAGGGTCCATTTAAAGGATAAAAGGATAAAATATTTTGTGAATTAATTCCGAAAACAGACCCAAATTTCTTTTTAACAGACACCTGTAGTACTAACACTCAGCGCACTTCATGAAAGTTACATAAAATTTAAAAAATTAAGACATTTTTTGCACTCACCTCCCACCGTGCTGCCTCAGTTGCTGGTCAATCTCACTGAGGGCCTCCAGGATGTACCGCACTCGGTTGTACGCAATTTTGTCCTCCCAGAGGTCCTCTTCATGGAAGATGTAAACAGGGTAGAACACTGGGTACTCCTACAAAAAAAAACGATCAATAAAGTTGACACAAAGAGAAAAATCATCACAGCTTTTAAAATACATCACTTTCTATGCTAACTTGATGCAAAGATTTGATCAGGTTTCATAAAATATCAGGGGTTGATCCAGGTTTTGTTTTTTTTGGCCCATTGTTGTGGAAAAAGGAAATAGTTTTGTGTAAAAAAATTGCTTTTTGAACAATTGATGCGCTGATAGCTAGCAGATCGGTGTGTAAGTTAAAAAATGGACTTGCAAACCAAGGAAATTGTGAAAAATTCAAATATTTTGTGAATGTTTTCTTGCAAATAATCATTAGAGCAAATTTGAAATTTGTGATGGGACAGATTTTAGGAGGGGGAATTTTGAGAAAGGGTGCAGCAAAAGGGCCTTAATTTTTAGCTAGATAGACCCCGGACTTAAAAGAAATTTAAGGAGTAAGACTCAAAATCAAGGAATTTCCATAGGGCTTGAAAATGAAAATTGTCTTCAACGAGTTCTTAAGGAGTTTTCAAAGAGCATGGCAACCATGGACATATATAAGGGGGGGTTAGCGGGTTCGGACCTCCCCCTAGCTTAAAACTGTGTGGTCAAACCCGCGGCACACGGTCTGCATGTGGCACTTGCCTACAAAATGTAATGTCCTAATCATATTAAATAGGAAGGTATTTCACTTTTCAGTTTTATTTCTGAAATGTGTCAAAACCCCGCTTTTATCGGGTGAATTTTCAAAAAAATTTCAGCGGAGAACTCCTGAACCCCCTTTGAACTAAAGTGTTATTAAAAGTGCTTAGATAGAAAGGTATAAAAACACTCATTAGGTATATAAACACTTAATGTATAAAAGAACTCATTAGGGGTACCTTAAAAATAAGCTTCAGTCAATCTCCCCCCGTAAAAAAAACAACCAAAACTCTTTTTTGTAAAGTGAATTCCAGACCCCCCTTGGAAAAGCTATAGCTACAACCATGATGGGAACCCTGTTGGTGGAACTGTCGACATGTAATACCTGGAGGGCAGCAGAGATGGCGGGCACGTCGTGGAGTCTCAGGTCTCTACGGAACCAGTGGATGAAGCAAGCCTCCTCCTTCACCGCAGCTGTCTCTGAGAGAAATAAAAGACCTATCACAATAAATTGGACTTGAATGATTAAAATCAGAATTTCCCTATATGTTGAGTAAAATATACGGTTCTTATGTATTATCCCATCAACTGTGCCGGTGAATTTAAAATTGTAATGAAGTCCATGGACTTTTCTATAGCTGTCACGCTGAAATAAGTGGCTGCTGGACAGTCGACGGGATAATATCTAAGTGCCAAATATACAGAAAATAGGTTGGTCACAGATGCACAGATCTCTTTTGGACACCAAAAAGTATAGGGGAGAGCGGGGATGAATGGGACAAATTTCACATTTTTGCTAAAATTGAAAAAATATACATATTTCAATCCTGTAACAAATTTAAAACCAATAATTGAACTCTTGGTTACATTATAAATGCATGTATTCAATCAATTACCCATTATTTAAACTTCAAGAAAAGTTTTTATGAATGCATGTATTTTGTCCCATTCATCCCCGTGGTGGGGATGGATGGGACACCGAGTGGGGATGAATGGGACAGTTAAAAAAGTTCAGAAATTTACAAATAACAAATTTATTTTAAATATTGCACAACGCTTAGCTTTTTAAAGGAAGAACACACTTCTATTTTCTAAAGAAAAAAATTAAAAAAGCATTTAAAGGGCAAAAAACAGCCTACATTATTCGATTTAATGACAAGTAAAATTAACACAAAAACTGAAGCAAGTCCTTTTGTTCTTTCAAGCTTAGAGGTTGAAGCTGGTGTTATTTCTATTAATGCTCATTTCTTTTTATTGATTTTTACTTTTAGCATTGGAAATTGAGTATTTTTGATGCGCCTGGACCAAACCTCCAATAAAACCTTTCCTTTCTAGCTGTTACATTTTCCTACCATTCTGAAGGAATTTTTATAAAAATTGAGCATATGAACCTAACTTGTTTGAATAATGGGTTAACCATAACATATTTGAGATGAAAGTTGCAAGTATTCGATCATTAAGACTTCATATTCACACATTAGTGAAAGTTTGGAACATAAAACACAAGTTTAAACATAAATTTTTGCTCCCTACTTTAGTTACTTTATCAGAAATTACAATGAGTTGAATATAGCAAGCTACTGATGAAAAGTTTTAGAAACAGGAAATGAAGTGATTATGGAACTGTCCCATTCATCCCCGCAACTCTTGTCCCATTCATCCCCGTACCCACTTATTTAGCCAAATTTATTTCCATGATTACCCATAGTATGAAGGTTGATTGATAAAAAATTCAGACTTCCATGAAGTTGGGGGACGGAGAAAATCAGTAAAAAGTGTTGACTCCATGGGTGTCCATAACTGCCGCTACACCCCATGGTATTGAGTGAAAGGGGCTCTAAATGGGCTGTTGGGGATTGGAGGACCATGCTGCCTCCCCACGTATTCAAATTTCATCTGGTGCACCAGCGGACGTTGCATACCGGACCAGATTCTTTTTTCTCATTGACCGGACTTGTTTTGTGGGCATTTGTTCAGGAGAACGGGAAGGACGGGGTAAAAATGCAACCTAGGGGGGTAAGAAAAAAGCTTTGACATTGCGTGTAACATGTGGTTGTGCATTTTTCTCCTGAAACTTGTCCGCAGGACAGGTCTGAAGGTAAGACCGGACAACCGGCTGCAAAACATCAACGACGCAGCTCTGGTTGGTCAATGTAGAGCAGCGGTTCCCAAAGTGGTCCATATGGACCCCCAGTGGTCCACAGCGACTTCCAAGGGGTCCACGGGCATGAAAATGTAAATTGGGGGTCCACAGCGACTTCTAGGGGGTCCACAGCAACTTTCAGAAGTCCTGAAATCTAACCTAATGAAACCTAAGGTTAAAAACCTCACATCAAAGCACCAGGCTAATCCCTCCCGTTAAATTAATGTTGGAATAATATTCTAGTTTTACCTTACTGTTGTTTACAATACCTTGATATAATTCCAATTCCCTAATTATTCAATGATTTAAAATGGATTGTGGATTTATTACCTGTTTCTAGCCTGCTTCTTTCTGTTTCATAACATTTTATATAAAAGGAGGGTTTTTATGAACAAAGGGGGGTGCTAAGGCAATACATTTTTACATTTTAAAAACCATTGCATACATATACATTTTTTATAATTTATGATTAATCGATCGCCAGCGGAAAGTTCTTTGATAGATTGTCAAAAATTAAATTTTATTAAATTAAAACTATGATTTGACTTCTGTTACATTTGGCCTTAGCCATTGAGGGTCATTTTATCTTGTGCAACGTGTTATACGTCAATAATAAAGGAGTGTTTTCGAGATTTCAACCCAGCTTATCCTAAAGTACCTAATTCTTAAAATTTAAATATCAATTTGTTTATGTTTTAATGTAGATAATTTCTTTTTATAATTGAATATTTTCATCATGGTTCTCACTTGGTGAAACTTGGATAGGATTATTTTTCTGCTATGGAAAACTTGTGAAGTTATTTTCAAAATTCATAAATGCTGTTCAACATCATATGTAAATGCACATATTTTTAATGTATTTATAAAAACTACACATATTTTTTCTTCAATTTCATAAATTAAAACTAAATTTCTGTAATGTATAATTTGATTTCTTTTAATAGTTGAACTTAATTATTGTTTGGTAACATGCCATATATATCAATTGAAGTTATTTCTGAACTTTTATGATTTGTGAATGAAAAACTCACAAGCCAAAACTCATAAACCATTAACTTGGACAAGCTTGCGACCAAATTTTATTGTTAAAATTAAAAGTTTATACCACTATTTGTTTTTATTTCAAATTTTTTTAAATGTTTGATTGTTATAATTTCCTAAAGATATTGTGTAACCATATGAATGAAAAAAAAAAGATTTTTTAATAAGTATGTAAAAGTGTGAAATCAAATGCTTATCAATGCCCGAAAAAACATTTGAAAAAAAAATTACAAATGTTATGCGTGGTTTAAAAAATAAGTCATAAACATAAGATTTTTGCTACTTTTTGAACAGTCTCTAAGACAGGGGGTCCACGGGGTACGAAAAATGTCGTCAGGGGGTCCACGGACCAAAAAAGTTTGGGAACCCCTGATGTAGAGGTAGATCATATTGAGGACATGCGGGAGGGGGATGGATATCGTTTGCAGTACTGTGGAGTGTCCAATTGGTCCGCACAGCTTCTTACATCTTTGTCTATAAACAAGGGGCTGAAAATGGGCTTTTCTGTGGACCAAATAAGGAAATGAAAATCCAAATGTCATGACATTGTGTTTATGAGTGAATTCCGCTTCCGTTTGCAGCACCACGACGGTTGGACATGAGTTTGAAGACACAATGGAGAGAGCGCACTCAGCTGCTGATTTTCTAATAAACCCATGGAGGGGTGGTCCTGAGTAATGAAGTGGTGATGCATTGGATTCCATTTCCGCAACTCCTGAGTATGATTTACCAGTACTTCTACCAACCTGAGCTGCGTCATTCAGGTTTTGCAGTCGGTTGTCCATCCTTAACTTCAGACATGTCCTACGGACAAGTCTCAGGAGAAAAATGCACAACCACATGTTGCACGCAATTTCCAAGCTATCTTTTTACCCCCTCCTAGGTTGCATTTTTACCCTGTCCTTACCATTCTCCAGAACCAACGCCCACAAAATTAGTCCGGTCAATGAGGAAAAATCCTCTTGCCTGGTATGCAACATCCGCTGGTGCACCAGATAAAATTTGACTACGTGGGGAGGCAGCATGGTCCTCCAATCCCCAACAGCCCATTTAGAGCCCCTATCACTCAACACCATGGCATATAGCGGCTATGGACACCTATGGAGTCAACACTTTTTACTGATTTTCTCGGTCCCCCAACTTCATGGAAGTCTGAATTTTTTATCAACCAACTTTCATACTATGGGTAATCATGGAAATAAATTTGGCTTTGATATCTCTTTTTCTTCTTGGTGCGCTACTTTTTATGGCATAAGTGTATAAAAAATTGAGGTGTCCCGTTCATCCCCGCTCTCCCCTTTATATTGCTAAATAATTTCAAACTCATAGATTAAAATGTTTAATTAGATCAATAACTGTTCAGTTTATCGTTAATTATTAGAAAAATTTGTCGACATTTGAATGTAAAGAGTTCAATACAGATTGTCGATATTTAGCGGGAACTTAAACGGAATTGAACCGGTTACAGAATAAGCAACTGTCTATTCCAATTTTATGACTTGCTTAAAGATGATCAGTCTTGTTATTGGTAAATCCAAAGAATCCAGGCCTGGATGACATTTTTGGTACAGGCCTGGATTCTTTGAATAATCCTTGTTATTTAATAGGCACACCTTGTACTTAATTCCATAAATATAGTTAATGATGTTAAAAAGTTAGTCAGTAAGTTTGTTTTAAGATTAATTCATGAACAAGTTAGTTGTAAGTAAAACTGGAAATATTAAATCATCCATACTTTCTTGCATCCTGTTTACTAAATCTTCAAATCTGTGAGGACAAAAACAATCTGTCTCCTCAAATTAAGAAATGATGTCAGGCCAAAACAGCATCTAGAAAAGAACATACATTACTTCATTTGTTACAAAAGCAATCAATACTTACAAATTATCCAGTAAAACTATTTATGGTTAAACTTTACAAGCCAAGGCCCCTATTTTTGGTGACAAGAAAATTTGGTCAAGTGTGTGCTAAACAGGTTCAGGATGGGTTGTCACATTGGAAACTTAATCCCCAAGTTAGCGAACAGGGTCTCTGCTAGTGGAGATTAACCCCATTTACAGTCAGAACTTGAATATTTAACGTTTAAAACAGCTTGCTGATATTTAAAGTGTCAATTAACGAAATTGAACCAAAATAAACTACTTGGGATGGAGAAGAAAATACTAGAGAAGTATTTTATATGCTAGGTTGCACTCAGCTTCACTGTTGTTTTTTTAAACCAAACAACATTCAAATAATTTAATAAAGGTGTATTAAATTTTTAATGCTACTTCAACAGGAAAACTCAATTATCTAATAAAAACTGCAAAGTACATTTAGGAAAAATATAGCATTGTTGTAATTTGGAACAACAGTTATTCATGTATTCAAATAAAAATAAGTTACACTGATTGCGAAATTCATGAGCCGAATTTTAAGAAAAGAAGGAAAACGACGACGACTACGAAAAACGAAACCACTGAAATATAAACAAAAACAAATCAGATAATCTGAGTTGATACTTTTGTTTCCTTCTTTTTTTCAACAACAGGAAAAATAATTTTAATTTAAATAATTAATTTTAAAATGCTAAAAATGAGCAAGATAAAAGTTTTGTTTTTTCTGCATTGATTATTTCTCAAAATTTTCTAAAAGTTCCTCGTTAAATAAGTTTTACCCCTGAAGAAAATATTATGTGGCAATTTAAAAAGTCACCTAAGAAATATCTAGACTGCCGGCTGCTAGCCGGCAGCTCAGTCCCCAGCACTACGCTGCCGGCTGTATTAAAAAAGTGAAGTGATTTTCAAGACCAAACTAGTATTCGTACTAGTACTAGAGTATTCAACTAGTACGTTTTAATGCCAGTTATTTTCTTGAGGCCCCTAATGACATCAAAAAGGTGTAGATTCCATAAAAAAGCGCACCCTCTTTCTTTCATCAATTTTCTACATTTCAATTCTACCAATGAATTCAATGGTATGATTGAATTGAAACAAAGAATTTGATTTGAAGAAAAATCGTGTGGGTGCACTTGAGTGCCACTTATTTGATGGAATCTTCACCTTCTTGTTGTCTTTTGAACCTAAAGAAAAAATGGGCACATTCCCGTACTGTTAAATTAGAAGTTGGAACAAAAATTATTTTCCAGCAATTTTAAGTCTATGGCGATGGTTTTTCTCTATTTCCCATGTTAGTCCAGGGTTGCTTCTGGCTACTAAACCATAGGGGTTGTGCGGGGCGAGTAGTTCCAGGGGCAGGGTGTCGATTGCTCTAGAATAAGACCCCTTCTTTCCCTGGGGCATCATCTAAGTACTTTCAATAATAGATTCAAATTTTCAAAATTCTTCCACAGAAAAAATGTAGTTGCCCTACCCTAAGGGCTCTTTTATAGTGGATCTGGATTTCGGCTGGGCTGGAAAACTATAAATCACCCGAACCCGCAGGTGTTCGGCACGCGCTCCCTCCGTAGCCTTTCGTTATACAAAAAAGGGGGTGAAAGTGTCCGAGGGGAGATGTGTTTACGTTTCTGACAGGGAAGATCATTAACGCTATCTCCCCCTTTTTTGTATAGCCAAGGTTGTGACGGAACCACGTGCGGGAGATCGAATTACTCCAGCCGGGATTTTGTGCTGGGAGTATAAAAGAGCCCTAAGGTCCAGGCTGGATCAATCTGTCACTGTTAGCAACACTGCACAACATAGAAGTTTTGCAGTGAAAACAATCTAGTAGTACTTGTTCCAGCTGAAAAATAATTTCTTTTACAATAATAAACCATATCTGACTGAAAATTCAATACAATTCAGGGTTTAATATTTTATGCCAAATAATCATTTTCTAGATTTTCTTCAAAATATTTAATATCTTTTATCCAAAAGTACCCATCATTTCACCTCCTTCACGGTCATAGTGATCTCAGAAGCATGAGTCAGGATAGGATAAGTGGGGGAAAACAATACCCTTGTCTTTCTCAATAAAATGTCAGATCTTAGCAAAGTCTTCAATTAATAAAAAGTTTTTTAACTGACCAGCAATTTGTCGTTTAGTTCAGTCATGATATTATTTTTAACCTGCGATGATGCACATGGGGTCTAACAGATCTCTCAAGTTAAACTTTCACGGAAACTAATTTTCAACCAAACGAGCTGAAAGCTCATTTAGCTGATATAAGATTTCTACCAATAATCTCCTGAAGTTTAAATAAATCAGCGGCATAATTTTCCGTGTTGGAGCATAGTTTTTAATAAAGCGTTTAAGGTATGGATATGGACACTTGTTATGAGCAAAGAAATTCCAAAAAAATGACCGATGTTATTATTCTTTTCTTACAAAAATTAAATTATAGATACACACCACTGAGTTAACCTGTTCCCTATTTTTCCATGAAAAAAATTTTATCGTAATGTTCTACTGTGAGAAATCGTCCAATATAGCCTTTTATGCTGGTTAATAATTAAGGCCTCGGTTTAGCTTCCCAAATTTTAGCTTCAAAACCTTCCACTAGATACCTTTTGCTTCTTGCAACCAAAGCTATAATCACTCATACTTAAAATGAGAAAATGAAACACAGAGAATAAAAACTCACAGTACTTTTATTAAATAAAAAACTGTACAAAAATAATTCCTAAAAACAGTCAAAATAAATCACTTAAAAAGCTTCTCCACAAGGTCACTGACAAGCTTCATGAATGGAAACTCATGGGGCTGAGGGCTCACAATGGATGTCATGGAGGTGCCTTTAGGGGATAGAGGACCCCTACGCAGGAACCGTTGAACTGTTATGTTCATAGAGGTAAGTTCAGCAGCTAGCTCTCTTTGTACTAACTGTTTATCTCGTACTAGAAGGTCTGGATGAGATAGAGCAATAGTAGACTGGGAGAGGATGATAGCTAGACTAATTTCGAGGATGTACATCAAACGGTGCCTGAAAGATGCAAAACAACTACAATTCAATAAAAACAAAGTAACTGTAATATAATATCTATATATATATAATCCAAATACGGGTGATTCATTCATTCATAACACTCATCACGAAATCTCCAAAACTGCCGGACCGATTGGCTTGAAATTTGACAGACCTTCCTCTCAGCCATTAGACGCGCACTAAGAAACAATTTTAAAATCGAACGACTCCTTCCCTGCTTTTCGGCGCTTTTTCGACTCCGTTTTACCCATTGAAATAGCATTGTGCATTGTTGAAATCATAAATTGCAGTGTTTACTTCTCTATCTTAAGGCGACGTCTTGCCTCACTTGAATGAATATAACTGATTAACATTTATACATATTTTATTATTTACAACAAAATTTATGAAGAAAAACAGTGTGAATATCTGTATTTAAATATTATAACAGTTATCAGAAAACCGAATTAAAATAATTAATTTACTTTCTTTAATATTTTAATTTCTCAGAAAAATATATTTAAATAGCAAGAATTTAAAAGTTTCCAAGGAAACAGAGCTAAAATTTCATTGCTTCATAGCGGAATTGGTTTACTAGACTGTAATCACTAGATTTTTATTATAACTAGCAATCTGTTTTTACTCTTTCAGAGAAGCTTTTGGAAGAAGTTGGTTTTATTAAAAAGAAGACAAGCTTACTTGATAACTTTTTATCGAGGGATTTTTGAAATTTATTTTATTTTGAAATTTATTTTTTGCGGAATTTTAAAAGGATAGCGGGAATACTTTAAGAAAATTCTGTTTAACATTTTAAACACTGGATTTCAAATGACAGAGATGATTTCAAGTAGATTGTTTTTATCACATAGGAAGGATAAATGTTTAATAGACAAAAAATCGGGATGGAATGAGATATCACAGTTGGAACTGGGATGAGAAAAATGCACCGGGAATACTGGGATGAAAATTATCGGTAACACCGGGTTATGAAAATTATCGGGAAAGCCGGGACAATAAAATTATCGGGAACACCGGGTTATGAAAAGGTACCGGGAAAACCGGGATATGAAAAGGTAGCGGGAACATCCGGATATGAAAAGGTACACTTTAAAAGGTACATTTTAAACACTAGATTTAAAAAAAGAGATGATTTCAATGTGATTGTTTTTATCACATGGAAAGGATAAATATTTGATGGAATGAGATGTCACAGTTGGAACTGGGATGGGGAAAAGGAACCGGGAATACCGGGATGAAAATTATTGGAAACACCAGGATATGAAAATTATCGGGAACCGGGGGTATGTAAGGTACCGGGAAACCTGGGACATGAAAAGGTACCGGGAACACCGGGATACGGAAAGGTACCGGGAAACCGGGATATGAAAAGGTAGCGGGAACATCCGGATATGAAAAGGTACCCGGAACACCCGGATATAAAAAGTTTCCGGGAAAACCGGGTTATGAAAACTATCGGGAACATGAAAATCGGAAATGAAACTATAGGGAATATGAAAAAGTACTGGGGACACAGGGGTTATTGGTGATTCGAAAAATCGGACATATAACTTGGGAGAACTTTAAAAAAGGAATTAATAGACTCCACCCGTGCAAGGCCGGGCAAATCACCTAGTACATCTATAAATATTCAAATTAGGTTATAAAACCACATAATACAACAGAGAATACTACTTCTTCCAAGAAAAATTATAAAAAGTTTTAAAAAATAATCTAATGTAAAAGTCTTCTTACAGACCTAAATTAAGGATATAATTTGGGAGTACAGTAGAACTCCAACTATCCAATTCAATTGGGACCGGATCCCATTTGGATAATCGAAAATTTGGACAATTGGATTTTTCCCGATAAAAGAGTATAGGGTTCTTAGCCAGTTTTTACTTGCTTTAAAGCAACGATGGGCAACCTACGGCCCGCGGGCCGGATCCGGCCCGCCTCGTCATTTGGTCCGGCCCGCGGAACATTTTAAAAATTTTTACAAAAATAATCACTCTGGTGTTCGTCAACAAGAGCGAAAGAGGGGATACAGAACTTTCCCCCAAAATAACTTAATTTTAGCAGTTAAAACGTGCTGTGCAACTAATACAGTAAAGCACCGTTTATACGTCTTTCAAGGGACCGACGTAAAACGGCGTATAAATGAAAAGACGTATAATTGAAAACAATTTTGATTATTTGAATTAATTGGGACTTGGCGAAAACGACGCATAAATGTAAAAGACGTATAAATGAGAGACGTATAAACGGTGCTTTACTGTATTTCGTTCTTGGGAGGCGTCTATAAGCGTCGGAGAGTTACCCAAAAAAATCCGGCTGTTGCCGGCTCTACCATACGAACTATTTTAATTCTCTGCCTTTCCCAATGCTGCTAAAGTTAATTTGTCCTCCTGAACATTAATTCCTCCTCCATTAATTCTCCTGTATCATGTAATGACAATTGTTAAAAGTCTGTCCTGAAATATTTTTTCATTACTATGAGCTCTGAATATTATTTTAGCTCATCATAATAATGTAACTTAAACATTATAATTATTGTATGTAATCAAGATATTAGTTTAGTCCAGATTAATATATCTAACTTTATAATTATCGTATATAATATTATTCTAGTCCAGATTAATTTAACTTCATTATAATTATTGTTTGTAATCAATATATTGTATAAGTCCAGATTAAATTTTAACTTTAGTATTAAACTTCGTAAATATATGTGAGGCGGAAAGCGAAAAAGGACCTCTTGTCGGCAAAGTTGATTTCGAGAAAAAGCCAAAAAACCGGAAGAAGGTCAAAACTATCGAATTTTTTTTCTCTCGATTATCGATCCTTGGACCCTTCGCTAAATCCACTTATTCTATTAAAACTTTTAATTACTGGTGATTCGTCATTTTTTGAGCTACAAGGATGATGAGGGTCTTAAAATCTTCATAAATCTGTACAGATTGAGAAAAAAATAATAACTCCATTTCGACGAACGCCGACAAGAGGTCCCTTTTCGCTTTCCGCCTCACATATATAATAAAACTACTAATTTTTTCTTAAAAAAATATTACCTATTATCTACTCTATGGCCCTCCACGTCATTATAATCATTGAATCCGGCCCGCGGATTTGAAAAGGTTGCCCATACCTGCTTTAAAGTATGGGTAAGCAAACATTTGAACTAAGATTTTAGCTTTTACACAAAGAATCAAACCCGTAATAGAGTTTTCTGATAATTGAACTTCTACTGTATTTACTGATTTTAAAGTGGGATATTCACAATGTTGGAGACCGTTTCTATCAATCGTTAAATTCTTGTTCTGAAACAAACTCATGGTTAATTTAAAGACATAGTAAATGCTCACTTTATTTTTTTTTCAATACACCTTAAAATATTGGGGAAATGCTCAGTCCTTTCTGATGAAACTGGTTAGGCTCAACTACCAAGCCTTATGGAGTTGATTGCAGAAGAGTAAATTGTCATATTTATGGAATAGAAGTTCTTAATAAAAAATTAAAGAAAACTCACTAAAATACACCACTTATATTAACATTAACATACCTCGGTACTGGAAACACATCTGTTGTTTTAATAGGAGATGGAGTTTTCTCATTCTAAAAGAAAATTTATGAAATTAGACATATTATATTTTAATTTAGAAAAAGTTGAATATTGAGAGACATAACAGTTGAAGTATTCAAAAAATAAATTACCTTTACAAGTAGTTTTAAGCACATGTTCACACATGCTAAAATAGTCCCAAAACAAAGAGGTCCATCACGTTCAAGAGAAGGAATGCTGAAGCTTATTTGTAAAAGAAGCTGCCACTGAGCATAATCTACTGTCTAAAATTCAAAAAAGTCATTTAAAAGTGAGTTAATATGAAGGTACTAAGTTTAATAAGTTTTGAAGCAAGGAAAGTATGCCTTAAATTTTATAAATCAGGTTTTTTTAACCCTTTCAGGATGGGAGTATTACCAGTGACCGGCCAGCTAAGTGTTTCACAGGGGCTTCTGTAACTCTAGCGATTCGTTTCTTAAAAAAGCTCAGGGGATTGGTCTCATACAGGATACTTGATTAGGGGACATCCATAAATTACGTGAGGTCAAAAAGGGGGGAGGGGTTTGGAAAAATCTCACCAAGGGGGGAGGGGGGGTGGACTAAAATCTCAAGTCAACTTTTTTAAACTTAATTAGGTGCTATGAAGCACAAAATGCAAACGAATAGGATAGAAAATAATTTTTAAAAGTTGTAGGTAAATCTCACGTGGGGGGGATGGGGGGTCAAGAATAATCTCACTAAATCTCACCAAGGGGGGAGGGGGTGAAAAAATTACACAGCATTTAATTTTTTGTGAAAAATTGTAAGAACTTTATAAATAGTGTGAAATTTCTATAACTATTTTTAATGGAAGCTGTAAAATTCATGAAATCTGAAATCAGCATTAAATTAGTTATTTCTTCAATTTTATAGCAATTTGAATACTCAATTAACTAAGCAATTCACATCACACTAAAAATAATTTTTGTGAAGGTGCCGATAAACGGTACCAAACTTGGCCTGTACTAGTCCCCCATATTAGTAATTTTTATTGCAATTAGATGTTGCTCTATACCTGCCTTAAAATAATTTTTTTAAATGTAAAAAAATAAATGGTAGTTTTAATTTTATAGTTGAAGATTTACTTTTTGTTTCATTTAGATTCTGCTTGCGTTCAGATGGAATTATTTATAGCTAAAACCGAAATAAAAATCTAATTAGGTATGTTTAACCCTACAATGCATGATTTTTTAAATTCACTTGAAATTCTTTTTTTGACTTTTATTATGGTGTAAATTAGTAAAAAAATACTTAAAAAAAATAATTTAATTTGTTTCTACATTTAATTGACAAAAAACTTTGTCCTTGTGAAATTAATTTGTGTCTCTTGTGAAATTAATTGTGAAGTGAAATAAAACCAAATGCTCTAAAAATATAAAAAAAACTTATCTTTTCAAAAAAATTTTTTTTTCAAGCTGAAAATTTTTTTATTTTAATTTATATGGTCCTTTTATTTTGGCATTTTCTGTGTCTTGACTTTCTTCTCACTAGCTACTAACAAATGTCTCAAAATAGTACCCCTGCTGCGATCTACTGGCAGTCTAAAGTGCTAAAACAATGAAATGTTATATTTATTGTACTTATTGCATGGTGTTGCCGTTTGGAAATGGAAGTTCGAGTAGGAAATGGGGGAAAATGTAGTGTTGCCAAATGGCAACAGTATGCACTGTAGGGTTAATATATCTTTATAAATGATATTCTGGAGATAAAATCTCATTTTAGAATATTTTTTCACTAATATTTATCTCATGTTTGCAGAGACATGCATGAGGTTTTAGTAATATTGCCAGTTTTGTAATTTTCTTAAAAGATAACAAGAAAGAAATAAAAAGAAATTTTTAAAAGTTTTTTGGGGTAATTTATGAAAGAATTTAGAAGCAAGTAAGCATATCAACTGAATTTTGAAAATTAAAAAAAAGGAAGAGGGAATAAAGCTACTGAAACTTACATGTCCTGACATAGTTTCATACATTTCAGGACAATATTTAGTCAATATGGTAAGAGACACAGCAAGGAGTTCATAAAGCCTAAAATACAAAACTTTAATTTCAAACAAATAATTTCAAAACTTCATTTGGGTTATAACAAAAAGACTAAAAAAACATGATATTTTTATCAGCTTTATTAATTTAGAATAGGAACTATAACATGTCAATTACCCTGTTGGTATTTAAAATAAAGCATTCAATTTTGTGCATTTATGACTCTAGTAATATAGTTTTTGAAAGAAATTAAAATTTTGCATACATTCAAAAAGTAAAACTATGAGTAACATTAATATGACATTCAAGTATAATAAGTTCTAATATACTCTAAACCAGCATTTCCCAACCAGGCTTCAGCAGAACCCTGGGGTTCTGTGAAGCTTTCTCAAGGGTTCTGCAAACAATATGAATACTCAATGATAGCTCGAAGGTAGGGGGAAGCCATTACACCCCATAAAAAGTACCATAATACTTTGGCATGCTATAATTCAAAATTTTTCTGGGGGAGGACCCCCATTTACATAGGGCTTATGATGACATGGCATAGTTGAAATTCTTTTTAAAGGCTTGTTAA
The DNA here is from genome assembly GCA_024610705.1 of Tetragnatha versicolor. Taxonomy (NCBI): domain Eukaryota; kingdom Metazoa; phylum Arthropoda; class Arachnida; order Araneae; family Tetragnathidae; genus Tetragnatha; species Tetragnatha versicolor. The sequence continues at coordinate 14,536,010 of JANDEH010000008.1, read as the reverse complement.
ACTAAGAATAAAAAGGTGAATTCGAGTGATCTACAATCAAACCTGTTTTTGTGCTATTTTTTATTTGAGCGACTATTTTTGTGCAATTTTCCATTTGTGCGTTATTTTTTAGAGCAATTTTAATACCACACAAAAATCGCAGAAAAAAGACTGCACAAATAAAAAATTGCAGAAAAACAAGTTTGAGTGTATTATGTTTAAAAAGTATATTACTTACAAATGAAAAGCAATGAATTTTTTGGGAAAAGTGCTGAAAAAGGAAATAAGCAAGTTTACCTTTGTTGGATATCTTGAACTTCAGCAGGTGCAGGACTGTCATCTTCTGATCCCATTCTTTTTAATAATGTTTCTGCTTCCAAACCTTGCAATGGTTTAGTTTGTGAATCAGGCATCTTTTTCTTCTAAGAAACCAAGAAAAAAGATCAAGAGGTGTTTGCTAATTAATAGTTACATAAAAGAAAGCTTTTGGGTAGAATGTGCAGTAGGGCTTGACCGATGCATCGGCCGCCGATTGTTTGAAAAAATAGCCATCGGCATCAGCGGCCGATGTACAACTTTGAAAATATCGGCCTAAAAAACATCTAGATGCCGATGTTTTTTGCAGACAAACCGAAACGCATCAAACAAATAATGCTAAGACGAAAAGAAGCTAGATTTTCCTCCATCAACTCCACATTTAGTTTTAAGTTGAAATTTTTCCTCATGGATAGGATTGAACTAGCCATGCGGGCATTTAGGCAAATGCTTTTATTATATTATTATTTAGGTCATTCTCAAGTGAAAGCCAGAAAACGAAATGTTGCAATATTTACTGGTTTTACCTCCTTTTTCCCCCCGTTAGATTCACTTGACTAAATTGGTTTAATGCAATTTTTACCATCGGCAATCAGCCTCTTAAAGACCCATCAGCTTGCCGATGGAAATTTTTGAACAATTGGTATCGGCCAAAAAAGTGCCATCGGTCGAGCCCTAATATGTAGCAATCTTTGATGGTATCACACTTCAATATATTTTCTCTACACCAAGTCTTTCAACTTATACTATCTCTCCCACATTGAAAAGCTACTTCAAAATTTAAAAAAAGTAATAATATTAAGATACATACCAGCACAAAGTATTTCAAAAGCTGTGGTTTACTTAACATAGCAACTGTTCCATAAATGCAATCGCACACATCCACCTAGTTAAATCATAAAAAAATTTTAATGTATTTTTAATGCCATGCATAATGTATTACCAATATTCAATTACATAAACTACCCTCCATTTATTTGTAAATTTTATAAAAAATTTTACCAGCAGCTTTGGCTAATGATGTCAACATTTTTTTTCTAGATAAGAGGTTTATGAATAGAGCACTACATTTTATCACTATAGATGGCTAACATTTTCCAATACCAGTAAGAATTCAATACAATAAATATATTTACCAAAAGCATTTGTAGAGATCTAGGATGTTCCAACCTCCAGATATGCTGATGAGATGATAAATGAAGAATAAAAGTTGTTGTCAATATAGCATCATGGATTTTGCTTTCAAGTATTATACCATCTCTTAAAGAGCATGTTTTCATTTCCGAAAGAGTCTAAAAAAAGACAGGTTAACATATTAAATTCAATTTCTCAAACCCATAGCATCGTCATCAAGCTTAGCTATTAACTGATTTAAATGTTAACATTGCAATGGTTTTTGTTTAATAAATTTACTGAAGATTTAGAGTAACTTAGAAATTCTCAGTTTATTTACTTAACATTTCATTGAACATGTGTAAAAAAGCATTTTTCTTAACTGAAAGAAATCAATTTAAAATTAAAAAGTACTCGGGTAAAAACTTATAACATGAAAAAAAAATGTGTTATGTATTTTAACTAGTGATGGGCAAAATCGATAATTTTAGGTATCGAATACTTTGGTATCGAATACTTATAGGTATCGAGTACTTTTTTTCAATGTTGGGAAATGAACCTGAATGGACCATTTTTTCTAAGGTTTATCCATACACGATCTGAAATTTAAAAAACTGAAATCGATCCATCAAAAAAGGATAATATATTGTGCAGAATAAGTGAAGTCACCACTATTTAATTTAATAATTTATAAATAACAAATTTAAATTCCTTCGATTAAAGTTTAGAACATTAAAGCTTCGTTTATCTACTTACACAGGAAGTTCTTGTCAATTATTACCATCCATTTAGACTACTATAATATAAATTTAATTTTCAATATCTTTTACTGGTGGGTATTATTGATTTAGCAATATTTTTCAAAGAAATTCGTGTTATGAAGCATTAATTTCTTCAAAAGTAAAATAAACTAATTTTTATTCCGTGTTACTGAATAGTTTATTTTCAAACTTAAAGAATCAAAACAAAATTAAATTTAGTTGATTAGAATTCTACGCAGTTAAAGCCAGATAGCGGGAATACAAAATAAATAAAACATGCTTATTACTTACTCGATCGTTTTGCATTAAAATTGTAATTAATAAATATAATTTTTGAATTAAACATTTAAAATAATCCTTTTTGCCAGAAAGATTACTATGCTTAAAAACTTTTGAGTACTAAATTTAATATTAAAAACTTTTTACTTTGCTGATAATATTTTATTAAAGCAATAACATATTAAAAGACTTTTTTTGGGAATGCATAAAATCCTACAAAAAATTCATAAATAAAAATATAAATGAAATTTTAAAATTTGGGTCAAGAGATGAGTTTTATAAACTTAAACCCTGTCCGAATTTTTTATACTAAATGCAATACGGATGTATCCAATAGTTATGGGAAAATTATGTCACATTTGTTTTGCACCCTCCAGATATCCTCTTATCTCTACATTTTTTATGAATGAGATATGAGATATTTCTAGAAAACTTCCTTCTACGCAAGGAGAGGCGAAGGATTTGGCGGGGGAAAAACCTGGCCGCGTCAAATTTCTCTCGCGGATGATTTACGACTTGGGTTTGAACGTTGCAAAATGAAAACGGAAACAGGCTGCGTTTGATCTACAGTAGGTGTTTTAAAGATTATTTCATTGAAAAATTTAAAACGAAATATGTCAATAAAGTATCGATACTTTTTTGGGTATCGAATACACTCGATACTTTCAGGTATCGAGTACTTAAGTATTTGGTATCGATACCTGCCCATCACTAATTTTAACCATTTAAGCATAAACCAATATACATGTATGCCCAAGAGTGGCACAAATATCTAGACGCTTACACATACAAAAAAATATTAAAAACTTAATAAAATAACTAAAAATAGCTTGGCACAGGCCTACCATATGCATTGCTTCTTGAAATACTCCAATGAAGTTCCAACAGTCTTGTAGAAAATAATTACCCAAGGTGACTAGAGCTGCAGTGGTAAATCTTAAAAATGCAAAATACACATCTTCTCTAGTTGCTTTAGACTTGGAAGAAATCTAAAGAAGTGAAAAATATAAGTATTGAAACGAAACAATTCAAACTTATGATGTCCCTCTAACTAGAAAAACAGCAATTTTTTGTTATAAAGTTATGAAATGATACATCAGTTCAAAGGCAAGACTTTTAATTGGTTGTGTGACAGTTATCTGAAAAGAATCACTTCAAATATTTTTCTGAATAAAAACTATTTCTATAAAAAATATTTTGGAAAAACTGCCAGTAAAACCTGTTGAAAATTCATTTATTTATCTTAAACAATATTCATTCAAAATCTGAAACTTTTCTGATAGATAGAAATTAGAAGTAAAAAATTTATTAATTAACAGAATATTAACAGCTTCTTACTTCTTGTTACAAGCGTCCGGCTAATTATAGCCGATGGCTCGTATAGAATATTAACAGCTTATTTATGAAAAAAACCTCTAGGTGCTATTTTAGAAACCTATCCTTAAGGCTTTATAAGGCTGCATTGTTTTATGGAATAATTACAAAGCAATATTAAGGAGAAATATGGACTTACAATATTTTTTCTTTTTTCAGCTATGTATGTATCCATTTGAATATTAGATAACAATAAGGTAACTTCTGGCATGAAACCTGTATTACAAAGAGCTTCAGCAGCCTGAAAAAATAGTTAAATTTCAGAAAAATAATATTATAAAACACTCCAAGGAAATCAAAACCAGATAGGTACGAAATAAGAAAACCATTCTAAAAAAACCCGCTGATGAAACATACTTTTTTATTTGAAGCCATTGACAAGAAAAGTGTGATGATACTATGTGATAATTCAAGGCCCACATTCAACTGAAAATAGAAAAAAAACATTTGAGATTGAAGCACTAACCAAGTGTCAACACAAAAAAAATAATAGATGATGCACACTTACTTTGAGACTTTTGATGAGAAGACTAACAAGAAGAGATAAGGCTGAATAAGATTTCATAATTTGTAACCAGTCTTGCACTTCTTGAATCAGTTCATTGAGGAGGGTTACTACAACAATCGGTAACTGAAAACATCAAAAGTTAATAACTGTTAATAATTGTATCACTGTATTTAGTAATGCAAATTTTGGTTGTTGCTGGTTTTAAAGTTAAAAGAACATTACAAACAATATCTTACTTTAAGAACTCCTTCAATATTTTTTGGATCTAGTGGGTGATGAATTAAAAGAGATCCCTTTTTCAGCAATTGGCAACATGGGACGACCCAGTCTCTTATGTTATGTACTATGAAAGAAAACATTAAATCGAAATTAACAAAATTAAAATCGAAGATTAAACACCAATATCAATGGTAGTAAATTTAAAAGAAATCATCAATCCTTCAAATCAACTCAAGTGAAATGAAAAAGAAACTTCTAAATGGATAACATTACTTAAAATAGACAAACTATAAGCTGAAACCTTCCTAAATCACAACAAGCCTTTAATTTTAAACAACACTTGAAAATGGATATTGTGTTAGTTTGATTGAACACACTGTGTCTAATATAAAAACTAAGTAACATAATTTTAGTTAGCTTCTGGGTTATTGGATTTCCTTTACAGCACTTGACAAAACATCCAAATTTAACATCATCCAACCAAAACCTATTAGCTCAAAAGATCCCATTTTACTAGCCTATTAATCCTCTTTGTAATCCTATTATACAATAAATGAATATAGTCTTTTTTTTAACTTAACATCAATTATAGCTTATATTCACTGTCTATTAAAGATCTGCTAGTTCAAAGTTGAGTGAATTCATACAGAAAGTTGACATGAAGACCCACTCTCATAAACCAAAAAAAGTTTGCAGCATAAAGCCCAATTTAAGATCCAGCTAGTAACTTTTATACATACTTTTAAAGTTAGACTTTGAAGACATTCTGACTGTAAAGACTGCAATGGAAACAGCGACCAACTGTTCCCTTGGATGAATGTCATCAGCATTGAGGGCAGTTTGATGAAGAATGTTGTAGATTAAGTTTTTATTTTCATCTAAACTTAACAATTTCATCAAGTCCCTAGAAATTAACATTTGTTTTAATATAAATCTCTCAAAAGCAGAAAAAGAAACTAATAACTTGAACCTTTTCAGTCCTAGTTGCCCCAAGTTTACCATAGGATTCAAAGGCATTCCTAGGACTGAAAGGGTTAATGAACATAAAAATTGTTTGGGGGAATTGTAAAACCAAAAATGTTTTTGATAAGTTTAAGGGTCATTTTCACCATACGCTTACATTTCAGTATAAAATTTTTTTTTCAAACTTCATAATTTCATAATAATATTAATATAGGAGTTTTTACATATGTTTCAAGTATATGGAACAGCAGTTGGTCATACACTTTTGCCCATAGTTTAGTCATGAATACTTCAATACTTTAATATGAATGAATTGTAGAGTATGAATCTAAGAGTAAACCAGACCCGAGCCGTAATAAAAAAGGCAGGTGAAGGAAGCAGCCGGTAAAATCCTATGAAATCAGCTGCCCTCTTTGAGTTCGAGAAACAATGAAACGAACCTTATGAAAATAGAGTATTTTACTTCTAGAAATAAGTTTAAATCTGACCTACAAAATTAGTTACAAATCATTTTTAAACTCTCATTGTGCTGTGCAACGCGACGGAAACAAGACCTAAACTAAAATAGTTATGTATATTATATCAAATACAAGTATTTCTCTTTAAGGGATATATGCAAGACCCTTTTTTTAATGAAATTAACGATAAATCAAGCGAGAAATGTCAAATCCTTCGCAAAAAGGGAAAGTTGTTGATACTACTTTCAAAATCAATGACGGACTTTCAAAATCAATGACAAAATCAATCAACGGGAGTTGACAGGTAACGGTAGTTGACATTTTTAATAAAATGACAGAATAAAACATACATGCATGGTTGGAAACTGAAATAAATATCCATATATCCTATTTATATCAATAAATAACTATATTTCTGGGGTTAAAATTTCCAAAAAAGTTTATTTAATATTAAAAATTACCCTAACGGGAGTTGACATTAATAAAAATACGCTACCTTGACGACAGATAACTTCTTCGAAAACACGTATAGTTTTCGAGCCAAAGAATAAAAACACGGTTTAAATATATTCTAAAGTAAACAAACAATCGTTTGGAATGTGTTTCTACATTTTTAAAGCATAATTATTATTATATTTTTTAAAATTAATTCGCCTGTAACGGGAGTTGACATAAAGTGAGGGACAAAATACTTTATTGATTTATAAAAATATTAAATCCAAAAAATTAATTTTTACAATTATAATAACCTTTTAATAGTTCATAATTTTGATATTTATCGTTTTTTCTTTCAAAAAGTCAAATTAAATAACAATAAAACTACTTTTAATTTCGTGAAAATCGTTAGGGACAAGCGTTTTTGGCTATTTTCGTATTTTTAAATATCTTTATTTACATAATTTTAAAGCTTTTCTTATTAATTAAAAGCTAGAAATATTTCATTTAGTCTACTTTACCTAAATCAATGTTTAAACAGAAATTTTAATAATGATTAATTTTCATGTTTTACCTTCGGGACAGCAAATGTAAGCAAATTTTGAAAATGACCCTTAAGCTGTGTAAATTACAGTGAATTTAATTTTGAATATACATTAGAAAAATCTTACCCTTTCCAGTGCCTTGATAGCATAAGAAATAACTCTGACAGCAATATAAGTTTTCGAGAGTTGTTCCCTTTAAGCTAAAAGAAATAATCAATCTTCAATTTCTCCATTGGAAAATTTCCCTTGAGTAGACAGGTATAATTTGAATTCTTAATAACTTAAATATGTTATTGGTTTAGAAGTAAGAATAATATAATTTATTTTTCATACTAAATAAAATGCAATTTAGTCCCTTGACATTATTGTTGATAAAGTTAACCATTTTTAACTAAATAAGTAGGTCATAGTTAAACTAAAGATCAAAGCCATTCAATCTTGTTAAATAATAATAAAAAAACTAGCCAGAAGGCAAATAGGTCTTGAAATTTTTTTTGAACTAAACATTTCACTAAACCAAAAGGTAAAAAAATCCTGTTAATTGATAGTCACATTGGGAAAAGCTGTAATTATAGATTAATTTATCAATTAAAAAAGAGTGATAAGTGGTATAAATTACCTCTTTAATAAGATGTTCTAAAATATTTTTTAAAATTTGTTGTCTGTGGTCAGATGACACTTTGAATGGTTCATGCTATAACAAAAACGCATCATAGAGGTAAGTAATACATTATTAGTTTAAAGGATGTAACTTTAAGAACAAACAATTGCAAATAGTACTTATTTAGAAAAATATAAGCATATACTAACCACAGCTAATATCAGAATAAAATCTCTCCATGCAGTTAACAAAACATGGGGATCATAGTAATCTATTGAGGTTGAATCCATAGGCACAATGCTGCCATTCATCTCAACATCACGGAATTCAGCAGTGTGGACATGCTGTAAATTAGAGTATGATTTTTCTTAGAGTAAGTTGTAGATTTTAAAGGATTACGGAACTCAATAGAAGGGTAGAAGCATACCTTTGACCAATTCAAAAGCAGTGCTTTGCTTTGAATCTCGTCTAAGATACTCTTCAGGTTTTCTTTAAGCTTCAACCTTGGACTTCTGTAGGGAAAAGGTTTTGAAATTTTAAAAATTATTCTGAGCAATGAATCGTCATAACATACAAAATATAGGTGCACTTTTTGCTGCCAATGAACAAGAATTAGTTGAGAAGACAGTTTTAGAAGATGAAATTATGTTGCAATATAAATAAAAAGATTGGGGTTTATAATGAGAAGAAAAGGGTGGAAATTCCAGTAACATGGCAAAGTATTTAGGAAAGGAAATTGAAAACAAGCCTTTTGAGGATTTGGAGATCCTATAGGAACCAAGCAGAGATCTTATTCTATGAATAAAGTAAAACTAAGGACATCAAATAATTTTCCATGGACCACTAGCAAAAGACCATAAAAATGTTATAAAATAAGTACATAAAGTTAAAAATGGTCCAGTGATTTCACTCTAATTTGAAAGCTAACTCATCACAATGATTGAAACATTTCTCATTTTAAACCATGTATGACAAGGGAGTCAGAAATTAGTAACCACTAATTTAAAAAAGTACTAAATTTTGTAAATCCAATTTTCTTTATAAAAATTTAGGATTTTCAAAGCATGGCATGACATTTAGCAGTCTTATTTGCAATAAATTTACACACAATATGTCGAAAATATCTCAAACGAATACTTTACCTCCCATTGTAAAATATTTCAAGAGCTAAACTGCGAATGATGAAAGCATTGATTCCAGGGTTTTCAGAATAAAGCTTTTCACCCATGATGGAACTACATACCAGTTTCCAAAACTGAAGGCTGAAAAGATAAAATATTCATTTTATTAGTTCACCACATACATTATTGCATAAAAATATTCAATGATTAAAAACAAATTATAAAATAGGCAATTCAAAAAAAATCACAATAATGTAATCAATGTAGGGTATGCAGGGATTTTGGAAGAGTTTTAAAAAAGGACACTTTTATAACCAATATATATATGTTACAGTTAATGTTCATAATCTGGTAATGTTCGGAATACCTAGGTAAAGTATGAAATATTTTGTACTTTACCTTAGGTAATTCTCGTTTTACCCAAGTTATTCTGAACATTACCGAATTTCGGACATTAACTGTAACATATACACTGGATAAATGTTTAAGTTTTTTTAATTCTCATGATAAAGCACAACTCTGTTTTCTTTCAAACAATGCTCATGATGCACTAATTAAAATATAATAGTTACGCAAAAACAAAACTTACTCTTCTTTCAAGGCTTCCATAGCTAATGCTTGGTGTCCAGCCCATAGAGCATGAATAAACTCAAGAGATGCACACAAAAGTTCGGAAGGATACAAGTCTTTGGTCTAAATTTTAAAAAAAAGAGAGTAAAACTCTAATAAACTATACCTCATCAAATCCCCAATTATACCGATTACTAAACAACTATAACAAAGCACTAAGTACTGTAGGTATGTGGTAGAAAATGTAAACAGCATTAGTGCTCATTCATAAAATTGCCTTTTTTTTCTAATACCATTTGGATATCTGGTTATTCAAATTGTGTCCAAACAAATCGAGTAAAAACTAGAGCTACAGTATATGGATTTAAGTGTACAGTATACGGATGGAACCAGCTACAGTATATGGATTAACACGTTCACGCCGGGGCCGATTTTCATGTTTTTCGCTGGGAGGCGGCTCTCGACTTCAGACTGCGCTTCATCTGGCGGCGCCACCCGATAAAGCCACACGTGCGGGCCACCGGTGGACCATGCCGCCCCATGGGACAGTCTAGTGTGGGCCACCGGTTGACCACGCCGCCAGATGAGACAGTCTAGTGCGGGCCACCGGTGGACCGCGCCGGCATGAACGTGTTAAGGAATGAAAAAAAATATTTTTACAGAATACTAAATTCTTTTCTCTTTTATTTCAAACAAATTTCAGTTTTCAAAAGCAATATAATCAGATCCTAAATCTATTAAATCAGTGTAGAAGTGAAATTTACCTCATCTTTATTCTCTTTTAAAATACTTTTGACGCATTGCAAACAGCTTTTGGTAGATTCCTCCTGCAAGACATTTTATTTTAAAACAACATAAACACTTTATTTCTATGATTCAATTTAGGAGGCTTCAAGCATTTATAGAGGAAAAATACTCAGCAGATCACAATACTCACTTTGATACCATTACCCTTTCCATTGACATTGATAAACATTTCAATAAGTCCAGGTTGCTGCACAACACAAACTGTTAAAAATTCAAGAATGGCCACTTTCAAACGAACATCTTCATAAGGGGAACTAAGGCGGGCCAAAAAATGGTCTCTGATAGCTTCAGCCTCTGATCCAAAGCAAGCCAGCAATGACATAGGAAACTCCTAGGATGATACAAATGAAAATATATATTTGAAAATTATGGAGACTTAAAAAAACATTTTGATGCCAACACTTCATAAAGTATAAAGCAACTTTAATAATTCAAAGTGAAGAAACCACCTGAAAATGTTTGTAAATCTTAACTTTGAACCAAAAAAATAAAATTGATTAAAAGAAACTTTAAGGGACAAAGAGAATTTCCCATAACTTTGAATTGGAGGAATTTGAGTAGTCCAAGATTAACGGCACATAATTACAGCTGATATAATCTTTGAGTCAAAAAACCCTCAATCTTTGGATGATTCATAGGCCTCAACTAATTCTGGCAATATTGGTCTTTAAAGAAAATAAAAAGACACTCTCCACACCACATGGGGTTATATACCCTTTAGAGCCCTCTGCTCTAAATCTCTCTGATGTTTTAATTTTACTTTTCAGTTACGTTGAAAATTAACAAATAAAAATTGGCAGTGATAATCCTAAAACGCTTATAGGCAAATTATATTCTGAAGTAAAAAGAAACTATTTCATCACCAAGCTAATTTTAGAGTAAGAATGGAGACAAATTCATGATTTGTAGCATTCAGGTATGTTTGTATCAACCACAAGTTGATAATACAGGGTCGATGCTATTATACTCTTTATTTTGAATAGACGCCTGAAAATATTTCCTTCCCCCACCACCAAATCAGTAACTATGGCAACTATCAACTTCAGAGCGAAAAAGACGGCTTACTATTGGCTGCACCAAGAGCATTACTAGAGTTGCGCTTTTGGCGAGGGGGAAAGCACTATTATTCTGGAGCCAATTCTAAATGAACAGAGTGATTCGGATTTTTACCACATGGATAAACTCTGAATGTTATCAACCCAGAGCAAAGTTTGTGAAATACAGCCCCATAAAAGTCAAAATGCAAGAAGAAACAAACTTCCAGACTAGGCACCCACCCTGGAAATTCATGGGCTACAGCTCTTCTATTAGCCATGATCAATACTCACAAACGCAACTCAAATACGCTTAATTTCTCCAATTTGAGACCCTTGCTAAACAGGGTTGCTTGATTTAAATCATGATTTAAATCACTTGATTTTAAAAAAAAATCATTGATTTAAATCAAAAATGTTAAACTTCCACTATTTAAAGAAAAAATTAGTTGTGTATGCTTTAAAATGGTTTGCAAGATTATTTGCATTTTACAATTTTTTTCAATTCTGCTAGATATGTAACTGGGAGATAGGTTTAGGTTACTCTACATAAAATTGCCTGCAATTTCAAGAGCGCAAATTTTCTACCAATAACAAAAATATTTATGAAAAGGGAGTGCTTCACCACTACCTCTGGTTAGAGGAATATGTGAGAAAACTCCAGCTCTCAAGCGTCACCTCCAACCGTGGACCGATTTCGCCCTTGTTAGGGCTCATCAGCACGGTATAGCCTCTATATCGTATGACGGCATCCGATGAGAGCCGAAAAATTGGTTTGTGCGCATGCTCGTGTTGGCGGCAGATATTCGGCTTCTTGGGAGGTATTGAGTTTAAATTATGTAATTTCTACCAGGCTGGTGTGGATCGATGGCTCAGTGGGTAGGATGAACGGTAGCTGAACGGAAGGTCGTGGGTTCGAATCTTAGTGTCTGCTTCTTTTTTTTTACCAAATTTATACTTAATTTAATGAATTTAGATTTTATTTAATTAAATATTATAATTATTTTCATTGGTTTTTTGATTTTGATAAAAGTTTTGTACTTATAATGTGAATATTTTTAATTATTAAATTTGATAACATTATTTAATTTAATCAAAGAATTAAGTTATTCAAATATAGATGGCAGTTAATTAAGTTATTATTCAATTAAATGTTAAATTGTTAGAATTTTTTTTATTACATTTAAAAATTTTGAGAGTTTTGTGTAGTTATGATGTTAGTAAATAAATTTTGATGGCCTGATGTTTATAATTTTAAATATTTTAATATTAGGGATCGTTTTACTAATAAGCTCCTGTGATTTTTCATTTAAATCCTATGTAATACACGAATTATCTATAAATAGACTCTTGGACTTTGAAAACCTACGACCCAAACCAAAAATATACGGCAATTTGAAATTGGGATAAGAGCTTCGCCAAGTAGCGATTCCTTCGCCAAATATTTGTTGCCAAATTGCAACTTAGCGCATGCTCACAAACGTTTTTTTTCAACTCCCATTGCCTGCTATCGCAGTGGCTAGAATGCAGTATCAGCACGGTATAGGAAGGCAACGAAAGAGAGCGGAGGGAGAGCTTTTAGTCTAGCCGACTATAACAGAAAAAGTGGTGACTATTGATTAGTCCTCCACTATCTGCCGGAATGAACTGTGCAAGTGTGCATTCCATAGAACAGATTTAATTCCCGAAAGGACACAGGTATGAAAAGGGAGTGCTTCACCACTACCTCTGATTAGAGGAATATGTGAGAAAACTCCAGCTCTCAAGCGTCACCTCCAACCGTGGACCGGTTTCGCCCTTGTTAGGGCTCATCAGCACGGTATAGGAAGGCAACGAAAGAGAGCGGAGGGAGAGCTTTTAGTCTAGCCAACTATAACGAAATAAACGGACTATAACTTTTCTGTTATAGTCGGCTAGACTAAAAGCTCTCCCTCCGCTCTCTTGCGTTGCCTTCCTATACCGTGCTGATGAGCCCTAACAAGGGCGAAACCGGTCCACGGTTGGAGGTGACGCTTGAGAGCTGGAGTTTTCTCAAAAAAAAATATTTATGACAAAAAGGGGTAAGTAGCAGGGTTTGGAATCAATGATTGTGATAAACTAAACAAGAATTAAAATACTTTTATTTTTTTATCTGGTACTTCATATTTTTAAAATACAAGCATGTGAATGATTTATCGTAAGCTTGCTTTTATAGTTAGTCATGTTTTCCAAACTATTGTTTTCTTTTACATAACTACAGCGAATAGAGCTCTATTCTCTATGTACATGACTGTCAATAAGTTGTTTATTTTATTTTTATTACTAATTATATTTTAAAGAAATAAGTATACATAATACTTTTAGTAACATTAATTAAACTGAGTTATTATAATTCAAAGATTGATTAAAATTTTTACACAAAAATAAGGGCATATATTTTTATAGAAATGATTGTCAAAATTTCTTTTAAAGCTATTATTGATTGCACAATTGGGCAAAAATAGTTATAGAAAGGATAAAATTTTAGTAACTGATAGTAATAATTGTTTATTCACCATTTTAGGATGGGCTTGGGCATTTCAACATGAAATGGCAACGAACCACTCCCTTTAATTAATTATACATTCGAATCCGCTTAATGTGATCACGGTTAATGTTATCAATCGGATAATGTTATCCCGATCATTCCTATTTAATTTAATGTAAAATACATCGTTTATTGTGATCAACTATGGATCAACACGCCGCTTAATGTTATCAAAATTTGTCCATATCCCCTTTAAAACGACCACTTTTGAGTTCGAGTTTCATTTTGAAGGTCAATTTTTACAAGTAAACATCTGCCCCATGAGAGCATCTGGAGCTTTTTTCATTTAAAGAGATACAAAGAAAACATTCCGCATATATTGAAAGAAAACGGTTATCGGGGGGGTCCGAATCCATGCTTGTGATTGGTTAAAGAAACCACCAAGATCGACGCTTTGCAGATGCAGATGTCTGTGATAAGAGATTTGAATTTTACCTTTTGTTTAATAAATAAGTGGTTTATTGGAGTGGAAGGATATAATGGAGTGGAAAAAAGACCTTTCTATACAAATAAAAATACAAAGTAAGTGATTATTTTACTTTTATTAATTGAACTACTCTTATATTTACCCCTTAAAATTTTACCTAGTTTAAAAATAGTGTTTGGAATACATTTATTACGATTACATTATTTTGATTTTAATGCAAACAATCTAGTCATACTGTTTGCTGCTTTTGATATGAGATCGCTTATTGTTATCGATCGGATAATGTTATCAGTTTAGCTTCGGACAATTGCGATCACATGAAGCGGACTCGACTGTATTAGTTAATGCATAAAATATATCAAAATTGGGACATTAAGTCATCCGAAATTATTATATCACATTGAAATTACAATATCAGTATATTATTAACCAGTTTCAGGAAGTTCAGAGCTAGTTATTCATTTAAATCAAAAAAATCTGATTCAAATCAAATAAATCCGATTTAAATCAAATAAATCTAATTTTTTTTAATTTTTTTAAAAAAATCAAAAAAATCAGCAACCCTGTTGCTCAAACAATGAGCTAACTCCAATGTAAAACTATTGAGGTCATCCCATTGTTTCTGCAAGCACCACAATCATAAAAGCAAAAAATTTTAAACAATGCTCCGCATAGATTTCAAAAATAATTCATATCTTGACACTTTACCTTAGCAAAGCGTTTGAGCAGCTGAACAGCCAGGGTGGCCAGCCGAGGATTGTACCTCTGGAAAGCATAGTGAGCGACCATCAGCACCACCTGCGGCTGGTTGGTGTGACCTGGGGTGGAGAAGAGGACTGCTTCCAACATTGTGGGCTCGGTGTTCGAGCGCTCGGCTGAATTGTGCCTCAACAGGAGGAGCCGGTTCAGAACTGACAGAGAAAAGCGAATCATAGAAGCAATCTGATCTCCCAGTTCCCTGTAAGAGCAATGCAATAAATAAAATAGGTGAGTTAGCAGTATTAAGGGGGTAATTTGTTTCATTGACATTAGAGGAACATTAATATTCATTCATTAAAATTAATACTTTCCACTTTTAATTTCTATCAGAGTAGAACTTCAATTATCCGAATCAATTGGGACTGGACCCCATTAGGATAATCAAAAATTCGGATAATCGTATTTTTTTTCTGAATAAAAGGGTTCTTAGCCAGTAGTTACTTTCTTTAAAGGATAAACAACCAAACATCTAAACTAAGATATTAACTTTTACACAACGAATCAGACCCAAAATAGGGTTTCCCTTAAAACTTTTCTGTAAAAATCCCTTAAAAACGGCATCTTCTATATATTTATTTGTTGCTGCCTTCATTGATTTCTTTAACCCCTTAACAGTGTCGCCCGAGCTCAGCTCGGGCAACCACTACGTGCAGAATTTGTGATGCCCGAGCTGAGTTCAGGCAGGTGAAAAATTGGCGTTTCCCTTTGTGAAGCCCAAACTGAGTTTGTTTCGATGATGATAGTGATTTTTCGTCGTTTAGAGATTGTGAGACATCATGTTTGAATAATCGTGTTCCTAATTTAATAAGATGTGTGCGTAATCCAATACTTTTTTATGTGTATGTTAACCACTTGCCTGATTTGCCCGAGCACCGCTCGTCCGCTTGCGTGAGGTACTTCCCTGATTATCCCGAGCGTCGCTCGTCCGCTTTTTATGCTACGTTTTTTACCGCATTTTCATGAGTTTTAGTTTCTCTTTTTTTACATAGATGCCACTACTTGTCCAGGAGACCTCTCCCCTCCTGTCAGAGGGGCAGGCATCACCAATTTTGTTCATTCAACCGTGAAGTACACCAATTGGACATGCATTCCTTTACGCCTTTGTTGCCGATATCTCCCCTTTCTTTTCTAAGGAAAAATATTCGGGGGACACCAGTTTCTTTCTATCAAGAGGTGCAATTTCCGCTGCAGCTGTGTTATTGCTAGAAAACCAGCTAGACATAGAGTAATTGATTTTCAATGCCCACACACCAAAAATCGCGCTATTACGGGCCGGATTGCAACGTAGCATTGGTTTTAACACCCTGTTTTAAAATTTGTCACTCAAAAATAGGTTTTTAAGAGAAAAATGTAAGTAATTCACTTCATAAAATGTTTTCTTTGCCCTCCTTTTCTGTAAAATCGGCTTTCTGGCTGAACCTGATGTTCGGAAAAAGCCAACTTTAAGTAAAAGTGCCGCATTTTCGCTAAGATTAAAAACGGCCATATATTGTTAAAATCATGATTAAAAAGTGTTTTATGTTTTTGGTTTTAGTTAATTAATCTAAGCTCGAATATTGTTTTGAAAAATATGCTTTTTTTGGACCTATTATGCCAAAAAAAAGAAACTGTTAAGTGGTTAAAATAATTAGTACACTTGTAATTACATTTAAATTTAGATTTTTTTTATAAAAAACTTTTTTCTAACACTTAAATTAATATAAAGAACAAAATTAAACAGTCAAAAAAAATTTCCATTTTTGGTCAATTTTTCTGAAATAAATATCACTGTTAAGGGGTTAAAGAACTTCCATCTTTGTATTCCAAGCATTGACACGAAGTTTAAAAGTCTAGATTTGAATTCTAAAAGTGATTTGAATAGTACGAGTTCGGTTAATTAGAGTTCTACTGTATATATTTTTGCCTTTTTTGCATTTGATCCAGGTTCCAAGGTCTGTATTTATAAAAAGACAACACAGTATAGTTCGGTATATCACTATTAACTTTTAAAGCTGAAATGTTTTTATAGGATAAGCTACTGGACTTATTGCACATGGATATTAGTAAATCTCATAAATGACACAGATCTCAACTTTGAAAACTACTTCTACTACAACAAAGTGGGGAATTTATACTTGTGGGACCTGTAGGACCAGTTTTATATGCATAACCCAGGGGATACATTCAAAATATATTGGCCAATTGGTTCTTATTGCTGATTGACTGGCGAGTGTGGATCACTGCAGTCTAATCAGAACTCAAAATTATAAACTAATCAAAAATTTAATACAAATACTAATTTGACTTTAACTTTTCTCAGCATCACTTTACCAATGGATTACAGAGAGCAAAGGTAAGTAATTTTTTTTAAAAGCAGCATTTATACCATTTAATTTTTAATAAGTTCTTTAAAAAAGTGAATTTACCTGTTTTGCTTTAGAATGGTCTGTTCTATAACCTCTTCACCAGTGCACACAATGTTCAGAAGGGTTTCGCCAGCCTTAAAATGAAGGAGGCTAGATACACAAAGTTCTTGAGCTTTACTCCTAAAACCGGTTTGTTGAAACATTCAGAACTGTATTCTTTTTTCAAAACATATTACAGGATAAATATAGGTAAGAAGAGAGAAATGTGTATCTTTGTTACTTACAAACGATCGTTCTTTTTCCTTCCCACAGAAAATAAATTATGGAGTAAATTCAAGCATTTTTGACCTATTTGATGAATAAAGCATTTTAAATACCTGGTTTTGAACTTAAGAAAATTATGATAACTTTAAATTCATTTCATATCATCGACCAAACAATAGAATAGTTTAAAATTTTAAAAGTATTTAGGATATGAAAATGTACAGTATCAAAGGTGCAGAAATAATTTAAAAACATCTTAATTTTAAAAAGTAACCAATTAAAAATACCATAAAAAACAACATACCTATTAGTATTCTTTGTTTAGGGTCATTATAAAACCACTTGTGGAAATTTGAAAAAAGCTCTCTCAGGATATAAATTATGCTAGCAAGAAAGTTATCATCTTCTTCAGCAGTCTGAAATTATGAATGAAATTGGAAATTCTCTACAATATTTTGGGAATGAAATAACTTTTTAAGGGATTGAAACTCACCAATGACACATTGGATATGAGGTTTAAAAATGCTAAGCATACAGAATATTCTCCAGACACACACTCTTTAGAAGCTATTAGTTGGCCAAGAATACCTGTATTCATACAGATTCCACTGCAAAAGACAAACATCAATGTTTTTCACAATAAATTAAAGCTAATGGTTTGGAGGTAACTGGATTTAATCTAATGGTTTCGAAATTCAGTTCTGTGGCTAATACTTTGTTACTATTTCAATACCACTCCAAATTAAATGGTTTAAAAAAGTGTTCTAAGAATTCAAATTTTAAAAATGCATTTAATCTCTGAAAATTGACTATTAGTGTCTTTGGTAATGATGACCCTGAACTGTAAATATAAAATTAAGTCTTTAAAATTTGTTGTTTCTCATTATGCAAGCGAGAAAACTGAAATGACCAAAGACGAATATTTCAATTTAAGTGAAATCAAGAGTCACTATTTTTAACTTTTTTTTTAGATAAACAATAAGAAATGTTGGAAATTTCAATAAAATACAAGAATAAGTCCTCATTATACCTGAGCATATCTCGAACATCTTTTGGAGAAGATGTCATACATGGCAAGAGCTGAATGTGGGCCAACTGTTGCCAGATATCTGACAGGTTATCTGAAGACAGAATGCTTGAAATGCTAATGCATATCGACACATATTCTAATGATGGGGATGAACTGTACATCAACCTATACAAATAAAAGTATTGTGATTAGATTTATGAAAAAAAGTAATATTTTTGCACAGAAAACCAAGACAAACTATTGTAAACAATTAATTCAAAAGAACATTCCTCCTAATAACAGGGTCACTTCTAAAATTTTAGGTTTTCAAGTAAAATTTCTAGTAAATTCTTTTACTACACAGCAATCTATGGAAATTTTTGTATATTGTATAGCTAAAAACTAACTAAGGATTCTAAAGGCAATTCTTGAATTTAAATTACTAAAAAAGAAAGGCAGATGTCCAAATTGGTTATTTTTCAGGTTTTCTGAATGCCTTTTCCAGGTTTTAGTAAAATCTTATATTTTTCTTTTAATGGGGAAATTATAATTTCCTGACAGTTCCAGATTTTCCCTGACCCACAGGAACCCTAACTCAACAAAATGTCATCAATCTTAATTTTAAACAGCATTCCTTACATATTTGCTCAGCAAACGCTATCAACATTTGCCAAGGTGTGTTTCAAGGTGGGTTTGCTTAGTTTTTCAACAAATTTATTACAGTAGTCCACTTTGGCAAGGTGCGCAGAATCTCTCAGGGACTCCAAAATACACTTAAATAAAAATGGAAAAAAGCAGATTGGTGGGGAAAAACAAGTTTGGCAAACTTAGGACTTAAAAAAACTTTTGGAAGAAAGGTTTTTCAAATGAGAGGGGGAAATAAAACCAATAACTCACCTCTGCAAAGCTGAAAAAATTACATTTATCATGTCCCCCATCTCAAATCTAATGTCAATATTAGTTTTCAAAACGTTTTTGACTAGTTTGGCAATACTGATCATCCTCTGGATACTCTCAGGTAAAATATTAGCTAAAAGAGAAAAAAGTTGAAGAATAACAAATATAGAAAACGTTTCAACTCTAATTTAATCTTAAGTCTACTTTACCTTAAGGAATTATGAAATGAGAGATTAAAGATATTCTTTGTACAAAATTTTTTAAAACCCTTTCACTCTTCTAATGAATATAAAGAAAATTTGGTAAGAAAAATATTTGCATGATACATAAAAAACCTCCAATGAAAATTAAAAATGATATTTTCTTACCAGTGCTAAGAGACAATTCCTGCAGTTTCAAATGCATTTCTTTTAAACAGATCTGCCATCCATTAACCGTGACTTCCCATTGAATTATAGGGGAAACGTTAGGGTCTAAAAAACAGTAATGAGAAGAATATAGAATTGCTCTTAATTAACTGAAAAATTTCACTTAAATCTCTTAAAGTAGCCTTCTTTTTAACCAGCACAACGGAAACTAAAGATAAGCAAGTTAATCAATGTAATATCATCCATAGCTGGTTCAAGACAGTCTAAAGTATTTATGTTTAAATTAAGTTATTCAAAAATACATTACCTTTATTTTTCAAGACTTTTCCATAAGTTCCTTTGGGTATTACAATGTTATCTAAATAACAAACAATATAAAAATCAAACATTTGAAGTCGAAAGATACTCAAGAGCTTTACATATTCCACTCTAAAAAAGATTAACGAATTGCAATATGAGATCAGTGAACAAAACACTTCATCATAAATAAACACTAAGATATAGGACTTTAATTAACCTATATTGCTCATACTTTAAAATAGTTTAGAAGTTAAATAGAAAGTCAATAGTTCAGAATTAAATAAGAAATAAAATACTTTTTGGGTCTTTTCAAAATTTTTGATTATTTAACAAAAATTTAGCAAAACTATCAGGGCGATTGTAGATATCTTTTGTGCACTACAAATTACAAATGAATTTTAACGTTTGATTTTATTTTTCCCGATTTCCGTCGCTAATGATATTTGCTGTTCAAATGTGTTAAGAGGGATTAAATATTACTATTCTAATGTATTTTGGTGGTCTTATTAAAGCATATTGAACATTTTTAGGCATGAAAATGGAGCTTAAATTTTTAAAAGCGATTGGCAAAGTTGGTTAACACATATGGCTGTTTTGATTTTGCAGGTAAAATCGAGAAATCAGCAGGCAAGCTTAAGCAAGGTTTGAAGTTTAATGACTAAAGAGTAAAAACATTTTATTTTTGTTTAATTACGGTATTGCAGAATAAAAAATTCACTCTTTACGCAACAAGTAATATTTATCGGTCTTACCCAACAATAAGTGGATGATAACAATCTGTGATACCGACGAAATGTTTAAGGTATATCACACAATGGATCGTGATGTGGAGAAATGACAATTCCATTAGTGCTTCGCCACACACATGTATGTTAATTTCTTTCTCATTAATAGAGATGAATAGCCCCTCCTAATCTGCTTGCTAGACTAACTAAGTTAGTAACCGCTTAGGGAGTGAAGCAAGCTAGATTGTCCTAATTGCCAGCTGTGTCAGCATTTCCTGGGGGTTGGTGAGCAATAGCAAGCAGGGGGCAGTAGCCCCTAGTAGAATAGAAATATCAGAGTAGCTTAATGTTGGCATGCAAATAAATAAGATAACCAAACTGTATGTAATACCCCTTACTATGTTTAAAATTTTTAGCAGTACAGTATTTTAGTCAGTGAAAAAGTATTAAAAGTTAATTTTAAAAGTCTAAAAGATAATAAGTATGCCTTACAATTTCCAGAAGCAGTATGATCTTTAATAAGCTGCCAAATATTTTGTTCTTCTGTGGCAACTACTTCTCCTTCATCTATCTTTTCCCACAACTCAGTAAATATGGGCAAATTTTTCAACTCATCTACCACCTGGAAAAGGTTTTATAAAACAAGATTTAGTAACATTGAATTGACACACAGTAAAATACTTAATGGAATATAATTAATTTAAAAATACCAATTACTTTAAAAACAAAATATATAAGGCATTATAGCTCTCTCAGGTTTATAGATTACAATAATTATTAATTAGTGATTTAAACATCATACCTTTGTACAACTTTCACTGCTTGCTAAAGATAGGGATGAACAAATGTCTAACAGAGGGCTGAAGTGAATGGTAAAAATTTCAATACAATAAGCAAAAAGATCAGCAAAACCAGATTCTTCCCCCTGAGGTTAAGAAAACAATTATTACAGAAACCTACAAGAACATATTGTTAATCTATGAAAATAAAAACATTAAAATGGCAAGAGGTTTAAATTAAATCTAATATAGTTTTACATTTTCATCATTAAAACTATGATTTTCTTAAAACTTAAATGACTGAAATATTGCTTTATATATATGATGTAGGAGGTGTTAGGAAAAAAGGCCATTAAAACCCTGAAAATTACCTAAAACTAATATTTTTACAATACATAAACCCTCATAAGCACTTCCTAAATAAATAATACTAACCTTCTTCCAGAAATCATGAGCAATAGAAGGGTATTGTAAAACTTCTCTGGCAAGAGCACAAAGTGGCTATAAATGAAAATAATATGTTAATGGATCCATCAAGATAATTTGTTAAAAATTCAATCAGAGGAATGCATTTTTTTCCAAAGTACATTTTTTACATTTGAAAAATTACAATAAGAATTATAAATGATGGTGTAAAACTAGAAGTTATAAGTAAATTTTATTTATACTAGGGAGCTACCGCCCCCTGCTTGCTATTGCTCGCCAACCCCCGTTAACTGTTGACGCAGCACTTTTGGACCACTTCGCAATTCCTCACAAAACCCAGCTCACTGCACTTACTCACTTTATAAAACATTCTTAAAGCAGGGGTAGTACTTCTCCGGGGTATTCTTTCGTGGATATTTATTCAGTGGCGGAATTTTAACAGTTCCTTTATGGTAATATGAATTGGCGGATTGCCTTATAATTCCAAGAAAAATAACAACAGAGCAATGTAAACATTCCTTTACCATTTCCCCAAGGTAATGTTTTTTTCACAGATCCATTAAGAAGCACTGAAACATCTCAGGAATAATTCAACTTTCTTAAAATTTTTAATGATTTTCATCGATTGGCAGTGAAGAATATAGTAATTACCGTAAACTTAGTAATTTAGAATTTTATCTTCATGAGAACAAACAAATGTCAAAGTTGTGTCAGTTTCATAGCAATGACACGAATGTTTAGACTTCTAACAATTTAAATTTTTATCTTTATTTCTAAAACAGTCCATTATGAAATAAAGTGTCACATTTTACTACCTTAAAAACATACTTGCAAAAGGATATAAAAATAATAATTATTGTAAAAAATAAATGCAAAAGTTCAAAATTTCCGAAAGCGAGTTTATATTTTGTTGTAAATATAGTAATAATTAGGTTGCCACAACGACAAAAATAAATATAAAAATATTAATTTGTTATTTAAAAAATAAAAGATAAATTAATTACACATAAATTTTAAATACAATTAAAACCGTTTAAACAACAAAAATATAAATATTAAATGTTAAATTCTAAAAATAACTCAAAATATATTTTTTAAAATTCGTGTTATAAATAGAAAGATGATTATTTAATCTATTTGAATATTAAAAACCAGTGAAATATGTTTTCAATTGTTTTAAAATTCAAAGTTTCTTGCTTTATATAACTGCAACCTTATCCGCAATCTAAAAAAATGGAAATATTTTAAAATTGAGATTTTTTTTAGAAATTCTAAAGGCTTATTGCACATCCTCAAAAGAATCCGGACAGTTTGATACCAAATATGTGTTATACGGATCAGTAATTAAAAAGCCTTTCTCTGGAAACCGTTCACCAAAAACTTTTTTTTAGAATAGAGAGATTCAAAGCGTTTGTTAAAACAAGAAAGACTATTTTGGGCATTTTAAACATTGTTAGACTAGCTTCAATGCAATAAGATAGCTTTTTTTCTCCTTCACTCTGTTCCAGCCAACTCATAGAGATAATACAGTAAGATATGTTGTGGTGAATATCTCATTCTTAGATTTCAGGTACCACTCAAAATGTTCTTTTCAGTTAATGGTGGCATTTATTTACAGATATTTACATTTTTACATGTTACAAAAAAGTAACGGCAACAGTTAAACAGAAGTTGCCATACTGGGGCAATTACAATACAAGATATGCAGTTCAGTTGTGACAAATGTCTTGAAGTCTAATGCAAACTTTTTTTAGGGTGTCTTTTTTATGGATTGGTGGAAACTAAATGAAGGAGAGTACATTGAGTACACTTAAAAGATTTTGAACTGATATTGTCCAGACAGCAATAAATGGAACACTGGGTAACACAACCCCCTTGTGGTAATTCTCATAAAAATTTGCACAGGAGCAAAACAGTACTTGAAAAACCTTGACACACTTAACCAAAAACTAAATAAAAGAGTCAATAGTAACTTCACTTACCTCAAAAGCATTTAAATTATCTAAATCAAACTGGGAAAACACAATGGAGAGCAAATTGTACACAACACAATTAGCAACCTCAGCAACAACCTATAACAAAGATAAAAAAATTAAACCTTCATACTTCCCATTTGGAAAGTTTACAATTGCAAACATTTTCTTACTCCAGAGCTTGAAAACAAGGGGGATGTCAAGGCAGAATGTAGGTAGTCAAACACTTTCAACTGTATGGCCTTTTTGCCCAGTTTACTGCAGTTGGCTGTCACATCAGGTTGTTCAGAAAGCTGGGCAACAAGCAACCACACTAGAAGAATGGGAGAGTGAAGTTGTTGGCTTCCCAGATTGAGAACTGACGAGTTCATTTCCTGAGTAAGCAAAAAATACAATCTAAGATCTACTTGTAATACTCAATTTAATGGCAAGTATTTAAAAATAATATATGCCTTGACAGAAATAATTAATGCTACAAAGCAGTTCTATCTCAAAGCTTACAGTAAACGAGCAAAATATAGTTCAATTGACACTCACTTGAAGAAAAGTTTTATTTTTCATTAAATAGTGTTCATTTATCCTGCAAGAAAAAATATAAAAAGGTATGAGTAAAAGATTAGCTTATTAGTTGACTTGTATATGAATTGAACCATAAGACCGTCCATTCAAATAAATTGAAATATAAATTTATAAAAACGTCAAGAGAATGAAATAAACAAACCATACTTTTTTTATAGAAATAAATTTAACTAATCAAGCTTTACTTGAAAATTTGGTACTTACGTATTATCCCATCGACTGTTCCATGACTGTCAAATTCAGCGCGCGGCACAGCCATAGAAAAGTCAATGGGTTGTTATCTGTTTTCGGATTCAGCGGTACGGTCGACGGGATAATAGGTAAAAAACCGAATATTGTCAAGGATTTAACATAGTTTTTATGAAATAAGTCAAAACTATTAAGACAATATTGATAAATAGCATTAAGCAGTAAGATTTTCATGGAAGCAAAATATAATTAATTTGGGTTCAATTCCATTAAATGTCCCGCTAAATATCACTAAGTTTTTACGAGCGCCATATATTCAAATATCAACAAATTTTTCTGATTTTTATTGATTAACCAAAATTTTTATTAACTAAATAACAGTTATTGATCTAACTAAACATATTAATTTATCAGTTTGAAATTATTTAGCAATATTTCTACTTTTGGGTGACCAAAAGAGGATAACGGTATTTAGCGAGACCTTTAACGGAATTGATCCATAGTTTGAAAGCAAGAAGCGTATTTCAAGCTTTAATTTAATTTAATAGAACTGAAAATAAAAACTTACAATCCACTTTCTTTCCACTTATACAAAAGGTCAAGTTCAAAACATTGAATGATAACAAAACTTTCAAGGTACCTATAAAATTTAACTCATGAAGAGAAGGTAAACATTTACCAGTTACCAAACTTTCTAACAAGAGATGTTAAATGAAAATAAAGAGTATTTACACACCCGATGAAGTTTAAAAGTTTTTGGTTGTCATCGGTTAGCATTAGCTGGAAAGACTGCCGCAGTCCGAATCCATGGCTCTGTTAGAAAAATGTAAGTTTAAAATTAGCAATCATGCATAGAATAAAAACTTGTAAATGAAAGTAAATAAACTTAATTGAAAATAATCCCCATGTGGTCCAAAAATTTAGATGATGGGTGATAAATAAATGAAACATTAGTTTATCATATGGAAAAAAGAAAATCTGTAAATTCTATTATTTCTTAACTAATTCACATTTTTAATAAAAAAACATGCATCTCAAATGAGATAAATACGAAATTATGATCAAGTATTATATTCATTCTCTAAAAAACACACTACCAACACAACCATTTTACCTCTTAATTTGAAAAACAAACTTACTTGAAAGAGAGAGAACAATTTTCTCACATCTTCTACAGAGTGTTCAATATCTTTGTAATAAAGAAGCATAAGTTGCAATAATTCACACTAGAATACAAATGTACACAAAATTAAATTCAGATAAGAGAAAGAGAGTACTGCTACTTTTATTCAAGCTTAACATGAAGAATGATCAACTAAACAAATGTGAATGTTTAAAGGCAGATTTTTTATTCAGAAACTTGATACAAAAAATTTAAAACATTCAGTTTTAGTAAAAGAAAATATAACATGATTTATGGTAATGCAAAAACTGAACAAAATACCTGTTCCTTTAAGACAAATGTTACCCAATGATAGGCAAGTAAGTCAGTCTGAAATATCAAAAGAAACAAACTTCAAAGACAGGCAATTATTATGAGCATATAATAATAATTCATAATGATATGAAGCATATTTAATTAAAAAATGCTTTAAACAAAAAAAACTCAACAACAAAAACAAAGCTACACCCAAAAGTTGACAGCAAGGTGTTTTTACACACTTTGGCACGAGGCTTAATATTTTTAAAAAATTAGTTACCATATACATTCCATGTGTATCTTTAGTGGGTAATTCAGAATTAATTGAAGCTTCCATCTGTTTAATCACCTATAAAGGTATAATCCATTTTAGCTCAGTAAAATAGAAGATGAGTAATCAAAAAAATCTAAAAATTAATTTATTGCAATGGGTTTTGATTTTTTAAAAATACTTACCTTAGTTATTAATGAGTTGTCCTTGTTATTCTTATTATATTTGTCCAAAAATTTTTCATATATCTCCTGCAAATATATTTTATATGTAAAACCATTTAATAGTCTATCAAGATAATTTTTAAATCAATGTTCTTACTGTTAACCATAAAAAGCAAATGTGTATAAATTGCAAATAATTTCAAATACACAAAATAAAAAAAAGTATCAAAACATTATAGCTGATAACCAGGTTAGGTACACTTTTTTCTAAAACATCAGCATACATAACTAATAAGATCACTGCCATATATTTTCAAAATTAATGAAATTAACTGCCAATCACTAATTAAACCTGATTTTAAAATACTTACTTTATAAGGATCAGCATCATTTTGCCAATTACCTAGTATGTGCTTTAGAGTAAGTAGATAGTACAAACGTTCTCCAAAGTAATAATGCCATACCTATATAAGAATGAAATAGAAGTAAAAAACATTTTAAACCATTAATACAAATGAAGGAAACTAAGTGATAAGATTCTTACATTACAGCATCCGGTTTACTTATACAAGCATATTGCACAACTTACCTCCACCAACAAGGATTGCATATGACGCTCATTTGTCAACTGTGCCTAATTGGGGGAAATGCCATAAAAGATTCAATCTCAACATACTAAAACGTTTTTAGTTCAAAACACAAAATACTAAGATGTTTACAAAAACCCTTGTTAAGATTTAAAACTATGAAGCTAGCTAATGAAACATAGATTGTATATAAAAATAAAAGCATATGAGTGAATAATTTTTGCAATGTTTAATTAGCAAAAATCACTTTAAGATCTTTTAAAGAATAAGTAAAACACGTTCTATACAGGATAAAATATAAAATTAACAAAATACTTTCAATTAATTTTAAGTGCATAAATAAATTAGTAAAATTTTATACTTCTAAAGACTTCTGAGTCCCTTTAAATTCATAAGTTGCATAAGAGACAAATAGTTCATAGCATTGGACGGCATCAATATTCTGAAAATATAAACAATAAATTTAGTAAGTAAAAAAAGAAAGAGAGATAATTTAAAATTAAAGTAAAAAGTAACTAAACTAAACTCAGATTCAGTCGACCTTGCCCAGCCTAAAAAGTAACTAAATAAAAAGAGTTTATTCTAAAAGAGACATTCAATATACCTTCAAAATTGCATTTCAAAAATACTGAAGACAGAAGAATACAAGGATAATATAGATGGCACAAGCCAAACGCAGAAAACTTCAGATTTTTAGGTTTTACAGAAAATGTTTTGAAAAAATTCATATTTTTGATGAATAAATTGATTCCCCCTCCACTGTTGCTGCTCAAGAAGTAATATCACAATATTTAGGTGAACAATAGGGACTTTCATAGTATCATATGTCAAAATTTAAAAGAACTAGAGGTGCTTAATAATTTGCAAAAAATATTTGAAGAAGTTTTCGTACACAGAAAGCTTTTAGTTTTGTCCAAGTCTGACTGAAGGGTAGATTGAGAATATACTTAAGTTTTAAATCTAATTTTAAGAAAAGGAAGTAAACTGAAGATATTAAGAATAAAAATATATTTAAATATTTATTATTACTTATGTAGGACAGACAAGAACAAAAACAAGCTAATAAAAACATTTTAAATACTCACTAATAATTTGCTAAGTTTACAAACAAATTCAAAATGCAGCGCCTCCACAGATTTCTTCAAAGTGTCAATAGATGCTTGGCTAAAAGATATTAAATTAGTTTTTAATTGATACAAGTAAAAAAACTATAATTTTTATTACTTGTTGAACAAAATCCACGGAGGATAGGAGAAAATTTCAATGATGAATCTTGGGGTGAAGGAGTGAGTTTAAGAGGAATCATGAGTAAGTACTTACATGTTTACAAAAAAATGCGCAAGCAACACTCCTATACTATATCTCAAAATGAATTGAATATCATTGATATATTCAAACATAATTATGACTCATACATTATTTATCTGGCTTCCTTTTGTTTGTAGTGATTAATTTTTGCAGGAATAACCTTGTAAGGTCGAAAACTTGCTATATCACAAAATTTTTTGGGGCACCTTTGGTTTTGTAGTGGGGTTATACTGCATACTGTAATTTCAGGTAGATAAGCCACAACTTATACCTGTTTAAAAATTCGAATTTACCTAGACAGGCTAACAGATAAAATGTTTCTTTTTAGCAAAGCAAAAAATTTACAGCTTACTTTGATTTTTTGAAGTAAAGGCATCCATTTACTACTCGTTCACCGTTTTCACCTAGTTCATATTCTATAAGTTCCTAAAATATAATTCATAAATAAAGTATTTAAAGATTAGATACTAAGATATTGTTTATTTTTCAGAATTAATTCTTACCTTGCAGTTTAAAACTGAAGAACCAGAAATCAATGACCACAAGTCTTTAGCTGATCTAAAATTAGTAAATTGTTAATCAGTAAATGGGTTCACTTTTGAATTTTACAAAAAAAATATAAGGTAAAAAAACATTAAGGTAACTGACTGGGTTGAAATCGTCATTTTTGCCAAAAATATCAAATTTCGTTTTATTGTTTAATTTTATAATAATAATCTTTATTCACATGGAAATTTTATAGCCTGTTTAATAAGCTTTCCAAAACTACCTTACTTTAAACTCTGAGTAATCTAGAACACAAGTTACAGCTGTTTTAGTACCGAGTAGTACCTGTATTTCCATACAATTTTAAACTTTAAAGCCTTTTTCTGAAGAATGACATTTTTGTATATTTTGGATCATGGTAACAGTGATTACTCTTAAACTACTTAAAATATTCTGATGCTTATTGTTTTATTTCACTTTTGATATTATAACGCATGTTATCTTCTACAATCTAAGAAAAATATTTAAATTAAGGTATTTCTTAAAGTGTGTAAACTTAATTTAATGTTTTTTTCATGAATTTTTACTTTTTTCAATTTCAAGTGTCTGTATTTCTTTTCTATTTTAAAAATCTCAGATTTTTTGTAGATAGTAACACAGATAAGTGTCTTAGGCTCAAAATCCTGCAAAAATTTTATTTGTACAACCTATAAAAGAACATTCTCAGGAGTTGTTGGTGCAAGTTGAAATTTTAGCCTTATTTTCATTGAAATTCCTCAATATTTAAAAAAAAAAATTTTTTTAATTCTTTTTTGAATGGTTTTCATTGTTTTAGAACATTAGCTCTCATAAAGTAGCAATTAAATAATTATTTAGTTAATATTTTTATAAAAAGGCCTCCCGACCTTTAGTAACCTTGTTACCTTAAACCTTGCTACCTTACCCTAGTTACCTTGTCAGTTACCTTAAGAAACAGACACATCTATCTAACAGATATTTGTACTTCAGTACTATCTTGTTGACAGTGCCACTGAAAACGAAAATGTATAGCCCAGTGTTTCCCAACGTGAGGCACATGCCCCACCGGGTAGCAACATGATTTTCTAGGGGGCAATTTGAAAATTTTCAACAAAATTGCCCCCAAGTGGGATATGGACCACCAGGTGTTTTTTAATTTTCAAGAAGGATTTTCGAAAAAAACAAGACATGAGGGGGATGGAAAATTTAGAATGGCTACCTTCAATTTTAGAGCTAAATAAAGGATCAAGTCTAGTTGATGGGTACGGGTTGGCGATAGATGACGTAGTCTGAGATAGATTGCCAAGTCTGGCGATCGCGAGTGGAATGACGAACGCAGTGCGCGATTCATCCAAAATGACGTAAGAATGCGCTCTTGTATCCTGCGTTGCATTGTAACCTTCCAAAATGGCTAATAGAAGAGTGATGACGCAAATGACTCTTGTTGATGACTCTTGTCAATGACTGACTGTTGTGCGTAGGGATATGAAAATCGTTTCATTCGATTCGGGAATTGATTCCTGAGGCTTGATTCGATTCCAACCTGAAATCGATTCCTTAGGGCCAGTATCGAAAAAGTAGGAAAGGATAATTACCCAGGTAGCACGAAGTTACAAGATAGTAATTTTTAGTAAAATCAAGGATAATTAGAAATTTTTATTAATTTAATTAATAACAAGAAAAATATGGATATTATAATAGATAATAATGCTATATTAAAATATATAATAATAATGATAATAATAATAAAAATATATAATAATAATAATTAATAATAAAAATATATAATAGTAAAAATATAATGATAATGATAAATAATAATAAAAATTTATAATAATAATACAACATAATTATTAATAATTATCTGTATTAATTAGAAAATTAAGTACGATTCTGATTCAGTTCCTGCTGGAATCGATACCTTCAAGAGTTCGAATCCTTGGTATCGAATCCGTGGCATGTGCGCACTAAGGAGGTACGTTGAATAAGCGCGGATTTCAAATATTATGTCTTTCTGCACATTTTCAAAACAGTTCTTGTGTTTTGGAAGGCAGAGATGTGCAGGATTTGAGAACGGGAATATGGTATGTTATTAGTGTTTTTTATTACTAAAAATGCATGAGTGAATAGTTATTTAGTTGAATTAGGATGTTTGCATAAGTATTTTACTATATTTCGATGAGTATTTTTCAATGTTGATGTATGACAAAATGGCGTATCGGAATCCGATAGCGGATATTTGCCGGAACCTTAATATTCTGTATGGCGTATTGAAATACATGTGTATTTACGCGGATCTTATTCAGGGTAATTAATCTTTGAAATTATATGCCATTGCTTAATTTATCGTACGAGAAAGAAGACGTTATACCTATATTATTATTGCATCATAGTATTAGTCTTAAAAACTCTTCAATCAAGTGATAAATACTTTAAATTATGTTATAATAAGTTTAAATTGTTTCCTTATTTTGTTCAAGTAGTTTAGACTAAGTTTTAAGCTTTCCGCAGTTTTGAATTTGGCGACGAAAAAAACTTAGCGCCAAAAAACGCGCCAAGGCGTACCCATGAAATAGGATTTTACCCTAAATAAACAAGTGGCAGGTAGCATGAACCAAGTAATCAGATTATTAATGAATGACAATTTTATTTAGTTTTGATAAATAAACATTTTTGAAATTTGTTAGCAGTCTGAAATTTCAATAATATGTAAGGTGCACATGATCTTCTAATTACAATACAATAGTTGGAACAGATTTGGAGGTCCTTCTAGTCTAGACAACCTCAAACTATAGAGCAGACGTCAACTTGGTGACTGTTTTACAGCAGTGGCCATACGGCCAGTCTCTAGGTCTTGGAGACTATCGCCCTTTACGCTGTAGAAACTCCAAAAGTTCATTTCTGTATTGCCTTTGGTTGATATTAAAATAAGTAAAACTTTAGAATCAACTGGACAAAAGCGCCAAGTTTTCTTAACAAACTGAGGGAAACTAATCGAAAGTTGAAATAAAAAAAATAAATATCTCAATAAGAAGCATTTCTTTTAATTTTTTAAATGTTTTAATGTGAAATTTGTAAAAGGTTGCCAATGAAGTTCGACTGGCAAGATTTGCACGCAGCTAATCCTAAAGTACCCAATATTATTTTAGTGAACAAATGTATTTATTTAGAGGCAACAAAATAATGAAAAACTAAATTGATTGAATACATATTAAGCTTATATTTTTTAATTGTCTTTTTAAATTAATTTTTACAAACCTTGTTGTTCGCGCCATATTTGTTTGTGTTTTGAAATTAAACATAAGCTGTTGCCATTTTAGCCAGTTTAATGTTTTCCATGTGATTGTGGAAGATTGTTTAAATGGTTTAAATTTTATGAAATTTTAAAACAAATAAACGAATCTTGTTCTTTGATATGTGGTTGCATCAGGTTGTATTATTAGTTATTTTACTGATAATAACAAAATAAAATGTTTAAAATACAAACTAAAATTAAAGTTGACGTTGCGGTTACCGTTATTATCAAGTTGTCAAAGGTACTTTCCGTACTTTCTCTTCTGCGGGTTGAAGAAAGTTTTGAATTCCGATCAAGTACAGCGGGTATGAGTCATCCTTGTTGTCTTTCCTATAACATAAACACAACAAGAGTTACAGCTTTTATATAAAAATCCCCCTTCTGATAATCTTACAAATTACTATAGCGATTCTTTTGTCGAATTTGTAAACCAAACTCATGAGCTGGATTGAACCTAATGAATTTTTTATATGGACATGACTCATATCCTCCTTGAACTCCCGGAGTTAAATACTTAATTCTTTAAAATATCCGATTTCCTACTTCGGTAAGTATACCTTTAAATACACTGTCTAATTAGTAAGAAAATATTTTTAAAAATGTAACTTTATCTAACTTGTAGTATCTTCCTGAATTCGATGTTTGCATCCTCAAGTTTTTGATAAAAACTGATTTTGTAGCAACTTAAATGTGAATCTTATTACTTCAGATTTGAAAGATGACTTATTACAGTTAAGCTTCCATGTCTGTGAAAATGACTGCATTTAAAAAAAATTGAAGATACTGAAATTGTTTATGCTACTTTTTGAAGATCTATTGTTGAAAATTTGATCATTGGTTAATGCTTTATCTTCATAGTATTACAACAAAGATTTTGGGAGATAAATTTACTCTATGTAAAACACTAGAAGTGGGTTTGGGTTGGCGCCTCTTGGCGAATTCTTTTCGACAACTTTGATACTTTGGCTCTACTACTTCGCGTGGCTATTGAACTCACTTATAGAGATGAGCCTTTACTTTGTCATATATGTACCTGTTTTGATATCATACCAAGATCTGTGAAAAAAATTGGTATTTTAGGATTAGGTGGCTGGCTACAAATATTGCTTATTGAACTTTATTGGTAAAATTTGGTACTATTCCAGAATCCCGGCGCAAGCGATAAAGTCGCCAATAATGATGCAACCGCTGGTAAGGGGCCGTTCAAATATATTACGTAAGCACCTAAGGGGGTAGGGAGGTTTGTTCTTTGCTTATTTTTGCTGACAAGGGGGGAGGGGGATATGAGTGATGCTTACGTAAGATGGTGCATTTTCGAAAATCTCTTGTGTCTTGCATAAATAATTTCAAAATTCAACCAAAAATAAATGTAACAAAAATTGAATTAGGAAATCTGACGTAAGCACTTTTTTCTGGAGATGGACCACCCTAACATTTTGAAATTGTAACCTCTAAAAGTAGTGTTTCGACTCATTTTTGAACCCTTAGGGTTACACCCAAAAAGGACAGTTCCTTGTACGAGTCACTTAATTTTCAAGGAAAAAACCAGTACTTACTAATAGGGATGTCAAAATTTCGGGGGGGGTCCGGCAGTTTCTTATGTAATTATGGTGGGGGGTTGAGGTTTGCTTATATTTGCTGACAAGGGGGGAGGGGGGTTAAAAATGACCAAAAAAGTGCTTACGTAATATTTGAACGGCTCCTAACCCTTGTTTCTGTTTCAGAAGGTTATGTGTGAGCTGTCGCCAAAAAATCTGCTTGGCGAGATTTGCGCCGGTATTCTAGAAGAGTAGTACCGTGATACTTTATTAATTACTCAAAAAATTTAAACCAAAATAGAAGCATAAGTTATAAGGAACTTTGCTGGTTTAGATATTTCATTGTTTTTTAAACATTATTTGATTAATTTTGGCAATTTTTTGCAAAATGTGGAGCTTGAGCCGGCATTAACCGGCAATCCTGAAGTAGGCTAAATAGATTCATTATTCAAGATTAAACTCTTCAAAACTTTATTCCTACTTACATTTTTGAGTTTCGCATAGTTCATTTCAATTTGAGTATTTTGTAGTACTTTATGGCCTCAATATCATAGTCTGTCCTGTTAAATATTGCTTTAGCTATTTGGTTAACCAAAGATTAGAAATGTAATCTAATTGATAACAAAGCGACTAAAATATACAATTTAATTCAAGTAAAAGATAATTTAGCAGTAATTAATTATTTAAGTTGTTTGTAATGAGGAAAAAACAAAATTAAGTCTATTTGTTTTACTTTTAGGCTTGCCCTTTGATATATACTGTTTTATTTGTGTATGATAGTTGTTGGAAAGTTGTGCAACTTTTGGAAGAGCCAAAAATCTCTAATTTTGATGTAAATTCTACAAAAAGGATTAAATTGCACATGAAAACAGGGCCGCCCATGGGGGCAGCAAACCCCACAAATGTCGGAGGGCCCGGAGCTTTAAGGGGCCCGGGCCCACAAGTTCCACCTTGTTTTTTTAGTCAAAGTCTGTACTAGATGTTTTTCTATTTTCCAAATAAAAAAATTGAAATCGCTGAATTCATTTCATTTAGCATATTCAGTTCCCGAAATGGACGGGCTTGTCAAAAGTGGTCGGTCTCTTTTTCAGAAGTTTCGTCTCCAATCAAATTCTGAAACATGTGATAACACAACCCCTTCCCCACGTGACCACTTTCCGCACACTGGAAAAAGCTACCGATATTTCTTGCAGTGCCATTTTATGCACCAAAATAAGTTTAAACCCCGTTATTTTAAGGTGAAATTTTAAAAAAATTTCTGGGGGAGAACCTCTGGACCCCCTTGGTACTTGAAACTCCATTATTACAACCTTATCTTATATTTGTCAAAACGCGGAAATTCTACCATAAAACCTATATCCGAAATTCGGATGAGGCGTATCAAAACGAGTTGAAAAAGTGGGTTTTTTACTTTAATTTCCAAAAATTTTCTGGGGGAGGACCCCCAGTCCCCCCTTTTAGTAGATGGAGCAGGATAATTCCACTACCCTTTCCATATTAAAATCAAAAAGAAGATTCAATTGGACTTTGGAAATTCTTAGCCCTCCCCCCAAAACCAAATCCTGGATCCGCCCGTGCCGGGAGAATTATTGAAATTCGGTTTACTGGGGGTTTCGAGGGTGCCCTCTCCGAATCTGTAATAATAATTGAAGTTTTCAGTAGAATAAAGTATTTATAAACAGGGTTGCTGATTTTTTTGATTTTTTAAAAAAAATCAAAAAAATCGGATTTATTTGATTTAAATCGGACTTTTTTTATTTAAATCAGATTTTTTTTATTTAAATGAATTATTAGTTCTGAACTTCATGAAACTGGTTAATAATATTCTGATATTGTAATTTCAATGTGATATAATACTTTAGCATTACTTAATTACCCGATTTTAGTCTATTTTATACATTAATTAAGTAATTGAATTAATTAAGAGAAGCAGTACACTGGTATCTCACCGATGAGAAGCCCATTTGAAAAGGGTGAATTGTACTCAATAACTAAAATTTTTATCCTTCTTTCTATAACTATTTTTGCAAAATTTTGATATTAATATTAGGTTTTAAAATAAATTGTGACAATGATTAAACATCATGCCTCATTTTTGTGTAAAAATTAAAATCAATCTTTATATTGATTCAGTTAAATTAATTTTACTCAAAGAATTATGTGTTTATTTCTTTAAAATAATAATTAATTTGTGATAAAAATGAAAATTCAGTAATTAATAATTGATAGTAGTCATGCACACATATAATAGAGCCCTATTATCTGTAGTTTTGTATATGAAAAAAAATTAGTTGGGAAAACATGACTAAAATTTAAAAAAAGAGCTTTCAATAAAAATCATCCACATACTTGTACTTTAAGATTTTTGATACCAGGTAAAAAATAAGATTTTAATTCTTGTATAGATTATCACAATTATTGATTCCAAACCCTGCTGTATTTACCCCTTTCTGTATTAAACATTTTTGTTATTGGTGGCAAAAATTTGATCTTGAAATTGCAGGCAATTTTATGTAGAATAACTTTAACCTGTCTCTCCCAGTTACCTACATATCTAGCAGACAAATTTTTTATTTAAATTGTGGCAGTTTGACATTTTTGATTTAAATCGATGATTTTTTAAAAAAAATTCTTCTTCTTTATCCAATGCCTGTCCTTGGCCTTACGGCCATTAGACGTCGAGCTTCCCAGTAGCGCAAAGACAATTCCTTAGGAAGGTGAAGAAGGCCGTGGCAGGTAGACAAGTGGTTACCGTCCATTCTGGACGACTGGCAGAGAGGGCATATGTCGTCAGCAGCCAACCCGAGGCGGTGGAGATGAGCCTGCAGGTAGTCATGACCCGTGGTTGTTCGAAACCGGGCAACCGCTGAGGGTCTATCAAGGTGCGATGGGATCGGCCCTATAGTGGCCAGACTCTCCCACGGTTTGCCGCTGCTTTGGTTTTTCAGGATGGTTTTGGTCATTTTGTTAATGGCAAGCGTTATTTGGTTTTGAGCCGCTCTAAGTGTGGTTGGAGTTACTGGTTGTTCTGAAGCTGCTCCCCGCTTCGCCAGATTGTCGGCTTTTTCGTTGCCCGGGATGTCTACGTGGCTTGGAATCCATTGGAGGTGAACACTCCAGCCCATCTCGATCAGTTCCGCCAGCCCAGCTCGACAATCAACAGTACGGTGACAGTCTGTAGGTCTATTATTGCTCAAAGCGGAAATGGCAGCCTGGGAGTTTTAAAAAAAATCAAGTGATTTAAATCAACTTCAAATCAATTTAAATCAACTTGATTTAAATCCAGCAACCCTGGTTATAAATGCTACTCCTTCGCCGGCAAACATTGTCCTCTAGCGGACTTGGGTTCCTATGAAAATCTTGTTGGTCATGACATGACAGAGACAGACATGCATGCAAAGTTTCTACTTGACCTTTTGAGATACCCTGTATATTTTACTTAAGGGATACTTTGTGAAATGTAAATTCTATATTATACTTCAAAAAATTTAAAAGTTAGGGGGCCCGTGAAAAAATTTTGTCGGGGGGCTCGGTAGAGTTATGGGCGGCCCTGCGTGAAAAACGTTGGCATGTAGAAAAATTTAGCCCCTTAACAGCAACATATATTTCAGAAAAATGGACCAAAAATGAAAAAAATTTTTGGCTGTTTAATTTTTTTCTTTACGTTATTATCAAAGTTAGAAAATATTTTTTTAAGTAACCGTTGGGACTCGCGGGGTCATTTTATAACCCCAAGCTCACACAAACATTCCATTTAACGGAAAACTAAACACCTGGGGATTCTTTACTTCTCAGTAGCTGGGTTTCTGACCCTTATCTACATGCCTGAGAAGTTTCGTGGAATTCGGATTATTTTTTCGCCCCCCAGACGCATTTTGTTAGCTTTTGGGGTAATGGAATGACCCCAGCGAGTCTCTTCGTTAGTGCTGCACATCCGTTTTTTCGTACTCCGCCTTCTATACAACCCACTGATAAGGGCCCAAAACATGTGTAAACAAATTTAAAGAAATTCTCAGGGGGTTCTATTTCATTTTAGTACAAAGAAAAGGAAGACACAGGTGTGTGTACTTTCAATACTGGTCCCCGTGACAGTTTTATGACTTGTAATTCACCAGACCACTGTATCCCGCCCCTTACATTCTTTGCTTTTGTATTGAATGGGAAAGGAGCTAGGAAAGTGTATTGAGGCAGAGGTGCAGAATATGTCCGAACGCCCGAACGATGTTCGGGGGAAATTCGAGGAGCTCTGGGGAAATTTTCCCCCCAAGATAGTAAGAAAAACTAAAAAATCCAACATCATTAGCTGAAAAAGCAGATATTTTTTGCTGTGACTACATCATAACCTCCAATTTCAACGTGAAAACAGCGGAGTTACGGATGTAGAGTGGGAAAACTACGGATGCAGGAAAATAATCTATCCGTGGTAGAATGGGTAATTTTCACTATTAATAGCGTTCTTGTTCAATCAAGTCGATGTTCTTAATTAAAATGTTGAGTTCATTAAGGAGAAATTTACAGGTAGCTCAAATTTGAGATAATTAGAAAATTTTTCATATTTTAGGGAAAGGTACACTTTTTTTGAGCAAAGATTATAAGTGTGTGAGAAAGACTAAAAAAGAGTATAAATATCATTAAAATTTAAATTTATGGATTATTTGAAAATTATTGAATCTGAAAGAAGAGTTTAAGAACTGAATCAACTATTTTTTAATGAAATTTCATTTTGGGGGAAATTTCGAAGAAAAAAATTGTGTTCTGGGGAAATTTTGGATCCTGGAACATTTTCTGCACCCCTGTATTGAGGTAACAAGTTTACGAAGAAAAAATACCCTAGTTTGAGTGTTAGGAAAAAATGTTGGAAGGTAGGATAGAAAAACCACTTGTGTCTGTAATTTGTGTTTAAATTTTTTTTAGCAAAGCCCACGTTAATGCCATTTGTGATAATTGTCTTTACCAAAAGAAAGCTTTAAGAAATTCATTATATAGTATTTTGAAGTAATTAAATTAATTTTTACGTTGAAATGATTTGTGTTAGTTTGTTACATATGTGTGTATTGTGTAATAAGAAAAATTAATATCAAACTCAAAAAATTATTTCTCAGCGTAGAAAATATTGCAGATTATAAGTTTTCTTAATCAGTTATGTTTTAAAGTCTAAAAATTTAATGGTTCCGACTTCCGACTAAAAAAAAATATTTTTAACGATGTAGAAAAGAGCAAAAAGGTTGGGGCTATTCCATAACCCCCGCGAGTCTCAACGTTCGCCCGGGAGGCGCGAGTCCCACCGGGTTAAGTAAAATTTTAAATGCAATAACTACTGTATTTATAATTTTTACATACACATAAAAAACTAATGGATTATGCACACATCTGATTCAATTAGAGCAAATTAAGCATAATTTTGAAGCTAAATATAATATAGCTAGTATAATATAATATTAAAACACAACAATATTATTTTCAATACATAAATTTTACAAATCTATTACAATATGGTATATCCCAAAATACGGTACTACACACAAGCTCATATCGCACCGAGGAACCTAAACTGTACTCCTCATCAGTGTCTGAATCAGGCATTGCAAAAAAAAATTATTTGCAAAAAACTCGCTAAAAAGCAACCAAAACTAAACGAGAAAGCAAAACTCTCTCGACTGAAGTCATAATCGGTGAAATTACCAACTATTAGGAAAATAGTGAATTAAGTACTATCCTAAAGTAGAAACGAACTCAGCTCGGACTTCACTAAATAGAAACAATAATTTTTCTCCTGTCAGAAGTCAGTTCGGGCATCACAAATACTTCACAGTAGTTGGCTGAACTGGATTCAGGAAATTAAGCAATGGGCAATACCACTATTTATTTTTTTATTAGATAGAGGTACTCAAGAGCAGAATTTACGCTAAATTTTTTTTTAATTACGATGCTTATTTATTTTTTTATGTAATTTCAAAGTTGGACTTTAAAAAAGGGCATTAAATCGTCCAATTTCCCAATGTGACGTACTTTTACCCTACATTGATTTTAAACAATGCTTTAAATGTTTAAACAAATCAAAGTCATTGTTGGGTTTCTCATTAAAGTCTGTATGAATCAGTTGTGACATACATTTACCCTAAACAAAGACAAAGGGCTTGGCGATTTTAATTTTAAATATTTAATTAGCTAAATTTTTTTGAAACTTTTCATGTGGATTTTTGGATTTAGATCTATTTCCTTTACTGGAAAAATGCATTTTTTTCTGTTTTCAAAAAATGATGGTATTGCCCATTCTTGAATGTATGCAGAATTTCTCCAAATAATGGAACATCTTCAGGGTTGTCCTACATAATCAGTATCTCTGGAACGGTTATTTCCTAATTTTTTTCTTTGGTTCAATTCCGTTAACAGTCCCATTAAATATCACCCATCGCTTTTGAACGCCTTATATTCAAATATAGACAAATTTTTCTTATGTTTAATGAAAAACTGAATAGTTATTGATCTAATTACACATTTTATTCTATTAGTTTGAAATTATTTAGCAGGTTTTCTACTTTTTAGTGTCCAAAAAAGCATTGCAGTATTTAGCAGGGAACTATAATGGAATGGAACGGTTTTCTGTCATCCAAAACAAGATTAGAAATACAGTAGAACCCCGATTATCCACAAGCGGATGATCCGCGAGTGCCACGAAATTTTTTTTAACTATGAGAGCAAATTTTAGATGAGATTAGAGACATTTTAGATGTAGAGCAAAGGTTTCTACTTACATATTTTAAAAGTCTAAGATATCATGTTTTTTGTACAACATAGTTTTTATGCTGAAATATTTTTTCGTGTTTTCACCTCCTTTTTGGTCTTTTTTCGGGTTACCCGCGGTACCCTTGCCACCCAATTCCGCGGATAATCGGGACTCTACTGTAGTCTGGGTTCACAGAGCCTCTAAATTAGTATTTAATGTTGAAGACAAAGAATATGGCTAGATTAAGATTGGTTTGAGAATTTGTGTTGTGGTTAACATCTAAATAAATTCACTCCATTTTTGTAAATCTTCCTTTATTTTTATATTTTAAGCATTAACTTAAACCTCAGTTTTTAAAGATTATTTTGAATTTATATTTGTTTTTAATAATTAGTTATTTCCATGTGGGAAAAACACAGCATTTCCCGTGTGAATAAAACAGTTCTTCCAGGACAGTAAATCCTGGTTTCTACTATACTGGGGGTGGGAAAAACCTTGCCAACCCTGGAGATATTACATAATAAGGCATCATAGAATCATCATAATTGGCTCGACAGCCCGTTGTGGCCCTTGGCCTTCTTTAAAAGATCCAACCAGGTTGTTCTCCTCTTGGCAGTGGACCTCCAGTTTTTTATCTTGATGACACCAAAATCGGCATCCAAACAGTCGACCAATCTCTTTTTCGGTCTACCCCTTGGTCGTTGTCCAAAAGAAACTGCATTAAAAACTTTCCAAGCAGCCCTATCACTTTCCATTCTCATGAGGTGACCGGCCCATCTCATTCTGTTCAGTTTAATAAACTTCAAAACATCAATATCACTAAATAGTTTGTAAAGTTCAAAATTGAATCGTCTTCTCCAAATTCCACCGTCATATATGCCACCAAAGATAATTAACATTTTCTCTTCTTTTGCTGTTAGTGACCATGTTTCAGACGCATAAGTTAATACTGGTCTTATGAGAGTTTTATACAGTAAGATTTTAGTTCTTCTTTTGATTAGGTGGGATTTTAATTGGTTTCTAAGACCATAGACTAAGGCATCATAGAATAGGGAAATATATTTTAATCTAACCATTCTTTTCCCTTAGCCCAAAAATGCGTCGTAAAAGTCCTGTGATCCCCCGCAAAAGCACTGAGGGGTCCACCCCTAAGCATTTGTCTCCTCAACCTGGCTCAACCCTGCAAGTGTCCCCCAATTATGCTGTCAACACCCCGTCCTCTTCTTCTACCTATCTGACCTGCTGGCCTATGGCCTCTCCCTCTGCCACCGATGAAAATCACACTGATGAGGTTACTGACGTGGTAAGAAATCTTATGAATTTAAAATAGCTTGTAGGGTGAAAGGAAGGCTTTTATTGGTGAAAAATTAAGGTGGTTTTATCTGCGGTTTCTATGAATTTGAAGTCTTTGAAATATTTTTTGCAATATTTAGGTATAAGTTTTCCATCTTTTACCATTAACTGAGTAGAAAAACACAAATAAAATTTATTTTTTATGTTTCTCATTATTGCTTAATATTTTGTTAGGTACTGAAGCAAAAAATGGTTCATCTTCAAAATTTTTGGTGCATTTAACGAGAATCATTAATTGAAAATATAATTTAAAATTTGAGAAGTTTTGTTCATTTGTGCTTAGGTGGGGTAAGTTTTAAAAAAAATTAAACTGTGATTTTACAAATTTTAACACCTAAAAGTTTATATTGGAGAAGAATTTATATATAGCTGAATATTTGTAATGTATTTAGCATT
Organism: Tetragnatha versicolor; assembly: GCA_024610705.1. Lineage (NCBI taxonomy): Eukaryota > Metazoa > Arthropoda > Arachnida > Araneae > Tetragnathidae > Tetragnatha > Tetragnatha versicolor. The sequence goes on along the minus strand of JANDEH010000008.1, from coordinate 14,493,759 downwards.
CAGTTATGGAATTTTTTAAAATCTTTTTTTTTTAACTTTCAGTTCATTTTGCTCTTTTTTTTACTTAGCGAGTTTTTAATTAAAGGTTTGAATCTCTTATTCAGGAGGTGGCTGTTTATCGTCCAAACCCTCACGAGTCGTCCAGCAGTCAGGTGATGCTACCTGATGGAATTGAGGGTGGCTCAACCCCTGATTTCCAACGTACCAAAGCTGCCATTGAACAAACCTACCAGAAAATCCTAAGAACTAAAGAGCTAATCAAAGAAGGGCAAACAGCAAGAGATGGTATTATTTATGGAAAATCCTCTTATTGTGGAATTTAAGGCTTGATACGATGCTTTACTTTTACTCTTCTTTTAAACTCATTCTTAGATCATAGGACCCTTTGATCTAATGATATCTTTTCATTAATATTTTTCAAAATTTTTATTTTATTGTAGCTTAAATCATGAACCTCACTCAAAAATTTTTTCTAGATAGACTTGAAAGTTATTTTAAAAAATCAAAATTCTGGTATACCTCCCTAAAACAGGTCTTGTTTAGCTGATCATTTAATCAGGACATATGTCTTGCAGCCCACGCGCTTCATAGACCTTGGCTTCCTGACAGGTTGTTCAATGAGTTTAATTTAAAATAAAAATTTTTTTGTATTCTTTTCTTTATTAGTCAATTAAGTAAATAACTTTTATTCAATGAAATAGATTTTATAACAGTTTTAGTTGTGTAGGATAATGAAATTAATGGGATACCTAAATTTTAATTAATCTTAAACTTATTTAAGTTTTTTCTCTTTGTGTTAGTACAGTTGTTGCTAAATTTTACGAATCTTGGTAAAGGCTTAAAACCTGGAGTCCTCAAGGGATCCTCTTCAAAATGCTACAATAAAAACTGTTGTTGTCTTTGATGAAGATAACCACTTAAGGTCAAAAGTTTTACCCATTTTTTATTAATTATTGTAAACATGTGATATTTGGCTACATAATTTTATTTCTACCCCCAACTGTTTGACCACAGCAATCCATTTTTTATTAGTTCTGGCAATTTTTGTCCCTACTGTAGCAGTTTAAGAGAAGTGAGGTTTGCAACCTCAATTAGTAAATTTGATTAATCTTAAAGTAATCTACACCCACTTAAAATTTGACAGCAACCTTTCGATACACCCTGAATGTTTAATTAAAGTGATTGACATTTAAGGAACCCCCTTTTTGCAGTTGAGTAAGGGTATTTTGCTTAAGGGTTCTTGTGTGTAGATACTCATTGTTATATCACTACCAAGTTTCAATGATAATCCTTGTTTCCAGAAAATGTCAATGAGTACTTAAAACTTGCATCTAGTGCAGACAAGCAACAACTCCAACGAATCAAAAGTGTATTTGAAAAAAAGAACTTAAAAGCTGCTCAAGCCATTGCACAGCTCCAGAAGAAACTGGAAACTTACAACAAAAGGATTCGAGATCTCGAAACCCATGGGCTAAGCAGCAGCCATTGGCAACCCAGAGAAGTGCTAAGAGATGTAGGGCAAGGTTTAAAGTAAGAAATATATATATTTCAAGTTTCATATTAAGGGACATTTTCTGACCATGATATTTGTTCTTAGCTTATAGCGGATTTACACCACTGCTGCAAAAACCACATAAGCGACATTTTCATAGTACTACCGACTGGCAAAAGATGGCGCAGCAATAGCCAGCGATGTTTTCGGTTTTCTGGAATCTCGCGGATGTTCGTTGCTCGCTTATCCTACAGTCCCTTTCTAAGTGACTTCATGCCAGACATAATATTAAAATTTTAATTTGAAAACAAAATATCAAGCCTATATATTCACAAGTAGCCGAAATAATTAACTGAGGCTGATAAAATTTTTTTTTCGCTTTTTGAAGTACTGGTGAGTTTTGTCATTTTAACTAGATGGCAGCACATATGCTAAGTCAAAAGGCAGGCATCTAGTGACTAAGATTTCATTACTTAGTTTACTCAATTAATCGGAACACTCTGGTTATGCAACAGCCCTGGAATTTCAAGGAAACACGAAATTGATATTAGAAGATAATTTTTACATATCTACTTGAGAAATTCAGACATCCTGAAACTTAATCTTTCTGTACCGCCTCAAGAAAATGGCCGCTCAGTGATCGCGGTTATGTCGCTGATGTCGCAGCGATTTTTTCCCAGCAATTGTTTTCGAGGCCTCCTATTGGTTCTTTTGAAAAAAAAATTTCCGCTCTTGTCACAAATCGCTGATGTCGCTTTTGCAGCAGTGGTGTAAAGCCGCCATTATACATCTAAGTGTAGCCATGGCAACTAATCCCTAATTATCTTGAAATTTCCATCATATAAGAGGGAAAAAACTGTTTTTAAGATTTACTGTTTTCAATCATGTTTTGTTTAGTATTGTAATTCTTTACTTTTTTAACTATTTAACTATAGAGGATTATATGGATAACAACCAGTCCTTTTTTCATTTTATTTTGTTTAGAAAATTTATAACTTTTAAAGATGCTAAAACTGCTTGGAAATAAAATAGTGTTATTACTAAACATAAGCAATTAATATGATTAAACTATACTGATTTTTGAAGAAGTTCTTGCACAAAGCATCAACTATCCATCTTTTTTGTGCTCTATCTTGAAAAAATAATAAAAAATTATTCAACTTCTTTCTCTCAGGGATGTTGGTGTGAACATCAAGGAAGGCATAACTGGATTTTCTGGGTAATTACGTCAAGAATTTTATTCAAGTGCTAAATATTGTTTATATTTATTTCTTTAAGCTTAAATAAAATTGTTTACGTCTCTAATTAAGGCTTGAATGGATATAAATGTACAATTTAATCTATCTGGATTCATTTAATTAAGTATTTTAATTATGAACATTTCTTATATATATAATATACCTATTTCATAAAATCAGTTAATTGTATCATCATTGGTATAGTTCCAAAAAGTTAACTAAAAATTTATTAGTGGTTCTGACTATCACAGAAACTAAAGTTATTTGCTAGAAATCAATTTATTTCTTTAACCAATCTTATGGTTATAATATAATAATAATAATCTTTATTTGTGTACATTTATAATATTCATATTGAGAAAAGAAAAATCATATGTGTTACCTAGTGGAAACAATTCTGTCCAGGTAACTAAAAAATGAATAAATTGATAGAGATAATATTGAATGTAAATATCATATATATGGTTATTTGAAATATTTTTTTAACAAAGCAAATTCCAATTATCTGGTGTACAAAATTAGACAAATTCACTGTAATAATTAATGACTAATGGTTCTATTTGATATTTTTTGGTTGGTGAAGAACAATCCATTCAGAAAAAGTTGATGTGATGAGAATATTTTTTTTCATAAAATAATTTTAATTGCTGTAATTTTTTCAGCACTTAGCACTATGTAAAAATACGTTTTGTACTCTATACTTGTACTCTTCTACTTGTTTCTTTGATTTTTTTCTGTTATTTTTGTTTTAGGGGCCATTCATTAATTACGTAAGGGTCCCGAAGGGGAGGGGGGTTGGAAAAATCTCTACATACGCTTACTTGGGGGGGTCAAACCCATTCTTACGTAAGATTTTCCATATAAATGTAAACAAATTCCAGATACTAGAGATAATAATAAATGGTAATATGTAGTTGACAGCAAGATATTACTCATCTGTTAAAAAATAAAAAACCTTTGATTTACGTTAAACTGAGAGTTTTAGTGTAACTGATCCTTTTCTAGCATTTTATTATTTTGAAAAACGAAATGGAATCTCACGTAAGAATAGGGAGGAGGGGTTTAAAAAATCTTACATATCCTTACATGGGGGTAGGGGGGGGTCAAAAATTGCCAAAATCATCCTTACGTAATTAATGAATGGCCCCTTACACATTTTCACAGTATCATTTTAATTTTAAGACTTGTTTTTCACTGCTAGATAGCAATAGAGTAGTCATTTATAGTGTTTTATTTAAATTTTAAGTGCTTTGTTAAAAGTATTTCTGTAACTTTTAAAGTGATTGTGTTGTAAGAGTATTAGAAAGGCTTCCTTAGTGTTGTTTTCAATTAGTTCCATTTTTTTAATAGTGGCGTAGTTGGCAATATAAAAGGCGGATTATCTGGCTTAACACAGGCTACCCATAGTGCTGCTGAGTAAGATTATTTTCTTTTTATTATGGTGGTGCTGGATTACTAGTTAAAATTTCTTTTTGGGGTGTTAAACAGTGTTTTTACTAACACAGAACTGTGATGTCCAAACCTCGAGAATTTGCACATCTGATCAAGAACCGCTTTGGTAGTGCTGACAACATAAGTTCTCTAGAGAGTAAGTACTAGTTTAAAGTTATAGAAAAATATTGAAAAATTTTTGTACTGTGCAATTTGGATAATTTAAAGCTGAAGAAACCACTATAAAAACTTTGAATTATCCAAGACTATGAGATAAACACATTGTGAGGTCATGACACTAATAATGTTTTAAAAAGATTTCCTGTATACTTATATTTTTAAACTTTAAAACATAAATACTTAAATGTTTTTGTTGAAATATTAAATGAAAGAATGTGTTCCAAATTATCTTTTAAATGAATGCTTATCTGTGCGCAATAAATTAACTTCCATGATTTACTATTTTTAGAATTACCTCAAGAAAGCTCTGATCCTCAACGTAACATTCATGGTAGTGCAACATTTACACATTGCAGGTATGTTTTGAGCAATGAGCATACATATTCCATACGCATATCTACACCCAATTCTTGTCTCAGTGAATGATATTAAGGATCACAAAATTTTCCTTCATTTACTAAAAACAGTTTTATGGAAAACCTGCTTCAATACTTTTTATTGATCAAGTTTTTTAAAATAGATTGTATACTTGAAGTAATTCTTTTGAAAAATGTGATTTCTTTTAACTTTTTGTCTTTAATCATTTGCAATGTAAAAGACACATTAATTATAAGTTATCCCCCAACATTTGAATTGCATTTGATGTATGTAGTTGAAGAATAATAAGGTAGAACGTTTTTCTTTTATTCTACAAGTCTTTTGAGTTTTTATTACCTGTCATTTATTTCCATTTTTCCTCACCTTCTCTTACACTTTTATAAGTGTTATTACAGTACCTATATAAATTCTCTGTTCTTATACCCACTTTGTAGAAACGTTTTATTCTATCTTCAGTTCAATTTCATTCTTGTGGAGAATTGGCGCACTATACCCTGTCTTGGGTCATGCGCCATAAAAACCCAATCATCCATCCATTCTTGAGAATCCTTTTTTAGAAGGATTTTTACCGCACATTTCTCAACTAGCTTTCTTTTTTTTCCAGTGCCAAGTATGCATCTGACGATGAGAGCTCTAGCTTCACTTCTGGTTCTGGGGGCCAGGTGCAAGTACCAGCAGGTTCAAGCCTCCCCAGTCCCCATCATCACCAGTCCTCCACCCCTACTATCACCCCTCTTGTGGCTGACCTAGAGCCAATCCTGCAAGAGCTTCGAGAACGCAGAGAGGAATATCAGCATCTGATGGAAGATATCGAAGCTCTTAAAGTAGGTGGTTATTTCTGTGGAACTGGTTGTAGGTCTGAAGAGTTTTTTAATGTTGTGGCATACAGTCCTTGAAATATTCTAAAAACATTTTACCCAAAAGTATGATTTATTAAGACTTTTTGAGATCTTTAATTGTGAGGTCATAATTGAATCGTCAGTTTGAAGAAGGGAATAAGTCCAAAAAATGACAAATTGACTTTTTGTGCTCAAAACAATCTCCAAGCTTTGCTCTACACATGGGTGAAAAGAGGGGGGAAATTACTAACCCCTATAGGGAGATATCGCCCCTTGAAGTTGTGAAATCGATGTCCATTCATTGTATTTTTTAAGTTAATTTGGAATTAAAGTTAATTTATCTTTCTTTTCATATTCTTTGTGCTGTAAACCAAGTTAAAATAAAATTTTCTCTTAATTTCAATTTTTTTTCAAACTTTTTTTATGTAGAGATTTGACTCCATTCATATTCACTCACTCCATTGATACTGCTTTACTAACTCAGTTTCACTATAATTTTGAATTTTATTTGTCTTATTATTTTTATTTCACCCTTTTGTTGTTTAAACTAAGGAGAAATATAATTTAAATGTTAATTTAAGGGTTTTTAAAGATTTTTTCATCAGAAAAATTTCATAAGGTGGAAGAAGGGAATAAGTCCATCAACTTATTTTGACTGTAAAATATTTTTGAATATACTTATAATTGTTTTGATGATTTCTCTGTTTTCTAAATAGGGTTCTGAACTTCCAGTAAAAATTTGGTGGTTATACAATGATAATTCCATTACTTACACAGTTTTTTTTCGATTTTCTCAAAACTTGATTTTTGGACTTATTCCCTTCTTCAAACTGACGATTCAATTTTGCATTGACTCTTTGTGCTTGAATATAATTGAATCGTCAGTTTGAAGAAAGGAATAAGTCCAAAAAATGACAAATTGACTTTTTGTGCTCAAAACAATCTTAAAGCTTTGCTCACACATGGGTGAAAAGAGGGGGAAAATAAATAACCCCTATAGGGAGATATCGCCCCTTGAAGTTGTGAAATCGATGTCCATTCATTATATTTTTTAAGTTAATTTGGAATTAAAGTTAATTTGCCTTTATTTTCATGTTCTTTGTGCTGTAAACCAAGTTAAAAATAAAATTTTCATTTAATTTCAATTTTTTATAAACTTTTTTTATTCAGGAATGTTTACCTCCATTCATATTCACTCATTCCATTGATACTGCTTTAGTAACTCAGTTTCACTATAACTTTGAATTATTATTTGTCTTATTCATTTTATTTCACCCTTTTGTGGTGTAAACTAAGGAGAAGTATAATATATATGTGAATTTAGGGGTTTTTTAAAGATTTTTTCACCAGAAAAATTTCTTAAGGTGGAAGAAGGGAATAAGTCCATAAACTTATTTTGACTGTAAAATATTTTTGAATATACTTATATTTGTTTTGATGATTGCTCTGTTTTCTAAATAGGGTTCCGAACTTCCAGTAAAAATTTGGTGGTTATACAATGAAAATTTCATTACTTATATAGTTTTTTTCAATTTTCTCAAAACTTTGTGTTTGGACTTATTCCCTTCTTCCAACCGACGATTCAATTATGTTGGGCTATTATGGCAAAGTAAATCAGCTTTCATTAAAGTAGCTTTTTTCCTCATAGAAGTTAAAAATAACTTTCAGTTAAGTTTGTTCCAGAAGTAACTGAATTGAAATTTGCTTTTTGTTTCCCATGGCCCTTGCTCACTGGTCAAATGGTCAGCAAAACAATCTCCTGTATGTAAGCTGAATGAGGAGGTACTCCTTCTGGAGATATCTTTTGAATGACTTCTCTCGGTTTAGCTTCCCTAAACCAGTTCATATGTATCCAGCATGTTTATCGTGGTTTAATTTTAAAAAACAATTTTAAGTTAGTTCTTTAAATAACTAAACATAAACTTAATATTTATCTGTTACAAAGCCATTTTTATATATCGGTAGTAGGTTTACATTTTTCAAAGTTGCATTTTAGTTTCCTGAATATTGTTTCTTATCAATTGGTGATTACAATTAATCAATGGATGTTTAATTTTCTTACAGTCTCAGGTACAACGAGAATATTCTTTTCTGAACCAGTCCTTACTTGAAGAGAGATATAGATATGAGGTATGGAAAGATTTTATATCCTTTTCTAAAACAAAGCCCAGTGGTTCAAAAACTTTTCCAGTCACAACCTGTTTTTTTGTTAAAAATATTTAGAAATCACCTTTCTTTAAATATTCTTTTCAGTAAAAAAAGCTGTAAGAAATTTAACTAAAGTATTTAGTAGGGCTCGACCGATGCATCGGCGCCGATTGTTTGAAAAAATAGCCATTGGCCTAAACATCGGCGGGCGATGTTAACTTGAGAAAAAATCGGCCCATCGGCCAAAAAAACATCTAAAAGCCGATGTTTGGCCGATGTTTTTCGCATAAAACAGAATAAAAACAAGCAATAGACAAAAAAGTGTGATTCTGTTCCATCTTGCTCCAAATTTTGTTTTAAGTTGAACTTGCACCTGCATGAGTGTCATATGGGGGGGGGGGGGGCGATTACCCCCTCTATGTCTACTATTTTTATGTGAAAAGTAGTTTCAATTCCCTTGAAAATTTTGTAGATCGAGAAAGAGCATCGAGTGTAACTCAAAAAAGTCTCAAAATGAGTTAAAACACTACTTTTGAGGGTAAAATTTCAAAAAAAATTCTGGAGGTGAACCTTCAAACCACCCCGTCTTAAAAGTTTGACTTCTGATACACAGTGTTTTTTTTCTTAATAATTCTGTTGCTTACCAGAAGCGGTTCCGTTTGGGTGTTCCCCAAAGTGTTTTAAACGGAGTCAAAACACTTGTTGTAGGGGGAATTTTCAGTACATTTTCTGGAGGAGGATTACCAGCCCCCTTTAAAACTCTGACGGTTTTTTAAGCTTTTTCTCCATTGGAAATTCAACATTTTCAGTTTAAAAGGGTCTGTTACCCCGGATGTGACCCAAAGGGCTTCTTAAAAAAGAGTAGAAACACTACTTAAAAAGGCAATTTTCAAAAAACTTTGTGGTGGAAACCCATAAACCCCTCTCCACAAATTTCGGCAGAATACAGTGTTTTCACCTGAAAATTCTGTCGCTTACAAGAAGCTTTACCCTTTGACCAGAAGCGATACTATTGATTTTGAATGAATTGATTGATTGAATGAATGAATTGATTTCCATTGTATGGACTAAAAGTCCATACAATGAATGAACCGGACATTTTTTATCAAGCTTTTTAAATAATACCAGTTCTTCAGGGGCGTAGACAGAGGAAAGGAAAAAAAGAGAAAAACCCCCGAAATCCAGAAAATTTCCTTTTTTGACTATAGAAATGAACAAAATTTAATTCATATACCCTCAAAATTCCAATCTCCCTATCCACCAATCTCTCTCGGCACCAAAACAGTATCCGAGATAAGGTTAGTGGTTTAACCTTCCCGCGAAGTTTTGACAACAATTTTATAATTTTTTCCCTTTAAAATTCTGCAAATATTTTCTGAGAGCATAGGCGCCGACTCCATAGGGTTTGAGGGGGCTTGAGCCCCCCCAATGTTGAAAGTAGGGGGGCCAGGCCCCCCCAATATTTTCAATTCGCTCCTAATATTTTTAATTCGAGCATCCTCTCTGATTTTCTTCTGAAACGACGACCTCAAGCCTCGACCAGGAGGTTCAATTATTCATCCCACTTATCACTTGACTGCCAAAGTGTCCGGTGCTCTTCAGATTTCCAGGAAGCCATCAGTCATTAGCGCGCAGACCCCTGGCTTGGGGTTTGGCTCCAGGAGGGAGTGGGCCTTCTTTTGTTTCTTATCAGAAGTTCCTCCGGCCAGGGTTCGATTGCGGAAGTGGGAAGAGGGTGATGCATTAAAACGTCAAAAAACGACCCCTTGTCGGTAAAATGAAAGCAAACTTTTGTAAAGTATTGCAGTCTCATATCGTTTTGTGAACCCTTAATTGTTCCTTTTTTCGTTATTGGCGTCCTATTCGACACCACACCCCACGTGACTGAGAAGGGAATGACAAATTTGCATTTTTGTAGAGGTCAGCTAGTTGAACTTAAGTTGTGGTGCTATTGAACGTCGCTGTTTCTCCTATCATAGTGCACTATTGCTGAATTGCATTAATAGTTTTTAAGTTTCCCAAAAAGGTAAGAATGATTTATACCTTTTCATTTGAAAAAGTGAAGGGAGCAAATATATACCGTTGATTTTGAGAGTACTATAAGTCCGCGTTTTATTGTTTCAAGATATGTATTTAATGTTTTCCGTTTAATTAAATTAAAAAATATTGCTCTATTTTTTATTGAATTAATTTATGTAGTTCTAGAATATGCTTATATAAGAATGAAAATATGTTAGCGGTTGCGAGAGATAGTAGGCTTGCAAGAATAAAAATAGCATAAAATTAGGGTAAAAAAATAGACAATATGACTTGTGCCTTTTTCAAAATGAACAAAATAAGCTCTTCCTTTTGAAATTCGGGGATGTCCACTGCTAATAAGTTCGTGTATGATTATTTTCAAAACTCACATACTTTGATAATATTGCTTGCTTTGTATTAAACGTATTATTTTACGTACATTTTTAAACTGACAGATTATTATTTCTATTTATATCTTTTGTTGTGAATCTTATAAGATAAAAAATAAATAAAGAAATTTAAAAGTTTCTTTTAATTTAGATTTTAAGTCTTTCAAAATATTGATTAAAAATTGAAAGAGTTGAATAAAATTAATCCATATTATCTTTATGATTTTTGTAGTGTACGTTTGCTTTCTTTGCTTGTATTATATGACTTTATTTAGCTTTTTTTTCTTTAAGCTAAAAGAAATTTCTGTCTTATTTTTTTGCTAGGTATTATAATTTAAAATGTTTAAGTTTCCTTTATAGAAATAAGTACTAAATATAATAGAAATCGGACATACAGAGCGGTTTTTTATGTAATTGGTGTTCATTTGGATTAAACGTGTATGTATTTAAAAATTGACATGGCACATTTAATTTATATCTTCACAGCTTAATACAGTATTATTTTAGATCACAGTAATATCAGATCCAATTAAGGTTTTTGGACTTATACTGCTAATAAATTAGCGATATTTATTTGCATGACATGTGACTTTTAAGCTCTCCCATTTTACATTTCGGTTCAAAAGGGTTTTAAGTGCTTTTTTAATTAAAAATACTTTTTATCTTCAAACGTACTAAGATTTTATGTAAAAAATACTATTCAAAAAAGTTACACTATTTTCTCCCCTCCTTTTTAAAATTTCATTTTTGTACATTGTTGTCAAGGCAAAATGTTGTTTTTGGCAAATGGATTTTTTATTGGCTTCTTTCGGTTTGATATTTTTTGTGGTTTTCAAAACTCTTCACCCTTAAAGGTTTTTCAAAGAAAGTTTGTAACTTAAAGGGGGAAATCCGGAATTTTTATTTTCGATTTTAAAGAAATGGCCGAAAATAAAAAGTAGAATTCTCACACGGATTTAAACGGATTGAATTTTAAATTTCAAAGGAAAATAGCAGAATTTTGACATTTTAGTAACCTTAAGTGTTGGCTGTTTTAATTTGTGCCACAACGCGTCGTTGGGGCGTTTATGCTCTCTTCTCAATAAACGGAAATACGGTCTATAACTGACATAATAAGAGCACGATATATTTGATTTTTGTAGGGAAAATTAATAGTCTCTGTATCAGAGGGGAGAAAATTATCCGATAAAAAAGAAATCTTTGATAAAAGTTGAACCGGATGCCATTTATTATATGAGTTCATTTTCTAATATTTTTCTCAAAAAGCAATAGCGAATTGGGTAAAAGGAATAATGATTTTTATGACAGACATTAATTTTCCTTGAAAATTAATATTTTTAATTGAAAATTAATACATAAATTTCGTCAATTTTACTTTTGCTCTAAAAAACTGTGAAATAAGAAAGGCAACTAGCTATCTTTATTTTTTTATTAGCATTCGTAATTTAACTAATGGGAAGAAAAACTTATTTTATTCTTAAATATCTCAATTTATATCTAATTTTTAGTTAAAATGAAACTACCCAATTTTTCCCATTAATCATTTTCATCGGAAAATTTTTATTCAGGCGCCAGTTCTAAATGAACAGACTATATATAGTAGATTGGATTTCCTCGGTTTTCTTTCAATAAATCCCTGTTTTTTCAAAATTTAGGGGGATTTTTTTTAAACTAAAAAGGATTTTTTTCAGTATTTAAGTAAATTTATTCTAAAAGTAAGATGGTTTTTTCCAAATTTTAGTAAGGTTTTCAAATTAAATATTTTCATTTTAAACAAATGTGAGTTTAAGAGGTTTTTAGATAAAAAGAAGTGTTTTTAAATTTTAATGTTTTTTTTTCATATTTAACTGAACCTTTTCCAAGGTGTAATTTTATGTATCAAATCTATCGAATATTAAAGAGTTAAGAGGATTTCTGAAATATTTTGAGGTTGTAATTTCATGCGTCAAATCTGTCGAATACTTAAAAAAGTCAAGAGGAACTCTTCAAAGCTCCATAAAGTTGATTAAAAATTAGTCGTCATAAATTGCCTTAAAAAAATATATATATATTGGCCCCCCCAATATTTTATAAAAGTCGGCGCCTATGTCTGAGAGCGCATTTCCCGTCCCTTAATTTTAATTTGGGGTAACACTAATTTTAAAAATGTTCTCTTTAGAGGGTAATTTATTTCTGTTTTTTATATTCCAATTCTAATATAAGGAGAACAGCTCCTTGTAAACCAATGAATTTTCAAGGTTAACAAATAATAATTAGACGTAGGAATTTTGAGGGAAGCTAGATGTTTTCAGCTAGAATTGTTTATAAATTTCCTATTTTGAATCTAGTGTTTTATCTTATTTTGAAACACTTCTGGCAGTGGCGTATATAAGTAGGGGGGCGGAGGGGGCCTTTTCCCCCGAAATCTGGGCTCGGTGTTCCAAAACAAGCTAAAACTCTGTTTTTGGGGTCAAATTTCCAAAACTTTTCTGAGGGAGGGCCCCCAGATCCCCTTTTCTACTTGGAACTTATTTCCAACTTGATTATTTTCAACTTGTTTTTAAGTTAAATTCACCCAAATGCAAATCTATCTAAAAATTTAAATAAAAAATTCGGACCAGGTGTACCAAAACTAGTTAAAAACCAGTTTTTATGAGTCAAATTTTCAAAAAATTTCTGGGGTAGGACCCCCAGACCCCCATTTAGTATTTGGAACAAAATTACTCACAACTTTTTTATATAATAAGTTCTTTTAGATGTATATTTTAACAAAAAATATTTAAAAAGCTACATTGGACGTAATAAATTTGCTTGGGAGAGAGTAAAAATAATTTTGGGCCCCTCCCGAAATAAATTTCTATATACGCCACTGACTTCTGGAGATCTCCCAAAGCAAACCAATACTTTGTAATTGGCAGAATTTTTAAGAAGAGATAAATGTAAAACAGGCGTCAAAATTTTGTTGGGCGTTCATCCCTCAAAAGTAGTGTTTTAACTCATTTGGAGACCCATTGACCCCCTATCGGAAGAGAATTGCTCCTTGTAAGTAAAAAAGGTTTCAAGGAAAAAATTGCCCAAAAATTGATACAAAAAATATTTCATTTCTGGCTCTGCGATAAGTTTTAATGCTTTCTAAAAAAATAATGCCGAAGGGTTTGCATTTTTTCCATCGGCCTTAAGCATCGGCTATCGGCCAAATAATTACCATCGGCCATCGGCTTGCCGATGGAAATTTTCAAACAATCGGCATCGGCCCATCGGCCAAAAAAATGCCATCGGTCAAGCCCTAGTATTTAGAAAACCGAATTCCATTTAAACCATAAAGTGTCAAATTCAAGAAATGTGTCACATTTTTTATATTGTTTAGGTATAAAAAACTAAATAAAAATCCAATAACCACAGTCAATGAAACTTCGGATATGTTTTTGCCGCTAGATCAAAATTATTCCTTGTCAATGAAAAATTCCCATGTCAATAGAATAACCCTGAAAAAATTATCTTTAAGTTCCCTGCCTTTTTTTAAAAATCAAACCTTTGATTTGATCAAGTTTCGGACTTCAATTTCAATAGAAAGAAAGGTGATATAAATCTGGAATAAGTATTTTCATCTCTTTATTAATCATGAGATCCCTTGAGTAAAAAGGATACCTTTGAGATTTTGAGATAATTATTATTTCTTTTTCCAAGTTATTTAATCTCTTTCAATTTCAGAGGCTTGAAGAACAAATGAATGACTTAATTGAGTTGCATCAAAATGAGATTGAAAACCTGAAACAGGGCTTGACTGACATGGAAGAGAAAGTGCAATACCAAAGTGAAGAAAGACTGCGAGATGTCCATGAAGTTCTTGATAATTGCCAAACCAGGGTTAATATTTTGTGTTAATTCTTTTCTTTTGACTTATTAATCAATGTAGTATATATATAAGTATTTAATTAACTTACAATAATAATAGCTTTATTGACATGACATAAATAATTAAAAAAAATTTTAAAGAACATATTCATCACCAAGGGGACTAAGTCCCGTTCAGGTGACTGATAAATTTAATTTAATTAATTCAATTATAAGTAAATGTTAACAAAAAGTTAAATGAATACATTAAAAACACTATGAAGGAGTATACACAAAAAAAATAATAATAAGGCATAATTTTCAATTCCAAAAATATATTTACATTTAAATTTTTAAAAAAATATTTTATAATTTAAAGCATAATTTCAGAACCAAAAATTAAAGAATAGGTAATACTTTTCCATGTTTTGTTTATAAAATAAAGTATAACAACCTGCTTAAAAATTTTACTGATTGAAAAACTTATTGTATTCAATATTTGATAAACTAATTTATTCATATGCAAAGTTTTAAAACTAAAATGTAGTAAATGAAAGGAGATTCCACCATTATCGCTGATTAGCGGACAATAAGTGTAAACTCTCAAGCGTCGCCTCCTGGACGACGGCCAGTGTCCAGGTCTGGAGGCGAAGCTTGAGAGTTGTGAGTTTACACTTAAAATGTAGTAATTAAAACTTTTGAATAGATTTCTCGGATGGAGCATCAGCAGCATCAACACTTTCAGCAGTTAGTGTCCCTTGACTCCCTGGATGGTACAAATGCCCGTGCCCTTGCTCTTAAGCTCATCAATGTGGTCCTCACTGTTCTCCAAGTGGTTCTCCTGCTTGTGGCTACAGTAGCCAGCATCCTCATGCCATTCATTCAGACCAGGTATATATTGCTCTTTTTTGTTAGTTAGATACTATTAAAAAATCTCGTTAGTGCCCTTTGGTGTCAGCATGTGAATGGCAGTACCTTTTAAACGTTACAAAGGAAAATCAAAGCTTTCAAAACTTGTGTAGGGTCAATTAAAAAATGTTTTAAAACCAAAATTTTTTTTAAATTATTTTTTTTGTCTACTACAAAAAACCTTAATCATCAGAGGAATAAAAAAACATTGACTACATAAAATGCCATTGAATAATAATCATCATTGATAAATTTGGCGAATTCTAGGTCATTTTAACAAAGCTCTGTTACACTCTGTCTAGAAATCTACAGTATACTCTTAATAAGACAAACTTTGTTTTGTCAAAAACCTCTATTTTAGAAAGTATCTCTATTTTCAGAAGAAATACCCCCAAAAAATAACATTAGGTATTCCTCTAATTTAACTTGTTATGTTGAAAACTCTTTATCTCAAAGTGTTTTACTTATCCCTTCGACTTCTTTATAATGAGAGTAAACTGTATAAATAAACTGCTGGGTGCTAAAGGGTTGAGCAGGTTCTGCTTATAAATAGAAAATGAATCATATGAGCTGCTCATATTTAACAGGAACACAAATTTAAAGGAACACTTAAAGATGAAGGTAATCTATAATAAATCATTTGTTCAATTTTTCAAATAAAATAGTTTAAAGTTTTCTCGTTTCCTTTCCTATGTAAAACTGTATTCCTCAGGCATGTGATTTTTCCGCTAATTAGCGGAAATCCGCTAATTTTAGAGGTGGGAAGAATCGGAATTCCGCTCAAATGTGTGCGGAATTAATATTTCAAAACCGGAAAAAATCGGAATATTTGTTTCCTGAGCGGACATAAAGTGTACCAAAATGATTTAAAACCCTGTTTTTTAGGATCAAATTTCAAAAAATTTCTGAGATTGAGTTTAGTAAAAGGAGAACCCTATCTAAAAAGTATTAAAAAGCTAAATTGAACCTATTGTATGGGATAGGGATTTGAATTTAGGCCCTCCCGAAACAAATTTCTTATACTACTGTAACTTATCTGGACGCTTCTAAAAAATTTCAGATAATTTCTTTCTTGAGCAATCCCATGCCTGATTCCTCCAAATGTCTGATCCCACAACTTATTTTATAGTTGCAGTTTTTTTATCCATACCATAGACAAATCTTTCAATAAAGACTGCAGAATTCATCCCAGTTTTCACAAATTGTTTCGATTCCTTTCAGACTGCGCATTCTAACTACTGCAGGTTTCATCATGTCCATTGTAATGCTTTGCAAGCAGTGGCCAGAACTCCTCGACTGGGGCAGACACCTAATGGCGCAGCACTTACAGACTTGAAGCCATCCGTTCAACACACTTTTTTTGGGAAGGAATTCTAACATATCGCTGGTCACCACGGATCTCACTCAAACACTAATGGTACTTCCTACCCTTTCTTACACTTGGAGGATACCGATCAACACAATATTGGCTCTAGTAGCATCGTGCCGTAAGATACTGTGATATTCTTTAAAAAAGCAAAAAAAACTCACTTCACTCTTGCAGTGGAATTACTGTTACTTTTAGATGTACCTTGATGACAGATTCTAGCTGTTTCGGTGATGTGTGATTGCCAGTGGTCTATGACAAGAAACCAGACCCAGTGGCTGTTGTTTTTTTAGGCTAGGATCATTGTGATATGTTTTTTGTTTCCTTTTTTTGAAACTTTGGATCTTTTGTATTGAAAGGTAGACCGAAGTTCAATTTTAGTTTTAGTATTTTTTTTCAATTTGTGATTATGTGTTGAATAGAGTGTGAGATTACTTGTATTACACTAAGTGTTTATTTTTCAAACCAAATATTTTATCATTGTCTTTGGTGGAAATTAAGCAGTTTGAATTTAAACCTGGTAAAATAGGCGAGATAGCGTATGATTCTTCAGTTCTTTAAGTTCCTGTTGAAAATTATTGGTTAAATATTGAAACCAAAGATAATTTTACTTGCATATTTTGCTGTATTTTCTTATTGAAAACATTACCATTTGTATTAGTTATAAATTTAATATTTTATTTTTGTTTCAATTCATTGAAAAATATTTTTTACAAATACACTCAATGGCAATCTTTGCTTTTTATTTCCAAAAGTATCATACTGTAAATACTTTGATTGTTGAGTTGTTGCATCTTGTATGCAATCATTTTAACTTATGAAGTATACGATTTCCAACTTTGGTTGCATCAATTTAGCCATAACTGACTCCATCCAGATGTATCATGAGCTCTGTTACTGATTGATTTCATTAGCTGAACCTTGGAACTCTGTCTAATGTTCTATAGATATTTCTGATTGCCAAATATTTCCCAAAAGCTTTTGAATCCATGTTTTGCTCAATATTTACTTTCTTTACACAATTCGGCATTTTCTAATCCCCACCTTTTTCTGTTGAATTTCATAAACTTTCTGGTAGGGGCTGTTAAAATATGATGTAAGCATGTTTAGGGGGGACTTATTGCCCTTCATAAGCAAATCACAAATCCCCTTCTGCATATCCATAAGCCAACTGACCCTCTGCTATTTCTTTTTTTACCACCCCCTATTATCAAATTATATTGTATGTTTTTCTTGTTTGCTCAAAATGCTTAACTTGAGTAACAGTTTAACTTTGCTTTCAAGTAAACTGTCTGCAAGATTTTTAACTAAATTATTTTTGCAAGTTGCAAGATATTTTAAAAAATCATTCCCATCCCTCCTTGCTAACAAAGAAAATCCAATAGTAAACCCCACTCCTCCCTTAAGTGCTTATGTAGTATTTTAACTGCCCCATATTTATGTTCACTGAATTCATACAATAGCTTCTCATTTAGGTTCATCTCATTTTTTTAACCATCTAAAATTCTAATGCTCAATTTTCTCCTTTCTAGAATTTTTTTTATTTTTCTATTTCACTTTCAAAGGGATTTTATCCTTACAACTGTATAAATTTAAATAATTTCAATAGAATCTGTTAAACTGAAGTACCAGGGACCAAATCTTCATTGGGGTAAATTGAAACAGAATAAAAGAAAGCTATGTAAGGCATTATATTGCTGTCAGGAGACTAAAAATTTTAACACTTGATTTACTTATGTCAGTGGTGGCCAACCTTTTTAAAAAGAGTGCCACTCTTTTTTTGGGGGGGGGGGAATTTAGGCTTGTCACTTCCACTTTTTTCAATCTATACCAAAAGACAGGGGCGTAGCCAGAGGGGGGATTTGGGGATATATCCCCCCGAAACTCGGGAAATTTCCTTTTTGACCATAGAAAACCACTAAAAATGCCCCATATCCCCTCCCGAAATATCAACATCCCCCTCCGAAATTTTTTTCTGGCTATGCCACTGCCAAAAGATATAAAAAATAAAGTGGATAATATTACATTCATAGACCAATAATGAGAATTTAAAAAAAATTTTTTGCTTCTCATGTCTTTGAAGTAGAGGTGAAAAAAATTAGAGGTACTCCCCCAAAATATTTTGGAATATTTTCTCAAGACAAACTTTTAACTCATTTTGAAACACTAAGTAATTAGTGAATCATCAGAGTTCATAACTTTAGAAAGTATTTAAAACCGGAAAAGGTTATCTACTTGTCAACATTCCTCAGTAAAAAGATAATCCATGCAAAATCTTAAGTCATACATAAAAGTTGGTTTTAAATTAACAAACTGCAAAAGGCACCTAAAAGTTTAGGGACCTGAAAAGAATTGGCCCCACAAATCATTGCCTTTTAAGATATTTTATCTAAAATCAATTATCAAATTGTGAAGAAAAAATAGTTAGAATTGTGTGAAGAGGGGAGGAAAGAGCACTAAAACCTCATTGTTGATGCTAGATGAAATTAATTTTTAAGTGTCTTCGTGTGCCACTGTTTTGACTCCGCCGTGCCACACTGTGGCATGCGTGCCGGGGATTGGCCATCCCTGACTTATGTGATGTTTAAAACAGGTCACCCAAGTCAGAAAATGCTTTTATGGCATACCACTTGACTTAGCCAAGTGAATTGTCTGAAGCTGTCAGACGGTAAAAATAATTTCGAATTATAAATTCTACCAAATCCACCAGCATTCTAAGCTGCACAAGTTTGATTCCTCTCCACACTCCTTTAGTTATTCTTCGTTTGAAGAAACAATTTGGTCCCTGTAATGATTTGAAATATGTATTCATTTCTCTTGTTTGCATTGAATTTGCTAACATATCAGACAATTTAAAAAAACAACGGTTTTTAACCCACAATAAGAAATAAAAATAAGCAGACAATTGTTTCGGGGATCCCCTTTGTCAGTGCTAAAAGTTAGTAAAAAACAATGACCAACATTATCAAATACCCCTCTACATAGAATGGGGGAAAAATTTAAACATTGAAAAGTTTTTGTAAAATTAGGAACATGGTTAAATTATTACTTACAACTTTTTTAAGATTTCCAAATAGATGAAAGGAATGGTACACTATTTAAGTTATTAACTAGAAAATTTGAGTGTTTGTTAGTATATAATATGCTTCAAAAAATTGATTAAAAACCATTGTTTTTTTAAATCGCCTGTTACTAATTCCACAAGTACCACCTTCATGTATTTTGTTAACATAGTTGGTTAGTTTAAGAGTTCTTTGTGAGATTTAAAACAATTATTCAATGGTTTACAATACAAATTTTGATTAGTTTGTTTTAATTGCTTAAATGTTGCTTTTAAATTTTTAGAGATGGGTTGAGGATAAATCTGATATATTTATGCAAGTATCAAAATAGTCAATTTTTAATTACTCAGTAGTTTTACAAATTAAGTTTCTTAACTGTGATAATTTTATTCCTTTTTAGTTAAGAGCTTTCCATTAGTTATGAATGTCCTTTTATGTTAACATTCCACTGATTAGGGTAGATTTTATGAAATTTTTTCCTGGAAGAAATTTATTTGAATATGAATTTTCTTTGGTAATTCTTTGGTTCAGAATACATTTTGCAGTGTAGCAAATATGTTAATTCACCATACTTTGACTGCTAAAAATATTTCGCAGTCACATATGTTCAGCATAATTTGATGCAATATTAACAATATCATAAGAAATGTACTTATTATGAACAAATACTGTTTGTTTTTGCAAACATTGTGTTCTTTTCATATGCATTTGATGTGTTTTTGTACAACTTTTTAAAGAATTTTAAACAGTTTTCTTTATTGTGATTAATTTTTATGTGCTTTTTAAATTTCAAAATACATTTTGTTTCTGCCTTTATTTATTTTTACCTCTTAAACTATCGAATAGTTTAGTTTTTAATTGAACTTAGTTAGGTATTTGATTTACTGGAATGGAATAAATTTTGAAGTGAGGGTGTGAGGGATACAATATAAATTTCTTATCTGAAAAATCCAGTTAAAATTGCTGTTAATTTTACTGACTAAAAGTATTGAAAAAAAATTAATAAAAAATAATAAAAAAAATTTTTTAAGGATTTCCTCTCAAAAATATTAGGATTTAATTTTGAAATTTAACCTGCATTAACTGTTTTTTAAACACATTTTAGAACCTGAAAGGATACAATAAATATATCCGAGAATAAACTATTATTCTGTTATTATAAGCTTCATTATTGTTATGATAAGGTCTTTAGGGGCTTATCCATTTTACCCATCTATTCCCAGATACATATCCCGTTTCAAAAAATCAATCCTCAAAAACTGAGAGAGCACTCCCCCTTTGTAGCCTTAAGTAATTTTTGAAAATTACTTGATAAAACCTTCGAGTATCCTTTGGTAGGACTTCTCCCAAAAAACAGGTAGGAATTCATAGTTGTCCTTTATTTTTCTCCAGTAACTTGGGATTCATATAGGAAACCAAGCTTCTTGGGCATCTGTTAAAAGAAAAACTTGATAGGAACCCTGCATTTTTTTTACTTAATTGTAAAGATCATGATTGAACACAAAATTTAGCTGGAGGTGGGCAAAAACATGAGCTTGTTCTTTAAACTTCAACCAAAAAATAGAGAGACAGACCTACTTCACCAGTGTGCATTTGACATAAGCCAAGGCCCTGTCTAAATGGGTAATCAGTAGAAAAAAAAGTGTTCTTATAAAATATTTCTTAATTACTTAAATGGCAAGTTTGGTGGACTTTGAAACATTTTACTGAATATGGGCCTTCCATACCGTATTAAAAAGAAACATATTCTCCCTCACTTCAAAAACTGACTCCTGTCCCTCTGGTTGGGATATGTCCCTGTTAATATTACTTTTGGTGATTTAATGCCGACTTATTTTTATCTGTACTTAGAAACTTCCTTCGTGAATAATTATTCAAAATCTTTAGGAAATAAAATAGATAATTTTGGTATCACAATTAGACAAGTTTGAAGCCAGGTTCAAATTATTTTGACCATCTTAATTAGTTTTGACCAATTACATGCATTCGTTTTATCGTATTCATCTGAAAAAGTGCCTAATAAAACTCACTATTATAATGCATTAAGATTTAATTTATCCTAAACCATAAAAAAACTAACTTTACTTATTTTTTAAAACATTTTTTCAACTGAACTTTTGGTTTGAAACTGTCATCTTAAAGTTTAGGTATGTTTTTATATAATAAAATTATGAAAAAATCGGTATAATTAATCTGTTAGTTTTAACGGCATAACAACTCAACTTTTTAGAAAAGAACACCTAACTCTCTAAAATTTGTATGGATCAAGTGATAAATTTTGCAAAAATGCTGTTTCTATACTTGATATGTTTATAAAAATTGTTTAGTGTAAGTTATTTTGTCAGATCTGTTAAGGTTTCAATTGTTCATTACTTTTTGTTGAATTAGTGTTTTGAATGAAGTTTACCAATAGCGTGCATTCTTACTTGGTAGTAATACTACGTGTATTACAAAAACAGTGGCGGCTCGTCCATAGGGGCTGTGGGGCTGCAGCACCCCCAACCAAAATTTCCCAAAATTACAATTTTTATTTGCTTTTCAATATTTAAAAAATTATCTATTTCCCCCTTTAATCTTTGTCCTTTATAATCCTTTTTCAATTAATAATAATTCTCTGCTATGCCGTCTCGACTACAGATTTCTTTCCGGGTCGGTCAGCCCCAGCAGATATACCAGTTGTGGTATAAAACACTAGCTCTATGATATCAAATCAAAATATCAAGAATTTAGCATGCGAATCTGTTAGGAGAAAAGGGGCTGCTTTTCAGCAGCCCCGACCAAAAGAATGATAGCCTTTTCTCTTGAGAGAGCTGTAAAAAACAAATGGGGGAAGAAGAAAATAAGTGATTTCTACTATTAATAAATCACATTGGCTTTTTAGCTTTTTTCTCACTCCAATGCTATTTTAATTTTTTATTTATAGTTTCTTTTTTTCTTTTCAACAGAGAGAACAAAATCTTTTCTGATGTTTCGGCAAGTCAATAAAGATTTATGGTTAATATTTTGTAGCCAAGTTTTTATTTCTTTTTATAATGAACAAATTGAATTCGAAATGTTGATTTTAATTTCATTTGCTTTTGAGATACTAAATGAAAAAGACTTCATCTTTGATTCTTCATATTCGTAATAATCAGCTAAAAATAGGTAAGTGACGGTTTTTGAATTTTTATTAAGTGTGAAATAAAAATTTTATATCATTCCCATCTTTTCACGTTTTTGTGAAATATTATTTGGCATTATATCGCTTAAAATACGTTGCCAACTTGGTACCGCCGGAGCAGCACCCCTTATAATTTTACCATCGAGCCGCCACTGTACAAAAATTATAATTATTTCTTTTCTGTTAAAAAAATAAAATAGTGGTTCCACAGTTAGATAACTACCTTTTACTTGTAAATTTTATTTTCATAATTTTCAAATAATAATCGTAAATTCCTCCAAATAACCTATGATCCATCACTGCTTAGTACAAAATTATCTTTTAAGTCTTGATTTAAATGACTTTCCAAATCTTAGTCAGGAGAAATGATTTTTATAATCTTTTTATAAATCTTCTTTAAGCACAAACACTTAATAAGACTCAATCAACTACTTTACTAGAGCTTAGTATTCTTTTATGAAGGAACACATTTGTATACATCGTAAAAGACTATAATTAATTAAGACAGTCAAGCATCACAACTATCAATCTCGTATCAACATTTTAAAAGTATGAAAAATTTGATATACACCCGTTAAAAAATATTTTTCTTTAATCATTTGAGGTAATTTAAATTTTGTGTTATATGTTGGATACTTATTTTATAATTTCTAGTTGTTTAAAATAGATTTTCAATGCTGTGCTGAAATTCCTTTACTAAATAAATTAATAAAAAAATACAGATCTTCGTTAGGTCAGTTAGAACAAAACTATTCCTTCACATTCAGAAGCTGCAATAGAAACCTTAAAACACCCTACCCTATGCAGTTTGTATTGTAACTACTCTAATCTAGGTATTAAAGAACCTAACCATATCATTAACAATCCTGCCTGACTATGGTTACCTTTGCTTTTTAGCTCAATGGAAACATTCATTTGATGTTAAAAGAAAATCAGTCATAGTATAATAAACGTTTTTAACTTAAACCTAGAAAGTAATTAGGGTGATACAGTAGTTTTAATGAAAACTTACTAAAGTAAAACTAAGGATTTCAGCATAATAAGCATTCTAGAAAAAGCATTTAAGTCCCCACTGCTGATTTCAAATTCCTATAACCATAGATTATTCTACCAAGTTCTCAATTTATGAATAGTTTATAGTTAATTTATTCCAAGTCTTCCTTGCCTGTGCTTTAATTGTGTTAGCTTAAAAACCTAGCATTTCATAGTTCAAAGTTATGTATAATGTTTAGTTAGATTTTAAATAAATAATAGCAATTTATGTGGTGTATGAGTAATTTAATTTAGATAAACTGAAGCTAGAATGTAACAATAGAATTTTTTTCAATATAGTATCATACTATCTGCAGAAGTGCCATTTACATTATAACCCTGTCGATTTAAAGAGGTTTTTAAAATGCATTTTTAGTATTGCATTTGCTCTACGATGCTTGAATTTTGTTATATTTGTGGCAAAGTACTGCTTAAGTGTATCCTTTCTGAGATTTTCGTTACCAGTATTATTTAGTTTTTAAAGCCATCAATGAATAAAACTTGTATGGATTGTACTTAATAAGTAAATAGTGATGTACTTATTAAGTGCATGTATTTGTCTAATCTTGCAATGCTTTTACAATAAATCTGTTTTTATAATTTACTTGATTTTCCTTTGTACTAACCAATTTTTATGCTCCCAGAAACAATAACAAATGCCTAAAAATAAATTATTTGAATTAAACAATAGTACAAAAAGTTTTTTCGGGGTGTTTTTTACCGGTTTTTTTCACCTGCGGCATTAACTTGCCAACCCACAAAGAGCATGATTTAATAAGGATTCCCCATTTAAAGTTTTAATACAAGCTCTCTAATTAGACTGTTTGCTGCTTGTACCCCAAATTGCTTTTAATGTTATCGGTCTAATTCTTGCCATAAGGGGACGTCCTTAAATTACATAAGGCAGTGGTTCCCAACCTTTTCCAAGATTGTACCCCCAAAGGAAAATTACAATTCCCGGCGTACCCCTCGCATGCAGTTGCAGCTGGTAGTTGAAATATCACCTTCGTTTAAATATATTAAGTAAATTGGCGGTTAAAGGATTTCGTTTTTGGGGGGTACGAAGAATTTTCAATATCAAAAATTTAATCATCATAGTAACCATAATATTGAAAGAACATGAATAATCGTGATCTAACTTCTTTTAACGGGGGTCTGGGGGTTCATCCCCATAAAATTTTTGGGAATTTAAGTCTAAAAAGCAAGTTTTCCACTCGTTTTGATACTCCTAATCCGAATTTCGGACATACATTTTGAAGAATTTAATTTATTCTTTTGGTAGGTTTTTTGCACTAAATGAAAAGAAATGAGCCTGCTTTCAGATTTGCTTAAAAAATTAGTAAAATTGTTCATTTTCTGCATCATTTTCGGGAATTTTTATGCGTTACACTTATTCAAAAATTCCTAGCTCCGAAAACTATCATTTCTCCTTCTGGAATTTTGCAAACTTGTAGCTAATAAGTCAAAGAATAACATATTTTTTCTTTAAACAAATCGAAGGGGGTGATTTTCAGAAGATCAATTAAAATTTTTAAAAGCATGTAAAATTTTTTGTTTAACTCCAAAATACTAAGTGCTACACTTTTTATTAATGGCCATAAAAACACCTTTAAAATGAGATACGAGTTTAACTCTATACCTAAATTCTAGAATTATAAAGGATTTTGTGACTAGAAATTGCAAAAAATCGACAGTTTTGGAAACTTTTAAAATTCCGTTTAAAAATAATTTTTAATACTGGTTCCTTCTTAATCTCCGCTATACCTACCTGTGGACCAAAATTATGGAAATTTGTTGCTCCTCTCCAAGCATAATAGGGAATTTCCGATTCATTCCCTTCGTTCCCCAGCAAAAAAAAATCCAAAATTTCTTCAAAAAAGTGAAGGGATTTTAGACTCTTTGTCTGCAGTTTTTTTATGGAATCTGCAGTTTTCTTTAGAAACTCTGTAGTTTTTTATAAGACCGCTGAAATGCCTTTAGAATGTATTCAAAATTTCCTGTAAAAAAATTTGCAAATTTACTGTCCTATTGCTAAAACATTTACTACAGACTTCTTAGAGAAAACTGCACTTTTGACGCTTTTTTGAAGGAATTTTGGACAAGGTTTTTTGCTGGGTCTTCAATGGAAAAATATTTTAAGATTTTAATTTTTAAAAATGTTCGGATTTCGTTGTTCGGAAGAAAACGCTACAATAAAAACCTTGAAATATATATTTCGTGGCGTACCCCTTAAAAGCTCTCGGCGTACCCCTAGGGGTACGCGTACCCCCGGTTGAGAACCACTGACATAAGGTGTTTTTTCTGAATTTTGGACCTCTCCCTTCCCCTTGGTGAAATATTTCTGGACCCTCCTCAACATCTTAACTTAAATAAAAAATTTCTTGATATGTTATAGCCACTTTTGTTTCACCTAGTCAACATGACACAAACAATCAGATGCAAATTCATGTTGAAATCAAAACTATGGTGCTATACTTAAATTATAATGAATCACTGGCTAATGATTTCAAGTTTGAACTAAGTCTAAGCGCGCACTGGAGACTTCCGTCACGGCGACTGATATAAGAACTATCACTCGAGAGCAACAGATCTCTATGACCAGATTTTTGGTAATCGGCCAAGTCTCATTGCCTAATGCACACGCTCTAGCTTCTTGCCATAGTCTGAGCAACAATTGTGTTCCAGTCACCGCGATTAAGTCTTCAGTGCGCGCCTAGCCTAATTGTGCATTTTTCATATACTTAAGAGATATTCTCTAAACCAAGGTTTCCTGAGGTGGTCAGTACCGACCCCCTAGAGGTCAATTGGGGGCGACGTAGCGTAAGGGGTCAATGAAAGTTAAACAGTCAAAAAAAGAAAACTGCAGATGAGAACAGCTTCTTATTACTGTGGATGATTCAAAGAATTTCCCTAGTCCTTTGAACTTACTTTAAATACAAATTTTTAACTTCAAAGTTTTAAAAAATTAATGCTTCATTGGTGGTCTATTGCATATTTGGTTCACCTATAAATTATCCAGATTGAACTGTGACATTACTAATGAGTGGAACACTAGTGGATCCAGGGGGCTTTATCCCCCAAAAGTAATAATAAGTAATTCTGTTATAGTTCCCGCAAAATATCGCCAATCTCTTTTTAACACTATAAAGTATAAATATTGCTAAATAATTTCCAGCTCATAGATTAAAATGTTTAATCAGATCTATAACTGTTCAGTTTATCATTAAAGTTAGAAAATTTATTTACATTTGTATATTGAGCGTTTGAAGTAGATTAGCGATATTTAACGGGAACTATAATGGAATTAAACCAAACCTAACAAAAAATGTAGGGGAGGGATGGGACGCTTTTTCCAAGAATATTTTTTAAAAATTTAGTTTTCATTGTATAAATTTGAAACTTTCAAACTAACATCTTGGAACATTTTAACATGTTTAAAAAATATAACTTAAGTGATAGCAAACAAAACTTAGGATTTATGAACGAATTAAAGTAACTTCTAAAAGTGTACCATCCCACCCCGGGGTGGGATGGGACATATCTTTTTAAATTAAAATTTGATTACTTTTTAAATATATGATTAAAAATCACAAAGATGGAAGTATGTTACACATTTTAAAGATTTATTACAAAAACATCAGTTATTTTACCCTATATTTACTTCGAAAAATCTAACTTAAGTGAAAAATACAAAAATAGTTAAAATTCTTCTTTAATCTTAAAAAATATGTTTTCAACTGCAATACAAATCAGTTTCAAAACAATGGTATCTAAAGAATTGTATGCAATAGCTTGTATTTAGAGGAATTGGACATGTCCCATCCCACCTCAAGTCATGGTGTCCCATCCCACCCCGGTAGCAACAGTTTTAAAAAATAGGTTCTTTCAAAAGAACTGTAGCTTTTAGGCTTAACTGAACTATATACAGGGTGTTTCAGATAAGTGGTACAATATTTTAAGGGGAGATAGGGGACATCTGGACGAGTCAGAATCACATAGGATTGGGGGGTCCCAGACCACGGGCGGCGTTTCCGGGGGGGACGCGTCCCCCCCAATATTTCTGACTCTTAGAATTTTTTAAAACTGAAAACGCTTTACACAGTGATGTTCACTTTCAAAACCAAACCAGTAATGCCCTCCCCCAACTTGACCTTGGACGGGTCTGGTCTGCACGTATCCAGATCAGTTCAACGACTTCCGGTCCAATGAAAAACAACAGATACTGTCTGTCACACGTACTTCTAGGAATTATTAAATAAAAGTTTTCAAGGTCGAAAAAGAACGGTTTCTGGACTGTGTGATAGTGTACAACACATCTTAGATGGTTTACAAGAACTACGAACGGATGAAAAATTTTCATCTATTTGTAATGAATGCCTTGAAAGAATTTCTGAGTTCGACCTCGAAAGATTGAGGATTCCCCGAAGAATGAAAAACACCGACAATAAACCAGAGGGCTCTGAAAATTCTCAAATTGAGACACATTTTCGACGAGAGTATTTTTCCGCCTTGTTTGGCCTGAAGAAAAGAATTCTTGAGCAAGAGAGTATAAAAAAACAGCTTTTGCTGGAGAAAATTCTCTGGCATAAAGAAAGTTTGGAATTTATCGAATCCTACCCCGAAATAAATTACGAATCATTAAAAGCCGAATTACAACTCTTTCATCTTCGCCACAAGACAAACTCCCTAAGTGATGTTAAGGAAGCTGTAACATCTTTGACAAAGGAGGTAAGGGATATGTTCCCCAACATAGAAGCTCTAACCAAACTTATGCTGATATGTCCTGCGTCAAGTTGCGAAGCTGAAAGAAGCTTCAGTGCTTTGAGGAAATTAAAAACTTATCTCCGCTCAACAATGTCACAAAAACGACTAAACCATATAGCAATCTGCTATGTGCATAAAAAATATTGGAAAAAGTAGATATTAGAGATGTAGCCGAAATCTTTATCTCTCGGTCCAAAAGCAGAAGGAATGTATTTGGATCCGCATAATAAAGTTTTCCTTTTTTTCCAAGTATATTTATTTTAAATATCAATCAGTTATTCGAGTCATTTTTTTTATTATTTTTGAATTATCTTTATTTTTAAGATTATTTTGGACGTTTAAAAAATATGTTCTTTTTATTTTTTGTCAATGAATTTGAATTTGAAAAACGTGTTTTCTTTTATGTCTTTAGGTAATGGAATTAGTGAACTACAATGTTGATTTTCGAAAGGTATGTTCTAAAATACAGTTTGGCACGTGTAAAAAAAATTTTTTTTTAATAATGCTGCCAAGGATCCAAAATCTGGTAATCCGTCCCCCCCAATATTCGGTGGCCGCTGTCGCCAATGTCCCAGACCATATCCCAGGGTATTAAAAATGGAGCGATACCCAATAAAAATTATTGAAAAATTCAATTTGTAGAAGAACTACTATTGGTAAAAATTGAATTATGGTCTCAAAAATTGTGGTTTAATATGATCTTTAAAATTATCTCAAAAGTCTTCACTTTAAAATTTGTTTTATAATGAAAAGAGTTAAAAAACCACAAAAAAATGTGAAAATTCTGCCAAAACCTCATTTTGTATTTTGAAATCCTTTCTTTTGATTTTATAATCTGAAAGATCATAGTCGTAAACCATTAAGTCCAAAGTTTCACGTAAAAACCATCAATATTAAACGCTTGAGATCCTGTTAAATTTCGTTTTTTGCATCCGCAAGCTGGTTTCCTATAGCCGTTTCCAAAATGGCAGTTGGCGGACGCAAAAAACGGACTTAAACCATGCTTTAACAGGCTCTCAAGCATTAAATATTGATGGTTTTTACGTGACACTTTGGACTTAATGGTTTTTGACTATGATCTTTCAGATTATTAAATCAAAGGAAAGGATTTTGAAATACAAAATAAAGTTTTGGCAGAGTTTTCACATTTTTTTGTGGTTTTTAAACTTTTTTTGTAATAAAAAAATTTGGAACTGAAAACTTTTAAGATAATTTTAAAGATCATATTAAACCACAATTTTTGAGACCATAATTAAATTTTTACCAATAGTAGTTATTCTACAAATTGAAATTTTCAATAATTTTTTGGGGTTTCGCTCCATTTTTAACTCCCTGGGATTTGGTCTGGGACCCCCAAATCCTATGTGATTTTGACTCGTCCAGATGTCCCCTATCTCCCCTTAAAATATTGTACCACTTATCTGAAACACCCTATATTCATAAAGAATACATTATTCTGTTTAGAAAACAATATAAACCATTAAGAAAGCAACCAAGAATCAGATTGAAAATTCACTTTGAAAAGTTTAATACTTAATTACTTTTGCTATACTGCCGTCCTAAGCGAAAGTGTACACTAACGCAATTTCTCACAGATTTACTTTGAGAAAAATCTCGCCAAAACAGCATTTGGTGGATTTTCAATTCTATGCGGCAACCTGCTTACGATATCAGACTGCCAAGATTAGCATTGAAACTAGCTCGTTTCACAGCAGCCAATGAAATAATTAAGAGCACTTTTTTCGTTATAAAAGAAAAACTAATCATGGTAGAAGTACAGTATTTTAAACACATATAGAATTATTTTTTACAAAAACATTGTCGTTTCGTTTTTTAAAAAAATCGAATTAGTTTTAGAATTATTAAGATTTAAAGTTTTAATTTTTCCCTTTTTAAGTTTAACAATGGATAGCAGCAACCCTTTAACAACACCAAAATCGCCAACAAAACGAGCAGAATGAACGACTCTGCGTGAATTTCCCAACCATTCTAGTGGCTTGGAAGTAACAAGATACATTCTCGCCAATTTAAAAACGCGCCAAGGGAGAAAGGAAATTGAAGTTTTAAGAAAACTCGTTAACGTACATTTCGCTTAGGACGGCAGTATAGTGAAACCATCTTTTTCATTTAGAAACTTGTAGGAGCTTGCAACTAAAATAGTAAACAACAACAAGTATGAAGCCGGTGGCTTTACCTGGTAGAACACTCAAAAACTAATTTTATTTATAATGCTAAGATTTATTGAAGGTGTCCCTTCCATCCCCGGTCTCCCCTATAAAATATATATTGGACGTAAAAAAATTTTCTTTTGGAGGGGGTGAAAAATAATTTCGGCAATGCTTAAAGCAATGTTCTTTTATTGATAAATTCTAAATCAAGCTTGATTACAATTCTATATAACTTTTGAAACAGCAGATCATACTTTTTTGACCTCATCGTAATAATCATGATCTCCCCAATGGATATTCTGTCTACCAAATTGGTGAGCAAAAGTTCTCTTTTTGAGAGGAACTAAATCTGGATCCACATCAGGAAAAACTTTTACTATCGGTTCAGGATGTTTATCCAACCACAGCTTCTCTTGTTCTTCAGATAGGTAAGGATTCTTCAGATACATCATGACCTCTTCTTCGTACATTAATTGTTTCCACGTTTCTAATCGGTCTTTTTTGGTAATAGGTGGAACAAATCGATGTTTTCCATTCCATATGTTACCAGGAATGCCTTTGACAAATTTGTATTTTCCAAATAGAGCGCTCGTAAGCTTCATTTTTCAGTTTTTCTCAAAAAATTTAAACAGCGAAAAGGCATTGAAAGTTTGTTTACATTAACGAAATTGGAAAGTTGAGTTGTGCCACAGTATGTGAAACAGTTATTATTTAAGAAGTATCCTTTTTGAATTAAAACTTCCATATTAGTATTTGTAAGTAACTGTCACTGAGATAATTATATCCTATTTTAAACCTTTTATTTTTTTATAATTATATTTCTATTGTTTCAGCTTTCTTTTGAAAACTTCATAAAAAGTAAACTTTGACTTCTTCCATTTAGCCAAAACAAAAACATTGCAGCCCGCGAAAAGAGAAATGCGAAATTCGAATCTATCATTCAATGTTGATAAATTTAAAGATATCTAATTCTCACTCTAAATTTAGAAAGGTTGGTGATATTGAGTTTTCGAAGGCAAGGAAAATTTTCCGTCATGAGCAAAAATGACACTACTAAAATTCTTTCATACTTGAAAGAACAAAATCGCCCCTACAGTGCTATTGATATTTTCAATAACTTACACAAAGAAATTGGCAAAACAGCTGTTGTGAAAGCTCTTGATCAGCTAGTGAGTGATGCAAAAATCAAAGAAAAAACTTACGGGAAGCAGAAAATATATTTTGTTGATCAAAATGAATTCGCCCAATCGGAGAATGTGGATTTAAAACAAATGGATGCAGAGATCAACACTTTGACTTACACTTTAACGGAAATTCAGCAAAAAATTAAATCTCTCGAATCTAATCTCGGAGTTTTGGATAAGAGCTTAACAACTGCTGAAGCTGAAACTCAGTTAGAAGCTCTCAAAAAAGAAATTCCAATTCTAGAAGCTAAGTTAAAAACTTTGGAAACTAATTCTGCTGGGATTGGGCCTAAAGAGAAAGATGCGATTTATAATGGCCGTAAAAAGTACTGCAAAGAGTGGCAGAAGAGAAAACGTATGGCCAATGATATGATAGATGCTATTTTGGAAGGCTATCCCAAGAGTAAAAAGCAATTCTTTGAAGAAGTTGGTATTGAAACTGATGGTGATTTAAAAGTCTTTGTTTCATGACTGTAATATTTTTCTTAAAAGTAATCAAGATTGCTGAACTAAAGAACATCTTTGACAAAAACCGTCAAAAGTTTCCTGCTCTTCTGTCTTATTATTTTACTGAACATTATAATTGAAGATAACAAGTGTCTATAAAACTTAAAAAATTGTGCAACTGTTCAAACTACAGTAATGAACATGATTAAAAGCTGGTGTCATGTAATATTTTTTAAATGTATTTATTTTTGTTTATTTCACTTAACCTTCTCAACATTTCTATTCAAGTTAATATGATGGTTATAGAGTTCTTTGAACTTACCTATTGTGTAAAAATTGGTTATGTTATATGTACGTACAGTTTAATTTTTTAATCATTTTTGAATGGTAGTTTTCAAATAAAAATGTTACTCTAGAAACAATATAGGTTTTTGGTAAATTTTAATGATTTTGCAGAGCTTTTCTGTCATACCATAAAAAAGTAACTTTATTACAATGTTTCTCGACCCTATGACGTCACTATGCGGAAGGAAAAAATGAGTAAACTAAAAGCCTGTTGGGTTGCTTGGAGGAGTTTCAGTACCCAAATCGTGATAAAAAGATGATATACATGGGTTTCACAAAGCTGCCAAGTACTCCGATTTTATCGGAGTTACTCCTATTTTTGGTTTCTTCTCCGGTGATCCGATTTTTCCCTAAAAACTCCGATTTAAAAAATAAATCTATGTTTCAATTGTAAGTAAGAAGTTTTTAAAAGTAAGATGAATGAAATATACATTTTCTTTTTAAAGTTGTATTTTTCCAAAAAAGAGCATTAATTTCTATTTTGTTATAGATCAGGAACCATGATTAATCGTTTTGGACGCCTTTGGTTGTAGCTTATGGATTCGATTATTTTGTTTTCATCTACTTTAAGGGGGGTGTTTTTGTTTCTTCATAGACATCGTTTTAGGGTTTTATCTAAATTATTTGTGCTTCGTAGTTCTACTATGAACTAAAAAGGCGGCTTAAATTTTAAATTGTGACTGAAAAAAAGGTGGGTATGCTTCCATGTGTAGTCCATGAAAGTACTCCTATTTTTTCCTCCATCAGGTTGGCAGCTATGGTTTCACAAACTAATCTTATTTCTAAATTGAAGTTCTTAGTATTGGGCTTACTAGCCCAAGACTTAGCAGAGAAGTAGATGAAGACAACTTCAGATCAGATTTAAAATCATATTTATTTAAAGTCCTTTTAAAAACAGTAGCTTAGTCATAACAAGGCTAAACTGCATTTAACTAATCTGCATGCAAGGCTAAACTGCATAAAACTCCTGTGTTTTATACGGCTTGCGCAATTACGCGAAAAGCTAGGTTCCTGAAGCTGGGATACGAAGTTAGCGCCATCTGTCTGTTATTCATGGCATTTCTTTTGACGAAAAATAATTATTGGTTGGTTGATTTCATATGATTCAAAAATATGCTTTTAAAAGGAGCCACAGACGAGCAACTTGGTCATCAACCGGGTTGATTATTTTTCCACGGATCGTGAACCTGGTTAACAAAAATGTAAACAATGAAGAAAACATTAATCGGATTGTAAGAAATTAATTTATTTTTATACTTTAAATGCAAAATTATACTTTTTTTAATTATTCTCTGGTGCAAAAATTATATATTTTTTAATTTTTAATGCTTAGCTTTTTTATTTTTCTACGCAAATTGACGACGAGGTTGGCAACCAAGTTGCTCGTCTGTGGGCCACTTTACTATTTATTTATTTTATTTTAAAGATAACTTTTTCATTCAATTAAGGAAGTAAAAATTTTTTGAACTCAAAATATAACAGAATTATCTTAAAGTCATTAATATTTTATGATGATGTCGTGTCCACGACGAATTGAAATCAAATATTGCCATGGGCGGAGATGACAGTTCTGCAATTAGTACTATTTTATTATTATATTTAATTTAGATAGCCATTTAAAAAATTAAATTGGTATAGTATGTAAAATATTAAATTTAGTTTCAATAATGGTTATAGTGGAACATTATTGATAAATATTATTCTTATACAATTCTAGTCACTTTTCTACTTGTAACTTTATCTACCGTCAATTTGGCATCTTGGCTTGATTTTGGGGAGTGATCGACAACTAGGCTTTCCTTAAATCCATGATAACATGTTACATCATTTCTTTTCTGCTCAAAATTTTGCCTTTTCCAAAAGTTAAGATTTTTAAATTTAAATTAACTGGCTACTTCCATAAAACAATTAAAGTTTTAAGTATTTTTAACGAGTGTGGAAAATTTAACTTGGATTTAAATATTTTCTGAGGCATCCGGAGAGTTTGATCACAATCTTTCATATTAAATTGCTGGATTGCTACTCCTAACCCTCTATTAGGAAAGATCCGGATAATCATTTGCAGGAATCACTGCTCTTCAAAAGTTGTATAAAATTAGTTTCAATTTATGAAATAAATTAGATCTTCCGTACAATCTTAATATGACTTAAAATTAAAGTTAAATTCCTTTGAATTTGAATTTTAAAAGTTTTCAATTAATGGCAACTTGAAGTAAGCAAAATCTTATTATTAATCGTAGAAACTAGGAAAGCTGGAAAAGTGAGCCAACAAAAAAAGAGCCAAAATTCGCCAAATTGGCTTTAGATAAAAGTAGAAGTACTTTACTGGTTTACCGTAATGGAAAAGTACCAAAAAATACTTTGTATACAGATGCTCCCAAGAGCGACAAAACTTTCGGGATGACCTAATATATCAGGGTCAGTAAATATTTTCACCCGGGGATCCGAATAATATTGAAAATTTTGAACACCTAGCTAGAAGACTAGAATCACATAAGAATGGGGGGGTTAGATGCACCCCTAACGACCTACGGGTTTTTATAAGCCGGCAAGAGAAGTTGTAAAACCTACAATGGAAATTGACACGCAACCTTTTAAGATAGGATTAAAACCAGCAAAATCATTCGATTCCGGCATTTGCTATATAAAAACCAAGTAAGGCACTGATGGCATTTCAGCTCTTCAGTTAATTTTATGAAATAATTATCTGAATTGATAGTTTTAATTCGATCTTAAAAGGTTACTGCAGAGAATTTTACAACTTCCCATTCCCGCTTATAAAACCCCCTAGCTCGTTATGGGTGCATTTCCGACCCCCCATTCCTAGGTGATTCTGAGTCGTCTGGGTGTGTCCTAACCTACCAAGCACTGATCTGAAACACCCTGTATACAGGCCCGTGCTGGCCCAGGGGGACGTGTCCCCCTGCGCCCTTTGCAAGTTAAAAGTCAAAGCGCCCTTTTGAAACAAACTGATACTCTGCAATTTGTAGTATCAATATTTTCGTAACTAGAGAAAAAGTGTAAAAGGCAGGGTTGGCCGGTTTAAACCATTTGGTTTAAACCATGGTTTTTTTACCAAAAAAACCACTTGGTTTTTTTAGAAATTATAAAATATTTTCAGGATTTTTTAAAGAAAGTTTTATTAAGTATAATCTTTTGCACAAAATTAAAAGGTCATATTTATAAAAAAATTTACATTTTAAGGTGATTAAAAATCAGAAATCTTTTAATTTAATGGTTTTAATTATTGAATTCTCTCTAAACTTAACCTTAAATGCTTAAGTTAAACTTATTATATTTTGCAAGAGATAGTTCATTTATTAATTTCCTTTAAAATGAAGCATTATTTCAAAGAGTAACTTAACATACACAAAAGTTATCTGTTTTTCACTGATAAAATATGGCTTGGATTTTAATTAATTAATAAAACCAATTTGTCTTATTTGTCAGTCATAAAAACCAGTTGGTTTTTTTAGTAAATTAATAAAAACCGTTGATTTCTTTAATGATAAAAACTAAAAACCAGTTGGTTTGTTTATAAACAGATAAAAACCAGTTGGGTTTTTTACTAAATTAATAAAAACCGTTAATTTCCTTAATCGGATTAATTATCTCAATCATTTATCTAATTTCAATTAACATTAGTTGCTTACATTTCCCTTTTATTTATTAAAAAAGTTAAATTTTCTCTTTCTAAAGAAATTTCTAAGTTCATAAATAATCCATATAATTAATTTGATTATTTTACCATTTAATAATTAATCAAATTAATTATCTTTATCAATTATCCAATTTCAATTAACATTAGTTGTTTACATTTCACTTTTACTTCTCATTTAAAAAATAAAATTTTCTCTTTCTAAAGAAATTTCTTAAGTTCATAAATTAATCCATAAATAATTAAGATAAATAATTTGATTATTTCAACCATTTATCCAAGATAAATTAACACTGATTTTTATTCACTACAATAATATTCGATATTCAAATTGGAATATTTTAGAAACAAAAATTATTTTTAAAACAAATTAATTTAATTTTAATTAATTAATTGAAATATACAAATCATTTATCAATTATAAACAACCCCTGAAATAAATGTCTCATTTACAACTCAATTTCAAACATCAATGCTAAAATAACTTATTCTGATAAAAAAAAATTCTAAAAAAACTTGGTTTAAACCAAAAAAACCTGGTTTAAACCAAAAAAACCAAATAAACCCGGTTTTTTTGGTTTTTTTAAAAAAAACCCGGTTTTTTGCCAACCCTGGTAAAAGGTTTCCTTTTCTTTACAATTTCAATGAAACCATTTCC
Organism: Tetragnatha versicolor; assembly: GCA_024610705.1. Lineage (NCBI taxonomy): Eukaryota > Metazoa > Arthropoda > Arachnida > Araneae > Tetragnathidae > Tetragnatha > Tetragnatha versicolor. The sequence continues at coordinate 14,457,079 of JANDEH010000008.1, read as the reverse complement.
CAAGGGCGGTCTACTACTAACTACTATTCGGCGCGAGAAATAAAATGAATGGAAGTAAATAGAACTCTTTCATAATTCTTCTAAAATTTAGAAAAAAATTTTGTTTCGCGCCGAATCGTTCCATTCCGTCCCAAGGGGCGCCCTTCACTCTTAACGATTTATTAAAGTTAAAAAAAGAGCCTTGTTATTCTGGAGCCCTTACTGTATCATAATTTTGTAATACCCGCTTTGTAAAAAACTCACCAGCGCCTTTGTCATTTCCTCCCTGCCCTGGGGTTTTACAAAAATTTATCAGGGCGCCTTTTTTTTTCGATGTAGCCTTATCTAAGGGCGCCCTTTTAGTCCGCAGACGCCACAAAAAGTTATATGGGCGCCCCCTGTTAAACGGTATCATTGAAATTGTAAAGAAAAAGGGAATCTTTTACACTGTTTCTCAAGTTACGAAAATACTTATGCTACAAAAGCGCCCCAAGTTAAGGCTACATCGAAAAAAAAGGCGCTCCGGTAAATTTTTGTGAAAACAATTATTTGATACACTGAAGGCGCCAGAATGGCAAGGCTCTTTCTTTAGCTTTAAAAATTATTATGGGTGAAGGGGCCAGGATAATATTACATGGGCGCCCCCTTTTTATAAACCGTTTCAGCTGAAATAGTAAAGAAAAGGGAATATTTTAAAATCCAGCCCCATATCCCTCTGTACTTCTTTACTATACACCCCTAACTTAAGATTATATCATGGAGATTAATTTTAACCCCGCTGGTTCTGTTCGCACTTACACCACGCACGTAGTGTTCGGGTCAATATGAGCCGATACAAAAAATATCACTTCTAGCAGTAAATGAATGGGGAAATTTAAGAATTAGGTATAACAACAGTAAAATAACTATAAATACAAGTAACTAGAATGAAATACTAATTGTGTTAAGATATAAAATACGAATAAAATTAACTTAAAATCATTTGAAATTTAGAATGGAAGTTTTTTACAATTATAACGTTTTACATGTTTGCAAATGTGTTTTTAACAATTGTGGCACAATAAATTAATAATTTTAAATTATTTTTTTCGTTTGAGGGATCATTTTATATATTTTTTCTTTGTTCTATTACTTCCTTCATGACAGGTTTTAATCTTCTCTAATCTATGAAAATAAAAGAGGGATTTCAAATTTTTAATTGGATAATTTTTTTGTACTGAATTCCATAGAAACGGATTGCAGAATTTGCAAAAATTACTCATTACTTTGATATCATAAATTTTCTCTGTCTCTGTTATTACAACTATATTTTACTAAGTTTGTGTCAAGACGCAAAAAATCTATATCCGAAATTCGGATGAGGCGTACCCCTAAACTTAAGGGTGCTCTTATTTAAACAGGTATAGTTTTTTTCTCTAATGGGTGCCCTCAGGGCCGCCGAGAGCCAAGCCGGGCCCCGGGGACAAAGTCAAAAAGCGGGCCCCCGGTCACATGCACTCATTTCGAGGGAGGGGGCGAAAATTTTCTGAAGTACCACCAGTCATGCATAGACTTAATGTAATTTTCAGAATATTTCCAGGCAAGATTTGAATTTTGATGAACTCAATAAATTTCGTTTTCTTGATAATACAATGAAGGATCGTGCCAATCTAGCGGCTTGAAGACGTCAAAACCATAAAAAACTCGTTAAGATGCTTTGATTAAAAAATAAGTTTTTAACTCATATTTTTGGATATTGCTCACAACTGAGGATGTACTCTGGGTACTGAGGACCCAAGGATGTACTTTGTCTTAAATGAAGTTATAAGCCATTTAATGATTTATCTTATGCATGAAATTTTAGTGAGTTTTTATAATCTCCCCCTCATAATGTATTCCTTTGGGGGGTCTGGGGGTACCCCCCAGAAAATTTTTGAAAATGTGCCCCAAGAAACTGGGAATTTACTCAGATTAGCCCATTTGGGTAAACAGATTAATTTCCAAACTATTCAAAATGATATTCATCTAAGTACTCAATATGAAAATCTATGGAATTTAACCCCTCCCCCCTCGTCAGGCTTCCTTTCATCCATATTAAAAGGTTTAATATGTAGCTTTTCAACCCATGTTTTGGTAGAATTTGCGTCCAAGAGAACTTTATATAAGGCAAGTTTTTGAAACTAAACGTTCACAAGTATGAAAGGGGGGTCTGGGGGTCCTCCCCCAGAAAATTTTTGGAAATTTGACCCTAAGAACAGGGTTTCAAACTGTTTTTTGGCACAGGTAAACCAAAATTTGTACTTACATTTTTTAGGTAGAATTTTGATTTTAATGAACTTATGAAAAAAGTGTGAACAATAAAGGTTTAAATACTGAAGGGGGGGCCTGGGGTTCCTTCCCCAGAAAAACTTTGAAAATTTGACTCTAAAAAACTGGGTTTTAACTGTAGGCTGCCGGGCCCCCTCTTGCCCCGGGCCCCGGGGAAAGTACCCCACTTGCCCCCCCCCTCTCGTCAGGCCTGGGTGCCCTTAATAAAAAACGTTGCACCTTTGAGAGTGTTAAGTCGGAATGGTGTTTTTTTGCACTAATACAGACTTGAACTTAATGATGATGATAATTTTAGGGCGCCCTTCTTTATACAAGCTACCGAAATTTTAAAAAGCTCCACTTTTAGTCAGGGTGCCCGCCGACACAAAGTACAACTCATACATACTCTCTCATAACTTCTAGTGTTGCTTAATTACACCTAGTCCGACAAAATTTCTCTCTATCGAATTCTCGGAAACGCGGCTTTCCCTCTCCCATTTTTTGGAAAGTCGTCAATTTGGTAGTGTACGAAAAATTTATAGATACTCTGTTGTCATAAAGTGTAATAGCAAGAAAAATTCATGAATATTGCGTAAAAAATATTGTCCGACAAAAATGTAGGTACGTTGCGGCTGTCCCCCAATTGGAACATGTTAAAATAACGATAACCGAAAAATTTATTGATACCCAGCTAATTTTTTGGAAAATGCTTGAGAAAAATATGTAAAATCATATCCTCATATTGTCCGACAAAATAGATTTTCCGATTTTCCTGTCCGACACGCGGAAATTGTCGTTCTTACGAGAATAAAAAAATTTATTAATATCTGTCGGACAAAAACAAATTTATTTATCCCAGATAAGTATTTTACATATTATACAAGTGTCCGACAAATATGTCGCGGCAAATCGACAGTCCGACAAAAACAACATCAATTTCCAAGTTAATTGTAAAACTATAAGTCGTTCAAACACACGACTATTATTAATTTTACAAAATAATATAAATTGAATGTGGGGTATGTAAAGAGTAAATAGTATGTTTTCTTGGTGAATAATAATAATTCAGTTTTATTACAAAAGTCAAGATGATCAAAATCGACAAATAATGTTTTTACTCTTCATCAGAGTCATCATCATCATCATCACTCAAACTTTCATCATCTGAAAAATGTGACGTATCTTTTAGCTCGTCATCATCTTCTTTTACCTCCTTATTATTATCAAAATGTGAAAAATTATTGATTTTTTAAAGCAATGGTAAATGTAACACTAAATTGTAACACTTTAAGGAGGTTCTATCGCCGAAAGAATGATTGAAAAATTATGAAACTCTGCAAAGTTATTTTCATATATTTTTCTTATCGATTTATAAAAAAATGGCTGTAACTTAGCGGCATTTCATAATTTTCCAATTATTTCTGTAGTAACTCCTCATTAAATAAACTGAGAAATTTTTTATGACTTCCAGTACTTTCCATTTATATAACACTGTTCGTTTTTTCGTATTTAATTTATTATGGTACCAATATATATATATAACAAAAGAACCTCCTTAATCAAATGAATGAAAGTTATAATTTCCATACCTGTGATAATTGATGATACATCTTCAAATGAAGGACTTTGAGGCCCATCAAACCAATAATGGTGATAATTATTGTCGATCAAGGTCCATCCACAGTTTTCTGGTTTCAAATTTGTAGGACACCTCATGTAGGCGTTACACCATATGCTTGATATATACAGTCGAATCCGCTTAATGTGATCGCATTTGTCCGATATTAAACTGATAACATTATCCGATTGATAACAATAAGCGATTTCCAATCAAAAAGTAGCAAACAGTGTAACTAGATTATTTGCTTTAATATTAAAATTAAGTAACCGTAATTAATGTTTTCAAAACAATTTTACACTATATATGTACTTGGCAACTTAGAATTTTTTGGTTAAAATATAAGAGTAGCCCAATTAATAAAAATAAAATAATCACTTGCTTTGTATTTTCATTTATGTTAACACTACACCTGTGCGATTCCGCTCATAAGTTTGTTTTCTTTAGACTTCTAGACGAGATATCATCCGTATTTTTCAAAATTTTACATAGAAAAGGCTCAGAAACATAAATAACCACTGAAATTCCTCTGAATTCCACTAAACAAGAAAAAAAATCAAAAATATCTCATTAGAAACATCTGTAAGGCGCCGATGGTGATATCCAATGACAAGCATGAATTCGCCCCCCTTTAACCGTTTTCTTTCAATGTATGAGGTCAGAGAACATCAAATGTTTATTTTTCTAACACTGAAAGAAAAGAAACATAACAGTGCAAAGTGCAACTGTGAACTTATACTGTGTGAGTTTCAAAAAAAAGAAATTAAGGAAACTCGAAAGCAGGCGTTTTTTAGGGGATATGGACAAATTTCGATAACATTAAGCGGCCTGTTGCTGCATAGTTGATCACAATAAACGATGTATTTTACATTAAATTAAATAGGAATGATCGGGACCTGTTGATTTCGATAACATTATCCGATTGATAACATTAACCGTGATCACATTAAGCGGACTCGACTGTACATCGTACGTTTAACCTGTTGCAGTAATTCTTCTTTTGTTGGTGGCATACAGGAAGCATCGAGTCCTTTAAATTTAGTTTTCATAATAGTATCACTCTGGTTTTTATGGCTGAATGTCTTTTCAAAAAGTTCTAGACGTCCTAAATCAACATCGTTAGTCTTCAATGAGTATATTTTACATACATACTCTTCAATGACGCGAAAAACATCATTTGACGTTGTCATTTCAGTAGGAGATATTTTCAGAAGATCAACAAAAGCAAGTTGAAATTTAGATTGTTTTTTTAAAATATCGAAGGGCCTTTTCTTTCCTTTTCTGTAGAATGCTGGGTTGTAGTCATTTCCAGTGAATATATGACAAATTGTGAGAGCTTGTGACAATTGTTCTCCAAGATTACCGTGGATATGGAGTAAGAGGTATCGCCCGTAATATAGGCCGGTCATAATGTAGTAATGTTGTTTTTAGATGGACCTATAATTATGTGTTGCACTGTACATCTGTACACACAGACTCCGAAATATACTGTTTCGCACAAGTGGGGTGTAGTGTGCGTTGCATTGACCAGCGCGTTCACCGAAACTCAGGATTTCCGAGCGAAATTCAAATTTTACAATTACGAAAATTTGAAGTTTTGGAATTAAAAAATTGCAAATTTCAAATGTGAAAAATTACAACAAAATTGAAATGTGGATAAAATCTTAAAAATTTTGCTTAAAAAGTAATCAAATCAATTATTTATGAAAGATTAACATCAAATCAATATAAATCCCAGTATATATATTTTTTTGTAACAATTTAGTGGGAAAAATGAGATTCTTGATTAACTTATTCATTTCATATGTTTCATGACCATTATAAAAAAATAATGAGAAGGTGAGGAATTTTATCAATAAGTATCAAGACTTCATGAAACCCATAATTTCCTCACGTCGGACTGAAAAATCGGAAAACATATTATGTCGGACAATTCAATAATTGGATTCCATACATGTTTATTGAGCAATTCAGAAAAAATCATCTGGTTATTAGAAAATGGGGCGTCTATACACTCACAAACGCATACACCGTAAACCTTCGTAAATATCTGAATAAAAAAGTTTTTGTTCATTTTTTACGTAAACGGTACTATTATACTGTCGGACAACTTATTTTTCATATTCTACACTTTATGTAGAAACTAAAAATCGAAATTATAAACTGATATTAATAAATTTTTTTATTCTCGTAAGAACGACGATTTCCGCGTGTCGGACAGGAAAATCGGAAAATCTATATTGTCGGACAATATGAGGATATGATTTTACATATTTTTCTCAAGCATTTTCCAAAAAATTAGCTGGGTATCAATAAATTTTTCGGTTATCGTTATTTTGACATGTTCCAATTGGGGGACAGCCGCAACGTACCTACATTTTTGTCGGACAATATTTTTTACGCGATATTCATGAATTTTTCTTGCTATTACATTTTATGACAACAGAGTATCTATAAATTTTTCGTACACTACCAAATTGACGACTTTCCAAAAAATGGGAGAGGGAAAGCCGCGTTTCCGAGATTTCGATGGAGAGAAATTTTGTCGGACTAGGTGTAATTAAGCAACACTAGAAGTTATGAGAGAGTATGTATGAGTTGTACTTTGTGTCGGCGGGCACCCTGACTATTTAATTTAAGGACCGACAATGTGTATCGCACCATGGGTCTGTGGTGATTTTTCATGGTGCCCAGGCGCCCTATGTTTAACACCTACATTTTTGTGAGGGCGGGGTGGTATTTTTCAGATGCTCCTCATCATGCACGCACCAGAAAATTTCTAGGGTACAACAGTGATTTTTCATCTTTAGTGATCTTTACGTCTTTAGTGATCGTTTAGTGCTTTGTTTGGTGAAGTCTTTATATAGTGTTCGAAACACATTGAAATCGCTAGGGTGGAGCGTTTAATTTTTAGGATGCTTTTAATTCAACAGGTAATTAATTCCTTGACACTGACTACCTTAAGTCACCTTTGGTCAAAAATTTTATACCTTTGAAAGAACTAAAAAATCCAAATCATCTATAATTTTTGCATTAATTATAGAGGTTTTTAATGTTATCTCCATACCATTACAATAGTCTCAATTAAATTCTAATATCAAAAAATGTTAAATAAAAAAACAATCAAAATACCTCAACTCACAGTATTGCTTTGAAATTTTTTTTCTATTGAGAAAATTTATTAGTAAAACGTCACCAATAAAGTCTGAACTAAAATCAGGGGCATATATAAAGTGGATAAAGGGGGCCCCGGCCCTCACCCGACATTTGAACTGTTGTAACTAAATCGTGTTAAAACCCTGTTTTTAAGCTCAAATTTCAAAAATTTTCTGGGGGAGAACCCCCAGACCCCCCCCTTTTGTATTTCCTATTTTTATCACATCTTATAGTCAAGTTATATCAAGATTCAAATATGAATTGAAAAGTTACATTAATTTATCTATATAATGTGCGGCTTAGAAAAACTTGGGGGCTTCTCTCCTAGGAAAAATATACTTTTGGGCTTTCTGCATAATATCTACATTTTTTAGACGATATTTGGGCTCCTCCCGAAATAAATTTCTATAGACGCCACAGCAGAAAATTAATTTTTTAGGTTAACTAATAAATATAACAGCGGCGGCGCCCTTTCACCCTTTGTCCACCGCCCTCTGAAGATACCCAGCACGGGCCTGCCTGTATAGACATAACTGCAACCTTGTAGTGAAATTTATGAAATTACACTTGAGTTAGAGATCATGTTAATTACAATTCATAGCTTCTACTGATTTGCTAACTCCTTTTACTATTCCCACAACTGGATCTTCTATGGATGCACTTTTAATAACCCTTTTGAATTTTAAGTCAAGTCAAAACCAGATCTTCTGGTTCAGGAGTTCTCCCTTGAAACTTTTTTGAAAATACTCCCTTATAAACGGGGTTTTAATACATTTCTGAAAAGCGGATCTGAAATCTAATCTGAATCTGATGGATCTAAATCTGAATCTGGTGGATCTAAATCTGAAAAGCGGATTATACCTTCTTTTTGTTTGATTAAGACATTACATTTTGTGGCCGAGTGCCATGAAAATATTTTCTAGGGCCGCGGGTTGGACCACACTGGTCTAATTTATAGCTGCAGTAAAAGGTGGTCTGGGGGTTCACCCGAGGAAAGTTTTGGAATCCTGACCCTTAAAAAGATCAACTTCATTTTGATGAGCTTTTTGCTGCGCTTAACGAGTTTCAAATGTAAATATTAATAAATTATTTATTCATAATGAAAATGGTTGGCGGTTCAGGAAATAACCTACTGCGGTCCGCCAGTTGCCTACCTTTTGGGAGAGGGCTTTTGAAAAAAAAATATTATTGGGTTGTCCCATAAGTTCTGTTACTTTTTACAAAGTTTCGTGTTTGAAAATTTTTTATGAAAAACTGGTAATAGGTTGAGATTTCAAACAAAGAGGATTTTGATATATGTATATTTATGAACATAATGTGGGATTTTGGTAGTTCTCGTGATATTATTTCTTTTCAAAATGGTGGTTTGAAAAAAAGACCACAAACGACGATTTTCGCGTAATTTTTTTCTTTTGTTTAAAAAACTAGGAAGAACGCATAATTCAGGGCTAAAAAAAGTTTTACTATATATTTGAAATGTTTAGTTTAAGATGTCATAGTTTCAAGATAATTCGATAAGTTTAACTTAGGAAATTTTGGTCCCAAACATAACATCTATTGCAAAAACTTACCTCTATAATGCTAGTCATTTCAAAGAAATTTTTACGAAAAAAAGCATCAAAATCAATAAAAAAGCTTAGGAAAGACCCAAGTATTCAAAATATGCAGTATATTAAATTATATTATTAAATTAGATCTGAACTTAAGCTCAGAAAATAGTGCGCACAATGCAAGCGCGCAACATTTTAGCTTATCACAATTACACTCGCTGAATTACGCTCAGCGAACAAAGCAATTTTCTTCGCTTCATACGAAAACATTACAATAAAAACAACTCCTTGGCAATTAGAAATAAATCAATTGAATGATATTATGAAAAGGTACTTTCAATGCATTAATGGCATCAATTCAATGCATTTTTAAACAAGCATTATGTTTCAAAAAACACCTGCCTTTAATTACTTCATACCAGCTGCTTAGAAAAACAATAGGCGTGCTTTAAAAAACACGTGAAATTGCCAATATATGAAGTTTTAAAACCAAAATTTCCAACCTTAAACTTATCGAATCATCTTGAAACTATGACATCGTAATCTAAACATTTCAAATATACAGTAAAACTTTTTTTAGCCAAGAATTATGCGTTCTTCCTAGTTTTTTAAACAAAAGTAAAAAATTACGCGAAAATCGTCGTTTTTGGTCTTTTTTTCAAACCGCCATTTTGAAAAGAAATAATATCCCGAGAACTACCAAAATCACACATTATGTTCATAAATATACATAATATATCAAAATCCCTTTTATTTGAAATCTCCACCTATTACCAGTTTTTCATAAAAAATTTTCAAAGACAAAACTTCGTAAAAAGTAACAGAACTTATGGGACAACCCAATACATGGAATAATTACCTAAGGGGACGTCCATAAATTACGTGAGGTCAAAAAGGGGGAGGGGGAGTCCAGCAAAATATCACCTAATCTCACCTGGGGGGAGGGGGGAGTCAATTAAAATCTCACGTCAACTTTTAATTTAGAAAATACACGTTTTTTCTTTAAATTTTTTAGCAAAACTACTGGAAAAATGCGAAAATTAGTCAAAAAGTGATTGAAAAAATCTCACGAGAGGGGGAGGGGGGGTCCAGAATTTGGAAAAAACACCTCACGTAATTTATGGATGACCCCTAACATAGCATATGTGAGTACTTGTAAAAAAGAGGGTTCATTTAGCTTTTTAAACTTAACACGAAATTTGAAATGAGATGATGGGCCAGCCTTTCAAATATTGCATAAGAACTTTTTTGGTCATTTTTAACCCCCCTCCCCCCTTGTCATCAAAAATAAGCAAACCCCAAACCTCCCACCTTTATTATGGAAGAAACTGCCGGACTCCCCCCCCCCTGAAATTTTGCCATCACTTGGTGTCGCGAAAAAAACCGTTCAATGCAAAAACAGGTCAGACAAAAACCGTTCAAAACAAAAAAACTCATAGCTTTGCACTTGTAATAAATTTGTTTTTTATTGAACGGTTTTCCCTGACCGATTTTCGCAATAAACGGTTTCTTTGTACATCCCTTTTAGAAGGTAGTTTTTTGGCGCAAGTTCAGAGGTGCGGATGATTGGCAAATTTTGGCTATTTGGCGCCATATTTAGAAGCCAAATGAATCTTTTAACATTAGTTAGGGTTACCATATTAGTCATGTTTACTGCTAAAAACTTGGCGCATCCGCACCTCTGAACTTGCGCCAGTTTTTTTTCTCCTTAAAAGTTATAAAACCCACCCATGCATTCATAAGGGGTCATCCATAAATTACGTGAGGTCAAAAAGGGGGGGAGGGGGGTCGATCAAAATCTCACGTCAACTTCTTTTAACTTAATTAGGTGATATGAAGCACAAAATGCAAATAATTTTTAGAAAATAATTTTTAAAAGTTGTAGGTAAATCTCACGTGGGGGGGAGGGGGGTCAAGAAAAATCTCCCCAAGGGGGGAGGCGAGGGTCCAGATTTTGGAAAAAACACCGCACGTAATTTATGGATATCCCCTAATGTAATTTTTAGAATATTTCTAGGCAAAATCGGAATTTTTCTCAACTTAAAAATATCGGTTTTTTATAATACGATGAGTAACAGCAATCTGGGGGTACCCCCTAGAAAATTTTTGAAAATATGTCCCTAGAAAACTGGGAATTTACTCATTTTTGAACCTTTATGTGAACAAATTAATTTCCAAAATATTCAAAATGAAATCCGCCTTGGTACTCAATATGAAAATCTTTGGGTCCCTGCCCCCCCCCCTCTCGTCAGGCCTGCCTATATATTCTCTAATATCTTAGTAAAATACACTAATAGTTAATTTCATATTAGTTTTCAGGGTTACTTAGAAACGGAATCGCCCTTTACTTGTTTTAAACGTAGTTTTGCCACGATCCATGCTTCTTCACCTTGAAAAGTGCTCCAGAATTTATCTCTCGGAAAAAACCCTTAAAAATCTGATTTCTCTAACTAAACAATGTAACTCACGGAAGTCACCAACCTTATCTCTGAACTCTTCAATTTCCATTCATCTGAAGATTGGAAATCAAAACAAAGAAAATGTTTTGATCGTTGCTGTTTTAATAAGAATCAAAGGAATGATTGATTGATAGTCAAATCCGTATCAATGATGAAATATCTAAAAGACGTAAAAGGACTGATAATAGTTTTTAAAAATCAACACTCTCCAAATTCGGCTAGTGTTTATTCCAAATTCGGCTCTCAAGTGAATCTGCGTCTTTCACTAAACTATGTGAGTAAATGTTTACGTATCATGTTATTAGTTTGAAACTTTGTGTGTGGGTCCCATAAACCTTCTCTATATTAAAGCTTTTAAGCATATTTTTTTTTAGAGTAACTGTTATAAGGACTCCATACTTTTTTTTATTTTTGGCAAAAATAAATTTCTGACCGCTGCTGTAGTTGTGAAGGGGCATTTTTGCGGCAAAAACCCACACATTTTGAGAGGACGATACAATTATTTCCTTCAGCATCCCCTTTCTAATCGCAGGACTGATTCTCCTGTGATATCAGTCTACCCATCTGTTTTGGGAATATAACTCGTGGGTGGATTTATAGAGAAGCACTGCCTTTGAACGTTTTTAAGATGTTCATTTTTTTCCCTTTTTTAAATATTAGGTACATTTTTTCTTTTAGAAAAAATAGACCTAATATTCACAGATCCTATTCCTTTATGCAGAAATGCAGGTTGCATTTCTTATGGAAAGTGTGTAAATTACAGTCTATTATATACGAAAATTGTGTGTGACTTATTCCTCCTGATCTATACTCTGTTCATTTTGAACTGGCGCTTGAAAATGTTTCCTTCCCCACCCACCGATCGGTAACCATAGCAACTATCCTAAGTGACGAAGAAGGCTTACTATTGGCTGCTCGAAGAGCGTAACTATGGTTACGCGTCTAGCGTGGGGGAAAGCACTATTTCTCGAGCGCCAATTCTAAATGAATATAGTATAGTCATAGGCTAGACCAGGTCCAAGAGGGCAAAGATTACAAGAAAATCATGAAATATCAAAGTGCTTAAGAAAAAGGTCCTCTTGCACCTCATAATATGAAATAATTGGGAGAGGCCTCAGCTGACCTACATCTCATCTGGTTCAGTATGTGTACGTTTTTTGTCCCTGGATAAAAGTAGTGCTAGTGGACATCTTATGTGTCCACTAACAAATCAGCTGAAGGAGGTCATCATTCCTCTGTATCCCTGGCACCACCAGGAGATTCTCTTTGTTACCAGTCGTGAGTGGTCTTCTACAGGGTGTCCCATAAATAATGGGCCACACTTCTAGGGGGGATAGTAGACACCTAGACGAGTCAGAATCACATAGGATTTGGGGGTCCCAGATCAAATCCCAGGGAGCTAAAAATGGTGCGACACCCCAAAAAAATTATTGAAAAATTCAATTTGTAGAAGAACTACTATTGGTAAAAATTTAATTAGGGTCTCAAATTTTGTGGTTTAATATGATCTTCAAAATTATGGTAAAAGTTTTCACTTAAAAATTTTTTTATTACGAAAAAAGTCAAAAAACCACAAAAAAATGTGAAAAATCTGCTAAAACTTTGTTTTGTATTTGGAAATCCTTTCTTTTGATATTCCCATCCGAAGGAGCATAGTTGAAAACCCCATAAGTCCAAAGTTTCACGTAAAAACCATCAATATTAAACGCTTGAGATCCTGTTAAAGTTTATTTTTTGCGTGCGGAAACAGCTTCAGAAAACGAGCGTTCAGGGAGAATCTACGAGTTTCGGACTGTAGCGGATTGATGCTCGCCAATTTTCTCGCCATTATTTGCGATGCTAGATTCCTCGCCAACTTTCGCTTCTACAGATCATCCATGCTTACTTGGCGAAAGAAAAAAATTGTAACTACCCCTAAGAAAATACGCAATTTTGTTGAGCAAAAGGGATAGTTACAATTTATTTTTTCTTAAGTGTCTGATAAGATAGTTTTAATAAACATTTACCTTCTAGGTTTCTAGTTACGATCTCAAATATTTAAGTAAATTAATAACTTTTTTTAAAATTTTAGTATTTCAGTAAATAATTTTTGTATTAAATACTTCGCATCCCATAATAATGCGCTTTTTAAATTTTCAGACTTTTTTTCCAGTACTTTCGTCTGTAGATAATTTCAAATTAGGTATGCAAATTTCATCCAGTACTTAAGTATGTTCTGTACTAAACTTGTGCCTTATTTGAATTCAGCCGCTGTTATCTCTTTTTTCGTCTCTCGTCCATTTAAATTCTGAAGTATTATTATTTGTTGCTTTGGATTTCAATTTTTTATCGAATTCTGGGTATGAATCGATTCACAAATACTGAACTCGCAGAAATGCACATTGTCTACGGTATTGCTGACTACAATGGACAGGCCGCTGCTCGTATTTATGCCGATCGGTACCCCAACAGAGAACAGCCACACTTCAGAGTATTCCAACGTCTCCATCAAAATTTATGCGAGAATGGGACATTGAGAAGTGAAAGGGCGAGTGAGGGCAGGCCACGATCGGCGGGCTCAGTTGCTATCGAAGAAATGGTGTTAGATGCTGTGGAAAATAATCCTAGTACCAGCATACGTGCCGTTGCTTCCGATGTTGGAACCTCTCGAAGTAATGTCCAGCGTATTTTGAGAGTCGAGTCCTTCCACCCCTTTCGTCTTCACAGAGTGCAATTGCTACTCCCCGAAGACCATCCTAAACGCGTGCAATTCCCACAATGGTATCTTCAAAAACAAGCACAAGATAGAAATTTTCCATCATATTTGATGTTTACTGATGAAGCCACATTTACTAGGGATGGCGTATTTAATCATCACAACCAGCATTTGTGGGCTCATGACAACCCCCACGGAGTACGGCATCACGCGGCACAACATCGCTTCAGCATTAATGTGTGGGCAGGTTTGGTCGACGACTACTTAGTCGGGCCGTATCTTCTCCCTTCAAGATTGACCGCTGGGAATTATAAAATTTTCCTGGAGGAGGTACTTCCAGAATTGCTTCTCCACGTACCATCAAATGTGAAGCGCAACATGTGGTTCCAACATGATGGGGCGCCCGCACATTTTGGATTGGGTGTCCGAAGCTACCTGGATACCACATTTCCAAATAGATGGATTGGGCGTGGATGACCTGTTCACTGGCCCCCAAGATCACCAGATTTGTCTAGCCTTGATTTTGTCTTATGGGGAGCGATTAAAGATATTGTCTACAACGATCCAGTTGATACAGACACGGATCTGGTTGCTAGAGTTGTCTGTGCCGCTGCCACGGTTAAAGAAATTCCTGGTGTATTTGAACGCGTCCGGCAGTCGATGATCCGTCGATGTCAAGCCTGCATCCAGACTAACGGTGCCAACTTTGAACCCTATTTGTAAATCGTTTTTTGGTTTTCCCATTATATCCTCGCTCTAGGATACTTCAGTCGGCGGATCCTCAAGCGCTATGATCGTGATTTTGAATTGCGATATAAGATTGGTTTATTAATCGAGGAATAAGCAAAGGGTATGCGGGGTCTCACCTCACCGTTCGATATAAGCAATCTCTTAGGTTTGTCATAACCTTCAACATGCATTTCTTTGTTTTGCAAACTTCTTATATCGGACGTTGAGGGGAGACCCCGTACATACCCACTTGCTTATTATATCATTCCTCGATTACCGGAAATCCCCCTTTTATCGCAACTCAAAATCACGAACCTAGCGATGGAGGATCCGCTGACTGACGTATCCTAGTGCGGGGGTATAACGGAAAATAACCATAGAAACTACACTAGCGGAAATAAAAATCCCAACACCAAGAAGGAAAGGAGATATCAAAGTCAAATTTATTTCTATGATTGCACATAGTACCAATGTGAATTGCTTAAAAAATCAGCCTTCCTGGATATTAGGGGGCCGAGAAAAGCAGGGAGGAGTGTTGTCTCCATAGGTGTCCATTACCTCCGTCACACGTCATGGTTTTGAGTGACAGGGGATCTAAATGACTTCTGAGTGATTGGAGGACCATGTTGCCTCCTCAGGTAGTCCAAATTCATATGGTGCACCAGCGGACGTTGCATACCGGGCTAGGTGATTTCTCCTCTTTCTCCGGACATGTTTTGTGTGCGTTGGTTCTTACGAACGGATAGGCCAGTGTAAAAATGCAACATAGGGGGTTAAGAAGAAAGCTTGGACATTGCATAAAACATGTGTTTGTGCATTTTTCTCTTGAAATTTATCCCCAGGATAGGTCTGAAGGTAAGGACGGACAACCGGCTAAAAAACCTCAATGAAGCAGCTCTGGTTGGCCAAAGTACCAGTAGATCATACTGAGGACAAGCGGCAGTGGGATGGATGTCGTTTGCAGTACTTCGGATTGTCCGTTCGGTCCGCATAGCTTCTTTCATCTTTGTCTTTAAACAAGGGGCTGAAAATGGGCATTTCTGTTAACAATACTGCACGAAATTAGGAAATGAAAATTCCAATTTCATGACATTGTGTTTATGAGAGAATCCTGATTCGGTTTGGAGCACCACGACGGTTGGGTATGAGTTTGAAGACATAATGGAGAGAGCGCAATCAGCTGATGATTTTCTAATCGTTCCACGGGGTGGTGATGCAGGGTAACGGAGTGGGGATGCATTGGATTCAATTTCTGCAACTCCTGAGTATGATTCACCAGTACTTTTTCCAACCAGAGCTGCATCATTGAGATTTTGCAGCCGGTAGACCGTCCTTACCTTCAGACCTGTCCTGGGGACAAATTTCAAGAGAAACATGCACGACGACATGCTGTATGCAATGTCCAAGCTTTCTCCTTAACCCCCTAGATTGCATTTTTACCCCGTCTTTCCCGTTCTCTAGAACCAATACCCACAAAACAAGTCCGGTCAATGAGGAGAAATCACCTAGCCCGGTATGCAATGTCCGCTGGTGCACCATATGAATTCGGACTACCTGAGGAGGCAACATGGTCCTCCAATCCCTGAAAAGTCATTTAGATCCCTTGTCACTTATTACGATGACGTGTGACGGCGGTAATGGACACCTATGGAGACAACACTCCTCACCGATTTTCTCGGCCCTCTTACATCCAGGAAGGCTGATTTTTTAATCAATTCACATTAATACTATGTGCAATCATATAAACAAATTTGACTTTGATATCTCCTTTCCTTCTTGGTGTTGGGATTTTTATTTCCGCTAGTGTATTTATAAAAGATCTTTAAAGTACCGTGCTTGTAAATAATTGATTATTCTATTGGGTTTTTTCAAAGCTAACAAATGTACCGTTTTTGTCATTAAAAGCAATAAGTAATGCTGTTTCCTGGATTGATACATTTGTAAAATCACTACAACTATCGAATTAAATAAAAAATTATCGATACTATCAGATAATTTCTAACAATTAATACTATTCGTTTTTAAGATCGATAATTCCTAAAACTATTAATGAGTTTGTTCTTTATATCCAATAAATGATTAAGTTAATTTAATTAATATCTTTTTTCCTTTCATAGACTTCAATAAAAATTAAAAATCAACATTTTACGCTTTTGCAATTTCCATCCCGACAAATTGTTCAATTGGCGGTTTTCAGATATTTTCATGCTCATCTCAGGTCTCGCCAAATTGGGCGAGGAATAATAGTTGGTGAGCATCAATCCACTACAATCCGTAATTCTTAGATTCTCCCTGAACGCTCGTTTTCTGAAGCTGTTTTCGCACGCAAAAAACAAACTTTAATAGGATCTCAAGCGTTTAATATTGATGGTATTTACGTGAAACTTTGGACTTTGGGTTTTCAATTATGCTCTTTCAGATGGGGATATCAAAAGAAAGGATTTCCAAATACAAAATAAAGTTTTGGCAGATTTTTCACATTTTTTTGTGGTTTTTTGACTTTTTTTTCGTAATAAAAAATTTTTAAGTGAAAACTTTTACCATAATTTTGAAGATCATATTAAACCACAAAATTTGAGACCCTAATTAAATTTTTACCAATAGTAGTTCTTCTACAAATTGAATTTTTCAATAATTTTTTTGGGGTGTCGCACCATTTTTAGCTCCCTGGGATTTAGTCTGGGACCCCCGAATCCTATGCGATTCTGACTCGTCTAGGTGTCTACTATCCCCCCTAGAAGTGTGGCCCATTATTTATGGGACACCCTGTATAGTTGCTGATCCAAAATTTTTCTCGAGTAGATTTCAAGAAAAGTACGAAATAAAAGTTACGAAAATAAATATTATTCCAGGAATCCAGAATGCGTCTTCCCCAATAAATGCAATGATCTCTTGTGTTTCAGGGGACTCTTGAAAGTTTTGTTGTTGATAGCTTCATCATCAAGTCTTTTTGCCATTTGCTCTGCAGCAGCATCATGTGAAGAAGCTGAGACCTCGCAAATCAAGTTAGAATTGCTGAAGCAAAGCATTGTCACTGCTAAAAATCTCTATCCCAAATGCAGTAAGTCTTTTTCACCTTTTAAAGGAGAGAAGAAATAAAAATGTTACTGTCTTCGTCTTATAAAAAGGGCTACGTAATCGGTATCATACTAATAAGTATCCACATTAGGCTGGGTCGAAAAAGACAAATTTTTGAATATCGAAACGCTTCCGGTCTCAAAAGTTGCGTCTTGGCATGCTGATAACTGGAAAAATAATCAAAAAATTCCTAAAAATATCCCTAAAGAGCGCATCAGGCCTAAAGTTTAAGAAAATTGACAAAAATAACCTTAAGTTGAAAAATTCCCGAATTTTATCAATTGTGTTCATAAACTTAAAACTATAGGTGTAAGTATATCCTTTTAGTTATCTGAATTCAAATAAAAATATCTGAAAAGTTTACTTTGTTTTTGAAATCCAAAAAGGAGGCCTAAACTTTGTGAATTTCAGTGAAAAAACCTAAAATTTAGCACTTGTAGAAGAAAGGCACTATTGAATGTAAAACTCAACAAATGCGCTTTTTATTGATGAACTAACTTCTTTCATACTTTTTCATCACCTTTTGGTCATTTTATATAGTGCACAATTAAAAAAATCAGTTACATGAAAACACAAAAAATATCTCCTGTGAAGCATGCCATACAGTAAACCCCATTTAATCGTAGAAAATATATCTTATTAAGTCTGTGAAATAGCTTTAAAGTTGGGTTTACAATCAAAATCTGGGATACAAGATTGTGTATGAAAACAAAGTTGCTTGTAGCTTGTAGGAATCCTTCTCCATCTTTGCTTTTTATAGCAAACTCCGTCACAAGTATCACACATCTTTCGACAGCTTACTTGTGGCAAGAATAGTTTAAAAATATTATTGTGGTACAATGCTTTGTTCACATTTTATTATATGTCTTCAGAAATAAGGTTCCCAGCATGGGTGAGGAAGAGGACACAGTTTTTCCGCTGGAGAGAATCAACCTAATCAATTAGCATAAAATTTAATGGCAGGAGCATAACAGTTTTTAACCCCTTAATGAACAGTTTTTTTGGAGGGGTAGAAGTAGGTTGTGATAGAACACCAATTGACATTAGTTCCTAGCAGTGATAGCCTAATTCAGCGTACATAGTAGTGTTTTTATTGCTATGAGCTACTTTGGCAAACTAACTGGCTGTCACCTGCCTACTATAGTTTTCAAAGGAATTTAAAGTGAATAATCCATGGATTAAAAACTGATCTTAAATAAGATCAGAGGTACTTTCTAAGTATGGTTAAGGCACTACAGGTTGTTGAGTGTTCTTAAATCTTCCTGTAAAAGATCTTGAGTTATCAAGACACTCTAGTCTAGATGCTTATATGTGTCATTCTGGTTTTAAGATAATACATTTCTGAAAGAAAACTCAATTTAAAAATGACAAGTAGAATATAACAACAGAATTTGTAAATATCACGACCTTCTTCGATTCAACATAAAATGTACTTGTAACGCTGATAGAACGAAGCTGCTGTGGACATAAACATAAAATATGGATATAGCATTGTACCACAATAATATTTTTAAGCTATTCTTGATACAAGTAAGCTGTCGAAAAATGTGTGACACTTGTGACGAAGATTGCTATAAAAAACAAAGATGGAGAAAGATTCCTACAAGCAACATTGTCTTGATCATTGTCTACAATCACACATGATCTTGTACCCCAGATTTTGATTGTAAACCGAAATTTAAAGCTATTTCACAGAGTTAATAAGATATATTTTCTACAATTAAATAGGGTTTACCGATGGTAATGTATTTAGCAGGGCTCACACGCCTGCGCCATTTGCGCCAAACTGCGCCAAAACCAAGTTTTGATACATACTGATACAAATTGCCTATTTTACCAGCTCCTGCGCCAAAACTGCGCCATTTTCAGAGACTACTACTACGGATTCTCCGTAGTTTCTACGGATGCCGTCGTTAAACTACGGACTACGGATAACATCGAAAAAGCTACGGAAAATCGGAAATCTATCACAAAAAGCACTTAGAAGCGCAAGTTTTTTCCCAATTGTGCTCTATTTTTAGGATATTTTTTCTTGGACTGCCGGCGGGCGCCATGTTGAAGTTGGCTTCTTGTGTTGTTAGTGCGATGTGGAAAAAACAACTTTATAGTGGTTAGAAGCCGTCGCGTCGTTCGGTGTTTAGGATCGCATTCTGCGGAAGCGGAAATGTCGAAAAATAACTATTTTTCGCACAAGTACCGTTTTTCCAGCACGTAGTTGAAGATGGCTTCTTTTCACATAGCTGCCAAGTTTTACGGATTGTCCGTAAAATTTACTGTTTTACTTATCGACCCGAAATTTTTACGGAAAACGTAAACAAATCTTGTTGCGCCAAATTCAAGTCTTGTCTGCCTTTTCTAGGCGTTTGGAAACGCGGGTAAATCGCGGAAAAAGCCGCGATTTTTCGCGAAAGTTTCGTTTTGTGCGCCGCGTGTTCCGTTCCTTCCGCGACTATTTTCGACGGCCGCGGACGCCAAGTTAAAGTCGGCTTCATCTCGTGCCAGTATTAGAATGCAGGAAAAACTACTTTAACATGGTCAAAGCCAACATGTCCGATGGTTAGAATCACGATCTTGAAAAGCCGAAAAATAGCGATTTTTCGTGAAAGTTCCGTTTTATCCGCGATTGCTTCCTACCGGCGCGGCGCCTAATTGAAGTTGGCTTCCTTTTACTATTGTATTTACATTGTAGAAAAAACAACTTTACAATGGTCATAAGGGGACGTCCATAAATTACGTGAGGTCAAAAAGGGGGAGGGGGGTCCAGCAAACACCTAATCTCACCTGGGGGAGGGGGGAGTCAATTAAAATCTCACGTCAACTTTTAATTTAGAAAATACACGTTTTTTCTTTAAATTGTTTAGCAAAACTACTGGAAAAATGCGAAAATTAGTCAAAAAGTAATTGAAAAAATCTCACGAGAGGGGGAGGGGGGGGGTCCAGCGAAATCTCACTAAATCTCACCAAGGGGGAGGGAGGGGTCCAGAATTTGGAAAAAACACCTCACGTAATTTATGGATGTCCTCTAACTAATTACTTAGGAGGTGAATTATCACTAGACCTAATAACCTCAAGTAAATAAAAAATGATAGGGTGTAAAAATTGGATAAGAGCTGATAAATTAATAGAGGTTTAAGTTAAGTCTTCTTCTTCAATGGCACGACAGCCCCGGGTGGGCCCTGGCCTTCTCAAGAATTTTCTCCCAGGCCTTTCTTTTTTTGGCCATATTTATGAATTAAAATCTATACGCACATTATTTGTCGTAATCAAAATCATGGTTTTCATGTCGTACAAAAAGTTTTACTGATGCAAGTTTAAAATGTAATGAAGGGGAAGCTTTTGTAATTGTAAATTACAAAAGCTTCCCTGCAATCAAATTGCTACAAAAGACATTTTTTATGCTACAAAACTTGGTTTTACCTGCTACAAAAGACATTTTTGTGATACAAAACATGGTTTTACCTGATACAAAAGACATTTTTGTGATACAAAACATGGTTTTACCTGATACAAAAGACATTTTTTGTGATACAAAACTGGGTTTTACCTGATACAAAAGACATTTTTTGTGATACAAAACTTGGTTTTATCTGATACAAAAATTGATACAAATATTTTAAAATGAGTGTGAGCCCTGATTTAGGCATGCTTCAAAGAAGATATTTTTTGTGTCTTCATGTAATTAATTTTTTTAATTGTGCACTATATAAAATGACCAAAAGGTGATGAAAAAGTATGAAGGAAGTTAGTTCATCAATAAAAAGCGCATTTGTTGAGTTTTACATTCAATAGTGCCTTTCTTTTACAAGTGCTAAATTTTAGGTTTTTTCACTGAAATTCACCACGTTCAGGCCTCCTTTTCGGATTTCAAAAACAAAGTAAACTTTTCAGATATTTTTATTTGAATTCAGATAACTAAAAGGATATACTTACACCTAGTTTTAAGTTTATGAACACAATTTATAAAATTCGGGAATTTTTTCAACTTAAGGTTATTTTTGTCAATTTTCTTAAACTTTAGGCCCGATGCGCTCTTCAGGGATATTTTTAGGAATTTTTTGATTATTTTTCCAGCTATCAGCATGCCAAGACGCAACTTTTGAGACCTGAAGCGTTTCGATATTTGAAAATTTGTCTTTTTCGACCCAACCTAATCCACATCCATGGTTGGATTTTATGGTCATACAATGGTGTGATGGTTCATTTCTACAAAAAAGGGTACTGCACTATATTTTCTCTCTCTCTCTCTCTCTCTCTCTCTCTCTCTCTCTCTCTCTCTCTCTCTCTCTCTCTCTCTCTCTCTCTCTCTCTCTCTCTCTCTCTCTCTCTCTCTCTCTCTCTCTCTCTCTCTCTCTCTCTCTCTCTCTCTCTCTCTCTCTCGGTACATAAATAATATGACATTGAGATATCCTTACGCTTATCTGAAAAGAATGTAGAAATTTCTTATAAAACAGGAGCGTGCGAAAAGGTTGAGAAATTTAGTCAGTTACACCAGTGGTCTCCAACCCCCGGTCCACGGACCGGCACCGGTCCGTCGATAAATGGTGCCGGGCCGCGGGCCAACCATTTCATTGAAAATGAATTTAAATTCCTAGGTTTATATTTCAAATTAATGAATGAAATGAATTATAAATCACTTTATATTTATTTTTTGGTGTAACTGTATTTTATTTTAAAAGCATGTTTAATTACAATTAAATTAAAATTAATAAATCAAAATAATCTATAATGTTGTAAACAATCAACGCCCCCCCCAGCGGGCCGCGGTAAAATTATCAAACGTTGACTGGTCCGTGGTGGTAAAAAGGTTGGGGACCACTGAGTTACACTACAAACTAAGTTTTGGTTAGTTACCAATCGATTCAGTTGTAACCAGGGTTGGCTGGATTGGACCCAATGGGTTTTTAAAAAAAAAAACGTGTGAAAAAAAACCACATTTTTTACCCATTTTTGGGGTTTTCAAGTAAAATCAAGATTTTGGCAGTTCCTTCAAAATTTAATGTTTTTTTTTTCGAAGTTTATTATATTTTTAAAATTTGGATGTTTTTTTTTTCAAAATTTAAACAAGGTTTTAAAAATTAAATGGTGTTTTTTCAATTTCAGAGAGGTTTTTTTAAAGTTAAATAGGTTCTTTCATTATTCAGTGGGTTTTTTCATTATTGAATAAGGTTTTTTTTAAATTTAGGCCGTTTAAAGTTCAAACTTGATATAAAAATTAAGATTTTTAAAAATTTCATTGGGTTTTTTCAAAGTTGAATAGATTTCTTTCAATATTGAATGGGTTTTTTCAAAGTTTATTATATATTTTAAATTTTAGTGTTTTTTTTTAAATTTAAACCAGGTTTCAGTAAGTAAGGAAAGTTTTTACAATTTCAGTAGTTTTTTTGAAGTATATAAAAACTTTGAAAAAACCCACTTAACTGTGGAAAAACTGACATTATTTTGACACAACACATTTAACATAGAAAGAACTCACTAAAATTTGAAAAAACCCACTTATCAACATCTCTATTCAGCTCTTAAGAACTCATCATGGCCAAAAAAAACCCACTTACTTTATAGGAGAAAACCACTTAATTTTGAAAAAAAAAACAGTTTTGTATGGGTTTTATTGAAAAAAAACCCCCGGGTTTTTGCCAACCCTGGTTGTAACACGTGAGAAATATATGGAATTCATACAATATGTTGTCTTTTCTGCAGGTGACACTAATAATGCGAAAAACTGCAGTGCAAAGGATAAATCCTTAGCCCATCTGAACGTTGCCTTGGATTTGATTACCGCAGCTAAGATTTCATGCCGTCCTTGTGAGTACATCAAGACACATCTTTGAGCACATTTTATGTTGAACCATTCAATAGGTTGCAAAAGAAATTATCCAAAATGCTTCATAGAAGTCTGTTTTGTCCCCGTCAGGCCCTGAACCCAAAGTGGTGGTTATGCATGACCGTCCCATTGACTGCTTGGATGTATTGGCCATGGGCTTCAATCGCAGTGGAGTGTACCAGATTTGGCCCAAGGGACGTGGTATCAAGCCAAGAGAGTCCATCGACGTTTACTGTGACATGGACACCGACAAAGGTGGTTGGACAGTGAGTATTGGTCAAATTGATGTAAATCATCAGGTGGCTTTGAAGGGGGATTAGGGTTTCCTTAACAACTTTATAATTTTCCAATGTTCTTAGAATTTATCATAACCATCGTATTTAGTTATGGGTATTTGCGTAAAATAAGAATTTTATATAGCATGTTTTAAATCTTTTTGGGTATTTTTCAATATATGTTGATTTATACATATTTTTTAAATGGACAGGGTAGTATTCCAAAATTTTATAAGAGAACATAGTAGCCCTCCCTTTTAAAACCCGTTTTGAATGGGGAATCAAAGATTATTCGAGGGAATAAATATCCTAAAAGCTCATTTTTCGTTATGGCATTTAATTTAACGATATGATATTATAAGTACGTACATCTAATAAAAAAGATCTGATACCTTTGTTAATAATAAATAATTTCTCACCATCGTTCAAGCAAATAAATAATAATAATTTTTTATTCTGAAACATTTACAAAATACATAAACATTAACAGGAAACAATCAAAAGAAAAAACAACATATTGCTCACTAATAAGGGGCCGAATTGGCCCTTCCAAGTAAAACAAAAATTTTAATTTGAAACATTTATAAATAAAGAAGAAAAAGAGGAAAAAAATTAAGTGCATAAATATAAAAATGTACCCGCAAAACGCCCTTCGCCCTGCATTAAAGTAGAACGCAAAGTTTGTTAATATGCTTTAAAATCTAATTCACATTACTTACATATTTTCAAACAAACTTTTAAAAAAATTTTAATTTCTAGTAGTATTTAAAATAATAACACAATAACAGAAAATTTATTAACCCGTTTTTTGTAGAGGAAGCCAATTTTTAACCTTTTAGCACCTACAAATCGTGCGGAAATAAATCCTTCCATATATCCGCTAGAGGGCAGCATCACTTTTGAAAACGGCACCGCTGAAATAAAATGGACGTTTTTCATTTAATGGGAAGGGAAGTTATACTGATCTACAGTTAAATTTTATTCCCTGTCCATATCAGAAAACATTAAAATATATCAATTAAATTGTTTTTTAACATTAACATACGTCCTAGTAAATATATATATATACTTTGGCTACTACTATTCCACGAATTTAAATTAAGTTTTTGAAGACCATTTAAATCATCCCTAGCTGTCCTAAGGGTTGTTTTAGACACAAAAGTGGGTATTGGTATAGTTACATTTTTGCATGACTTAAGAATGGTTTCATTTGAATATCCCATCCCATCGATGGAAAACTTTTCCAGAAATTAGTTTTAAAGGATATGCGATTTTTTTCCCATTTTCTTAACGATACACCAAATTCCTTTTTTACATTCATTTTACACAAAGTTTTGTTTGCAATACATGGTATGGTACAAGACAGTTAAATCCATTTTATAAAATTTTGTTTTTAAACATCAAATAAAAATGTTCATTATGATTCAGTTGGCTAAAAAAAGATTTACTGCGTTTTAAGTATGCTTGCTTATCCGATTTTAAATATGAACAGGTTATTCAGAGAAGGGGTCTTTTTTCAACTGTATTGGACTTCTATCAAAACTGGGATACTTACAAGAAAGGTTTCGGAGATATAAAACAAGAATTTTGGCTTGGTAAGTAAAACATATTTTCTCTAAAGGTTCATCCTCTGCACAGGTAGTATTAAAATACTGTAAATCTAAACTTGTTTATAATTAATTGATTTCTAGTTAAATAGTCATTAGAGATGTAAAATATTGTAAGTATGTTTTACATGTAATATGTAAAGGTAAGATAGAATCCACATCTTTATGTTTCCTTTCTCACTCTTATGAAAGATACACGAATCAAATCGTAAGCATAAAAAACTTTTGTAAAAAAAATGATCCGAATGAAACCCAATGTTCTTAGCGGTAAATCTGTAATATATTCGGACAATTTTACTAAAAAAAAGGACAAAATTATCTATGATAGGTACCATCAAATATCTCAAGAGAGTGGAAAATTTAATGTATTTCTCCCTGAAGAGTTTACTATGGAAGCTAACGAGCAGTTTTCATTATTTCACAGGTAACGAGAAAATCTTCGCCCTCACCAACCAAGGGGTGTATGCAGCCCGTTTCGACCTGGTTGACCGAGAAAGGGAGCTCCGATACGCCGAATATAATTCCTTCTTCATTGGAGATGAATACTCCGGATACATCCTGCATGTCCAAAACTACACTGGAAACGCAAGTGAGTCGGGGATTTTTGATGTTAATGAAAAAGCCAGGGCCGTATGCAAGGGTGGGTTTAGAGTTTCAAACTGATCCCACAATTTTGACATCAAATTTTTACTAATTTCCTTGAAAATTATGTGACTTAAAATGAGCGGACCTCTTCAGGTATAACTTAAGGATCTAAAAATATGAGTCAGAACCCTACTTTTAAGGGTAGGTATTCCAAAATTTTTCTGGGAGAGGACCCTAAACCCCTACAAAATTTTAAAATCCAGCATGTACGGTTTTTCCTTGAAAATAGTTAAAATACAACTTTTGGGCAAAATTCCAAACTTTTTCTGGAGTAGAAACCCCTATCCCCCTCAAAATTGTGTCATTTATTATACTATACAGTTTATCCAAGAAAATTATGTTGCTTACGGTGGGTTATGAGCGATGCTATTTGGATGTAGTCGAAAGAGTCTCAAATGAGCTAAAACACTATTTTTAGGGGGCAAATATCCGAAATTTTTCTGGAGGAGAACCCCCAGCACCCCAATTTTACTTGGGATTAACATTGTTTAGACAATTTTGAAGTTTAATGTGTCAAAATTAAATCTAGAACTTAACGTATAATCGTATTTAAGTACTCATAAGGAGGTACCTCAGAAAAAATCATGAGTCTCAAAACAACCCCCAAACAAAAGTCTGCTTTCGGCACTGGTAAAAGTTATCGGATTCATATACGTATTAAATTGCTCTATATTGAGCTTTTTTCTTGCGATATTGCTCTTAATGCTACCTTTCTTGATAGCGGACGACATGAAATACCACAACGGCATGATGTTCTCCACCTACGACCGCCAAAACGACCGAAGGTCCGTGAAAGACGCGTGTTCCAAGATGTACCGTGGTGCCTTTTGGTACGCCCCCAACTGCGGTTACGCTAACCTCAATGGGGTGTACCAACCCGGGGTTTCCAACGATCAAAAGAGTGTGTGGTGGTACAACTGGAAAGGGTACGAGTGCTTGCATTCCGTGGAAGTGAAGATCAGGAGGAAATATGCGTGAAAAGTGGTCAACTTTTGTAAATAACACTTTTGAATAAAAATACCTTATTAACGAAATTCTTCCAATGCTAACTTTGTCCATTATTTCTTATTTTAAAATTATACTTGCTTCAAGTTTCATGTCTTTCCAACGAGAAATTTGCGTCAACTATAACCAAAAATAACTGTTACTGTAACAAATGCTGATGAATGTCAACTTTTGCAGAATACGCCACAGAATTTCCCTAAAAGATGTAATAAATATTAATTAATTCATTAAATTTTTTTCAAGATGCAATGTTTTTGAAGCATTATTCATATACCCTCCCCCCTTGTAAAAGAAAATAAAAGCCATTTAATCTCCTTTAGGTGCTTGCGTAATAAGGAAGTTGCATGTGTCAGATTTTCAAAAACAAACAAGTGTTCCTTATGGTTTTTTGTATGGTAAAATGAAATGTCTAGTCAATTTTTTCAAAAAAATGTACAGGTAATTAAATATTTTAATTTAAAAGTAGAGAAAAAACACGTGACTGAAAACGTTTATTGTTTAAATTAAACTGTAGGATGACGTCAACAATAATACCATCAACTCCATTGCTTTTCAACAATGCCTATTGTAAGATGACGTCACATCCAAACTCTTGGCGTTTTCACGCGCTTTTAAAAAGGGGATTTTTGTTATTTTTTTGGCAATAAAAAAATTTCTCGATCTGCCTCAAATTTTGGGTAGTTGCTGCTTATTTTTGCAAGAAGAATCGATTAAAAAAATTAAAAAAATCATGCAACTTCCTCATTATTTGAAAGCTTCAAAACTGAAATACCATCTAACTAATAACAGTTCCATGTAAAGTCATCCAAGAAAAAACACTTTTACCCTTCTACTTCTACCTACCCACAAAACTTTTAAATTAATTGCGCTCGCACTAACCTAGTAAGCCGTCAAAAACCAAACAAAATCGTCTGTATAACCTAGTAATATTGAAAAAAGATAAAAATTTTATAAAGAATGCTTATTCTTCCACAATATTCGCTTTTTAAAATCTTTTTGAATAATTTTAAGAGTCTTAACCCTTTCATAAAAATTGAATTCTGTAGTGTCGCTCGCTTTATCATTTGAAAACCGCATAACTAGGTTATCAAACAAAAAAGTCAATTTAATTGTAAAAGTTTTACCACAGACTATTCCGGTAAAAAAAAAAATTCAACATTCTCTTGCGAAATTTCAACAGCGAAGATTAGTTTTTGACACAAGGTTTTTTTAACGTGGTTTTTTATGTTTGGATAAAATGCAGAGGTAAAAAGTAACTTTTTTTATATATTTAAAATTTGATTTGTATCCACTTTTACAGTCTGAATTTAATTTTACCTTCTAAAGCTAATTAGTATCCTTATTTTATTGTTTGGATTGATTATTCATGTGTATCAGTGAAATTGCAGTTTCCTTGTATTGCTTGATAATTTATAGGAAAGCAAAAAAT